>CM035836.1:436724764-438186014 GCA_020510985.1 Pholidichthys leucotaenia | reverse complement strand
CCCAGCTGCCTTGGTAAATGTCTGGTGTCAAGCCAAGTACACAAACCCTTCTCCAATGGTCTGGACTTCTGCCTGCGTGCATGGGAGGGACACAAACTGGGGAAGGACAGCTACCACCTCATTGGCAATCCTGTGGATGACCTGGTGCACAGTCGGGAGTGGGATGCTGAAAACTCTGGAGACAAGCCTGTAGGCTGAGCCGCTGGCTAGCCAGAACAGGAACACAAGAGTCTCCAGAGTTGGCCCCCATCCATGCTGCTCCCCATCCCGCCCATCACCAGAGCCGCCAGGAGCTGGTTAATTGCAGCACGACTCAGCCTGAAGTCAGGGCATGTGTCCTCTCCTCCAAAGTGCCTCTGCAGAATTGGCACTGTGTAGTTCAGTTTGCAGTAATGACGGACCTGCACAACATAATGTATAGAACAAGTTAAGCTGGATTGCCAAATAGGTATCATGAATGATAATACATGATTTAATCCAAATGTTTTCTTTCTCCTTTAAGTACTGGCAATTTTGATAGATATATTCTTTTAAATGTGAAAATTTGTACATTTTAAAATAGATGAATACATTTCACTAACTGATTTACAAAATGAAATTTGCAAGGGAGTAGCAGTCACTTATAAAACTTATGTTACACCATAATTAATAACCTGCAGGAACCACATTTTCATTACGTTTCATACCCTATTAATTTGTTCTTTACTCCATATTAAATAGCTACTCGGTGAAATGATACTAGGAAAAATGTGAATATGTGAAATTCTTTTAAGTGAAATGCAGTAAAGGTTCACTAGAGAAACACAGGTGTAGTTTATCACTGGGTGGCGATGCAGAGTTTTTTTCTGCACTTTTTAAACTGCGTGGTTTAAAAAAAGGTTCTCAGTTGATAGTGCTATGAGATGACTGTTGTTGTGAAATGGCGCTATATAAATAAAGTTGAATTGGTTGAAACTGTGTTTTTAATTTGTTGTGCTTTTATCATGTCTCATTTTATATAATTGATACTATCCGTTTGGGGCAATACATTACGTGGTAACGTCACAGTGGCTTAAATACAGCTCTTACAAATCTGCTATGACATTGACTATTTGTGTAATGACAATGGCAGTTGTTATAAATTTGAAAAGGCACATATGCCACTGTGATTGTTTATAATAATTTTCGTCCGATCCTCCAGTGTGTCGCGGTTGTTCAGAATCAGAATCAGAATCAGGTTTATTGCCATTGTTCATGTAGTACACAAACTAGGAATTTGTCTCGGTACAATGCTGCAACATTAAACATGATAAGATAAGAGAAATAAACTATACATGTAATACTATTACTATACATGTAATAGTTTAGAACTATTCAGTTGTTGTAGCAAGATTTAACAGTCCCCGGTATGCTAGCTTGTTAAGCTAACAAGGTAATTAGCCATTAATTTTACGAAACAGTTAACATACCTGACCACGACGGCTGCAAAAATACAGCCAGTACAGCCGCCTCCTCCTACGAATATCCTGCCGCCTGTTCATCACAGCAATTTCATTTTCCATTTGTGAATACTGTAAAAACAGCAGAAAGGGATTGCTGGCTCCATTTTGAAACTGCTGCGAAAGCCTGAAAGCAGAAGTGACACAGCAAGTGCAGTTGTTAGAGCTCTTCCATTTGCCATTCTCTGATGTGAAGGAAGGACTCTACCAAGGATTCGACTTGGAAGGACATGTACTACCAAGGGAGGATCCTTGACTTTGAGAAACACCCATTGTGTGTGGTCTGTTGGCTGTGTGTGTAGAACTTTGAATTATGGGAGTTTTTTCTGGAGAAACATGTTGGCACGCATGAGAGGATGTTGCCTGTTTGAAATGATGTTCTAATGAAGCATGCTTTGAAACTGGAACTGAATTGGTTGTTTTGAAGGTAAACACATTATCAAGCTTTTAAGTTCTGCATGGCACAATTCCTTTCTCTCTCTTTCTCTCCGTATGCCATTCATTGAAATAAGTAATTTCTTTCACTTCCTATAAAGTAAGGTGTTGTGTATCTATTTTACACAAATTTCTTTTCCAGTAGAGAAATAATGTCAAATGTGCACATGTCTATTTATAATTTGAGGCATTTTGTCATAGTAATGCCACTCACTGTTATGGCCTGAGCGCTGATTCTGTCCGTGCTCGGGTTGTCTAGTATTTTCCCCGTTCTTATCTGTTATGGCCGTCCAGGGCTCTTATTTTGACAGCGTCACGACGGGACTTCCGGCTGTCAAAGCAGAGTTGCGTGGTGACAGCTGATTGTCATTCCACTGATTATTTCCTCATGATTGTTTAAGATAAGATAAGATAAGATAAGCCTTTATTAGTCCCACAGTGGGGAAATTCCAGGATTGCAACAGCACAGGGATAGCAACACTCAGAGCAACAATCAGAAGGCAAGAAAAAAACAAGAACAGCTAGTATACATATGTACATATTACTATAAATAGACACACAGTGCGGAGCATTGTGGTTGGTCAATGTGCAGCAGAAAGTCTAAGCTCTCTCTCCCTCCGCGGATGCGGCGGGCCAGCTGAATGTCTTTGGGCATGATGGTGGTGACCCTCTTGGCGTGGATGGCGTACAGATTGGTGTCCATGAAGAGACCCACCAGGTAGGCCTCGCTGGCCTCCTGCAGAGCCATGACGGCGGAGCTCTGGAAGCGCAGGTCGGTCTTGAAGTCCTGAGCGATCTCCCTCACCAGGCGCTGGAAGGGCAGCCTACGGATGAGCAGCTCCGTGGATTTCTGGTAGCGACGGATCTCTCTCAGAGCCACGGCACCGGGCCTGCAACGGTGAGGCCTCCCCACTCCGCCGGTGGCCAGAGTGCTTTTTCAAGCAGCCTTGGTGGCTAGCTGCTTCCTGGGGGGCTTTTTCCTCCAGTAGATTTACGGGCAGTCTGCTTGGTTCTTGCCATCGCTCTTTATTATTCTGTCTTATATTTCTTGCACGCCGCCTAAACTCCAGCCCAGCACCCGCGTCGCTTTCGCCACAGTTCCTCGGCATGTCGAGCTTCGCCGTTAGCACTGGGTGGCGGTTGGAGCTAGCTAGCCAGCTAGCTCCGTCCCCCGCTGCAAACAGTGGATCCGTCCGTCGATTCGGGAGACCCTTGGGGCGATCTGTGTGTCCGTGATATATATATAGAGTGAAAGGTGTAGAAAGAAGAAGGAAGATAAGAGAAGGGCAGTTGCAAACGGCAGCCAACTCGTGTGGCGCCGCCGGTCTGGCGGAACCGGAACCGGAAAAATAAATAAATAAATAAATAAATTTGTGCCGTTTTTGCCCTATTTAAGGGAGCAGCTGAGGTTACTCCTGGGTGCAACCTCACACAACGTTGGTTCCTCACAACGTTCGGCTGGAGTCCCTAACCCTGGCTCCAGTCACCCTCTCGTTCCTTCCTGTTCTCAGTAAGTTTACTCCTTAGCCTGAATGTATTATTACTGTGCCTTGTCTGTAATTCTTGAATGTGTTTTTGCCCCACGTGGCTTATTATTTTGTCACTTTTATCTTGTGTTAATAAATATGCAAACTCATTGGCTGCCTACAGTGTCTCAATAATGGCCCGCGAGGGCCACCCATGACAGTAGGTTGCAGCCAAAACAAGACGCCGGTCACCGTGAGTTTGCATTGTTTGGGCTTGTAGTTTGTTTTTTTTTCCTTTTTCGGTGTACCAGTGTGCTGGCAGATGGCGTTGCCACGTAAGGGCTACGCTATGAGCTTGGGCTACGAGCTGATTATGGCCCTAATTGAGATCAATGGCATCCTCTCCAGTGGTAGTAGTGGCCCCACCCCCAGCAGCTCACGCTGGTACCTGGACCTCGCAGAGACAGTAATTAACCGCCATCCTCGTCGTGATTTCAGGGTGGTCAGCGTAGCGAGGATGGCGGAGATCTCGGCACTCCGGGAGAAGATCCGTGGACTGGAGGGAAACTCTGGGAGGAAGATGAAGGTGAGACATCCCCGCTCCTCGCCTTGGAGTCCAGTTCCTGTCACCCATCCAGCCCAGGAGTCTACATCACCCAAGTGCCATTCCCAGCGGAGGAGGACATCAGCCGGGATTCCCCCGGAGGAGACTCAGTGGACAGCTGTGATCCTCCAGGACCACGTGGCTACGGCTCGTTCTGCCTTCCATCCTATCGAAGTTATGAAGCATGTGACGGCGGCAGTCCGACTGGTGGAGATCAGTCCTGAACTTCATGATTACCCTGAGTACACTGACCTGCTCGCCTCTGTTTTCGCGCATGAGCAACGTTTCCCTGACCTTACCTTTGCCTCGCCCTCTGCTGGTAAACATCGTCACCATGCTCATAATGGGCCTCAGCAAGATCCCCGTTCAGATCCAGTTCCGGGTGACCGTAAGAACTCTACCTCCTAGCTAGCTGTTGCCTCTGCGTCACGTCAGAGGGGTAAGACTGCAGCCTCTGTCTCCGGGTCTTCCGTTCCTGCTGTTCCGTCAGCTCCTTGTCCCCGGACTGTCTCGGCTGTTCCTCCCTCCACCTCGATGCTTTCCCCAGCTGCTGTGAGCTCCATGAGTCCGACTCCGGTTGTCCCCATTGCTGATCCTGTGCAATCAACTCCTCCTCACCTTCCCGGGGGGCCCTCCATCACCATCCAGAGGAAGAAGGAGAAGGCCAAGCCCACTGCAGCAGTTTCCATCGACCCTCAGCGGAGCAGGCAAGTGCTGTATCATTCTTTTCCTTCACAGTGTGAATTGCCTTGTCTGACTCCTGGGGGTGGAGTTCGGGGCTCACAGTCCTCCGAGCTCCCTCCACCTGCTGCAGTTACTAATTGTGAATCTGCATCCTGTGTGTCTCCTTCCCCTGAGTGTTCCCTGGTGCCAGGAATACACTGCCGGACGAGGAGGGAGCCTGCGGCCCTGGAGAGCCTGGTACCAGCCCTGCAGCCATGTCACGGGCAGAGGAGGAGAGCGGACTGCCGTTTAGAGCCTGCGCCGATGATTAAGCATCCCCGGGTCTCTGTGGAGGGGCAGTTCGACCCAGCAGGCCACGGATCCCCTGCCACCACGCTATGCGGGCCTTCGGCATGGACTTCAGCACCAGGGAACCCCCAGACTGTGACGACCATCATGCCGGCTGCGGAGCCCGCCACAGTCGAGTGGGAACCAGGAGTGGACCTCCAGCTCGTTGAACCTGGATCGTCGAAGTCCTGGATGGCAGTAGAGCCTGACATCAGGCAAGTGTTCTATTTTGTCTTCCTCTTTTCTATTCTGGAGCATTATTGCCTGTCTCTTGGGGAGACGAGCCGGGTGCAGCCAATCGCTGCATTCGAGCTTGTCTTGCCGGGCTCTGCCGCTGCCGGTGATTCTGATCCCGGTTTCCTCTCTTCCCCTGAGCCTTTTCCCAGGGTCACCGATGACGAGCCTGTTCCGGTCGCTGTCCTGGAGGTTCCAGGTGTTTGGAGGTCATTCCTGGTGCTGCACCAGCCCAGTCGGGGTCCGTCGTGGGTGCAGTGTTGACCCAATCGGGGTCCGTCGTGGGCACTGTTCCGGCCCAGTCGGGATCCGTCGTAGGTGCAGCACTGTCCCGATTGGGGTCCAGTGAGGGCGCAGTGCCAGTTCGAGTAAAGTTCGGAGAAGGAGCTGCAGATCCTCCACTGTTCGACGCCGGACTGGTCCCTCATCTTTTCCGCGATCTCTTTCTTCCTCCACCGGGCGCCATTGGGATTCCCCGTATTTGGCTCGGCTTTCCCTCGTTATTTCTGTCGGTAGGGAGGCCACCTCCGAGTTCTCCCCTTCGGTCCTGGTGGCCTAATGATGTGGGTTGGCCGCCTGGGAAACTGCTTCGCCGGTTCAGCGTTCTGGGTCGGCCACCCAATGGACTGCTTTCTCTGTTTGGCGACCTGGTCCGGCTGCCAAAGGTACTGTTTCTCCAGGCCTGGGACTGGGGTAGGCCGCCCAAACTATTTCTATTTCCCCTGCCAGTGAGCTGGAAGCTGGATGTGGGTAGACCTCCCAAACTATTTTTTCTTTGTTCCATTGTACTCTGCCTGCTGACATCCCTGTAAGTGCTTTTTTTCCCCCTCTGTAATGTTAGGGATGCTCTTGTGTTTTTGTCTATGGACTATTTTGAACTGATGGTTTATCGTCGCTCTGTAGCGTGTTGAATTATTTTTTCTGGTATTATAGGGTACTCTGTATTTTGTTATGTACCTGTATTTCAGTTTTTCTGGTCCCCTCTGTGTTTTGAGAGATGCTCTTTTGTTTTTCTTGTTCTCATGACCTGTTACATTTATTAGACTGTATACTTGGTGTGATGCGCTCCTTGTAGCGGGCTGAGTTTTTTTTTTCCTCCTGGTATTTTTTGGGTGCAGTGTGGATGTACCTGGATTTACTCTTTTGTGTATTCTAGGCTCTGGGTTTGTAGTAGCCTGTCTTTGTTTTTTCCATGTCTGAGCCTCTTCATTTTTTGTATCACTGTTGCCCTCCTGTTTTTTTTCTCTCTTCTCCTTGATACGGTGTTTTGTTGGTTCTTGCCCTCCTGGCCTGTTTCCCCCTCCACCCTCCCTGGGGTGTTCCTGATGGCCTTCTGGGGGGGGGGGGGGGGGGGGGGCTTCGATGTTACGTTTGCGCCTGGAATGCGCCTTGTGAATGGGGGGTACTGTTATGGGCTGAGCGCCGATTCTGTCCACGCTCGGGTTGTCCAGTATTTTCCCCGTTCTTATCTGTTATGGCCATCCAGGGCTCTTATTTTGACAGCGTCACGACGGGACTTCCGGCTGTCAAAGCCGAGTTGCATGGTGACAGCTGATTGTCATTCCACTGATTATTTCCTCATGATTGTTTGTGCCCTATTTAAGGGAGCAGCTGAGGTTACTCCTGGCTGCGACCTCGCACAACGTTGGTTCCTCACAACGTTCGGCTGGAGTCCCTATCCCCGGCTCCAGTCACCCTCTCGTTCCTTCCTGTTCTCAGTAAGTTTACTCCTTAGCCTGAGTGTATTATTACTGTGCCTTGGCTGTAATTCTTGTATGTGTTTTTGCCCCACGTGGCTTATTATTTTGTCACTTTTATCTTGTGTTAATAAATATGCAAACTCATCGGTTGCCTATAGCATCTCAATAATGGCCCGCAAGGGTCACCCATGACACCCACAAGTATTACAGTAAGTGTATTGTGCTTCTTCACATTATACAGACTACTACGATACACACGGCCTCTCGTGTAATCCCTGTATGAGCCAAGCACAATTTATTTTAACGGTACCATGTGGATTTTGTGACCTTTAGTAGTGCTACTGATAAATCTCTTCACAAATTAAGAGATTCATCAGTAGCACCACTACTTCTTTGTTTGCATGATGCAAATACGCAAAGATACACACCTGACATACTGCTGTTTTCACACTACTCCAATTATCAAGAGTGATGGCAAGGGTCAAATGAATTTGTCAACGTGCTATGCCTTTTAGAGAGCAAATACTGATGCAAACAAGAATGATTTATAGTGAGGAAGGAAATACAGTACATTAAACACATCGAGGCATGCATTTCTTTCACCTTATGGATCCGGGAAATTCATGCATGTAATCCTGTGGGATTTTAACATGCTTAAAAAAGCATATCTAAAAGAAAAATACACCAGAAGCATTTAATATATGCAGTAACAATAACGGTGAATTGTCTATATACATTATAGCATAAATGTACACATCTCTTCACCTTTTTTTCTTAATCTATTACATCTATCCTGTGGCAGTGGGAGATGGGACCAGTCAGGCAGTGACAGGAGAAGAGGGGGATGAGGAGCAGCTTGATGGGAAAAGTGTCGACACCTGAACCCTCTTGGCACTGCCGGGATTCAAAGCATATTCCTCCAGTGCTGAAAACAAGACGTAAAAGATAACGGCAGGCTGTCTGTGTCACAAGTAAGTCAGGAAAGCATTTTTACAAGTTGAGGTTTCAAAAAATAAACTATTTTCAAAGGTTGTGTCTTCTCTGTCAACAAATAGATTTAATTGTTTGCACTGTAAAAAGCAAACAAAAACAATCAAGGCAACTTGCTGCATTGGATTTCTGAATTTTGCCAACTCAAGCTTCATGGTTGTGAAGACTCCTTTGTCTTACAGTGCTGATTAGCTGGCATATAAAGACACATTCCCCAAGGAAAATAAGACAACTGTCACCACTGGCACAGCCCTGCCAGCACAAATTGGTTGAAAAGACAGCTTTGCCAACTGTCTAAAAAAGTACAGATTTGGGTGAAAGATGAAAACCTGTCTTTTTAAAGTCATTGAAAAGGTGTCTTCATATAGACATCCCTGTATGGTCTAAATTTAGTTGAAAAATTAAGATGAAAAGCTGCCTTTTGAAGGTTGTTTAAAAAAAAATCAACATCCTGATCCCTTTTTTTTTTAGTTGTATGTGGCAGGGCACCTACACCAGCATTGCTGGACAGGAAGCAGGGTACTTCCTGGACAGATCACCAGTCCATCACAGCACCTGGTGTTCCCAACCAGTCTCCCATTCAAGTACTAACCAAGGTACAGTAGATGCTGCTTAGCTTTCAAGGTCAGACCAGACCCAAGGTACATACAGCAATTCAAAGAAGAAATTTGTAGAATGTACTACGGCTGTAACTAACGACTATTTCAATAGTCAACTAGTCGCTGACTATTTTAACAACTAGTCAACTAGTCATTAAGAACTGCACAAAAAAACACTCAGTTTTTTTTACTGTGAAAAATAAAACATTTTTCCTTTTAAAAATGGAGTATTTGGTGAACAACAAGAACAAGAATTGCAATCAGCAATAAAAAACATTTGTGCATTTTGTGCATAACAAGCAATGCATAGCATTTGTTAAGCGTGTGGGTGGGTGTGGGTGTGTGTATGTGTGCGTCCACACGAGAGAGAAAATCACTTACTTTTGTAAGGGTTGTCTCATATTTCTTCTCCATCAAGTGGCTGAAATGGGGTCTGGATGGCAGCGTATATTCAGGGTTGAACTGGTGAATCATTTGTTGAAATCCTTCCCTGTCAACCATGGAAAGTGGTCTCATGTCTTTGACCGCCATAT
Organism: Pholidichthys leucotaenia; assembly: GCA_020510985.1. Classification (NCBI taxonomy): domain Eukaryota; kingdom Metazoa; phylum Chordata; class Actinopteri; order Cichliformes; family Pholidichthyidae; genus Pholidichthys; species Pholidichthys leucotaenia. Next base: position 438,176,964 of record CM035836.1, on the reverse strand, counting down.
TTAGAATGGACTCTTTCTGCAAAGAAATGACTTTTTCTGCAAAAAGCCATCCATGCTCCCTGTCCTCTTCTTTATGCTGCATAAATTTTATAATGAAATTGTCGGACAAAATGACATTACTCTTTAAACTTCACACATGCAGCTACAGTAATAGACTAGCTACTAGCATGGGAGCTAATTATCTCACCGAGGGGTGTCTGACTATTCCAAAACACATTTTCTCTTCAAATGCTCATGCATCGCTATAGTGGTACGCAAGGCTCACTTTACAGAGCTTGCATTGAACAGTTTTGTTGGCTGAGTCACGTAGAGAATGTTCCCAGACTTTGGAATATTTGTTTTGTGTGAGCGCTGCTTCAGTCTCCGTCATGGTGCTGCTTCCCCTGCTCTGTTCCCAGTCACTAGTGCGCGTGCTCTGTCAGTGCACCAAAGAGCTGGGAAAAGCGTGATGTCTTACTGAGCTACTTCAGTTGGCTACGGTGAAACATTGTTTAGCGTGGCATTGCATGTCGTGGGATACACACAACGACGTCACTAACAACGCGTCGACTACTAAATTAATTGCTGACAAATTTTACCGTCGACTATTTGTCAACTAGATGACTAGTCGTTGCAGCCCTAGAATGTACTTATATTCAAATATTGCTTTATAAGTGTACAGCACAATAGCACTATTACTGGTTTCAGATTGCTCCAAATATTATGTAACAGGCATTATGCCAAATGTCAAACGTTAAAAAAGCTGTTAAAAAAAATGCAATTTTATAAAGTACAGTACTTTTAACAAAGACTCCCAGTGGTTGTATATTTGACTTTTGAGAGACAGACCCCACCACCATCACCAAATGCCTATTAACTATTTTGAAGATAAATTTGGGCCAAATCCTGTAGACTAAACAGCCCAATTATTAGACAATTTTTTGCCCAGTTTTCAACAACTTTCTGGTTAAATATGGTCTGCAGTAGATAAACTAACACAGCCCAGTTTTCAACATCTATTTTTGGGTTAAATGTGGTCCATATTATATGGACTAAAAACAAACAAATTTTCACCATCTACGTATTTCTAGGTTAAATATAATCCATATTAGATGGACTAACATAACCCAGTTTTCAGCGTCTATTTGTAGGCTAAATTAAGGCTTGGACCGACAGACCTGATTTAGCCCAAAATACAATCTCTAAATTATGGCTTGTGCTGGGGTGGGGCTTGGGTTTTACCGGTCTAGTTTGACATTTTATATTACTTTTACATTTATCTAAAGTGGCCCTAGGTGTGAATGTGTGTGCGAATGGTAAAGGGATAGCGCCGTACCGTGGCTGATTCATCCATCCAGGTGGATGCCCTCAATTTCCCCTCTGGGGATCAATAAAGTATACAAAATCTATATATATATATATATATAGTATATACACACTACCGTTCAAAAGTTTAGGGTCACCCAGACAATTATTTTGTGTTTTCCATGAAAAGTCACACTTATTTACCACCATGAGTTGTAAAATGAATAGAAAATATAGTCAAGACATTGACAAGGTTAGAAATAATGATTTGTATTTGAAATAATAATTTTTTCCTTCAAACTTTGCTTTTGTCAGAGAATCCTCCATTTGCAGCAATTACAGCATTGCAGACCTAACATGATTGCACAAGGGTTTTCTAATCATCCATTAGCCTTCTGACGCAATGAGCAAACACATTGTACCATTAGAACACTGGAGTGATAGTTGCTGGAAATGGGCCTCTGTACACCTATGTAGATATTGCACCAAAAACCAGACATTTGCAGCTAGAATAGTCATTTACCACATTAGCAATGTATAGAGTGTATTTCTGATTAGTTTAAAGTTATCTTCATTGAAAAAAAGTGCTTTTCTTTCAAAAATAAGGAAATTTCTAAGTGACCCCAAACTTTTGAACGGTAGTGTGTATATATACAGTATATATATATATATATATATATATATATATATATATATATATATATATATACAGAGAGAGAGAGACAGAGGTTGTATGTAATAAATTACATTTTATTTTTAAAAATAAAATGTAATTACATTTTATTTTAAAATAAATTACATTTTATTTTATTATGAATATTTGATCTTGACTGCTTTTAACGATCTTGTTTCAACTTGGAGCAAGGACCTTTTTTTTTTGGCTAAAGTTGTGAGGCCAGGAATAAAGCTGTCAGTACAGACTGCTGCTGAATATCAGCCTCCTCTGAGCAGCTCATCTTGTATCACCTTCAGCGTCAGGCCACCCTCAACTCCCAACTATCCTCACTGGAATGTGTCAAGGCGACTAACATTCCAGCTAGCATACAGCACTCAGTTGACCCATCTCCTGGCGGTTACACCTTGGTCTCAGTGGTGCAGGCCAAGAAAAGATGCTTATTTTCCAGCTGTTCTACCTTAGCCTTGCTCGTTAAAGGCAAGGAAAGATGCTCCCCTCTCCTCTTTGATTCCCAGAGTATTCTGTCCTGTCACTTCAGTGTAATTACTGGCCCGCCAGCTCCCTCAGCGTCTATGATCCTGGGGTGTAGCCAGCGCTGTCTCGTATGGTTGGTCGGGCTAATATATCAAATTTTATTTCTTCAGTCATGTTTCCAAAGGATCTGACATTTGTGACAAAAAAGGCTGGGCAGTGGTGGTCTGTTTGGAGCCGTCTACTCATTTACATTTACGTTCTCACCTCAGTCCCCGGGGCTGCTTGTGCAGCAATCCACAGAGACTCTGGTGCCGTTATGGGAACTTGGCATATTCTTCTGATGTGCTGTACAAGATAATAAAAATAATGCATCAGATTTATATAGCGCTTTTCATACACACTCAAAGACACTTTACTACAGATACATTATTCATTCAAGTAGAAGATGTCTGTTGTACTCCAACAGCGCTTAACCACAAAAAGCAGTACGAACGACAACCACACGCAGCATTGTTTGGGGGAGCACTGAGCTGCAGCATGGCTGTGTGGAGGCAGGCATATTTGAGAGACACTGCCCAGCATAATGACATCAGCCCCTCATGCCATGGGAAAAGCGTAACAACAGACAGTAGCAAAGCGGCACTCCTGACTGTCCGCTACATAGTAATGACTATCCTCCTTGGTGCCATCTGATGAGCACCCCATAGCCAGAGGGTGTGCTCTGGCCTGGATTCAATCTCCCAGTCTGCTTCAAAGTTCAGAAATCTATTGCAGCAAATTGCCTTGAAATTTTTGAGAACCTTCTATATTCTTACGTACAGTGTACAGTAGAGGTGACATTTCTGCATTGCAGCAGGATCACTAAAAAACACTGCATTAGCTTTTCATGCAAATGCCTATTTTAGATGTGATATTTTAGAGTCAACACTTTAATTTTTTTTAAAGCATTGATTAACACACACTACAAAAAATGTGAATCTTCCTAACTGTGGTAATACAGGGATATCATCATTGTACAGATATGACTTTTCTATATTTTCCAATGATTTTCTGTCCAGGTTGGTAGATAACACGACTTCCATTATCTCCTGAAATTCAAGAGCATGGCCATAAACAACAATTCCACCAATCAATACGGTAATTTCATACAAGAATATACAAGGAGTTACAAATGGGGTTATGGCGGGGCGGGTGGGGGCTTTGCCAGGAGCTATGTCACATCTTATCCCCAAGACACACGGGCTAAGAGCAGACATCAATGGATCAGTCTGGCGGCGGCTGGTATCAGTAGGAAAATGGACAACTGGACACTTTTATCGGCTAGCTTTGATGTTGGTGAAGAAGCTGACAGAAGTTCAAGGACAACTGCAAGAGGAGGGGCTGGTGATGCATGGGGTGGATTGGGAGGTGATTAAAATATGCTACATCTGAGGCAGAATAGTGCAGAGCAGATGATAAAAAAATACATAAGAGGAAGAAAAGAAGAGGCATCAACTGGTCTTTAAACATTTACCTGTGCCTGCCTCTGCTGAGGGCAGCAATGGCTGTTTGATTTCATTACACTTCTATTACAGCTGTAGTTAATGGCTGCGTCACAGTCTATTAACTGCATTCATCTTTTGCTTGTGATATATAACAGGACATCAGCATTGAACAAAGACAGATGACTGTGGCTCCCTGCTGCACCATTACCCTATATCCACGCACATGATGAGGTGGAGGACACAGAAACACACTCACACACAACCACACATGTAGGACATTCTCTGCAAAACAGGGGAACAGAACAGAATGTACATTATAATATACTGTACAGTGTTACAAACACAGCAACACAGACATTCATCTTTTCAGCCCCCCCCCCCCCCCCCCCATGCTAATGTAGCCATTGAGGCGGCATGAAAAAATAAGCAGTGATGCTGTGGTTTTAAGCAGGTTTTATTAATCATACCGCCGTCACGGGAACTCGGCTCCAGCCATAGCGTGAGCAGGCTGAAGCCGAATTCCTCAGGCTCTCAGTGAAGAGGGGACACAAAATCTGTGTCCTGCAGCAGGGTTGAAGTCAGATTGAGAGAGAGAGATTGCGTTACAGAGTTGCACCTTAAATACTTGATCATAACAATACATCAAAGAGACGTACCCCACAGTTTAGAATGATCAAAGGGACAACAGAACAGGCAGGAGGTATTTGCATTTGTAAGACATACATCACAATGGGCAGATTAGCTAGACCTCGCTCCAAGTGTCAGACAAAGAGGCTAACCAGCACATCTACATATTGATCTGAGTCTCTAGGTCACAGTAAGGGCAAAATGCATGAACACTTTAACTTCAAGGCTGTAAACTCAGCGTGCAGCGGAACAAACCCCAGGAGTGCGAGCTGACTGTCTCTGTGTTCTGTTTGTGTGTTGTGGGGGGTTTAATCAAACCGCTACACTGCTCCCCCCCAAGAGGGAAACGGTAGGGGACCGTGACCTCGATGTTGCAGTCTGGGCAGCGAGCAGGGAAAAGCTCTGTGCGGGGGGGGGGGGGGGGGTAGTCGCACCAAAAGTGTTTGCTGCTCCGCGATGTGAATACCATGCATGAAAGGCAACGATTAACATCACATAGGAGAGACAGAAGAAACTCGTCTACCTGTAGACATTAATACACCAAAGCACATCTACATATGTAAGATGCTCAGAAAAAGCACAGTAAGGACAAGCCATATGCACACTATACCGAATGGCGCATTACATCACAATACATGCATGTTTGCATCACAAATACATGAATGGCACATTGCATCTCAGTAGTGTAGCAGGAAAACAGAGAAAAGAGGGCTGAGTGTCCTTAGTCTGTTGTGGGGTTAAAATGAACCGCCACACCATGACAGCCATGCAGTCCCGCTGTGATAGCAGGAAATAGAGCGAGGTAGTTTTAATCTAAAGAACTGACACAGATATGTCTGTATCTGAGCAATAGCAAGAAATGATTGTAGGCATGCATTCAGTTTTGGCTGATACAACATATACAGTACAAGAGAAGAAAACATACACAGGACAAGCATGACTGACTGTGTGATTGTTTTGAATCACTGACCGTGTGACTCTATTCAAGGATGTAACCTGCTGTACATCACATGGTATTAAAGACTGCACTGCTGAAAAGAAGCATGCAGAATGAAAATGTGGTAGACTGCAAGTCTAATTTAAAACATTACTGGCACATGCCTCTAGGGGGAACTACCTGTATTGTTCAGCACTACTATTAAGGGGACACATTAGAACAAGAGTGTGAAAACCCCGCGCAGAATCCATGTTCAGTCTTGTTGTGTGTGTTACAGAATAAATGGCAGAGTTAGCCAAAGAAATAACTCAAGTGTGATCATTGCTACACGGTAGGATATCACACAATTGGCGACGAGGATTAAAAGAAAAAAATCAGCGGCGAGAAACAGAGAACATTGCGAGTGTGGCGAACTCAAGTGACTCCAGTAGTTCGAGTGCAAGTTCAGAGGAGGAAAAACGAGGTTTCCCCACCACGACGAGCAATGGCGGCTGTAATCGGAACGGTAACCCCTTTTGATAACTCGACTCAGTCATGGGAAGAATATGGTGAAATGTTGGACTTTTTCTTCCAAGCTAATGACATTGAGGAGCCAGACAAAAGGAAGGCTGTACTGTTGAGTGGAGTTGGTGCAACTACTTACAGCTTGTTGAGAAATTTAATAAGCCCTGCATTACCGAAAGATAAAACGTACGACCAGCTTACTGCTGAGCTTCAGAAGCACTTCAGCCCCAAACCGAGTGAAATCGTGCAACGATTCAAATTTAATTCACGCATAAGGAGGAACACTGAGTCCATAGCAGAGTATGTGGCAGAATTGAGGAAATTAACACTGCACTGTGATTACAAAGACTCATTGGAAGAAATGTTAAGAGACAGACTTGTGTGTGGAGTGAATGATGACCGAATGCAACGGCGACTTTTATCTGAAACAAAACTCACTTTTGCGAAGGCTTTGGAATTATGCCAAGCGATGGAAACAGCATCTAAAGATGTGAGAGAGATGCAAGGGAAGCTAACAGAGGACACAGCAACGCATGTTCGTGTGCCTAAGACCCAAGTAGGTGTCCACAAAGTGTTGACTGACAAAACTCAGCACAAATTCCCCAGTTGTTATCGCTGCAAAGGCCAGCACAATGCCGCCGAGTGCAAATTTGCCACTGAGCTGTGTCATAATTGTGGCAAGCGAGGGCACATTAAGAAAGCATGTAGAATAAAGGTGGACAGCGCACAGGTGCTGAAAGCGACAGTTAATGGGCAAAAGTATGAAAACAAGGGCCCAGGAAAGGAACAGCGAGCGAATCAACTGAGAGGGGAGGGAGAAAGTGATACAGAAGACATGGGTTTTCACACAATTTACAACACGTCAGAGGAGCTGACCAAGGTAGCGCCCATCACGCGTACCATGAATGTTAATGGAATGAAAGTAACATTTGAAGTTGATACAGGCTGTGGAGTAACCATATTAAGTAAACAGCAATATACACAACTGTGGAAGAAAACAGACACAGCAGAATTAAATCCCTGTTCATTAAAATTAAAAACATACACAGGAGAGAAGCTAGACGTGCTAGGCATGGCACAAGTGAAGGTGCAGCACGAAAACAAAGAAAAGGACTTACCTGTAGTAGTAGTTGGGAGCGAAGGACCAAATCTACTAGGGCGAAGTTGGCTACAAGAACTGGCCATGATTGATCAGTTGGTGAATAAAGTGGAATCTCAGCCCAAATTGCAGCTGGAGGAGATCCTCGAAAGACACGCTGAGGTGTTCAAAGAAGGCGTAGGACAGCTAAAAGGTGTCACTGCAAAGATTAATGTGGACAAGGAGGCCCAACCACGATTCTGCAAACCCCGACCGGTACCCTATGCAGTCAAGCCACTGGTTGAAAGCGAGCTACAGAGGCTGCTGGATGACAAGATCATTGAGCCAGTGCAGGTTGCAGAATGGGCGGCGCCCATAGTCCCAGTGAGAAAGCCGGATGGCTCCATTAGAATATGTGGAGATTACAAACTCACTGTCAATCGAGCATCACGGGTGGATCAGTATCCAATTCCTAAAGTGGAGGACCTCTTCGCACAGCTGAATGGCGGCCGACACTTCACGAAATTAGACATGAGTCACGCCTACCAACAAGTAGTCCTGGAAGAAGAATCAAGAAAGTATGTAACCATCAATACACACAAAGGCTTATATACCTACACACGCTTACCATTTGGAGTAGCTTCCAGTCCTGCTATATTCCAGAGAACTATGGAGGGCATCCTAGGTGGAATTCCGAATGTTGCCATTTATTTGGATGACATCCTCTGTACAGGACCAAATGAACAAGAACATCTGAAAACGCTGGAGGAAGTGCTTCAACGGTTGGAGAAAAGCGGTCTGAGGTTGAAAAGAAGCAAGTGTGAGTTCATGGGAAAAGAGGTGGTGTTCCTAGGCCACAAGATCAACGCCAGTGGTCTACACCCTCTAACAGACAAAGTGGAAGCCATTGCGGAGGCGCCTGAGCCACAAAATGTTACTGAGTTAAAAGCCTACCTGGGCTTGTTGAACTATTACCATAGGTTCCTCCCAAAGCTCTCCACGCTGCTGGCACCACTACATACCTTACTTAAGAAGGAAGAAAAATGGTCATGGGGGGTCAAGCAGCAGAAGGCGTTTGAAGAGTCCAAAGCGCTACTTCAGTCCTGTAGTGTGTTAGTGCACTATGATTCAAACAAACCACTCATCCTGGCGTGTGACGCATCACCCTACGGTGTGGGTGCTGTACTCTCTCATCGTATGGAGGATGGCTCAGAGAGACCCATAGGGTTCGTCTCAAGAACTCTTAGTGCAGCTGAGAAAAACTACTCCCAGCTAGACAAGGAGGGCCTTGCAGTAGTATTTGGTGTAAAAAAATTCCACAAATACCTGTACGGGAGACAGTTCGCTATAGTGACTGACCACAAGCCACTAATTTCACTGTTCAGTGAAATGAGAGCCATACCCCAGATGACATCTCAGAGAATTCAGAGATGGGCCGTTACATTAGCAGCGTATGAGTACACCATCGTTTACAAAGCCGGACGGGACCATACGAATGCTGACGCGATGAGTAGGCTACCCTTGGATGGAGGAAGAGACAGCACGCCTGAGGAGGAGGAGAGAGTGCTATTGTTTGAAGATATCGGCGTGCCCCTGGTGAACGCACAACAAATAAAGAAGTGGACAGACAAAGACCCTGTTCTAGCAAGAGTGCGAGAATACATCTTGCGAGGATGGCCGAAGATGAACAGTCCTGAGTTCATTCCCTATGCCCGACGACAGGATGAGCTCAGCACCCAGGAAGGTTGTATCCTGTGGGGAGGACGCGTGGTTGTTCCACCACCTGGTAGGAATGCCTTACTGCAACAACTACACCAAGCACACCCTGGCATCACTCGCATGAAAGCGTTGGCGAGGAGTTACATGTGGTGGCCCAACATGGATGCAGAGGTGGAGGCGCTTGTGAAGTCATGTGCGGCATGCCAGGAGAACAGGAACAGTCCTCCAGCAGCCCCACTACATCCCTGGGAAGTTCCAGATAAACCATGGAGAAGAATTCACATTGACTACGCAGGTCCATGGATGGGAAGAATGTTCCTGATCATAGTTGACGCATACTCAAAGTGGATCGATGCATATTCTGTGAGTAGCTCTACTTCTACTGTTACCATTGAATGTCTTAGAAAGAGTTTCAGCCAACATGGGCTACCTGAAGTCATAGTATCAGATAACGGTACATGTTTTACGAGTGAACAGTTCCAAGAGTTTTCTGAAAAGAATGGCATACGTCACATCACGACTGCGCCATACCATCCTTCTTCTAACGGCTTAGCCGAGAGGGCCGTGCAGACATTCAAGTCACTCATGAAAAAGATGACAGGAGACTCTATTGAAACCCGAATGTCGAGAGCTCTGTTCAGCTATCGAATAACACCCCAATCTACAACTGGCAAGTCACCAGCTGAGCTGTTGTGTGGAAGGAAGTTGAGGTCAACATTTGACTTAATACATCCAGACTTCAGAAACAAAGTGCATGATAAACAAGAGAAACAAAAAGGTTATCATGACATGCATGCTAGAGAGAGAATACTGAGAGAAGGAGACGTGGTCTACACCCGCAACTTTGGCTCAGGACCAGCCTGGGTACCAGGAGAAATAACAGAAAAGACAGGCCCTGTGTCATTCAAGGTGACATTAGGTCATGGACAAGTGGTGAGGCGACACATCGACCAAGTTCGTGGTAGAAGCTCCATTCCCCTGCCGATGGCACCAGAGGTGTTGTCTGACACCCATCCTGAGGAGAGCATCAACGAACCACCACTTCAGGTGAAACCTGAGGTAACCGTCTCTGCAGATTCTACGGGCAGCACTGCAGCAGCCGAAACAGTGGAGCAGTCTGAGTCTTCACCTGCAGTTGGCTCACCCGCCGTGAGAAGATCTCAGCGAGCTAGGAAAGCTCCAGACTACTTGAAGGACTATACTTAGTCAGTAGTGAGTTCCCCAGCCACAGGACAAGAATGCGTCCTGGAACCTCACTGGGATGCGGTAGTCAAACCAAATCCCCAGTTAGACTGTTATGTGTGTTATACATGTAAAAAAAAAAAAAAAAAAAAAAAAAAAGAGAAAGAAATTATGTGTATGGCACATGTGTTTAAGAAGTTAAAAGTAACTGTGATTGTTTAGGGTTAAATGGGAGTTCCAGGATGTCTAGCATGATTGGCCAGTGTAATTAAAAGTAGTTTAATCTAGAGGGGAGGGATGTGGTAGACTGCAAGTCTAATTTAAAACATTACTGGCACATGCCTCTAGGGGGAACTACCTGTATTGTTCAGCACTACTATTAAGGGGACACATTAGAACAAGAGTGTGAAAACCCCGCGCAGAATCCATGTTCAGTCTTGTTGTGTGTGTTACAGAATAAATGGCAGAGTTAGCCAAAGAAATAACTCAAGTGTGATCATTGCTACACGGTAGGATATCACAGAAAACCAACGAAATATGTATCGAAACATTATGTAACTCATTCTTTAAGTATCTAGTGCATGAGATAACAGTTGTGATTAAAGCTGAACTGAACCAAATTAAATTTGTGCTGAATAGAATATCTGTAACATTTCTTTTGTCTTAAAAGGTGTGGATATGCATCACACCACCAAAACTATACTGCAGTATACAGTTTTTGCAAAGAATGAAACTCAGAAATAATTAAAAAGATAAATCAAGGATTTAATGTTTCCATATGACATCTAATTTATATAATTTTTCACATCAAGTTCAAACTGAGATAAAATACTCCTCCATTATTGTTCTTTATTCATTATATCTATGGTCTTTTTGTAGCTTAACATGAGTGGTTTCCAACACCGTTACACCCAAAGGGAAAGGGAAGAGGACAGTTCACATTAGATCTTGCCAATAATGCCTATCTAGAACATTGTTCTGTCAGAATGCTATAGGTAAGTGACTTTACACTGATGCCACGGCAGTATTAGATATCCAACAGAAATACAAAGTTGGACTTTGGTGGGCAGGTGATGCTGAGAGTTTCTGACCTCAGGACCTGGGGTCTCATGTACTATAGATGGTGCATGCACAAAAACACAGCATACGCTGGTTTTCACACACACAGTGTAATGTATAAAAACAAACGTGACATGAGAATCTGTAGGCCGAGCCGCAAAGTTTCTACCTACTGGAAGAAATTGTGGGTGGTCCGCAAAATTCTGTCTGGCTCTACCACGTGGGTCAGCCAAACCACAAAACAACTGAAACCCACAAAATACTTTGTCTATGAAATATTCTGTGAAAAAACACAATTATGTCATGATTTACCTCCATAACTTGATCTATTGTGTCACGATCTGAGTGCGGGGGAATTCCACCAAGCTCAGTCTTTCTGCCTTTTTTCATATTTGTACAGTGTTGTCGTTTTGAGTTGCAATTTCTGTTATTTTATCCTTGGTTGACATATTCTGTATTGTGTTTTAGTATGATTTTGTTTCCTGTTTGCGTTCATTATAGTTTGTTATTCACATTTTTGAGGTTACTTGTCTTTATTTTACCATCTCTTTATATTTTGATTCTGTTGTGTTCTCCACTGACAGCTGTCAGTGACATTTCCGGGTTGTTGCTCTGCGTAGGCGGGGTCCCTGTCAGCTGTCAGTCCACTGTCTCTCATTACTCCCAGCTGGTCTAAATTGTATCTTTGTTTTCTCCTGCCCGCTCAGATGACCCACACCTGCCATCACTTGTTTCATTTTTTTCTAGCCTTATTTAAGGACTGTTGTTTTCATTTCTGGTCGCTGGAGTATTGAGGCTTGTTCCCCCTCATCCTCACCAGAACCCTGCCCTTGTTCCGGTGAGCTTACTCGTAAGTTTGTTTATTTGTTTGCTTGACAGTTTGGATTTTTGTGTTGGTGCACTTTTGTGTTTTTGTTTCTTAATATATTTTCGCAAACTAGCAGTTCAGCATCTGGGTCTTCTCTCTGCCCTGAGGGGCAATTCATGACACTATTGAGCACAATGAAAACCTGATTAATAATAACTTATTTCCCAGATAACCTGCCTCACTCACTAGACCAAAACCAGCAGAGATATTAAAATTGGCCAGAGACTGTAGTGTTGTTGAGGCACACATGTAGGCTATCCTTGACACACAGATCCATTTTGCTGAGGGGAGGCAAGTCTACCATTTTATGTCTCACAACATTTATCTACAGCCACCTTGGGTAGAAACGCATGTGGAAAAACTACAGCTGATAAAAAGAATGGACATCGACTCACTCGACTTAAAACATCCACAGACAAAGGAGGAATTGATTGCACAGCACCCAGCTGTTTTTGAAGGTTTAGGTGAATTTTCAGGAGAGTATCACATTCATACACACCCCAAAGCTGTACCAGTCATACACTGCTGCAGAAAAATACCACTAGCTGTAATGGACAAACTCAAAGTTACCCTTGATGAGTTGTTACATGCTGAAGTAATCACAAAAGTGACTGAACCAACAGCATGGGTGAATAGCCTTGTTATTACAGAAAAGAAAGGAAGGTACAAACTGAAGGTTTGCTTGGACCACAGCAATTTGAACAAAGCCATATTTCAAAGAGGAAACAGAGAAAGAGGACACACTACAGCTGTTGCAAGACACACACAGAAATGGCTGGTCTCATCACAGAAAACAGATAGATCCAAGACTGATACAGTACTGGCCGACAGGACACACAATCACTGCAAGAGAAGGAATAATGTTTGCTGGAGACAGGATAATTCCTCCACGTTCTATGAGAACAGAACTACTCCAGCAACTACATATGGCACACCAAGGAATGCAGAGGACAAGAGTATAGGCCCGGAAATACTGGTATTGGCCAGGAATGACAAGAGACATAGAGCAAATGATAGAGACCTGTGGGACATGCCAACAGTTCCATCCCTGTAACCAAAGGGAGCCGCTAATCTCTCATGAGATACCAGACCTGCCCTGGTTTAAAGTGGGGGTTGACATCTTTGAGATCAGTGGGCAATCATATTTGCCATCGGTTGACTACTTCTCAAAATATCAAGAAGTACTAAACATTAAAGACAAAACATCTCACAGTGTGATCAGCAAGATGAAATCTGTCTTCTCTAGGTTCGGAATACCAGAAGAGATTGTGTGTGATCATGTCCCATTTGCAAGTCAAGAAATGAGAAACTTTCCAACAGTATGGAGCATAAAGCTCACCTGCTCCAGCCCTACTTACCCACAATCAAACGGACTGGCTGAAAGAACAGTTAAGACTGTCAAAAATGTGCTCAAAAAAGTGCTACATACAAATGCTGACCCTCATCATGGGCTAATTATCCTGAGAAACACTCCTGCTTCTCAGGAAGCCGGCTTGGCTTCCCCCGGCTCGGTCCTGGCCGCTCTATGAGTACGTGCCACATTGTATGTATGTTCGGTTGTATTTCTGTGTGCTTTGCCGTACCCATAGCCACTGCCTTCTGGCCGGCAGCGGGGAGGCAGCCTCTTGAGTCACGCTGGAGTGAGCGCTGTCTAACTGTCTGCAGGTCGGACCACGCCCCCTCACTCTCAGTATTCCACCAGCTGTTCCCGATCCCGGTAATGATCCTCGCCCAGGTGTTCGGCATTCACCACACCAGCAGTGTCTGTACATAAGCAGCTCTTGGCTGTACAGACGCCGCTGGTTCATTGTATGTGTTAGATGTTCATTGTCCGCAATCTAACCATCACGTCAGGAAGGACTGTGTCTGTTTCTGCTCGCTGGACTGCTGGACATCTTGGGACTGCTCCCCCTGTGAGTAAACTGTTAGCATTTGCTTGTGCTGCCTTTACGCTGTACCAGAAGTGTTCCTGTTTCCGGTTTAATCCCACTTCACTTTCTGGCGGCATTTCCTGTCCGCAGCACCATTGTTACGCTTTGGCTTAGCCCGGTTTACGTTCCCCTCAGGTGTGTCGAGCTACCCTCTGTTTCCCTGCTCTCCCGAGCACAGCCATTATATCCTCACTCACTGTCTCTGTATACGTGTGTGCAAATAAATGTGTGCTCGGTGTAACCCTGCGCTTAGATCCTCATCCTTCCTTCGCTCCACCGTGCGTAATTAGGATGCATGGCAGAGCTCATGACAGAATGAACCAGCCCACTAAGAGGATTTAGCGGGTTCACCCACACATACCCTTTTCATTAACAGACTGTTCTTTTTACTCACCTGTTGTGGAACGCATGATGCCCCGGGCCTGTCGACCTCGTCGCCGCAGGGGAGGAATGGCAGCGGGCATTCCCACGCTGGAGGAGGAGTAGGCAGCAGGATTCATCCAGGACTGGGTGGAGGAGGCTCTCGCGTGCCGTGGACCCAAGAAGAAATGGGAATGTTTGCTCGGGGCTATGGGCGTCCTGGAAGCGCATCCCGGTCTCTGGAGGTGCCCGCAATATGCCGAGCTGCTCTCCACGGTCTGCACGCTCAAGCGCCAATTCCCTGGGTTGTCTGCGAGGACACTTCCCGCCGGGCCAAAGCGGAGTTGTTCCCCTCATTGGTCTTCCGCTCTCTCTCCAGCTCAGCCCGGAGAGCCAGCCTCGGTCTGTGCATCACCAGCTCCACCACAACACCGTCGTCCCATGTCGGAGCACAGGGAACAGCCCTCTCCTCCATCAGCCACCATCTTGCCTCCGGCAGCTGTAAGGTCCACTGAGGTCATCCCGTACACCCCCACCTCCGTTGCCATGGAGCCGACTCCTCCTCTGCCTGTAGATGAGGGCCGTTTCACCGTGGACACAGAGAGGGATGACAGCCTGTCAGCTACGGCAGCTAGCCTCAAGGACCGGAAAGTCGGGCAAGTGTTTTTTCTCCATTCTCCTCATTACAATAAAAAACCTTGTCTGTCTCCCGGGAGAGGGGCTCAGTCACAGCAGTCCGCTGGGCTCCCACTACTGGCTGTAGCTAACAACTCTTTTTCTACCCTCTCTGTGCCTCCTCCATTATTTCCTGAGTGCCTGTTGGTCCTAGAACTAAGCCACCAGAGGAGGGAGGAGCCGGTGGTTCCGGATGGTCCCTTCCCGGAGCCACCACGGAGGGGTCCCCCTGCAGCCTTGCCGGAGGAGTCACCAACATTGGAGCTGCTACAGGTGGACAATAGTACTGCCAACGCCATCTTGCCAGCTGTGGAGACGTCCGCAGCGGACTGGGAGCCTGAGCTGGACCTCTTAGAAGCCGGGCCCGAGTGTTCATCGCTGGGATCGACGAAGTCCTGGACGGCAGTGGAGCTCGAGCTCAAGCAAGGTGCCTCTCTTGTTTTTCTCATGTCAGTTCTAGAGAGATCTTGCCTGGCTCTGGGTGAGGAGAGTCGGGCGCAGCACGCAGCTGCGCCTGAGCTTCCTTCACCGGGCTTCGCCGCTGCCGGTGACCCTAACCATCTATCTTCTCCTGCTTCCCCTGAGCCTTCAACTAGGGTCGCTGGAGAGGGTGTGTCACAGCTGGAGGTCACCGAGGGTCCGGTCCAGCCGAAGGAGGACGTCGTTGCTCCAGCTCCTCCTGCCAGGGTCGTCAGGGGTCCTCCCGTTGATCGTCTCCTCAGTCTGGTGCTCCTGCGGGCTGGTCCATTTACCATGGGTGCAGCCCTGGCCCAATCAGGGTCCACCACGGGTGCTGCAGAACCTCAGCTGGAGGCCACCGCGGGTGCAGCTAAGCCTCAGCCTGAGGTCACCGCAGACACAGCTAGGCTCCCGCTGGAGTCCACCGTGGGTGCAGCGGAGCCGGCCCGGTCAGGGGCCACCGTGGGCACAGCTAGGCTCCTGCTGGAGTCCACCGTGGGTGCAGCGGAGCTGGCCCAGTCAGGGGCCACCGGGGAAGCAGCTAGGCTCCCTCTGGAGTCCACCGGGGGTACAGCTGAGCCATCCCAGTCAGGGGCCACCGGGAAGGAAGCTAGGCTCCAGCTAGAGGCCACCACGGGTGCAGCTGATCCTCAGCCTGAGGTCACCACAGACGCAGCTAGGCTCCCGCTGGAGTCCACCGTGGGTGCAGCGGAACCGGCCCGGTCAGGGGTCACCGTGGGCACAGCTAGGCTTCTGCTGGAGTCCACCGTGGGTGCAGCGTTGCCGGCCCAGTCAGGGGCCACTGGGGAAGCAGCTAGGCTCCCTCTAGAGTCCGCCGGGGGTGCAGCGGAGCCAGCCCAGTCAGGGGCCACCGGGAAGGCAGCTAGGCTCCCGCTGGAGTCCACCGGGGGTGCAGCGGAGCCGGCCTGGTCAGGGGCCTCCGTGGGCACAGTAAGGCTCCCGCTGGAGTCCGTCGTGGGTGCAGCGGAGCTGGCCCAGTCGGGGCCCACTGCAGGTGCCACTGAGGATGCCGTAGAGGTTCCCTCTCCCAGGTCCTGTTGCCCACCAGTCAGCCTTCCGGTGGGCAGGCCACCTTCTGCTTCACCTCCTCTGTCCTGGTGGCTGAGCAACGTGGGCCGGCCGCCAGAATTGACTCCCCGGGTCTGGTGGCCCATTGTTTTCCGGCAGGCCTCCAGATTCCGTCCATCGGACCTTCTGCTGGGCCTGGGACTCTGGGCGGCCTCCTGAGCCCCAACGCCCGTGGACTTGGGGGGGTTAATTGTGGACCCTGGGCGGGGTATTGTGTTCCCTCCTTTCCTGTTCCCCCTACCTCCCACCCAGGTTTGTGTGTTTTTGTCTTGCCTGTGGGGATGGGTGTGGGGGGGTTCTTATGTTGTTGCCGTGGGTGTCTGGGATCCACCCCTAGAAGGAGGGGCCCTGTCATGGGCCGAGCCGGCTTGGCTTCCCCCGGCTCGGTCCTGGCCGCTCTATGGGTATGTGCCACATTGTATGTATGTTAGGTTGTATTTCTGTGTGCTTTGCCGTACCCATAGCCACTGCCTTCTGGCCGGCAGCGGGGAGGCAGCCTCTTGAGCTCACGCTGGAGTGAGCGCTGTCTAACTGTCTGCAGGTCGGACCATGCCCCCTCACTCTCAGTATTCCTCCAGCTGTTCCCGATCCCGGTAATGATCCTCGCCCAGGTGTTCGGCATTCACCACGCCAGCGGTGTCTGTACATAAGCAGCTCTTGGCTGTACAGACGCCGCTGGTTCATTGTATGTGTTAGATGTTCATTGTCCGCAATCTAACCATCACGTCAGGAAGGACTGTGTCTGTTTCTGCTCGCTGGACTGCTGGACGTCTTGGGACTGCTCCCCCTGTGAGTAAACTGTTAGCGTTTGCTTGTGCTGCCTTTACGCTGTACCAGAAGTGTTCCTGTTTCCGGTTTAATCCCGCTTCGCTTTCTGGCGGCATTTCCTGTCTGCAGCACCTTCGTTACGCTTTGGCTTAGCCCGGTTTACGTTCCCCTCAGGTGTGTCGAGCTACCCTCTGTTTCCCTGCTCTCCCAAGCGCAGCCATTATATCCTCACTCACTGTCTCTGTATATGTGTGTGCAAATAAATGTGTGCTCAGTGTAACCCTGCGCTTAGATCCTCATCCTTCCTTCTCTCCACCGTGCATAATTAGGACGCACGGCAGAGCTCATGACACCTGTGACAGGCATGGAATATTCCCAAGCTCAAATGCTTATGGGTAGAGCCTTCAGACGCACTCTCCCCAGTTCCACCATGGTCCTCCAGCCTGCAGTACCTAAAGGTGTACACAAATCTCTCCAAGACCTACACCATAAACAACAGCAATATTACAACAAAGGGACACGACAACTACCAGAGCTACAACCAGGTGACACAGCTCACGGATGGTGCCCTGTGACAGTCACTGCACAGAAGAGTGAACCACGTTCTTATGAAGTAGTGACACCTTCTGGTCAGCAGTACAAAAGAAATAGACCTCACTTGAGGAGAACACAACCATGTGCACAAAAGGACTGTGGTCGATGCTCAGTGGACGAAGAGCAGACTATCACACCAAATGCCAGTGCTGCAGATGATGCTCAGAGTATGCACACATCCCCACTCCAACCAGCTCAAACCAGGAGTGGCCAAATGGTTAGACCACCAGCAAGATACAAAGACTACTTCATGTGCAAACCATAGCACTCTCTCTTCAGAACAACTACGTAATACCCAATGATGAAAATTAAATGTTGAAAAGATTGACAGACAGATTGGAGCAGCATCTGCAGTGATGCGGACGTTGTACCGGTCCATTGTGGTGAAGAGGGAGCTGAGTTCTAAGGCAAAGCTGTCGATTTACCAATCAATCTACGTTCCTACTCTCACCTATGGTCACGAGCTTTGGGTAATGACCAAAAGAACGATAGCGGATACAAGCGGCTGAAATGAGCTTTCTCTGTAGGATTGCTGGACTCACCCTCTGAGATAGGGTGAGGAGCTCAGTCATCCAGGAGAGGCTCAGAGTAGAACCGCTGTTCCTCCACATTGAAAGGAGTCAGTTGAGGTGGTATGGGCATCTGATTAGGATGCCTCCTGGACGCCTCCCACTTGAGGTGTTTTGGGCACGTCCCACTGGGAGGAGACCCCGGGGCAGACCCAGGACTCGCTGGAGACACTATGTCTCCCAGCTGGTCTGGGAATGCCTTGGTATCCTCTCTGAAGAGCTGGAGCAGATATCTGGGGAGAGGGAAGTCTGGGTTTCTCTGCTTGAACTGCTGCCTCTGCGACCCGAACCTCCAGAAAAGCGGTAGAAAATGGATGGATGGATGGAAATTTAAAAAAAAGAGCGAGAAATGGAGCAGAGAGTTTGACTGTTTAGAATGTTCAAATGCCTTTAGAAGGTGTTAAATGTTATTTGAGTTGTTTGATGTTAAGAAAGAATCATATCGCTTATTTTAATAACAGCTTGAAGAAAAAGTATAACATTAAGATATGTTACTATAGCAGAGTTTTGATACCATCCCTAAGAGAAATGAGCTACAGTAAACGATAGTTTGTGTTGGGTTAATGTTATCAAAATGAGGTACCATGCACAGAGTAAAATGGGTATTATAGAAATGGTGAGATGATTCTTTTAAGTTAAGAAAGGGGGATGTAGGATATAGTGCCATGCACTAATACTAAATTTGATGAAGAACATCACTAGTGTGGTGGGAGCGGAGTGAATGAACAGAAGTGAAGTTCCTAATATATGTCTGTAGTTGAGTCAGACGGTTGTTAATAAATGTCCACTATTTTAAATCAAAGGTGATGTCTCTGAGTGATGCTTCGCAGATTCATAGCAAGTAACAAGCGCTACAACAATCTACCAACACTTGATCATATACATCATTCTTAGATGATATTTTGAGCAGTTAGCTAACGCCAGCTAGCCGCCATTGTCAGCTAACCACTAACTATCCTTAGCTAGCTGCCTTGTAGCTAGCAGTTTAGCCACTCATTCACAAATGTTTCTGTGCTTATTGTACTCCAAGGACCAGTCATTTCCCAGTAGCCTCAGAGATCACATACCCCTGTCCACCAGTGATGCATCACTTCATTCCTTCTTTAAGACAAACATTAGCTGGCGCTGGTGTAACAGGTCAAGTTGCCCCTGAGGCAGTCGGCCCCGGTATCCACAACGGCACAAGTGAAGAACCCTTGCAAAACTGTGAAAAAAGACTTTTCTGGGTCACCAACAATGTAAGAAGTTTTACAAATATTCTCCACCCATGCCACGAGAGATCCCAGGGCCGACCGACCCATATTCAGCTAAAGGCTAGGAGTTAGCATCTCATTTGCCATGTTTACATGGACACAAGTAACCGGATTAAAAGCCTGATCAAAATAAAAATGCTTCATGTAAACATGCCAATCTGAATATTCTGACCCAATCACACTCATTCAGATAAAAATTTCCTTCCGATTGAGATGGGTGGGTTATGCCAATTGTTAATCCGATTGGTGCGCATATAAACACTTTCCGAAGCTTGGGCAGAAAATATGTTTACTGCGCATGTCTGTACGTCAGCCACATGTCGACGTGATGTATTTCCACCTTTACAGCAGGTAGCAGAAGACATGTCGAGAGTAAAACAAAACTGGTCTGTATTGTCCTGCTGTCTCTCTCTGTTCGTCGTATGCAGAAGTATGTACTTGTAGCTTCATTACGGAGACCAGCAGAGGCAAAAGTACAGTCTGAATAACACAATACAGGTCCATATCAAAAAAAAGACACAAAGCGGGGTTTGTTTACATCGGAAGTTGCTTCTTCTTCTACTATTTCTGGAATGTCGGATAATTGTGCGCCTGTCAAAAGGATTTAGTCCGTTCAAACATGTGACACATGGAAATGCACGTCCTAATTGGATCAACTTTTTCAGGATCCATGTAAACAGTAAAGTTTAATCTGAATTGCAATCAAATTGAAGAAAGTTTGCCCATGTAACCATGGCTAGTGTTACTGATAGTGATGTAAGAGAGAGGGCGGACTTGAATCCAAGAAATAGGCCATTTTCAGAAAGGGTTGAAAAATAAAAACAAATTTGCCACAATAATTTCAACAAAATCTGTCACAAACATTTCATTAAGACATGTGTGAGCTGTTAAAATGTAGAACAATTCCAGTCAATGACCCCTTTAAAGAGAGCCTGAACATCTGCGGACTTTAAGCAGCAGTGTGTGCACATAGCATGTCTGTATTTGTTTGAGACAAAGGCAGGCGTGGATCAAGAGCTCCTTGTGCAGAGGACTGATGGCGCTGTGATTGCGAGACGTTTCAAGACTGTTGCACAATAATCCAAGATGGTGACTCACGTCGACCTAGTATGAACAAACTTTTCCACGGGTAGCTTTTTCTTGTCATTAATCCACTAAATGACTGTCTGTTCTTCTCTTTCTTTTTTTCATTTATCATTTCCACCATGTACTCAACGGAGCTGGAGGAACTTGAGGACTATATGGACGGGTTTTATCACCGCTGCTGTGACATGGCAGACCCTAGCGCTTCTCCCTTAATAAGCCTCCCGTTCCTTCTTCTTCTACTAAGCAACATAGACCCGCGGATTCTCTGATAATAACACCCAAGAAATCACGAAGCAGCCCAGAGGTTAGTGACATTCTTTCCTCCATTGAAAGTAAACTTTCCAGCATGGATGCTAGACTTGCGTTGGTTGAGTTGCTCCATAAAGAATTCCAGGATGTCTGTAAGAGTCTGGAATTCAGCCAGGGGCAGCTCATCTCTCTCTTAGAATAAACAATACTTTGAAAAAAATCAGTAAACATGCTAACCACGCAACTTGACATCATTGTAAAAGAAAACCAGAAAATGAAGGAAACCATTCCCGACCTGTAATCATGCAGTATGAGAGATAACCTGGTTTTCTCCGGAATTGCATTTAAAAAAAAACAACAGTGAAAATCCAGAACAGCTGATCTCTGAATTCATGTCTATGCAACTGAAAATGCCCCCCGACGTTGTGAAATCAATTGCCTTTCACTGAATCCACCGCATTGGACAGAAAAATCCCCAAAACAAATGTCCCAGACCCATCCATCCATCCATCTTCTTCTGCTTAATCCTTTTCGGGTCGCGGGGGGGCTGGAGCCTATCCCACCATCTTTGAGCGAGAGGCAAGGTACACCCTGGACAGATCGCCAGTCCATTGCAGGGCCAACACAGAGAAACAGACAACCATTCACTCTCACAGTCATACCTAAGGACAATTTAGAATCCCCAGTTTGATGCCAATTAACCTAACTTGCATGTTTTTGGCATGAGGGAGGAAACCGGAGAAATCCCGGAGTAAACCCACGCAGGCACGGGGAGAACATGCAAACTCCACACAGATCACTGTTTGTCGGGGGTTGCGGTGGCGGAGTGGTTAGGACTGCAGCAGCACAGCAACTCACCCTTGGCTGGGGGATCCTGGGTTCAATCCCAGCCCCTGACCAACAGTGATCTGTGTGGAGTTTGCATGTTCTCCCCGTGCCTGCCTGCCTGTCCCAGACCCATTGTTGCCAAATTTAGACATTTCAAGCAAAAGCTTCTGGTATAGAGGCAAGGCAGACAGCTTAAAGGCACAAATTATGGTCTAAATGATCAATTTCCACAAGAAATTGTGGAAAGAAGAAGAAAGCTTTTCCCCATTAGGAAACAAAAAAATCCAAGAAGGTAAACAAGTAATTATCTCTGTAGATAGACTGTTTATAGATGGCAAGCTGTTTATGGATGAAACCATAATCCCATGGCTATCCTAGATTCTAGTATGTTTCCTTAGCTATATGTGAAAAAAGAGTGCAATTATGTGCAGGTCTCTTATCGACTCCTCTTTAATCTGTTACCATTTGTCTAATGTTTTTTTTCTTTTTTGTTGAGGTTGTTGTTTGCTCGTCTGTTGTAGCTAATCTTGTTGATGCTGTTAGGTTGTTGTTGTATGTTATCTACAGTATATCTTCTCATCACTTACTACCTTTCATGTCTGTTCTCTCTTGCACGTTATCTACAGTATATCTTCTCATCACTTACTACCCTTCATGTCTGTTCTCTCTTGCACATTTGGTTTATCGGAAATAATTTTAAGCACATGCACCCCAATCACTCTTGCAAATGCAACAGAGACATCATGGGTGTGCACCCAAGCATACACATATAGGTATATACTATACGCACAACACACACACGCCTATGCACATGTGGCCATACAATGTACACAGGACATACATGTGTGCACACACACACACACACACACACACACACACACCACGAACATACAAAACACATAGGCACACTTAGGCTAGCCTCCAGCACAAAACCAGTTAGTAAAAACATGTCCACATTAAAGTTTGTCACGTTGAACATACGTGGAATTGGTACCAGGGAGAAGAGGTTAAAAGTTTTTAATCGACTGAAGGATTTACAGGTAGACTTTGTCTTATTACAGGAAACACGTTTCTAAGTTGTCTGTAGATGCATTCACCTCCCCTGAATTTCCCCACTTGTACTCAGCCTGCTTTAATTCCAAGCAAAGCGGGGTAGCCATATTGGTAAACACTATAGCAGATCCAGAAGGTAGATTTAAAATATTAAAGATCTCAGTTCAAAATCTAGATCTATGTATTGTCAGTGTTTAAGGCCCAAATGTTAACGACTCATCCTTTTTTCACACTTTCTTCACTTCTCTTTCTGAGCACTTGGGACACTACACTAATAATAGGAGGGGACTTCAACCTGGTATTAAATCCTGCAACTGACAGGCTAAGTACACCGGGCAATTGTCGGAAATGGCAGGCTACTGACACTCTCAGACAGTACATGAGTGATTTTGGTCTTTGCGATGAATGGCGTTCTCTTCACCCAACTCTAAGGAAATACACCTTCTTCTCACCTGTGCACCACTCATATTCTCATATAGACTTTTTTTTTAGTTAGTAACTCCATTGTGAGGGATATGACAGACACCAAAATCTGCTCTAATCAAGTTATCAGCGATCACCATCCAGTATCTCTTACACTGGTGAATAAAAAAGCTACAAGGAAAACTAGGAACTGGAAATTTAATACACCACTACTCAAAGACAAAGTCTTTATTAACTGTTTTAATAAGGAGTGGGAATCATATCTGGAAAACAATGATGTGCCAGGAATATCACTGTGTGTTTTCTGGGAAGCAGCAAAATTGGTCATGCAAGGTAAAGTAATCTCTTACTGTTCATATAAGAATAAAAAAAAGAAAAAGCACTGGTATTGGAGTTAGAACAGAAAATTAAATCACTGGAGATGGCCTGTGCTGTTTCTCCACAGAAACAGGCACTCAACAATCTGAGAAAATTAAAGCTGGAACTAAAAGAAATTACGACCAAAGGGACACAGTTTTTAATACAAAGACTGTGTCTGGGGAAGTTTGAACATAGTAATAAATTGGGGAGATACTTCTCTAACCAGCTTAAACTAAATAAAGAAAAAACAACTTCCCATTCTATTAAGGATATGACTGGAAATATTACCCATGACCAGGGGTGGATTTAGTCCATTTGGAGCCTAAGGCAAACACAGAAATGGGGCCCTACTTTTTCTTTGTTCTACACTTTCTTTTCACTTTTTTGGATATGACTTAAATTTTTATGTTATTGATTTTAAAATTGTAACAGGGTAGGTGCTATATAAGCACTAGCTTCAGTCTACATCCTTTCGATTGTTCTTACATGTCCTACATATTTTTAATTGTTTTGATTGTATGTTCATTACTGAATAAAATTCACGTTCAATCATTCATTCAGTCCGGCCTTATTGTCATCCTACCTGAAACTTATTGTCCTCAGAAGTCTTCAAATAATGATATCATTCAGGTATCAGGAATTACATCTGTAGCAAAACAAAGAAGCTTAAAGTGACACTAAATGAGAAAAAAAGGCCAAAGTGACAAGAAAAAAACTGATTACTGAGAGTCATAAAATTTTGTGGAAAATGCCGATCAGAAGAAAATTTACATGGAAAAAAATAAAAGAATAATTGCACTGGTTTTTAAAAAATGTCTCCAAACCAACTGCAATGATGTGTGTGTGTGTGTGGGGGGGGGGGGGTTAAGAGAGGCACCAGGCAGGGCTGTTCGCTCTCTCCCTCACTTTTTACCATCTTTATTGAACCATTAGCAGCAACCATCCAACAAAATGTTGATATTAGAGGTATCCAAACCGGAGAAAAAGAACACAAGATAAGACTTTATGCTGATGATGTATTAATTTTCCTTGAGAAATCACAAAGATCTCTTCTTCAGACAGTGGTGCTCATTGATAAATTTTCATCACTATCAGATTACTCTATTAACTGGAGTAAATCAACAGTCTTACCTATAAACTGTAATTTTTCAAATATATCCACTATTCCAATGCACTCAGGTAAAATTAAATATTTAAGAATAAATATTTCCCCCAGGCTCTCAGAGTTAGTGCAACTAAATTACACTCCTCTTCTAAATACAATACAAGACGACCTTACGCATTGGAGGACATTACTTCTATCACTAATGGGAAGAGTCACAACCGTTAAAATGATAGCCCTTCCTAAACTCAATTATCCATTTTCAGTTATTTCTACCCAACCATCTATGGCCTGATTTAAGTCCCTAGACTCAAATATAAGTAAATTTTTAGTAAATTCTTTTATTTTTTCTTGAGAAAACTTGCACACTTCCAAGTTGACCGAACCATAATGACAATGTTTTATCAGGCTTTTATTGAATCTGTTTTATCCTTTTCTTTAGTGTCATGGTTTGGTCAGATAAAACTGAAACTGAGGAAATCCTTGGATCAGGTAGTTAGATGGTCCAGTCGTTTGCTTGGTGAGCCACAGCTGAGCCTGACATCCCTGTACACCAGACAAGTACAGAGGATGGCTACCTCCATTTTAAATGATGACTCCCACCCTTTGTACTTCAACTTTCAGCTTCTTCCCTCAAGACGGAGGTTTGCTGTCCCAAAAAGTAGAACCCAGCGCTACAAAAACAGCTTTGTCCCTGCTGCTGTCAAAGAGTTGAACAAGCTGTAAAAATATATTGTACATAATTTAGGTACCTATTTATTAACTTCATTTTATATTAACTTATTTTTGTAGGATGCCACTTGGGTTCTAAATATTTTATTGGGTTTTAGACCTTTGAGTTTTTTAACCTCTTTGACTAGTTTTTAACTTTTAATATGACCCTTCTCTCTTACCTCTGGTTTTTCCCTCATCTTTGTCTTTTTATACCCTGATTGACGGAGCCTTGGGTATTTTTATCATGTTTATAGTCAGCTTCATGTGTGCCTGTGTTTGTGTCTATGTTGAATGTAATTAGTGGCTTGTAAATATGGATGTCACCAGACTGCAAAACAAATCTACCTACGGGTACAAATAAAGTAACCTGAACCTCAACCTGAACCTGAAATATAAGTAAATTTTTATGGAAGGTTAAACCATCACAGATCAGTTTAAAAACTCTTCAAAAAGCAAGAGTATGGAGGTTTAGATTTATCTGTGGGCCATGGTGTGGGACTTCTCCACCCAGAGAAGGCAGCTGGGGAAGGAGGGGGACAATGGATTGAAAGAGGAGGTGTCACCGGGGGTGAGGGGGGGTATCAGACGGGACAGTAAGGACTATGCGCCCCGGGGAGAAGAGTAACTGCTGGAGCCGCTGGAAGAAGAAGGGTGTGAGAGCGGTGCCGGCGTTATGTCATGTTAATGTGCCACACAGGCTTTGTTTGAAACAACAATGTATTACGGTTGGAAGTTACGGGTCTCAACGCATGGTATTAAAGATATAAAAGAGGAATGCACAGAGACCCGGGAGCTCTTTTACTGTACTGCGCCCCCGACAGACTGCTATGATGATGATGATGTTGGAGATGGAATAAAGTTTCTGTGTCGTTCAGCTCATTGCCTCGCCTGCTTCCTTTCTCCACATTGGTGAATCTAAGATGTGCCATGGAAAGTGAGCCACGCACCGCCCCGGAGACTACCTGGAGGAAGAGTACCAGCACCGCGTGCGCTGTCTCAATCAAGATCCCAAACTTCTGGCTTCACAACCCACCCGCATAGTTCTTGCACATAGAAGCCCAGTTCGCACTCCGCGGGATGACAATGGACGATTCCAAGTATTACTACGTGGTCGCTGTGCTGGATGCACGCACCACGCAACAGGTGACGACCCTGCTCCAGGAGCCGCCGGCCCAAGGAAAATATGAAGCGCTAAAGACGATGCTTCTTAAGAGCTATACCCTTTCTGACAGTGAGAGGGCAGAGAGACTCCTAACACATTTGGAGTTAGGTGACATAACGTTCGGCTCAGGAGACGCACACACACAGGTTCAGAGTAGTTCAAACTGTTTATTAACAACAGGGATGTTTGGGTGCGTGTCTGCGGAATGTTAATGTGTTGGTGGTGGCGTCTGCTTCGGACCCAGAGGCAGGAGACCGTTCAGCCGGCAACCCTATGGGAGAAATCAGACACAGGGTGATGAGCACACACCAACACGGGAGGAGAATAGGCGAGGGAGAGAAGCTTACTTGTTTTGGCAGATGACTGGCGCTTCAAGGATGGAAGCCCGGGAGACAGCCACCTGCAGGGCTCGGTGCAGCAGCGAGGAGAGACGAGGGACGGGATTGTCCGCCGCCGAGGAATCCACCTGTGCACAGGGGAGCAGACTGGAGAGATGAGGTAAGTGAACTTCTTACCGGAGATGAGGATGCTGAAGAGAATGTGGTAGAAGTCCATACGAAGGAAATGAAGTCTACGGCTTCAGGCCGACGCTCAGGGCGAGGCGGCTTTTATCCTTCGCCGCTGACGAGTAGCAGGTGCGTGAGCAGGTGGCGCCGCTGATGAGTGGCGCGGCGTGACAGTACTCCCCCCTCTAGCAGCGCCTCCTGGCGATGGCTTATCCGGGTGCGCTCGGTGGAAGTCCGCGATGAGCGATGGGTCCAACACAAACGACGGGGGCACCCACTGTCGATGCTCGGGCCCATAGCCCTCCCAGTCCACCAAGTATTGCAACCCACGACCCCGGCGCCGGGAGTCCAGGATGGAGGAGGCGGACCAGGCCGGATGGCCACCAATCATCCGGGGCGCGGGTTGCGCTGCAGGAGGAGGGCAAAGGGGGTCAGTAACCGTCAGTTTCACCTTCGACACGTGGAAAGTAGGATGAATGCGGAGGGAGGGGGGAATAGCCACGCGCACAGCCACCGGGTTGATGATCCGGGTGATGGGGTAGGGACCCATGAAGCGCTGTGCCAGCTTTCTCCTCTCGCCTTTTAGAGTGACGTCCTGGGTGGAAATGTAAACAAGCTGCCCAACTCTGTACGCCGGGGCAGGTCTCCTACGCCGGTCCGCCACAGTCCTGTTGCGCTCCGCTGTGCGCAATAGCGCATGGCGCGCGGCAGCCCAGGTGGAGCGGAACTGCCTGAGATGGGCCCTAACTGACGGGACAGTTACCTCACTCTCCTGCTCCGGAAACAGCGGGGGGTCGTAACCCAGGGACGCTTTGAAGGGAGACATCCCTGTAGCAGAAGAGCGAGCGGTGTTGTGGGCATACTCAACCCAGGCAAGATGGTTGCTCCAGGACGCGGGTTTGGATCTGGACACACAGCGGAGCGCAGCCTCCAGCTCCTG
Organism: Pholidichthys leucotaenia; assembly: GCA_020510985.1. Taxonomy (NCBI): domain Eukaryota; kingdom Metazoa; phylum Chordata; class Actinopteri; order Cichliformes; family Pholidichthyidae; genus Pholidichthys; species Pholidichthys leucotaenia. The sequence goes on along the minus strand of CM035836.1, from coordinate 438,148,951 downwards.
GTTGGTCCTCTCACACTGCCCGTTGGATTGGGGGTGATGGCCAGAGGAGAGGCTCACCTTGGCTCCGATGGCGTTGCAGAAAGACCTCCAAACCTCAGATGAAAACTGGGGGCCCCGGTCCGAGACCACGTCCACCGGAATCCCATGCAGCCTGACCACGTGTTGGACGAGGAGGTCCGCCGTCTCCAGGGCAGTAGGGAGGCCTCGCAGGGGGACGAAGTGCACGGCCTTGGAGAAGCGGTCCACGATGGTCAGGATGGTGTCATAGGAGTTGGAGATGGGGAGTCCGGTGACGAAATCCAGAGCGATGTGCGACCAGGGCCTGCCAGGGACGGGCAGGGGCTGGAGCAGACCCGCTGGAGGGGCATTTCCCGACTTGCAGGTGGCACAGATTGGGCAAGCCCGGGCGTAGCGGGCTGCATCCCTCCGCAGGCCTGGCCACCAAAAGGACCGTTGGAGGAGATCTATCATCCGGGAGGTGCCAGGGTGACAGGTGAGCTTGGAGGTGTGGAGCCAGTGGATGACCTCTCCTCGGACCGCGGATGGCACGAACAGCCTCCCCTCCGGTCCGCCGCCAGGGTCAGGTTCCACCTCCTGTGCCTTCCGGATCTTGCTCTCAATGTCCCACGAGATGGCTCCCACGACGCACGACCTGGGCAGGATGGAGTGGGGCGCCTCCTCCGACTCCACGGGGGCGAACTGCCTGGAGAGGGCGTCAGGCAGGACGTTCTTAGAGCCAGGCCTGAAGGTGATGGAAAATTGGAACCTGGCGAAGAACAGGGACCAGCGCGCCTGGCGGGCGTTCAGGCGCTTGGCAGACCGTAAGTATTCCAGGTTCTTGTGGTCCGTGAGGACCACAAACGGCAGGCTTGCCCCCTCCAACCAGTGGCGCCACTCCTGCAGGGCGAGCTTGATGGCCAAGAGCTCTCTGTCCCCCACATCGTAGTTCCTCTCCGCCGGGGACAAGCGCCGGGAGAAGAAGGCGCACGGTCGCTTGGCGCCATCGTCCGGTGACCGCTGGGACAGCACTGCTCCCACTCCCGTGTCCGAGGCGTCTACCTCTACAATGCACTGCAGCGCGGGGTCGACCTGGCGAAGGACCCGGGAGGAGGAGAATTCCGCCTTCAGCGCCTCAAAGGCGGCAGCGACCTCTTCGGTCCACCGGAACGGGACCTTCGGGGACGTGAGGCGGGTCAGTGGTCCCACGATGGCACTGAAGTTGGGGAAAAAGCGGCGGTAGAAATTGGCGAAGCCAACAAATTGCTGCACCTGTTTCCGAGATGCAGGTGTGGGCCATCCCACCACCGCCTTTACCTTCTCTGGGTCGGGGAGCACCTTATCGTGGGCGATGATGAACCCCAGGAAGGATGTACTCCTGGCGTAAAATTCACACTTTTCCGCCTTAACGTACAGACGATTCTCCAGCAGCCTTTGGAGGACCCGCCTCACGTGGACCTGGTGCTCATCCCTGGACTTGGAGAAGATGAGAATATCGTCCAGGTAGACGAACACGAAAAGGCCAATGAAGTCCCGGAGGACGTCATTAATGAGGCGCTGGAAGACTGCAGGAGCGTTGGTCAACCCGAACGGCATCACCAGATATTCAAAGTGGCCGTTCGGGGTACGGAAGGCCGTTTTCCACTCATCTCCCTCCCGGATCCGGACGAGGTGGTAAGCGCTGCGTAGGTCCAGCTTGGTGAACCAGGTCGCCCCCTGGAGGGAGTGGAAAGCAGTGTCCATGAGAGGCAGGGTGTAACGGTCCCTCTCCGTGATATTGTTGAGGGCCCGGTAGTCGATACAAGGGCGGAGGGACCCATCCTTTTTCCCCACGAAGAAGAACCCTGCCCCCACGGGTGACGATGATGGGCGGATAATCCCAGCACTTAATGACTCCTTCAGGTAGGCGTTCATCGTCTCCTTCTCCGGCGCAGACAGGCTGTAAAGGCGACCAGAAGGTAAGGGAGCCCCCTGGCGGAGGTTGATGGCGCAGTCATAGGGCCGATGAGGGGGAAGAGACATAGCTTTCGCTTTGCTGAACACTATACCCAGGTCGTGAAATTCTGGGGGCACCAGAGACAGGTCCGGGGGTGCAGCGTCCGTAGCAGGGGGAGGAGCGGACGGAGAGCAGGCAGCGGACTGAAGGCAGGTGCCCATACAGAACGTACTCCATGCCGAGATCCCAGCTGATCTCCAATCCAGGACCGGATTGTGAAGGCGGAGCCAGGGATACCCCAGGATGACGGGCGACACAGAGTTGGGAAGGACGTAAAAGGTCATTTCCTCCCGGTGGTTTCCCGAGATGATGACCGGTAGGGGAACAGTTTGATGTGTCACTCTCCCGAGGGTGGCACGGGAGAGGTGGATCAGGGAGATGGGAGTGTTGAGTGCCTGGCAGCGGATGCCCAATCGGGTTGCCAGGCTTTGTGAAATGAAGCTGCCTTCTGCGCCCGAATCCACCAGTGCGTGGGTGAGGTGCCCAGTAGAGTTATGGCAGAAACGGATGGGCAGCTTCAATTGAGAAAGTGATCCTAACCGATTGACATCCGCGAGGCTTCCAACAGTGACTCGCGGACCCCACCGACTGGCTTTCCGTGGACAACGCTCCACGGTGTGTTGGTCGCCTCCGCAATACATGCAGAGGCCCAACTCACGGCGGCGTTGTTTCTCCACAGGGGAAAGTTTAGTCCAGGCCGTCACCATCGGCTCCGACTCCTCGGGGCGCGATGCTGGCGGCGCCGCCAGGGGGCGAGCTTGGAACAGGTGCGGCGAGGCTCCACGAGGGCGAGAAGAAGAAGACCTCCGCCCCGAGGAGCGCTCGCGCAGCCTGTTATCCAAACTTATCGCTAAGGATGTCAGCTCCGCTAGCGTCCCAGGGATATCCCGACCAGCCAGTTCATCCCTCAGATCACTATTGAGGCTGCGGAGGAACAGGCCACAGAGGGAGCGTTCCTCCCAGCCCAATTCCTCCGCCGCTACCCGGAAGTCGACCGAGTGGTCCGCTGCCGACCGGCTTCCCTGCTGGAGAGCGAGAAGCCGATCGACCTGGACCGTTTCGGTTTGTGAGTGGTCAAAGACCTCCAGAAAGCGCCTCACGAATTGGTCATAGGTGAGGGTGGCATAACTGGGCCTCGCCATTACGGCGTAGGTCCAAGTTAACGCACGCCCCTCCAGAAGATTCCCTATGTAACCAATTCGGCTGTGATCCGAGGGAAAATCTCCGGGCACACGGTGGAACACGGACTCACACTGCATAATAAACCCCCGCGCTCCACCGAGCTTACCGCTAAAGCGGGCGGGGGTCGGAATCGGCGTGAGCCGAACCGGTGCCACTGGAGCCGGCTGGACGGCCACTGGAACAGCAGGAGCCGCGCCACCCTGGTGAGTCGGGAGGAACGGCTGTTGGGGGTCCAAGCGGTTCAATCGGTTAGTCAGTTCTAATAATTGATGAAGAACCACCTGTTGCTGATAAACAATCTGATCCACCCGAGCCTCGAGGATGGTAAACCGGTGTGCGAGCCCGCCGTCTGCCGAGCCGCTCTGCTGAAGCCGTACTGACATAACGTTCGGCTCAGGAGACGCACACACACAGGTTCAGAGTAGTTCAAACTGTTTATTAACAACAGGGATGTTTGGGTGCGTGTCTGCGGAATGTTAATGTGTTGGTGGTGGCGTCTGCTTCGGACCCAGAGGCAGGAGACCGTTCAGCCGGCAACCCTATGGGAGAAATCAGACACAGGGTGATGAGCACACACCAACACGGGAGGAGAATAGGCGAGGGAGAGAAGCTTACTTGTTTTGGCAGATGACTGGCGCTTCAAGGATGGAAGCCCGGGAGACAGCCACCTGCAGGGCTCGGTGCAGCAGCGAGGAGAGACGAGGGACGGGATTGTCCGCCGCCGAGGAATCCACCTGTGCACAGGGGAGCAGACTGGAGAGATGAGGTAAGTGAACTTCTTACCGGAGATGAGGATGCTGAAGAGAATGTGGTAGAAGTCCATACGAAGGAAATGAAGTCTACGGCTTCAGGCCGACGCTCAGGGCGAGGCGGCTTTTATCCTTCGCCGCTGACGAGTAGCAGGTGCGTGAGCAGGTGGCGCCGCTGATGAGTGGCGCGGCGTGACATTAGGTGACCAATCAGCAGTGGAGCTCATGGAGAGCACGTTGGTGCTGAGGGGGAAGGACGATGAATCTTTCCTGTTCACCCACTTGTCCCTCAGGAACCTACTGGCTACAGCGAGGGTGATCCTGGCCTTCTCGCCATGGCTGGTTGCTAAGGACTACTGCGCCCTGGCGCAGGAAGTGGACCGCATCATTTTGGCAACCAGAACTCTCAGCGTGCAGACAGTGGCACCAGCATCCATGAAGGACTCCAACAAGGTTGAGGAGCCGTTTGTGGTAGCCGGGACAGACACCAGGAGATGAAGGAACAGGGCGATCTGTTTTTATCATCGCCATTTCGGCTCTAATGCCCAACGCTGCCTGTCACCATGCCAATTCAAGAAGCCGGGAACATGGCACGTTTGAAATTCAGTGGCAGCTGCAACTGCTGGTGACAGGAATAGACTGCTTTATGTCACGGGCACACATTCAGGGAGACGGTTTTTGGTGGACTCCAGCTCCCAGAAGAGCCTCATCCTGCCGGTCAACGCAGACAGGGTGGCAGGAGGTAGCAGTCCCAAGCTCACGGCTGCCAGCGGATCCACCATCAGGACATTTGGCGAGTGGACACTGACGATATCCTTACACAGACGCAACTTTTAGTGGGACTTTGTGGTAGCTGTTTTGCCCCCATTTTAGGCACAGATTTTTTTATGTGCTTATGGGTTGTTAGTCGATGTTGCTAATAGCAGATTAGTGGATGCTGTCTCTTTTACCTCACTGCCCTGTACAACTTGGGGAGCTGGGTCAACAACACTGGCTAATGTTATAGCTCCAGTGGGTAAGTACCAACATTTGCTCACGCAGTTCCCAGCGCTCACCATCCCGACTTTTTCGGCTATGGTAGCGAAACATGGGATTGAACACTTTATAACAAAAGGCCTGCCGGTGTTTGCGCGACCTCGGCGCTTGGATGCAGCTAAACTGGCTGGCGTGCGAGAGGAGTTATCCAACTTAGAGCAGTTGGGCATCATCAGATGCTCCAACAGCCCGTGGGCATCCCCTCTACACATGGTGCCTAAAGCCAACGGGTTGAGGAGACCGTGCGGCGATTTCCGGCGCTTGAATAACGCCACGGAACACGATCGTTATCCCATTCCACATATCCAGGATTTTTCCATGCACCTGGCCAGGGTGCGTGTTTTTTTGAAAGTGGATCTGGTCCACGGATACCATCAGGTCCCGGTCTGCACTGAAGATGCTCCAAAAACAGTGGTAATAACTCCTTTTGGCCTTTTCGAGTTTATACAGTATGCATGCTGTTCGGATTAAAACGTGTGGCGCAGACTTACCAGAGGATGATGGACACAGTGCTTCGCGACTTGTTCTTTGTTTTTGTCTATTTAGATGACATTCTGGTAGCTAGCGCGTCCGAGGAGGGGCACATCATCCATCTCAAGACAGTCTTCCAGAGGTTGGAGGTGCACGGGCTGATAGTTAACCCCACAAAGTGCCAGTTCGGTGTGCCAGTGATTGATTTTTTTGTGCCACCGCATTTCGCCAGAGGGCACGATTCCATTACCTGATAAGGTGCACGTTGTGTCGGACTACACTACAGGAGTTTTTCGAAATGGTTCATTTTTATAACTGTTTCCTTTCCCAGCAGCCCTGGAGGAATGAATGCAGAATGGAGGTGTCACCGGGGGGTATCAGATGGGACAGTAAGGACTAAGCGCCCCCCAGGGAGAGGAATAACTGCCAGAGCCGCTGGAAGAAGAAGGTGTGAGTGGTGCCGGCATTATGTCATGTTAATGTGCCACACAGGCTTTGTTCTAAACAACAATGTATTATGGTCGAAGTTCCGGGTCTCAATGCATGGTATTAAAGATATAAAAGAGGAATGCACAGAGACCCAGGAGCTCTTTTACTGTACTGTATGGTGGAGATGGAATAAAGTTTCTGTGTTGTCCAGCTCGTTGCCTCACCTGCTTCCTTTCTCCACATACCAATTTTTTTAAATTACTTCTTTGCCAATAGACTGCAGTTTATTTCTAACTGGACTAAATCAACCCCACTAGGAAACCCATGGTTAGATGCTGAACAGGCTCTCTGTGGGTCACTAAATATCTCTTACTTACCTTTCATAAGCCCCTGTATTAAGCACCATGACTGTTTTAAAAGCATTAACATTAGCTCCTCTCCGACAGCCTGGTGGAAATTTTTAAAAATAACGGGGTCTTCACTTGTCCATTGTAAACTCATGCCCTTTTGGAATAATCCTGACATCTTACACCAAAAGAGAATGTTAAACTTTCCACTATGGTGTGAGAAAGGAATAAAAAACTGAGAACATCTTATTCGAGGTGGAAACTTTATCCAGTTCCAGGAACTGATTTCACAGTGTGACTTCAGTGATAAAACATTTCTTGAATACCAAAAGCTGAAATCCATAATAAAAGCAACGATTCAATTTCAACCAGACAGATTTACAGGTATCAGTTAAGGTGACAGTTTCTAAATCTTTGTTCTCCTAAATTGATATCAAAAATACACGATCTATTATCAAAACTGGATGAGTCAGTATCTCTTCCAAAATTAAAATGAGAGACAGACCTATCAATTAATAAAGATGAAAGCCTCTGGACACAAATATGCTTAAACACCTTTAAGATTAGGGGTGTGCCATATCGCATCCTTCACGATAATACCGGTGTAAAAATGAATATCGTGATATTTGGGGTCCATTACGCAACCAATGGAAGTTACGTGTTACCATAGAAACGGGAAAAAAACATGGCACAGGAAGCATGCGCTCCGTGCTTGGAATGTCTTTGTCTGGTTGTGAGAAAGTAATTTAGTTTTAAGGCCATTTCAGACTGTTGCCTTCTTTTTAAAAAAAAAAAAAAAAAAAAAGTGCAGTGATGCAGATAATCTGCTCACTTTTTTTCTGCATGTCAACAACGCGCTTTGGGGAGAAGTTCTACTTTGCCCTTAAGCAGTGTTGCTGACGTCCGAAGTGTCCAGAGGTTTATTTTCGTTCCATTGTGGCTGCTCCAGCGTGATTTATTCAACGAACCGCAAGAAAAAAAAAATCCATTAACAGCCCCAGGAGTTGTTTGTGCAACGGAGATATCTCAAGCAGGTAAACTGAGAGAAAGAGAGAGAGACGGGAGGTCTTACCAGCAGAAGTGTCTTGGGAAACAACAGGTAGGCCAGTAAATATTCAATGTGATAAAAATGATGAAATGATAATAGTTTTGAATAAGCCCACTCACTCCCTGTTTTATTTAGACCCTCTTCCTGACCCGGTGAAATAACATCCATCCATCCATCCATCTTCCGCTTAATCCTTTTCGGGTCGCGGTGGGGCTGGAGCCTATCCCAGCATCTTTGGGTGAGAGGCAGGGCACACCCTGGACAGATCGCCAGTCCATCGCAGGGCCAACACAGAGAGACAGACAACCATTCACTCTCACAGTCATACCTAAGGACAATTTAGAATCCCCAGTTCGATGCCAATTAACCTAACTTGCATGTTTTTGGCATGTGGGAGGAAACTGGAGAAATCCCGGAGTAAACCCACGCAGACACGGGGAGAACATGCAAACTCCACACAGATCACTGTTGGTCGGGGGCTGGGATCGAACCCAGGATCCCCCGGCCAAGGGTGAGTTGCTGTGCTGCCGCAGTGTTAACCACTCCACCACCGCGCTGCCCGTGAAATAACATACTGTACTAGACTAAATTAATTTGTTAAAAGCAGCAAAACCCCCTCATGCCCCAGAACATAGAAATAAGATAAAGACAGAAGTAATGTGTTTAGGGTTTACATTTTTAAATGTAATAAATAGGTTGCATTAGCCATAGCTAAATTGCTCTTACATTCATAAGGCAATGTTTTCAGGGCTATTCAGATGTTTTAAGAAAAATCTGCAGATTTTTCAAAACTACAGGCTATATGCGGTTTGCAGTATCAACTTTACTCTCATCTGCTTGTTACCATTCTCTCCTAAATTTGTTTTTTCTCATTAAACATCTTTTCATGAAGGTACTATTTTTTTTAATTTTGAACATTTTTGGTGACAAATTTGTGACCTTTTTCATTTTTCATGCAGAATTGTAACTTTTTGCCTAAAGCCGCTTACCTTGTGTTTTTACTCTGAAAAAGTAAAGAAATCAGAAGCAGCACCAGATTTAAATAAAGATTAGTCAATCAGTTGTTTTAATAATTAATAGATCAGTTGACTATTACAATCCAAATTTATAATTTCCATCCCACCCGAAGGTTATAATTACATTTATAACTAGTTTGATACCTGTTATTTTAAAATATTAACCTACTAAAACTGTGGTGGTTTCTGGTTTCCAACAACAGGATGGCCTAGGATGAAGTCAAATTCTGGGAATGAATTTTTGGCCCAATCCACCCCTCAGTGTGCTTAAGATGTGGTGGTTTATAATATTTTCTGGTAACATTTGATACAGAATTTAAAAAAAAAAGTTTTAAACGCATTCTAAACTGCTCTTTATAAACTGGAGAAATAAGAGTTTGTGGTGGTACGGATGGGAGATTCTCCACCCAGAGACAGCAGCTGGGGAAAAGAGGGAACAATGTGCTGAAGGAGGGAGTGTCATTGGGGGGTCTTACACAGGACAGTAAGGACTATTCACCCCCCAGGGAGAGGAGGAAGCACCAGAACTGCTGGAGGAGGAAAGGGTGTGAGAATGCAGTACTGGCGTTATGTTAATGTGCCACACATGTCTTTGTTCCACACAATGATTATGGTCGGGATTCCTGGGTCTCAATGCATGGAATTAAAGATTATAAAAAGAGGATGCACAGAGACCCAGCAGATTTTGCTGTACGGTACTGAATGTTGGAGAAAGGGTAAAATGCATGTGTTGTTCAGCTCGTTGCCTCACCTGCTTCCTTTCTCCACATTGGTGACCCCAAGATGTGCCATGGAGTACCAGCCGAGCACCACCCCGGAGACCACCTGGAGGGAGAGCACCAGCACTGCGTGCGCTGTCTCAGTCAAGCTCCCAGACTTCTGGCTTCACAACCCGACCGCATTGTTCATGCACATAGAAGCCCAGTTCGCACTCTGCGGGATAACAACAGATGACATAAAGTATTGCTACTTGGTCGCTGCGCTGGATGCACGTCCCACACAACAGGTGACGAGCCTGCTCCAGGAGCCGCCAGCCCAGGGTAAATATGAAACGCTCAAGAGGAAGCTGCTCCAGCACTAAACCCTTTCTGACAGAGAGACTCCTAACACATTCCGAGTTAGGTGACAGATCAGTCGTGGAGCTCATGGAGAGCATGTTGGCGCTGATAGGAAAGAACGACGAGTCTTTCCTGTTCACCCACTTGTTCCTCAGGAACCTACTGGCTGCAGCAAGGGCTATCCTGGCCAACTTGCTGCTGCTGGTGACCAAGGACTACCACGCACTGGCGCAGAAAGTAGATCGCATCATTTTTGCAACCAGAAATCTTAGCGTGAATGCAGTGGCACCGGCGTCCATGAGGGACTCCAACGAGGTCGAGGAGCCATTCGTGGTAGCCGAAGCAGACATCAAGAGATGAAGGAACGGGGCAATCTGTTTCTATGATTGCCGTTTTGGCTTGAATGTCCAACGCTGCCTGTCGCCATGCCTATTCAAGAAGCCGGGAAGATGGCACGCTCAGCATTCAGTAGCAGCTGCAACTGCTGGCAACAGGAACAAGCTGCTTTATGTCACGGACACACGTTCGGGGAGACGGTTTTTGGAGGACTCCGACTCCCAGAAGAGCCCCATCCTGCTGGTCAACGCAAGCAGGGTGGCAGGAGGCAGCAGTCCCAAGCTCACGGCTGTCAACGGATCCACCATTAGGACGTTTGGCGAACAGACACTGACGATATGCTTGCACAGATGCAATTTTCAGTGGGACTTTGTGGTAGCTGCATGTTCTGCCCCCATTTTAGGCACAGATTTTTTTTATGTGCTTATGGTTTGTTAGTCGATGTTGCTAAGAGGTGGTTATGTATGCTGTCTCTTTTGCCTCACTGCCCTGCATAGCTTGGGGAGCTGGGTTGACAACATTGGCTAACGTTATAGCTCCAGGGGGTAAGCACCAACATTTGCTCGCACAGTTCCCAGCACTCACGGTCCCGACTTTTTTGGCTACAATAACAAAACACAGAGTCAAACATTTCATAACTACAAAAGGCCCGCCGGTGTTTGCGCGACCTCAATGCCTGGACGCAGCTAAACTGGCCAGCGTGCGTGAGGAGTTATCCATCTTAGAGCAGTTGGGCATCGTCAGGTGCTCCAACAGCCTGTGGGCATCCCTGCTACACATGGTGCCTAAGGTCGACGGGTCGTGGCGACCGTGCGGCGATTTCCGGCGCTTGAACAACGCCATGAAACATGATCGGTATCCTATCCTGCACATCCAGGATTTTTCTGTGCACCTGGCCGGGACGCGTGTTTTTTCCAAAGTGGATCTGCTCCGTGGCTACCACCAGGTCCACCAGGAGAGACAGGAGTATGAGCTCTCTTAAAACTGATTGAATAAACAAGTAAATGAACCAATCTTATGGCGTAGGTGAATAGTTGAGGCGCCAAAGAGCATCAGAACAACATGGTAAACCAGGGCCTCAGACAGTCGTGTGCTCATGCAGGAAAAGACGGTGCTGGTGCCTCAGAGGGGAAAAAGTCCAGTTAATGAAACCTATGCTTCTGTAGAGGTAAGGAGGAGGATCCACAGCACGCAGATGAAAGTCCGGTCCACCGCCAGGAAGAGGAGGTCCGCCAAGGGGAAATCCACTTGTGCACAGGGAAGACTGAGAGGTAGGAGCAGAGAGGATTATTTCCACAAGGTAGCTTACGTTGCGTTGGGGAGACGAAACTCCCAGATGATGAAACATTGTGGTAGAGATGAGGGAGGCGAAACTCCCTTCCAAAAAGTTGGGGTAGACTCAAGCACAGAGTACAATTACCCAGGAGGAGCACAGACATCTCCGTGCAGATTGCAAGGCAGCACTCCTTAAGAAGGCTGCCTAATTAGAGGAGCAGGTGTGCGCGCAGCTGTGGAGAAAATTAGGGCAAAGGGCACACAGCACGGATCACCACAGTACCCCCAGCCCCACGGGACACCTCTCGGCAGCCGATCCAACCTGTCTGGGTGCGTCCGGTGGAACTCCCTGATGAGTTGTGGCTCCATCGCAAAGGAGGAACGCATCCAGGACCTCAACTCCGGACCATACCCTTCCCAGTCCACCAGATATTGTAGGCCACGCCCCCTGTGTCGGACATCCAGGATACGGCTGAACTTGTACGCAGGACCACCATCAACCATCACAGGCAGGGCGGAGGTTTGGGAGGGGGGCACAGAGGGTTGGACACAAATGGCTTCACCTGAGACACATGGAAAGTGGGACAAATGTGGAGAGAAGGGAGGAGGGCCAAACGGACAGCTACTGGGTTGACCATATGAGTTATAGAGTATGGCCCAATAAAGCACTGTGAGTTTTTTTAGATTCAGTCTTCAGGTTGATATTCCAGGTAGACAACCATATCTACTGCCCAACCCAGTAGGGCGGAGCCAGCGTCCTGCGGCGGTTGGCAATGTCAGTGTTGCGGCTCGCCATGCACTGTAGAGCAGCCTTAGTAGCCTTCCAGAGCTGACGACAGTGCTTGATGTGAGACTGGACCGAAGGGACAGAAATCTCCTCCTCCTGGAACAAAGGGGGGTTGTAGCCTAAAGACACTTCAAGAGGGGAGAGACCTGTGGCAGTAGAAACAGCAGAATTGTGTGCATACTCAACCCATGGTAAGTAGGAGCTTCATGATGCTGGATTGGAGGCCGTGACGCACCTCAGGGCTGCCTCCAACTCCTGGTTGGTGCGCTCACATTGGCCGTTACTCTGTGGATGATAACCAGAAGAAAAGCTAACAGTAGCCCCAATGGCCTTGCAGAAAGCTCGCCAAACCTCAGAGATGAATTGGGGACCTCGGTCCAACACAATGTCCGCTGGGATGCCGTGAAGCCATAACACATGCAGGACGAGCAGATCAGCCGTCTCCTTGGCCGCCGGGAGCTTCTGCAGGGGAATGAAGTGAGCTGCCTTAGAAAACCTATCCACAATAGTAAGAATGTCAGTGTGACCTGCAGAGGGGGGAAGACCGGTCACAAAGTCCAAGGCAACATGGGACCAGGGTCTACTGGGGACAGGGAGAGGATTTAATAGGCCCGAAGGGGGAGAGGAGGAGGACTTACAGGTTGCACACTGGGAGCAGGCTCAAATGAACTCACCGACGTCCCTCCACAACGAAGGCCACCAGAAGGTTCTTTGTAACTGGGCCACGGTGCGAGCTACCCCAGGATGACACATAATCTTGGAGGAGTGCAATCAACCAATGGCTTCACCCTGGACTGAATAGGGCACGTACATCCGTCCCGCCGGCCCCCCGCCTGGGTCGGGCTCAGTCTCCTACGCTCTCCTAACCCTCTCCTTGATGTTCCAAGAGTGTGCAGACGATGCACGAGGGTGGAACAATAGAATGAGGCATCGTCTCAGCTGCCTTAGGAGAAAATTGCCTGGAGAGTGCGTCAGGCTTGGTGTTTTTAGACCCCGGGAGGTAGGGGATGGTAAAGTTGAACCTGCCAAAGAACAGGGACCAGCAGGCTTGTCTAGAATTCAGTTGTTTGGCCATTCTGAGATATTCCAGGTTCTTATGATCAGTCCAAATGATGAAAGGCTTGGAGGCACCCTCCAGCCAGTGGCGCCACTCCTCCAAGGCCAGTTTGACAGCCAGCAGCTCCTTGTCTCCTATGTCATAATTCCTCTCTGCAGGTGACAGGCGACGGGAGAAGATGGCACAGGGGCGAACTTTGTCGTTGGCAGGGGAGCGCTGGGGCAACACAGCTCCCACCCCGAAGTCCGAAGCGTCCACTTCCACCAAGCACTGCAGGGAGGGGTCCACCTGAGCCAGAATAGGGGGAGAGGAAAACTCAGATGTAAGCTTAGAAAATGCCGCCTCAGCCTCCTCGGTCCAGCGAAACGGCACCTTGGTAGAGATAAGGCGGGTGAGAGGTAAGGCAATAATGCTGTAATTCTCGACAAACCATTGACAGAAATTGGCAAAGCCCAAAAACTGCTGTAGTTGTTTGCGGGAGGATGGGATTGGCCACTCCACCACAGCCTTTACCTTTTCTGGGTCTGCTATGATCTTCTTATGGGAAATAACAAATCCCAGGAATGTGGTGGCGGCAGTGTGAAACTCGCACTTCTCAGCTTTGATGTATAGCTGGTTCTCCAAAAGGCGCTGCAGGACCCATCTGACGTGCACTTGATGTTCCTCAAGGGACTGAAAAAAAATGAGGATGTCATCAAGTTACACAAATACAAATGAATCCAGAAAATCCCTCAGCACATCATTAATGAGCCGCTGAAACACAGTAGGCTCGTTAGTTAACCCAAAAGGCATCACCAGATACTCAAAATGACCGCTAGGAGTGCGGAACCCAGTCTTCCACTCATCCCCCTCCTTGATACGAACCAGGTGATAGGCATTGCGGAGATTCAGCTTGGTGAACACAGTGGCCCCCTGGAGAGAATCAAAGGTGGTGTTAATAAGGGGAAGAGTGTACTTGTCCTTGACAGTGATGTTATTGAGTTCTCTGAAATCAGTGCATGGTCTGAGTGAGCCATCTTTCTTACCCACGAAGAAGAACCCCGCCCCCACCACCGAGGATGAGGGCCTGATAATACCTGAGCTCAAGGACTCCTTGATGTACTTGTCCAACGCTGCAAAGCCGGCTAGATGGTAGTGGAGCCCCCAGCAGGAGGCTGATGGTACAATCATAAGGGCGGTGGGGGGGAAATGACAGTGCTTTAGCCTTGCTGAAAATAGTAGCTAGATCGTGGTATTCAGGAGGAACTAAAGAGAGATCAGGTGAGGGTGAGTTAGGGGAGCAGAGGGGCACAGAAGGAGAACAAGCAGCAGACTGCAGGCAGGTGTCCAAACAAAAGGTACTCCATGAAATAATTCTGCCTGCCCGCCAGTCAATGACGGGGTTTGAAGTCTAAGCCAAGGGTAGCCCAGAATGACAGGGGAGGCAGATACAGAAAACACAAAAAAACTGATCTGTTCCCGGTGATTGCCTGACACCAACACCGACACAGGAGCAGTCTGCTTAGCCACCATGGCGAGGGGAACTCTTGAAAGGGCAATCAACTTTAAAGGAGTCTTCAGCTCGTAGCACAGAAGCCCCAGCTGGGTTGCCAGACTCTCCGAAATAAAGCTCTGCTCGGCCCCAGAATCAATGAGAACATGACTGGATATTTCGTTGTGATCATGTTGGAAGCGGATAGGTAACATAAGCCATGTAAGGGATTTAGTCTTTTCTACATCTGTAAGTCCCCCTACTGTGACGCATTGACTTCCCCTTTTAACTGCTTAATTTTAACTGCTTAACTGAGTAATCAGCAACAGATTTAGCCCCCTGCTTAAGGTTAAGTAGATGGGTGGTGAAAACACTGTCCCGGTCAGAATGGTCGAATACCTCATTGAATTCAGAAACAAAACGGTCATACATGTAGTTGGAATAATCGGGACGAGCCATGACGGCGTTAGCCCAAGCTAAGGCCCGCCCCTTCAGCAAATTAACCACATAACCGATCTGGCTATGACTCGTGGGAAAATCCTCCGGCACCCGCTGAAACATAATACTACATTGTAGAAGAAAACCCCATGCCTCCCCCAACTTACCACTAAAACGGGTGGGAGTGGGGATCGGGGTCATACGGGAATGGTGAGAGAGACCTACCTGTGGTAGCGTATCATCACCTCCTGTGTTGCTGACTGTCTGTGGTTTGCTCTCCTCATTCTCCCAAGGATTTTGCCTTTAACTGTATTTTAATCACTTTTTTCCATCTACCGTTAGCTCTCACTTCTGTTTATCAAGCCTCCTGCACCTGTGTGCGCACTCATTGTCATCTAATCACCCTCTTTTGCCTTCTATTCACCTTTCATCTGTGTTTTTGTTAGCTTCGGGTTAGCCATTAGCTATGGCTACTACCTCTCCTTCCTCTCTTCCTCTGGTGTACACTCTATGTCAGATGTTTAGCTACACCTTTGCCTCTTTTAGTGATAATGGTAAATGTAATAAATGTTGTCTTTTTGAGGTGCTCGAGGCGAGGTTGTCTGATTTTGAATCCCGGCTCCACTGTATTGAAACACCGTCTGCGCCAGTTAATCTTGACGAACGTCCCTTAGCTGCAGCGGAGCTTCCTAGCTTAGGGCGGCCTGCTAGTGGTCCTCCGGTCCTCCTCAGCAGCGAGGAGACTGGGTGGGTGATGGTGAGAAGGAAGCCTAGCCACAAAGCCCCGGTTACCCACCAACCTGTTCCATGTTTCTAATCGCTTTTCCCTGCTCAGCGACACACCCGCTGAGGAAAAAACTCTGATCACTGGTTAGTCTGTAGACAGAAACGTGAACCTAGAGACTCCAGTGGCCATAGTCAAATGCATTCCTGGGGCCAGAGCAGGCGACATCGAGTCAAATTTGAAAATGCTGGCTAAAAGTAACTGTAAATACTCCACAATTGTTATCCACACCGGCATTAATGATGACCGGCTCCGGCAGTCGGAAGTCTCAAAACTTAACGTGGAATCGGTGTGTAACTTTGCAAAAACAATGTCTGCCTCTGTAGTATTCTCTGGGCCCCTCCCCAATCTGACCAGTGATGACATGTTTAGCCGCTTGTCATCCTTCAAGCGCTGGCTGTCTGTGTGGTGTCCTGCAAACAATGTGGGCTACATAGACAATTGGAACTCATTTTGGGGAAAACCTGGTCTTATTAGACGAGACGGCGTCCATCCCACTTTGGATGGTGCGTCTCATTTATCTAACAATCTGGCATCATTTTTATCCAAATTTCCAAAACCTTGACAACTCAGAGTTGGGACCAGGAAGCAGAGTCACAGTCTTACACGCCTCTCTGCAGCTCCTCTTCATCTGCCACCCCTCAACTTAGCCCCTGTCTTCCCCATCAGAGAATCATTGTCTGCTCCCTCCAAAGTAAATAAAAATATAATGTATAAGCATCCCAAAGTGATTAAACAAAAAGTTGGTAAAACTCAAATTAAACATGAAGCCTCTAAATTTAATGATTTGACTTCTGTTCTTCCTCATAATTTAAAAATTAAATGCGGTTTGTTAAATATTAGGTCTCTAACTCTCAAGTCTCTGCTAGTCCATGATCCGTTAATTGATCATCAGATTGATTTAATATCCCTTACAGAGACTTTGTTAGGGCAAGAGGATTATGTTGGTTTGAATGAATCAACTCCTTCTGGTTATTTAAACTGTCAAAATCCCAGAAGTTCTGGTTGTGGAGGAGGAGTAGCAACAATTTACCATTCCAAATTACTAGTTAATGTAAAGCAAAAAACATGTTATAATTCCTTTGAGAGCCTGGTCCTCAGCATTGGGCATTTTAGCAATTTTAGGCTAAACCCAATTTTATTTGCCATAGTTTATCGTCCTCCATCAACCTACTCAAAGTTTTTATCCGAATTTGCCGAATTCTTAGCTGATTTAGTGCTGAAATCAGATAGAATAATTATAGTAGGGGACTTTAATATACATGTAGATGTAGATAGTGATTGCCTTAATTTGGCATTTAATTCAATATTAGACTCGATGGGGTTTTCCCAGAAAGCATAAAATTATACTCATTATCTCCACCATACGTTGGACCTTGTTCTGACATATGGCATAGAAATAGAAAATCCGATAGTGTCTCCTCATAACCCTGTACTGTCAGACCATTGTCTGTTAACCTTTGATTTTACTATTTCTGACTATTTGGCTCCTAAAGAAAAATATTACTAAAGTAGATGCCTCTCAGATGATGTTGTTACCAAATTTATGCGCATTGTTTCCTCTATGTCATGTGTCAACACAACGGAAATAAACTATAGACAGCTTGCTCCTTCTGTAATTAATAGCATAGTAGATAGTGTTACAGCTTCTCTGCATCAGACTCTAGACATAGTGGCCCCCTTTAAAAAAGAAAAAGTCTAATCAGAGATTTCTAACTCCTTGGTTCAACACAGAATCTCGTAGCTTAAAACAGAAGGCTCTAAAAAATCTCTTCGAAAAGCTAGAACGAGTTATTATTCTGCATTAATAGAAGAGAACAAGAATAATCCCAGGTTTCTTTTCAGCACTGTAGCCAGGCTGACAAAGAGTCAGGACTCTGTCAATCCTAGCATTCCCTTAGACCTTACTAGTCAGGACTTTATGAACTTTTTCAATAATAAAATTTCATCTGTCAGAGATAAAATCAGTCAGATTCTTCCCACCATTAACTTAAATACAGTAACTATTACAACTCCTTCAATTGACATCTGTTAGGATCAGTTTACTCCAATTGACCTTTTAGAGTTAGACAAAATAATTTCCTCATCCAAGCCTTCAACTTGTCTTTTAGAAGTCTTTCCATTTATTGATAGCTTTATTCTTCAAATAATCAGTTCTTCATTAACTTTAGGCCATGTACCGCAGGCTTTTAAAACTGCTGTAATTAAACCCTTACTCAAAAAGCCAACGCTGGATCCAGGAGTTTTAGCTAACTATAGACCAATCTCTAATCTCCCTTTCATTTCAAAAATCTTAGAGTTGTTGCTACGCAATTATTTGACCACTTGCAGGGAAATGGTTTATTTGAAGAGTTTCAATCTGGGTTTAGAATCCATCATAGTACTGAAACAGCCTTAGTGAAGGTCACTAATGATCTCCTGATTGCATCTGATAATGGACTTGTTTCTGTACTTGTCCTTTTAGACCTTAGTGCAGCTTTTGATACTATCAATCAAAATATTCTACTTGATAGATTAGAACACTATGTTGGACTTAATGGAACTTTGTTGCAGTGGTTTCGATCTTATTTATCTGATAGGTTCCAGTTTGTTCATGTCAATAATGAGTTTTCTTTCAACTCAAAGCTCAGTCATGGAGTTCCACAGAGATCTGTGCTAGGCCCTACTCTTTTTAGTTTATATATGCTTCCGTTAGGCAACATTATTAGAAAGCACTGTATACATTTTCATTGTTATGCTGATGACACACAATTATACCTGTCAATGAAGCCAGATGATAGTAATCAATTAGCCAAGTTAGAAGCCTGTCTTAAGGAACTCAAAGCTTGGATGACTTGTAATTTCCTGCTATTAAATTCAGATAAGACTGAAGTCATTCTTGTTGGTCCACAAAACCTTAGAAATACCTTTCCAAATCAAACTTTTAGTTTGGATGCAGTTACTCTTTCTCTTCATAGTGTAGCGTCATCTCACTTTGGCTCAGCAATAATTATTCTTCTGCTTAAAGACATTTTGTTTCACCCAGGAGTAAGACAGTCAAGAACTGATTTTTCTCCCCCAGGCCACAGCTGAAATCCCATTCCTTTGCTAAAACCAGTCTAAAAGAATTCAACCTATTTCCTCCTGCGCCCCTTTATTGCCCCCATAAACATGGGACAGACCTGAGGAACCCTCCTGGCCACACAGATCCACAACTCAGTTAATTTCCTTAAACTCTGGGACATGCTGGATTTAACCAGTGAACTTTAAAGTACATTATTACAAACTCAATTCTAAATCTTCCCTTCTTTTCAGGACTATGAAAAGCAAATGGACTCTGATGTTTTTAATGTGGAAAATCAATAATATGTGTGAAATGCATTAACCTGTGATTTTATATATATGCATGTTAAAAATGTTTAAATGAATGTTTATTCCTGCATGCTGATTTAGAAGCACTGCTTATAAGTTACATTAAAGTTAGCTTAGTTATACATAAGTGTGTAAAAGCATATTCCAATGTATTTAAAATTGTGTGTATTCATGTGGACCGATATCCAATTTCACCCAGTCTTCACCGAGCCCCAGCTTCTCCCTCTTATTGGTCCCTCACAGACAAAGCCTGTTATTGGACTAAAGTTCGTCAAGCCCACCCACGAAGGACGCTCATTGGCTGAGATTCCGGTCAACCCGGAAGCCCGCGAAAGCTCAACAGAACTTATAAAAGGAGGAAGACCCCCTGCTTCGCTCTTTTTTGGCTTTTTTCTTCGTCTCTTTCGGCTCGCTCTTTTAACGTCGCTCTTTTCGACTCTTCTTTCACCTCCGTTCGTCTCTCTTTATTGTCTATTGTCTACACACAGCAAGAAAGGACTTTGGGAAGAACAAAGGACTGCCTGAACAAACAAAGACTTCTCCCACGTGCTGCTTTTCTGAACACAGAGCAGATAACTCGTAATTTGTTTATGTAACTTTGTATTTTAATGTTTTTTCTTTTTCTCTTAAATGCCTAGGAATTCCTATTTCTTTGAGCTCAATTCTTAATCGGAGTTAAACTCCAATTTTTATTTATCTCTTTTTCTTTGTTAAACTTTCTGTAAAACCACCATTTGTTTTAATTTTAATGTAAGTTTTAACCTTGACTTTATTTTTATAATATTTTTCTTGACCAATCACACACCAGAAGCTATTATTTTATCTAAAGTCCGAAAGTCTTTTTCTAATTTGAGATCTGATAAGATCTAATTATTCTCGAAGACCTCTGGAGCCGCTTGTCTACAAAGGAGAAAACGCGCAGCTGTTCATCACACGCTGAAGAAACGTCGACACATCTGGCTCCGATCCAAGTTACAACTGTGGGTCATACCACCAAAATCCAGCCACTTCGACCGCTTGACTTTAAAGGTCGAACTGTGGACCCTGAAATATCTGCGGGCAGATATTTCCCCTAACATCCACGAAATCTTGGGCTGAGGACGACGAAAGAACGTTGACCAGATCATCGAGGAATCACGTGAGCTGCAAACTTTAATTCATCTGCTGAATTAAACGTCTGAGGTTCGGTAATAATTTGTGTATCTAATCAGATGCAAATTAAGAAGCCATTAACATAACTCTTCTTTTCGTTAAAATTCCGTTTTTATTTTTCTTAAGATTAATCCAGGACTTTCCATATAATTAGTAAACTTTCTCCATAAATTTGTGTTGTTTCCATAATCTGTTAACTCAAACTGATAGAAATTCATTTCTCAGTTTAACTCTGGTTCCGAAAATATTGACATTGTTAATCTATCATTTACAAGATTGATTTTATGATTAATGAAATTACTGCAATGTCTGTTAATCATTTCGTTTAATAAATATGTGAAAATGAGAGAAGTTGTTGAGAATTTATTTCATTCTGAGTCTGTTTCAAGCACAGGTATCGAATTCACGAAAAAAAAATTTTGAGACTGATTATTAATTAATTTATTGAGTGATTAAACAGGTATAAAGTGAAATTAAAATTAAAATTGCTTCTTAAAGATAGAAGCTGGTGCCCCTACGAGTGTTATTAACTTTTCTGGTGTATATGAAACGAGATTCGATCTCAGATTCCAATACATCAATATAAATTAAATAATTTATACCTGATCATATTTATTAATTTCATATATATTTCTTACAATAGCTCTGTGAGGAACCTTGGAGTTATTTTTGATGAAGATCTGTTTTTCAATTCGAATATTAAATTGGTTTCTAAGACTGCCTTCTATCATTTGCGTAATATTGCCAAGATTAGGAGCATCTATCATTTTGAAGAGAACTGTGAAAGGGTGTGCAAAAAGGGTCAGCAACATTTGCATTGTTTAAGGAAACTCGCACACTTCCAAAATGACCGAACCATAATGACAATGTTTTATCGGGCTTTTATTGAATCTGTTTTATCCTTTTCTTTAGTGTCATGGTTTGGTCAGATAAAACTGAAACAGAGGAAATCCTTGAATCAGGTAGTTAGATGGTCCAATAGTTTGCTTGGTGAGTCACAGCTGAGCCCGACATCCCTGTACACCAGACAGGCACAGAGGATTGCTACCTCCATTTTAAATGATGACTCCCACCCTTTGCACTGCCACTTTCAGCTTCTTCCCTCCAGACGGAGGTTTGCTGTCCCCAAAAGTAAAATCCAGCGCTACAAAAGCAGCTTTGTTCCTGCTGCTGTTAAAGAGTTGAACAAGATGTGACAATATATTACACATAATTTAGTTACCCTTTTATTAATTTTATTTTATATTTCCTTATTTTTGTAGGTTTTTTATTTGGGTTCTAAATCTTTTATTGGATTTTAGACTTTTGAGTTTTTAACCTCTTTGACTAGTCTTTAACTTTTTAATATGACCCTTCTCTCTTATCTCTTTGTTTTTTCTCTTATCTCTTTGTCCTATGTCCTGATTGGTGGAGCCTTGAGCACTTTTATCATGTTTATAGTCAGCTACATGTGTGCCTGTGTTTGTGTTCATGTTGAATGTAACTGTGGTTTGTAAATATGGATGTCACCTGACTGCAAAACAAATCTACCTACGGGTACAAATAAAGTAACCTGAACCTGAACCTGAATCATGTCTCAGAGTGATGCTGAGAAACTGATCCACGCTTTTGTTAGCTCTAGATTAGATTATTGTAACTCTTTATTATCAGGTTGTACTAAAACATCTCTAAAAAGTCTTCAGTTGATCCAAAATGCTGCAGCAAGAGTTTTAACAGGTACTAGAAAGAGAGATCATATCTCTCCGGTTCTGGCCTCCCTTCACTGGCTTCCCATAGAGTTTAGAATTAAGTTTAA
Organism: Pholidichthys leucotaenia; assembly: GCA_020510985.1. Taxonomy (NCBI): domain Eukaryota; kingdom Metazoa; phylum Chordata; class Actinopteri; order Cichliformes; family Pholidichthyidae; genus Pholidichthys; species Pholidichthys leucotaenia. Next base: position 438,127,177 of record CM035836.1, on the reverse strand, counting down.
AATCCTTCTTCTCACTTTCAAAGCTCTACACAATCAGGCCCCTTTTTATTTAAAAGATCTGATATTACCCTATTATCCTCACAGAGCACTATGCTCCCAAAATGCTGGATTACTTGTAATACCTAGAATCTCCAAAAGTACAATGGGAGGCAGAGCCTTCAGTTATCAAGCTCCTCTCTTGTGGAAACAGCTGCCAGTCTGGATTTGGGAGTCAGACTCGATGTCTGTTTTTAAGAATAGGGTTAAAACCTTCCTTTTTGATATAGCCTACAATTAGGGAGGGATCATGTGTTTCTGAACCCTCCCTTAGTTATGCTGCTATTAGGTTTAGACAGCTGGGGGACCTCCAATAATTGCACTGGGCTTCACTCCTTTCTTCACTCTCAATGAATTTTTTTTTTTTTTTTTTTTTTTTGCTGGTCATTAACAACTGTTTGTTTTCTCCCATAGATTGAGTCCCCATCATGCTGTTTGCTCTCTGCATGTCTGTTCTTTTCATCTTCTCTATCCCCTCACCCCCCAGCCAGTCGCAGCAGATGACTGCCCCTCCCTGAGCCTGGTTCTGCTGGAGGTTTCTTCCTGTTAAAAGGGAGTTTTATCTCTCCACCGTCGCCAAGCACTTGCTCATAGTGGATTGCCTGATTGCTGGGGTCTTTCTGCAATTGTGGGGGTTTCCCCTACAGTTGAAAGTGCTATGAGATGACTATTGTTGTGAAATGGCGTTATATAAATAAAGTTGAATTGAATTGAATGCTGGGTGGGAGGTGGGGTGGGATTGATTGGCCCGGCCGACCCCCCGGGAGTTGATGGAGAGGGCTGCATCAGAGTGAGCTGATTGAGACGAGAGTTGATTTGAGTCAGCTGGGTCAAAATGACTTGTTGTTGATAAGATAATTGGTCTAAACGAGCCTCCATGATGTTAAGTTTTTGTGCAAGCGCACTGTCTGCTGGGTTTTCCTGACGGAGACGTACTGACATGATTCGGACAAAACCCAAGCACAGACACAGGCTCAAAATATACACAATAATCTTTATTGAATAAGTGAGTGTGTGTGGGTGTGAGTGTATGTGTGAATGCATGGAGAAAGTTGAGCACAGCAAGGACGAATCTGGCAATCCTGAAAGAGAAGAGAGAAAGGAGTATGAGCTCTCTGAAAACTGATTGAATAAACAAGTAAATGAACCAGTCTTACGGTGTAGGTGAATAGTTGAGGCGCCGAAGAACATCAGAACAACACTGGTAAACCAGGGCCTCAGACAGTCATGTGCTCGTGCAGGAAAAGACAGTGCTGGTGCCTCAGAGGGGAAAAAGTCCAGTTAATGAAACCTGCCCTTCTGTAGAGGTGAGAAGTAGGACCCACAGCACGCCGATGAAAGTCCGGTCCGCCGCCAGGAGGAGGAGGTCCGCAAAGGGGAAATCCACCTGTGCACAGGGAAGACGGCGAGGTAGGAGCAGAGAGGATTATTTCCACAAGGTAGCTTACGTTGAGCTGGGGAGACAAAATTCCCAGACGATGAAACGTCGTGGTAGAGATGAGGGAGGTGAAACTCCCTTACAAAAGGTTGGGGTAGACTTAAGCACAGAGTACAATTACCCAGGAGGAGCGTAGACATCTCTGTGCAGATTGCAGGGCAGCACTCCTTAAGAAGGCTGCTTAATTGGAGGAGCAGGTGTACGCGCAGCTGTGGAGAAAATTAGGGCAAAGGGCACACAGCATGGATCACCACAGTTGTATGCCACGCTTAATAAAAAGAAGCCCGTGGAAACCATCGACTTTCACAAATGCCAAAACAGCGCTGATGGATGCCGCGTTGCTAGTCCGCCTGGATCCGTCTGCACAGATAGCGCTCACTACGGATGCGTCTGATGATACCATAGGGGCAGTGGTGGAGCAGTACGTCTCCGGTTCGTGGCAGACGCTCACATTTTTCAGTCGAACTGTGCGCAACAATGAACGCAAATACAGCACATTCGACAGAGAATTGCTGGCTTTCCACTGGGCGACGTGCCATTTCCAGTTTTGGCTAGAGGGGTGCGAGATCACCGCATTCATGGACCATAAGCTGCTGATGTACGTGATGTCCAAGGTCTCAGAACCATGGTCGGCGGGGCAGCAACAGCATTTGGCCATGATTTTGGAGTTTGCTACTGACATTCAACATGTTGCCAGTAAGCTCAACGTTGTGGCCGATTGCCCGTCATGCGCGTTAGTCTCCCCAGTCTACATGGCCGCAGAGCAAGCCAGGGACGCGGACATTTGCACGCTTCAGTCGGCGCCTACTGGGTTAAGGCTGGAGAGCAGGGTGGTGCAAGAAGAGTGCCCCCCCCACTCTGCGATGTCTCCACCGAGCTCTTGGCACTGCCACATTTTTGAGTCAGTCCACTCCCTTTTGCATCTAGGAGTGCATGCTTCGGTGAAGCTAGTGTGGGCAAAATTCGTCTGGCCACACTTGCGCAAGGATGTGAAAGAGAGAGCTGCAACTTGCGTTACGTGCCAGCGGGCCAAAGTGCACAAGCACACCAGAGCCCCCCTCAAGCCACTCCAAATTCCGGCTAGGAGGTTCGACCACGCTCATGTGGATTTGGTGAGACCCCTCCCACCGTCGCAAGTTTTCATGTACCGTTTGACAGTTGTGGACCGCACCACGCGCTGGCCTGAAGTGGTTCCACTGGATTCTACCACGTCCGCAGAAGTGGCTCGCGCTTTTTTGTCGGCTTGGGTTGCACATTTCGGATCTCCATTGGACATCACTTCGGACAGGGGTCCACAATTTGTTTTGGAACTCTGGTCCACAATGGCCCAGAGCCTGGGGGTCAAAATTCACTGTACTACCGCATACAACCCCCAGGCTAATGGGTTATGCGAGCGTTTTCATAGGTCACTTAAGGTAGCGCTCAGAGCTTCGCTCACGGATATAAATGGGGTCGACCGCCTGCCCTGGGTTCTTTTAGGGTTGCACTCCATGCCTAAGGAGGATCTGGCAGAACTTGTTTTTTCTCAGCCGCTGTGGATCCCTTCAGAGTTTTTACCGGAAAACCCCGCGCCCGGGGTCGAGCCGACCATGTAATTTGTGCACAGTACGGAGGCTTTTAATGTGCCGGGCCCGACCCACCATTGTTTTCCCCACACTTTCGTCCCCAAGAGTTTACAGAATGCCAGCTTTGTTTTTGTCAGGCACGATGCACACCAGAACCTGCTGTGCCCACCGTACAATGGACCATTCATGACATGGTTTTATGACCCAGTGACCACACAGACTCAAGAATAGATTCAATTAGATTTATTAATGTAAATGTGTGTGTGAATGCGTGCGTGTGAGTGTGTACAGGAACAGCAGGGGACAGAGCAGGACACCGTTCGGTCTGGCAACCCTGGAAACACACAGAAGCGTGACAGTTAGTGGAGAAGACAATTGGTGTTGTATAATTAGTCAGAGGCTTACTGGGTGTGAAGATGGTGGGAGGCTCAGGTTCAGCTTGGCGACTGCGGCCAGGGAGACAGTGTCCGCTGTCGGGTGTTGTAGCTCTTGCTGGTGTGTAGACATGGAGGAGTGGTGTGCTGAGAGAGAGGATAGGAGTCCGTCGCCACAGAGCAAAGGGTCCACCGCCAAGGCGCTCCACCTGTGCACAGGGGACTGGAAGGCAAGGTGAGTTGAGGAATAGTAGCTTACGTGAGCTGTGGACGATGTCTCTCAGGCATTGGGACAGCTGGCTTGGGTAGCAAGGGACTGTAGACTCTGGCAAGGACGAGAGGATTGGCAGATGAAGCTCCTCTGGAGTGCAGTGAGACATCTCCACCCAGAAGCCTGGGCAGAGCCGTCTAAATAGGCCCAGGCCTGATGGGAAGCAGGTGTTTGCCCAGCTGCTGGCAATCAATCACAGAGCAGACCATGACAGTACTCCCGCCTCATGGAACGCCTCTTGGCAGTCGTTCCAGCCTACCTGGATGCATCTGGTGAAAGTCCCTGATGAGGTCCTTATCCAGGATGAAGGAAGGATGCACCCAGGACCTCCATTCCGGCCCGTAACCCTCCCAGTCCACCAGGTACTGCAGGCCGCGACCCCGGCGGCAGACATCCAGGATGGTGGTGACTCTCCATGCCAGGTCGCCGTCGATCACCATCGATCACCATCGGTGGAGGTGGAGACCTGGAAGGAAGACACAGAGGGCTGGAACAGGAAGGTTTAATCTGAGAGACGTGGAAGGTAGGACAGATGCAGAGGGAGGGGGGAGAGCCAGGCGCACAGACACTGGGTTGACAATATGGGAGATGGCGAAAGGTCCAATAAAGCGCTGAGCCATCTTCCTGGGTTCAGCCTTCAAATTGATGTTCTTGGTTGATAACCAAACCTGCTGACCCACCTGGTAAGAAGGTGCCGGAGTCCAATGGCGACAATTGGCAACCGAGGAGTTATGTTCCGCCGTGCATCGTAGCGCGGCTCGGGTCACTCTCCACAGCCATCGACAGCGCTTAAGGTGAGCCCTGATGGATGGTATGGCAATCTCAGCCTCCTCCTCAGGGAACAAAGGAGGAGTATAACCCAGAGATGCCTGGAAAGGGGTCATACCAATGGCTGAAGATACTGTAGAATTGTGGACATACTCGATCCAGGGCAGGTGCGAATTCCATGATGCAGGATTGGTGGTGGCCACACACCGCAGAGCCGCCTCCATCTCCTTATTGGCTCTCTCACACTGGCCGTTGGTCTGGGGGTGATAACTAGATGACAGGCTTACCGCAGCCCCAAGGGCGTTGCAAAGCATCTTCCATACCTGGAATGTAAACTGGGGCACCCGGTCTGAAACGATTTCCAGGGGAATCCTGTGTAGTCTCACCATGTGCTGTACAAGCAGGTCCGCTGTCTCCTTAGCCGTAGGCAATCCCTGCAGAGGAACAAAATGAGCAGCTTTGGAGAACCTGTCAACTACGGTGAGCACTACGGTGTGACCGTCAGAAGGAGGAAGGCCGGTCACGAAGTCCAACGCCACATGGGACCAGGGCCTGCCGGGAGCAGGGAGAGGATGGAGAAGTCCAGCTGGGGAGGAAGAAGATGACTTGCCGGCAGCACAATGAGGACAGGCACGAACGTACTCCCCGATGTCCTTCTGAAGAGCAGGCCACCAAAACGTACGTCTCAGGAGTTCCTCAGTGCGCTTTCTCCCTGGATGACAGGCCAACCTGGAAGCATGAGCCCAATGAATGACTTCCCCCCCGGATGGCCGAAGAAACAAACAGCTTACCCACCGGTCCTCCGCCCGGGTCCGCTTCAGACTCCTGAGCCCTCAAGACCTTCTCCTTGATGCCCCAGGAGAGGGCGCCCACGACACAGGAAGGAGGCAGGATGGGGTGGTCCTCAGGATCCGAGACATCAATGGCAAATTGCCTGGATAGGGCGTCCGGCTTAGTGCTCTTGGACCCGGGACGGTACATGATGGTGAAGTCAAATTGCCCAAAGAACAAGGACCAGCAGGCCTGACGGGCATTCAGGCGCTTAGCTGTCCGGAGGTATTCCAGGTTCCTGTGGTCCATCGAGACCACAAATGGCTGAGAGGCCCCCTACAGCCAATGGCGCCACTCCTCTAGTGCAAGTTTGACTGCTAGAAGCTCCCTGTCGCCGATGCTGTAGTTACGTTCCGCTGGCAACAGCCGCCTGGAGAAGAAGGTGCAAGGTCGGACATTGCCATCAGCCGGGGAGCGCTGGGACAGGACAGCCCCTACCCCTGAGTCCGAGGCGTCCACCTTCACCAAACACCGGAGGGCCGGATCCACCTGAACCAGGATGGGGGATTCAGCGAATCTCTCCTTGAGAGTTGAAAAAGCCATAGCCGCCTCCTCCGACCACAGGAAGGGCACCTTGGACGAGGTAAGGCATGTCAAGGGGAGTGCCAACGTGCTATAACCCTTAATGAAGCGGCGGTAGAAATTTGCAAACCCAAGGAACTGCTGGAGCTGATTCCGGGATGAGGGAGTCGGCCACTCCACTACTGCCTTAATCTTGCCAGGATCCGGGATTATCTCCTTGTGGGAGATGATGAACCCCAGAAAGGACGTCTTGGAGGTGTGGAACTCGCTCTTCTCGGCTTTAACATACAGCTTATTCTCCAACAACCGCTGCAGGACTTGCCGCACATGCACCCGGTGTTCTTCCAAGGACTGAGAGAAGATCAAAATGTCGTCAAGGTACACAAATACAAACACACCCAGAAAGTCCCTTAACACATCATTGATAAGGTGCTGGAATACCACAGGGGCATTGGTCAGACCAAAAGGCATTACCAGATATTCGAAGTGGCCGCTGGGGGTCCAGAACCCCGTCTTCCACTCATCGCCTTCTTTGATCCGCACAAGGTGGTAAGCATTGCGGAGATCCAGCTTGGTAAGCCAGGATTTCCCCCGGAGGGAGTCAAAAGCTGTGGTGAGCAAGGGAAGGGTGTATTTATCCTTAATAGTGATGTTATTTAACTCCCTAAAGTCAATACATGGCCTCAGAGACCCGTCCTTCTTGCCAACAAAGAAAAATCCAGCCCCCACCGCTGAAGAGGATGGCCGAATTATGCCAGAACTCACAGATTCCTTGATATAGGCCTCCATGGCCTCCTGCTCCGGAGGTGACAGACTGTACAAACGCCTCGACAGTAGTGGGGCTCCAGGACGGGGATTTATGGCACAATCATACGGGCAGTGCCTGGGTGGGGGGGGGCCTGGGCAGTGCCCCCCCGGCCTGGGCAGTGCCAGGGGGGGGCGGGGCCTTGGTCTTACTGAAAGCGGCTCCGAGGTCATGGTATTCTGGAGGAACTTTAGAGAGGTCAGGAGATGAGGTGATGGGAGCCTCCAAGGGCAGCAAGCGGCCGATTGGAGACAGGCGCCGAGACAAAACGAACTCCAGGACAAGATACTCCCAGTGCGCCAATCAATTGACGGGTTGTGGAGGCGTAGCCAGGGGAAGCGAAGGATGACTGGGGACGAGGACACCGGTAGAACGAGGAATTGCAACTCCTCCCAATGATTACCAGAAACGATATGACGATAACAACCAGAAATGATAACCGGGACAGGGGCTGTCTGCTGAGAGACCACGGCCATAGGAGCTTTGGATAAGGCCATAAGCCGCAAAGGGGACTTGAGTGGATGGCAGGGTAAGTCCAACTGGGTTGCCAGGTCCCGAGAAATAAAGCTCTGCTCTGCCCCTGAGTCAACCAAAGCCTGTGTGAAAATCTCCTTATGTTTGTGTATAAAGCGGATGGGGAGTTGAAAGCTAAATAGGGGATTTGACTGGGGCAAGTCCTTGAGTCCTCCTACCATGACGCACGGACTCCCCCTATTGGGCCGAAGATGACAAAAAACTACCTTGTGCTCCTCACTCCTGCAATACAGACACAACCCCAACTCTCAGCGTCACTGTTTCTCTGTCAGAGACAACCTAGATCGCCCTACTACTATTGGTTCCGGGGTCTCAGGAGAGTTGGAGGAAGGATGGGCCAATAGGGATGACCGAGGGGCGTGACAAAACTGGATTCCCGAACGACCGGAAGCTTGCCGCTCAGTGGCTCTCTGCCTCAGCCTATTATCTACGTTGATGGCTAGGGAGATTAGCTCGAATAATCTGCTGGGCTTTTCTAGCGGCGCTAGCTCATCCTGAAGCTTAGAGCTGAGGCTCCTTCTAAAGATGCTGCATAAAGAAGCGTCCTCCCACCCAACTTCAGCGGCCAACGCCCGGAAATCGATAGCATAATCGGCCACAGCTTGGGAATCCTGCCTCAGATTTAGCAACCGAGAGGTAAGCACACTGTTGCGATCTGAGTGATCGAACACTTCATAAAACTCAGCAATGAACTGATTGAGAGTCAAGCTGGCATAATTAGTCCTAGCCATAACCACATAGGCCCAAGCTAGCGCTCGCCCTTCCAGTAAGTTAATCATATACCCGATCTTACTGTGGTCTGAATTAAAATCCTCGGGCACCCGCTGGAAAACCACCTCACACTGCATAACAAAGGGCCTAGCCTCCCCTAACCTACCGCTAAAATGATTGGGCGTTGGAACGGGGGTTAGTTGAGCAGGCGGTCCTAATTCAAGCTGGTTAGCCGGGTGACTAGCGGGAGCTGAGGAGCTCGAAAAAATATCTGGGGCTGGGGGAAAGGACTGAGACCTGGTTAGCTGGTCCAACCGGTCTGTAACACGGGCTAGCTGGGCCAATGTGGATTGTTGCTGATAAACCAATTGATCTATTCGAGTCTCCATTAGATGTAATCGGCGCACCAAACCGCTGTCAGCTGGGTCGCTCTGGCGGAGATGTACTGACATGGTTTTATGACCCAGTGACCACACAGACTCAAGAATAGATTCAATTAGATTTATTAATGTAAATGTGTGTGTGAATGCGTGCGTGTGAGTGTGTACAGGAACAGCAGGGGACAGAGCAGGACACCATTTGGCCTGGCAACCCTGGAAACACACAGAAGCGTGACAGTTAGCGGAGAAGACAATTGGTGTTGTATAATTAGTCAGAGGCTTACTGGGTGTGAAGATGGTGAGAGGCTCAGGTTCAGCTTGGCGGCTGCGGCCAGGGAGACAGTGTCCGCTGTCGGGTGTTGTAGCTCCTGCTGGTGTGTAGATGTGGAGGAGTGGTGTGCTGAGAGAGCGGACAGGAGTCCGCTGCCACAGAAGAGGAAAGGGTCCGCCACCAAGGCGCTCCACCTGTGCACAGGGGACTGGAAGGCAAGGTGAGTTGAGGAATAGTAGCTTATGTGAGCTGTGGACAATGTCCCTCAGGTGTTGGGACAGCTGGCTTGGGTAGCAAGGGACTGTAGACTCTGGCAAGGACGAGAGGATTGGCAGATGAAGCCCCTCTGGAGCGCAGTGAGACATCTCTGCCCAGAAGCCTGGGCAGAGCCGTCTAAATAGGCCCAGGCCTGATGGGAAGCAGGTGTGCGCCCAGCTGCTGGCAATCAATCACAGAGCAGTCCATGACAATTCAGGGTGCTGGTACCTGGGGCGAAGCATTTTGTGTTAGACTTGGGGGGGCGTAGGGAAACCATCTGCATCGACAGGCTGAAGCTCGCTTTTGTGTTGGCAGATGAGCAGGTGGTGTTGGCCCAAGCTCCCCGGCACGGACGCCCACCATTGGGGGCTCCGCAAGTTGGTGTTTCCTTAGTAGGGACCGGCTCTCGTAAAGCTAATGTGTTCCCCCCCCCCCCACCCTGCCTTTTTCCCTCCACAGACTGACGTGCCCTCCTGTACACCTTGCCAGCAGGGTGTTTCGACTGGATCGGTGACCTCCCACTACAGCCACTGTGGGCACCGGCTCAAGCCCAGTGGACGGGGGTTAGTGCCCTTTCTGGGTGTTTGGGGGGGGGGGGGGGCTGTGTGGTGGTATGGGTGGGGGATTCTCCACCCACAGACGGCAGCTGAGGGAAAGAGGGAGCAATGTACTGAAGGAGGAAGTGTCACCAGGGGGTCTTAGACAGGCCAGTAAGGACTATTCACCCCCTGGGGAGAGGAGGAAGAGCCAGAACCGCTGGAGGAGGAAAGGGTGTGAGAATGCGGTACTGGCGTTATGTTAATGTGCCATGCATGTCTTTGTTCTACACAGTGATTATGGTCGGGATTCCTGGGTCTCAATGCATGGAATTAAAGATTTTAAAAAGAGGATGCACAGAGACCCAACAGATTTTACTGTATTGAATGCTGGAGAAGGAATAAAGTGCGTGTGTTGTGCAGCTCGTTGCCTCATCTGCTTCCACAAGTTGTCATTTTGTTTTTACTGAATATGTTGAACATATTAAACGCTGGCCTGTGAAACCGTCCTTTATAAATTAAAAGAAAAAACTGTATTCCTTGATATCGTGAAGAATATCGTTATCGTGAAAATTCACAGAAATATCATGATAGCTTTTTTAGGCCATATCGCCCACTCCTATTTAAGATGACTAAAAATTCTAATTTACAACTCATACAGTACAAAGTTCTACATAGAACTCATTACACAGGACAAAGGATGTTCAAAATGGGCCTCAGTCACACAAATATCTGTTCCCATTGCACCAATAATGTCCCGGATAGTTACATGCACACTATGTGGTCCTGTGCACCGGTCCAAAAGTTCTGGCAGAAGATATGTGGAGACCTATCAGCATGGCTTGGGTATCGTATCCCAACCTCTCCCACACTTTGCATACTGGGTAATTTAAGTGAAATAAATATAGAGGTAAAGATGTCTCACATGGTTCTCACTGCCTTATGCATCGCAACGAAAACTATACTCATGAATTGGAAATCAAGAAATAATTTATGTACAACTCACTATAAGAACCACCTGTTAGACTATATTAGTCTGGAGAGAATGTCTGCTTCCTCTAAAAACCAACTGGCTGAATTCAGTTCTCTCTGGTCCCTGCTTATTGATTCTATAACCTGAGGGGTGGCGGGCGGTGGCTCACTCCCCTTGATGTCTCTGGTGGCTGGCTGCTCCCTGACCGCGAGGGGTTTCTGTGACCCACTAGAGCAGGCGTCTGGGGCACCTGTCCCGGGGTGACTGTGCGTCTGGCCTGGGGGGGCTGGGGGGGGGGGGGGGTTGTGGGGTGGGCCGGGACACCGGGCCGGCTGACCTCTCCTCCCTGGTGGGGTTGGGTCTGGCCTTGGGCCCTTGGTGCTGGGGGGGCCGTCCCCCCTCTGGGCCAGGGTCGGGTGTGCACCGGTGGTGCGGGCCAGGGTTGAGCCCTCCCCAGGGCCCTGGTAGTGCTCCAGGGGCTAGTGCCTGTGTCCCTGGTGGGGGGGGGGGGGGTTCCCCCCGTCCTCTGGGGCCTATGGGTGTGGGTGTGCGTGTGTGTGTGTGTGTGTGTGTGTGTACATGCATATGTGCAGGTGTGTGTGAGTATGGGTGTGTGTGGATTCACATGTATATGTGTGAGTGTGGATATGGGTGCGTGCATGTGTGTGTGAAAGTATGGGTATGTGTGTTGTGTGTACACATGCGAGGTTGTGTGTGGGTGTAGGTTGACATATGTGATGGTAAGTCATCATCATCATTTGGTATCACTCGAGCGAGTAGGATTTTTTTCCTATTTATGTACTCGAAAGTGGCTCACAAGGCCAATCTTTGATTTACAAGCCCTTTGGCCTATTGGGCATTTCGTAGTACCCAGCGGAAGAAAGGAGCTGGTGCTGCCTTCACGTTTTTTCCTTTTTCCTTATTTCCTGAAGGTGTCCCGGCGTAGATTTGCTTCGTAATGGCTGGTTCCTTCAGCAACTGTACACCTCCACACTGGGCAGTCCCTTGTTAGATTTTCCCAGTCATCTGCATCAATACCGCATCTCTTGAGATTACCCTTACTGTTATGTCCACAAACCTGCTGTTAAAGGAGATGGATGAGGAGGTTGCAGTGGAACACAGCTTTAATATAAAGTGGGTTGCACTACAGGGAACGCACAGTATGTGGAGTCGTCCTGGGCAAAGAGGAAGCCCGAATGGCGGACGCCCCGCCCCGTATTATAGGGTGGTGTGATGACACAACCAGAAGGCAGCGTCATCACACCGCACTTCACAATAAATCCCCATCACATTCCCCCCCTTTACAAAATAAGAAAACACATCTAAATAGAACCCACCCAAATTTGGAAACACAAAACCCCAAACAGACCCACTAAATTATAAGCAAACATAAAATCATAAAGAACACAAACTTAAAACTAGGACTGGTGGGTAGACTGCCACACGGTCCGCATGGCAAAGTGGGTTATTCTGCCACTTAATCTTGGAACAGCAGTGCTCCTAACTAAACAGTTTTCAGTCTTTTATTTACAGTCCCCCACGGTAATGGTGGGTCAGGTGGGGGGGCCCTGTGCCAAACCCCGCAGCAGAAACGCCCCTGGAGGTGGCAGACCCCCGGGGCAAGGTCCGATCTTCGAGACACGGGAGCCTGGATCCCACGCCACCTTTGCCAGCTCCCGCATAGCCTTGCCACCCGGAGCATCCACCTGGACACATCGCAGCTGGTTCGCATGCCGAACCGAACCATCCATCAGCCGGAAACACACCGCTCCCAGCTTCGCCACAATTCTCAGCAGCGCCCGATGTTTCTCCAGCTGTGGTCTGGCCAGTTGTCACCCTGGTCTTTCATCAGCCCAAACCCGAACCCAGTCTATGACCTGACGCAGTACCTTACTTGGTCTGATACGCTGCTGTGTACGCGGTAGTTCCATGTTCTCATGCTGTCTGGCCCTGTTGTTACTCGGTGGCGTTGCAGCAGTCACCATCGTTGCAGCAGACCCCCCCACCCATCTTCGGCCAAAACCCAACACGGGCACTGAAGGTGTCTGGTGCCTCCCTGGCGTCGCTCGTCAGAACGGGTGCTCAACCTGCCAACTCAGCCGCCCCTACTACCTCCAGCCGAGCAAGGGCACTGAAGCCATCCCGTTCCTCTCCGGGGCCTGAAGCGGGTGCCTCGGTGCTGGTACTGTCCAAAAGCACCTCGTCCCAAACCATGACGTTGTCATCCACCGGAACCAGCGTGCTCCAATGACCACACACAGACCATTCAGTCCCAGCGTTGTGTCTGACGGCGAAACCCAGTCCATAGAACAGGTCACACACTATGATGTTATCACCATGTGCCGCCACCTGGAATGTGAAGTCGTGCACTGCTTCAGTTTTGTAGCGAACCGTCAACTCCTGTCTGCTACTGCCATAGCCGTACAACAGCACTGGGTTACTCCTGATCCTGTGGTATGGGAAAAACTTTTTCACCATGGCCCAATTCAGCATCTACCGCACCACCGCCGTGTCAAGCAATAATGGCAAAGCAACACCGTCCAACTCCACCGTGCAATAGGAATACCCGTTGGTGTTGGGACTCACCGAGTGGATGGTCGTTGCAGGTGGGCAGGCTGGCTTCTTCAGTGGGCTCGACGGCGCTGGAAATCGGCACACTCTGGCAAAATGATTCAAGCGGCCACACTTACTGCATTGTTTCCCTCTTGCCGGGCACACTCTCACTTTAAACTGGTGTGTTGGGAACCCACATCCCCCGCAAATGGGGCCTCTCGGGGCAGACCTTTGGCTCATCGTGTTAGCCTCATAGTCCTTGTCCATGCTGTCTTCCTCCTCTGGGTCCACCACATTCGCCGACGTTGCCATCTCCGGCGGCCTCTGTGACTAGTGCCAGTTTAGCTCTGAAGCTAACTTATTTGCAGCCTCAAACTGGAGAGCTAGCTCAAGAGCCCTAGCTAATGTCAAGTCATTGGACGCCGTTAGCAACCTAGCATGTAGCCCAGCGTTACACGTGTGCTTGGCTAATTGGTCCCGCACCATCTTCTCCTCCAACAGCCCAAAACAGCACTCACTAGCTAACTGTCTAAGATCAGCGATGAACTGTTGAACTGGCTCACTGACCCTCTAGCATCTCTGGCAAAAGTGAATCCATCGTACCGTCACACTGTCTGATGTGGTAAAGTGATTAGCAAGTAGCTCTATGACATCCTCGTATGAGTCCGTCATGCCGAGCGTCCGTAGAATCCTTTGGCCTTTGATACCCAGGTTGTGGACAAGAAGCGTCCTCACCTTGTCTAGCTTCCCGAGGTCCAAGGTCGAGATATAGGTCTCAAAGGCCTCCAACCAGTGAGGCCATGGCACCGGTGGTTCACCAGGAAGCTCCAGGAAGGGTCGCAGTGGTGTAACGCACGCCTCCATGGTTTAATTCTCAGTCGCCAAATGTTTTGTCCACAAACCTGGTATTAAAGGAGACGGACGAGGAGGTTGCACTGGAGCTTTAATATAAAGTGGGTTGCACTACAGGGAACGCACAGTATGTGGAGTCGTCCTGGGCAAAGAGGAAGCCCAAATGGCAGATGCCCCATATTGTAGGGTGGTGTGATAATGCAATCGGAAAGCGCCGTCATCACACTGCATTTCACAATAAACTCCATCACACTTACCAGGTACCAAAAATTAGGTGCTTGCATTTCTATTTTCAGCTGCATGAAAGGTGATTCCACCAGCCATGGTATGCTAGCTAGAAGTTTGGGAGATGGACTATGTTTAAGGCACATTTTCTAGCCCCTCCCCTAGCTACGTAGGGTAAGCAGAGTGATTCCTAAACAGGGCTGCTTAGTCGTGAATACAGCTGCCTAAATGCTCAACCATCTCAAAACCTTGAGCAAGACGACTGAATCACATATTCACCACCTAACATGCCGATTTGTGACTTGGAGCTTCCAGATATCACATTCCTGCTCCCGTCGCCACTCCTCAGTCGCCGCAGGACTTTTGATGCCACAGGACTTGATGTAGGAAAACGCCTCTGCGTGATTCTTTTTAAGTGGGGAGACTGCTGCACAACAGCCACCATACAGTGGTATGAAAAAGTGTCTGCCTCTTTCCTGATTTCTCATTTTTTTGTCTGTTTGTCACACTTAAATGTTTCAGATCATCAAACAAATTTAAATATTAGACAAAGATAACAAGTAAACACAAAATGCAGTTTTTAAATGAAGGTGTTTATTATTAAGAGAAAAAAAATCCAAACCTACATGGCCCTGTGTGAAAAAGTGATTGCCCCCTAAACCTAATAATTGGTTGGGCCACCCTTAGCAGCAACAACTGCAATCAAGCGTTTGCGAGAACTGGCAATGAGTCTTTTGCAGTGCTGTGGAGTACTTTTGGCCCACTCATCTTTGCAGAATTGTTGTAATTCAGCCACATTGGAGGGTTTTTGAGCATGAACCACCTTTTTAAGGTCATGCCACAACATCTCAATCAGATTCAGGTCAGAACTTTGACTAGGTCACTCCGAAGTCTTCATTTTGTTTAGCTTAAGCCATTCAGAGGTGTAGCTCATACCAAAAGCCAGTTTCGGTCTCTGTACAACCGTTGTGAGAGTTTGGTTCGTATTGCCAATGCTCGGTCGGACTCATTCCCAGTGAGAATTAGACTCCGCCAGGGCTGCCATTTGTCACCGATCCTGTTCATAATTTTTATGGACAGGATTTCTAGGCGCAGCCAGGGAATGGAGGGTGTCATGCTTGGTGACCACAGGATCTCATCTCTGTTGTTTGCAGATGATGCTGTCCTGTTGGCTTCATCCAGCAATGACCTACAGTTCTTGCTGGGACGGTTTGCCACTGAGTGTGTAGTGGCTGGGATGAGAATCAGCACCTCCAAGTCCGAGTCCATGGTCCTCAGCCAGAAAAAGGTGGATTGTCCTCTCTGGGTTGGGGACAGGCTCCTGCCCCAAGTGGAGGAGTTTAAGTATCTTGGGGTCTTATTCACGAGTGAGGGGAGAATGGAGCGAGAGATTGACAGATGGATCGGAGCAGCATCTGCAGTGATGCAGATGTTGTATCGGTCTGATGTGGTGAAGAGGGAGCTTAGTTCTAAGGCAAAGCTCTTGATTTACCGGTCAATCTACGTTCCTACTCTCACCTATGGTCACGAGCTTTGGGTAATGACCGAAAGAACGAGATCGCGGATACAAGCGGCTGAAATGAGCTTTCTCCGTAGGATTGCTGGACTCACCCTCAGAGATAGGGTGAGGAGCTCAGTCATCCGGGAGGGGTTCAGAGTAGAACTGCTGCTCCTCCACACTGAAAGGAGTCAGTTGAGGTGGTATGGGCATCTGATTAGGATGCCTCCTGGACGCCTCCCGCTTGAAGTGTTTCGGGCACATCCCACTGGGAGGAGACCCCGGGGCAGACCCAGGACTCGGTGGAGAGACTATGTTTCCCAGCTGGTCTGGGAACGCCTTGGTATCCTCTCTGAAGAGCTGGAGCAGGTGGCGGGGGAGAGGGAAGTCTGGGCTTCTCTGCTTGAACTGCTGCCTCCGCGACCCAGACCTCCGGAAAAGCGGTAGAAGATAGATAGATGGATGGATGGATGGATGGATGGATGGATGGATGGATGGCATTCAGAGGTGGACTTGCTGGTGTGCTTTGGATCATTGTCCTGCTGCAGAAATCAAGTGCGCTTCAGCTTGAGGTCACAAACAGATGGCTGGACATTGTCCTTCAGGATTTTTTTGGTACACAGCAGAATTCATGGCTCCATTTAACACATCAAGTCTTCCAGGTCCCGAAGCAGCAAAACAGCCCCAGACCATCACACTACTACCACCATGTTTTACTGCTGGTATGATGTTCCTTTTCTGAGATGCTGGTTTTTTTTTTACTTTTATGTTGGATGTAATGGGACATACACCTTCCAAAAAGTTCAACTTTTTTCTCGTCAGTCCACAGAGTATTTTCCCAAAAGTACTGGGGATTATCAAAATGTTTTCTGGCAAAACTGAGACGAGCCTTTATGTTCTTTTTGCTTGGCAGTGGTTTTCGTCTTGGAGCTCTGCCATGAAGGCCATTTTTACTTTCTTATGGTGCAGAAATGAACACTGACCTTAACTGAGGCAAGTGAGACCTGCAGTTCTTTGGATGTTGTTGTGGAGTCTTTTGTGACCTCTTGGATGAGTCGTTGCTGCGCTCTGTTTTTACTGTCTAATGTTTTCACCATTTGTGGATAATGGCTCTCACTGTGGTTGGCTGGAGTCCCAAAACTTTAGAAATGGCTTTAAAACCTTTTCCAGACTGATAGATCTCAGTTACTTTGTTTCTCACTTGTTCCTGAATTCTTTGGATGATATCTAGCTTTTGAGGATCTTTTGGTCTACTTCACTTCATCAGGCAGGTCCTATTTAAGTGATTTCTTGATTGAGAACAGGTGTAGCAGTAATCAGGCCTGGGTGTGGCTAGAGAAGTTGAACTCAGCTCTCCAAAGATGTGATAAACCACAGTTAATTTATGTTTTAAAGGGAGGGGGGACAATCACTTTTTCCACACAGGGCCATGTAGGTTTGGATTTTTTTTTTACCCTTAATAATAAACACCTTCATTTAAAAACTGTATTTTGTGTTTACTTGTGTTATCTTTGTCCATTATTTAAATTTGTTTGATGATCTGAAACATTTAAGTGTGACAAACATACAAAAAAATGAGAAATCAGGAAGGGGGCAAACACTTTTTCATACCACTGTAGCTTGACAAAAATGGGGACTCATATCCAATGGCAAGGAGAACCTAGACGATTGGGAGTCACCATTTGGTGCAGCCCTCATCCACCTTTGCAGCCAATAGAGTTGCTTCCCATCTACTGCCTGTTCCGCCATTGTGGACTTTGAGCCGGAACTGTAGTCGAGTTGGCTAACAGAACTGCAGAGCTATTGGAATTGCTGCCAAGTTGACTTGCAGTACCATGAGAGGGGTGAGAAACCAGGCCGTATTCCTGGCCAAGGGAGGCCAGGGTGTGCTAACACTTGCCCAAGGTGTACACCCAGGCTAGTGGAGGGAAGGAGGTGCCTTACTTCTCCATTCTAGATCGGCTCCAAGCAAGGTCTAGCCACTGCTTGTGGCTAGAGTATGTGTGGGTGGGAGTGGGTCAGATTTGTGTGGCACTTTGCATGTCGAGTGGCATCGTGGAGCACTTGCGGTGGTCCGTTGATCAGTCACTCTGGATGGGCGTTGGAGGTGGTCTGCTTCTGTGGCCGCCCCAGGGTGGGTTGGCGGGGGTCTGGCTGCTGGTCTACACTGGTGGTCTCCCCAGCCGCTGCCGAGCATTGGTTCACGTTCATGTCCGCTACATCTGTGCCATGTCCACGACCAAGTGTTGAGGGTGAATGAGTGTGGGTGAGTGTGTGGGGGAGAGCACGAGTGGATGTGAGTGAGTCGGAGCGCAAGTGAGAGTATGTGTATGGGTGAGCATGGGTGGAGGGAGGCGTAGAGGGGTGCGGGCGACTGTGAGGGTGAGTGGAAGTGGGAGCAAGATTGAGTGGGCATGGGAGTGGGTAAGAGTGGGTGGGTCTGGGTGTGGGAGTGCAAGTGTGAGTGTGGGATTGTGTGGGGGAGAGGGTGAGTGAGTGCATGTGAGTGCGTGTGGGTGTGAGTGGGTGCGTGTGAGAGCATGAGGGTGTGAGTGCGGGGGAATGGGTATGTGTGCTGGTCAGGGGGTGCTGGACTGAGGGGGTGGCACCTCCTGGTGCCTCCTGGTACCTTCTGGCCCCGTGGGCTCCCTTGAGCTAGGGGGCTGGCCCCCTGCGGGGCTCCTGCACCTTGCTGCTACCTTCCTTGGGTGTGGGGGCCTGGGAGTTCCCGGGGTGTGTGTTGGGGGTGCTGGGGTTGGCACAGGCCCGCTGTGGGTCTGTCTCCAGCCCGAAGGGGGGGGGGGGGGGTGCTGGCCTTCTGGCGCCTAGGGTCCAGGGGCTAGCATTGACCCCACTGGGTGGGGTGGGGTGGCTGGTCCGGGGGTGGGGGTGTGCTATGCCAGCCGCTTGGTGGTCCGGCCTCCCTCGGCCGTCCCTCCTAGGGCAAATCCCTGGTTGTCCTGGGGCTTGTTGGCCTCGGGACATTTGTGCTCTGTGGAGGTTGGTGGTGCTGTCTTGCTTGCTCGGGGTTTCCGGGAGGGGAAGGTGTTGCTGTGACCTGCCACCATCTTTGTATGTGTCTTGGCAAACCATTCACATGCACACACTTACTTTGTGCACGAGCTGTCATATGCACACACACACATGTCTCTCCTTTACATAGGTGCAGATACCAGACTCGTACCAAGACCTTTTCAGTAGAACAAACAGTTGGTCTTCTGTATTCGTCTGTTTGTCTTCTCTGTTTGTCCCCCCCCCCCCCCCGTCCCCCTGTCGGGTCCTTCATGGGTAAAACAATTTAAATAAGTTATTAAAAGTTATTACAAGAGGACTTTATAAATAATATACAGTACTTATATATGTGCTGTATAAAGGTCCTTTTGGCAAAGTAAATCTGTTTGACACAATAAGGGAAGCAGATTTCTGTTCTGCTTACTTAGCTGCTTGACAGAACAAGGGGGGGAAAAAGAGCTCCTTGTGTGTTTAGTTAATTTCATAAAGAGAGAGACATGGTTTCACAGTGCCTTCAACTGAACCACTGAGTGCTCTTCTCCCTGCTGGATCTCACTTGCCAGCATTAACCTATTTAGGGCAGCTTTTAGACGTCTCCATTGCCCCTATACCCTTTCACTATTTATGAGGCCTAATCAATACGGAGTGGTGCTCCTACATGAAAAATGGTCCTAGGGAAACCACAGAGGAGAGCACATCAAAGAGACCCCCCTTTGCTGCAAGAGATGCACTCTCCAAATTAATATATCCTAAAACTCAATATGAAGAGCCCAGACCTCACAATAAGAGGACGAAGCCCAGAGGCTAATACCTTGTTAAAGCAGTTTTATTTTACCCTTCCTCTTTTCTGCCTTCATCTACACCCCCTCATAAAGCTTTATCAAAAGCTAATTAGACTGGAAAACAATGAAATAACTCATAGTATGGCAGCCTGAACAGAGATTATTGCACAAGCCTCTTGGCGAGAGTACCTCACAAAAATTATATTGTCACTTACCTATTAATGAAGACAAGTTTGCATGCACTCTTTGGCCCATTTTAATTTATATTAATTTCGTGCCAGCCCTCGTTATGAGCATTATTAAGCTGCACCCGGAAGCAAAACAAGGCTTTTGACCTGAGTGCAAGTGAAAATAAATCTCTCTCCATCATTTAGTGACTGAGCAAGTAAAAAATACCTCAACAAACAGCCTAGAAGGAGGAGGGACGTGAGGAGAATTTAGAGGAGCTCAAGAGTTTTTAATATAGTTAATCAGTGGGTACTGTTATGTCCGAATAACATGAGACTGGAGCCACTCTTAACTGAACACTGAACTAGCCTGCCTGACGTATGTTTATTGCACTGTCCCTGTCAAATAAACTAATCTACTACTACTACTACCCCCTTTGGCCAGGCTACAGCAAGCCCCTAGAGTCAAATCCCTCACATAACCTCCCCCCCCCCCCCCCCAGAACAGCAAAAACAAACACAGTGTCATCTCCCGCTTTATATAGTGCCATATATATATATATATATATATATATATATATATATATATATATATATATATATACACTACCGTTCAAAAGTTTGGGGTCACCCAGACAATTTTGTGTTTTCCATGAAAAGTCACACTTTTATTTACCACCATGAGTTGTAAAATGAATAGAAAATATAGTCAAGACATTGACAAGGTTAGAAATATTGATTTGTATTTGAAATAATAATTTTTTCCTTCAAACTTTGCTTTCGTCAAAGAATCCTCCATTTGCAGCAATTACAGCATTGCAGACCTTTGGCATTCTAGCTGTTAATTTGTTGAGGTAATCTGGAGAATTCTGACGCAATGAGCAAACACATTGTACCATTAGAACACTGGAGTGATAGTTGCTGGAAATGGGCCTCTATACACCTATGTAGATATTGCACCAAAAACCAGACATTTAAGCTATAGACAGCTTGCTCCTTCTGTAATTGATAACATGGTGGACAGTGTTACAGCTTCTCTGCATCAGACTCTAGACTTGGTGGCCCCCTTAAAAAAGAAAAAGTCTAATCAGAGATTTCTAACTCCTTGGTTCAACACAGAAACTCGTAGCTTAAAACAGAAGACTCGTCAATTAGAAAGAAAATGGCGCTCCACTAATTTAGATGAAATCTATTTAGCTTGGAGAAATCATCTTTTAATCTATAAAAAAATCTCTTAGAAAAGCTAGAACGAGTTATTATTCTGCATTAATAGAAGAAAACAAGAATAATCCCAGGTTTCTTTTCAGCACCGTAGCCAGGTTGACAAAGAGTCAGGACTCTGTCAATCCTAGCATTCCCTTAGAGCTTACTAGTCAGGACTTTATGAACTTTTTCAATAATAAAATTTCATCCATCAGAGATAAAATCAATCAGATTCTTCCCACAGTTAACTTAAATACTGTAACTACTACAGCTCCTTCAATTGATGTCTGTCTTGATGAGTTTACTCCAATCGACCTTTGTGAGTTAGACAAAATAGTTTCCTCATCCAAACCTTCAACTTGTCTTTTAGACCCTATTCCTACCAGGTTATTTAAAGAAGTCTTCCCACTTACTGGTAGCTTTATTCTTCATATAATCAATTCTTCATTAACTTTAGGCCATGTACCGCAGGCATTTAAAACGGCTGTAATTAAACCCTTACTCAAAAAGCCAACGCTAGATCCAGGAGCTTTAGCTAACTATAGACCAATCTCTAATCTCCCTTTCATTTTAAAAATCTTAGAAAGAGTTGTTGCTACGCAATTATTTGACCACCTGCAGGGAAATGGTTTACTTGAAGAGTTTCACTCTGGGTTTAGAATCCATCATAGTACTGAAACAGCCTTAGCGAAGGTCACTAACGACCTCTTCATCGCATCTGATAATGGACTGGTTTCTGTACTTGTCCTTTTAGACCTTAGTGCAGCTTTTGATACTATCGATCATAATATTCTACTTGATAGATTAGAACACTATGTTGGACTTAATGGAACTTCGTTGCAGTGGTTTAGATCTTATTTATCTGATAGGTTCCAGTTTGTTCATGTAAATAATGAGTTTTCTTTCAACTCAAAGCTTAGTCATGGAGTTCCACAGGGATCTGTGCTAGGCCCTACTCTTTTTAGTTTATATATGCTTCCGTTAGGCAACATTATTAGAAAGCACTGTATACATTTTCATTGTTATGCAGATGACACACAATTATACCTGTCAATGAAGCCAGATGATAGTAATCAATTAGCCAAGTTTGAAGCCTGTCTTAAGGAAATCAAAGCTTGGATGACTTGTAATTTCAGAATCAGAATCAGAATCAGATTTATTGCCATTGTTCATGTAGTACACAAACTAGGAATTTGTCTCGGTGCCATGCTGCAACATTAAAAACATGATGAGATAAAGAGATAAACTAAAAAACTAAAAGACTAAAAACATGCAATAAGTGTAGAATAGTAAGTAATAATAATAATAATAATAATAATGAGTAATACTAGTCAAGGCAGTTTTAAATAAATTAGCAAGTAGCAGATAATATGGGGTACCACAGTGCAGTCGATAATGCAACAGAAAAACAGTGATGAATGACATGAGCTGCTGTATATAGTGCACGAGAGTCAATAAGTCACTTAATGTTCAGCAGTCTGATGGCAGAGGGGAAAAAGCTGTTCATGTGCCGGGAGGTTTTAGTCTGAATGGACCGAAGTCTTCTATCTGAGGGGAGGGGGGCAAACAGTACGTGACCAGGGTGTGAAGGATCGGCTATGATCCGGCCTGCACGCCTCCAGGTCCTGGAGATGTACAGGTCCTGGAGAGATGGGAGCTTGCAGCCGATCACCTTCTCAGCAGTGCGCACGACGCGCTGCAGCCTTAGTCTGTCCCTGGCAGTGGCTCCTGCGTACCACACGGTTATGGAGGAGGTGAGGATGGACTCGATGATGGCCGTGTAGAACTGCACTAACATCTTGGTGGGTAGCTTGAGCTTCCTCAGCTGCCACAGAAAGAACATCCTCTGCTGGGCCTTTTTGATGAGGGAGCTGATGGTTGGCTCCCATTTGAGGTCCCAGGTGATGGTGGTGCCCAAGAAGCGGAAGGAATCTGCAATGGTGATGGGAGAGCCTGTGATGGTGAGGGGGGGCAGGGGGGTTGTGACTTTCCTGAAGTCCACAATCATCTCCGCTGTTGGTCAGAGCGTTCAGCTGCAGGTTGTTGTGGCTGCACCAGGACACCAGCTGGGCCACCTCTTTCCTGTAGACGGACTCTTCGCCGTTGGAGATGAGCCCGATGAGGGTGGTGTCGTCCGCAAACTTGATCAGCTTAACAGACTGGTGGGAGGAGGTGCAGGAGTTGGTATAAAGGGAGAAGAGTAGGGGGGAAAGTACACAGCCCTGGGGTGATCCGATGCTGATGCTAACAGAGTCCGAGACAGACTTCCCCAGCCACACATGCTGCCTCCGGTCCGTCAGGAAGTCAGTGATCCACCTGCAGAGGGAGTCAGGCACGCCGAGCAGGGACAGCTTGTCCTGGAGCAGAGCGGGGCGGATGGTGTTGAATGCAGAGCTGAAGTCCACAAACAGGATCCTGGCGTAGGTTCCCGGGGAGTCCAGGTGCTGCAGGATGGAGTGGAGGGCCAGGTTGACTGCGTCGTCCACAGACCTGTTGGCACGGTAGGCAAACTGCAGCGGGTCCAGGAGGGGAGTGGTGATGGACTTGAGGTGAGACAGGACCAGGCGCTCAAAGGACTTCATGACTACAGAGGTGAGCGCTACAGGTCTGTAGTCGTTAAGTCCAGTAATCCGTGGCTTCTTGGGGACAGGGATGATGGTGGAGGATTTGAGGCAGGTCGGCACGTGGCATTGCTTAAGGGAGGTGTTAAAAATGTCTGTGAAGACAGGAGCCAGCTCTTTTGCACAGTGTCTCAGGGTGGAGGGAGACACACCGTCCGGCCCGGGGGCCTTGCGCGGGTTCAGTCTGGAGAATTGTCTGTGCACGTCCTGCTCACTGATGACAAGGGCAGGGGGGGAGGAGGAGGAGGGGGGGGACCGCTTTTGATGAATTAGGGGCCGAGGAGGCAGTGGAGCTGGGTGGAGTGGGGGAGTTGGACACAGCTGACGAGGTGTCAAAACGGGTGTAATGTTGGGACAGTTTTTGACAAAGGGCTTTGTCATCCTGACCTTTAGAAGCCTGAGGCTGAAAGTTGGTGATTTGCCTCAGTCCTCTCTACACAGAAGCCAAGTCATTAGCAGTGAACTGCTGCTGGAGTCTCTCAGAATACACAGATTTAGCTCTCCTCAGCTCTCTGTTAAACCGATATTTAACCTCCCTGTAGCAGTCTCTGTCTCCACTTTTCAACGCAGCTTCCTTCTCCTTTCTGATCTGTCTGAGCTTAGCTGTGAACCAGGGCTTATCATTAGAGTACCTCACCCTGGTGCGCGATGGGAGAATGCTCTCCTCACAAAAGTTGATATAGGAGTTCACAGTGTCTGTGTACTCATTAAGATCATGTGTGGCTCCTTTAAACATGTCCCAGTCAGTTATTTCCATGCATGTGTTCAGTTTCTCTCCAGCTTCACTGGTCAATTTCTTCGTGGTGGTCACAACAGGTTTAGTGAGTTTCAATCTCTGTCTGTTCCTGCTATTAAATTCAGATAAGACTGAAGTCATTCTTGTTGGTCCAAAAAACCTTAGAAATACCTTTCCAAATCAAACTTTCAGTTTAGATGTGGTTACTCTTTCTCTTAATAACTCTGTGAGGAACCTTGGAATTATTTTTGATCAAGATCTGTCCTTCAATTCACATATTAAATTTGTTTCCAAGACTGCCTTCTATCATTTGCGTAATATTGCCAAGATTAGGAGCATCTCGTCTCAGAGTGATGCTGAGAAACTGATCCACCCTTTTGTTAGCTCGAGATTAGATTATTGTAATTCTTTATTATCAGGCTGTCCTAAAACATCTTTAAAAAGTCTTCAGCTGATCCAAAATGCTGCAGCAAGAGTTTTAACAGGTACTAGAAAGAGAGATCATATCTCTCCGGTTCTCGCCTCCCTTCATTGGCTTCCCATAGAGTTTAGAATTAAGTTTAAAATCCTTCTTCTTACTTACAAAGCTCTAAACAATCAGGCTCCTTTTTATTTAAAAGATCTGATACTACCGTATTATCCTAACAGAGCACTACGCTCCCAAAATGCAGCATTACTTGTAATACCTAGAATCTCCAAAAGTACAATGGGAGGCAGAGCCTTCAGTTATCAAGCTCCTCTCCTGTGGAACCAGCTGCCAATCTGGATTCGGGAGTCAGACTCGATCTCTGTTTTTAAGAATAGGGTTAAAACCTACCTTTTTGATATAGCCTACAATTAGTGAGGGATCATGTGTTTCTGAACCCTCCCTTAGTTATGCTGCTAATAGGTTTAGTCAGCCGGGGGACCTCCAATAATGCACTGGGCCTCACTCCTTTCTTCACTCTCAATGAAATATTTTTTTTTGCTGGTCATTAACATCTGTTTGTTCTCTCCCATAGATTGAGTCCCCATCATGCTGTTTGCTCTCTACATGTCAGTTCTTTTCATCTTCTCTGTCCCCTCACCCCCCAGCCAGTCGCAGCAGATGACTGCCCCTCCCTGAGCCTGGTTCTGCTGGAGGTTTCTTCCTGTTAAAAGGGAGTTTTTCCTCTCCACTGTCGCCAAGTGCTTGCTCACAGGGGATCGCCTGATTGCTGGGGTCTTTCTGCAACTGTGGGGGTTCCCCCTACAGTTGATAGTGCTATGAGATGACTGTTGTTGTGAAATGGCGCTATATAAATAAAGTTGAATTGAATTGAATTGAATTAAATTTGCAGCTAGAATAGTCATTTACCACATTAGCAATGTATAGAGTGTATTTCTGATTAGTTTAAAGTTATCTTCATTGAAAAAACAGTGTTTTTCTTTCAAAAATAAGGAAATTTCTAAGTGACCCCAAACTTTTGAATGGTAATGTGTGTGTATGTATATATATATATATATATATATATATATATATATATATATATATATATATATGACACTAAGTAAGTAAAAACCAACCAAATGGTTGTCTGAGTAGACTACCAGAACGCCCCACTGTGTTGGAGCGGGTTATTCTGCCGCTTAGTCCCAACACGCATTAACCATTCCTGTCTTTAATACATAGTCCTCCAGGTACCTGGGCCTCTGACGAACTCTAGCCCAGCGTCCCCTGGGCGGGGACCCTGCAATAGGCACCATTTGCCGTACTTCTGAGTTCTCACCATCCCAGTCCAACAAGTCTCACCTCACATCAGGTTGCCTCGCCGTAGCGCTAGTCCTCTGTTCCGGTGGCGACTTTCTGAGTCTATTGGAGTGCCACCGTGACCCATCCACCAGCTCAAGCGTGTCCTGACCCTGTTGCCTTGTGATCCGCAGGGGCCCCGTCCAGAACAGCTGTAGCTTTTGTGTGCAGTTAGTGTGTCTGATCCACACTTGATCCGACACCTTCAATCCATGGGCTCTTGCCCTGTGCTTCCTGTCAAATCGTCACTTTATTTCACAACCAGATCCGCCTCCGTTGGATTGTCGTCATCGTCATCCGATTGTACGGAGTTGGCCGTGGCACGGGACAGGAGATCTGCCACTACATTATCCTTGCCAGGAGTGAACTGGATGGTAAAATTGTAGGCCCTCAGCTGCTCTGTCCACATGTGGATCCGCAACGGTCTGTGTCCTGAGCCCGACATCTCCAATAATGTCGTCAGCACTCTGTGGTCTGTCCGCAGAGTGAAATGGCACCCATAGAGGTGGATATGCCACCGTTCACACGCCCAGATGCAGGCGAATGCCTCTCTCTCACCCACGGCGTACTTTTGTTCAGCTGCTGAGAGAGATTTCGATGCGAACACCACCAGGTGCTCCATACCGTCTTGCACCTGGGACATAACCACCCCCACCGCTGAGCCAGACACGTCACAGGTCACAATGGTTGGCCGCTTTGGATCAAAATGAGCCAGCACCGGAGGGGAAGTAAGTTGATGCTTCAGCTTAGCAACTGCCACTGAACAGGCTGGGGTCCATTGCCACGGCGCATCCTGTTTCAACAGGGCTCAGAGGGGTCCAATCATTTCCGAGCAGCGAAGAATAAAATGGCCATAAAAGTTCACCATACCCAGAAACAAGGAAATCTGTGTGGGTGTCGATGGTTCTGGGAGGCGTAGGATCGCCTCTACGTTTGAATGCAGGGGCTACACCCCCCCCCCCCCCGTCAACCAGAACCCCACAAACTCTATGGAATCCGTCGCAAAGATGCACTTTTCTCCATTTAGGGTGACTCCATGCTCCTGTAGTACCGTCAGCACCCGTCCCAACCGATCATTGTGTTCCTCTCATAACGTGCCATGAACCACGATGTCATCCATGTATGCTACTACACCCTTGAAGCCGGCCAGAATCGTGGACATTATTTTCTGAAAACAGCTGGGTGCTGAGCTCAGACCAAATGGCATGTGGTTGTACCTGAACACACCCATGTGGGTCATGAACACTGTCAGGTTCCTGCTGGCTGGGTGAAGGGGCACCTGCAGGTAACCCTGGCGCAGGTCCAGCTTCGTGAATATCTTCCAACTGCTGAATGTTGTGGTGAGTTCCTCCATCGTTGGAAATGGGTACCTGTCCGGGACGATCGCTTTATTCATCATCCTGAGGTTGATACATGGTCAGATGTCACCCGATTTTTTTTCTTGGCCACCACGATATTTGATATTCAGGGTGAAGCATCCACTGTTTCAATGATGCCAGCTTCCAGTCGTTTGTTCAACTACGCCATGACATCATCTCGTAGGGCAAGGGGAAGCCGCCGTAGTGGTTGAATCTTCGGCGTCACACATGGATCTATGAGCGGGCAGTGGTGGAACGTGCCGATGCATCCCAGGCCTCTGAACAGCGCCAGCCAGCGAACATGCCATTCGAGGTATACTGTCAGCACCATTGAGCCTTCTGGGTCCCTGATGGAGAATCCCAACTCACCCAGCAGATCTATCCCTAGCAAGTCCGCCCCCTGGCACGTAATTTGGAAAGTGAACGCGGGGACCGTCTTCAACCCACATTTCACTGAAAAGTCGACCGTGGCCACCATATCAATTTCGGCATGGCCATATCCAAACATTTTCACTGCCCCAGCATTGATGGCTTTATTTGGGAAAAGTCTCTTCAGAGTAGCCATAGTCAGTATGGATCTGCCGGCCCCTGAGTCCACCATAAGTGGCACGTCGACTCCGTCGAGTTTTAGCACGTACCATTTCCAACAAGAGAGTGTCCTTAGTTAATTTTAGCTTGCTCTTCAGCCACATGTTGTTAGTACCGTGGGCTAATGTATCCCGGACCAGCTCCTCCTCGATAAACCCGAAGGCGCATTCTCTTGCTAGGCTGTGGAGCTCTGTAATAAAGGACTGAGTGGACTCACCTGTTCACTGTTGGTGGTCAAAAAAGTCATATTTCCGCACTATGACGGTGGAATGGTTTCCGAAAACACAGTCTATTAATTCCAAACCGTCTTTCAGTGAACCGCTGCCACACAGCCCAGAAAATATCTGCTGGCCTTCCTCACCGAGGTAGTGGACCACTAGGCTCCTTCGTCTCTCCTCGCTGATGCTGCTCAGGCCAGCCACAGCCACATACACGTCAAACGTTTCTCTCCAACGGGCCCATGGTATAGTTGGTGTGCCCGGAGACTGTAAAAACGGAGGTGGTTCTCTGATACACGCCCCTATGGTTTATCCTCATCGCCAAATGTTATGTCCAAATAACATGAGACTGGAGCCACTCTTAAATGAACACTGATGACCTGATGTCATTACCCCTACCCCCTTTGGTCAGGCTACAGCAGGCCCCAAGAGTCAAATCCCACACATAACAGGTACAAAGTAAGGAATACAGTATATTCTGGAGAACAACTTATGTTTAAATGGTGGCACCATGACATTTGAGACAATGAAAATGCAAAAAGGAAAAAAATATGAATTAAAAAATAATTAAAATTGGCTGAATTTTGTTTTGTTGCAGTATGCTAGGCCAAATTGTTGACTTGCTCTTAACTCTTTAACCTACTATGGTGTGTTCTAACTTAAGTTGGAAGTCAAAATTTCTGTCTCAAGTCTTTCAGAGACCGTGAGCCTCCAGTCCTGTCCCAGAGCCACACGCGCCCCCCTGGCTAAGGTATCCCCTCCTCCTGGTACGACTCAAACTCTTTTTTTTTTCTTTTTTAAATGTTTTTTTATTGAGAATCAATATTACAGAGTGTGTATATACACATGCAGTAACAATCATAGAAGTCCCTCAGAACAATGCTCACATATTATCATTATTTTTCCCCCCAATAATTCCATCCCCCACCCCCACCCCTCCAAGAACATGCAGGACACCACTCAAAACAAAACAAAAAAGAAAAAGGAAAGCATATACATAGGTTCACCACTGCTGAAGCTGTGCACTATTCACTATGGTTCACATGGACAGATAACACAAGTGCAAATGCACGAGGGCTGCTAAGTGGGTACAGTTTTAAGTTTACTCAGATATGTCAACACTGGATCCCACACAGAAAAGAATTTGTCCCTGGATCCCCTGAGAGTGTATTTTATTTTCTCTAACTGTATGAATTGCATTAGGTCACTAAACCACAGAGACACGTTGGGTGGGTTTTTAGATTTCCAATGTAATAATATTCTTCTCCATGCAAGCAGCGTTGTAAAAGCAATGATGTTTTTATGTCTTGTCCTCATTGTAGAATGTCTTCTATCTGTGGTACCAAATATAGCCATTGCTGCACTGGGTTGGAGAGCAATATTAAGTGCCTCTGGCAATGTTTTAAAAATTGTAGACCAGTACGTTGTCAGGGCTGGGCATGACCAAAACATATGGGTTAAGTCAGCAGGAGTGTTTCGACACCTGTCACAGCTGGCATCTATGTTAGGATATATTTTAGCCAGTCTTGCTTTAGAGAAATGAATGCGATGCAAAACCTTGAATTGTATTATGCTTAATTTGGCACAGGAAGTACTGTT
This sequence comes from Pholidichthys leucotaenia, assembly GCA_020510985.1. NCBI lineage: Eukaryota > Metazoa > Chordata > Actinopteri > Cichliformes > Pholidichthyidae > Pholidichthys > Pholidichthys leucotaenia. The sequence goes on along the minus strand of CM035836.1, from coordinate 438,097,724 downwards.
GTTCACTCTTTGTAGAACGCTGTCACAAATGTCCTCCTCCAAGTCACCTCCCAATTCATCCACCCAGTCTGCCCTGACCTTTTCAAGGGCTGTGTTTTTGAAAGAAATTATACAGTTATTAATTCTTGAAATGAGTCTTTTAGAGTTGAAAGGATTTTCAAACAGATCGTCTAAGTCAGAAATTGATGATATATATGGAAAGTTGGGATCATGATACTGAAGGAAATGGCGAACTTAGAAATATCAAAATAAGCTGGACCGAGGAAGGCCAAATTTTTGAGATAAATCATCAAAGCTTGCAAAAATATTGTTTATATACAAATCTTTAAATTTATAAATGCCTTGTCTTTGCCAAAGAGTAAATTCAAAGTCTAATCTAGCTGGGGGGAAAAGGTGGTTATTGTGTATAGCACTTAGATGAAGAAGATTTTTGAACCCAAAGTTCTGTCTAAATTGAAACCATATTTTAAGGGTATTTATCACGATTGGATTATTAGTATATTGTGAGATAGAGAGGGGAAGACTGGAGGCAACCAGGGCTCTAAGAGATGTTGAAATGCAAGATGCAGCCTGAGAGTGACACCAGTCTGTACCAGGAGAGTGAAGCCAATGCATGATTTTCTGGATGTTTGAGGCCCAATAATAATAACAAAAATTTGGAAGAGCTAAGCCACCTTGCATTTTAGGCCACTGTAACAGTTCTAGTCGTGCTCTAGGGTTCTTCCCATCCCATATAAATGAAGTAAGGACTTTATCAATGGATTTAAAGAAATATTTAGGGAGATAAAGTGGTATACACTGAAACAGATAAAGAAATTTGGGAAGTACATTCATTTTGATGCAATTCACTTTTCCTGCTAAGGATAGGTGAAGTATTTTCCATTTCTTCAGGTCTAATTTGACTTTCTCAAATAGCAGACAGAAATTTTCCTGATAAAGCCCTTGCATATTCCTTGTAATATTAATGCCCAAGTATTTGAAGCCATTTCTGGACATTTGGAACGGTAGGGCATTGTCCTGTATTTGAAGAGCCAGCTCATTAACAGGATAACATTCTACTAAAGTTCAGTTTATATCCAGAAAATGTGCCAAATCTATTCAAAGCCTGGATAATATGAGGAGCACTCAAAACGGGGTCTGATACGTACATTAATAAATCGTCTGCATATAGAGAAACTCTGTGCCCCCCTCCCCCCCGTAGATTCCACCTATTGATGGCAATGATTTGAGTGTAATGGATAAGGGCTCTATGGCCAGGGCGAATAGTAATGGGCTGATAGGGCATCCCTGACGGGTGCCCCTTGACAGCTGGAAATACTGTGAACGCTTACCATTTGTAATTACAGAGGCTTTGGGTGAGGTACCTGTATATAAGAGTTTAATCCATGAGATGAAGTTAGAGCCGTAACCAAATTTCTTTAAACATGCAAATACATATCCCCATTCAACCCTGTCAAATGCTTTTTCTGCATCCAGTGCAATAACCACCTCAGGTACTACACTGGACCCAGGCGAGTGAATAACATTAAGAAGCCGGCGAATATTTGTAAATGAATGATGCCCCAAAATAAAACCAGTCTGGTCAGCTGAAATCACATCATGCATTGTGGTTTCTAGGCACAAGGTAAGGGCTTTGGCTAAGATCTTCACGTCACTGTTTAGGATGGAGATGGGTCGCTATGAGCCACATTCTGTGTTATCTTTACCTGGTTTCAGCAAGACAGTAATTGACACTTCAGTCAGTGTCAATGGAAGTGACCCATGGGACAAAGAGTCATTAAACATATCAAGTAAGATATTAGATAATTTATTAGAGAACTTTTTAAAGAACTCTATAGGGTACCCATCAGGGCCGGGTGCCTTGCCATTCTGTGTTGCCTTTATTGCATTAATGATTTCTATACGTTTTAGTGGAGGCTCAGTCTCAGTTCTATGTAATGTATTTATAGAAGGAGCCCGGAGATTATTGAAGAAATGTTCCATGTTTGTACTGTCACTTGTCATCTCTGACATATGTAGATTTGAATAAAACAAAGTGAATGTTTCATTAATTTCTTCTGGGCCAATAGTTAGTTCACCATTATCTTTCCGCATTTGAGGGATCTGTTGAGACTGAGCAGCACTTGAGTTGGTGTGCTAACAAACGGCCAGCTTTGTTGCCATGTTCATAGACATAACCCCGTGATTTTAACAGGAGACGTTCCGTCTTTTCAGTTGATAATAAATTATAATTTATTCGCCTAGTGTGTCATCCCATACCCCTCCCCTTTTCTTTCTTTATCTCCACTATGACTGGCGCCTAGCGGCTGCCCCGGCCTTGGATGCGCTCTGCAGAGCGTGCCCAAATGCCAAGTCACTGTGTTTCGTTACCTTGTATTCATACATGTGTAATGACAATAAAGTTGAATCTCATCTCATCTCATCTCATAATAAATTATACTGTGTTTGGAGGTCCAACTTTCTTTTATAGAGTTCAGGGGAGGGAGAAACAGAGTACTGATCATCCACCATGGATATTGATTTAATGAGTTCCTCTTGTTTAATTCTTTTCATCTTATTTATCTTAGCAGAGTACGCTATAATCTCACCCCTGATAACAGCTTTTAGTGTTTCCCAGAGGATAGAAGGGGAAATATTATCTTTTTTGTTGAATTCAATAAAGTCATCAATTTTTTGGGATATCATTTCACAAAAGGCCTCATCAGCCAAAAGACCCCTGTATAATTTCCAAAAGGGGCGTTCCAAATTGTAAAGCGGAAATGCAAGATCTAATAGTACAGGGGCGTGATCTGATTCAGTTATAGTTGAGTATTCAGCTTTTGTGACAGAGGGGAGAAGAGTCCGGTCAATAAAGAAATAATCTGTTCTACTATATGAGTGATGTACAGAGGAAAAAAAAGAAAAGGATTTACTTTGCGGAAATAAAAAACACCAAGGATCAACACTTCCTATCTGTTCCATGTAATCTGACAGTAGCTTGGCTTTTTTGGAAAGATTTATAGATTTAGGATGAGAACGGTCTAGTGTTGGATTTATGACATGGTTTAAATCTCCATCAAAAATCAATTGTTGTGAGTTCAGATCTGGAATTAATGAGATTATTTTCCTCATAAATTTATCATCATCCCAATTTGGGGCACAGATATTGACCAAAACCACAGGTTTATAGTTGAGGAGCCCAGAGACCACTATAAATCTTCCTTGTGGATCTGATATGACAGTGTTTGCGTTAAGCTGGATTTTTTTATGAATCAATATGGCAGTTCCACATGTTTTAGAATTAAGATTAGAATGGAATACATTACCCACCCATCCTTTTCTAAGTCTGACTTCAAATCAAATCAAATCAAATCAACCTTTATTGTCATGTTGCTGTACATACAGTACAACTGTAGTGCAGGCAAGATGAAATTACGTTTCTCTAGGCATCCATATAAGTAAAAAGAACATAATTTAAGACACACTCACACACACCCTCACCCCCCACCCCAACACAGCTATTCACACATCCCTGAGACATATTTGAAACTAACTAACTAGAACTATATACATATAATATACATAATGTCCATAAGGTGCAGTAGTATGTATGAAAGATTCCAGATCAACTGCTCAGCATCCTAACAGGTTGTGGAAGGAAGCTGTTAATCAGTCTGGTGGTTCGGCCTCTGATGCTCCGGAATCGTTTTCCAGATGGCAGCAATTCAAAGTGTTTATGCAGAGGTTGAGAGTGGTCCTTGACAATGTTCAGTGCCCTGCTCCTACAACGGTTCTGAAAAAGTTCTTGGACAGAGGGGAGGGAAACTCCAATTACCCTCTCAGCTCCCTTAACTATCCTCTGCAGGGCTTTTTTGTCTGACATACTGGAGTACCATGTTGCAATGCAGTACGTCAGAACACTCTCCACCACACCTCTTTAGAAGGTCCTGTGGATGCAGATGGGGAGAGAGGCCTGTTTGAGTTTCCTCAAGAAGTGCAGTCTCTGCTGGGCCCGCTTCCTGGTCCCCAAGGAATTCTTGCTCCAGGTCAGGTCCTGCAAGATCTGCACTCCGAGGAACTTGATGTTCTCCACTCTCTCCACCAAACTGATGCTGAGAGGGACGTGTTCAGGCCGTGACCGATGGAAGTCGATAATCATCTCCTTCGTTTTGTCCATGCTGAGCACCAGATTGTTTTCCCTGCATCAGTCCTCCAGGTCTCTAACTTCTTCCCTGTACATTGACTTGATCTTTGACCCGCAGGTGGGTTTCCTGAAGAAATGCGATATCACATTTTAAGTACTTAAGATGATTGAATATTCTGGTTCTTTTAACAGGACCATTTAAACCTTTTACATTCCAACTAATGAATCGGATAGCAGTCCTCTTTGTAGCAGTACCATGCTCCATGTTTAACTAAAAAGAGTGAATTGAAAAAAATAAAAGTAGAAATGAAATATGGCAACAAATGAATGAATGAATGAATGAATCTTTATTTCGGATAGATTAAAAGTACAGGTTAAAAGAAACTGAATAATATAACAAAGGGGGAAAGAAAATCCAACAAGGTCAAATTAGACAATAACTCCTCTGATTATTTAGTTCAACATAATTTATCCGAAATGGGTGATGGCTGAAGCCACAGCTTATATTGCCCACCCATGTTCCATCCAAGAATTCAAAAGAAAAAACAAAACAAGAGCGATTACAATTCAGAACGAAACTAAGACAAAATGGGACAAAAAAACAAACAAAACTAAGCTACAACACAACGCAGGCTGGATATGACAATCCTTATGTGATTTTACATGTCATTTTATGTTTGGAGTATTTCTTCCTTTAGTTTTTGTTTAAATTGTCCAAGCGTTGTACATGATTTTAATTCAGGTCCAAAATCGTTCCATAATCTGACTCCTTGCACTGAAACACAGTGTTGCTTGGTGGTAGTTCTCACTGAAGGTTTTTGAAATATACATGTTCCTCTGAAATGATATTGTTTCTCCCTTATTTGGAACAACTTTTGGATATTTGCGGGCAGTGATAGATTCTTCACTTTAAACATTATTATTGCAGTTTTAAAGTCAACCAGATCTTTCAACTTGAGAGCTTTTAATTTAAGAAAAAGTGGGTTTGTTGGTTCCCTGTAAGCTGCTTTGTTTATTATTCTAATAGCTCTCTTCTGAAGCATAAAGACTGGATATATGTTTGTTTTATATGTATTTCCCCATACTTCAGTACAATATGTCATGTATGGGAGTATTAATGAATGATACAAGGTATATAGTGTGGGTTGATTCAGCAAATATTTCCCTCTGTGTAGTATTGCAATTGATTTGGATATTTTACCTTTAATATAATTAATATGTGACTTCCAACACAGTTTATTATCAATTATTACTCCAAGAAATTTGGTTTCAGATACCCTTTCAATTTCTACACCATTTACACTGAGTTTAGATACTGAGTTGTTGTGATGGTTGTTAAAGACTATAAATTTTGTCTTACTTAAATTGAGCGTTAATTTGTTTGAATCAAACCACAGTTTAAGCTTTCCTAATTCCTTTCCAATTACAATTGAGATAACGTGTATAGCTTTGTTCGTTTCTTCTCTAAAGTGAACAAAGGTGGACATATGTTGCAAAACTGTGGTGGTGTCCCCTTCCCTAACCCTGTCCCACATACAAAACAAAAACAAAAACAGAACTGAAACTAAAACCAAGCCTATAGTTGTCCCTCTCTCTAAGGCAAGCTGCAGACCAAACACTATTTCCAAAAACTTCTGGTAATACATTCTCTTAATACTTCTGCCCATGAAGACTCCCAGCAACTGGTAATGTGTTAAAGCCTGTTAACACTAAGGTAGAAACTAAAATAAAATAGTAGAATAATATAACGTCTATGAAACAGATGAGCATATATACATATACACATACACACATATATGTATATGAAAATATACAAAGCAGAAACATTGAAGGGTAACAAAAGTGGTCTATTTAGTGGAAGGATATGTACTTGTATACAACAAAGTATTGGCTAACCCAGCAATAACATCAATAAGTGTCCATACCTTGGGTCCGAGGACCGCTGGTTAACAAAGTAGATTAAATCGGTGAACGTACACGTCTTTGAGTTTTGAGTTTCCTTAACCTACTATGATGTGTTCTAACTTAAGTTGGAAGTCAAAATTTCTGTCTCAAGTCTTTCAGAGACTGTGAGCCTCCAGTCCTGTCCCAGAGCCACACGCGCCCCCTGGCTAAGGTATCCCCTCCTCCTGGTACGACTCAAACTCGTTTGATAGCAGATTGCTTGCGGGTTTAATTTTTGAGCATCACACTGTTTGTTAGCAGGATTACACAAAAACTACCGTACAGATTTTGATTAAATTTTCACCAGGGGTAGCCCTTGGGACAAGGATGAACCCATTAAATTTTGGTGATGATCTGAGAGTGCATACCTCCACCAAGGACCTTGTTTTTATTTGTGCAGCAGGGTTACACAAGAACTACTGGATGGATTTGGATGAAATTTTTGCCAGAGGTGGTCCTTAGGCTAGAGACGAACCCATGACATTTTGGTGATGATCCCAGAATGCATACCTCCACCAAGGCTTTTATCTTCTCACAGTGTGTTCACAAGAATTCTCCAAAACTACTGGATGGATTTGAATTAATTTTTTTTTACCAAAGGTGGTCCTTGGGCTAGAGAGGAACCCATTGCATTTTGGTGATGATCCACGAATGCATACCTCTCCCAAGGCTCTTATCTTCTCATAGTGTGTTAGCAAGAATCCTCAAAAACTACTGGATAGACTTGGATGCAATTTTCACCAGGACTGGCTCGTGGCCTACACATGAACCCATTACATTTTGGAGGTGATCCATGAGGGACGGAAGGAGCCTTGGTGGAGGTATGTGCTCTCTGAGTGCTTTTCTAGTTAGTAATGAAACAAGTGTGTGTCAAGACATGACACAAAACAGACACAACAGGCAGGAAGTCAGTATGGGAAGACAGACAATATTCAGTAGTTTCTCAAAAAAAATAAAAGACAGACATTGATAGTCAATACAGGGGAAAAGAATAAATTATGTATTTTTTTCCTCTGTCGCTGTCTGCAGCCCGATACCAGTGGTCTGTGGACCAACCAATGGTTGGAGACTAAAGCTTTATAGAATCTAATGATAACAAAACTAATCTGCATCCCGCATGGGCCCAAAATTTATATACAGTGGGGGAAAAAAGTATTTAGTCAGCCACCAATTGTGCAAGTTCTCCCACTTAAAAGATGAGAGAGGTCTCCAATTTTCATCATAGGTATACCTCAACTATGAGAGACAAAATGAGAAAAAAAAAAATCCAGAAAATCACCTTGAAGGATTTTTAATGAATTAATTGGTAAATTCCTCGGTAAAACAAGTATTTGGTCAATAACAAAAGTTCATCTCAGTACTTTGTTATATACCCTTTGTTGGCAATAACAGAGGTCAAACGTTTTCTCTAAGTCTTCACAAGGTTTTCACACACTGTTGCTGGTATTTTGGCCCATTCCTCCATGCAGATCTCCTCTAGAGCAGTGATGTTTTGGGGCTGTCGCTGGGCAACATGGACTTTCAACTCCCTCCAAAGATTTTCTATGGGGTTGAGATCTGGAGACTGGCTAGGCCACTCCAGGACCTTGAAATGCTTCTTACAAAACCACTCCTTCATTGCCCGGGCAGTGTGTTTGGGATCATTGTCATGCTGAAAGACCCAGCCACATTTCATCTTCAATGCCCTTGCTGATGGAAGGAGGTTTTCACTCAAAATCTCACGATACATGGCCCCATTCATTCTTTCCTTTACACGGATCAGTCGTCCTGGTCCCTTTGCAGAAAAACTGCCCAAAAGTATAATGTTTTCACCCCCATGCTTCACAGTAGGTATGGTGTTCTTTCTCCTCCAAACACGACAAGTTGAGTTTTTACCAAAAAGTTCTATTTTGGTTTCATCTGACCATATGACATTCTCCCAATCCTCTTCTGGATCATCCAAATGCTCTCTAGCAAACTTCAGACGGGCCTGGACATGTACAGGCTTAAGCAGGGGGACACGTCTGGCACTGCAGGATTTGAGTCCCTGGCGGCGTAGTGTGTTACTGATGTAGCCTTTGTTACTTTGGTCCCAGCTCTCTGCAGGTCATTCACTAGGTCCCCCCATGTGGTTCTGGGACTTTTGCTCACCGTTCTCGTGATCATTTTGACCTCACGCATGCTCGCGGATCACATCCAACACACGGAGCGGATTTTTCCAGACTCTCTGGTTATTGTGGTTGGCGACTTTAACCAGAGCAATCTGAGCCACGATCTCCCCCGCTACAAACAGTTTATTAAATGCCCCACCAGAGGAATAAACACGCTGGATCACTGTTACACCACAGTGAAAGACGCATATCGCGCTGTTCCCCGCGCTGCGCTCGGATTATCTGATCACGTGATGGTCCACCTCATTCCCACATACAGACAGAGATTGAAGCTCACTAAACCTGTTGTGAGCACTACGAAGAAATGGACCAGTGAAGCTGAGGAGAAGCTGGAAACATGCATGGAAATAAATGATTGGGGCATGTTTAAAGGAGCCACGCATGATCTGGATGAATACACAGACACTGTGAACTCTTATATCCACTTTTGTGAGGAGAGTATTCTTCCATCGCGCACCAGGGTGAGGTACTCTAATGATAAGCCCTGGTTCACAGCTAAGCTCAGACAGATCAGGAAGGAGAAGGAAGCAGCGCTGAAAAGTGGAGACAGGGGCTGCTACAGGGAGGTTAAATATCAGTTTAACAGAGAGCTGAGGAGAGCTAAATCTGTGTATTCTGAGAGACTCCAGCAGCAGTTCACTGCTAATGACTCGGCTTCTGTGTGGAGAGGACTGAAGCAAATCACCAATTATCGGCCTCAGGCTCCTAAAGGTCAGGATGACAAAGTCCTTTGTCAAAGACTGTCCCAACACTATGCCCGTTTTGACACCTCGTCATCTGTGTCCAACTCCCCCCCTCCCTCCAGCTCCACAGCCTCCACGATCCCTACTTCATCAAAGGCGCCCCCCCCTCCTCCCCCCCTGCCCTTGTCATCAGTGAGCAGGACGTGCTCAAACAGTTCTCCAGACTGAACCCGCGCAAGGCCCCCGGTCCGGACGACGTGTCTCCCTCCACCCTGAGACACTGTGCGAAAGAGCTGGCTCCTGTCTTCACAGACATTTTTAACACCTCCCTTAAGCTATGCCACGTGCCGTCCTGCCTCAAATCCTCCACCATCATCCCTATCCCCAAGAAGCCACGGATCACTGGACTTAATGACTACAGACCTGTAGCGCTCACCTCTGTAGTCATGAAGTCCTTTGAGCGCCTGGTCCTGCCCCACCTCAAGTCCATCACCACCCCCCTCCTGGACCCGCTGCAGTTTGCCTACCGAGCCAACAGGTCTGTAGACGACGCAGTCAACCTGGCCCTCCACTCCATCCTGCAGCACCTGGACTCCCCGGGAACCTACGCCAGGATCCTGTTTGTGGACTTCAGCTCCGCATTCAACGCCATCTGCCCCGCTCTGCTCCGGGACAAGCTGTCCCTGCTCAACGTGCCTGACTCCCTCTGCAGGTGGATCACCGACTTCCTGACAGACCGGAGGCAGCATGTGCGGCTGGGAAAGACTGTCTCAGACTCTGCTAGCATCAGCACCGGATCACCCCAGGGCTGTGTACTTTCCCCCCTACCCTTCTCCCTTTATACCAACTCATGCACCTCCAGCCACCAGTCTGTCAAGTTGATCAAGTTTGCGGACGACACCACCCTCATCGGGCTCATCTCCAACGGCGACGAGTCCGCCTACAGGAGAGAGGTGGCCCAGCTGGCGTCCTGGTGCAACAACAACAACCTGCAGCTGAACGCTCTGAAGACAGTGGAGGTGATTGTGGACTTCAGGAAAGTCACAACCCCTCTGCCCCCCCTCACCCTCACAGGCTCTCCCATCACCACTGCTGATTCCTTCCGCTTCCTAGGCACCACCATCACCAGGGACCTCAAGTGGGAGCCGACCATCAGCTCCCTCATCAAAAAGGCCCAGCAGAGGATGTTCTTCCTGCGGCAGCTGAGGAAGCTCAAGCTACCCACCAAGATGTTAGTGCAGTTCTACACAGCCATCATCGAGTCCATCCTCACCACCTCCATAACCGTGTGGTACGCAGGAGCCACTGCCAGGGACAGACTAGGGCTGCAGCGCGTCATGCGCACTGCTGAGAAAGTGATCGGCTGCAAGCTCCCATCTCTCCAGGATCTGTACATCTCCAGGACCCGGAGGCGTGCTGGCCGGATCATAGCCGATCCCTCACACCCTGGTCACGTACTGTTTGCCCCCCTTCCCTCAGGTAGAAGACTTCGGTCCATCCAGACTAAAACCTCCCGACACATGAACAGCTTCTTCCCCTCTGCCATCAGACTGCTGAACACCAAGTGACTTATTGACTCTCGTGCACTATGTACAGCAGCTCAACCAGACTCATGTCAATCATCACTGTTTTCTTCCTGCATTACCGACTGCACTATATGGTTCTCCACATTATCTGCTGCTCGCTAATATATTTTAACTGCTGACCAGTATTACTCACTCTTATTCTACACTTTATTGCATGTATAGTTTATTTATTTTATTTTATCATGTTTAATGTTGCAGCATTGCACCGAGACAAATTCCTAGTTTGTGTACTACATGAACAATGGCAATAAATCTGATTCTGATTCTGATTCTGATTCTGAGATCTTGTGTGGAGCTCCAGATCGAGGGAGATTATCAGTGGTCTTGTATGTCTTCCATTTTCTAATAATTGCTCCCACAGTTGATTTCTTCACACCAAGCTGCTTACCTATTGCAGATTCAGTCTTCCCAGCCTGGTGCAGGTCTACAATTTTGTTTCTGGTGTCCTTTGACAGCTCTTTGGTCTTGGCCATAGTGGAAGTTGGAGTCTGACTGAGGTTGTGGACAGATGTCTTTTATACTGATGAGTTCAAACAGGTGCCATTAATACAGGTAATGAGTGGAGGACAGAGGAGACTCTTAAAGAAGAAGTTACAGGTCTGTGAGAGCCAGAAATCTTGCTTGTTTGTAGGTGACCAAATACTTAATTTACCGAGGAATTTACCAATTAATTCATTAAAAATCCTTCAATGTGATTTTCTGGATTTTTTTTTTCTCATTTTGTCTCTCATAGTTGAGGTATACCTATGATGAAAATTGGAGACCTCTCTCATCTTTTAAGTGGGAGAACTTGCACAATTGGTGGCTGACTAAATACTTTTTTGCCCCACTGTACATGTAAGTGGTGAAAGTATTAATCACGATTAACTCAACACCCAAGTAATCATGAACAATTTTATTGATAGCAATTATTCGAGAGTGCGAACGCGGGTTTTTGACCTTGTTTCCTTTTCATCTTTAAGACATGCAGCCAGCAATACATAAATCAGGAAGTAAAGCAAGCAACACATGCGAGAATGCAATGTGGGATAAATGCCTCCATGAATGGATAGACAGGAATATTTTGAATTACAAGTTCAGCTTCAAAGAATTGCCAGATTCTCTCAACAACAGCAAAGTAATTTGTATTTACAGTCAAACTGAATTCAGTTACCAGTGGAGTACGTCTAGTCTTAAATAATGCTTGCTAGCTTTGCACACAGCTGAAGCGGATAGTTCACAACTGAGATGCCCAGACAACTTCACAACCAACAAAATCCCAACAGTGATCGCCAAATGAGCTGCACTCCCCACAAGCTGACCAGCACCTTGGCGGACAAGAGGCCACCCAAAACAATCCGCACCGCGAGGAACCAAGATCCACCCAGGGACACAGAGGCCCACTGTGTCAACAACAAGTGAGGTAGACAGCCAAAGACCCCACCGGAGCGCTGCAGGTAATTTGAAAAACAGTGGATCTTTATTACAAGAGTAAAGTTTTACACTCAATTGGGTCAGTATTGTTAGTAATGTTACAGTGAGGTCATTATGCCCTGTCCATTGGTTGTTTGCAGTGTTTCTGCAGTGCTTGTGAGGTTTTTCTGGAGAATATTTTGGATATTTATGTCATTTCTGACATGAAAAACAAAAAATGACCAATTTAAGGTACATTTTATAGAAAAAAAAAATCAGCGATTAAAGTGCAGTTAATCAAGATTAACTAGCAATTTGAAACGATCAATCACAATTAAAATTTTGAATCATCTTTCACCACTTATATATAAACAACAAAAAAAGACAACTCAGGGATCAAACAAAAAAGATATTTTCAACATTCCTTCCTTCCTCTCTCAGTACCAGTGGTCAAAAAAAAAAAAGCCTTGGGGTGCCATGGGCATCACATGATGTTAAAATTAAAGTAAAAATAAAATTGACCTCAGTTGGACAACATTTCTCTCTCTATTCCCTTCCTCTAATTCTGGTCCCATCTATAATAAGAATGTTTAATGTTGTTGACAGCAAGGTCATGGATAATGTCGACACCAGAAATCTTGTATCCCAACACTGATGCAAACAGATTTAATGGGCAGCGAATGGCTAATGAGGCTGAAACGGCACCCTTCCGCTCAATTTAACCAAGCGGCCCTCCCTCTGTTTGCATTATGATCACGTGAACTACAAAATGCACTTTGGTGTGCTTCATGTTCATCCTCCAAAACTTGGGTTTTGTTGTGACATTAGCTGGGCATTAATTACGGCTTCACCAGCAGATTCTAAGACAAACCTCAGTCCTGTAGATCCTCCAGTGCTCACTGCAGCCAAATGAGAGAAGGAGCCCCTCCTTTATCTCCACCCATTCTAGGAAGAGAGACCCTTTGTTAAATGATCCCTTCATTCTCTGTGGCTCTGCTGGCTCCTGTGCTGCTTATAGCCAGTGAGAAGTACCCATTTTTCAGTGCTTTCTCTGTTTGTAGGGCTGTAATAGCGGTAAATGAATGTTATTTGTATTCCCTACACCACAGCGTACTGATCTAACTGCCTGTCTGTCTCTGACTGACATAAATATCTGCATTGTCTACCTGCCTGTTGAACTAATTGACCACCTGTCTGAGCTCCTGATTGTGTCTAGTCTGACTGCATCAATATTGAGTTTCCTAAATGTCTATTTCACTGTGGGGGGAAAAAAAATTAAAATTCTGCCTGAAGGCAGATCTGTGTGACAACCTTGACTCTCCAAACGCTTGAATATTTCACTCGTTGCTGGGCACACCTGTCTCTCTTCTTTCTCCATAGTTGTTTGTCTGTGTGGAGCCAGAAAGTGAATCAGACACAATCACATCAAGTGACAGGAAAATTGAGATGCAAGGAACAGCCATTATGGACGGTTTTATCTTTTGCAAATGATTAACACATCCTGCAATCACCCACCAAATGTCAAAAATAGAACATTACAGAGTTTGTTTGAAATCAGCGTCTGATGGAGCGTCTTCGAAAAAAAAAACGAAATATGCCATGTGCCTCTCTGCAAATCACTCCCACACTTTTTGTCCTTCAAACCAAAGTCGTTAAAAAGGTTAAAAAGCTTAGTCCCACTGCGATTAGAGCTGAGGGGAGTGGACGCAGGTAGAGCTGAGATGGATCTCTTGCTGGGAAAAATCCAAATGATGCATTATTATTTTATTAGGTGAAAAAATGGTATGCCAAGCATTTGCAGCAGAAAGAATTTCTCACTGGGATAATGCTTTGCAGTGATTCTTCCTCTGCATGCCGCCTCTATAAATACTCAAACCCACAGTCCAGGGGTCATGTTGGTGGTAGGAAAGCAGTGGTTATTCAAACACGGCTTTTGCTGGTGTGCTGCAAGAGGCTGACAGAGGTCAGGTTGACTGGACTCCCTGGCCTGTCTCATATCGTCTGTACATAATATCGCACACCTCATACTTATAAAGACTACATCACTTCATCTCTTCACCACAGCCCAGAAGAGAGTAAACTAGTTAAAAATTTATTTCCAACTTTGATCTATTGAGGCGTTGTTCTTGTCTTCATGCATATGTAATGAGCAGAGTGGGAGTGAAAACTACAGGACGACACACTGAGCTGCACTGTATGCAACACATGCTTCAGTGATGTTTCTTGGAGAGTAAAGCTTGATGGCAAGCTGACAGTTGATTATTTACAATCATGGTAGTTAATTGTGGAACTTAAAAATATGGTGTGGCTGTATTATCTCCTCTGCAGGCCTCCTGCACATTTAGCTCACTGACCCTTTTTTAAACTGGCTGTTAAAATCTAACATGATCTAACTGTTGTCATTTATGAACTGTGAGCATCCACGAACTACATGTCGGCATAACTGAGCTAGTTATAGGTGTGGTACATACAGTATCTCACAAAAGTGAGTACACCCCTCACATTTTTGTAAATATTTTTTATATCTTTTCATGGGACAACCCTGAAGATATGACACTGATACAATGTAAAGTAGTCAGTGTACAGCTTATATAACAGTGTAAATTTGCTGTCCCCTCAAAATAACTCAACACACAACCATTAATGTCTAAACTGCTGGCAACAAAAGTGACTACACCCCTAAGTGAAAATGTCCAAATTGTGCCCAATTAGCCATTTTCCCTCCCCGGTGTCATGTGACTCGTTAGTGTTACAAGGTCTCAGGTGTGAATGGGGAGCAGGTGTATTAAATTTGGTGTTATCGCTCTCACACTCTCTCATACTGGTCACTGGAAGTTCAATATGGCACCTCATGGCAAAGAACTCTCTGAGGATCTGAAAAAAAAAAAAAAAGAATTGTTGCTCTATGTAAAGATGGCCTAGGCTATAAGAATATTGCCAACACCCTGAAACTGAGCTGCAGCACGGTGGCCAAGACCACGTCTAGATATGACGCTCAGCGTCATATCTAGAAGTTGTCTTTTGAAAATAGACGTATGAGTGCTGCCAGCATTGCTGCAGAGGTTGGGGGGGGGGGGTCAGCCTGTCAGTGCTCAGACCATACGCCACACACTGCATCAAATTAGTCTGCATGGCTGTCATCCCAGAAGGAAGCCCCTTTTAAAGATGATGCACAATAAAGCCCGCGAACAGTTTGCTGAAGACAAGCAGACTAAGGACATGGATTACTGGAACCATATCCTGTGGTCTGATGAGACCAAGATAAACTTATTTGATTCAGATGATGTCAAGCATGTGTGGCGGCAACCAGGTGAGGAGTACAAAGACAAGGGCATCTTGCCTAAAGTCAAGCATGATGGTGGGAGTGTCATGGCTTGGGGCTGCATGAGTGCTGCCGGCACTGGGGAGCTACAGTTCATTGAGGGAACCATGAATGCCAACATGTACTGTGACATACTGAAGCAGCCCTTCGGAAACTGGGCCACAGGGCAGTATTCCAACATGATAACAACCCCAAACACACCTCCAAGACAACCACTGCCTTGTTAAAGAAACTGAGGGTAAAGGTGATGGACTGGCCAAGCATGTCTGCAGACCTAAACCCTATTGAACATCTGTGGGGCTTTTTCAAATGGAAGGTGGAGGAGCACAAGGTCTCTAACATCCACCAACTCTGTGATGTCATCATGGAGGAGTGGAAGACGACTCCAGTGGCAACCTGTGAAGCTCTAATGAACTCCATGCCCAAGAGAGTTAAGGCAGTGCTGCAAAATAATGGTGGCCACAAAAAATATTGACACTGTGGGCACAATTTGGACATTTTCACTTAGAGGTGTACTCACTTTTGTTGTCAGCAGTTTAGACATTAATAGCTGTGTGTTGAGTTATTTTGAGGGGACAGCAAATTTACACTGTTATATAAGCTGTACACTGACTACTTTACATTGTATCAAAGTTTCACATCTTCAGTGTTGTCCCATGAAATGATATAATAAAATATTTACAAAAATGTGAGGGGTGTATTCACTTTTGTGAGATACTGTACATACACACGTGGACAAAATTGTTGATACCCCTCTGTTAATGAAAGAAAAACCCACAATGGTCACAGAAATAACTTGAATCTGACAAAAGTGATAATAAATAAAAATTCTATGAAAATTAACCAATGAAAATCAGACAGTGCTTTTGAATTGTGGTTCAACAGAATTACTTTAAAAAACAAGCTCATGAAACAGGCCTGGACAAAAATGATGGTACCCCTAGAAAAGATTGAAAATAATGTGACCATAGGGACATGTTCAACCAAGATGTGTCGTCTAATTAACATCACAGGTGTCTATAAACTTATAATCAGTCAGTCGGCCTATTTAAAAGGTGACAAGTAGTTACTGTGCTGTTTGGTGACATGGTGTGTATCACACTAAACATGGACCAGAGGAAGCAAAGGAGAGAGTTGTCTCAGGAGATCAGAAAGAAAATTATAGACAAGCATGTTAAAGGTAAAGGCTATAAGACCATCTCCAAGCAGCTTGATGCTCCTGTGACTACAGTTGCACATATTATTCAGAAATTTAAGATCCACGGGACTGTAGCCAACCTCCCTGGACGTGGCCGCAGGAGGAGACGGATAATACGAATGGTAACAAAAGAGCCCAGAACAACCTCTAAGCATATTCAAGGTGAACTCCAAGGTCAAGGGCTGCACGGTGGCGCAGTGGTTTAGCACTGTGGCAGCACAGTTTTACCCTCGGCCGGGGGATCGCGGGCATCATGAGATCGTGGGTTCGATCCCAGCCCCCGACCAACAGTGAGCTGTGTGGAGTTTGCATGTTCTCCCCGTGTTGCGCGGGTTTACTCCGGGATTTCTCCGGTTTCCTCCCGCACACCAAAAACATGTAGGTTTAGGGCGCTCGCGCACGCAGCGACCAGCAGCCGGTGGCTTGTCACCAGACTGCAAACCAAGTCTACCTACGGGTACAAATAAGTAAAAAAAAAAAAAAAAAAAAAAAGAAGGTACATCAGTGTCAGATCACACCATCCATCGTTGTTTGAGCCAAAGTGGACTTCATGGGAGACGACCAAGGAGGACACCACTGTTGAAAACAAATCATAAAAAAGCCAGACTGGAATTTGCCAAACTGCATGTTGACAAGCCACAAAGCTTCTGGGAGAATGTTCTATGGACAGACGAGACAAAACTGGAATTTTTTGGCAAGGCACATCAGCTCTATGTTCACAGACGCAAAAATGAAGCATACCAAGAAAAGAACACTGTCCCTACTGTGAAACATGGAGGAGGTTCTGTTATGTTCTGGGGCTGCTTTGCTTTATCTGGCACAGGGTGTCTTGAATCTGTGCAGGGTACAATGAAATCTCAAGACTATCAAGGTATTCTAGAGAGAAATGTGCTGCCCAGTGTCAGACAGCTTGGTCTCAGTCGCAGGTCATGGGTCTTGCAACAGGATAATGACCCAAAACACACCGCTGAAAACACCCAAGAATGGCTAAGAGCCAAACATTGGACTATTCTAAAGTGGCCTTCTATGAGCCCTGATCTAAATCCTATTGAACATGTGTGGAAGGAGCTGAAACATGCCGTCTGGAGAAGGCACCCTTCAAACCTGAGACAACTGGAGCAGTTTGCTGATGAGGAGTGGGCCAAAATACCTGCTGAGAGGTGCAGAAGTTTCATTGACAGTTACAGAAATTGTTTGATTGCAATGATTGCCTCAAAAGGTTGTGCAACAAAATATTAAGGGTACCATCATTTTTGTCCAGGCCTGTTTCATGAGTTTGTTTTTTAAAGTAATTCTGCTGAACCACAATACAAAAGCATTGTCTGACTTTTATTGGTTAATTTTCATAGAATTTTTATTTATTACCACTTTTGTCAGATTCAAGTTATTTCTGTGACCATTGTGGGTTTTTCTTTCATTAACAGAGGGGTACCAACAATTTTGTCCACGTGTGTATGTATGAGATAACAGCTAGCATCCCTGGGCTAACTAGTGGCAACAGACAATATCAAAGAGCTGTTAGCATCCGTTAAGCCAATTGCATGCAGGAGTTAAAACAAAAAAAAATCCTGAGCCTGAACTTTTTTCTGGAGACAGGGTAATAGGGGTGGACACACACGCACACATTATACGTATATTATATATATTATTTACATAATAGTTTTATTCAAAAGAAATAATAGGAAATTAAATACTATAAAACATAAAAAAGGAAATACACAAAGCTGTTATGTCTGGAAAAGCAGGCAGACAACGGCCATGAACTGAACTCAACTTTATTTACCATTCAACTGAATAATAATACGGTGGTGCCATACCGCACCAAAATTTAGATGGTAATGTGATGACGTCAGCTGCATGAGCGTACCTACGTCCATACACCACAAAAGCCAGATTACTACAGAAAACTACAGTTTAATTCACCATTAGAATACCAGTGACTTGTTTCCATTCAACACCATAAGATTGCAGGACATTTTTTAATTCCACCATAAGTGCTGATGCATTGGCAATATTAACTTTCCTGATTGCCAAATGTTGGGTTGTTTCTCTGGTTGTGTCATCATCATAAATGCGAACAAGGACATTTAAAATTTTGTCCATGCACTGGCTAGAAGCTTCATCAGTATTCAGTGAAATCATGCAGGCTTTGAGCTTCTCTAACAGATGTTTTTTAAATTTTGGTGCTGTGCCATGTGTGTTTACATAAATGGCATGTTGATATGAAACTGACCGTTTTGTTAAGTCATTTTTGTCTTCAGCCAGTTTTTTTTTTTTTTTTTTACACAGATTTACTAGCAGTTGAGAAATGGTGAATGACAAATCGTGTTCTGCCATGAATGTGCACACATGTATTATCATGTCATTAACGTGATCAGTCATTGATGCAGGTGTTCTGTCGATTTGTGCTGCCCTATCAAAAAATGCTACTGGTAGCGCGGATCAACAGCAAGGTCCATCAATTTATGCTACTTTATCAAAAACTGCTACAGTTGCTTATCAATACGATTTGTGTATATTGTGCAAATTATATAAATGTTTAATGTGTTTAATTAGTCCATAATATTCAGTTTAGTTATGCAAAGACACGAGTGCATGCGCAAAGACGCAGGGTAGCACTTCTCGATAAGTAGCACAGAATTATAGAACACTGGTATGTCTGAGGTAGTTGTTGCTCCGGGCAATCGTGTTGCGTGTTGTACAGCATGGACAGCTGCTCTATAGCCAGGATCTAGGTCGTGACGTGGTAACACTTTTTTTACCACTAGTTGCATACATGAGCTTTTTCGAGCTTTTTCGAGCACAAAGTGCAGAAACAAGCACCTGGTTCTCTAATTTTTTTACACCAGCTACCAAAAGGCTTACCATCTCTGCCCATTTCTTTGATCCACGCTCAGCGCCATTTGTTTTAAAGTCCTTTGTAAATTAGGACATCTTCCCCAGGCTTCAAAAACTTGCTCTCCATCCCATGGAATGTACATTGTATCCGGAAAGTATTCACAGCGCTTCACTTTTTCCACATTTTATGTAAGATAAGATAAGATAAGATAAGCCTTTATTAGTCCCACAACGGGGAAATTCCAGGATTGCAACAGCACAGGGATAGCAACACTCAGAGCAACAATCAGAAGGCAAGAAAAAAAAAACAAGCAAGCAAGAGCAGCTAATATACATATGTACATATTACTATAAAATATATATATACACACACACACAGACACACAGTGCAGAGCATTGTAGCTAGATGGAATAAATATGTAAATATATAAACACCCACAGTACGGAGCATTGCAGCTAGGTGGAATAAATATGCAAGTATATAAACACACCCAGTGCGGAGCATTGTAGCTAGATGGAATAAATATATAGATATATAAATATAAACACACCCAGTGCTGAGCATTGTAGCTAGATGGAATAAATATGTAAATATATAAACACACACAGTGCAGAGCATTGTTGCTAGGTGGGATGAAACAGCATAACCGTCTACTTAGTTATCCTACATGGTATGATTATGTGCCCATACATATTCTCACCCTCGATAGTGACCGGTATGTTCCTAGTTGTATGCCGGAGAGGACCATTGTGTAAGTCTATTGCATCTTTTGCATTCAAAAAAAACTATTAGTTTGTTACGTCTTTTTGCTATCTCTGCGAGCAGCCCTGCTTAGGTTGTACAGTCTGACAGCCGTTGGTAGGAAGGACCTACGAAACCTCTCGGTTGTGCACCTGGGATGATGTAGTCTGCTGCTAAATGAGCTCCTCAGTGCATCCAGTATGTCCTGCATAGGGTGGAACTCGGACTCCAGCAGAGATGATGTTTAGCCACCGTCCTTCTCTCTCCTATCTCCTCCATCGGATCAAGGCGCTGCCCCAGGACAGAGCTAGCTTTCTTAATCAGTTTGTTCAGTCTCTTCCTATCGGCTGCAGTAATGCCACTGCCCCAGCAGACCACTCCAAAAGTGATGGCTGATGCCACCACCGTGTCATGTTACAGCCTTATTCCAAAATGAACTAAATTCATTTTTCCCTCAAAATTCTACACACAATACCCCATAATGACAATGTGAAAAAGTTTTTTTGAGACTTTTGCGAATTTATTAACCCCTTGCACTCTGGTCAATTTCCCTAAAAACGCCAAAAAAATAATGTACCCAAAGTAAATCAAAAGCTGTTCTTCAACCCTTTGCAGCATCTTCATGGGGTTGGTCTCATTTAAAAGAAATCACTTTGAATTTTTTGGCAAAAGTCATAATCTCTCTAAGTGCTCCTGCCACTGAGTAACAGTCATTTAAACATCCTGAACTTGAAGAAAATAAATTTTGCCTGGGTGTTTTTTGGATACAAATGCTCGCAAATAACACACAGCTTCAGATACTGGCTGGAAAATGCAACAGAAATGTAGAACCAAGTGTTATCCAGCTGAGGTCAAAATTTTGTAACAATACCACAAAAAATGAATATATTACACAGCTTTTTTCTTAGGTTGTTCCCAGGCGTTTTTGAACTGTGCCAAATTGTGCCAAATGGCACAGTTTGGAAAAATGTCTGTAACTTTTGAATGATTCAATATAGAAGCTTCATCTTGGGCTCTAATGAAAGGTGAAGGGCTGTGTGTGTGGGGGGGGGGGGTTGTTTATTCATTCATGAATGAATGAATGAACAAACAAGCCACCATACACAAAGAAGCATGCCACGTAAAAGATGTGTGGCTTTTTTTTTTTACAAGAAAAAATAACCTACAGCGCAATAAAAATTATACTAAAATATTTGTAATGTAGAAGATAACAACTCCCACCACCCCCGCTACAGAGGACGAACATCGCCCATCGCTACATGACGGAAAGCGGTGACGGTGCGCCACGGTCTACTACGCACAGTTGGACTAAAATATCTGCAATATATCTGCAATCCACTACAGAAGAGTAGCGGGGGGGGGGGCCTTCACAACATGACGGGGGGGCCGTTCGCAACATGACGGTTGCGTTACATGACATGTTACGCAACATGTCCGTAACGCACAGTTGTAATTTACCGATCGGTCAAAAGTCATTTGGATTACAATTTTCAGGGATAAAGAATAATTTAGCTTATAACACTTACCTGTCCACAACAGCAAAGTCGCTGGCGAACTTCTCTTCCTCATTGTCAGATGAACATGACGCTGGTCCACTTGTTACGGACTCGTGGTTCTGGTCACGCGACCCGGTCAAACCATAATTCCATTATTGCGGTTTTGCGCTTCCATGAATGCGGTTTTGGCGAACGATTTTTCAAAACAAATAAGAACAGTAGTAAGAAAAAAAGACTGGCGAACGCCTGTGTGTCACCCTGCCTTACACAAAGCAGCTTTCGAACTTCTGTGCTTCAATTGGCTGGCTGTATTCACAGCCGCTGGTAGGCGGGTCCTTCTTGCTAGGTTTTCAGTCATTGGTTCTTCAAGGTTTCAGAAACCCAATTCAAGACTCTTATTAGTCAAATGAGAGGTCAATCACATCTAAACCAATCAAAGCACTCCTTTGGCTTTCTGTTCGCGGCTGTGTCTGTAGTGGAAGAACGGAAATGCAGCTTTTTTTCCCAGTGCGCTCTAGGACGCAGCGCCCTCGCGCACTCTAGGACGCAGAGACGTGTCCGCCTGCGGTACACCAGAGTGCAAGAGGTTAAAAATAAAAAACTAAGAAATCACATGTATACAAGTATTCACAGCCTTTGCTCAATTCTTTGTTGATGCACCTTTGACAGCAATTACAGCCTCAAGTCTTTTTGAATATGATGCCACAAGTTTGGCACATCCATCTTTCGGTAGTTTCGCCTATTCCTATTTGTGGCACCTCTCAAGCTCCATCAGGTTGGATGGGAAGTGTCGGTGCACAGACATTTTCAGATCTCTCCAGAAATGTTCAATTGGATTCAAGGCAGGGCTCTGGCTGGGCCCCTTGAGGACATTCACAGAGTTGTCCTGAAGCCTCTCCTTTGATATCTTGGCTGTGTGCTTAGGGTCGTTGTCCTGCTGTAAGATGAACCATCGCCCCAGTCTGAGGTCAAGATCACTCCGGAGCAGGTTTTCATCCAGGATGTCTCTGTACATTGCTGCATTCATCTTTCCCTCTATCCTGACTAGTCTCCCAGTTCCTGCCTCTGAAAAACATCCCCACAGCCCCACCATGCTTCACTGTAGGGATGGTGTTGGCCATATGATGAGCAGTGCCTGGTTTCCTCCAAACATGACGCCTAGCATTCACGCCAAAGAGTTCAATCTCATCAGACCAGAGAATTTTCTTTTTCATGGTCTGACAGTCCTTCAGGTTCCTTTTGGCAAACTCCAGGCAGGCTGCCATTTACGGTACCTTTTACTAAGGAGTGGTTTCCAACTGGCCACTCTACCATAGAGGCCTGATTGATGGGTTGCTGCAGAGATGGTTGTCCTTCTCAAAGGTTCTCCTCTCTCCACCATGAAACACTGGAGTTCTGACAGAATTCTTGGTCACCTCCCTGATCAAGGCCCTTCTCCCCATATCGCATCATAGATGGCCGGCCAACTCTAGGAAGAGTCCTGGTGTTTCCAAACTTCTTCCATTTGTGGATGATGGAGGCCACTGTGCTCATTGGGACCTTCAAAGCAACAGAAATTTTTCTGTACCCTTCCCCAGATTTGTGCCTCAAGACAATCCTGTCTCAGAGTCTGCAGACAGTTCCTTTGACTTCATGCTTGGTTTGTGCTCTGACATGCATTGTCAACTGTGGGACCTTATATAGACAGGTGTGTGCCTTTCCAAATCATGTCCAATCAGTTGAATTTACCAAAGGTGGACTCCAATTAAGCTGTAGAAACATCTCAAGGATGATCAGTGGAAACAGGATGCACCTGAGCTCAAGTTTAAACGTAATACGGTCTACTATCTTGGATCACTAGATACGGCAACTCCGCTTGGACAAAAAGTGGTTCTGCGTAAAGAAATGGTAAGTAAATCTTTTGTTTTTATAGGAGTATCATTTTTCCCCACAGCAAAACGGCACACACCAGAAATCCGGCACGGTGCCGGAAAACTTTAAGCCCTGTGGATGGAATGCTTCACAGCATTCCTACCTAAATACACATGAATTCAGTGTCGTCAACTTAGCAACTTTGACAGCATATTTAGTGAGTATTCAGACCCCTCTTGCGAGTGTTTTTCAAAAAAATCAACTAGCAACAAATTAGGGACTTTTTTCTGGTGTTATTGGAGACTTTTTGAGACTCTGATGTGAAAGCACATACTGTATCGTTCTTGCTCTTCTCAATTAGCAGAAGGTGCTGCTGGGGGTCCCTCCCCTGTACCGAAGCACTCACAGGCAGCCCAGTCTCCACACAGTAGTCCGTCCTGTCTGCAGTCAGAGCAGGAGATTTCACTCCTCCACATCTGGGCTGCAAATGAATCGTGCATGCTCAAAAACTAAAAGAAAAAAAAAATGAAAGCACCAAGGTGCTGTGCCTCGGTGTCTGTGACATGGTAGCATGGGGGGGGGACTGTAAAAAAGTGGCACTCCAACCTCTACTGGCCCGGGATAGGTTTTACAATACCTTTTTCGCAGCTACATTGAGAGAAATGGTGAGTTAAATTTGTGTTTATTTTGAAAACAAAGCCTTATCACGAAATTCTGGCAAATTAAAAGTCAAGAAAAAAATGGCGATACAATGATACAAGACTTTAGTTCCACTTAATTTTGACCAGGTGAGCTGAAAAGCTGGTAACAGACAGATACACACACACAACCACACACAGACACACTGAGTGATCACCGTTGCACTGAGGCATGCAAACCTACAGAAAGAAAGAGTGTATTTTTGCCAGAGTGTATTTTTGGGTCCCTTTTACCAGTTCCAAGTCCACATAAAGGAGGAGAGTTGGAATTGTGACATCAAAAATCAAAAGAAAGTTCATTTGTAGTTCTAAAGATATTCAGGGTGTTTTTATTCACTTTTTAATCCTCCTGTGACATTATTCCTATCTACAGCGTCCATTACAATTACATGCACATCATCAATTTTGCAAATTGGGTGATGGCATTATTTAGTGACTTTTCGGGAAGCCAATAGCTACTTTCCTTTCTGACTAGTTGGCAAAACTGCATGGACTGTGGAAGGAGAAACTGGAGAGGACCCAAGGGACCCACCAGATGAATCAGGACTCCCGGGCCTCACCCTGACTATGGCAGCCATTAGCAACTGTGCCCTTTATGTACAGGATCAAGCAAGTAGAAACACTCAGTTATATAGACATTGCAGTGGTGGTTGATTACTTATGCTTTTATTTCTAACAGTACTAGATGGATTTACGTAGCTGTAATTATCAAGTAGGAGCAGTTCTGGACTGCTGTCTGCCACTTGACACGACAAACAAACTGTCAATAATTTCTCAACATAATCACACTTGTTCAGTTTGTCATACACTTTGATAAAGTGACACAACACAATTTCACGAGGCTCTGCTGACTCATGCTAAACTCGAGTATTAGCCTGGCATTTATGTGTTTGCAGTAACCATAGCAACATGTAGTGCCTTCACTCCAGAGTGGCAGAGAAACCCTGGGGAGGTCACGCTAAACCTCAGTGGGATACTACTTTGTTAAAATTGGTACAGTTTGATAAAAGCATATAAAGTATAGATCATAGAACCATACGGCTGCTTTTTTCATATATGCTGCTAACATTCAAATTTTAAAAATCCACACTGTTTATTCCCACATCCCTCATTCATTCCTCCCTCAAAATGTCCTTTGTCCCTCCATCACTCAGCCTTTTTTTTAATATCTGAAAGTTCCCGGACCATTCAATTAGCCATCTGCTAGCCTGGCCGTCGGCAGCAGCAGCACTGTGACCGTCTGATTTGATGGTGCAACCTCTGGGATCAGAACAGGTGAATGGTCCGCAATCAGCCACTTTGATTACTCCCTTAACCACTGCAGAGCAACCAATTTACCACAGGGTTACCAGTGAACCTATTAACCCGTTAGCCTGCACAGCCACCGCAAGGAAATTGGTTGCTGGAGGAAGGCTGTAATGCGTGTTTCTTTGTAATGGAATTTATCTTTGATTTCCATTCGATTTGCCCTTTGGGTGGAGAAAAATGAAAGCATGAATTTCTGTGTGTGTGTGTGCATGAGTGTTTTGTGTGCACCCACATGTATGATTTTCCACACTACAGCAGTGGACGTTGTCTTTTTCTTGTCACCTGTTTGAAATGCAACTGGAGCCTTTTATTCTCTCTTAGATATTTAATCTCACACCCAGGCTGATAGTGTAGTTTACAAATAAATATGGTGATGCACTAAAATAGCTTCACAATTAATCACAATATTCAGTAGCACTGTGTGTTTGTATGATCAGTAAGGGCCCATTTACACATATGGAGATTATTGGGTGACCACTGCAAGATCAAAAACTGACACGGTCTGTCAGTGATCTCCTAAAGCCTCAAAAAAGATGTTTCTGTTTAAATGTTTGGGAATTGTTTCAGCAACTTTCATAGCAATCTACAAAGAACTTTGAAAGATCCTTGAGGGATCACTAACAGACCAAGAGAGATCACTGAGGGATCACTGAGAGTTTCTTGAGTGATCAAAGAAGAGTGTGTGTGTGTGTGTGTGTGTGTGTAATTATTATCACTATTATTAAAGAGTTCTAGTGCTCTTCTACACCCTTTACATTGGGCTGGAAATTGAGAGACCATTGTAAGATGGAAAAAATGAACAGATTTCTCATCAACCTTTCAATGATCTCTCAGTGATTGCCAAGATCTCTCAGTGACCTCTCAATGACCTTCCAGTGATCTCCCCAGTTTTGACTCAGCTTAACAATCGCATCCATCTCCCAATGATCTCTCAGCAATCTTGCAATGGATGCCAAATTTTTCCACCCCAAAGGTAGAGATGGCTGAAAGATCAGTGTGGGATCGCTGTGCGTTCAATGAAAGACCAACAGAGTTCATTGAAAAATCACTGAATATATTGAGAGATCATTCAGAGATGGATGAGACCACTGAGTGCTCCTTGAGCGACTGAGAGGTTCCCTTTGATGACTGTTAAGAGATTGTTTTGGACTGAGTCAAAACCTTGGCAATCATGCAGGTCATTGAAGATCACTGAGAGATCATTAAGAGATCTTGGCAATCCCTGAGACATCTTTGAAAGATTATTAAGAGATTGGGCTATTTTTTTCCCATCACTCAACAACCTCTCAATAATCTCCACCCTTGTGTAAAAGGAGTAGAAACCCAGACCAACATGACTGCAGTCCCACTGATTATGCTATTAATTATTAATTCTTTAAATGATTTGAGGATTATTTGGACGTTCCCCAAGTATACAAGGAAAATGGATGTATAATGATAGTTGTTGTAACTGTCATGGACTGACTCTGGTTATATAAAAATCTTCCAGTGGAGTAGGAAAAAGGTTACAGGGTTATAAGATGAAGCACTATACACTAGTGGAGGATAGCACCAGTGGTTTATAAAATATTTCTCAATGATTGCCTGGATTCAGAGAGGGCTCGCACCAGGGAGTCAAGTGTACTGTAGTGGAAATGACTGGAATAATATAAGAAAAAGAAGGAGAAATAAAGGAAAGGGGAGGAAATTACCATTTCTTCTTTCTTCTGTTATAATACTGTGAAACTGTAAGAGCTACTGTGAACACGTTCAGCATTGCTGTGCACTTGGGAGTCAGTTAAACTAAGCTCCACTCCAATAGCATAAATAAGCCTGAAGAAGAAAAGGATGCAAATGGAAGGATGGGTTAAAGTAGAGATGGGTCTTTTTGCTGTCGCAGAGCCTGGCTCTCTGCTAGTATTGTTTGCTAGATTATGTGCACCATGGCTCTGACTAAAAATTTTGCCACTAAAAGATTTTTATGCATTTAAGGAAAAATGCATGTAAAACAAAATAAAGGTTCCTGGAAAAGCAAAATTATCTAAGATCAGCGTTTGAAACAATACCCATCTCAATCTATAATAACACGAGATTCTGCTGACAAATTAGTAAAACATAAAAGTATGATCACTTCAGTCTTTTCTGTAAAATACAAGAACTGAAATCCATATCTTTCCTTCTGTGAGGGAAGGTTTGATGCATGTCATTGCTTTATGGTTTTGTTTTGTTTTGTTTTTGGTGTTGTTTCCAAAGGCACTGAAAGCCTCTTAATCAAAGTTTTAGAATTGGAAAAAAAAGTTAATGTGATGACTGTCAAAAAAAATGTAAACTGGATTGGGTTATCACCAGTGTTGAGAGTAACGCCACTACTTTTGCAGTAACTTGTGTAACGAAAATTACTGTTTTAAAAAAAAAAAAAATGGTAATGCATTACAGTTAATGGAATTTGAACAGATTCGTGACTCATTTTATTTCTATATAAATATGGATATATATTTTCAGCGTAGATTAATACACAAACTGACCTGTTGCAAAGAGCCGTGAGTCCTCATCAGTCTGAGTGGAGGAAGAGATGAAGCAACATTGTTTTTGTGGAAATACACACATTGGTTTGTTTTTCCTTTCTCACAGTTCAGGACAAAAGTATATTGTGGGTTGCAAGTGAAGTGCTGGTTGAGACCTACTGCAGTCTTCAGAAGCAAAGTGCTGTCGGAGGTCTCTCTCCACCACATCGAACCAGCTGGTGCATGGCTTGGTCCTCTTTTCCCCCCTGAGACCCTGGGGTTGAACATGAAGATGGCTTTTGTCGGGTGTTCTGGTGGGAGGCAGAGGATCATGACAGTAAGAGGTTAAAATATTAAAAAATATGAAGGCAAGAAAGGAATTGATTAACACAACTATAAGACAATAAAATCACAATAAAACAGTCAAAGTGAGAGTCAAAATTCTACGAATTGGAAATCAGTGAAAATAACAACATTACTAATAATAGCAACAATAAAGCTAATTGTAAGTTCTGTCAAAAAAGAAAAGTTTTAAGCTTGATCTTAAAAGAAGAGAGAGTATCGACATCCCATACCCAGGCAAGGAGCTGTTTCCAAAGGAGAGGGGCCTGATAGCTGAAGACTCTACAGCCAAATTTACTTTTAAAAAATCTGGGAACCACAAGTAAACCTGCATTCTGAGAGCAAAGAGGTGTTAAAGGGTAATATGGAACAAAAAGGTCTTTAAGGTAGGAAGGGGCTTGGCCACTGAGGGCTTTATAAGTAATGAGAAGGATTTTAAATTCTATTCTAGACTTAAAAGGTTGAGGATAAGCTTTGTGTAAGGTTGTGCCATAGACTGTATATATGGAGGCTCCTCACAACCAAGCACAGCTAAATCTGTGGCTTCTCCAGCAATGTGTAGATCATGCACCGAAAATTAAAAAGGATTATTCGTGTGATCGGTGGTACAGACACAGGACAGACACAAGAGCACCAGGTATGTTTTCACTTGTATGAATATCACAGCTTGGTAGTGCAATGGTTAGCACTGCAGAAGCACAGCAAGAAGGTAATGGGATGGATTTGACCCCTGACCATCGTGGGTGTGATCCCACCCCGTGACCATCAGTGACCCTTCTGTGTGGATTTTGCATGGTCTCCACATGTCTGCGTGGGTTTTCTCCGGGTACTCCAGTGTCCTCCCACAGGCCAAAAACATGCCGGTTAGGTTAATTGGCATCAACTGGGGATTTTACTGTAAATTGTCCTTAGGTATGACTGTGAGAGTGAATGGTTGTCTGTCTCTCTGTGTTGGCCCTGCGATGGACTGGCAATCTGTCCAGGGTGGACCCTGCCTCTCGCACAAAGACGCTGGGATAGGCTCCAGCCCCACCCCACCCCCCCCACAACCTGAAAAGGATTAAGCGATAGAAGATGGATGGATGGAATATCACAGAGCTTACGTTTATGTGCCATATATGGATACATGTCGCGAAGTGCAAGGCTGCATTAATTAAAATAATAAACAAATAAATAGTAACAGTGTGCTTCCTAAGGCTTAACGATTTAGGAAAGATATCAAATAGTTTTTTGTTGTTCTCGTTGCACTGCTATTTCAGTGCAGCCTTATATGTACTTGATATTACCTGCTTCAGCATGCATTACTTTTTTAATTATCACAAAATATAGATTAATAACAATTTGAACAATTGTCAGAAAAGGCCTGTACATGTTCAGTTAAATAACAAGCGTTTATGGCATGACAGCAGCATGAGCATTTTAATGTCATGGCAAAGTAAACAGCTGCAGCTGTCTGTTTGACATTAACACTGAAGCACAGTGTTGTAGTTATTTGTGGCTCTGACTAGATTCTGTGTCTAAGGTAAATTAGTTTACGTCCAACATCCATCCGTCCATCTTCTACCACTTTTCCGGAGGCCCGGGTCGCAGAGGCAGCAGCTCAAGCAGAGAAGCCCAGACTTCCCTCTCCCCAGCCACCTGCTCCAGCTCTTCAGAGAGGACACCAAGGCATTCCCAGACCAAATGGGAGACGTAGTCTCTCAAGCGAGTCCTGGGTCTGCCCCGGGGTCTCCTCCCAGTGGGACGTGCCCAAAACAGCTCAAGTGGGAGGTGTCCAGGAGGCATCCTGATCAGATAAGATAAGCCTTTATTAGTCCCACAATGGGGAAATTCCAGATGATCCCAGACCACCTCAACTGGGTCCTTTCAGTGTGGAGGAGCAGCAGTTCTAAGATAAGATAAGATAAGATAAGCCTTTATTAGTCCCACAACGGGGAAATTCCAGGATTGCAACAGCACAGGGATAGCAACACTCAGAGCAACAATC
The DNA here is from genome assembly GCA_020510985.1 of Pholidichthys leucotaenia. Lineage (NCBI taxonomy): Eukaryota > Metazoa > Chordata > Actinopteri > Cichliformes > Pholidichthyidae > Pholidichthys > Pholidichthys leucotaenia. The sequence goes on along the minus strand of CM035836.1, from coordinate 438,067,581 downwards.
AGAAGGCAAGAAAAAAAAAAACAAACAAAAAAAAAAAACAAGCAAGAGCAGCTAATATACATATGTACGTATTACTATAAAATATATATATATACACACACACACAGACACACAGTGCAGAGCATTGTAGCTGGATGGAATAAATATATGAATATATGAACACACAGTGCAGAGCATTGTAGCTAGATGGAATAAATATGTAAATATATAAACACCCACAGTACGGAGCATTGCAGCTAGGTGGAATAAATATGCAAGTATATAAACACACACAGTGCGGAGCAATGTAGCTAGATGGAATAATATGTAGATATATAAATATATAAACACACCCAGTGCTGAGCATTGTAGCTAGATGGAATAAATATGTAAATATATAAACACACACAGTGCAGAGCATTGTTGCTAGATGGAATGAAACAGCATAACCGTCTACTTAGTTATCCTACATGGTATGATTATGTGCCCATACATATTCTCACCCTCATATTCTACTCTGAGCCTCTCCCGAATGACTGAGCTCCTCACTCTGTCTCTAAGGGTGAGTCCAGCAATCCTACGGAGAAAGCTCATTTCAGCTGCTTGTGTCCGCGATCTCATTCTTTCGGTCATTACCCAAAGCTCGTGACCATAGGTGAGGGTAGGAACGTAGATTGACCGGTAAATCGACAGCTTTGCCTTAGAGCTTAGCTCTCTCTTCACCACAACAGACTGGTACAACGTCCGCATCACTGCAGAGGCTCTCCGATCTGTCTGTCAATCTCTCACTCCATTCTCCCTTCACTCGTGAATAAAACCTCGAGATACTTAAACTCCTCCACTTGGGGCAGGAGCCTGTCCCCAATCCGGAGAGGACAATCCACCTTTTTCCGGCTGAGGACCATGGACTCGGTCTTGGAGGTGCTGATTCTCATCCCAGCCGCTTCACACTCAGCGGCAGACCGTCCCAGTAAGACCTGTAGGTCATTGCTGGATGAAGCCAATGGGACAACATCATCTGCAAACAACAGAGATGAGATCCTGTGGTCACCAAGCATGAGACCCTCCGTTCCCTGGCTACGCCTAGAAATCCTTTCCATAAAAATTATGAACAGGATCGTGACAAAGGGCAGCCCTGGCGGAGTCCAACTCTCACTGGGAATGAGTCCGACCGAGTGTACTATACCCCATACTTCCTGAAGCACGCCCCCCACCATACCAAAAAACACAAGGGAAGCGATCGAATGCCTTCTCCAAGTCCACAAAACACATGTAAACTGGTTGGGCAAGCTCCCACAAACCCTCAAGGATTCTCGAGAGGGTAATGAGCTGGTCCAATGTGCCACAGCCAGGACGAAAACCACATTGCTCCTCCTGAATCCGACGTTCGGCCAACGGCCGGACTCTCCTTTCCAGTACCTTGGCATAGACCTTCCTAGTGAGGCTGAGGAGTGTGATCCCTCTAAAGTTGGAGCACACCCTCCGGTCCCCTTTCCTGAAGAGAGGAATCACTACCTCGGTTTGCCATGCCAAAGGCACTTCCCCCGACCTCCACGCAATGTTGCAGAGGCATGTCAACCATGACAGTCCTACAACATCCAGGGCCTTGAGATACTCAGGGCAAATTTTGTCCACCCCTGGGGCCCGGCCACCAAGGAGCTTTTTAACCACACTGGCAACTTCAGCCCCTGTCATGGGCGAGTCGTCCCCCTCGTCCACAAGCCTTGCTTCCTCTGTGGAAGACGTGTCAGTGGAATTGAGGAGATCCTCGAAGTATTCCTTCTACCGCCCGACGATATCCCCAGTCGAAGTCAGCAGTGCTCCATCCGCACCATACACAGTGTGGACAGGGAGCTGTTTCCCCCTCCTGAGCCGCTGGACAGTTTGTCAGAATCTCTTTGAGGCCAACCGAAAGTCTTGCTCCATGGCCTCACCGAACTCCTCCCACACCCGAGTTTTTGCTTCAGCAACCACCAGAGCTACACTCCGCTATGTCCAACATCTTTTTTTTCCACAATATCTTTATTGAACCTTTTTTTTTTTAACAAACATGATACAAACAATCAAACACTAACACTAAAGTACTACAAAAAAAAATGCACTAAAAACACCAACAACCACCAGCAAAATCAAATCTTCAGCAATGCTCCTCTGTTTAGTCTAGACAATCCAATACATAAGTATACATATTATGTTCACCAGTTTGGAATTTACAAGGTCCACACACATCATTCACCTTCTTCTTCAAGAGTTATGTTTAAATTTTTTACATAATCAATAAAAGGTCTCCATATATTCTCAAACACAAATTCCTTTGATTTCAGTATATATGTTATTCTTTCTAATGGAAGGTTTGTTAACATCTGTCTTAACCACTGAGTCACATCTGGTCTATGAGTCTTTTTCCATAATAGTGCAATACATTTTTTGGCATTAAGCAAACTGAGGTCTATGAATGTTCTTTCACTTTTATTAAAATTATGCTTTTCTGGGTACAGACCCAACAAAAACAATTTAGGATTCAATATGATTTGTTTTGAGATTATTTTTTCAATTGTTACCCTCACCTCTTCCCAAAATATTCTTATTAATCTACATTCCCATACACAATGAAATAGAGTTTCTTTACTTTCCATGCATTTTGTGCATGTATCTGGTATATTTTTGTTATATTTATTTAACTCCTCCGGTGTAACATACATCCGCATTAACCATTTGAAATGTATCAATTTAAGGCGTACATTTATTGATTTGGTTTGAGCTTCTGTACAAGCCAATTCCCATTGTTCCTCTGAAATTTCAGTTTGCAGATCTTCTTTCCAGTAGTTTAATCTTTTCAGTGAATTTTCACTTGAAGATAGTGTCAATGAGTTATAAAACTCTGAAATAATACCCTTTCTTTTACTATCTTTCATCATCATTTTTTCCAAGGATGAATAAATAGGTCGAGTGAGAGCTTTATTTTGATTTGATCGAATAAAGTTTCTAAGTTGAAGATATTTAAAAAAATGTGTTCTATTGAGATTAAATTTGATCCTCAGCTCTTCAAAAGACATTATGTTATCTGCACATGGCAAATATAAATCCTGAATCTTTTGTATCCCTTTTAAATTCCATACTTTAAATACAGCGTCCGCTCTCCCTGGTTTAAAATATTGATTACCCCATATTGGATTAAATTGTGACAATAACTGTGGTTCTTTTAAATAGTTTTTAGCTTCACACCATATTTTGATCATATGCTTTACAAATGGATTTTTAACTTGTTTTTGTAATTTTTTTGCCGAATCTGAGTATATGAATATGGGAAGAGGTAAAGGTAAATTGTATGATTCCATTTCAGTCCAGTGAGGGAGATCATTTGATGAAAAATAATATGTCATAGACCTCAGTTGTGCCGACCAATAATACAACATAAAATTTGGACATTTCAGACCTCCACGATCAAATGGTAAATATAATAAAGACAGACATAATCTAGCCCTCCTGTTGTTCCATATAAATTCCACTAACTTTTTTTTTATCCTTGAGAATAAATCTAAAGGTGGTGATAAGGGAATGTATTGAAATAAATAAAGTATTTTAGGTAAAATATTACTTTTAAGTATATTGATTCTCCCGATCATCGACATTGGTAGTGACATCCATCTCTGAGTTAACTCATTGATATCTGACATTAAGGCTTCATAGTTGACACTGGCGACTGATTCTAGCTTAGGCACAATTTGGATTCCTAAATATTTAAACTGATTTACAACATTGAATTGATTTACCTCAGGGGCTGGGTAATTTCTCTGGGTCTCATTTAGCATTAATATTGAAGATTTAGTTTTATTTATTTTATATCCTGATATTTCCCCAAAATTCTTTATTAAATTCAACAAGGTTGGAATTGATTTTTTTAGATTCGACATAAACAAAATTATGTCATCGGCATACAGGGAGATTTTATGTTCTGTTGGTCCAACTTTAATTCCATATATTTGTGAATGTAAACGTATCGCTATCGCTAAAGGTTCAATTGCCATAGTAAACAGTAAAGGTGAAAGTGGACAGCCTTGTCGACATCCTCTATTGATTTTTATTGGTTTTGAAATATTGTTATTTGTTAGGATTTCTGCTGTAGCATTATTGTATATTATTTGAACCCATTTTATGAAATTATTTCCAAGTCCAAACCTTTGTAGGACTTCAAAAAGAAAGGGCCATTCAACTCTATCAAAGGCCTTTTCGGCGTCCAGTGATAGGAGAGCTGTATCCGGTGCTTCTTTATTAAAATAAATAATATTAAATAGTCTTCTTACATTATGGAAGCCTTGTCTTCCCTTTATAAAGCCATTCTGATCTCGATTAATAATATTTGGTAAAATTTCTTGTATTCATCTTGCTAAAATTTTACAGATTATCTTAAGGTCGGCGTTTAATAGGCTTATTGGTCTCATATTTTCACATTTATTAGAGGGCTTACCTGGTTTTGGCAGCAGTATAATTAAGGCATTATTTATGTATGATGGTAAATTATTATTTTGAAATGCTTCTAAAACCATTTCCAAAAAAGGTTTTATTAATTTATTCTTAAATTTTTTATAAAGGTCAACTGGAAGACCATCTGGTCCTGCACTTTTTCCTGATTTCATATTATCAATGGCTAGCCCAACTTCTTCTTGACTAATTTTAGACTCCAATATCTCCCTGTTTTCATTTGGAATACACGGTATAGATAGTTCGTTCAAAAACCCATTTAGTTTTGTTAAATCAAATTCATTTTTAGTATCATATAATTTTTCATAGTAATCTCTAAAGGCTCTGTTAATTTCTAAAGGATCTATAACTACCTGTCCTTTACTTATAATACTGGTAATTGGTGTTTTAATTTCTAATTGTTTAATCTGCCATGCCAATAATTTTCCTGATTTTTCACCTTGTTCATAAAAAGATTGTTTCAATCTTAGAAGACTCGAGGCAGCTCTATTCGCTGATTTTTTGTCGTATTCAGCTCTCAAAATCAGTAATTCATTCTCCAACCTTGGATCACTTCCTGCATACACTTTTTCCTGAAGACTTTTCATTTTATGTTCCAATTTAGCTCTCTCCTCTCGAGTCTTCTTAGATTTTGATCCTGTATAACTAATAATATGTCCCCTAATAAAAGCTTTGAAAGCCTCCCACTTTACACATGCTGATGTTTGTGTAGTATTGATGTCAAAGAACTCGTCTATCTGTTTTTCTATATACTTGACAAATTCCTCATCCTGAAGCCATTTATGCTGAAATTGCCATCTACCTGATTCCTTTGTCAATTTTTTATCTACATATATTAGACAACAGGGTGCATGATCAGAGATCACGATGTTATCATAAAAGCAGTTTTGAATCTTGGATCTTAATTCTGTGGAAATCAAAAAATAATCAATACGTGAGAATGTCTTGTAGGTACTGGAATAACAAGAATAGGCTTTAACTTGTGGTTTCATTTCTCTCCATATATCTAACAATCTCAATTCTTTCATAAAATGATTAATAGTCATCCTACATCCATTGTGCGTACAATCCAGTCCTGTTGATCTATCTATACCTGGATTCAATGTACAATTAAAATCCCCTGCCATTATATGTTGCCCTGTAAGTGATGATAAAATAAGAAATAAATTAGCAAAGAACTTTTGGTCATCTATATTGGGACCATATAAGTTCACAAGATTTATATTTTCTAATAGCAAAGAACCTTGAATGATTACATATCTTCCAAGTTTGTCTCCAATTACATTTTTCACTTGAAAAGGGACTGATTTATGTATGAGAGTCATAACTCCCCTGGCCCGGGATGAGAATGATGAGGTGAAGACACTTCCTTGCCATCTACTCCTAATTCTTTTTATATCCTCCTCTATTAGATGAGTTTCTTTTAAAAACACAATTTTTGAACCCATGTCTTTTATTTTATTCATAACTTGTTTAAGTTTTTTTAAATTTTGTAGACCTCTGCAATTCCATGAAGTTAAATTAAGATTAACACTTTGGTTTATGATCAATAGAGAGTTTGGGATTACCTTGCAGTGTAAACATGCTCATACAGAGAAGCAAAAACATGAGTGGTTGAACATTCATCCTACAAACTACACACAAACAAATTCCCCCTTCCCACACTTGTGGCGAACCCCCCAAAATCAAAAGAAAAATTCCGTCTCCCGATATAGCCATCGACCGCTCCACACCCACGGGGAACAGCCTAAGCCACTCCTTCTTCATCCTCCCAATCACCCTAACTCTACTGCTTTTAATGACGTAACATTAACTCTCCTCTGTAGTTTTCCAACTTAACTCCAAAATTTTTAACAACTTTGTACATCATAGTTTTTTTTTTGTTTGTTTTGTTTTTGTTTTTTTTAATATATAATACAATCTATATTTTGTAAACTTGCTATTTACTTCAAGTCAGTCAGATGCCTGTGCAAATGCTTAATTATTCTACCTTATATTTTGTTCATGCTTAGCTCCCACCAGTCTCTTCTTCTTCTTTGATCTTCTTGATAAACTCCTACGCCTCCTCTGGGGTCTTGAAGATGTGGGTTCTGCCCTCATACGTGGTCAGCAGTCTCGCAGGATAGATTACACCATGACGAATCCCAAGGTTGCGCAGCTCCTTACGTATGGGATCAAACTGCTTCCTCAATTGTTGGATTCCTGTGGCCAAATCTGGGTAGAACCGCACCTGCTGATCCTGGTGTTTAATCTCTCCTTTAGCTCGTGCAGCGTTGAAGATCTTCATCCTGTCTCTGTTGCTAAGAAACTTCATAATTAAGGTCCTCGGCGGTCCCTTATCTCTCCGTGGGCCAATACGATGTGCATTTTCCAGAACCACTGCTGATTGCAACTCCTCGCTGCCCAGCACCTCCGGAATCCACTTTTCCAGAAAGGAATATACGTCCCGACCTTCTGATTCCTCTGGAAGACCCACCAGCCTCAAGTTATTCTGTCTCGACCGAGATTCCAAATCCAAAATATTATCTTCTAGACATTTATTTTTTTTTTCCAAAGTGCGCACCTTTAATTGAAGACGGGTGACGTCATCTCCAGCACTAGCGAGACGGAGCTCCATCTGCGCCGTTCGTTCTACACAGTCACCCAATTCCTTTCTTATTCTTTCCAACCCTGTCATAATCCCATCAAATCTAGAGGAAAAGTCCGCTCTCATTGAACTCATGGCAGCCATCAGCGCATCTGCGCCGCTCCCCGCAGATATCGCACCGTTGCCAGCCTCCTCCGCCATATATGGAGTTTTGTTTGCTGCGTCACAGACCTGAAAGTCCGTTAATTTGGACTGTTTCGGCGGCTCGCTTTTTCCTTTACCTGGTTTTCCAGCCTTAGGCTTCGCCGACATATCCTCGCCCAAACGCTGGGATACGTTCTGTCCCAAATGAGAGAGTTATTTGCCGATTTTTTTCTCCAGGAGCAGAGCAGAGTGAGACACGTCCGTCTTACGTGGCAGCCATAACCGGAAGTCATGTCCAACATCTTTTAACAAAATGTAGCTGACTTTATTGCAGTGAAGATATTGATATATCTCAGAGCTTTTATTTGTTCATGGCGTTGCCATCTTAGCAACATAGCTAGCTAACAGAACTACTGTATATAATGTGAGGCCACGTTTTAAGGTCATTTTCCCATCCCCTGATAGCCGTGGGATGGCTCCAGTGGAGCAGCTCAATGGCCCCAGGTCAGTCTGTGGTTGTACTGGACAGCTTCCTGGTGTGAATGTGTAACTGTGAGTGTGAACAGGACCCCTTACCCCCACATGCAGAGCAGAAACCAATAATTTCGCCTACAGTTTTGACCATTTTCCTTATCAGTTGTAAGTGCCCTGATTTATATATTTGTGTATAATTCAGAGGGACTCTACCCACTCTATGCATGCCATGACTCTGTAAGTGTCTTTAATTTGGGAGGGAGAAAGGAGAGCAGCAGCAAGGTGACCCCTGCTGTGTTCTTAATCATCAGCTGGTCTAGATGAGGTTAAGAATGAAAATTGGTTTGGCTCAGTGGTGAATCTATTATCATACTTTCTCACCCCCATCCAACCTTCTTTCTTTGTTTCTCATCTCTGTTAGACACTATTTTACATCTCACTCTGTCCCCTCATCTAGCTGTCCCCTCTTTTCAGTCTTTTCCCTTTGCCTGACTCTTTCTTTTTCCTCTGTGATGTTAAAAACTGCATCAGCATATTGATAATGAGATTGATTTAAATAACCCTTCTTAAAGAGGATGACATTCTCTATGACATCTGCAGTTACTATATCAAATCATGTGATCTCCCAATGGTCTCTAAAATTATCAAGACACTTGGGTGACCTACAAGTGAACAAAAAGTTTCTCACTTGCCTTTCTCTTTTTTTGTAAACGGATAAACTTGACTCCTATTGACTATCTTCAAATCAATTTTGTACAAGTCACAATCATCAACTCAGCAATATTAGCTTTTAAAATAAAGAAAAACCTTCAGTTAACCATACTATACAATAACAAATGCCATGCTTCATACTGTACTTCAGCTGTAGTTACAATTAGGGCTGAGCGATTAACCAAAGTAAAACCAAAACTGACATTTGGGATGTAAAACTGACGTAATGTTGCTCATGTTGGTTTTTTTGTTTGTTTGTTTTGTTTTCGTTTTTTATCCCCCTCTCCCTGTTTTGTGCATGAGATGGTGCAAACACTTCAAGGAAGTCTTAAATAGGCCCCTTCCAGCAAGAACTAGCAACAGAACCACTCCCCATAAGGACAAGCATCATCACCAAGATGGAAATAAGGAAGGCAATGAAATCCCTCAAGAATGGAAAAGCAGCAGGTTGTGATGGCATTCCACCAGAAGCGTGGAAAGAAGGGGGTGAGCAATCCGTGAAAGCCCTTCGGCCGCTACTTAACAAGATCTGGACTCAGGAACGTATTCCTGAGGACTGGAAAAGAGGATAGATAATCAAACTGCCCAAGAAAGGCGACCTGACCCACTGCAAGAACTGGAGAGGGATCATGCTCCTTTCCACAGCCAGCAAGGTATTGTGCCGTGTCATCCTCAATCACACTGCCAATGCCCTGGAAAGCAAGCTTCATGACAATCAAGCTGGGTTCAGGCCAGACCACTCTTGTTGTGACCAGATAGCCACCCTTAGAATTATCATAGAGCAGTCCATTGAGTTCATTTCCCAAATATACCTCCTCTTCATCAATTTCAAAAAAGCCTTCGACTCTGTAGACAGAAATACTCTTTGGAGAATGCTTCGACACTACGGAGTCCCTGGAAAAATTGTCAACATGATACAAATCTTCTACAAAGGACGCTAAGCACAAGTTGTACACGACAGCCAGCTTACTGAACCCTTCTCCATGACCATGGGTGTAAAGCAAGGGTGCCTCCTCAGCCCCATGCTCTTTCTAGCTATGTTGAATTGGGTGATGAGAGAGACCACAGAAGGGCAGGCAACAGAAATCCAGTGGACACTTACAGAGAAGCGCGAAGATCTAGATTTTATGAATGATATTGTCTTATTGAGCCAGAGCATTCGGCATATGAGGGACAAGTTCAGAAACCTTGAGGCTAATGCCAAGTGTTGAAGATCAACACCGAAAAAAACAAAGAAATGGGGCTACACCCAAATGGAAGAGCTAACCCTATTGAGCACTCAGGAAGCTGTGCAGTCAGCATTGTTTGGAAGCAGTAGAACACGGCAGACAAATTAAAACAGCTTGTATTGAAAAGAAATGTGGTGTCTGTCCACATACACTACCGTCCAAAAGTTTGGGGTCACTTAGAAATTTCCTTATTTTTGAAAGAAAAGCACTTTTTTTCAATGAAGATAACTTTAAACTAATCAGAAATACACTCTATACATTGCTAATGTGGTAAATGACTATTATAGCTGTAAATGTCTGGTTTTTGGTGCAATATCTACATAGGTGTATAGAGGCCCATTTCCAGCAACTATCACTCCGGTGTTCTAATGGTACAATGTGTTTGCTCATTGCGTCAGAAGGCTAATGGATGATTAGAAAACCCTTGTGCAATCATGTTAGGTCTGCAATGCTGTAATTGCTGCAAATGGAGGATTCTTTGACGAAAGCAAAGTTTGAAGGAAAAAATTATTTCAAATACAAATCATTATTTCTAACATTGTCAATGTCTTAACTATATTTTCTATTCATTTTACAACTCATGGTGGTAAATAAGTGTGACTTTTCATGGAAAACACAAAATAATTGTCTGGGTGACCCCAAACTTTTGAACGGTAGTGTAGTATGTGATGAATGACTATTTCTTCTGAAGATACCAAGAAAAAGTGAGCGCATTGGACTTAAACTAACGTGTAATCTTGTTCATTCCGGGCTTTTTTTCTTTTTCCTCTCTCCTTGTTGTGTGCGTGTGTATAGAGCTTTTCATTTACTTCCCCTATAAGAATTTACCCCGAAGTTACATGTGCGGGCACATACTTCTGCACCATGGAAGCAAAACAGTGAAACAGCTTGTAATGAAAAGAAATGTGGTCTCTGTCCAAATAGTATGTGATGATTGATTCTTTATTTCTCCTGAAGAGGCCAAGAATAAGCAAGCAAAGTGCTCTGATATGTACAGTAGATGCTTGAAGTAAAGTTGCTGTTAGCCTATGACAGCTATCTGCGCCATCTCAACCTTTTTTTTCTGGCAGGATGGATGACCATAGTGGACAAGCTAAAGCTGCCGTTGCGAGTCACTTGACCCACACAGTATGTAAACACACTGACTTCCGCATTGGACAATGTTTAATTTTTGTGTGAAATGACAATAAGCCTGTTGTGTAATTATGCTTAATTACAAGCCTTGTCTGTGAACTATAGCGGAGACAAAAGGAGGGGAAAAAAAAAACGAACTGAAAGGGTCAATAAACTGTGATGCTGATTAAAGGTCAAATTTCCCACCCCTAAAATGAGGTTGGGTATAAGAACCTGATCAGAGACTTGTAATCCCTATGTGGTGAGAACATAATCATGGCAGTGTAAAGGACTCCCTCAACACAGCTGACACGCTAATTAGCCACTGCCGTGATTCACGTGAGCCACAAACCCTTGAGGTATACAGTATATTATAAACTCTGACTTCTGCACTGGACAATATTTAATTTGGTTACATATGTGTCATGATCCGGGGCACGGGTGAGCGCCGTGCCCAGTCTCCAGTTTTAGTTAGTCTCTTTCTGTTTGTTTCATTATTTTCCTGTTTGCTGTATTTGGTTCCTGTTTTATTATTGCCATTCTGTATTTGTTGTTATTATTTACATCTTGGGGTTGCGTTGCTCTTGTGTCATTATGGTTTCTGGTTAATGTTTTATTTTGACAGTGCTGCGCAGCTCTCAGCTGTCAAACTGACTTGCAGGCTGCACAGCTGTCATTGATTGTAATTCCATTCGCCACTCATGTTCCACGCCTGCTGCCTATTTTGTATACGGTATTTAAGGGCACGATGACCCGTTCCTGTTGTTGTGTCCTTCTATACCGTGGGATGTCCTCAGTTGAATCAAACTCTGAGTGTTTTGGGTTACTGTTGAGGAGAACGGGAGCGCTCCGTCCAGGTCAGTGTTTTCCCCTTTTTGCCTGGCGTTCCCAGGCTTCTGCCTGCCTGTTGTCGTCGAGCCCCCGCTCTCCTCCAGCACCATTATCATCCGTTATTTGTATGTGTAGTGAGTTTTTGTCTGTCTTTACTTTAATAAATGTGCAAAACACACAGTGAGCATTTGGTGTCATTTAACAGCCCTTAAAGGGCAGTTCATGACAGAAGGACACGACCAGGGTGTGGACACCAGCCACTGTGTGTTTTTGCTGGGTTTTTTTTTTTGGCCTTCTCCCTTTTCTGTTCTCCTGCCTTAAGTTTGGGGTTTTTCTTTCAGTATGCCTGGCCCCATGGACCATGGGAGAGTCGGGCTGGATGAGGAGGAGTATTGGGTGGTTGGACTAATACGGGACATTGTATCAGACGTTCATCTCACCCACCCTCCCGAGGAGGAGCTGCAGGACAGGGACAGCACAGCACAGGTGATTGAGGCATTCCCCAGCCTGTGGAGCTACCCAGAACTGGCAGACCTCCTCGCCTATGTCTGCCATGCTCAACACCAGCTTCGCGGGCTAGGGAGAGCCCCTCCGCCACCTGAACCTGTGCCGCAGAGGAGAAGCTCCCGGGGACGGAAGCTCCGAGTTCAAGACTGCTATCCAGCTGTAGTCCCATCTCCTGCTGTCGAACTGAGTCCCACAGCCAGCTGCATTGCATATGCTACACTCGATGGGCCGAGCGCAGAGGAGCTGGAGGAGTGCCAACGGGTGGTGGCAGCTGAGAGAGAGCTTATCTTGGACTACAAGCCCTGGCTCCTCCCCGAGGTTCTGCCACAGCTTGAGGGTGTGTCACCAGCCCGAATGGAGTCTGAGCCAACGCAGAACGTCCCTAGATTCCGGTGCTCTGCCCATCGCACCAGACAACCTTCGCGGCTCCCAGGGAGGCATCGTCCAGCCTTGCAGCAGCCAACACCAAGCACTGGGAATTAAGGCAAGTATCTTTTCATTTTTCAACACCTCATAATGAAATGTCTTGCCGTATTCCCGGTGGTGAAGCTTGGCAGCAGCAGCCCGCCTTGGCTGAGCTTTCACCATCAATGACTGTTTCATTTGGGTCTGATCAGATTCCTCCACGTAGCTCTGTAATTCGCCTTCCGCTGCCAGGAACTCCTGACCTGGTTAACCCCTCGACGCCTGAATTTATTTCCAATTATGAAAAAAAAAATTTCACTTGTGTTTTTGCTTTCAAGTAGATGCTAAATTAAGTTGAGAAAGTTAATTTGACTATAGCACATAAAATAGATATAATTTTAGGTATGATGCAAATTAGCGACAACAGGCATCTATGGTAAAAATAATGGTAAAAAAGCTACTCTTCCAATCTCAAGTATGAAGAGTCTTTTTATTTATGCAACAAAGTTATTTTCAGTATTTTCAACTGTCATGACTGCCAAACTATAACCCTAATCCTAACCCTAACCCTAGCAATCAGGAAATGGATGGTGCTCCGTCTCTGACCGTTCCTACAAGAAACTAATGCTTGCAAAAGGTTCCTAGGTATGTGTTGGAAGTGCTCCAACCGGAAGTGGAGAAATACAGACGGTATTTTGGTTGCATTTGGAGCGGAAGCGGTTTGATGCGAATTTGCGGCGACAGGCGTCAAGGGGTTAACCCGGGCGACGTCCAAGCCGGTATGAGTTGCTCTCTGACTGACCATTTCATGAAACTGCTTGCAAACCAATTGAGTACCGCTAGCGTTTGCTGGACTAGCGACACATTCTTGGCAGATAGAGGTATTATCAGTGGCAAGGACAGGCCAAGACAAACTGACTCCAGTATCTGTTGCAGTGACTGACCAGATGATAGGTTTGTTTATTTCTGCTCTTTGTGTAGTCCAAAGCAGAGTCGCAGTCTTACACGCCTCTCTGCAGCTCCTCTTCATCCGCCACCCCTCAACTTAGCCCCTGTCTTCCCCATCAGAGAATCATTGTCTGCTCCCTCCAAAGCAAATAAAAATATAATGTATAAGTATCCCAAAGTGATTAAACAAAAAGTTGGTAAAACTCAAATTAAACATGAAGCCTCTAAATTGAATGGTTTGGCCTCTCTTCCTCCTCATAATTTAACAATTAAATGCGGTTGTCATGGATGGCCCTCGCGAGCTATCATAAGACGCCACACGTCACCGGTGAGTTTGCACAGTTTATTAAAAGAACAGAAAAGGAACAAAATAACCAGCCACGGGGGGCTAAAACACACTGCAACGGAATACAGACAATGACAATGGGAAATTAATACTCAAGGAAACCCACTTACGAATATAGAGGAATCATGGTCAACGTCCGAACAAAGGAGTGCTCACTAATGTCCAACAATGAACAGGTCTTTGACGAGACTGCCGCACATTTCGCTCCCAACTGCCCTCTTAAGTAAGGAGCCGCTGATGAGACAAAATGTGACACAGCTGACAGCTTTGACAGCCGGAAGCCCCTCCGAGCGCTATCACAATAAAAGCTCGGAGAGCAAAAGGGGCACACAGCCGCCAGATGGCCGGGAATGGTGCATGGCTCAAGAGCGGACAAGATCAGCGCTCGAACCATAACAGTACCTCCCCCCCAAGGGTGAACTACGAGCTCCCTATGACACCCCCCCCCCAGGGTGGGCGGATGGGGGCACAGGCCTGGAGGGTGAGAGCCAGCAAGAGAGGAAAAAAAAGAAAAACCAAGATGGATACAGGGAACAAATGAGGCAATTACACAGTAGGAGAAAAAAAACACAGAAATACCCCGTAATGTACCCACAGGCGAGATAATACACCCAAATAAGGAACACTAAGCTCATCAGCCATGAACAGAAACTCGGGTCAACGACCAAGATACATAGTTTCAAGGGAAAAAACATATCATCCCCCAACAAAGGAAACGGGGGAGAGGAAAAAAAAACACTACAAATGTTGAAACCCTGCAGTTTTAAATCCATACACAAACTGTAAAGGCAACGAATGGACATTAACACACAGGGAAAAACAAAAAACACCCACTAGGAAGCGGTGACAAATGCAACTTCATACATATATAATTCTGAACATAAGACACCTGCACATCCCAAAAGGTTACAGGAGAACAGGAACATAACGCCAGGGATGACGGCAGTCTAACCCCACAGCATGAAAGCCGATCGCTCGGGGGGCCGCCCTGCATCTAGCGTCCATGTCGCTGGCAGGGGGAAAAGGAACAGTTCAGGCGGCCTACCCCAGTCCCATGCCAGGAAACACAATTCCTCTGGCGGCCGGGCCAGATCGCCGAACGGACATGAAAGTTTGTCGGGTGGCCAACCCTGAACGCCAAACAGGCGGGGCAGTCCTCCAGGCGGCCGACCCGCATCACCCAATCCCCAGGACCACAGGGGGAGAAATTGAAGACGGCGTCCCTGGAAAGGGGAAAAACGAGGGAGAGCCGAGCCGATCATGGAGAACCCTAACAGCCCCCGGTGAAGATGAATGGGGGAAGGATGACGGTGAAGATGATGAAGGTGATGAGCCGGTCTAGCATCAGGCGGCAGAGGATCTGCAGCTCCCTCACCGACCTTGGACCGAACGGGAGCTGCACCCCTGTTGGACCCCGATCGGGTTAGCGTGGCACCCACGACGGACCCCGATTGGGCCGGAGCAGCAACCACGGTGGACCTCAATTGGGTCTCGTCGGCACCCACGTCGGACCCCGATTGGATCGGAGCAGCACTCACGATGGACCCCGATTGGGTCAGTGCCGCACCCGCGATGGACCCCGACTGGGTCGGCGCAGCACCAGAAACAATCTCCAACCCTGGACCCGGAACCTCCCGCACAGTGACCGAGAACGACTCCGCACCGGTGACCCTGGGAGAAGGCTCAGGAAAAGGAAAAGAACCGGGATCAGGATCACCGGTAGCAACAGAGCCCAGTGAGACGGGCTCGGATGCAGCGGACGGCTGCACCTGGCTCGTCTCCCCGAGAGGCAGGCAAAAATGCTCCAGAATTGATAGAAGGAAGACAAAATAGAGCCTTTGCCTGCACTGAAGTTCTGTTGCCGTCCAGGACTTCATCGATCCGGGCTCAGGACGAAGAAGGTCGTCGCCAGGCTCCCACTCGGCTGTGGCGGGCTCCGCAGCCGGCATGATGTTTCTCACAGCCTAAGGAACCTCCAACGCTGCCGTCCACACTGATGACCTGCACGGCGTGGTGGCAGGGGTTCCTCGACCTGCTGGGTTGGACCGCTCTTCTGTGGAGACCCGGGGATGCTTCATCGTCGGCGCAGGCTCCAAACTGCAGTCCGCTCTCCTCCTCTGCCCATGATGTGGCTGCGGGGCTGGAACCAGGCTATCCAGGGCCGCAGGCTCCCACCTCGTCCGGCGGCGTAGGCCTGGCGCCGTGGAACGCTCAGAGGGGGAAGACACAGAGGTAGCAGGTCCATTACTATTTGCTGCAGCAGGTGGAGGGAGTTCAGGGGACTGTGAACCCCGAACTCCGCCCCCAGGAATCAAGCAAGACAATTCATCTAATATGGGAACTGAATGAAAAGTTACTTGCCTGATCCAAGGAGGCCCGATGGAACCCGCTGCAGTGGACTTCGTTTCACCCTTGCCCCGCTGGATGGTGATGGAGGGCCCCCTGGGAGGACAAGGAGGAGCCACTCGCGGTGGATCCACGACAGGCGTCACCAAAGCAGGACTCATAACCCTCACAGGAGCCGAGGATGATGTTGCGGAGGAGGGGATGACAGCCGAAGCGATCCGGGCACCAGGAGCTGACAGAACAGCGGGAGGAGGTGACCCTGGGAGAGAGGCTGTGGGAATTCCCTCCTGACAAGGCGTAGGAGCGGCAGCTGTCAGAAAGTTAGAGTCCTTGTGACGACGCGGAACAGGATCCGGATGGGGTTCTTGCTGAGGCTTCGAGTTAGCTGTGTGACGACGGTTACCGGCAGAGGGCGAGGCGAAGGAGAGATTTGGGAAGCGCCGCTCCTGTGCGGAAACAGAAGTGAGCAGGTCGGCGAACTCTGGATAGTCCTTCAACGCTGGATTCCTCTCCACCAGTCTAACTGCCTCCGTCACATGTTTTATCACCTGCGTAGGGTGAACGGTGGAGCGAGCAGCTGCCACTCGGTCCCTGATGGAAACAGCTGTCAGACGTAGCGTCTCTGGGGGAATTCCTACTGACGACACACTCTCTCGGGGATCACCCCTGGGCGGTATGAACTCCTGGCCTGGAGCGGGGACAGGAATGGGATCCTGAAGCGAGGAGCGAGGATACCTCCTCTTCGGCTTCCTGCCAGGGTTTCCCTCCAGCCCACGGAGTCTCTCCCGCTGCACAGCAATCTCAGCCCTCCTCGCCATAACTTCCGGGTGGTTGGAATAGCAGGGAAGACGATTAATAATATCCTCAGCAAGGTCCAGGTGCCAGCGTACATCGCTGGGAGTGTTGTAGAGGCCAGCCGTGAAGATAGTCCCATCTACGTCGTCCAGGGCCTCCACCAGCTCGTAGCCCAGGCTCCGAGCGCGGCCCCTGCGTGACGACATACCTCCCAGCACACAGGTACCCAGACAGGGAAAAACCAAAGTCCAATTTAGGCAAAACTCACCGGGACTGGCGTCTCAGTTTGGCGGCAGTCTACTGTCACGGATGGCCCTCGCGAGCCATCATAAGACACCACACATCACCGGTGAGTTTGCACGGTTTATTAAAAGAACAGAAAAGGAACAAAATAACCAGCCACGGGGGGCTAAAACACACTGCAACGGAATATAGACAATGACAATGGGAAATTAATACTCAAGGAAACCCACTTGCGAATATAGAGGAATCATGGTCAGCGTCCGAACAAAGGAGTGCTTGCTAACGTCCAACAATGAACAGGTCTTTGACGAGACTGCCGCACATTTCGCTCCCAACTGCCCTCTTAAGTAAGGAGCCACTGATGAGACGAAATGTGACACAGCTGACAGTTTTGACAGCCGGAAGTCCCTCCGAGTGCTGTCACAATAAAAGCTCGGAGAGCAAAAGGGGCACACAGCCGCCAGATGGCTGGGAATGGTGCATGGCTCGAGCACGGACGAGATCAGTGCTCAAACCATAACAGCGGTTTATTCAATATTAGGTCTCTAACTCCCAAGTCTCTGTTAGTCCATGATCTGTTAATTGATCATCAGATTGATTTAATATCCCTTACAGAGACTTGGTTAGGACAAGAGGATTATGTTGGTTTAAATGAATCAACTCCCTCTGGTTATTTAAACTGTCAAAATCCCAAAAGTTCTGGCCGTGGAGGAGGAGTAGCAACAATTTACCATTCCAAATTACTAGTTCATGTAAAGCAAAAAACATGTTATAATTCCTTTGAGGGCCTGGTCCTCAGTGTTGGCCACTTTAGCAATTTTAGGCTAAACCCAATTTTATTTGCCATAGTTTATCGTTCTCCATCAACCTACTCAGAGTTTTTATCCGAATTTGCTGAATTCTTAGCTGATTTAGTGCTGAAATCAGATAGAATAATTATAGTAGAGGACTTTAATATACATGTAGATGCAGATAGTGACTGCCTTAATGTGGCATTTAATTCAATATTAGACTCAATGGGGTTTTCTCAGAAAGTAGGAAATTCTACTCATTATCTCCACCACATGTTGGACCTTGTTCTGACATACAGTTAGGCCCAGAAATATTTGGACAGTGACACAAGTTTTGTTATTTTAGCTGTTTACGAAAACATATTCAGGATACAATTATATAATCAATATGGGCTTAAAGTGCAGACTCTCAGCTGTAATTTGAGAGTATTCACATCCAAATTGGAGCAAGAGTTTAGGAATTACAGCTCTTTAATACGTAGTCGCTTCTTTTTCAAGGGACCAAAAGTAATTGGACAATTGACTCAGAAGGCTGGAAAAAAAATAAATAAATAACAAGGCTGTATGGGCTCTTCCTTTGTTAACCTGTCATCAATTAAGCAGTTAAAAGGTCTGGAGTTGATTCCAGGTGTGGCGTTTGCATTTGGAAGCTGTTGCTGTGAACACACAACATGCGGTCAAAGGAGCTCTCAATGGAAGTGAAAAAGACCATCCTGAGGCTGAAAAAAAAGAAGAAATCCATCAGAGAGATAGCAGAAATGTTAGGAGTGGCCAAATCAACAGTTTGGTACATTCTGAGAAAAAAAGAGTGCACTGGTGAGCTTGGGAACTCAAAAAGGCCTGGACGTCCACAGAAGACAACAGTGGTGGATGATCGCAGAATCCCTTCACAACATCCACTCAAGTGAAGAACACTCTCCAGGAAGTAGGTGTATCAGTATCTAAGTCTACCATAAAGAGAAGACTTCATGAGAATAAATACAAAGGATTCACTACAAGGTGCAAACCATTAATCAGCCTCAAAAATAGAAAGGCCAGAATTGACTTTGCCAAAAAACACCTGAAGAAGCCAGCCCAGTTCTGGAACAGTATTCTTTGGACAGATGAGACTAAGATCAACCTGTACCAGAATGATGGGAAGAAGAAAGTCTGGAGAAGAATTGGAACAGCTCATGATCCAAAGCACACCACATCTTCTGTAAAACATGGTGGAGGCAATGTGATGGCATGGGCATGCATGGCTTCCAATGGCACTGGGTCACTTGTGTTTATTGATGATGTGACAAAAGACAGAAGCAGCCGGATGAATTCTGAGGTGTATAGGGATATACTTTCTGCTCAGATTCAGCCAAATGCGGCAAAGTTGATTGGACGGCGCTTCACAGTACAGATGGACAATGATCCAAAACATACTGCAAAAGCAACCCAGGAGTTTTTTAAAGCAAAGAAGTGAAATATTCTGCAATGGCCGAGTCAATCACCAGATCTCAACCCAATCGAGCATGCATTTCACTTGCTCAAGACAAAACTTAAGGCAGAAAGACCCACAAACAAGCAACAACTGAAGACAGCTGCAGTAAAGGCCTGGCAAAGCATCACAAAGGAGGAAACCCAGCGTTTGGTGATGTCCATGGGTTCCAGACTTCAGGCAGTCATTGCCTGCAAAGGATTCTCAACAAAATATTGAAAAGTAACATTTTACTTAGGGTTATGTTTATTTGTCCAATTACTTTTGAGCCCCTGAAATGAGGAGTGTTTGTATAAAAATAGCTACAATTCCTGCATGTTTAATCATATATTTTTGTTCAACCCCTTGAATTAAACCTTAAAGTCTGCACTTCAATTCCATTGTAGTTGTTTCATTTCAAATCCAATGTGGTGGCATGGACAGCCCAAATCATGAAGATTGTGTCACTGTCCAAATATTTCTGGGCCTAACTGTATGGCATAGAAATAGAAAATCTGGTAGTGTCTCCTCATAACCCTGTACTGTCAGACCATTGTCTGTTAACCTTTGATTTTACTATTTCTGACTATTTGGCTCCTAAAGAAAAATATTACTACAGTAGATGCCTCTCAGATGATGTTGTTACCAAATTTATGCAGATTGTTTCCTCTATGCCATGTGTCAATACAACGGAAATAAGCTATGGAGAGCTTGCTCCTTCTGTAATTGATACAGTGGGGCAAAAAAGTATTTAGTCAGCCACCATTTGTGCAAGTTCTCCCACTTAAAGGATGAGAGAGGTCTCCAATTTTCATCATAGGTATACTTCAACTATGAGAGACAAAATGAGAAAAAAAAAAATCCAGAAAATCACATTGAAGGATTTTTAATGAATTAATTGGTAAATTCCTCGGTAAAATAAGTATTTGGTCACCTACAAACATGCAAGATTTCTGGCTCTCACAGACATGTAACTTACTTCTTTAAGAGGCTCCTCTGTCCTCCACTCGTTACCTGTATTAATGGCACCTGTTTGAACTCATTATCAGTATAAAAGACACCTGTCCACAACCTCAAACAGTCAGACTCCAAACTCCACTATGGCCAAGACCAAAGAGCTGTCAAAGGACACCAGAAACAAAATTGTAGACCTGCACCAGGCTGGGAAGACTGAATCTGCAATAGGTAAGCAGCTTGGTGTGAAGAAATTAACTGTGGGAGCAATTATTAGAAAATGGAAGACATACAAGACCACTGATAATCTCCCTCAGTCTGGGGCTCCACGCAAGATCTCACCCTGTAGGGTCAAAATGATCACGAGAACGGTGAGCAAAAATCCCAGAACCACACGGGGGGACCTAGTGAATGACCTGCAGGGAGCTGGGACCAAAGTAACAAAGGCTACCATCAGTAACACACTACGCCGCCAGGGACTCAAATCCTACAGTGCCAGACGTGTCCCCCTGCTTAAGCCAGTACACGTCCAGGCCCGTTTGAAGTTTGCTAGAGAGCATTTGGATGATCCAGAAGAGGACTGGGAGAATGTCATATGGTCAGATGAAACCAAAATAGAACTTTTTGGTAAAAACTCAACTTGTCGTGTTTGGAGGAGAAAGAACACCATACCTACTGTGAAGCATGGGGGTGGAAACATCATGCTTTGGGGCTGTTTTTCTGCAAAGGGACCAGGACGACTGATCCGTGTAAAGGAAAGAATGAATGGGGCCATGTATCGTAAGATTTTGAGTGAAAACCTCCTTCCATCAGCAAGGGCATTGAAGATGAAACGTGGCTGGGTCTTTCAGCATGACAATGATCC
This sequence comes from Pholidichthys leucotaenia, assembly GCA_020510985.1. Classification (NCBI taxonomy): domain Eukaryota; kingdom Metazoa; phylum Chordata; class Actinopteri; order Cichliformes; family Pholidichthyidae; genus Pholidichthys; species Pholidichthys leucotaenia. The sequence continues at coordinate 438,046,384 of CM035836.1, read as the reverse complement.
CAAACACACCACCCGAGCAATGAAGGAGTGGCTTCGTAAGAAGCATTTCAAGGTCCTGGAGTGGCCTAGCCAGTCTCCAGATCTCAACCCCATAGAAAATCTTTGGAGGGAGTTGAAAGTCCGTGTTGCCCAGTGACAGCCCCAAAACATCACTGCTCTAGAGGAGATCTGCATGGAGAAATGGGCCAAAATACCAGCAACAGTGTGTGAAAACCTTGTGAAGACTTACAGAAAACGTTTGACCTCTGTCATTGCCAACAAAGGGTATATAACAAAGTATTGAGATGAACTTTTGTTATTGACCAAATACTTATTTTACCGAGGAATTTACCAATTAATTCATTAAAAATCCTTCATTGTGATTTTCTGAATTTTTTTTTCTCATTTTGTCTCTTATAGTTGAGGTATACCTATGATGAAAATTGGAGACCTCTCTCATCTTTTAAGTGGGAGAACTTGCACAATTGGTGGCTGACTAAATATTTTTTTGGCCACTGTAGCATGGTAGATAGTGTCACAGTTTCTCTGCATCAGACTCTAGACTTGGTGGCCCCCTTAAAAAAGAAAAAGTCTAATCAGAGATTTCTAACTCCTTGGTTCAACACAGAAACTCATAGCTTAAAACAGAAGACTCGTCAATTAGAAAGAAAATGGCGCTCCACTAATTTAGATGAAATCTATTTTGCTTGGAGAAATCATCTTTTAATTTATAAAAAATCTCTTAGAAAAGCTAGAACGAGTTATTAGTCTGCATTAATAGAAGAGAACAAGAATAATCCCAGGTTTCTTTTCAGTACTGTAGCCAGGTTGACAAAGAGTCAGGACTCTGTCAATCCTAGCATTCCCCTTAGAGCTTACTAGTCAGGACTTCATGAACTTTTTCAATAATAAAATTTCATCCATCAGAGATAAAAATCAATCAGATTCTTCCCACCGTTAACTTAAATACAGTAACTACTACAACTCCTTCAATTGATATCTGTCTTGATGAGTTTACTCCAATTTGTCATGGGTGGCTCTCGCGAGCCACCATAAGATGCCACACAGTCACCAGTGAGTTCAGTGAGTTTTATTAACGGTGAAAATATAGTGATAACACAGTCTGCTGAGACAAGGACACTTTAGTCTACAAACAACAGGAGGTGTAAGGCTAACAGCTCACTACAGGTCCAGAGAAGGAGACGGTCAAGCACAGACAGACGAGGTAGTTGAAAATAATAATTTCACGAGCTGCAAAGGCAGAGACTCACAGAGATTGTTACACACCGGGAGGGGTAAGGCTATACAGCACACTTACTAGTTCCGGGGAACGACGGTCAAACCGAAAGCAGACGTGGTGTGAAATAGTCCAGGCATCCGTAGCATGACGAAGAGTGAACAGGGAAGTGAACAGACACTACTGCAAGGATGTGATCGCCAGCGTGGGTTAAAATAGCCTGAGCGCTAACGACCACAAATGCAGCACAGCTGTTGAGGGTTTGACAGCTGGGCGGAAGCCTCAGAATCAGAATCAGATTTATTGCCATTCTTCATGTAGTACACAAACTAGGAATTTGTCTCGGTGCAACGCTGCAACATTAAAACATGATAAGATAAAGAGATAAACTAAAAAACTTAAAGACTAAAACCATGCAATAAGTGTAGAATAATAAGTAATAATAATAATAATAATAATAATAATAATAATAATAATAATAATGAGTAATACTAGTCAAAGCAGTTTTAAATAAATTAGCAAGTAGCAGATGATGTGCAGTCGATAATGCAACAGAAAAACATTGATGAATGACATGAGTCTGGTTGAGCTGCTGTATATAGTGCACGAGAGTCAATAAGTCACTTAATGTTCAGCAGTCTGATGGCAGAGGGGAAAAAGCTGTTCATGTGCCGGGAGGTTTTAGTCTGAATGGACCGAAGTCTTCTACCTGAGGGGAGGGTGGCAAACAGTACGTGACCAGGGTGTGAAGGATCGGCCATGATCCGGCCTGCACGCCTCCGGGTCCTGGAGATGTATAGATCCTGGAGAGATGGGAGCTTGCAGCCGATCACCTTCTCAGCAGTGCGCACGACGCGCTGCAGCCTTAGTCTGTCCCTGGCAGTAGCTCCTGCGTACCACACGGTTATGGAGGAGGTGAGGATGGACTTGATGATGGCCGTGTAGAACTGCACTAACATCTTGGTGGGTAGCTTGAGCTTCCTCAGCTGCCGCAGAAAGAACATCCTCTGCTGGACCTTTTTGATGAGGGAGCTGATGGTTGGCTCCCACTTGAGGTCCCGGGTGATGGTGGTGCCCAAGAAGCGGAAGGAATCTGCAATGGTGATGGGAGAGCCTGTGATGGTGAGGGGGGGCAGGGGGGATGTGACTTTCCTGAAGTCCACAATCATCTCCGCTGTCTTCAGAGCGTTCAGCTGCAGGTTGTTGTGGCTGCACCAGGACACCAGCTGGGCCACCTCTCTCCTGTAGACGGACTCATCACCGTTGGAGATGAGCCCGATGAGGGTGGTGTCGTCCGCAAACTTGATCAGCTTAACAGACTGGTGGGTGGAGGTGCAGGAGTTGGTATAAAGGGAGAAGAGTAGGGGGGAAAGTACACAGCCCTGGGGTGATCCGATGCTGATGCTAACAGAGTCTGAGACAGACTTCCCCAGCCGCACATGCTGCCTCCGGTCCGTCAGGAAGTCGGTGATCCACCTGCAGAGGGAGTCAGGCACGCCGAGCAGAGACAGCTTGTCCTGGAGCAGAGCAGGGCGGATGGTGTTGAATGCAGAGCTGAAGTCCACAAACAGGATCCTGGCGTAGGTTCCCGGGGAGTCCAGGTGCTGCAGGATGGAGTGGAGGGCCAGGTTGACTGCGTTGTCCACAGACCTGTTGGCACGGTAGGCAAACTGCAGCGGGTCCAGGAGGGGAGTGGTGATGGACTTGAGGTGGGACAGGACCAGGCGCTCAAAGGACTTCATGACTACAGAGGTGAGCGCTACAGGTCTGTAGTCGTTAAGTCCAGTAATCCGTGGCTTCTTGGGGACAGGGATGATGGTGGAGGATTTGAGGCAGGTCGGCACGTGGCATAGCTTAAGGGAGGTGTTAAAATTGTCTGTGAAGACAGGAGCCAGCTCTTTCGCACAGTGTCTCAAGGTGGAGGGAGACACGGCGTCCAGACCGGGGGCCTTGTGTGGGTTCAGTCTGGAGAACTGTCTGCACGTCCTGCACACTGATGACAAGGGCAGGGGGGGAGGAGGAGGAGGGGGGACCGCTTTTGATGAATTAGAGGCAGTGGAGCTGGGTGGAGGGGGGGAGTTGGACACAGCTGATGAGGTATCAAAACGGGCGTAATGTTGGGACAGTTTTTGACAAAGGGCTTTGTCATCCTGACCTTTAGAAGCCTGAGGCTGATAGTTGGTGATTTGCCTCAGTCCTCTCCACACAGAAGCCGAGTCATTAGCAGTGAACTGCTGCTGGAGTCTCTCAGAATACACAGATTTAGCTCTCCTCAGCTCTCTGTTAAACCGATATTTAACCTCCCTGTAGCAGTCCCTGTCTCCACTTTTCAATGCTCCTTCCTGATCTGTCTGAGCTTAGCAGTGAACCAGGGCTTGTCATTGGAGTACCTCACCCTGGTGCGCGATGGAAGAATGTTCTCCTCACAAAAGTTGATGTATGAGTTCACAGTGTCTGTGTACTCATTAAGAGCCTCATTAAGCCTCCCTGAGCACTATCACAATAAGAGCTCAGAGAGCTAGAATCATAACGCCGCTGTCAAACCCTGACAAGAATAACCCGAGCACCAAGGCATAGTGCTCGGGTCATGACACAATTGACCTTTTAGAGTTCGACAAAATAGTTTCCTCATCCAAGTCTTCAACTTGTCTTTTAGACCCTATTCCTACCAGGTTATTTAAAGAAGTCTTCCCACTTATTGGCAGCTTTATTCTTCATATAATCAATTCTTCATTAACTTTAGACCATGTACCGCAGGCTTTTAAAACGGCTGTAATTAAACCCTTACTGAAAAAACCAACACTGGATCCAGGAGCTTTAGCTAACTATAGACCAATCTCTAATCTCCCTTTCATTTCAAAAATCTTAGAAAGAGTTGTTGCTACGCAATTATTTGACCACCTGCAGGGAAATAGTTTACGTAAAGAGTTTCAATCTGGGTTTAGAATCCATCATAGTACTGAAACAGCCTTAGTGAAGGTCACTAATGACCTCCTCTTCACATCTGATAATGGACTTGTTTCTGTGCTTGTCCTTTTAGACCTTAGTGCAGCTTTTGATACTATTGATCATAATATTCTACTTGATAGATTAGAACACTATGTTGGGCTTAATGGAACTTCGTTGCAGTGGTTTAGATCTTATTTATCTGATAGGTTCCAGTCTGTTCATGTCAATAATGAGTTTTCTTTCAACTCAAAGCTCAGTCACGGAGTTCCACAGGGATCTGTGCTAGGTCCTACTCTTTTTAGTTTATATATGCTTCTGTTAGGCAACATTATTAGAAAGCACTGTATACATTTTCATTGTTATGCAGATGACACACAATTATACCTGTCAATGAAGCCAGATGATAGTAATCAATTGGCCAAGTTGGAAGCCTGTCTTAAGGAAATCAAAGCTTGGATGACTTGTAATTTCCTGCTATTAAATTCAGATAAGACTGAAGTCATTCTTGTTGGTCCAAAAAACCTTAGAAATACCTTTCAAAATCAAACTTTCAGTTTGGATGTGGTTACTCTTTCTCTTAATAGCTCTGTGAGGAACCTTGGAATTATTTTTGATCAAGATCTGTCTTTCAATTCACATATTAAATTTGTTTCTAAGACTGCCTTCTATCATTTGTGTAATATTGCTAAGATTAGGAGCCTCTTGTCTCAGAGTGATGCTGAGAAACTGATCCATGCTTTTGTTAGCTCTAGATTAGATTATTGTAATTCTTTATTATCAGGTTGTCCTAAAACATCTTTAAATAGTCTTCAGCTGATCCAAAATGCTGCAGCAAGAGTTTTAACAGGTACTAGAAAGAGAGATCATATCTCTCCGGTTCTGGCCTCCCTTCATTGGCTTCCCATAGAGTTTAGAATTAAGTTTAAAATCCTTCTTCTTACTTACAAAGCTCTAAACAATCAGGCCCCTTTTTATTTAAAAGATCTGATACTACCGTATTATCCCAACAGAGCACTACACTCCCAAAATGCAGGATTACTTGTAATACCTAGAATCTCCAAAAGTACAATGGGAGGCAGAGCCTTCAGTTATCAAGCTCCTCTCCTGTGGAACCAGCTGCCAATCTGGATTCAGGAGTCAGACTCAATCTCTGTTTTTAAGAATAGGGTTAAAACCTTCCTTTTTGACATAGCTTACAATTAGGGAGGGATCATGTGTTTCTGAACCCTCCCTTAGTTATGCCGCTAATAGGTTTAGACAGCCGGAGGACCTCCAATAATGCACTGGGCCTCACTCCTTTCTTCACTCTCAATGAAATATTTTTTTTTGCTGGTCATTAACATCTGTTTGCTCTCTCCTATAGATTGAGTCCCCATCGTGCTGTTTGCTCTCTACATGTCTGTTCTTTTCATCTTCTCTATCCCCTCACCCCCCAGCCAGTCACAGCAGATGACTGCCCCTCCCTGAGCCTGGTTCTGCTGGAGGTTTCTTCCTGTTAAAAGGGAGTTTTTCCTCTCCACCGTTGCCAAGCGCTTGCTCACAGGGGATCGCCTGATTGCTGGGGTCTTTCTGCAACTGTGGGGGTCCCCCCTACAGTTGAAAGTGCTATGAGATCAAGCGTGAGCGATAGAGCGTGCCCAAATGCCAAGTCACGTTTCGTTACCTTGTATTCATACATGTGTAATGACAATAAAGTTGAATCTCAATCTCAATCTCAGATGACTGTTGTTGTGAAATGGCGCTATATAAATAAATTTGAATTGAATTGAATAGTGCATGTCACGATGCACCGACTGGCAAAAGTCCACCACAGACCTTGCGACACATGTGCTTTTCTGCCAGGATGTCCAGTCTCACCCCGTGTAACTGGGAGTTGTCCACCACAGACCTGGTTTTACCCACGAGGCATTTTTCTCCCTCCGAGATGCGCAAGACAGTCAACTCCCTTATTAAACTTCTGTGTGGCATAAAAATAGCCAAAAAAAATCCAGGACTCACCTGTAATTCTGAGCAAGAGGTGGAATAATGCAACTTTCCTCTGCTGTCTGAAGTATCTACAGTCAAGAGGACATGAGCACAACAACTGCTATCTCTTGTACCGAGCCCTGAAGTGCATTCCATTTCATTAATGGCAAAATTCCACAGGCTATATATTGTTTAAATGGAAGACAGACTGGAACTTCCTGAGTTCCTTTTCTAGGTAAAAAATTTTAAGCATTATTGTTTTTCAAGAAGTAACATGAACTTGTTTTTCTTTGCATTACTTAATCCAGAAACGCATTAAAAACAACATCTTTGTGTTCTTTGATATGCGTCATCTGCTCATAAATGATATTTTTATTTTTTATTTTTTTAGTGATTTACTTTCAGTAGGTTAGGGAAAAATAAAATAGTTCATTTTACTAAGACAGAAAAAGTGATTTCATAGAATTGTAGAGATCCTCCACCCTGGTCCTGTAGCCGGAGACTGCACTGCGTTTAATCAGCTGCTGTAAATCTCTCCTCACCTGTTTCTCCTGCTCCTCCTCCTATATCCCCTGAGGGTTCGTTGGTTCTGGGAGAGAGCCGTCATCCGTGGGAGAGGCCTGTAGCTCTGGAGAGCCCAGCCCCAGCTCTACAGCTGCGTCCAGGGTGGGAGGAGAGCCCCACCTATGCTCCGTAGCTTGAGCTGACAGTGGAGTGTCCCCTGGCCCCGGCAGCATGGGAGGTCGCGTCAGTGGTCAGAGGGTCTCCTGCTGCAGCCAACGTGTCAGGGAGTGCGACGTCCCAGTCCGAGGCCACCATGGGTGTGACGCCTCCGTCTGAGGCCACTGTGGGTGCTACACCCCAGCCCGGGGCCTCCGTGGGTGCTGCGTCCCCTTTGTCCGACGTCTCCGTGGGTGCTGCATCCCCTCCGTTCAAGGTCTCCATGAGTGCTGCTCCACCTCCATCCAAGGTCTCTGTGGGTGCTGCTCCCCCTCCGTCTGAGGGCTCCATGGGTGCTGCTCCCCCTCGGTCCGAGGGCTCCATGGGTGCTGTGCCTCAGTCCAGGGCCTCCGTGGGTGCTGCGCCCCACCCCAGGGCCTCCGTTGGTGCTACGCCTCAGTCTGAGGCCACCATGGCCCCTCCTTCCTCGCCCTTGGCTGGTGCTCCACTGGTCGATCACCTCCAGCAGCCAGTCAGCCAGTTTTTGGGCATCATGCTCCAGTCTAGGGCCGCCGCAGGTGCTGTGCCTCTGCCCGAGGCCGCCACGGGTGCTATGTCCCTGCCCGAGGCCACCGCGGGTGCTACGCCATCATCTGAGGTTGTCTTGGATCCCATCTCCTCATCGAAGGTCCCCGCTAATCAGCCTCTTCCCTCATCTGGTTCCTCTGCTGGCCAGCCACCATCATCATTGGGCACTACCGTTGGCCAGCAGTCGTGGTTGGGGGCTAATCTGTCACCTCTGGGGTGGGGGGGGGCATTGGGCTCGGTGGCCCGTGAACTCTGGAAGGCTGGTTCTGGAACCCTAGGAGACCGCCAGACGGACTGAGTTGTGGGGTCACCCAAGCTGCCGCTGCGGTCAGCCGGGGGTCCGTGAGTCCTGGGCCACCACATTGGCTCAGGTTGTGGATCATGAGTGGGGGTTTTTTGGTTTCTTTTGTCTTTTTGTTGTGTCTCGGTCACTCCGTGCCTGGGCTCCCCCCACCCCCCCAGGGAGGGTTTCTTGTTGGGGGGGGGGGTCTGCTTTGTGTGTGTGGGGGGGTACTTTTCTTTTTCTTGTTGCCCTGGGGTGTCTGGGAACACCCCTTGGGGGGGAGCTCTGTCATGATCTGGGGCACGGGTGGGCACCGTGCCCAGTCTCCAGTTTTAGTTAGTCTCTTTTTGTCTGTTTGTTTCATTATTTTCATGTTTACTGTATTTGGTTCCTGTTTTATTATTGCCATTCTGTATTTGTTGTTATTATTTACAACTTGGGGATGTGTTGCTCTTGTGTCATTATGGTTTCTGGTTAGTGTTTTATTTTGACAGTGCTGCACAGCTCCCAGATGTCAAACTGGCTCGCGGGCTGTGCAACTGTCATTGATTGTAATTCTGTTTGTCACTCATATTCCACACCTGCTTTCTATTTTGTACACGGTATTTAAGGGCATGACGACCCGTTCCTGTTGTCGTGTCCTTCTATACCGTGGGATGTCCTCAACTGAATCAAACTCTGAGTGTTTTTGGCTGCTGTCGAGGAAAACGGGAGAGCTCTGTCCAGGTCAGTGCTTTCCCCTTTTTGCCTGGCGTTCCCAGGCTTCTGCCTGCCTGTTGCTCTCCTCCAGCGCCCTTACCATCTGTTATTTGTATGTGTAGTGAGGTTTTGTCTGTCTTTACTTTAATAAATGTGCAAAACATACAGTGAGCGTTTGGTGTCCTTCAACAGCCCTTAAAGGGCAATTCATGGCAATATGTGTGGAATCATTTTATGTTACTTTACTACTGAATCAGCACACAGTGATATATTCATTTATACTACACTCCTGTGTAATATTGCTTATTTACAAGCCTTGTCAGTGAACTATAAGGGAGAAGAAAGGAGGAAAAAAGAGAGAAAAATAAGAAACCATCATGAAAGGTTCAATTAACTGTGATGCTGATGTAAGGTCAGATTGCCCAGCCCTAGTTACTATTTTACCGAGAGACTTTTTCTGTGACTCAAAAGCATTTGCCAAACCAGCAAATAATGCAAATGTTAAAACACCATCAATAAAAAGTAGAGCTGCTGCTCCTCCACATCAAAAGGAGCCAGTTAAGGGCACGTGGCACTAAGAGGAAACCCCGGGGCAGACCAAGAACATACTGGGGTTACTGTCTCCTAGCTGCCCTGGGAACGCCTTGGTATCCTCCCTGAAGAGCTGGAGGTATGATGGCTCACTCTGGCTGATTATGATCCGCAGCTGCACGCACACCTGCTCTCCATCACTGCCAGGCTATTTAATCCACTCTGCCTTCAGATAGGCACGGAGCCGTCTGATCGCCTAGGCTTGTTTGAGACTGCTGTCATCTTCGCCTCTCTAAAGAGATTTCCTCAGCCTTCTTTGTCTTACCAGAGTTATCTCTCGCTTCCTGCCTAACCCTCCTGGAAGGAGCAACTCTCATTACCCAAGTAAGCCATCCTACTACTCACCTTCTCTTCACTGATTCCCTGTGCACAGGTGGAGTTCCGTAGCGGCGGAATCCTCTCTCCCCTGGCGGCAGACCGAACAACATCTCCATCCTCAGCAGCACTGTGGCTACAGGTGCTGTCCTCCTGGCTGGAGCCTACGGGCCAACCTGAGCATGTCACCGTTTCAGTGAACAGTAAGCCCTTGACAATCTTGCACATTCCACCCGGGGCTTTATTAACGTCTGCTGTCTCTGCTCTATCCATAGGGTTGCCAGGTCGTACGACGCTCTGCTCACCCCCAGCTGCCACGTGATCGCTGACACACACACACACACACACACACCAGATTAACACAATAAAAGATAAGATAAGATAAGATAAGATAAGCCTTTATTAGTCCCACAATGGGGAAATTCCAGGATTGCAACAGCACAGGGATAGCAACACTCAGAGCAACAATCAGAAGGCAAGAAAAAACAAGAGCAGCGAGTATACATATGTACATATAAACATAAATATATAGACACACGGTGCGGAGCATTGCAGCTAGATGGAATAAATATATAGATATATAAACACACAGTGCGGAGCATTGTAGCTAGATGGAATAAATATATGGATATATAAACACACACAGTGCGGAGCATTGTAGCTAGATGGAATAAATATGTGAATATATAAACACACACACAGTGTGGAGCGTTGTAGCTAGATGGAACAAATATATGAATATATAAACACACACACAGTGCGGAGCATTGTAGCTAGATGGAATAAATATGTAAATATATAAACACAGTGCGGAGCATTGTAGCTAGATGGAATAAATATGTAAATATATAAACACACACACAGTGCGGAGCATTGTAGCTAGATGGAATAAATATGTAAATATATAAACACACACAGTGCGGAGCATTGTAGCTAGATGGAATAAATATGTAAATATATAAACACACACAGTGCGGAGCATTGTAGCTAGATGGAATAAATATGTAAATACAGTATATAAACACAGTGTGGAGCATTGTCGCTAGATGGAATAAATATATAAATATATAAACACACACAGTGCAGAGCATTGTAGCTAGATGGAATGAAACAGCATAACCGTCTACTTAGTTAACCTGCATGGTATGATTATGTATCCATACATATTGTCACCTTCCGTAGCTACCGGTATTTTCCTAGTTGTATACCGGAGGGGACCATTGTGTAAGTCTATTGCGTCTTTTGCATTCAATACTATTAGGTTGTCACGTCTTTTTGCTATCTCTGCGAGCAGCCCTGCTTAGGTTGCACAGTCTGACAGCCGTTGGTAGGAAGGACCTGCGAAACCTCTCAGTTGTGCACCTAGGATGATGTAGTCTGCTGCTAAATGAGTTCCTTAGTGCATTCAGTGTGTCCTGCATAGGGTGGAACTCGGACTCCAGTAGAGATGACAGTTTAGCCACCATCCTTCTCTCTCCTATCTCCTCCACTGGGTCAAGGCGCTGCCCCAGGACAGAGCTAGCTTTCTTGATCAGTTTGTTCAGTCTCTTCCTATCGGCTGCTGTAATGCCACTGCCCCAGCAGACCACTCCAAAAGTGATGGCTGATGCCACCACCGTGTCGTAGAATGTCTTCAGCAGTGCCCCTTGTACACCAAAAGACCTGAGTCTCCTCAGTAGGAACAGCCTGCGCTGTCCCTTCTTGTAGAGTGCGTCAGTATTGTGTGACCAGTCTAGTTTATTGTTCAGATGAACACCCAGGTACTTGTAGGATGTCACCATCTCAATGTCTGTTCCCTGGATGTTTACTGGTGCTGTAAGTGGTTGTCCTTGCCTGCGGCAGTCCACCACCAGCTCCTTAGTTTTCCTCGCGTTGATCTGGAGGCAGTTCCGATGGCACCAGACCACAAAGTCCTGGATAAGCCCTCTGTACTCAGCTTCATCTCCGTTGGAGATCACAGAGTCGTCAGAGAACTTCTGGAGATGGCAGTGTGTTGTGTTGTGTGAGAAGTCCGCAGTATAAAGGGTGAACAGGAAGGGAGCCAAAACCGTTCCCTGGGGGGCCCCCGTGCTACCGATGATCATGTCGGACACACAGTCCCGGGTTCTCACAAACTGTGGCCGGTTTGTGAGGTAGTCCAGGATCCATGATGACAGGTGCTGGTCCACCCCTGCACACAGCAGCTTGTCCTTCAGGATCATCAGTTGGATGGTGTTGAAAGCACTGGAGAAGTCAAAGAACATGATCCTCACTGCATTCCCGGGCTTCTCCAGGTGGAACAGAGAATGGTGAAGGAGGAAGATGACCGCATCCTCCACCCCAATACCATGCTGGTAGGCGAACTGGAGTGGATCCATCGCTGGTCCCACCAGGGGGCGGAGGTGAGCAAGGAGCAGTCTCTCCAGGGTCTTCATCATGTGGGACGTCAGGGCCACTGGTCTGTAGCTGTTCAGATCTTTGGGGTGGGAAGTCTTTGGTACAGGTACCACACAAGATGTTTTCCACAACTGTGATACCCTCCCCAGCTTCAGGCTCAGGTTGAAGATGTACTCCACAATCCCACACAGCTGGTCCGCACAGGACTTGAGGAGCTTTGCACTGATGCCGTCCAGTCCCGATGCCTTCCTCGCTTTGATCTTCCTCAGCTCCGTCCTCACCTGGGTCTTAGTGAGGGTCAGGTTGGGGGGCTGTGTGTTGGGAGTGGGGGGGTGATGGTGGAGTGGGGAGTGGGCAGCAGGACTTGATGTCTTCAGAGGCAGCAGTGGTTGTTGTGCAGTCGGGGGGGAGGGTGGCTGGTCAAACCTATTAAAAAATAGATTCAGATTGTTCGCCCACTTCCTGCCCCCCGTGGCCTGGGGGGGAGGTATTCTGGAGCCCAGAGATGATTTTAAGGTTTCTCCAGACCCCGCTGATGTCGCTCTGTTGCAGCTTGTCCTCCATCTTCTTCCTGAAGCTATCCTAGTATCTATCCATAATTGTATCTATCTTAGAGTCTGAGTCTGTTTGCTGGGTCTATCAATCATGTCAGTATGGCTCCTCCAAAATGACCCAGTAGACAGCACGCTAGTGCGCCAAGTTAACAACTTAGAGGTTTGGGTAGATTAATTAGCTTACCAACAGCAGGTTACCCTCTCCCAGCTAGTCCAAATTAATGATCGACTGAATCGTCTAGCAGGTCCACAGGTCCCTCCACCAGCCCCGGGTAGCACAGCTGCTCCCGCTAGCTCTCCACCCAGTCAAGCTCACACTCCCCGGCTAACACCAGTCCCCACTCCTACTCGCTTTAGTGGTAAGCTAGGGGAGGTTAGGGGTTTCCTGCTTCAGTGTGAGATAGTGTTCCAGCGGGTGCCCGGGGATTTTCCCACAGATCACAGTCGAATAGGCTACATAGCTATCCTACTGGAAGGGTGAGCGTTAGCCTGGGCTTATGCTGTGATGGCTAGGGCGAGCTATGCTAATCTAATGTATAACCAGTTCATCAGTAAATTCAATGAGGTGTTCAATCACTCGGACCGTGACAGTGTGCTCACCACCCTGTTATTGAATTTAAAACAGGGTAGCAGGTCCGTAGCAGATTACGCCGTAGATTTCCAGCTGGTGGCCACAAAGGCGGGGTGGGAGGACGCCTCGTTGTGCGGCATATTCATTAGGAGTCTTAGCCCTAGCCTTCGGGATGAGCTGGCCCGCTTAGAAAGACCAGATAAGTTAACTGAGCTAATTTCCTTAGCTATTCACCTCGATAACAGGCTGAGGGAGAGGGCAGCCGAGCGCAAGACTTCCGGTGGCTCGAGCGCCCACTTTCATCCCCTCCCTACAGCCCCCTCTATTGGCCCTGCCCTCCTTAGATTCCATGGATGCATCAGAACCTATGGTAGTAGGGCAGTCCAAGCTACCTTTAGCGGAGAAACAGCGCCACCAGGAGTTAGGGTTATGCCTCTACTGTGGCAGCGAGGAGCATGAGGTAGTGTCCTGTCCCATTCGCCCAAAAGGGGGAGTCCGTGCGTCGCAGTAGTGGGACTCACAGACTCGCCTCAGTTAAATCCCCTCTCTAAATTTCTCCTGCCCATTAGGTTCATACACAATCAAACAGAAATAGTCACTCAGGCCTTGATTGATTCGGGGGCTGAGCAGATTTTCATCTCGGGGGGACTGGCAACCCGATTGGGTCTCCCCTGTCATCCTTTGAAGACCCCCCTCAAACTCATCGCCCTGTCTAAGAATCCCCTGGCAGTAGTATCCAAGCAAACTGCCCCGGTGTCTGTCATCGTTTCCGGGAACCACCGGGAGGAGCTCAAGCTGTTCGTGCTGCCAGTCTCCACCTCTCCAGTTATTCTGGGCTACCCCTGGCTTCGTCTACATAATTTGACGATCAACTGGGGTACTGGGAGCATGGTTTTGTGGAGCTTGTTTTGCCTTAGTGCCTACCTGCAATCCGCTGCCTGCTCACCGTCCATGCCCCTGACGTCCCCTGTCGCTCCTCCTCCCGATCTGTCCAAAGTTCCTCCGGAGTATCACGACCTAGGGGTCGCCTTCAGTAAATCCCAAGCGCTGTCCCCCCCCACACACACACACACACACCGCCCGAATGATTGTGCCATAAATCTTCAGGCTGGAGCCCCGCTGCCGTCGAGCCACCTCTACAGCCTATCAGCTCCAGAGCGGGAGGCGATAGAGACCTATATTAAGGAGTCGCTCAACTCTGGCATCATCCGTCCCTCCTCTTCAGCGGTTGGGGCAGGATTTTTTTTCGCTGGGAAGAAGGACGGCTCTCTCAGGCCGTGTATTGATTTCCGTGCCCTGAATAATATCACCATCAAGGACAAGTATACCCTCCCCTTGATGGACACGGCGTTTGACTCGCTCCAGGGGGCCTCTTGGTTTACCAAACTGGACCTCCGCAACGCGTATCATCTGGTGCAGATCAGGGAGAGTGACGAGTGGAAGACTGGCTTTCGAACCCCTAGTGGGCATTTTGAGTATTTGATAATGCTGTTTGGGCTGACCAACGCCCCAGCCGTCTTCCAGCGCCTCATCAATGACGTTCTGAGGGATTTCCTGGGCTCGTTCATCTTTTTTTTTTTTTTTTTTTTGTTACTTATTTGTACCCGTAGGTAGATTTGGTTTGCAGTCTGGTGACAAGCCACTGGCCGCTGGTCGCTGCGTGCGCGAGCGCCCTAAACCTACATGTTTTTTTTAGTATGCGGGAGGAAACCGGAGAAATCCCGGAGTAAACCCACACAACATGGGGAGAACATGCAAACTCCACACAGCTCACTGTTGGTCGGGGGCTGGGATCGAACCCACGATCTCATGATCCCCCGGCCGAGGGTAAACTGTGCTGCCACAGTGCTAAACCACTGCGCCACCGTGCAGCCACCGTGCAGCATCTTTGTGTACCTGAATGACATTCTGATTTTTTCGCAGACCCTAGATGAGCATCGGGTGCACGTAAGGCGAGTGCTGCAGCGGCTTTTGGAGAACAAACTCTTTGTGAAAGCCGAGAAATGCAAATTCCACACCTCCAAAACATTGTTCCTTGGTTTCATCATCACTCACAATCAGCTCATCCCTGACCCCAGCAAGGTAAGAGCGGTGGTGGATTGGCCCACTCCCACCTCTAGGAAGCAGCTCCAGCGGTTTCTGGGATTTGCCAATTTCTACCGCCGCTTTGTCCAGAATTACAGTGTCATTGCTCTTCCCTTGACCCGCCTCACCTCCCCCAAGGTGGGTTTTCATTGGTCAGAGGAGGCTGAAGCAGCATTCACCAAGCTGAAGTCTGAGTTCTCCTCTTCTCCTATTCTGACACAGGTGGATCCCGCACTGCAGTGCTTGGTGGAAGTGGATGCCTCGGACTCGGGGGTTGGAGCCGTGTTGTCCCAGCATTCTCCGATTGATGGAGAGATTTGTCCTTGAGCTTTCTTTTCCCACCGCATGTCCTCGGCGGAAAGAAATTATGACATCGGTGACAGAGAGCTCCTGGCGGTTAAGCTCGCCCTAGAGGAGTGGCATCATTGGCTGGAGGGGGCCGCCCAGCCATTCATCGTCTGGATGGACCATAAGAACCTGCAATATCTGAGGACGGCCAAACGTCTAAATGCTCGCCAGGCCCACTGGTCTCTATTTTTTTGGATGTTTTAATTTCACCATCACCTACCGCCCCGGGTCTAAGAACACTAACAGGGATGCGCTGTCCAGGCAGTTCACCTCGGATGCTGCAGAGGTGTCAGAGCATCCCATTGTTCCCCCATCGTGCATTGTGGGCGCCCTCTCGTGGGGCATTAAGAAGAAGGTCTTGAGAGTGCAGGAGGCCGAACCGGACCCAGGCAGGGGGCCAGTGGGCAGATTGTTTGTCCCTTCTTCCGTTTGAGGTGAAGTGTTTCATTGGGCCCACTCCTCCAGACTCTCGTGCCACCCGGGGAGGGCTCACACGGTGAAGCTACTCCAGACGACGTTTTGGTGGCCATCGCTCCGGAGAGACATTACTGAGTACATCCGCGCCTGTCCCCAGTGCGCCACCGGCAAGACATCTTCCTCTCCTCCGGCTGGTTTGCTCCACCCTCTTCTCACTCCCAGCAGACACTGGTCCCACATCGCCTTGGATTTCATTACCGATCTCCCACCATCTAACCATCACACCATCATCCTCACGATCGTGGACAGATTCTTTAAGACCGCCCACTTTGTCCCCCTACAGGGGCTGCCTACGGCTAGGGAAATGACTGATCTGCTCATCCAGCACATCGTGAGGTTGCACAGCATCCCCACGGACATCGTCTCTGATCGGGGTCCTCAGTTTGTGTCTCGGGTTTGGAGGTCGATGTGCAACGCCCTAGGGTCCACAGTGAGCCTGTCCTCTGGTTATCACCCACAGAGCAACGGGCAGTGTGAGCGGGCAAATCAGGAGTTGGAGGCTGCGTTTCAGTGCGTTGCCACCACGAATCCAGCATCTTGGAGTGGCCATCTCCTTTGGATCGAGTACGCCCACAACACCACGGTGTCCTCGGCGATCGGCATGTCTCCTTTTGAGGCCTCCCTGAGATACAATCCCCTGCTGTTTCCCGAGGAGGAGAGGGACATCGCCGTGCCGTCCGTCCGAGCTCACCTGAGGTGCTGCTATTGGCTGTGGAGAGCAACCCAGACTGCACTTCGCCGCACAGCAGAGCGCAACACCAGGACAGCTAATCGCTGTAGGACTCCAGCCCCTCCCTACCAGGTGGGTCAGCAGGTTTGGCTCTCGACTAAAAACATTAACCTCAAGGCTGAGACGAAGAAATTATCACAGCGGTTTATTGGTCCCTTCACCATAGCCCAGATTATTAACCCTGTAGCTGTGTGCCTTACTATCCCCCACCCCCTCATTTGTCCAACCTTTCATGTCTCCCAAATCAAGCCTTTTTTTTCCAGCCCTCTGTGCCCCCCTCCCAGGTCTCCACCTCCACCAGTGGTGATCAACGGCGACCCGGCGTGGACAGTCAATGCCATCCTGGACGTCCACCGTCGGGGTCACAGCCTGCAGTACCTGGTGGACTGGGAGGGGTATGGCCCAGAATGGAGGTCCTGGGTGCATCCATCCTTCGTGCTGGATGATCAGCTAATCAGGGACTTCCATCAGGCACACCCAGGTAGGCTGGATCGGGCACCAGGAGACGCCCCTCTGGGGGGGAGTACTGTGATGGCTCGCTCTGGCTGATTATGATCCGCAGCTGTGCGCACACCTGCTCTCCATCGCTGTCCAGTTATTTAATCCACTCTGCCCTCAGATCAGCGCGGAGCCATATGATCTCCTAGGCTCGTTTGAGACTGCAGTCGTCTTCGCCTCTCTGCAGAGATTTTCTCAGCCTTTGTCGTCTTACTAGAGTTATCTCTCGCTTCCTGCCTAACCCTCCTGGAAGGAGCAACTCTCATTACCCAAGTAAGCCATCCTGCTACTCACCTTCTCTTCACTGATCCCCTGTGCACAGGTGGAGTTCCGTGGCAGCGGAATCCTCTCTCCCCTGGCGGCGGACCGAGCAACATCTCCATCCTTAGCAGCACTGTGACTACAGGCGCTGTCCTCCTGGCTGGAGCCTACGGGCCAACCTGAGCACATCACCATCTCAGCGAACAGTAAGCCCTTGACATTCTTGCACATTCCACCCAGGGCTTTACTAACGTCTGCTGTCTCTGCTCTATCCATAGGGTTGCCAGGTCGTACGGCGCTCTGCTCACCCCCAGCTGCCACGTCATCGCTGACACACACACAAACACACACACGCACACACCAGATTAACACAATAAAAGATAATTGTATCTATCTTGGAGTCTGAGTCTGTTTACTGGGTCTATCAATCATGTCAGGAGGAGGTGGCTGTGGAGAAGGAAGTCTGGGGTTCTGTGCTCAGACTGCTGCCTCTGTGGATAAGTGGTAGATGATGAATGGATGGGTGGACACAGAGTTTTTTCCCTGACTGGCTCCTACTTTCTGACTGGTATAGCACTAGTGAATGAGTGTGAATTTCTGTCACTTCCCCAACCCTCGTATCTCACAAAGTCCAGAATGCTGGTGAATGTAGCGATTTTTTTTTTTTTTTTTTGGTTTAGTCAGGGTTTGTAAAAGGTTAGCAAAATTTTTAGGTTCCAGACGTTTTTTCTTGTCACCAAAATGTTTTGAAAACATTTTGCAAACGTATTTTTCCACACAGTTTTAACCAGTTTGCAAATGGTTGTAAGGTGTATCGCTAAAGTTATTTTTGTTTGCCAGGTAGTGAACACTAACAACTGTTTAGGACCCTTTATAACAAAACAGTTGGCAACCTTAAAAACTGTGCATGAACTGTTTTGTAACCTTTGTTCCATGAGATACTACCATAAGTACTCACACAAGCCTAACAGGGGTTCAGGCTTCGTATTTGGATCTCAAAAACCAGTGGGTTAGCCATGTCTGTAATTATGAGCTAGAGTTGGGACAATTAAATTTTACCAGTCTAGGAAAAAGAAATAATCTCTAGGCCAAGGGTTACCAACCTTTTTGAAACTGAGAGCTATTTCAAGAGTAATGAGTACTACGAAGGGCTAGCAGTTTGATACTAAAGAAAAAAAAAGTTACACCATTTAAGTTTATATATCATTATTACTGATATTCATCTATGTGAAGACACTGATCACCAGTGTTGGGTAAGTTACTAAAAAATAGTAACTACAGTTACTTCTTTTCAAATGTAATTGAGTTACTTTACCAATTACTGCATGATTAAAGTAACTAGTTACTTGTCCCTACTCTTTTTAGTTTATATACAGTGGGGCAAAGAAGTATTTAGTCAGCCACCAATTGTGCAAGTTCTCCCACTTAAAAGATGAGAGAGGCCTCCAATTTTCATCATAGGTATACCTCAACTATGATGAGAAAAAAAAAATCCAGAAAATCACATTGAAGGATTTTTAATGAATTAATTGGTAAATTCCTCGGTAAAATAAGTATTTGGTCACCTACAAACAAACAAGATTTCTGGCTCTCACAGACATGTAACTTACTTCTTTAAGAGGCTCCTCTGTCCTCCACTCGTTACCTGTATTAATGGCACCTGTTTGAACTCATTATCAGTATAAAAGACACCTGTCCACAACCTCAAACAGTCAGACTCCAAACTCCACTATGGCCAAGACCAAAGAGCTGTCAAAGGACACCAGAAACAAAATTGTAGACCTGCACCAGGCTAGGAAGACTGAATCTGCAATAGGTAAGCAGCTTGGTGTGAAGAAATCAACTGTGGGAGCAATTATTAGAAAATGGAAGACATACAAGACCACTGATAATCTCCCTCAATCTGGGGCTCCACGCAAGATCTCACCCCGTGAGGTCAAAATGCTCACGAGAACGGTGAGCAAAAATCCCAGAACCACACGGGGGAACCTAGTGAATGACCTGTAGAGAGCTGGGACCAAAGTAACAAAGGCTATATCAGTAACACACTACGCTGCCAGGGACTCAAATCCTGCAGTGCCAGACGTGTCCCCCTGCTTAAGCCAGTACATAACCAGGCCCATTTGAAGTTTGCTAGAGAGCATTTGGATGATCCAGAAGAGGACTGGGAGAATGTCATATGGTCAGATGAAACCAAAATAGAACTTTTTGGTAAAACCTCAACTTGTCGTGTTTGGAGGAGAAAGAACACCATACCTACTGTGAAACATGGGGGTGAAAACATCATACTTTGGGGCTGTTTTTCTGCAAAGGGGCCAGGACGACTGATCCGTGTAAAGGAAAGAATGAATGGGGCCATGTATTGTGAGGTTTTGAGTGAAAACCTCCTTCCATCAGCAAGGGCACCGAAAATGAAACGTGGCTGGGTCTTTCAGCATGACAATGATCCCAAACACACTGCCCGGGCCACGAAGGAGTGGCTTCGTAAGAAGCATTTCAAGGTCCTGGAGTGGCCTAGCCAGTCTCCAGATCTCAACCCCATAGAAAATCTTTGGAGGGAGTTGAAAGTCCGTGTTGCCCAGTGACAGCCCCAAAACATCGCTGCTCTAGAGGAGATTTGCATGGAGGAATGGGCCAAAATACCAGCAACAGTGTGTGAAAACCTTGTGAAGTCTTACAGAAAACGTTTGACCTCTGTCATTGCCAACAAAGGGTATATAACAAAGTATTGAGATGAACTTTTGTTATTGACCAAATACTTATTTTACCGAGGAATTTACTTATTAATTCATTAAAAATCCTTCAATGTGATTTTCTGGATTTTTTTTTTCTCATTTTGTCTCTCATAGTTGAGTGTAACCCTTGCCTTATGTTAATTAGGTAAGGGAAATAATTAAGAGTAGACCAGTTGCTAGGTTTGTATGGGTTACAATAGGGAATTAAAGTGAGTGTGGAATGAAATAGCTGGAGGCAAGAAATGAGCAATAATGGTTGTTATTTATAGGGAAAAAAGTGAGCAATATATACAGACAATTTACTACTATACAAATATAACAATGGCTGGTATGAAATAAAGCCCCAAAGATGTCCTACTGAGCTCAGTGTTTGTTTGTCCTTTCGGTTTAGTCGTTTGACCAGTCAAGATATCTTGTATCTCCAGACTCAGGTTTCTTTTCCTCTTTTAAAGCGGCAGCTTGAGTTGTTACCACTTCAATGTTGTGCACTGGAGAGAGGAAGGATGTCCTTCAATCGAGATCTTGGTCAGATCTCTGTTCAATCTCGGGTCAGGCTCGCCATCTCCATTCGGCGAGAATCCAGGATCCAGAAGGTTCTTGGTCGGCAACCAAAAAAACCTAGCCTGCACAACAATAATGGTATTATTGTTTACAGCTAGAGTAATTCGTCTTCCAACCCCTTCTTATATAACACCATAGCTTAGTGTTTAAATTCTTCTCTCATATTACTATTATTACAATCCAGCAATATAGTAATATCTTACATTTCACATCTTACATCTTACATGCATGTGTTCTTTTCTCACAATCTCTCTGGTAGTACATGAAATACTTTTTCTCTCATGTAACCAGTTAAATGAATTTCTCCTTTTATCTCTACATCATTTAACCATGAAATTATGATTAATCCCTTTTAACCTTGTCTCTGTAAATCATGAAATGAAATACAATTAATCTATCACATAACCAGGGAATATACCGTCCTATTACTTCCAATATTCCCTTTTAAAATCAGTAAAACTCTGTCTGAGCTACTGGGTTTAGCATAACCTATGGATTTACATAGGAGACCAACACCATGTGCTTTTAGCATCAAACTACACATTGCATTCGACAATGCAATGTGTAGTTTGCATTTGCGTAATATTGCCAAGATTAGGAGCATCTAGTCTCAGAGTGATGCTGAGAAACTGATCCACGCTTTTGTTAGCTCGAGATTAGATTGTTGTAATTCTTTATTTTCAGGCTGTCCTAAAACATCTTTAAAAAGTCTTCAGCTGATCCAAAATGCTGCAGCAAGAGTTTTAACAGGTACTAGAAAGAGAGATCATATCTCTCCGGTTCTGGCCTCCCTTCATTGGCTTCCCATAGAGTTTAGAATTAAGTTTAAAATCCTTCTTCTTACTTACAAAGCTCTTAACAATCAGGCTCCTTTTTATTTAAAAGATCTGATACTACCGTATTATCCTAACATATCCCCCCCCCCCGACTGCACAACAACCACTGCTGCCTCTGAAGACATCAAGTCCTGCTGCCCACTCCCCACTCCACCATCACCCCCCCACTCCCAACACACAGCCCCCCAACCTGACCCTCACTAAGACCCAGGTGAGGACGGAGCTGAGGAAGATCAAGGCGAGGAAGGCGTCGGGACCAGACGGCATAAGTGCAAAGCTCCTCAAGTCCTGTGCAGACCAGCTGTGTGGGATTGTAGAGTACATCTTCAACCTGAGCCTGAAGCTGGGAAGGGTACCACAGTTGTGGAAAACATCTTGTGTGGTACCTGTACCAAAGACTTCCCACCCCAAAGATCTGAACAGCTACAGACCAGTGGCCCTGACGTCCCACATGATGAAGACCCTGGAGAGACTGCTCCTTGCTCACCTCCTCCCCCCGGTGGGACCAGCGATGGATCCACTCCAGTTCGCCTACCAGCATGGTATTGGGGTGGAGGATGCGGTCATCTTCCTCCTTCACCGTTCTCTGTTCCACCTGGAGAAGCCCGGGAATGCAGTGAGGATCATGTTCTTTGACTTCTCCAGTGCTTTCAACACCATCCAACCGATGATCCTGAAGGACAAGCTGCTGTGCGCAGGGGTGGACCAGCACCTGTCATCATGGATCCTGGACTACCTCACAAACCGGCCACAGTTTGTGAGAACCCAGGACTGTGTGTCCGACACGATCATCGGTAGCACGGGGGCCCCCCAGGGAACGGTTTTGGCTCCCTTCCTGTTCACCCTTTATACTGCGGACTTCTCACACAACACAACACACTGCCATCTCCAGAAGTTCTCTGACGACTCTGCGATCGTTGGCCTCATCTCCAACGGAGAAGAAGCTGAGTACAGAGGGCTTATCCAGGACTTTGTGGACTGGTGCCATCGGAACTGCCTCCAGATCAACGCGAGGACACAGCCACAATGCCCCTCACGCTCGTGCTCCTGTCAACTTAGGATAATAAAGGTTGCAAATTAGCGTTTGGAGAGTGTTTAGATCCATTTATAGCATTTTTCTGAATTAACTCACCAAGAAGAGGTATCAGTGTGAACCAGACCGCTCACAGCCTCTCTCATCCGCTCTCATATCATGAAAGACCAATTTCCAGCAGAGCGCCTCAGCACTTTGTTCAGAAGGCGGGGCTAATATCGCTCTTAATGAATGGAAAGACCCAGATCACCCAACGTGACCATGAAACGGAAATTTAAAAGTTGGATGACGAGGATCGCACTTCCTCTTCCCCAAAATAGTCGGTTTTTAATATAAAATCACACAATTGTATTAATACAATTGACATCTGAGAAAAAAAAGGGTAATTTTCTCAGCTGGGTTACACTTTCCCACCCTAAATATCATGCACGTCCCGTTGCATGTGCAACCAAGACTGTCCATCGTCAGTATTGGTTGAGTTGTAATGTGATCATTTTCAGTATTGTCTCCATCCGGTATCATTTATGGTCGGAACTACGACGGTATCTGGTCGTCTTCGAACCTCCGACTTTCGTTTCTCTTTTGGCTTTGTACTGAGTGTACTTTGTGAGTTTTGAGCTTTTGGTTCTGCAGTTAGTTTTACTAGTTGCGTTTGAATTTCTGCAACTTGTTTTGAGAGTTCTTGGAGTGGGTTTAACAAGATATTGTTCTCATTTTCACCTGAACTGCATTGCACAGTTTGCACGTGGGATTGTTGTAGTTTGGACATAGCAGGATCAGTCAAGATTAATTCTACACTGGAGCGCCAAGTATCATAATCTAGCTCATAAGTTGGTCGGAGGTCTTTGCCAGAAAAAGCTCTGAGCTTTTGTGAAAACAGCTGCAGGGAAAAATCTTCCGTTTTTACAATGTGCTCAACTACCACATGTTGCACTTCTGGGGGATTTAAATCATGTGCAGAAATGGTGGGCATACTTTGAGCTGGGGTGCTCGCAGTGTGATTCGACTGGTTAGTTGGCTGTGCACCTCGAATACTGGGCTCAGCTGCGGAAGGCTGAGGTTGAGGTTCATCTAAGAAAGCTTCAGGTAAGTTATCAGGTAACTTAACTTGCTCTGATTGATCATTTTCAGATTCTTTGATTGCCTTGGAAATCCGTAACATCACGTCTTTCAGGACATCTGCAAAATCTCTGCCCCTCGTCTTCGCTAGGTTTTTAATGTTAGTGAGATGTAACTTGGTCATTTCGCTCCCTACACGGTGTGTATAAACACTGGCAAGAGATTATATCATATAGCTGGCTCCACTATCAGATACATGAGTACATGGCAATGGGTCAAGAGCTTCAAAAGCAATACCCGAATGATACTCAAAAATAGCACTCTGGGAAAACTCAGACTTACTATCTGCTTCTTTTATGACTCTTGAAATCGATCCATACCGTTTCAAAAACTCAGTCACTTCATCAAGTTGCTCATCTCCAGCGATTTCACTCACTATCACTGCATTTGGAATTTTCACAGATTCACGCTCAACAATATCCATTTTGGGTACGTTATAGGCTTGAAATAACGTAAGGGAGAGAAAAAAAAGGGCTCCTGACTGGGCTCGCCACTTCTTATTGTAACCCTTACCTTATGTTAATTAGGTAAGGGAAATAATTAAGTGTAGACCAGTTGCTAAAGTGAGTGTGGAATGAAATAGCTGGAGGCAAGAAATGAGCAATAATGGTTGTTATTTATAGGGAAAAAAGTGAGCAATATATACAGACAATTTACTACTATACAAATATAACAACGGCCAGTATGAAATAAAACCCCAAAGATGTTCTACTGAGCTCAGTGTTTGTTTGTCTTTTCGGTTTAGTCGTTTGACCAGTCAAGATATCTTGTATCTCCAGACTCAGGTTTCTTTTCCTCTTTTAAAGCGGCAGCTTGAGTTGTTACCACTTCAATGTTGTGCACTGGAGAAAGGAAGGATGTCCTTCAATCGAGATCTTGGTCAGATCTCGGTTCAATCTCGGTTCAGTCTCGGGTCAGGCTCACCATCTCCATTCGGAGAGAATCCAGGATCCAGAAGGTTCTTGGTCGGCAACCAAAAAAAACCTAGCCTGCACAACAATAATGGTATTATTGTTTACAGCTAAAGTAATTCGTCTTCCAACCCCTTCTTATATAACACCATAGCTTAGTGTTTAAATTCTTCTCTCATATTACTATTATTACAATCCAGCAATATAGTAATATCTTACATTTCACATCTTACATCTTACATGCATGTGTTCTTTTCTTACAATCTCTCTGGTAGTACATGAAATACTTTTTCTCTCATGTAACCAGTTCAATGAATTTTTCCTTTTATCTCTACATCATTTAACCATGAAATTATGATTAATCCCTTTTAACCTTGTCTTTGTAAATCATGAAATGAAATACAATTAATCTATCACATAACCAGGGAATATACCGTCCTATTACTTCCAATATTCCCTTTTAAAATCAGTAAAACTCTGTCTGAGCTACTGGGTTTAGCATAACCTATGGCTTTACATAGGAGACCAACACCATGTGCTTTTAGCATCAAACTATACATTGCATTCGACAGAAATAGGACAGCTTCAGGAAGAAGATGGAGGACAAGCTGCAACAGAGCGACATCAGCGGGGTCTGGAGAAACCTCAAAACCATCTCGGGGCTCCAGAATACCTCCCCCCAGGCCACAGGGGGCAGGGAGTGGGCGAACAACCTGAATCTGTTTTTCAATAGATTTGACCAACCGCCCTCCCCCCTGACTGCACAACAACCACTGCTGCCTCTAAAGAAATCAAGTCCTGCTGCCCACTCCCCACTCCACCAACACCCCCCCACTCCCAACACACAGCCCCCCATCCTGACCCTGACCAGGACCCAGGTGAGGACGGAGCTGAGGAAGATCAAGGCGAGGAAGGCGCCGGGACCGGACGGCATCAGCGCAAAGCTCCTCAAGTCCTGTGCAGACCAGCTGTGTGGGATTGTGACGTATATCTTCAACATGAGCCTGAAACTGGGGAGGGTACCACAGCTGTGGAAAACATCTTGTGTGGTACCTGTACCAAAAACTTCCCACCCCAAAGACCTGAACAGCTACAGACCGGTGGCCTTGACGTCCCACTTGATGAAGACCCTGGAGAGACTGCTCCTTGCTCACCTCCGCCCCCTGGTGGAACCAGCGATGGATCCACTCCAGTTCGCCTACCAGCATGGCATTGGGGTGGAGGATGCGGTGATCTTCCTCCTTCACCGTTCTCTGTCCCACCTGGAGAAGCCCGGGAATATGGTGAGGATCATGTTCTTTGACTTCTCCAGTGCTTTCAACACCATCCAACCGATGATCCTGAAGGACAAGCTGCTGCGCGCAGGGGTGGACCAGCACCTGTCATCATGGATCCTGGACTACCTCACGAACCGGCCTCAGTTTGTGAGAACCCGGGACTGTGTGTCCGACACGATCATAAGTAGCACGGGGGCCCCCCAGGGAACGGTGCTGGCTCCCTTCCTGTTCACTCTTTATACTGCGGACTTCTCACACAACACAACACACTGCCATCTACAGAAGTTCTCTGATGACTCTGCGATCGTTGGCCTCATCTCCAATGGAGATGAAGCTGAGTACAGAGGGCTTATCCAGGACTTCGTGGACTGGTGCCATCGGAACTGCCTCCAGATCAACGCGAGGAAAACTAAGGAGCTGGTGGTGGACTGCCGCAGGCATGGGCAGCCCCTCACAGTACCAGTAAATATACAGGGAACAGACATCGAGATGGTGACATCCTATAAGTACCTGGGTATTCATCTGAACAATAAACTAGACTGGTCACACAATACTGATGCACTCTACAAGAAGGGACAGCGCAGGCTGTTCCTGCTGAGGAGACTCAGGTCTTTTGGTGTACAAGGGGCGCTGCTGAAGTCATTCTATGACACGGTGGTGGCATCAGCCATCACTTTTGGAGTGGTCTGCTGGGGCAGTGGCATTACTGCAGCCGATAGGAAGAGACTGAACAAACTGATTAAGAAAGCTAGCTCTGTCCTGGGGCAGCGCCTTGATCCGATGGAGGAGATAGGAGAGAGAAGGACGGTGGCTAAACTGTCATCTCTGCTGGAGTCCGAGTTCCACCCTATGCAGGACATACTGAATGCACTGAGGAGCTCATTTAGCAGCAGACTACATCATCCCAGGTGCACAACCGAGAGGTTTCGTAGGTCCTTCCTACCAACGGCTGTCAGACTGTACAACCTAAGCAGGGCTGCTCGCAGAGATAGCAAAAAGACGTAACAAACTAATAGTTTTTTGAATGCAAAAGATGCAATAGACTTACACAATGGTCCCCTCCGGCATACAACTAGGAACATACCGGTCGCTATGGAGGGTGAGAATATGTATGGGCACATAATCATACCATGTAGGATAACTAAGTAGACGGTTATGCTGTTTCATTCCATCTAGCAACAATGCTCTGCACTGTGTGTGTTTATATATTTGCATATTTATTCCATCTAGCTACAATGCTCAGCACTGGGTGTGTTTATATATTTATATATCTACATATTATTCCATCTAGCTACATTGCTCCGCACTGTGTGTGTTTATATACTTGCATATTTATTCCACCTAGCTGCAATGCTCCGTACTGTGGGTGTTTATATATTTACATATTTATTCCATCTAGCTACAATGCTCTGCACTGTGTGTTCATATATTCATATATTTATTCCATCCAGCTACAATGCTCTGCACTGTGTGTCTGTGTGTGTGTGTGTATATATATATTTTATAGTAATACGTACATATGTTTATTAGCTGCTCTTGCTTGCTTGTTTTTTTTCTTGCCTTCTGATTGTTGCTCTGAGTGTTGCTATCCCTGTGCTGTTGCAATCCTGGAATTTCCCCGTTGTGGGACTAATAAAGGCTTATCTTATCTTATCTTATAGTGCATAAGAACTAAAAGTACTTCAGCAAACTATTGGGAACTGAAATCACATTTAGGAAAACCATACAGACACAAAAATAGCCTTTTCCATTGCTTTTAAACAGAAAAAATCCACTCTCGATTAGCATTAGCATAATGCTAACATTAGCATGTATTGTTTGGTTTTCACTCACCAAGATGAGGTATCAGTGTGAACACAGCAAAGGACACAGCCACAATGCCCCTCACGCTCGTGCTCCCGTCAACTTAGGATAATAAAGGTTGCAAATTAGCGTTTGGAGAGTGTTTAGATCCATTTATAGCATTTTTCTGAATTAACTCACCAAGAAGAGGTATCAGTGTGAACCAGACCGCTCACAGCCTCTCTCGTCCGCTCTCATATCGTGAAAGACCAATTTCCAGCAGAGCGCCTCAGCACTTTGTTCGGAAGGCGGAGCTAATATCGCTCTTAATGAATGGAAAGACCTAGATCACCCAACGTGACCATGAAACGGAAATTTAAAAGTTGGATGACGAGGATCGCACTTCCTCTTCCCCAAAATAGTCGGTTTTTAAAATAAAATCACACAATTGCATTAATACAATTGACATCTGAGAAAAAAAAGGGTCATTTTCTCAGCTGGGTTACACTCTCCCGCGCTAAATATCATGCACTTTCCGTTGCATGTGCAACCAAGACTGTCCATCGTCAGTATTGGTTGAGTTGTAATGTGATCATTTTCAGTATTGTCTCCATCCGATATCATTTACGGTCGGAACTACGACGGTATCTGGTCGTCTTTGAACCTCCGACTTTCGTTTCTCTTTTGGCTTTGTACTGAGTGTACTTTGTGAGTTTTGAGCTTTTGGTTTGGCAGTTAGTTTTACTAGTTGCGTTTGACTTTCTGCAACTTGTTTTGAGAGTTCTTGGAGTGGGTTTAACAAGATATTGTTCTCATTTTCACCTGAACTGCATTGCACAGTTTGCACGTGGGATTGTTGCAGTTTGGACATAGCAGGATCAGTCAAGATTAATTCTACACTGGAGCGCCAAGTATCATAATCTAGCTCATAAGTTGGTCGGAGGTCTTTGCCAGAAAAAGCTCTGAGTTTTTGTGAAAACGGCTGCAGAGAAAAATCTTCTGTTTTTACAATGTGCTCAACTACCACACGTTGCACTTCTGGGGGATTTAAATCATGTGCAGAAACGGTGGGCATACTTTGAGCTGGGGTGCTCGCAGTGTGATTCGACTGGTCAGTTGGCTGTGCACCTCGAATACTGGGCTCAGCTGCGGAAGGCTGAGGTTGAGGTTCATCTAAGAAAGCTTCAGGTAAGTTATCAGGTAACTTAACTTGCTCTGATTGATCATTTTCAAATTCTTTGATTGCCTCGGAAATACGTAACATCACGTCTTTCAGGACATCTACAAAATCTCTGCCCCTCGTCTTCGCTAGGTTTTTAATGTTAGTGAGATGTAACTTGGTCATTTCGCTCCCTACACGGTGCGTATAAACACTGGCAAGAGATTGTATCATATAGCTGGCTCCACTATCAGATACATGAGTACATGGCAATGGGTCAAGAGCTTCAAAAGCAATACCCGAATGATACTCAAAAATAGCACTCTGGGAAAACTCAGACTTACTATCTGCTACTTTTATGACTCTTGAAATCGATCCATACCGTTTCAAAAACTCAGTCACTTCATCAAGTTGCTCATCTCCAGCGATTTCACTCACTATCACTGCATTTGGAATTTTCACAGATTCACGCTCAACAATATCCATTTTGGGTACGTTATAGGCTTGAAATAACGTAAGGGAGAGAAAAAAAAGGGCTCCTGGCTGGGCTCGCCACTTCTTATTGTAACCCTTACCTTATGTTAATTAGGTAAGGGAAATAATTAAGTGTAGACCAGTTGCTAGGTTCGTAAGGGTAACAATAGGGAATTAAAGTGAGTGTGGAATGAAATAGCTGGAGGCAAGAAATAAGCAATAATGGTTGTTATTTATAGGAAAAAAAAGTGAGCAATATATACAGACAATTTACTACTATACAAATATAACAACGGCCGGTATGAAATAAAACCCCAAAGATGTCCTACTGAGCTCAGTGTTCGTTTGTCCTTTCGGTTTAGTCGTTTGACCAGTCAAGATATCTTATATCTCCAGACTCAGGTTTCTTTTCCTCTTTTAAAGCGGCAGCTTGAGTTGTTACCACTTCAATGTTGTGCACTGGAGAGAGGAAGGATGTCCTTCAATCGAGATCTTGGTCAGATCTCGGTTCAATCTCGGTTCAGTCTCGGATCAGGCTCACCATCTCCATTCGGAGAGAATCCAGGATCCAGAAGGTTCTTGGTTGGCAACCAAAAAAAACCTAGCCTGCACAACAATAATGGTATTATTGTTTACAGCTAGAATAATTCGTCTTCCAACCCCTTCTTATATAACACCATAGCTTCGTGTTTAAATTCTTCTCTCATATTACTATTATTACAATCCAGCAATATAGTAATATCTTACATTTCACATCTTACATCTTACATGCATGTGTTCTTTTCTCACAATCTCTCTGGTAGTACATGAAATACTTTTTCTCTCATGTAACCAGTTAAATGAATTTCTCCTTTTATCTCTACATCATTTAACCATGAAATTATGATTAATCCCTTTTAACCTTGTCTTTGTAAATCATGAAATGAAATACAATTAATCTATCACATAACCAGGGAATATACCGTCCTATTACTTCCAATATTCCCTTTTAAAATCAGTAAAACTCTGTCTGAGCTACTGGGTTTAGCATAACCTATGGATTTACATAGGAGACCAACACCATGTGCTTTTAGCATCAAACTACACATTGCATTCGACAGAAATAGTGCATAAGAACTAAAAGTACTTCAGCATACTATTGGGAACTGAAATCACATTTAGGAAAACCATACAGACACAAAAATAGCCTTTTCCATTGCTTTTAAACAGAAAAAATCCACTCTCGATTAGCATTAGCATAATGCTAACATTAGCATGTATTGTTTGGTTTTCACTCACCAAGATGAGGTATCAGTGTGAACACAGCAAAGGACACAGCCACAATGCCCCTCACGCTTGTGCTCCTGTCAACTTAGGATAATAAAGGTTGCAAATTAGCGTTTGGAGAGTATTTAGATCCATTTATAGCATTTTTCTGAATTAACTCACCAAGAAGAGGTATCAGTGTGAACCAGACCGCTCACAGCCTCTCTCGTCCGCTCTCATATCGTGAAAGACCAATTTCCAGCAGAGCGCCTCAGCACTTTGCTCGGAAGGCGGGGCTAATATCGCTCTTAACGAATGGAAAGACCCAGATCACCCAACGTGACCATGAAACGGAAATTTAAAAGTTGGATGACGAAGATCGCACTTCCTCTTCCCCAAAATAGTTGGTTTTCAAAATAAAATCACACAATTGCATTAATACAATTGACATCTGAGAAAAAAAAGGGTCATTTTCTCAGCTGGGTTACATGAGGTATACCTATGATGAAAACTGGAGACCTCTCTCAACTTCTAAGTGGGAGAAGTTGCACAATTGGTGGCTGACTAAATACTTTTTTTCCCCACTGTATGCTTCCGTTAGGCAACATTATTAGAAAGCACTTTATACATTTTCATTGTTATGCAGATGATACGCAATTACACCTGTCAATGAAGCCAGATGATAGTAGTCAATTAGCCAAGTTGGAAGCCTGTCTTAAGGAAATCAAAGCTTGGATGACTTGTAATTTCCTGCTATTAAATTCTGATAAGACTGAAGTCATTCTTGTTGGTCCAAAAAACCTTAGAAATACCTTTCAAAATCAAACGTTCAGTTTGGATGCGGTTACTCTTTCTCTTAATAGCTCTGTGAGGAACCTTGGAATTATTTTTGATCAAGATTTGTCCTTCAATTCACATATTAAATTTGTTTCTAAGACTGCCTTCCATCATTTGCGTAATATTGCCTAGATCAGGAGCCTCTTGTCTCAGAGTGATGCTGACAAACTGATCCACGCTTTTGTTAGCTCGAGATTAGGTTAATGTAATTCTTTATTATCAGGTTGTCCTAAAACATCTTTAAATAGTCTTCAGCTGATCCAAAATGCTGCAGCAAGAGTTTTAACAGGTACTAGAAAGAGACATCATATCTCTCCGGTTCTGGCCTCCCTTCATTGGCTTCCCATAGAGTTTAGAATTAAGTTTAAAATCCTTCTTCTTACTTACAAAGCTCTTAACAATCAGGCTCCTTTTTATTTAAAAGATCTGATACTACCGTATTATCCTAACAGAGCACTACGCTCCCAAAATGCTGGATTACCTGTAATACCTAGAATCTCCAAAAGTACAATGGGAGGCAGAGCCTTCAGTTATCAAGCTCCTCTCCTGTGGAACCAGCTGCCAATCTGGATTCGGGAGTCAGACTCGACCTCTGTTTTTAAGAATAGGGTTAAAACCTTCCTTTTTGATATAGCCTACAATTAGGGAGGGATCATGTGTTTCTGAACCCTCCCTTAGTTATGCCGCTAATAGGTTTATTCAGCCGGGGGACCTCCAATAATGCACTGGGCCTCATTCCTTTCTTCACTCTCAATGATTTTTTTTTTTTTTTTTTTTGCTGGTCATTAACATCTGTTTGTTCTCTCCCATAGATTGAGTCCCCATCGTCCTGTTTGCTCTCTACATGTCTGTTCTTTTCATCTTCTCTGTCCCCTCACCCACCAGCCAGTCACAGCAGATGACTGCCCCTCCCTGAGCCTGGCTCTGCTGGAGGTTTCTTCCTGTTAAAAGGGAGTTTTTCCTCCTCTCACCAAGTGCTTGCTCACAGGGGATCGCCTGATTGCTGGGGTCTTTCTGCAACTGTGGGGGTCCCCCCTACAGTTGAAAGTGCTATGAGATGATTGTTGTTGTGAAATGGCACTATATAAATAAAGTTGAATTGAATTGAAAAGTAACTTTTACGTTACTTTTAAATGCATATTTAATTCAATTCAGTTCAACTTTATTTATTTATTTATTTTTTTTTTTATACTTTATTGATCCCCAGACAGGAAATTGAGGGCAGCGCCATTTCACAACAACAGTCATCTCATAGCACTTTCAACTGTAGGGGAGACCCCCACAATTGCAGAAAGACCCTTAAATCATCTTGCACACATAGTAAGATAATTTAATTAATGGATTACATTACGGACTTATTAATGTCAGGCTGAAAACAGACTGTTTCAGACAGAGCTTTTAGAACATGTTCAGTCTGCTTTATCCTGCCTTGAGAGCTCTTAATGTCGGAAAAATCTGAAGAAAATCAACATGATATTGCCAGTAATTTCCTCATTTTGGAGTGAGAGTTGGCAACACTGCATATAGCTGTCCATGTTTATCTCACCTTTATGATATGAATTTAATCTGATGTGCAGTGATCCAAAGAAAATGTCCATTATCCACAGTCCAAATGTCTGCTGTGACAGACATGATCCAGTCCCTCAAATTCCTTTTGGAGATCAAAATCCATTTTTGAAAAATCTTTATCCAGGTAGCAAGTACTGTAAATGTGTTTTAACTTCAGTGGATCACAGTCTCAGCTGTCTGAAGGAAAGTTACTATTGTCACGTCTTCAGTCTGTAACGGCGTATCTGGCAATCAGGTTTAATTCTTGCTGGGTCAGAAACTGTCCAGATGTTGTGCTTGAAATCTAACCATGGTTGTTGAGTCAAGAATATTTCCACTTTACATCCAGCCGTGGCTATTCAGATAGCATATATCCAGTAACACAGTGTTGTTTGCATAGCTAACAGCTGCATAGCTAGCTGTTGCTTAACACTAGCTTTGTTGGTGCTTTGTTGCTGTTTTCAAGCACTTCTGAAGATTGCAGTAGGTCTTAACCGGCACTTAGCTTCCAACCCACCAATATGCTTTTATCCTTAAGGGTGGATTCACACTACAGCGTTTGGACCAACTTTTACTGATGTTTTGGCAAACTGTCTGGCTTTGCTGGAAAAGTTAATGATAGTTGGTGTTTGTTGGCAAACGCTGGCAAAAGCTGTGTTCTTTGAAAATTTTCAGCATGCTGAAAATTTGTCCAACGTTTAGAAATACACGTTAGTGAAAGTTGTGCTCAGTTTGTGAGAGTTCCTGAGCACTAGGCAAAGTTATGCAGAGTTTTAAGTTGGCCTAAGTTAAAGCTGGGTTCACACTATAGGGTTTGGACTGGCTTTTACAGATATTTTGAAAAATCAGAGAAATTAGTCCAAACGTCGGTGAAATTACGTTTGTGAGCAGATTTTTTTTTTTTTTTTAAATCCAGCGCACACCAACTTTTACGAACTTTTACAAACTTTAGCTAACATTTGCCAGCGCTGCATTTGGCGTTGGCAAACTTTTGCCAACTTAGGCTGTCGTATGTGTAGCTGTTGCCAACTTAGGTTAACTTAAGCAAACGAATACTCAGTGCAGGTCAGCTGATGTCAGCGTCAAGCAACGCTCATATAAAGATCAGTGTTTGTGTAGGCTTCCTGCCATTCTGGACCTGCTTTTGGAGTGAACACATCTCCCTTGGGCATACGTTTCAGTATTTATTTTTGTTTCATATTCCTGTGTAGTTACTTCTCCATGCCCTTTTCCCCTGTTCATCCATTCATTCCTCTAAAAAAATAATACCATAATGCCTATATAAACTCCAACACTAAGTCCACAATTAAAATGTGAACGTGGATGGAATAAAAAAACTATTTAGCGTATCATCATATAAATAAAATGACGGGTGATTACATTTTGACTGTTACAACTCTCTCCATTAAAATAACATAAAATCCAGTTAAATGTCATTTACTTTTTGACACCACATCAGCGCTGTTTGATTCCCCACAATGGAAGCTGAACCAATAAATCCTGGAGAATGATTACACATGGAGCAGAAAATAAAGAACAGTAAATTTCTCAATGAGGAGATTTTTTTTTTCTGTTGGGCCATCACATTTTTGGGAGATTATATATATAATCATTTCAATTCTCCATTTCAATTCTCCTGTATGTCTTGCACGTATAGTAGTATTGACAATAAAATCTTTGAATTTTTCTTTTTTTAATTCCCCCTTCTCACCATTTCTCTTTCGTCCGTGCATGTCTGAAGTGAGTTTTAATCTAAAAACATCTGCTTCCACCAGCATTTCAGTCAACATTTGTCAATGGAGCTTAACTTAGGCCAACTTAGGCAAACTCTTCATAACCTAGCCCAGCGCTGAGGAACTTTTGCAAACTGAGCACAGTTTGCAAGTTATCATTTATGTAAGACTATAAAAATCAACTCTTTCAGATTTTTCAGTCTTATCACATTTTGCAATAATCACCAAATCTACAGCATTTTAACAAAATCATATCTCTCACATTTTATGAAAATATTTGACTTTTTTTTTTAATTATTTAAATTTAATCTTACCATGCCACTTACATCATCTGGTATCTCTTTGTCAGTTAGTGAGAAGCCTGGCATTGCATGCTGTTCACCAGTGTGCTGTAATCTGGGGTGTAGCTTGACACTGCAACTCAGTGAATCTTGCAGATGTAAATCAGTGAGGTGTGTTCTGTTTGTTTTTGATGAAGTTCATGTCAGAAAAGGCTGATTCACAGAGATAGGTTGAACCAAACAGGCTGGCAACCTTCATGGCTGCTGTGCATATACAGTACCATTGTACTTTTCTGTGTCCACAAGGCACCAAAAGTTTGGTGCTGCCTTGTTACAATTTCAATCTCCATCTGTCCGGCATCCAAGTTGAATGTTGCGCTTAGTTGTTCAGCAGTGCATGTTATGTCCACTTGCTTGAAAGGATTGGAAATGAATGACACACATGGCTCAAGCTGATCAAAGTCACAAAACCTGTTCTCAAACTCTTGCCCAAGCCTGTTTATCACTTCAGAGTACTTTTCTGCAACTTTGTCATAAGTCTCAAATGCAGAAGCATTGTCTTTCAGCACTGACTGCACAGAGGGAAAGTGCAGCACTTTTTTTCTCTGTAATTGCACAGAGAAAATGTTCAGCTTGGCTTTAAATGCATTTACAGCACTTATCATGTCAGCAACAGTCTTACCTTTGCTTTGCAGCTCACAGTTCAAAAGCTTTAGTTTCCTGGTGATGTCCGCTAAAAATGCAAGGTCAAGCATCCACTCAGTGTCCTCCAGCAGTGAGGCATCTTCGCCTTTGAATTGCATGAAGTCTTTGATTTCACATAAAAGTGACAAAAAACACTGCAAAACTCATCCCCCGCTGAGCCATTGGATTTCTGTGTGTAATAAAATATCACCATATTCAGTTGACAGCTCCTCCAATATGTAACCCTTGCCTTATGTTAATTAGGTAAGGGAAATAATTAAGTGTAGATCAGTTGCTAAGTTCGTAAGGGTTACAATAGGGAATTAGAGTGAGTGTGGAATGAAATAGCTGGAGGCAAGAAATGAGCAATTCATGTCTGTATTAATAAATATAGAAGGAGCAAAATATACAAACAATGTACAAATATACAAATATAACAACGGCTGGCATGAAATAAAACCCCAAAAGTGTCCTGCTGAGCTCAGTGTTTGTTTGTCCTTTCGGGTTAGTCGTTTGACCAGTCAAGATATCTTGTATCTACAGACTCAGGTTTCCTTTCCTCTTTTAAAGCGGCTCCTTGGGTTGTTACCACTTCAACATTGGGCACTGGAGAGAGGAAGGATGCTTTTCAATCGAGATCTTGGTTAGAGCTCAGATCAATCTCGGTTCAGTCTCGGGTCAGGCTCGCCATCTCCATTCGGAGAGAATCCAGGATCCAGAAGGTTTTTGGTCGGCAACCAAAAAAACCTAGCCTGCACGACAATAATGGTATTATTGTTTACAGCTAGAGTAATTCGTCTTCCAATCCCTTCTTATATAACACCATAGCTTAGTGTTTAAATTCTTCTCTCATATTACTATTATCACAATCCAGCAATATAGTAATATCTTACATTTCACATCTTACATGCATGTGTTCTTTTTTTCTCACAATCTCTCTGGTAGCACATGAAATACCCTTTTTTTCATGTAACCAATTAAATGAATTCCTCTGTTCATCTCTATATCATTTAACCATGAAATTATGATTAATCCTCTCTAACCTTGTCTCTGTAAATCATGAAATGAAATACAATTAATTTATCACATAACCAGGGAATATACTGTCCCATCACTTCCAATATTCCCTTTTAAAATCAGTAAAACCCTGTCTGAGCTACTGGGTTTAGCATAACCTATGGATTTACATAGTAGACCAACACGATGTGCTTTTAGCATCAAACTACACATTGCATTCAACGGAAATAGTGCATAAGAGCTAAAAGTACTTCAGCATACTGTTGGGAACTGAAATCACATTTAGGAAAACCATACAGACACAAAGACAGCCTTTTCCATTGCTGTTAAACAGGAAACAATCCACTCGCGACTAGCATTAGCATAGCGCTAACATTAGCATAACATTAGCATGTATCTGACTCACTAAGATGAGGTTTCAGTGTAAATACAGCAAAGGACACAGCCACAATGCCCCTCACGCTCGTGCTCCCGTCAACTTATGATAATAAAGGTTGCAGATTAGCGTTTGGAGAGTGTTTAGATCCATTTATAGCATCTTTCTGAATGAAACTCAC
Organism: Pholidichthys leucotaenia; assembly: GCA_020510985.1. Classification (NCBI taxonomy): domain Eukaryota; kingdom Metazoa; phylum Chordata; class Actinopteri; order Cichliformes; family Pholidichthyidae; genus Pholidichthys; species Pholidichthys leucotaenia. Next base: position 438,009,429 of record CM035836.1, on the reverse strand, counting down.
CAAGAAGAGGTATCTGTGTGAATCGCTTCACAACCTCCCTCGTCCGTGCTCGTATCGTTAAAGACTGGATTCCCAGTTCACGCTGGCTGCCTCTACTCGGAAGGTGGGGCTAATATCGCTTTTAACGAATGGAAAGACCCAGATCACCCAATGTGACCATGAACCGGAAATTCAAAAGTTGGATGACGAGGATCGCACTTCCTCTTCCCCAAGACAGTCGGTTTTCAAAATAAAATCACACACTTTCATTAATACAAATGAAATCTGAGAAAAAGGGTCAATTTCTCAGCTGGGTTACAAATAGCACCTTGAATATCCTGTGTTGTTTGGGTTTGGAGCGGATGCTGTTTATGATTTTCATGACTGGAGCTATCACATGCTCAAATCCAGTCACTTTTGCACATATGGCCTGCTGATGAATGATGCAGTGGTAATGCAGGAATAGTGGGAAGTCTGTAGTCACCAATACCAGCTTTTCCAATGGTACCTTTTTCTCCGCTAAAAACTTCTTCACCACATTATGGATTTCTACTCCCCTTGTAGTGGTTTTAAGAGGCAGTAGTGTCAGGAGTTCTTTTTTTGTGGAGAAATAATCAAACACCGTCCAAATGAAAATCATCAACTGCACTGTACTGTTGTTGTCCACGGACCCATGGCACTGGATGCTAAACCATCAGCACTTCGCCAGATCCTGGTTCAGCTGCTTGGCCAAGTTCTCATACATCGCTGACACTCTTCTAACCATCGTATTTGCCCCATTTGCACATCAGAGAGAGTGGAGATGACATCAGTTCCATTCTTTGCATCTTTAAATACGGTGTTTGCAACTATCATCATTGCTTCTTTGAAAACCTCCCCATCTGTAAAGGCCTTCTTCTTCATCAAAAACTGTGTAGCTCTAAATGAGGCTTTGGTTGTTATTTGGGAATTTTTCAATAGCCTTGTGAAAAGAGACTGCTGATTGCCCAAAGTTGCTTTTAACTCACGTGCTTTCTCTGCCCGCAGTGCACTGCCTGGTGGATAGTTAGCATGGTCGCTTTCATGACACGTATTGAAGTGTCTTTCAGCATTGTGCCACTATGCCGTTGCCACAGTTTCCCCACAAGTAAGACACACACATTTTTCTTTCACCATAGTAAAAAAGAACTTTTCTTCTGTCATGACTTTTAACTTATAGCTGTCATGGTGTGGCCCCCGCGGACCACAAATGAGACGCTATAGGCGACCAGTGAGTTTGTGTGTTTATTAAACTAGGAAAAAGGTACAAAATAATGAGCCACATGGGGCAAAACACAAACAAGGACTATGGTTAAGGCACACAGACGATAAACACAGGCTAAGGAATAAACTTACAGAGAATGGCGAGGAACAGGAGGATGACTGGAGCCGGGACGTAGGGTCTCCAGCCTAACATTGGGGAGACCAGCATTATCCATACACGTATGAGGTTGCAGCCCGGAGTAACCTAAGCTGCTCCCTTAAGTAGGGCGAGATGATTGATCAGCTGATGAGGCGTTAACGGCTGAATCAGATCAAGTCCCACTGTCACTGCTGAGCTTGGCTCCTGACAGCCGGAAGCCCTGCAGAGACGCTGTCAAAATAAGGGCTCAGAGAACCCACAAGGAATTACTAAAGAATGGGAAGGAAACACTGCATGACCCGAGCGCGGACGAGATCGGCGCTCAGACCACGACAATAGCTCACGTGCAGAGTGCAACAACAACGAAACAACCACACCGGAGAACACATTTGAGGGTTTTTATTAATTTCAAGAAATAACTCGAACTCTGCTACAGAAAACGTCACTCGCCAGAGGAAGGAGTCCTGTGGAGAGATGAACGAGAGCAGTGTGAGGAGAAAAGGCGAACAGGGAAATGGCTGGCCAAATTACCACTTACATGAGTAGAACAAGAGCACCGGCAGGGACTCCATCGGGGAGAGACGAACCAGCAGGATGAAGCAGTCGTAGGGAGGAGTGACTGGTGGTGCCTGACTGGGTAGAGAATAGCTGCGGTGGAGTGTGGATGGAGGGGCAGGTGAGCGCACGCAGTCCCCGAAGACGCACCCACACCAATGGCAGCAACCTGAAAATAAGGAGAACACACAGACGGTGAGTACAAACACTTCACCAACTTATAGAATAATAATTCCACCGTGTCTACTGCGAGGTAGTATACCCAGATGAGCCAGCACTGAGGCGATGACAACGTAGTCCTTATAAGCACTGGCTGATGAGAAGCAGCAGGTGCCTCCACTCTCCCAGGTGTGCTGATTGCAGGAGAGGAGAGACAGGGGAAGGAGGGGGCGAGCGCTCACCGGACCATGACATCTTCCCATTCACTATGAAAATGATAAGGTTTTTTTCTTTTTTCTGCCATCTTTTTGGATATAGAATCTGCATTCAACTCCTCATCGTCGCATCGCCTGCTAGCTTATCTCTACAAACGCTGAAATTTGTCACGGCACAATAGTGACCTTTGAACCAGAATCAAGCAGAGTATTATTATTATATTAAACATTTTTAATTGCTTCTATATTTTTGTTTTAAAATCTACACATCATTGCAAGTGTGATTCAAAAATAATGATAACACGATTTAAGAAATTTAAGACGAATCTCAGTGGTGACTAGTGCTATTTTCAGAACAGGGTCACAGACGACTCACACAGTCCCTGTGGGTGACCTGGTGCTCACGGGCACCATGTTGGTGACCCCTGCTCTAGGCAAACATAAACACATTTGTTTCCACTATGAACACTTGTAGGTTCCTTAGGAGTCAGCCGTGCTGGCCGACTGACTGGCAGACTGTTTCTTGTTAGGCTGATTAAAATATCCCATCTAATTAGTGTCCGTATCACAGCTCAGTTCCCAGCTGCTGTAGCATCAGAAAGATGGAGGATTTACTATACTGGCATTAAAACTCCTGTGCTCTGCCTGCCGTTTCAGTAAGGCTACTGGCAGTTGCCATTTATGTGCAATATAATCACCAACTTCTTGATGAGTTGTGCTGAATAATCATCAGTCTGTAAATGGAACCCTATAGCCTTAAGCCATCTCTGTAGTTTGATAGTTATCAATTATCATGAATTATTTGGCATTTCTTTTTTTTTAAACAAGTAGCCCCGCGACCCGAAAAGAATTAAGCGGAAGAAGATGGATGGATGGATGGATGGATTTAAGTAGTCCGAACAAGTGATAAAGAGGCACCCAGAAAATGTACTTGTGAGTCATTTGACAGAAATATTTATGTATTTGTCAGTTTTACAGAACATTTTGCCCTTGTAGTGGATCATAGGCCTCTTTGTAATGCAGAATGCGGAAAATGGCATGTATGAGGTTTTTTTTGGTTTTTTTTTTTAAAGATTCCAACCTGCTCTGCCTGTACTGGTGAGGCACAACAATCATTGCTTGATTTTTACAGCAGATACTTCATTCCACTTTATTTATAAATTAGTACAACTAAAAGTCAGTGAAACAATGCTGTCATGAATCTGGGTGTGGCTGTTCCAAACCCAGTTCTGACTTATTGTTATGTTTTGCCCTATTTTCCTTCTGGCATGTCAGAGAGCTCTTTGGGTCCTTCACTCTCTGACAGCTTGGGCACGCCTCCCCCTCTTGTCAGTGCCATCAGCTGTTTCACATTATGGGTGTTCCCACACACATACCATACACATACACACTCCATTCATTCCCATTCACACGCTCATAAACGCACTCTTACACACCTGATTCAATCATGTTCAGCCCACGCTTCCTCGCACCGGCAATCCCTTCCCTCGTTTGCATCAGGATTATTTATTCGCTGCATTTGTGGAAAGAGATTGTTGGAGCATTCACCTCCATATGTGGCAGCGAGTTCTCTACGTATGAGTTTTCACTACCGATGTCATTCAGCCAGTCACTTTAAGTTTGGTTAATTCCTTGGTGTTACGGCTGACCCAGCTTCAAAAAGCCCCTGGATCGCTGCAGTTCAGTAAGTTATCTTTGCCTTTCTTCCCGTGTCAACAGCTGCTCTGTGGCACTAGGCATTCCCGTCGTTGGGCTGTAGAGCTTCCAGGCAGCGCCCTGTATGTCTGGCGGCTTAATCTCATCATTTCTACTTCCTGTATTTGTGTGGTCAAGCTGGACTGGTTATTTTTGTGGTTTAAGTTAATAAATGGCACTTTCTACTCTCGCAATTGGGTTTTTCATTCTCTCCCTCGTGTGCCGTATAGTGGTGCACGAGGAATTGCGACAGAATGCTCCAACCATACAGAAAAAACCCAGTGGAGTAGAAGTGTGTTTTTTTCTTTTTCTTTCCATGCCTTTTCCCTTCCTCCCCGAGTTTTAACATGGTGGTTCGGACAGAGAGGGAGCTAGAGCAGGAGCTGCGTTCGCTGTACTTCCTAAAGGAGGTTTTCTCATGGACGCAGAAGCCCTGTTCCTTCCCGACTGTTCGACAGGCTCGGGACACCGCGAGGAGGGTTACAGAGCGAGACAGCCTCTTGGATCATCTGGAGGCAATGGAGATCCTCCGGGACATCTTCGCCGTGCCATGTGAGGAGGCGGATGAGGATCTCCCAGTGCTCAAACTCCTCACAGCCACTTCGCTCATTTCTCCAGAAGATGTGGGGCTTCTCTGCATGGGTGACCCGCTGCCCAGCGCGGTGCTCCGCATCCCAGATTATCTGGTTCCCAAGTCACCCAGGAGGAGGAGGAGGAGGAATCCCCACCATAAGAAGCGTCCAGCCCCGCTGACAACAGCTCTGCCTTTCCGCTCCGAGCCATGCTCCGCTCCATCACAGGAGGTACTGGAGGAACACAGGCAGGCTCTTCTGGCGGAGACGGACCTCATCTTGGAGGTGAAGCCATGGCTCCTCCCGGAGATGGCCAGGAGATTAAAGGAACTTTCTCCGAGGGAGGGGGAGCCGCAGCTTGATGAGGAACACCAGGAGAGGAGAGAGGATGCCTCAGAGGCCGCTGGGGACGTCCAGTGCCAGGAGAACAGGCAAGTTTCTTCAAATTTAACTTTCACGGTCGATGAACAATTTTGCCTGCCTCCTGGCAAGGAGACTTGGAGTGTGCACTCCCCTGAGTGCTCCGCCCCAGCGGCATATAGTACTCTCGTACCTGACCTCACCAACTCCTTTCTGTGTGCCCCTACGAGCCCACCGGTTCTGGATCCAGGTCACTTGAGGGGAGAGGAGCCGGAGGCCTGGGAGGGTCCAGATCATGGGCCAGCGGAAGGGTCATCCACGGCCACCACGGCAGAGGAGCTGGAGGTGTGGAGGATGGTGCACAAGAGAACCACAACTGCAACCACCATCACGCCTGCTGCGGGGGCCGCCGCAGCAGAGTCATTCCCTGGACCAGACCTCCAGCCGATGGGACCCGGGGCATCATCGTCGGAGTCCTGAACGGCAGTAGAGCTTGAGCACAGGCAAGTGAGCTCTCCTATAGTTCATCTGTTAATGATTGAGGGATCTTGTCTGGCTCTTGGGGAGGGGAGTCGGGTGCGCCTCTCAGCCGCATCTGGATCCCCCTCGTCGGGCTCTGCCACTGCCGGCGACCCTAACCGTTCCTCCTCTCCTATCCCCTTCGAGCTCCTTCCTAGGGTCGCCGGACAGGAGCTGCCACAAACTGGGTTGCCCACAGACGACGAGGGCCCAGTTTTCCCAGAGGAGGTCGACGGGGGTGTAGCACCTGACGGACCAGAGGAACCCGCGCACCCTAAATCGCCAGAGTCCTGGACGGCGGTGGAGCCCAAGTTCAGACAAGTGTGCTCTATTATGTCAGCAATGTCAATGTCGATGTCACACTGCCCAACTCATGGTGAGGAGGACCCAGGGCAGCTCACAGTAGCCCTCGGGGCCACCTCACTGGGCTTTTCCGCTGCCAGCAATCCTGAACCAGTCTCTCTTTCTCCCTCTCTGGGCTCGGATCCCCCGACAGGGTTGCCGGAGAGCAGCTGATCCTGCCAGAAGCCTTTGAGGATCAGGGATCAGCACCAGTGGTCAAGGGGAGCATAACCTCCCCCATTGAAGGAACCACCATGGGTGCAGCAAGGCTCTAGCCAGAGTTCACCACGGGTGCAGCGAGGCTCCAGCCGGAGTTCACCGCGGGTGCAGCGAGGCTCCAGCCGGAGTTCATTGTCGGTGCAGCAGAGCTCCAGCCGGAGTTCACCTTCGGCGCAGCCACATCCCAGACCAGGACCGTCGCAGGAGCTACGGTCCCTCTGCTCCAAGCTTCAGAAGACAGGGGGCTCCCATCTCTCAGTGTGGTCCCCGAGGTTCCCAGAGGGGTAGGCAGCCTCTCCGGCTCCCCTTTCTGATGGCTCCACCACGCTGGTCGACCACCCAAAGGACTTGGCTTATGGGTCGGGTGGCCCATCGGCCCAGGCAAGCCGCCGGACACAATCCTGCGAGCCGCCTGATGGACATGGGACTTTTTACTTGTTGTGTTTCTCACCGGTTGCTTGCCTCCTAACCGGTTTTCCCCCACCTCCCACCCTGGCTAATTGTTTGTTGCCGGGGGGGGTTCTTTTCTTTTTGTTTTTGGCTGATGGTACTGGGGTGTCTGGAATCAACCCCTAGAGGAAGGGACCCTGTCATGAATCTGGGTTTGGCTGTTCCAAACCCAGTTCTGACTTGTTATGTTTTGCCCTGTTTTCCTTCTGGAGCATCAGAGAGCTCTTTGGGTCCTTCGCTCTCTGACAGCTTGGGTACGCCTCCCCCTCTTGTCAGTGCCATCAGCTGTTTCACATTATGGGTGTTCCCACACACACACACACACACACACACTCCATTCACTCCCATTCACACGCTCATACACACATTCTTACACACCTGGTTCAATCATGTTCAGCCCACGCTTCCTTGCACCAGCAATCTCTTCCCTCATTAGCATCAGGATTATCTATTAGCTGCGTTTGTGGAAAGTGACTGTCGGAGCATTCACCTCCATATGTGGCAGCAAGTTCTCCATGTATGGGTTTTCCCTACCGTCATGTCATTCAGCCAGTCACTTTAAGTTCGGTTAATCCCTTGGTGTTACGGCTGACCCTGCTTCACTCCTTCATCCACCAGATTGCATGGAAAAGCCCCTAGGTCGCTCCAGTTCAGTAAGTTATCTTTGCCTTTATTCCAGTGTCGACAGCTGCTCTGTAGCACTAGGCATTTCCGTCGTTGGGCTGTAGAGCTTCCAGGCGGTGCCCTGTATGTCTGGTGGCTTAATCTCATCATTTCTACTTCCTGTATTTGTGTGGTCAAGCTGGACTGGTTATTTTTTATGGTTTAAGTTAATAAATGGCACTTTCTACTCTTGCAGTTGGGTTTTTCATTCTCTCCCTCGTGCGCCATTATACGGCGCATGAGGAATTGTGACAAATGCAATCAAGCTAAAGCTACTAATTAGAGCGCATGAGAAAAATCAGCAACTTGTTGAAGGAGGTAAATTAAACATTTACTAAAATGATTTTCTTCCTTCAGTTTGGTCACATACTGCACCAAATGTGAAGGCAGCAAGAAGTGATTGAACTGGAAGACAAATTTTACAAAGCGAGTTGATGAACTTTCACACTTTACCAATTGCTTATCATCATTAAAAAAATAGTATAGATAATAATACTTAGTTAACTTTTGCACGTTATGGTGTGGGCCTATCAGAGAGAGACACCTGGGGACAATTTAAAGTCACCAATTAATTAAGCAATATTACATGAGAGGCAGTCCAGTATCAATGAATATAGTAACAGCAGGTGTGATACGTCTATTAGAGTATCACACCCGTAGTTAGTATACTCATAATACCGTAGCAACTTCAAGTGTAATATTGCTTTAAAACAACAGTTCCACAAGCACAATTTAATAAATGACAACAATACTGGAAAAAATATAATGATTTGTTATGGCTTTACATTATTTTGCACAGCTGAGAATAGTCCCTCTAAATGTAGCCAGTAACTGTTGCTAAACATCTCAATCAGCATGAAGACATCTGTTGTCATTTAACACACATGTAAACAAATTAAATATTGTCAAATGCAAAAGTCATTGTTTATTAATACATACCAGTCACCTGTTGAGTCGGTACCAAAAAGGCCCAGATCAAACCGTGGCCCATGTATTGCTGGTTAGCATGCTAATGATTTGGCTTTAGCACACTTCGCTTGCTTTATCTTGGCATTTTTAGATGAAATAAAGAGTTCATTACAACAAAGATATTGTGGTTTGTTAATCAAGACAATAAATCCAACTCTAGCACTGCCTATTTTTTTAAACGGACATGAAATAGCTTAAAGGGTACCTGTGGTGGTCGTCTAAACGCATTCAACTTGAAAACATTAGGCAAAGTATTCGTTATTTGGTTAAATAATTATTGCCAGCCATATACCACCAGAGAAATATGCAAATACGACCGCAGGCATGGCCAGCCAATGAAAACTCTGAAAGCAGCCATGACACATGCGGATGTGACGTCACTTCGTTGATACGCAACAGTCAATGCTCCGCCTGTATGAGAGACTAGGGTGCTGTTGTGAGTGTTTTTATTCTATTATGGCTGAATTGTCGGACTCTGAGGAAGAATTCGTCCAACATGGCTACAGGTTTGAGCCAGAAAGGTCTTCTGAGGGTTAAAGTGACGAAGTGGTCCTCACACACAACGCAATTTCGTCTGAAAGGATTCGTCTGTGCCCTGTTCCGAGATTGCGCAATCGCTTTTCCGCTCCGATCTTCTGACAAGGTGAGCTGGGTTTGGGTACACAAAAGAAGTGTTTATCTTTGTGTTTTCGCTTAACGAAATTACGTCAACGAAATTGTGTCAACGAAATTACGTCACAGGAAGCGTCCTGGCAGGCCATGTAGCCACTAGTATGGCTGCACCCATGTTTTGCTGACATAGCTGAACCAGCACATCAGCAATGGATTTATATCAAATTGCTTTGAAAATGAATTTCAACTTAAACTTGAACTAGAACGTGAGACAGGGGCTCAATATAATATCTTTTTTTTCACGACCACCACAGGTATGCTTTAACAACGTTAATGCAAGGGCAGACGTAAACAAAGTTTTTTCAAAAGGGTGGGACATCCGGGTCAAGGATGTATAATTTCTTGTCAAACAGCGCCTCACTGTGGAAATTAAGGTATCTAAAACAATATTGCAAGAGAGTTGATAGTAAATTACTGTTAGTATTTAACAATTACATGAACACCTTTGAAGCGGAGTGATACTGTACATATCCAGTGAAATGTCAGAGTGCAGTTATCATGGATTTTAGTAACTCCTGGAATCCCTATTGTCCAGTCAAATTGCTTGGTCGGAACTAACTGTTGCATAACCTAAAATGCATGTCTTTGGAAGGAAACTGGAGCCCCCAGAGTTAACCCACACAGCACAGGGAGAACAGGCAAACTCCACACAGAAAGGTTCCCACCTCTGCCAGCCAGGGATTTGAACCTAGAATCTTCTAGTTATTAGGCAGCAGTGCTAACCACTGTTCCACCATGTTGCCCCAAATATAAAACCATAAATAAATGTCTTACCCATAAAAAGTAGTTCAGAACCAGTCCATTCCACTGGACCTCCATGGTGATGCTTGTTGCTTGCTAACTTTTCTGAACTATTTTGCACTCCATGGTCCACCATTTCCCTCAGTTGCTTGTTTCAGTGTCTACTTAAATGTAATCTACAGTCCAAATGTCCACATAGTATACAGCAATACTCCAGCAAACTGAGTTTTACACCCAGAATTAAATAAAATGAGGAGTTTCTGCATGGGCTTATTGTGTGTTGTGCCAAAGAGTGTCTGGGTGGGATAGTTCTTCCATGTTTCAGAGGTGTGCAATGACAGAAAGGGCCATGGGGTGGGTGGGAGGGTTAATTTTTAAATTTGTTTGCAAATTTTTTGTTAATTTTTAAAATCTGTTAATTGGACAATCATAATCATTTGAGTTAATGCATTAATTCTCCCCAGTTCTCATATATATATCAGTGATGGGCAACATCGCAACATCCATTTCCAAAAATCAGTTATTTATATCACGTTTGCCGTATTTGGAACCACATTCTTTGATGCAATTATAGAATCCGCCAGCAGAGGGAGTGCTAATTGAAACCTAGGTGCTGCTCTGTGTGCAAGTGTCAGTCAAGGAGACAGCCAGAGTGAGGGAGCCAGAGGGAAAAGTGCACCGGCGGAGAATGTGTTTTTAAGGTATGTTGCCTACTAAAACTGCATTAATAGGCTGTAAATAGCAGTGAATGTACAAAGTAGGCTGCTTTTAAACAAGAATAAATACTACTGCGGAGCTGTAGCATTTATTCTTGTTTGGCAGGTGAAGCCTCATGGAGCTCAGAGGCTTTTCTTCTAATTGTGCAGAAAAATATTCAAAGCTTTTGAGGTTTATTTCTAAAGAGCAGACTGAAGCACTGATAGTTTCAAATCCATGTCAGCAGCAAAAGTTCAGAGACTGTGGTTGTAGTAATCTGCTGATTTTTTTTTTTCATTTATACCTGTGGCTCTTAAACTTTTTTTAATTCCCTTTTTGGGGAGCCTGTCATGTTTGGGGTTGTCTTCAACCCCGTCCTTGACCTGTGGCTGTAGGTTTTGATTATTGCTTATTAATTCCAGCTGGGGGCGGCGCAGAGACGGAGTGGTTAGCACTGCGGCAGCACAGCAACTCACACTTGGCCAGGGGATCCTGGGTTCGATCCCAGCCCCCGACCAACAGTGATCTGTGTGGAGTTTGCATGTTCTCCCCGTGTCTGCGTGGGTTTACTCCGGGATTTCTCCGGTTTCCTCCCACATGCCAAAAACATGCAAGTTAAGTTAATTGGCATCAAACTGGGGATTCTAAATTGCCCTTAGGTATGACTTTGAGAGTGAATGGTTGTCTGTCTCTCTGTGTTGGCCCTGCGATGGACTGGCGATCTGTCCAGGGTGTACCCTGCCTTTCGCCCAAAGACGCTGGGATAGGCTCAAGCCCCCCTGCGACCCGAAAAGGATTAAGCGGAAGAAGATGAATGAAAATGAATAATTCCATCTGGCAGATTGAGCCTTGCTCTCCGCCAGTCCTACAGCCACACCTCCTCCTCTTACCAGATATTCACCGGCTGTATGGTTTCACCACATGCACACATACGCACGCACGCATGCACACACGCACACACGCACACACATACACACGCACACACACACACACACACACACACACAGAGTTCCACTCAGTCACGCGCCTGCTTGCCACACAGCTGTGTCCACTTGCCTTCGTTAGTGTATTGTGTACTTATAGGGAGGCAGTGTGATCAGTCAGTGTGGCAGCTTAAGTCAACATTGGGCATCCTGGCTCACAGAGTATTGGCTCCTTTCCTTTTGGACTTCACCATGTTGTACTTCAGAGCCTTTCCACTCCAGCATAATTGTAAGTCTTCTTTTTGTGCCTTTTCTCTCCACTCTTGCCAGCCTGGAGTGCGTTAGGCGTCTCATCTGAGCCAACGAAGTTTGTAGCCAGTTGTCTCATCCCTCCTCTACTGTGACCGCTATTTGGACATTGTGTATATTTTTCCCATTGTTAATAAACACGCTACATTACTGCACGTTGGGCTCACATCAATTTATATGTCCGCTGCGAGATTACGCAACAGACATGACAGAGCCATAAACAAACCCACCTACTCACAACTATTTCTCTACCCCTCCACACTCCAAGAGCAAGCTAAGCCTCATCATACTCCTATTCTTCTTGGCTTTTTTTGTTAATTATCATCCGGAATTTCTCTCTGGCCATCATTTTGATGGAGAGAGTTTTAAAAATTAGATCAGGATATAATTGTAACCATCCATCCATCATCTGCTGCTTAGTCCTTTTCAGGTGAGGGGGGAGGACTGGAGCCTATCCCAGCATCTTTGGGCGAGAGGCAGGGTACACACTGGACAGATCACCAGTCCATTGCAGGGCAGATAAAATTTTATCAGTAATTTTTATTCTAATATGATAAACCACTGAGTAGCTTTTATTTTCATATGCATTTTCAGTTTTAATTGTGTACTTTTGCCTTTGCAGGAAATAATACCCCCCATCCCCCTTCATGGAAGGTTTACATGTAAATCTGGCCCTCGAGAAGTGAGAAAAAAATTTTGTGGCCCTCATTGCCACCAAAGTTGCCCATCTCTCATATATATACAGTATATATATATATATATATATATATACTGTGTATATATATATATATATATATATATATACAGTATATAGGACCTGCACCAGCTCACCATCTATAATGGTGAGCTGGCCAGGTCCTGTTGCAGCAAAGCATCCCCAAACTATGACACTTCCACCTCCATGCTTCACAGTTGGTATGAGGTTCTTTTCCTGGAATGCTGTATTTGGTCTACGCCAAACACGTCCTCTGTTCTGGTTCCAAATAATTCAGTTTTAGACTCATCTGTCCAAAGAATATTATTCCAGAAGTCCTAGTCTTTGTCTACGTTCTCTGTGGCAAACTTCATTCTGGCCTTCATGTTTTTCTTGGAGAGCAAAGGTTTCCTCCTTGCATGCCTTCCATGCAAGTTAAACGTGTGCAGTCTCTTTCTGATTGTAGAGGCATGCACTTTCACATCAACAGTAGCAAGAGCCTGCTGTAGGTCCCGTGATGGCATTTTAGGGTTTTTGGAGACTTCTTTAAGCATCTTGCGGTCTGCTCTCGGGGTGAACTTGCTTGGACGGCCAGACCTGGGCATATTGGCAGTTGGTTTGAATGTCCTCTTGTAGAATATTTTCCGGACAGTGGAAAGCTAATTTCAAATTCTTTTGAGATCTTTTTAAATCCCTTACCAGACTCATAAGCTGCTACAATCTTCTTTCTAAAGGCCTCAGACAGCTACTTCCATCTCACCATGGTGTTCACTCTCACGTCAACAGTCAGGAGCAGACCAAACTAAATGTCTGAGTTTTAAATAGGACAAGCCTCCTTCAAAATGCTGAGTAACGATGTTCTAATCATGTGCACCTGACGTGATACACCTGTGTGTGATTTTAGCCATTTTAAGTGGGAATAAATGTGGGGGTGTCCCAATATTCCTCGCCAGAAATTGCATGTTGTTATAATTACATTTTAAAGAAAATTTTTAAAAATCTTTTCTGCAGTTTTAATTGTTTAGTTATATTATTTGAATCTCCCAGTATTGTTAAAATTGATATTAAATATTAAATATCCACATGTCCAAATATATAAAAAACACAAAGGTTTTCAAAGGGTGTCCTAATTTTTTCACATGACTGTGTGTGTGTGTGTGTGTGTGGGTGGGTGGGTGGGTTTGGTAGCCAAACCCAGTTCTGACTTATTGTTATGTTTTGCCCTAGTTTCCACCTGGCGCTTCAGGGAGCTATTGGGCCATCGCTCCCTGACAGCTCTGGCACACCCCCTCCTCCTGTCAAGTGCCATCAGCTGTACTGTCACAGGTGTTCACACACATACACACATACACACACACACACACACACACATGCACACGCTCCATTCATTCCCATTCACACACTCATACACGCTCTCTCCCACACCAGGTTCCAATCAAGTTCAGCCCACGCTTTCTCGCACCGGCAATCTCTTTCCTCATTAGCTTCAGGAGTATTTGTTTGCTGCTATTGTGGAGAGAGATTTGTATTGATATGTGAAGTTCCTATAGAGTCACCACAAGAGGGCAGTATGACCCTGGCCATGACCTGAGTATAAAAGGAGTTGTACATGAGCCACTGTGGTTAGTTGTTGGTTGAAGTTGCAGTGACAAGTAAAAGTTCTAACTGACACCCGGTGTGTGTGCGCCTCGTCATTACATGGTACCAGGATAAAAGATACGAACCGACGACGAAGATGAACGCTCTTCGACAGCCGGACGAGTTAAAGTTGACCGGTAACGTCAACGAGAACTGGAAAGCATTCAAACAAAGTTTTGAACTTTATTCGCTAGCTATCGGTCTCCGTGACGAGGAGAGGAAGATAGCATTACTGCTAACAGTAGCAGGGCGAGCGGCGCTAGATGTGTTCAACACATTCATCTTCACGGAAGAAGAAAAAGGCAAATTCGACGTCGTAATGAAGAAGTTCGACGATTATTGCACACCGAGAAAGAACGAAACGTACGAGAGGTATGTGTTCAGAAAAAGACTTCAGAAAGAGTCAGAGTCCATCGAGCTGTATGTCACAGACCTACGGTTGAAATGTCAGTCATGCAACTTTGGAACATTGAGTGAGTCAATGATACGGGACCAAATTGTAATTGGGGTCCAAGACAACAAATTGCGGATGCAATTACTGAAAGAGACTAACTTAACGCTGGAGAAAGCGATACAGACTTGCCAAGCGTCTGAGAGTACAAAGGCACAATTAAAGACTTTTAGCAGCAAGGAAAAAGAGACTGCTGAGGTCGATGCAGTGCAGCGTGCGAAGCCGAAAGGAACGTTGTATGCAAGGAAAAGAGATGCAAAGCGCGCGCGCGGGAACTGTGAGCGGTGTGGAATGCAACATGCGCCAAAGCAGTGTCCAGCATTCGGGAAGGAATGTCGCAAGTGTGGCGGAAAAAATCACTTCGCAAAGACCTGCTTCTCAAAGAAGAGGGTGCAACTCGTGGAGAAAAAGAGCGACAGCGAAGAGGATCAGTTTTACGTGGACGCCATCGAGGGAGAGACGAGCGCTGACGAATGGATAGTGTGCTTGGAGATGAATGGCACGGACATGTCACTGAAGCTCGACACAGGTGCGCAGGTAAACATCCTGCCAATGAAAGATTTTAAAAGACTGAAAAACAAACCGAAAATAAGAGATAAAAAGATTAATCTGAGAACATATGACGATAAGCCAATACCCACTAAGGGAATATGCAGGGTTACACTGTCAAACAAAGATAAGACAGTGAATGCATTGTTTGTACTTGTTGATGGAAATAGACAAGCAATTTTGGGTTTAAAAACATGCGACCAGCTAGGTCTGATCAAGAGGGTGAATGTCATTGATACAGACAAGGTGACAGCACGAGAAAATACAGAGGCTACAACAAGTAAGCACAAACACACTGACTGGGTGAAAGAATACAAAGAGGTGTTCAAAGGAATAGGCCGCCTACCAGGCAAACAAAAAATTAGGCTGAAAGAGAATGCAGAGCCAGTCATACATCCAGCAAGAAAAGTGCCAATAGCTCTTAAAAAAGAGGCTGAGAGAAACACTAGACTCACTGATAGCAGACGGAGTGGTCAGAAAAATAGAAGAACCAACTGAATGGGTTAACTCCTTAGTTATAGTGGAGAAGCCAAATGGAGATTTGAGATTGTGCATAGATCCGAAAGATCTAAATAAAGTAATACAGCGGGAGCATTACAGGCTACCAACAAAATCTGACATAACCAGCACAATGAGTGGAGCAAGTTACTTCACAAAATTAGATGCCAAATCTGGGTTTTACCAAATAGTGCTCGACGAGGAAAGCGCTAAATTGTGCACATTTAATACGCCATTCGGAAGGCATTGCTTTCTACGAATGCCGTTCAGGATTAGCTCAGCCCCTGAAATTTTCCATAGAACTGTGCAGCAATTGTTTGACGGAATAGAAGGGGTGGGAGTTTTTCTTGATGATGTGGTAGTCTGGGGAAAAACAAAAGAGGAGCACGACGAAAGGTTGGCTAGAGTTCTCACACAGGCGCAAAAGTCAGGTATGAAACTGAATAAGAGTAAGTGCCAATTTGGGGTACAGGAGATTACATACCTGGGAGAGAAGTTATCTGGGGCAGGCGTGCAACCAGATCCGGAAAAAGTGCGGGCCATAGCAGAGCTGCCAGTACCGCAGGACAAAACTGACTTGCAAAGAGCCTTAGGGCTAGTCAATTACATGGGAAAATTTATCCCAAATTTATCAGCTAACACAATAGCTCTTAGAAGCTTGTTAGAGACCAATACAATGTGGCAGTGGATGGCAGAGCATGCCAGAGAATGGGAGTGGCTCAAAAGCAGCCTAATACAGGAGCCAGTGTTAAAATTCTATGATCAGGACAAACTGCTAAAAGTGTCCACAGATGCGTCCAAAGCCGGCCTAGGAGCTGTGCTATTGCAAAAACATGACACAGAGTGGTATCCAGTCGCATACGCATCGCGCACCATGACAAGCGCAGAGAAAAATTACGCGCAAATAGAGAAAGAGACTCTAGGTGCAGTGTTTGGATGTGAGAAGTTTCATGAATATGTGTATGGACGGTCAGTAATACTAGAAACAGACCACAAACCACTGATTGCTATCTCACAGAAGCCACTGGGTGACGCACCACCGCGCATCCAGCATCTAATGTTAAGATTACAGAAATATGACTTGAAATTTGAGTTTACACCAGGCAAGCAACTAATTGTAGCCGATGCGCTGAGTAGGGCTAGCTTGAGCAACACCAGCAGCACAACAGAGGAAGCTGTGCAAATACTTGTAGACTCTATTAAGGCACACATGCCAGTGTCAGATGCAAAATGGACGAAGATAGTGAAAGAAACACAAAAGGATGAGAAACTAAAAAGAGTAATGGAACAGATACATCAGCCAGGACAGGTTATGATTGACAAGCCTTACCAACACTTTAAAGGTGAACTGTCTGTGTTAGATGGGGTTCTGTTAAAGGGTACAAGGATAGTCATACCTACCTCCATGAGATCAGAAATGGTTAAATTAGTGCATGAGGGGCACTTGGGTATTGAAAAGTGCAAAAGACGTGCACGTGATGTTTTGTATTGGCCCAACATGCACAAGGACATTGAGGCATATGTGCAGCGCTGTGAGACTTGCCAGCGCCACAGGTATCAACAGCCAAAGGAGCCTATGAGGCCCCATGAGAAGCCTCAAGGGCCATGGAGAAAAGTGGGCATGGATCTATTTCAGCTTAAGGGCAAGGACTATCTGTTAGTCATGGACTATCATTCCACCTACCCAGAGTTTGCAGGGTTGAGTGACACAACAGCAGAAAGAGTGATTGCACATACAAAGACAATGTTCGCACGCCATGGAATTCCAATGACTGTTGTAAGCGATAACGGACCACAATTCACGAGTCAGTGCTTCAAAGACTTTGCAGACACATATGGGTTCAAGCACGTGACCTCAAGCCCTCTGTACCCACAGTCGAATGGGTTTGCAGAGAAAGGGGTGCAAATAGTGAAGCGCATACTGAAAAAGGCTGCAGACAATGCAGAAGACCCACATCTGGCGATCCTGAATTACCGAGCATCACCACTGGAGAATGGACTGTCCCCAGCAGAAATGCTCATGAACAGAAAACTCAGAACGCAACTTCCATCAGCATCTCAGGTGATGGAAAAGAGAGATGTGAGGCGCGATGAGAGGCAAACTGAACTGTACAACAGAACAGCACGACCTCTGAGACCACTTGCACATGAGGACATTGTGCGAGTGAGATGTGATGGAGAATGGGGACCGCTGGCAAAAGTGGTCAAAGAAACAACTCCAAGATCATATGAAGTCATCACAGAGCATGGGAAAACAATGAGGCGAAACAGACGTCACTTACTGAAAGTGCCTCAGACCAAATTGAGAGTCACAGACAGTGAAACAAGCGACATGCCAATTCCCAGCCAAACCGAACAACCAGAAATGGCTGAGAACCAGAACATAGAGACAGACACTAACGAACAGACTGAGGTGACACAAAAGAGATGCTCACAAAGGCAAATTGTGAAACCGAAAAGATTGATTGAGGAAATGTAAGGAGTACTGAGATGAATGAAAAAAAAAAAAAAATGTGTCGATGTTGAGTTGTAAACAGAGAAATGTTAAAGTTGTGATTCAGTGTACAAGGTTGACAAAGATGTAAAAAGAAATGGAGTTATTTGGGTTATTGAAATTTGAGAAAAAAGTTTATAGTTGGACATCACCTTTACTTGAAAAAAAAGGGAGATGTATTGATATGTGAAGTTCCTATAGAGTCACCACAAGAGGGCAGTATGACCCTGGCCATGACCTGAGTATAAAAGGAGTTGTACATGAGCCACTGTGGTTAGTTGTTGGTTGAAGTTGCAGTGACAAGTAAAAGTTCTAACTGACACCCGGTGTGTGTACGCCTCGTCATTACAAGATTGTCGGCGCATTTACCTTCATACACGTCAGCTAGCTCTCCACGTATGAGTTGTTTTTTGTTTTTTTTTATCCCCGTCATGTTATCCATCCCGTCACTTTAAGTTTGGTAAATCCCTTGGTGTAACGGCTGACCCAGCTTCTCTGCCTCATCCACCAGACTGCCCGGATTAGCCCCTGGATTGCTCCAGCTCTGTAAGTTGCCATTGCCTTTCTCCCTGTGTCTCCAGCTGTTCTGTGACACTAGGCATTTCCGTGTTTGGACTGTAGAGCATCCAGGCGGCACCTGTACGTCTGGTGGCCCAAGATCATCATTTTCTACTTCCTGTAGTTGTGTGGTTCAGCTGAACTGTGAATTGTGTTGTTACATGTGATAAATATGGCACCTTCTACTCACGCAATTGGGTTTTTCATTCTCTCCCTTGTGCGCCGTACAATGGTGCATGGGGAATTGTGACATATACAGTATACTGTATAAATATATATATATTTCAGTCCCTCCAGGATTTCATGATGTTGCAATCGTGTCAATTCACGTGAAATCAGCCAATCAGCGCAGCTATTGCGCGACCTTGCAACTGTGTCCAATCATTGCAACTTTCCCGCAATTTTGGCCAATCCTCGTCAACTTCTGTCAGTTTGACCAATCAAATTTGTCTCTGACTGGCGCTTAAACGCTCAGTCTAACCAACTAAATGCATCCCTGCACCGTGTTCACTTCCGTGTTTACAGTGAGTATTAACGGAACACATCAGCAAACAGAGTGTGTGATTTATAAAAAAGCACTCACTCGCAACGTTTCCAACACCGGCCCTTCCTCCGTCTCCCCCAGCCTGCCAGTGGATGTCTTGCCACTTCTCCGTCCTGACAGCGTGTATGAAGCACTGGGTTTGTGTTGAAAAATGTCCACCTGCCCCAAAAGCACCCCGTCACGGGAGCGCGAGTGAGGAGAGATGCCGTAAAACCACAAATCTAATACTACAGCCAGTGTTTGAACATTTTACACATCGTTAGAGGTAAAATCATTAAAAAAAAAGAGGTAAAATCTTTACTACATCTGGTCAATGAGCTTTAAAGCTGTGAATCTCCGGTCTGAACAGACAAACACACACACACACACCATCCCGCCGTAAATGAAAGATGTGTGTCTGATGACACAAGCGTGTGTCAAGACTAACGTGCAGCAGACAGGTAGAAGTTAGGCTTGGAAAGAGAAAGAATATTGTCTGTGATTTTTTTTTTTCAGAAAAACACAGACTCCAATAGTCAATACAGAACAACAGAATAAATTATTTGTTTTTCGTCTCCGCTCGGTACCAAGTGGTTGGGGACCATAGGGAGTTTTCAAATGAAGGTGCTGCTAATCATTTCCAAATCTATACTCTTTAACATGCATTCAGTGCAATTTAGCTATTGTAATGGATATTATGTTAAAGTCTGTATTTGCTGTTGCGTAAGAGTTTTTCTGTATAGCAGAAGTTTCTGCTTGATTTACAAATCACTGTAATAGGAAATTTTTGACAATCCTGTGCTTTTCTTGTATTGTTATATAGAATATCACTGCAGTAAACTGGAAAAAAAAAATCATCTGCTTTAAAGGTGCAATAGATAGGATTCTGACCTCCTGGCCAGCAGTGTTGGAAGTAACACGTTACAAAGTAATGCGTTACTGTAATGCCACTACTTTTGCAGTAACGTGCTGTGTAACAAAATTACTGTTTAAAAATTCAGTAATGCGTTACAGTTACTGAAATTTGATCAGACGCTTTACTCGCGTTACTCATTTTATTAATATGGATGGATATTTTTAGCACAAGTAGACGATCATACAACTTGCAGTTGCTAGACACCCTCCTCATCTGCTGCCAACTGGGGATGAATACACAGTTTCGGTGGCTATTGGCGGGACTGCTATCCCCAGCACCACCAGCAGCCTCAAGCCACTGGAGGTTGTCATGCCAAAGGCAAAGGCAACCACATTAATAATCAAATAAATATAAACTGACCCTACAGTAACTGACGCAGCCGTCACACAGTCTCCTCTGTGGGTACGTTTCCTGTCCTGCCCCAGTTCACATCACAACCCGGTGAAGAAATGTCGTGGCGGTGGCGACTTCTCAAATCAAGCCCTGATCACCTGTTGTCTGAGTGGTAAGTAGCCCCTAACAACTCTTACCTCAGTGGTTAAACATGAGTATTTTTTGAGCAAGAAGCTAGCATTTAATGTCCGCATTAAATGCATTTAAAGTTTTCTTACGCACAGAGAAAAAGTGACTGATTTCTTGCGGTAAAGAACAGCTTCTAAGTGATGAACTTTCATTTATCTGTGCTTTCTATTTTATTTTATAAGATAAGATAAGATAAGCCTTTATTAGTCCCACAATGGGGAAATTCCAGGATTGCAACAGCACAGGGATAGCAACACAGAGCAACAATCATTAGGCAATGACATAACGTTCGGCTCAGGAGACGCACACACACAGGCTCAGAGTAGTTCAAACTGTTTATTAACAACAGGGATGTTTGGGTGCGTGTCTGCGGAATGTTAATGTGTTGGTGGTGGCGTCTGCTTCGGACCCAGAGGCAGGAGACCGTTCAGCCGGCAACCCTATGGGAGAAATTGGACACAGGGTGATGAGCACACACCAACACAGGAGGAGAATAGGCGAGGGAGAGAAGCTTACTTGTTTGGGCAGATGACTGGCGCTTCAAGGATGGAAGCCCGGGAGACAGCCACCTGCAGGGCTCGGTGCAGCAGCGAGGAGAGACGAGGGACGGGGTTGTCCGCCGCCGAGGAATCCACCTGTGCACAGGGGAGCAGACTGGAGAGATGAGGTAAGTGAACTTCTTACCGGTAAAGAGGATGCTGAAGAGAATGTGGTAGAAGTCCATGCAAGGAAAATGAAGTCTACGGCTTCAGGCCGACGCTCAGGGCGAGGCGGCTTTTATCCTTCGCCGCTGACGAGTAGCAGGTGCGTGAGCAGGTGGCGCCGCTGATGAATGGCGCGGCGTGACAGGCAAGAGAAAAACAAGAGCAGCGAGTATACATATGTACATATAAATATACAGACACACAGTGCGGAGCATTGTAGCTAGATGGAATAAATACATAAATATATAAAAACACAGTGCGGAGCATTGTAGCTAGATGGAATAAATATATGAGTATATAAACACAGTGCAGAGCATTGTAGCTAGATGGAATAAATATGTAAATATATAAACACACAGTGCGGAGCATTGTAGCTAGATGGAATAAATATATGAATATATAAACACACACAGTGCAAAGCATTGTAGCTAGATGGAATAAATACGTAGATATATAAACACACACAGTGCGGAGCATTGTAGCTAGATGGAATGAAACAGCATAACCGTCTACTTAGTTATCCTACATGGTATGATTATGTACCATACATATTCTCACCCTCCATAACGACCGGTATTTTCCTAGTTGTATACCGGAGGGGACCATTGTGTAAGTCTATTGCGTCTTTTGCGTTCAATACTAATAGGCTGTCCCGTCTTCTTGCTATCTCTGCGAGCAGCCCTGCTTAGGTTGTACAGTCTGACAGCCGTAGGTAGGAAGGACCTGCGAAACCTCTCGGTTGTGCACCTAGGATGATGTAGTCTGCTGCTAAATGAGCTCCTCAGTGCATTCAGTATGTCCTGCATAGGGTGGAACTCGGACTCCAGCAGAGATGACAGTTTAGCCACCATCCTTCTCTCTCCCATCTCCTCCACTGGGTCAAGGCGCTGCCCCAGGACAGAGCTAGCTTTCTTGATCAGTTTGTTCAGTCTCTTCCTATCGGCTGCTGTAATGCCACTGCCCCAGCAGACCACTCCAAAAGTGATGGCTGATGCCACCACCATGTCATAGAATGTCTTCAGCAGCGCCCCTTGTACACCAAAAGACCTGAGTCTCCTCAGTAGGAACAGCCTGCGCTGTCCCTTCTTGTAGAATGCGTCAGTATTGTGTGACCAGTCTAGTTTATTGTTCAGATGAACACCCAGGTACTTGTAGGATGTCACCATCTCAATGTCTGTTCCCTGTATATTTACTGGTGCTGTGAGGGGTTGTCCTTGCCTGCGGCAGTCCATCACCAGCTCCTTAGTTTTCCTCGCGTTGATCTGGAGGCAGTTCCGATGGCACCAGTCCACAAAGTCCTGGATAAGCCCTCTGTACTCAGCGTCATCTCCGTTAGAGATGAGGCCAACAATCGTAGAGTCGTCAGAGAACTTCTGTAGATGGCAATGTGTTGTGTTGTGTGAGAAGTCTGCAGTATAAAGGGTGAACAGGAAGGGAGCCAAAACCGTTCCCTGGGGGGCCCCCGTGCTACCAATGGTCGTGTCGGACACACAGTCCCGGGTTCTCACAAACTGAGGCCGGTTTGTGAGGTAGTCCAGGATCCATGATGACAGGTGCTGGTCCACCTCTGCGCACATTATGTCATTCATTTACATGCTGTTGTGATATGTAACTATTTCATGGAAGTAAATCCTCTAAATATAGTAACTAGTTACAGTTACTAGTTATTTCTTTTCAAAAGTAACTGAGTTACTTTTGAGTTACTGCATGATTAAAGTAACTAGTTATTTGGAAAAGTAACTGTCACATTACTTTTAAATGCATACTTAAATCATCTTGCACACACAGCAAGATCAAGGACCCCTTGTTCTCATCAGAAAAAAGAAGAAAAAGAAAACTGGAGAGAAAAGTCTCATCTTACAGAGAAAAACTGTCTCAGATTTACACAAACTATTGTAATCAGTAGAAAGTCAGAAATTTACCAGAAATAAAGCTGTGAATTCACAGAGAAATTTTGGATCCCCTGGTGGATCGTTTTTGGCCCACAAGCTATATGTTTGACACCCCTGGACCAGCCCATTAAAATGCATATTTAGAGGATTTACTTCCATGAAATAGTTGTATATCACAACAGCATGTAAATGAATGAGATAAAATAGAAAGCACAGATTAATGAAAGTTCACTGCTTAGAAGAAGCTGTTCTTTACTGCAACAAATCACAGTCACTTTTTCTCTGTGCGTAAGAAAACTTTAAATGCATTTAATACGAACATTAAATGCAAGCTTCTTGCTCAAAAAATACTCATGTTTAACCACAGAGGTAGGAGCTTGTAGGGGCTACTCACTGCTCGGACAACAGGTGATCAAGGCTCGATATGAGAAGTCGACACCGCCATGGCATTTCTTCACCAGGTTGTGATGTGAACTGGGGCAGGACAGGAAACTGACCCGCGGAGAAGACTGTCTGACGGCTGCATCAGTTACGGTAGAGTCAGTTTATATATATTTGCTTATTTATTTGCTTGCCTTTGCCTTTAGCATGACAACCTCCAGTGGCTTGAGGCTGCTGGTGATGGCAGTCCCGCCAATAGCCACATAGCCACCAAAACTGTGTATTCATCCCCAGTTGGCAGCTGATGAGGAGGGTGTCTAGCAACTGCAAGTTGTATGATCGTCTATTTGCGCTAAAAATATCTATCCATATTAATAAAACAAGTAACGCATCTGATCAAATTTCAGTAACTGTAACGCATTACTGAATTTTTAAACAGTAATTTCGTTACACAGCACGTTACTGCAAAAGTAGTGGCGTTACAGTGACACGTTACTCCCAACATTGCCTTTCAGCTACCTGTAGAAGATGAAATCTATTGTTTATTCAGTGTGACAGATTCACAAAGTAATGGTTTACTGCACCTCTGCAAAACTAAAGTGTTTTCAACCTTTTTATTGTGTAGTGATAAACAAGAACCTAAAATATACTGTACATTTTAGATGTCTACATAACGTAACTTGTAATCAATAATCCTTAGTGAAGTTGGAAATAATTTATCATGGAATAACAATCTTTATTCAAATAATATTTTGTAAAAACAGTACTGCATCTCCAAAATTTAGCACATCACCATTCAGATCTATATCCCATAGCTCAGACATATTCATCTAAATTTAAAAAAAAAAAATCTTAAAATGGCTAAATTTATATGGGATTATTGTAAAATGTGAAAGTTTTGCTTTTTAGATTTGAGTTATTTCTAAAAAAAAATAAATAAATTCACCACAATATTCAACTTTTGAAGGTGGATGAGAAGAATGTAAAAGAAAATCAACCTCAAATCAAGTCAGTCATCATATAACAAACAGAAATTTATTTGGGGGAAAATATTTATTAACAAATAAACAGTCCAGATGCAGGGTCCATGGGGCAGACCTGGGAGAGCAATAGAGAAATTAATTAAATCAGGATTAGGACACTGGAAAGCTTTTGTTGTCTCCATAGTCAGTGTTTACCTTTTTTATTATAGTCAGGTACAATTTGTTGATGTAAAAAAGGACAGTCTCTAAGAAAGTGTCTTCACAAACTAACAGCATTAAAACATGACAGTATGTGAACTACTAGACAGTTTTAAGACTACAGCAGTGCTGCAATGAGTTTGCTTGATCTCGCTGGCCTCCGTCGGTCTATGATGACCATGGAAGAGAATCCTAAATGTCTACTCTGCTGGAACAGCACCGCCTGTGGCTGAACAGGCCGATGCGCAAATGGCAGTCCCTGTCACACAGGTCGCACTTGTAGATGGTCTCCGTGCTGCTGGGTCTGTGGTAGTTCTTCCTGCGGGTCCTTTTTTCATCTGCTGCAGCAGTCAGTCTCTCTTCACCCGCCTTGAGCTGTCTGGTCAGGGTGCCTCTCCATTTGGAGCGGTCCGTTGCAAGGTCCTCCCAGCGCTCTGTGTTGATCTCCAGGGCCTTCATGTCTCTCTTGCAGACGTCTCTAAAGCGCAGCTGTGGGCGGCCAACGTCTCTCCTGCCAGTCGCCAGTTCTCCGTAGAGGACGTCTTTGGGGATTCTGCCATCCTCCATACGGTGAACGTGGCCTAGCCAGCGGAGCCTGCGCTGCCTGAGTAGAGTGAACATGGAGGGAAGGCCGGCGCGGGACAGAACTTCTGTGTTGGGCACTTTGTCCTGCCAGGATATGTCCAGGATGTGGCGAATGCAGCGCAAGTGGAAGGAGTTCAGTCTCTTTTCCTGCCGGGCGTATGTTGTCCACGTCTCACTCCCATAGAGCAGTGTGCTGATGACGCAGGCGTTGTACACTGCCATCTTCGTCTTGACAGAGAGTTTGGGATTCTCCCACACTCGTGTGGTGAGGCGAGCGAGTGTGAAGGCTGATTTTCCAATCCTCTTGTCGATCTCTGTATCAAGGGAGAGGTTGTTGCTGATCGTGGACCCCAGGTACGTGAACTGATTCACGACCTCCAGCTCGTAGTCATCGATGGTGATGGTTGGTGGTGCTTCCATGCCTTGTGCCAAGACGCTAGTCTTCTTCAGGCTGATGGTAAGCCCGAAGTCCTTACATGCCTGGGAGAAGCGGTCCATCAGGGTCTGAAGCTCTTGCTGTGTGTGGGTTGTGACTGCAGCGTCGTCTGCGAACAGCATGTCTCTGATTAGAGCCTCGCGTACTTTGGTTCTGGCTTTCAGGCGGGCGAGGTTGAAAAGCCTGCCGTCAGATCTTGTGTGCGGGTAGATTCCCTCTGTTGCTGTGCTCAAGGCATGCCTCAGGAGCATAGCAAAGAAAATCCCAAAGAGGGTTGGCGCAAGTACACAGCCCTGTTTCACTCCGCTGCGTATGTTGAATGGCTCTGAGATGTTGCCGTCGTGCTGCACTATCCCCTGCATGTTGGTGTGAAACGATTCGATGAGGCTTTGCAACTTTGGTGGGCATCCTATCTTTGGCAGGATCTTGAAAAGGCCCTCTCTGCTGACCAGATCGAAGGCTTTGGTGAGGTCATTGAAGGCGACGTACAGGGGCATGATCTGTTCTCTGCATTTCTCCTGGAGTTGGCGGATGGAGAATATCATGTCTACCGTCGATCGCTCAGCGCGGAAGCCACACTGAGACTCGGGGTAGACATGTTCGGCAAGCTTCTGTAGACGAACGAGAACAACTCGTACGTAGACTTTGCCAACAACGCTGAGGAGGGAGATGCCCCTGTAGTTGTTGCAGTTGCTTCTCTCCCCTTTGTTTTTGTAGAGGGTGATGATCTTGGCGTCCCTCATGTCCTGTGGTACGGCACCTTCCTTCCAGCACTGGCAGAGGACGTCATGCAATGGCAGCAGTAGGGCGGTCTTGCAGTGCTTGATCGGGTCGGCGGGTATGCCATCATTGACGGGTGCCTTGCCAGCGGCCAAGCTATCAATGGCCTTGCTGAGTTCGTCGATGGTTGGCTCAGCGTCAAGTTCATCCATGGATGGCAGGCAGTCGATGGCATCAAGGGCTGATGGTGTCACGGTGTTCTGTCTGGAGTAGAGGTCGGAGTAGTGTTCCACCCATCTCTCCATCTGCTTGTTCTTTTCTGTGATCATCTTCCCAGTGGAGGATTTGAGGGGGGCCATCTTGCTCTGAGCCGGACCAAGTGCTTTCTTGATGCCATCATACATACCACGGATGTTCCCTGTTATGGCAGCGGTTTGAATGTCTTGGCTGAGCTGAGTCCAGTACTTGTTGGCACAGCGCCGAGCAGTCTGCTGAACTTTGCTTCTCGCAGCCCTGAGAATCTGGAGATTCTTCTCGTTTGGGTACTTCTTGTACTTAGCAAGTGCTGAGTGCTTGGCTTCAATGACGGGGGTCATCTCAGTCAACTTGGCATCAAACCAGTCCTGTGACTTCGAGGTCTTCCTCACAAAGGTAGCCAAGGCTGTGCGGTGGATGGTGTTTCACAGCTCTTCCCACTTCTGCTTTGCACATTCTCCTTCTTGTGGTACACCAAGTTCCTTCTCAAAGGTGGAGGCAAACTGCTCAACAAGTTCTGGTTGGGCCATCTTGCTGGTGTCAATCCGTGCCTTTCCAGGCTGTCTAGCACGATGGAATTTCTTCAGCTGCAGCTTGACCTTGCAACACACCAATGAATGGTCTGTGTCGCAATCTGCACTCTGGAACGAACGGGTGATTAGCACGTTCTTCAGTGAGGTGCGCCTGGTCAGGATCAAGTCCAGCTGGTGCCAGTGCTTTGAGCGTGGATGTCACCAGGAAACCTTGTGTTGGGGCTTGGTCTTGAAGAACGAGTTTGTGATGCACAGATCGTGATATGTGCAGAACTCGAGCAACCGCTGTCCGTTGTCGTTCATTCTGTCCACGCCAAATGGTCCAAGACAGGAGGGCCAGGAGTCGTGGTCAGCACCCACTCTGGCATTGAAGTCTCCAAGGAGAATGAGTTGTTCAGAGTTGGGGATGATCCTGACAGTTGTTGCGAGATTCTCGTAGAACTCGTCTTTTGCCTCTGGTGTGGCTGTCAGTGTTGGGGCATACATCTACGAGGGTGACTGGGCCTTGAGTGGTGTTCAGGCGGAGGGTGAGGAGTCGTGCAGATCCATTGCTGCCCGGTTCCACCATCTTCAGCAAGGTGTTCTTCACTGCGAAGCCCACTCCGTGTTCCCTGTGTTCGTCACTGCCCTTTCCCTGCCAGTAGAACGTGTAGTCCTTCTCTCTCAGTGTGCCTGTGTCAGCCAACCGTGTTTCCTGGAGAGTGGTGATATCCACTTCCAGTCTCTTCAGCTCATTATTGATGATGGCAGTCTTCCTGGTGTCGCTGATGTCCTTGAGGTTAGCAGCGAGTCCTGTCATCATAGTGCGGACGTTCCAAGTTCCCAGTTTTAGAGTTGGTCTCTTTTGTTTTTTTGTCTTGCCTGGTGCGAAGGTTCTCAGCCTGCTGTTCGGACTTCTCCTCATCCCCATGCACCCAATGAGGAAAGCAGGCTGTGGCGGGACAACACCTTATTGGCAGCGGAGGCTTGAAATCAGGGTTTACCTTCCCCTAGATGGGCTACCTTCCCAGGTTGACGAGCCACCATCTACCCGAAGCATCTGGTTTTAAGGCACCAGAGATCCGCCCTCGCCCCTTCTCCTATTAGTAAAAGCAGTTCCGCCGGGCTTAGAGACTAAACCACAGGGGCAGGCTAGGAGTTGGACTTAGTTGTCAGAGGCTTGTCGAGACGCACGCCATAAGGAGCATTTTATGAGCACTGGGAGCTTAACCCCAGTGCCGCTCCTGGCTATGACAACCTTGGAACCTTGCTTGATCTACATAATGTGAATTACAATATACTGTAGGTGAAGGAAAGACCAGGTACAGAAATGGAATTACTTTTATGTGTGTGTTGTGGGAGGAGGGAGGAGACCCCGGGGCAGACCCAGGACATGTTAGAGAGACTATGTCTCCCAGCTGGTCTGGGAATGCCTTGGTGTCCTCTCTGAAGAGCTGGAGGAGGTGGCTGGGGAGAGGGAAGTCTGGGCTTCTCTGATTAGACTGCTTCCTCCACAACCTGGACCCCCAGAAAAGCCGTAGAAGATGGATGGAGGGCTGTGTTGTATATTCATTCCTGCTGCAAGACTGGACCTGATTAAAGAAGAGGAACACCATTTTTTCTAATTCCACATTCTTGGAACACTAAGTGCACAGGCAGGTTGTGGTTTTAATAAAAATGAAAAGTCCAAGACATTTTAGCTGCCAAATTTTGACTGTTGTCTTGAGAAGTTATTCAAAAAAAGAAATATCTGTTGCCTCTACTTTTGGCAAAATAATCCATAAATATGATCGGTTTGACCAGGTTACTCACTAAATATTTTTAAAAAAATGCTCTTTAACATTTCAAAAACAGTTAAAAAAATCTCCTAAACAAACACATTTAAAAATTCAAAATAAAGGATTTGGCTTTATACATTACTGTGTGTAAAATGTTTTGATAAGACTAAACTTACATTGGTGTGCCGATGACTGTCTTCCTTACTGGATGGTCCCTCTGGTGGTTGTTGTCCTGAGCTGCTAACAGAGTTCAGGCCTCATACACAGGTGGGGTGGAGGAGAAGCTTCTGCTGACATCATCAGAATATGGTTTTTAAATGTTGATCTGTGAGAGCACAGTTATATTCATAGTTCTTTTTGTGACTTTTTACATGTAAAACTTTGCATCATACTCACCTAAAGGTCAGATATTGATGTTCTGTCCTTAACCCCCACTGGTCCATCACATCAGTGAGGGCTTCAGAAGCTGCTGACCCTCTCTCCAGTCACTGTTTGGTGGAGCTCTTCTCTGCTGCATCATGATGACAATGTTCAAACACCCATCTTCACCTAATGATGGAGGAAGTCCTCACAGACGGTGAAAAAATGTTGCGGTTTATTACTTGATAGTCAAAAATCTGCCATAAATTTCTATGTCACTCTATAAATTGTGTGTGTCTGTGTGTCATGTTTATAGGACATCATAGGACGGCCTGTGATGTCTGCCTGATGTCCTATGATGTCCTGTGCCCAGGACGGCCTGTGATGTCTGCCTGATGTCCTATGATGATCCTATGATCTCAGGCATCATAGGACTCGCGATGCCGTCATAAAGATATGATGTCTATATGATGGCACATAGACAGAGCACATGACTCCCTACAAGACATATACAGTATATAGACACAGGGAAGCAACCTAACACAGAACAGTGACAGGCAGGAGAAGAAGCAGAGCACATGACATCATAGGACATCAGGCAGACATCATAGGCTGTCAGTGACATATACTGTATATAGACACTGGTAAGCAACATAACACAGAACAGTGGCAGGCAGGAGAAGTAGAGCACATGACATAGGACATAGGACATCAGGCAGACATCATTGGACATCCTATGATGTGGACCCATGCCCTGGAGACAAGGAATATCACTCTATAATTCAAGAAATCTCTGTCATGATGTCATGATGTTACGGTCATAGGACTCAAGGCAGGCATCAACGAACGAGTGTACGGGCATGCAGAAATACTTGGTTTCTACGGGCATGCACGGGTATGAACGGGCATGCATAGGTATGCATTAGTATACATAATTACAGCTACTTCAAGTACTCAAGAAATCCTGTAGCTAATGCTGTGCGGTAACAATTAGTAAGAAAATAAACCTGTTTATTTATATTATTAGGCGGCGTGAAAGAAATATAAGACAGAATAATAAAGAGCGATGGCAAGAACCAAGCAGACCGCCCGTAAAATCTACTGGAGGAAGAAGCCCCCCAGGAGACAGCTAGCCACAGGGCTGCTCGGAGAGGCGCTCTGGCCACCGGCGGAGTGAAGAGGCCTCGCCGTCACAGGCCCGTGGCTCTGAGAGAGATCCGTCGCTACCAGAAATCCACGGAGCTGCTCATCCGTAAGCTGCCTGTCCAGCGCCTGGTGAGGGAGATCGCTCAGGACTTCAAGACCGTCCTGCGTTTCCTGAGTTTCGCCGTCATGGCTCTGCAGGAGACCAGCGAGACCCACCTGGTGGTCTCTTCTTCGCTAAGGGGGTCACCATCATGCCCAAAGACTTCCAGCTGGCCCGCCGCATCCGCGGAGAGAGAGCTTAGACTTTCTGCTGCACATCCACCAGCCATAATGCTCTGCACTGTGTGTCTATATATATACATTTATAGTAATATGGACATACTGTATGTTTACTAGATGTTGTTTTTTTCTTGCCTTCTGATTGTTGCTCTGAGTGTTGCTATCCCTATGCTGTTGCAATCCTGGAATTTCCCCATTGTGGGACTAATAAAGGCTTATCTTATCTTATCTTATCTTATCTTATTATTATTGTTTGTTAAGACCTGTTTATTCTACTATTAGAACTTGAACTATTTTTAACCTCAATTTCCACCATGGTGATCAATAAAGTTCTACATTATCATCAATCTATTAAAGCAAGAATTCTCTGTGTGTCTGTGTGTGTGTCTGTGTGTCTGTCATGTTTATAGGATATCATAGGACGGCCTTTGATCTCTGCCTGATCATCTCAGGACATCCTATGAACTCAGGCATCATAGGACTCGCGATGCCGTCATAAAGATATTCGCAATGCCGTCATAAAGATATGATGTCTATATGACGGCACATAAACAAATGTGTCGTTATGATGTCATATGGCTCAAAATTGGCAAGGTAAATAAGTCACAGGGCCAGTCTTTACAGCGCGTTCATGTTTTCTGCACAACAGATTTCTGTAGCCATGGCCAATTCTACATTGCCGCGAGCAGTGTTTCCAGATCAAGCAGTCTTCGTATTGTTGCTCAAGATGAAGAAACTAAGCAAAAGTGTCGCTTTCTCAACAATGTTGTTTTTAAAGAGGTGCTGACAGTAAAAATGTGTAACCTTGAAGAATGCCAGTCTACACTACAAATGTGTAAAATGCCAAGCAAAGCGCTGATTTTCTCTGGGTGCTCCGGTGTCTTGGTTTCTACTGGCATGCATTGGCCTTCCTGAACAGGGTCGAAAGCCACTTTTTGCTCAGATCTATTTTCATGATCCTGCCCATGAACTGGAATTACAACGCACCTATCCCTCAACCAGTGGTCTCAATGAAGAAGACCCACCAGATGGAGAGCAATAGAATGAGAACTGCTGCACGTCAGAAAAGATGCCGTGAACATGTAACACCTCAGGTTCCAGCAGTACGCTACAGGCATGACAGTGAACAACATAGCCGTCTGAGACAGGAGGAGACCCTTCAGCAACGGGCATGCAGAAATACTTGCTTATACTTGGTTTGTACGGGTATGCAACCTACATGCCACTGTGTGAAAAAGTGATTGCCCGCCATGTTAAAACATACATGAACTGTGGTTTATCACATCTTTGGAAAGATGAGTTCAATTGCTCTAGCCACACCCAGGCCTGATTACTGCCACACCTGTTCTCAATCAAGAAATCACTTAGATAGGACCTGCCTGACAAAGTGAAGTAGACCAAAATATCCTCAAAAGCTAGACATCATGCTGTGATCCAAAGAAATCCAGGAACAAATGAGAAACAAAGTAATTGATATCTATCAGTCTAGAAAAGGTTATAAAGCCATTTCTAAAGCTTTGGGACTCCAGAAAACCACAGTGAGAGCCATTATCCACAAATGGTGAAAACATGGAACAGTGGTGAACCTTCTCAGGAGTGGCCGCATAGACCATCACTCACGATGCCTACACTAATGTGTTTTTTGTTTTGTTTTTTATGTCATATGGCTCAAAATTGGCAAGGTGAATAAGTCATCATATTATAATTCAAGAAATCTGTGTGTGTGTGTGTGTGTGTGTGTGTGTGTGTGTGTGTGTGTGTGTGTGTGTGTGTGTGTGTGTGTGTGTGTGTGTGTGAGAGAGAGAGAGAGAGAGAGAGACTTTGACTTTGAAAGAAGCCTTTATTGCACACTTCAAAAAAATGTAAGCACACCAACATCATTCCTCCAAGTGTGTCACATTGGAAAAAGTGCAAACTGAAATGCCCCCCCCCCCCCACACACACACACACAACACACAGCAGTCCCTGCAGTCCACCTATTCAAAGATCCAGTTCTGTGACAGTCAGTTACAGTCAATTAAATGTCATATACCAGTCTGTTCAAACAATATCCCAAAAATGGGTAAAACAGGCAGAGGAACGACCGCCATTCATTCCTCCTGTCGGGCGCGCTTGACCGGCATTCCCCCTGCTGCTTTACGCAGGGCTGTCAGGTGTGAGAGAGAGAGAGAGAGAGAGAGAGAGAGAGAGAGAGAGAGAGAGAGACAATCATAGGACTTTGTGTTGCCATGGTAACCATGTCAAAGATCAAAGGCAAGCATGCAGCAGGGGTTATACGGGCATGCACGGGTACCATGTCAACATCCCCAAATTTCAGCCTCCCCAGATATGCGGAAGTTTGGGAGGAGAAATCTTTAATGAAAGTCCCTAGGGGATCCATAGGGGAGCTGTGGGCGTTCATAGCTATGACATCACAGGCGCACACTGTGTTCCAATGATGTCACATGACCACATAAAGCATTGTGAACAACTCCTTTGAAAAACTCCTTCTATGATGTCATACAGACATCATAGGCACCCTGTGAGGTCAGAACACTTTTTACAGGCATGCAGGAATGCTTGCTTACACTTGCTTTCTACGGGCATGCAGAAATACTTGCTTAACCATATCAAAGATCAAAGGCAGGGATCACCATGGCACTGTTGCCATGGTAACAGTGACTTTCTACAGGCATGCAGAAATGCTTGTTTACACTTGCTTTCTATGAGCATGCAGAAATACTTGCTTATACTTGGTTTCTACGGGTATGCACTAGTTATATTAAACTGTAACAACAATAAATAACTAACTTTTTTCACTGTAGCCTACACCAAATTATAAGACTGAGCAGCTGCACATCAAAGCTGATAATTAAAAAAAAATCTATGTAAAACATGACTGCTGCACAATTAGTATGTGCTGTTACACTCATAGATGCAAATGTTGATCATATCATGTACCTGTCATACATGTCAGCTTGGTAAGGAGCAGTTAGTGGGGTGTGTTCCACATCATATATTCGCTGATATTATCATACACTCATAATAATATGAAGATGTCAGAAATAAAATTTTGTTGGTCACATAGACTTTAGACTGAGGTGGGCTGGATACTATCCAGGCCTGGGGGCCGGAAAAGAGGAGCTGGGGGGGCAACAAGACCTAGAAGCGGGTCAGATGAGAGTGATGCGGGAGGAAGTAACAATGCGAAGAAAACACGAGCTGGCCAAAATGGATGGCAGTTTGAGGATGTAGGGAATGACTGGAAGGTTGTCATTGAGTTCAGTCAGGGTGGGGGGCACTATCACCCGGTTAAGCTAACAAAAGCAATTGAGAAAGAAATTGGGAGAGTTAAGTTTGCTAAGTTCTTGAATAATAACTGGCTGTTAATTCATGCCACAAGTAAACAACAGCAGCAGAAAATACTGAAAATGACATGTCTAAACAGAGAACAAATGAAGGCACATGTTCCTGGCACAACAGCTAACTTGAGGGGAGTTATATCAGGTGTCCCTTTGTGCATGTCTATGGAAGAGGTGAAAAACGAGTTCCAAGGAGGAAAGGGGAAGGATGTGAAAAGGCTACAGAGTAAAAAAGAAGGTTCACTGAAGGACACACAGTCTGTCATGATTCAGTTTGAGGAAACACTCCCTACATCAGTCCTAATAGGATACATGTATTTCAGTGTCAGAGAATACATCCCAAAGCCACTCAGGTGCTACAAATGTCAAAGGATGGGTCACACTGATCAACAATGTAAGGGAAAGCTAAGATGTGCTAAATGTGGAGGGGAGCACGAATATGGTAAATGTGACAAGGACGCCAAAGTAAAGTGTTACAACTGCGGGGGTGAGCACAGTGCTGCATATGGAGGATGTGTTGTGCAGAGGGAAGCTAGACAAGCCCAGGAAATCAGAATAACTAAGAAAATCTCGTATGTGGAACCTTTAAAGACAGTTAGAGAGGCAGGAATAGTCAGAAACACAGCAGGCCTTCCTCAAAGAAGTTCAGTTGAAATGGAAGCCCAGCAATCAACGGGTCCCACACAAGCACAGGATCGTGCCGCTGCAAAGAATATTTGTGTTCACAAATGCAAAATGGATGATGACACATTGATAGTTAAGAGGACAAACTTTATAGCTTTTATCTGCCACACCATGAATGTTGCTGCCCAGCTAAAGAAGAAAAGTGAAAGAATCAAAACCCTTGTGGAAGCAACAGGAAGCTTCCTGAAAGATATCACAGCTGACCAGATTCATGCTTTATTGAAAGCTGAAACTGGGGAGACTGCACATGCTGAAACAAGACCTTAATTATGGTACTACACATACTACAGTGGAATGTGAGGAGTCTTATAACAAATGGACAAGAACTCAAGAAGTATCTTTATGAACTAGAAATTGTTCCACAGGTAGTGTGTGTACAGGAGACATGGCTTCAACCTCACTTAGATTTTGTTATTCCAGGATACAGTTCAATCAGACAGGATAGAATTAACACTATAAAGGAGGAGGATGTGCCACTTTCATTAAAGATGACCTGGCGTATAGGGTGGTTCCCTCCCCTGAGGATATAGAGTGTAATATTATTGAAATACAGTATGTAGGCCAAATGGACAAGAAAATATTAAGCTGATTAATTATTACAACCCATGTAGGAAGGTAACAGCAGATATTTTCAATGTTATGGCTGGGGAATGGCATATGAAAGTGGTATGGTGTGGAGACTTTAATGCCCATAATAGGTTCTGGGGAAGCACACATACAGACAACAATGGAAATGTTGTGGGAGACATGTTTGATGAAAGATCGTTAATTTGTCTAAACAGTGGTGAAGGTACCAGGGTGGATGTGCATAGGGGCACATTCTCATGTATTGACCTGACTCTGGTATCTGATTCTTTAGTGAGCACCTGTGAATGGACGGTTATGAACAGGACAACTATGGGGAGTGATCACCTCCCAATACTTACAGTTATTAACTATTCAGTTATTAAAACTGAAGTATGTATACAAGAGGAAAGATGTTTTACAAGATGATTTTTTTGACAAGGCAGATTGGGTAAAATTTAGGCAATACTGTGTTCAATCGTGTCATTTGGTAACATTAGAAGGTGGCATAGAAGAGTGTTCAAGTCAGGTAACCAATCATATTCTGAATGCAGCAATAGCAAGTATACCTAAGAAAACAACACGGGATAGGAAAAAGGTTGTACCCTGGTGGAATGACGAATGTAGTATTGCAATAAAAGAGCAAAACAAGGCATTCAGAGAGCTGAGGAAGAATATGACTAGTGAAAACTTAATAGAGTATAAAAAGAAAAGGGCAGTAGCTCGAAGGATTATTAAAAACAGGAAAAGGTCAACTTGGAGAGAATTTTGTTCCACCCATGGTAGGAAAACAGAACTAGGTGATGTCTGGGGTATGTTTTAAAAAATGAGTGGGAAAAGGGCATCAGTTAAAATTCCAGCTTAAGTGGATGTGGACAAGATGGCTGTATCAGACAAAGAAAAGGCAGAAGTCCTAGGTAGCACATTTGCAGCAGTGCATAGAGGAGACCATCTTGGTGAGAGTCATAGAAAGCAAAGGCAGCATAAACTCAGAAAATGCAAACTTAAAAAAGGAAGTGAAAGAGGACATGACTGTGTTAGACCTCGAGCTCACAATGTCAGAGCTTAAGAGAGTTTTGCAAGGTAGTGGATACACAGCTCCAGGATATGATCAGTTAAGCTATGCTATGTTCCGGCAGTTGCCTATGCAATCAATGCAACTGGTGCTGAAATTGTTTAACAGGATATGGAAGGAGGTGGTTATCCCAAGTGGGTGGAAAAAGGCTGTAATTTTACCATTTAATAAGCCAGGGAAAGATCCAGCTCATCCAGGCAACTACAGGCCAATAGCATTAACGTCACATTTAGGGAAATGGCTGGAGAAGGTGTTAGTTTACAGACTCTCATATGTACTTGAGCAAAAACGATTAACAAACAACTATCAGAATGGTTTTAGAAGAGGAAGATCCACAGTGGATGCTCTAGTTAGTGTCATGTCCGCTGTGTAACCTCACAGCGACACATAAATTGATATGAGCCCAATGTGCAGTAATGTAACATGTTTATTAACAAGAGGAAAAATATACACTACCGTTCAAAAGTTTGGGGTCACCCAGACAATTATTTTGTGTTTTCCATGAAAAGTCACATTTATTTACCACCATGAGCTGTAAAATAAATAGAAAATATAGTCAAGACATTGACAAGGTTAGAAATAATGATTTGTATTTGAAATAATAATTTTTTCCAGATACTCAACCTGCTCAAAGGAAGGTCAGTTTTATAGCTTCTCTAACCAGCTAAACTGTTTTCAGCTGTGCTAACATGATTGCACAAGGGTTTTCTAATCATCCATTAGCCTTCTGATGCAATGAGCAAACACATTGTACCATTAGAACACTGGAGTGATAGTTGCTGGAAATGGACCTCTATACACCTATGTAGATATTGCACCAAAAACCAGACATTTGCAGCTAGAATAGTCATTTACCATATTAGCAATGTATATTAGATATTAGAGTGTATTTCTGATTAGTTTAAAGTTATCTTCATTGAAAAAAACAGTGCTTTTCTTTCAAAAATAAGGAAATTTCTAAGTGACCCCAAACTTTTGAACGGTAGTGTACACAAAGTCCATATAACAGTCACAGTTTGGTGAGGAGACAACCGGCTACAAGCTTAGTTGGCATAGGGGAAAAGCTAAGCGCATTCCAGGCTGAGCAGGAGTGGTGAAGAAGGCATAATTAAGGAAGACTTACATTCGTGACAGAGCGGAAAGTCTCTGAAGCAACAACACAATACAGTCCAAGGGAAGGAACCAACAGTTCGCGAGCCAAATAGTCCAAGGTTGACTTAAGCTGCCGCACTGACTGATCCCACTGCCTCCCATAAGTGTGCAAATCACTAATGAAGGCAAGTGGTTACAGCCGTGTGGCAAGCAGGTGAATGACAATTAACCAAATGTGTGTAAGCATGTGTGAGTGTGAGTGCATGCATGAGTGTATGTGCGTATGTGGTGAAACAACACAGCTGGTGAATGTCTGGCGAGAGGAGGAAATGTGGCCGCGGGACTGGCAGAAAGCAAGGCTCACACTGCCAGCTGGAATTAATAAACAAAGCTCAAACCCACAGCCAGGGGTCATGAGCGAGGTTGAACAACCCCGAACATGAGAGTTAGGGTAAGTAATGATATTGAAAAGACTCTTAAAATGAAAGAAGTAATGGTTATAGTTTATCTGGATATTGAAAAGGCTTATGACTCACTGTGGAGGGATGGACTTCTTATGAAATTGAATAAAATGGGAATTGGTGGTAGGATGTATAATTGGATAATGGATTTTTTAACACACAGGACAATTAGGGTTAAAGTAGGATCACAAGTTTCTTATGACTTTGAAATAGAAAATGGTGTTCCTCATGGGAGTGTGATAAGTCCTGTTTTATTCAATATTAATGATTAATGACATGTTTGAGGATGAAGAGGGATCCATCAAAACAGCACTATATGCAGATGATGGAGCTATATGGACGAGAGGAAGAAATGAGAAATTTGTGTTCAAAAACATCAGGAAAGCAATGGAGAAAGTGGAAAAGTGGTCATATGACTGGGGATTTAAATTTTCACACAGTAAAACCTGCTATATGACTTTCACAAAAAAATGCAGAACTGGTACAGAACCAATAACATTATATAATCAACCAATAGAGAAAATCAGTGAGTTCAAATATCTAAGATTGTGGTTTGATAGTGCATACACATGGAGAGTTCATGTTGAAAATCTGGAGACAAAGTGCAAAAAAGTCATTAATCTCATAAAAGCTGTAGCTGGACACGACTGGGGTGCAGATAAACAGGCATTAATTGACATTTACAGAGCACTAATGCGATCGACAATAGACTACGGATGCATGATTTATGGAGCATTTATGATTTATGGAACGACTGGAAAAAATAGACAGAATGCAGCATAGAGCGCTTCGCCTGTGCATTGGAGCCATCAAAACAACACCAAACAATGCAGTTTTAATAGAAGCAGGAGAAATGTCAGTGGATTTGAGAAGAGAATCATCATCATCATCATAGCAGTCTGTTGGGGGCAACAATGACTGTTTCATTTAGGTCTGATCAGATTCCTCCATGCAGCTCTGTCCTTCACCTTCTGCTGCCAGGAACTCCTGGCCTTGTTAACCCGGGTGACGTCCGAGCCGGTATGAGTTGCTGACTGACCATTTCATGAAACTGCTTACAAAGTATTTGAGTACCGCTAGCTTTTGCTGGACTAGTGGCACATTCTTGGCAGATAGAGGTATTATCAGTGGCAAGGACAGGCCAAGACAAACTGACTCAAGTATCTGTTGCAATGATAAACCCGCATTATAATACTGGGTCAAGCTGAAAGGAAGTGACGAAGCAAATATTTCAGAAACAACACTACAAGACTGCTGGGAATACTCTAATTTCCAGGGACATGGGTTTGGGTGGACAATTGAAAGAAGGACCAGAATGTATGGGCTGCACACTATTGATATAGCTAACGCCAGTCCAGTGAGTAATGTTTCCCCTTGGCTGTTTCCGGAAATAGAAGTAGACGCTAGTCTGCTAATGAGGAAAAAGGATTGGCATATGAGTGAAATTGGTGTTAAAACAAGCATTTACCTCAGGAACAATTACTTTGACTTCTTACAGCTCTATACTGACAGTTCAAAGAATAAAGAGGGCTCTGTTGGAGTTGGAGTATACATTCCAGAGTTTAAAGTGACCATCGCAAAAAGACTCTCCAACAATACATCTGTGTTTACAGCGGCAATAATTATTGCTTTGCAGTGGGTGGAGGAGGTCAGACCGGACCAGGTGGTGGTGTGCACGGACTCACTTGCAGCGTTAAAAACCATACAGACACTAAAATCTACAAGGGAAGACTTGGTGATTGAGCTATATCACAATTTATTTAGGGTACACAGGGGTGGTGGAGAAGTTCACTTTTGTTGGGTTCCTGCACATGAAGGGTTGAAAGGGAATGACTGCAGAAAAATTAGCAAAAAGCACTCTTGGAAAAGAGATAACTACACTATTGTCTCTTGGAAAAGGTGAAGGGAAAGCAGTAATCAAGAAAAAAGGAACTGAGCTATGGCAAAAAAGATGGGATGAAGATCATAAAGGTAGATCATATTACAAAATACAAAAATCTATTGCAATAAAGAATTACATAACCAAAAGGAGTGAAGACATCATTATGCCAAGACTCAGACTGGCTCACACAGGTTTAAACGGCACTTTATTCACCGTGGGGAAAAGCGAAAGTGACAAATGTAGAGAATGTAGAGTAAAAGAAAACGTCGAGCACATCTTATTACACTGTCACAAATACGGAAATGAAAGCCAGATAATGGAAAATGAAGTTTGAGAGGCCGGTAGGGAATGGGATTTAACTGGGATTCTGGGAACAGATGGAGATGGAGAAGCAATAAGAATCACAAGAAGAGCTCTTTTCTCTTTTTTAAATAACACAGGATTAAGTCATAGAATTTAGGGGTCTGGCTCAGATGACATAATGTTACACACTCTTGTACAGTAGGTGGCAGTATGCACCTTTCAGTTGTTTGCTATCCGCCAGTAACCGAGAGAAGAAGAAGAAGTAGACTCATCCCCCCCCCGCCCCTAACCACCAGATAAGCAGCAGAAGATGAATGAATGAATGAATGAATGAATTTTATTTCGGATAATACAGTACAGGTTAAAAGAAACTGTATAATATAACAACAAGGTCAAATTAGACAAAGACTCCTTCTACTAAACAATTCCACGTGAGTTATCCGAAATGGGTGATGGCTGAAGCCGCAGCTTATATTGCCCACCCATATTCCATCCAAGAATTCAAAAGAAAAAAGAGTAAACAAGACAAGATTGATTACAATTTAGAACAAAGCTAAGACAAAGTGTGACTGAGAGAAAAAAAAAAGGAAAACTAAGCTAAGCTAAGTTGAGCGGTTACTATTCAAGACAAATCTAAGACAGAATGTCACAGAGAGAAAAAAAAAAACTAAGCTACAACACAACACAGGCTGGATATGTCAGTCCTTATGTGAGTTTACATGTCGTCTTGTAAATATGTTTGGAGTATTTCTTCCTTTAGTTTTTGTTTAAATTGTCCAAGCGTTGTACATGATTTTAATTCAGGTCCATAATCGTTCCATAATCTGACTCCTTGCACTGAAATACAGTGTTGCTTGGTGGTTGTTCTCACTGTAGGCTTTTGAAATATACATGTTCCTCTGAAGTGATATCGTTTCTCCCTTGTTTGGAACAACTTTTGGATATTTGCGGGCAGTGATAAATTCTTCACTTTGAACATTATTATTGCGGTTTTAAAGTCAACCAGATCTTTCAACTTGAGAGTTTTTTGTTTAAGAAAAAGTGGGTTTGTTGGTTCCCTGTAAGCTGCTTTGTTTATTATTCTAATAGCTCTCTTTTGAAGCATAAAGAGTGGATATATGTTTGTTTTGTATGTATTTCCCCATACTTCATTACAATATGTCATGTATGGGAGTATTAATGAATGATACAAGGTGTATAGTGTGGGTTGATTCAGCAAATATTTCACTCTGTGTAATATTGCAATTGATTTGGAAACTTTACCTTTAATATAATTAATATGTGACTTCCAACACAGTTTGTTATCAATTATTACTCCAAGGAATTTAGTTTCAGATACCCTTTCAATCTCTACACCATTTACACTGAGTTTGGGTACTGGATTGTTGTGATGGTTGTTAAAGACTATAAATTTTGTCTTACTTAAATTGAGCGTTAATTTGTTTGAATCAAACCACAGTTTAAGCTTTTCTAATTCCTTCCCGAGTGTATCCATAAGTTGTTCCAAATTGTTTCCACTGCATAGCAGATTAGTGTCATCGGCAAACAATATTAAGTCCATTTTTTCTGAAACTTTACATATATCGTTTATATACATATTGAATAATAATGGTCCCAAAACTGAACCCTGTGGGACTCCACAGGTGACCTTCAGCAACTCTGAGTTTTTGTTGCTAACACATACATACTGATATCTATTCTTTAAGTAACTACTTAACCAGGACAGTGCTACCCCTCTAATACCAGAATTTTGTAGTTTCTTTAATAATAAATTATGATCTACTGTATCAAATGCTTTTTTAAGATCTAGGAATACTCCAACTGAATACTCTTTATTTTCAATGGCTGTTGATATTTTTTCTGTAAATTCCATTAGGGCATATGCAGTTGTCCTCTTGTGTCTGAACCCATATTGCTGCTCACATAATAAATCATTCTTCAGTATGAAGTTGTCAATTCTCTCATAGAATATTTTTTCAAGTATCTTGGAAAATTGCGGTAATAGTGAAATTGGTCTATAGTTTGAGAGTTCCCCTCTGTCGCCCGTCTTGTATATCGGAATTACTTTAGCTATTTTCATTGCATTGGGAAATATACCTGATTGGAGAGACAGGTTGCAGATATACGTCAGTGGTTTTACTATGCATTCGATAACAGTTTTGACTAGTAGCATGTCAATACCATCACAGTCAGTAGATGTTTTACTTTTGAACGATTTAACAATTTCAATGACCTCTCTTTCGTCTGTGTTCTTTATGAAGATGGAGTCTTTTACAGCAGTGTTATTGCATATTGTATCACCTGTTGGCACCATAGTGGGTATTTCTCGGGCCAGTTTAGGTCCAATGTTAACAAAAAAATTATTAAATTCATCTGCAGGTGAAGCAATATTCACACTCTGAGTCGTTTTATTATTTTTTGGAATGTTAGTTGGGTAGCTTGTATTTCTGCTTTTATTTCCAAGGATACTGTTGAGTATTGTCCATGTATTTTTAATATTGTCTCTGTTTTTCTCCAGTTCTTTACTGTAATAGTCTCTTTTACTACATCTTATTATATATGTTAACTTATTTTTGTATGTTTTATACCGCTGCTCTGCTTCTTTTGTTCTTTTCTTTAGGAAAGCTTTATATAATAAATTTTTCTTTTTACACGCCTTTTGTAGTCCTTTGGTTAACCATGGCTTGTTAGCAAATTTGTGTTTAAGCTTTTTTATTACTAATGGGCAGTTTTTTTCATAAAGAGTGGTTACAATATTTATAAATGTGTCATAGGCTTCATTTACATCTGATACATAGACTTCTGTCCAGTCTTGCTTCAGCAAGTCCTCCTTAAGAGAACTGATTGCATTTGGTGATTTGTGTCTGAACGATTTTGAAGTTTTTTCTGCGTTGGGCCCCGTGTGGCCATGGATAAGTGCAAAGGTTGGCAAGTGGTCACTTATATCATTTATCAATAATCCACTTTCTATTTTCTTATCGAAAACATTGACAAACAGGTTGTCAATAAGTGTAGCAGAGTGAACTGTGATTCTACTGGGATGTGTTATTGTGGGATATAGACTCATGCTGTACATAGAGTTCATGAACTCTGTAACTACATTCTGTAACTCTGTAACTACATTTTGTTGAGATGATGAGTTAGACAGCATCATAGCTAGCACTGGTTACCTTACCTGTCAGAAGAAAAGTGGTCACCTCTGCGTGACTTTTCAGCCCTTTGCGACTCATCAGCAGACATTAGCCGTCAAAAGCAGAACCCATATTTATCCTGCTCCTTTGTAGTGCAATACTTGAGAACGACTGGGAAACTGACGTCTGCCTTGAGACTCAGGTATTTAGCTGAATAATTCACTACCTGGCAACCCAACAACCCAAAACGAGACGATGGCATGTAACATCAAGCAATGCTATTGGCTGTGACATCCTCACTGGACTTCCTTGTTTGTCTTCCTCCAGCTGCTGGATGTAAATATTTATATTGTTGTCGACTCGCCAAAAATTACAAACATTTTTTTTCATCAATATATTAATTTTTAGAAGAATATTAAGACTTAAATTGTGCACATTTCTAAACACTTTGTTGATGTATTATTTTTTTTTTTTAAATCTTTGTTTTAATGAAAATGTTATCTGTTGCACCTTTAAAATTTATAATTCTTCCCAAAACTTTAAGTGCAAAAAAAAAAAACTCTGAAAAAGTTGCAACTTTAATCGCAAATTTTTTAAAAAGCTCCCGCGAATTCAGTCTTTTTGGGCTGCAACAATCATAAAAAACATCACGCGAAATCCTGGAGGGACTGATATATATAATATACAGTGGTGTGAAAAAGTGCTTGACCCCTTCCTGATTTCTCATTTTTTTGTATGGCTGTCACACTTAAATGTTTCAGATCCATCCATCCATCTTCTACCACTTTTCTGGAGGTCCAGGTCGCGGAGGCAGCAGTTCAAGCAGAGAAGCCCAGAATTCCCTCTCCCCAGCCACTTGCTCCAGCTCTTCAGAGAGGATACCAAGGCGTTCCCAGACCAGTTGGGAGACATAGTCTCTCCAGTGAGTCCTGGGTCTGCCCCGGGGTCTCCTCCCAGAGGGACATGCCCAAAACACCTCAAATGGGAGGCGTCCAGGAGACATCCTAATCAGATGCCCATACCACCTCAACTGGTGTCTTTCAGTGTGGAGGAGCAGCGAAGCCACTTGTATCCGCGATCTCGTTCTTTCGGTCATTACCCGAAGCTCATGACTATAGGTGAAGGTAGGAAGGTAGAGTGACTGGTAAATCGACAGCTTTGCCTTAGAGCTTAGCTCCCTCTTCCCCACAACAGACTGGTACAACGTCCGCATCACTTCAGATGTTGCTCCAATCTGTCTGTCAATCTCTCGCTCCATTCTCCCCACACTCGTGAATAAGACCCCAAGATACTTAAACTCCTCTACTTGGGGCAGGAGCTTGTCCCCAACCCGGAAAGGACAATCCACCTTTCTCTGGCTGAGGACTATGGACTGAGACTTGTAGGTGGT
This sequence comes from Pholidichthys leucotaenia, assembly GCA_020510985.1. Classification (NCBI taxonomy): domain Eukaryota; kingdom Metazoa; phylum Chordata; class Actinopteri; order Cichliformes; family Pholidichthyidae; genus Pholidichthys; species Pholidichthys leucotaenia. The sequence goes on along the minus strand of CM035836.1, from coordinate 437,965,015 downwards.
GATTCTCTTCCCAGCCGCTTCACACTCAGTGGCAAACCGTCCCAGTAAGACCTGTAGGTCATTGCTCAATGAAGCCAGCAGGACATCATCATCTGCAAACAACAGAGATGAGATCCTGTGGTCATCAAGCATGACACCCTCCGTTCCCTGGCTATGCCTAGAAATCCTGTCCATAAAATTTATGAACAGGATTCGTGATAAAGGGCAGCCCTGGTGGAGTCCAACTCTCACTGGGAATGAGTCCATCCGAGTGTTGGCAATATGAATCAAACTCTCACAGCGGTCGTACAGAGACCGAATAGCTCGTAACAACAAGCCCAATACCCCATACTCCCGAAGCATCCCCCACAAAAAACCACGAGGGACGCAGTTGAATACCTTCTTCAAGTCCACAAAACACATGTAAACTGGTTTGGCAAACTCCCACGAACCCTTGCGGATTCTCGATGTGCCATGGCCAGGACGAAAACCAAATTGCTCCTCCTGAATCCGAGGTTCAACCAATGGCCGGACTCTCCTCTCCAGTACCTTGGCATACACCTTCCCAGGGAGGCTGACGAGTGTGATCCCTCTAAAGTTGGAGCACACCCTCCAGTCCCCTTTTTTGAAGAGAGGAACCACCACCCCGGTTTGCCATGCCAAAGGCACTGTCCTGACCTCCACACAATGTTGCAGAGGCGTGTCAACCATGACAGCCCTACAACATCCATGGCCTTGAGGTATTCAGGGCAAATCTCGTCCACCCCCGGGGCCCGGCCACCAAAGAGATTTTTAATCACCTTGGCGACCTCAGCCCCTGTGATAGGTGAGTCGTCCCCCTCGTCCACAAGCCCTGCTTCCTCTGAGGAAGGCGTGTCAGTGGGATTGAGGAGATCCTCGAAGTATTCCTTCCACCGCCCAATGATATCCCCAGTCGAAGTCAGCAGCGCCCCATCCGCACCATACACAGTGTGGACAGGGAGCTGCTTCCCCCTGCTGAGCCACCGGACAGTTTGCCAGAATCTCTTCTAGGCCAACCAAAAGTCTTGTTCCATGGCCTCACCAAACTCCTCCCTTACCCGAGTTTTTGCTTCAGCAACCACCCGAGCTGCACTCCGCTTGGCCTGCCAGTACACCTCAGCTGCTTCAGGAGTCCCACAAGCCAACCAAGCTTGATAGGACTCCTTCTTCAGCTTAATGGCCCCCCTCACCACTGGTGTCCACCACTTGGTTCGGAGGTTGCCACCACAAGATGCCCCGATGACCTTGCGGCTGCAGCTCTGGACAGTCGCTTCAACAATGGAGGTGGAGAACATGGCCCATTCAGACTCCATGTCTCCAGGCTCCCTCGGAATGTGGTTGAAGTTCTTCTGGAGGTGGGAGTTGAAGACCTCCCGGACAGGGTCCTCAGCCAGACGTTCCCAGCACACCCTTACTATACATTTGGGTCTACCAGGTCCGAATGGCATCCTCCCCTGCCATCAGATCCAACTCACCATATATAGAGGCAGCAGGGTGGGGCGTACAAGAATACCCACCCCTGCTCGTCGCCTCTCGCCCGGGGCAACTTCAGAGTAGGCCAAGCTCCACCCCTTCTCGAGGAGACTGGTTCCAGAACCGGAGCTGTGTGTTGAGGTGAGGCCGGCTATATGTAGCCGGTATCTCTCAACCTCATGCACCAGCTCAGGCTCCTTCCCCACCAGAGAGGTGACATTCCACGTCCCAACAGCCAGTTTAGGAAGCTTGGGATCAGACCACCAAGGTCTCCACCTTTGTCCGCCACCTGATCCACATAGCACCGGACCCCCATGGTCCCTCCTGCAGGCGGTGAGCCCTCTGGAGGGTGGACCCATGTAACTCCTTCGGGCTGAGCCCGGCCGGGTCCCATGGGTGGAAACCCGGCCACCAGATGCTAGCCATTGAGCCCCTCCCCTAGGCCTGGCTCCAGGGTGGGGCCTCGGTAACCCCATACCGGGCGGGGTACACTGAATCCTTGTTCTAGCATTTATCATGAGAGAATGCTCATCAAACAGATCATCAAACAAATTTAAATATTAGACAAAGATAACACAAGTAAACACAAAATGCAGTTTTTCCATTATTAATGGAAAAAAAAAATCCAAACCTACATGGCCCTGTGTGAAAAGTGATTGCCCCTAAACCTAATAACTGGTTGGGCCACCCTTAGCAGCAACAACTGCAATCAAGCATTTGCAATAGCTGGACATGAGTGTTTTACTCATCTTTGCAGAATTGCAAAGATGCCCACTCATCTTTGCAGAATTGTTGTAATTCAGCCACATTGGAGGGTTTTTGAGCATGAACTGCCTTTTCAAGGTCGTGTCACAGCAACTCAGTAGGATTCAGGTTAGGACTTTGACTAGGCCAGTCCAAAGTCTTCATTTTGTTTTTCTTAAGCCATTCAGAGGTGGACTTGCTAGTGTGTTTTGGATCATTGTCCTGCTGCAGAAACCAAGTGCGCATCAGCTTGAGGTCACGAACAGATGGACGGACATTCTCCTTCAGGACTTTTTGGTAGGCAGCAGAATTCATGGTTCCATTTACCACAGCAAGTCTTCCAGGTCCTGAAGCAGCAAAAAAGTCCCAGACCATTACACTACCACCACCATATTTTACTGTTGATATGATGTTCCTTTTCTGAAATGCTGTGTTACTTTTACACCGGATGTAATGGGACACACATCTTCTATAAACTTCAACTTTTGTATCGTCAGTCCACAGAGTATTTTCCCAAAAGTCTTGGGGATCATCAAGATGTTTTCTGGCAAAATTGAGACAAGCCTTTATGTTCTTTTTGCTCACCAGTGGTTTTCATCTTGGAACTCTGCCATGCAGGCCATTTTTGCCCAGTCTCTTTCTTATGGTGGAGTCATGAACACTGACCTTAACTGAGGCAAGTGAGGCCTGCAGTTCTTTGGATGTTGTTGTCGGGTCTTTTGTGACCTCTTGGATGAGTCGTCGCTGCACTCTTGGGGTAATTTTTGTTGGCCAGCCACTCCTGGGAAGGTTCTCCACCGTTCCATGTTTTCACCATTTGTGGATAATGGCTCTCACTGTGATTCACTGGAGTCCCAAAGCTTTAGAAATGGCTTTATAACCTTTCCTAGACTGATAGATCTCAATTATTTTGTTTCTCATTTGTTTCTGTATTTCTTTGGATCACAGCATGATGTCAAGCTTTTGAGGGTCTTTTGGTCTATTTCACTTTGTCAGGCAGGTCCTATTTAAGTGATTTCTTGATTTAGATTAGGTGTGGCAGTAATCAGGCCTGGGTGTGGCTAAATAAATTGAACTCAGCTTTCCAAAGATGTGATAAACCACAGTTAATTTATGTTTTATTAGGGGGACAATCACTTTTTCACACAGGGCCATGTAGGTTTGGAATTTTTTTTACCCTTAACAATGAACACCTTCATTTAAAAACTGCATTTTGTTTTTACTTGTGTTATCTTTGTCTAATATTTAAATTTGTTTGATGATCTGAAAAATTTAAGTGTGACATACAAAACTAGAAAAGCACTCGGAGAGCGCAGACCTCCGCCAAGCGCCACAGTTCCCCCCATACAGTGTTTGTGTGTACGTTTTCAGATTCCTTGACCATGAAAACATATGACTAGCAATTGGATTGACAATGATAGGATTAGTGGTTGAGTTGTTATTCACGAAAATGGCATTTTCCGTAATGGCGGTTTTCTTGTGGACGGTGATCCAGATCATCCCCAAAATTTAATCAGTTCTTCCTTGTACCATTTCCAACAACGCCTGAAATTTTCATCGAAATCCGTCCAAACATTTTTGAGTTATCTTGCTAACCAACAGACAAACAGACAGACAGACAAACCCCAGCAAAAACATAACGTCCGTGGTGGAGGTAAAAATCAATAAAATAAAACTAAGCTCGACGAGCTTCAATAGCATGTGGGGATAGCCCTTGCCTGAGTCGCTGCATTTCTTCTGTCGCTGCAGCACGGTGATTCTCCGCATCCTCTGTTATCTCCCTGCCGTTTTTTCTTTCTCATGCACTCTGCACTCTGTTGCCTTCTCTGTTTCACACTTTTAGACTTTGAACGAGGCATGACTGGCAATATCGAGCAGATCTTCTTTAAAAAAAAAAAAAACATAACCTCCTGGCGGAGGTAATAAGAAAAAAAATCAATAAAAAAAAAAATAAAACTAAGCTCGACGAGCTTCAATAGCATCTGGGGCTAGCCCTTGCCTGAATCGCTGCATTTCTTCTCTCGCTGCAGCACGGTGATTCTCCGCATCCTCTGTGTTGAAAATGGCCCTATCTCACAATGTTAAAGAATCCTTTAAAAAATTCCTGGATCCAGACGGTGATCCGGATCATCCCCAAAACTTAATCAGTTCTTCCTTGTACCATTTCCAACAACGCCTGAAAGTTTCATCGAAATCCGTCCAAAACTTTTTGAGTTATCTTGCTAACCAAAAGACAGACAAACAGACAAACAGACAAACCTCGGCAAAAACATAACCTCCTGGCCTGCGGCCTGGCGGAGGTAAAAATGAGAAAAAAGGAAGGGGGCAAACACTTTTTCACACCACTGTACATATATCTCTCTATATATAGAGATATATAGAGAGTTATCAATTGAGAGAGACAGAGATAGAGCTTTAGATATAACATGTTTGTGTATATTTAGATTCACCACTATATGATATTGACCTACATTACAGTAATTAAGTGGGGAAATATAACCTAGTTTTGTGGCTTTTTGCTCAACCCATTTATTTTGTTTCCAGTTAATTGGTTCATTATACTTTATAATGGTGGCATTTATAAATGTCTAAAACTATTCCAGTTAGAGTGAATTGTGACACTGAAAAGCTGAAGCTCCTCTCATATGGGGCACTGATTGTAAAGGAGCACATGCTGAATTCAACATTTTTGATACATTTATCTCTGTACATTAAAAATGTGGTGTAAATTTTTCAACGTGACTTTTGTTTTACCAGATTTACACCAATATTTGATTTTTTATATTTATTTATCTTCTAAATAAGAGAAATAATAATGTGACTTTTAAGTCAGATGTTAAATGTTGAACTTAAATGTTAAATATAAATCTAAGTGTTGAATTTACAGTGCAGTACTGAGCACAATTGGTAGTAACTTAGTAGTAGGAATTCATTTAATTTATTCAAATGTATGGTCATTAGCATGTTTTCATGTAAAATTCACCTGATGAAATGGTTTTTTTTTTTAATAGAAAGAGGTAATTTACAGGCTATACAGTAGGTTGTATGGTAGGTTATGTGATTGGTATTAAAATATTTACAAAAAGTGTGATTGTGACTGTAGTTACATTTAGCTGCAGACTTTTTAGTGAGGAGCAGAATAGTTATTTCAATTCTCTCTTTATCCATGTTCCTGATGATTTATCGATGCAATACCCAGCAGCCCAGATACAGAGCCAAACAGTAACAGAAGGATAGAGGAGACAGATCCTGGATCCTTGTTTGGATTAACACCGTCCATGATGACTGAGGAATACAAAATGCTGAGATTCATCACTTTCAAGTAGTACTGAAGTGTTTGTGCAGAGCCAGTTCCATCTGTAGGGAAAAGGAACAGCTCTGTCCAAACCTATTTTGTCACCTTAATATACACGTCTAAAACAGCAAAGTTATTCTGTGTTCCCACTTTCCAAAGAATTTTTTTTCCCGTAAAATCACCAGTGTTTTCTCAGCTTGACACACATGTGGATGTGATTTTCACCTGAGAGGACGTTTGGAGAGGTCTGGGAGAGAGTGTTTGGGCGGGGTTTCACCGACCGCTGGCACTTGGCAGTGAAGTAGTAGGGCAGCACACAAACCGATTTTTACCGTGTCAAGTGGAGGCTAGATACAACATTACCCTTTCATTACTTCAGGAAAGAAAGAGTTCTACAAGGTGAGAAGGTTGAGTTACATACTACCACCTTGACATGGGTTGCACACAAGCCTCCATGGTTACCTGGTGTTTCAGCAAAAATGTTTAATTTTAGGCCCCCATGAATCATCCCTGATGTCTACCAAGAATCAAAAAGACTGCAATATTCATACATTGTAGAAAAAAAATGATGGGTGACATGGTGTGATTCATAGCTATCACTGTAGAAAAGTGAAACTTTACTTCCTGCATTTAGGGTGCTACTGTGGAGAGTTGTGAAGGACGAGACTGAGTGTATTCCTCAGGTTCAGCTTTATTCACAATGACATTCTCCAACATTCAAAAGCAGAAAAAGAGGATGAATCTTCTCACATCTGTCTTTTTATACCAGGACATCAAACATACAATCACATGGTGCTTAATCAAACATACAGTCACATGGTACTTAATCCCAGTCACAATGTAACTTCCCCCGATCTTAACACCATCCACCTCCTAGTCTCCGGTGGTCAGGAAATCTCTCAAGGCCATCTCCTTGAAACAAAAGGCCAGATCTCACACCTTCCCGTTACCTCTGGAAGGCTCAGTCCCTTTGTTCCCCTGAGACGTGAAGTATACAATAAGCATACAGTGATATATCTGTGGAGCATCTGAAACCAACATGTGTGCATATATGTGTGCCACATGACCCCCCCCCCAAACGTCTAAGATGGAACAAATGTAATACAATTTGCAAGTCATGGTCACGTTATTACACATCAGTCCAAATGTTGCTTGGGCCTCAGTCGCCTCCCATATCTGCTGTAAGCGGGCTTTACCACCCCCGCGGCGTCTTCCTGCTGTGGAGCTGCTGTTTGAGGATTAGAACTGTTAGTCAATCTCTGTGTGTGTTCTGGGGAATGCTCTCTAGGGGGTCTGCCACGCCGAGGAGGTCTCGCCAACTGCATTATTTTGTCAGCCAGCACAAAAGCGGGTTTGAGCCTGTTTATACAAATCATTTCTTTCCTGCCCCCCAAATCTAGCAAAAAATGCTTGTCCCCTGTTTCCAGCACTCTGTATGGTCCGTCATAAGGTGGGCGTAAGGGTGGGCGGTGTGCATCATGTCTGACAAAAACAAACTCCGCATTTTTTAAAGCTTTAGGCACAAAAACGCGTGGGAAGCTGTGATGAACTGGGCCAGGAAGCGTGTTCGCTCCCGTGTCGCTCTGCAACTGCTGAGCGGGGGGGCACTCTGGCGCAGGATTATCCGGGAGAAACTCCCTGGGCAGCTGGAGAGGCTGTGCAAAACCCAACTCAGCTGGGGAGGCTTTTAAATCCTCTTTAGGTGCAGAACGCAACCCCAGTAAAACCCAAGGTAGCCTGTCCACCCAATTTGCATCCGTAAGCGACGCTCTGAGGGCTGCTTTCAATGACCTATGGAAACGTTCGCATAAACCATTAGCCTGCGGGTTGTATGCGGTAGTGCTGTGGATCGTTATCCCCAGGCTGCGGGCCATCGCTGACCAGAGCTCGGAAACAAATTGAGGACCTCTGTCAGACGTAATGTCCGACGGAACTCCGAAACGGGCTACCCATGCTGCTAGAAATGCGCGCGCCACCTCCTCGGCTGTGGTTGATGCCAGTGGGACCACTTCCGACCAACGCGTGGTGCGGTCCACCATTGTCAAAAGGTGTGTGCACCCCTGTGATGGCGGGAGGGGGCCTACGAGGTTGACATGCACGTGATCGAATCGCTTAGCCGGGATGTGAAAAGGCTCCAAGGGAGCTCTAGTGTGTTTGTGTATTTTGGCTCGCTGACAAGCCACGCAGGCTGTTGCCCACTCCTTGACTTGCTTGTGCAGGCACGGCCATACAAATTTCTCTCCTACCATTTTGACCGACGCGCGCACCCCCGGGTGCGCCAGAGAATGAATCGAGTCAAAAACGCGGCGGCGCCACGTGGTCGGCACCACCGGGCGCGGTCGTCCCGTGGAGACATCGCAGATTGGGGGGGGGCATACCATCTTGTAGCACCCTGTTCTCCAGCCTTAACCCTGTTGGTCCAGACTGGAGCGCGCACACATCAGCGTCGGCAACTTGATCCGCGGCCATGGTTGCATAATCTATCCCTACGCGGACTGGGGCCGTGCGCACTTCCACGTCGCTAACCTGGTCCTCGGCCATGGCTGCAAAATCTACCTCTGCGCGGGCTGGAGCCGCCATGGTGCACGAGAGGCAGTCCGCCACTACATTAAGTTTACCCGCTACATGCTGGATATTGGTAGTAAACTCCGAGATGGCGGCCAGCTGTCTCTGCTGCCGGCCCGACCATGGTTCTGTAATCTTGGCCATCGTGAAAGTCAGTGGCTTGTGATCCACGAACGCCGTGAAACTGCGTCCCTCCAGCCAAAACTGGAAATGGCGAATGGCCAAGTGGAGAGCTAACAACTCCCTGTCGAATGCGCTGTATTTTCGTTCACTATCGCGCAAGGTCCTGCTGAAAAAGGCGAGCGGTTGCCAAGCTCCTGCTACATACTGTTCCACGACCGCTCCTATGGCCACGTCTGACGCGTCAGTAGTGAGCGCTATGCGGGCCATTGGGTCTGGATGTGCCAACAGCGCAGCGTTTGCCAGGGCTATTTTGACTTCAGCGAATGCGCGCTCCCGCTCCGGAGACCATTCGACTTTGTTTGTGGGTTTTTGTTTTTTTAGTGCAGCATACAATGGTTGCATGAGCTGCGCTGCGTGAGGGAGGAAACGGTTATAAAAATTCACCATTCCCAAAAACTCCTGTAACGCTTTGACCGTTTGTGGTTGGGGAAAATTTGTTATTGCGCGCACTTTGTCGGGCAGAGGAACCGCTCCTTCTGGAGAGACGCGATGCCCCAAAAAATCAATCTGCACCACCCCGAACTGACACTTCGCTGGGTTGATTATTAACCCGTGCTCTGCCAACCTCCGGAAAACTGTTGTGAGGTGGTTTTCGTGTTCGTCTAAGGATGCGCTGGCTACCAATATGTCGTCCAAGTAGACGAACACGAAGGGGAGGTCGCGCAGAACCGCGTCCATCATGCGTTGGAACGTCTGCGCTGCGCCTTTAAGCCCAAACGGCATGCGCAAAAACTCAAAAAGCCCGAAAGGAGTTATTACCGCTGTTTTGGGTATGTCCTCAGCGCGCACTGGAACCTGGTGGTAACCGCGTACCAAATCTATTTTAGAAAAAATGTGCGCCCCCGCCAAATGAACCGAAAAATCTTGGATGTGCAGGATCGGATAGCGGTCGTGCGCTGTAGCGTTATTCAACCTGCGGAAATCACCGCAAGGTCGCCACGAGCCATCAGCCTTTGGGACCATATGGAGCGGCGAAGCCCAGTGGCTCTTCGACCTCCTGATGATGCCCAGTCTTTCCAGGTTGGCGAACTCCTCGCGCGCTATGGTCAGTTTAGCTGAGTCCAAGCGCCGAGCTTTTGCAAAAACGGGTGGGCCAGTGGTAGTAATAAAATGTTCCACCCCATGTTTAGCCACTGTCGCCGAAAACGTTGGGACCGTGAGTGCTGGGAACTGAGTGAGGAGTGTGTGGAACTTACCACCCGCAGCTGTGACGTTGGCTTGTGCAGTTGGCGGGGCCACTCGAGCTGTGCAGGGAATAGAATAAAAGGAGAGTGCATTAACCAGGCGTCTGTTAGCAAGATCAACCAATAAACCATGTGAGCACAAAAAATCAGCCCCTAACATGTTGAAATTAACTGCCGCTACAACAAAAGTCCACTCGAATGTACAGCCCTGCAAAGACAGAAGCAGAGTCCTCTCACCGAAGGTCTTAATCACCGAGCCGTTCGCTGCTGTCACCCGGGGACCACTGGAAGGCGCCAGCCGGTCTGCGTAGGAAGGCGTGATGAAGCTCAGCTGGGAGCCTGTGTCCACGAGGAATTGCCTCCCCGAGCGTGCGTCCTTCAGGTAGAGCAGCTTGTTCTCTTCTCCGAGGGCCGCGGCTGCTACCGACCCCCAGCCTTGGCGTTTCCCGAGCGCTTGAAGTGGCACGGTGGGATGCACTTGCGTGCCCTCTCTGTGAAACGGCGATGGTAGAAGCAAAGGACGTCGTCCGCTCCGTGTCGCCTGGCCCTTGCTGCTGCCGTCGTCAGTGAGTCTGGTGCTGCAGCCTCTGGCCCCCTGCCATCTCTGGACGTTGTGCCTAGCTCTGCTGCTGCGGCCGAAGATGCGCTCCGTTTGTAGGCGTCGACGAGTCGCTGCGCCTCCTGGCTCAGCTCGTGGTAGTCTCGTCGGGCCAACAGCGGTGAACCAGCCAGGGTCACTCTCACCGCTGACGGTAGGGTCCTGAGGAAAAGGTGGGTGAAGATAAAGCTGTCATCATCGGAGTCTCTCAACCTCAGCATTTTCCCCATCAGGTCTACGGGTCTGTCGTTCTCAAACTCCGTCAACGTCAGGAGCCCCTCTGCTCGCTGTTGCACCGAGGGGGTGAAGTGGCTGATAAGCGCAGCCTTCAATGTGCCGTACTTGTCGCTGTCCGGTGGGTGGTTGACCAGGCTCTCCACCCTCTGGACTGTGTGGTTGTCCAGCGTCGCCACCACATGGTAGAATTTTGTGTCGTCTCTCGAAATTCTCCGGAGGTTGAACTGCGCCTCGACCGCGCTAGACCAGGAGCGCGGACTGTTCTGTCAGAAGTCCGGCAGCTGGAACGTGGCGGCATTCGTCAGGCTGGCTTCTGACGAGTCCGGCTCAGGAGAATTACTTCTGCTCATGCTTCATCGTAAGGTCACCAGTGTGGAGAGTTGTGAAGGACGAGACTGAGTGTATTCCTCAGGTTCAGCTTTATTCACAATGACATTCTCCAACATTCAAAAGCAAAAAAAGAGGATGAATCTTCTCACATCTGTCCTTTTATACCAGGACATCAAACATACAATCACATGGTGCTTAATCAAACATACAGTCACATGGTACTTAATCCCAGTCACAATGTAACTTCCCCCGATCTTAACACCATCCACCTCCTAGTCTCCGGTGGTCAGGAAATCTCTCAAGGCCATCTCCTTGAAACAAAAGGCCAGATCTCACACCTTCCCATTACCTCTGGAAGGCTCAGTCCCTTTGTTCCCCTGAGACGTGAAGTATACAATAAGCATACAGTGATATATCTGTGGAGCATCTGAAACCAATATATGTGCATATATGTGTGCCACACTACCATCTTATGCTGATGACGTCATTTGCAGCAAGAATCTGCACAGTAATAACTATGAATTCTTCCAGATTTTATACATGATTTGATTGAGAATGAGCAGATCAGAATTCATGCGACTTTTTGCCTCTGTGCATGGCACCTGTTGTTACGCTCCTGTCTAGGGGAAAAGGAGCGCACTATAAACAGAATGGGAAAAGCCCGGTACCGGCCCCCAAAAAACAAAGCTGGAGATTAATAAGTTCAGTGTGCTTTATTTACACATGAATTATTTACAGACCAGTGAGTGTGTCTCCGGGGTGAACCAAGTACCCCACCTATCTTTATCCAAATTTGTGCTACCTATCCTATGTGAAACCAAAAAGAACAAAAAGACAACCCTACACCTGACTTCCTACACTAACAAAAACAGGAGAAAAACAGACAAATAGGCAGCTCACCCCTTCCGCTCTGTGAATATATACAAAGATGTGGTCTTACCAATTTACAATATACCAATATACACAAGTGTTTACAAGTCCTTTGGGAAGAAAGGTTACAAAGTAACTAACAACAAATTCATCAAACTAAGCCAAAGCACACCGTTTTGGAGATCGAAACGAGACCAACAGTGATCTGTGCGGAGTTTGCATGTTCTCCCCGTGTCTGCGTGGGTTTACTCCGGGATTTCTCCGGTTTCCTCCCACATGTCAAAAACATGCAAGTTAGGTTAATTGGCATCAAACTGGGGATTCTAAATTGTCCTTAGGAATGACTGTGAGACTGAATGGTTGTCTAACTCTGTGTTGGCCCTGCGATGGACTGTCCAGGGTGTACCCTGCCTCTCGCCCAAAGATACTGGGATAGGCTCCAGCCCCCCCGCGACCCGAAAAGGATTAAGCAGAAGAAGATGAACGCTGCTGCTGTCAGGCTGCCAACTGTCACCCGGTCTGGCTGGAGGTTTTAAACATGGCGTCGGCGCCAGTTTCAGCCAATCCCCAGCGACTTCCACTCAGCTGGTGGCGTGCTGCGCTGGCGAAGATTCTCTATGAAGATGATGACTCACTGCAGCAGAAAAACACCAAACAGAACATAGAAAAAAACACAAACTAACGGCCAGGGCCGCAGCACCTGTGTCATCAGTCAGGACTGTTGTTGACTCATGCACCAGCAGTTGGTTATCATCCTACTTCTGGACCTCATCATCACATACAGGTAATGACTACTACAGTCCTCCAGAGCAAATTATAAGCAGATTTTTACTGAAAATACATAGCACAGTGGTGCAGTGGTTAGCAATGTTGCCTTACAGCTAGAAGGTTCCAGGTTCGAATCCCCAGGCTGGCAGGGGTAGGCACCTTTCTGTGGGGAGTTTGCATGTTGCTGCGTGGGTTTACCCCGGGGTCTCCGGTTTCCTCCCACAATGTAAAGACATGCATGTTAGGTTAATTGGTTGTTCTAAATTGTCCCTAGATATGTGTCTCCTATAGGCCCTTAGAGTAGAGGGTTGGTGCTAGTGAAGCGCTTTGAGTGGTCTTTGAGACTAGAAAAGCCCTATGTAAGTGCAGGTCCTTATCCCTTATGTTTGCATGCGTACCGTTTCAGAAAGCAGATATGTTCATAGTAGTCTGGTAAAAGATGACATGTCATATATTGTAAATCAAATGTGACGTTTGATTTGACCAGTGGTTGGAGAGGCCGTTGGCACGGATTGGCAACCACGTTTCCGTCATTCTGCCCCAGGGCAGCTGTGGCTACAGTAGTAGTTTACCACTACCATTGTCTGTGGGGTGAATGAATAATGTATCCATTGTAAAGTGTCTTTGAGTGTCTATGAAAAGCGCTACATAAATCTGATGCATTATTGTTAAATCCAATATGACAAAAAAAAATTGAACTGAACAATATGGTTTGAAATGTGGGGGGAAACTACTTATTAGGACAGAAACCATCTTTTAAAAATATTTATCTGAGGAGCATTTTTAGTTTTCAGTTTGGAAAAATCACACAATAATGGGAAAAAGAAGTGGTATATTGTCTTACTGCAGCCAGCCACCAGAGGGCGAAAAATTTGTGCAGTCTTCACCTTTGGGGAGCTCTTATGTCGTCCATCTTTATTTTATTCTATGGACATATTACTCAGGTCTCTGGTTTCTTTCTGCTGCAATAAATTTTAATAGAGATCAAATCTTTGTGAGAAAGCAGCTATTCAATATGTTTACCTTTGTTCTTATTAAAGACAAAAATAGAAAGGAGATGTCTTTACGTTCTTAGCATGTTTCGACTGTCCACTGCAGCCTTCGTCAGAAGAGTCAGCTGATTGCTGTCAGGTGACATTTTATCAGCTGACTTTCGTAGGCGGGGCCAGCCCAGCAGACCTGTCAGATCCACCGAGCCGGCCCCGCTTTCCACCGTCAGATGGTCTCTGTAGAATGTGGTCCCAGGTGTGGGAAAGCATAAAGCCCCCCTCATCTCAGTTCATGGTACCTTTTCCCCGCTTCCTGATTTCTATGGCCTCCTTGATCCAACGTTTGTGTCTGTTGCTCTCCGATCCAATAATTTTTGCGTTGGCCCAGTCCATGATGTGATTATTTCTTTTGCAATGATCTGATATTGCTGATTTTAATGTTTCTTGTTCTGCCTTTTCTTTTTGTGATCTTGTGAATCGTCCTTGTGTTTCCTTCTCACATTCCTTCTGGTGTTCTTTTCCTTGTGGTGAATGATCTTCCAGTTTCTCCAATGTAAGTTTTGTTACATGATCTGCATGATATTTCATATATTACATTGCATTTATTTTGTCTTGTCCTATTTTGTCCTTGGGGTGTACTAATAACTGTCTTAATTTTTTGTGTGGTTTTACTGCTGTGTTTATTTTGTATTTTTTCATGATCCTTTCAAATGGTTCCGTGATCCCTCGGCTGTATGGTATAGTTATGGTGTCCTTGTTTTTGATTTCGGCTTTTGTTCTGTGTCTTATTTCCTGTTTGTTTTCTTTGTTTTTGACTTGCTGTTTCCCTTTGTTTATGGCCCATACTGGATATTGGCAGCGTATAAGTGCATGTTTTATGTGGTTTCCTCCTTCTGTCTGTCTTCTTGGTCTGTGATGATGGTGGCCCGTTCATATAACATCCTGACAACTGATAGTTTGTGTGCTGTGGGGTGTTCTGATGTCCATAGTAGGTATTGATCTGTGTGGGTTGGTTTCCTGTAGACTGTGATTTTTATGCTGCCGTCATCGTTGCGGTGGATTTTCATGTCCAGAAGGGCTATAGTGCCATTTTCCTCCTCTTCGTGTGTGAATTTTTTTTATTCCCAGTGCTGTCTGTGCTATTTAGGTAGTCAGTGAGTTCTTGTGTGTGTCCTTTCCTTATTTTCTCCAGAATGTCATCCACGTATCTCTTCCAGAGGGTGGGTTTGCATTGTGTAGGTGCTGTGTTGATGGCTTTGTTTTCCAGATCCTCCATGAAAAAGCTGCTCATAATGGCTGATAGTGGGTCTCCCATTGCAAATCCTTTTTTTTGTCTGTAGATTTTTCCTTTGTATTAAAAATAGGTGGATTTTGCAACAAATTGTAATAGTTCGGATATGTCGTGAACTGTGAGATTGGTGCATCTTTTAAGGGTACTGTCATTACTGAGGCATTCTTGCACTATATGTAGTGTGAGATATGTGACGTGATGTTAATTGGTACATTAAAATTATTGATCTGGTGGAAAGTTCTTCAAGCTCAACAGGAGGGCGGAAGTTTTTCACTTCCGCCCTCCAAAGAGAGCAGTCGCATTTTTTCTCTGCTCCCGCTCCCTGTCTCTCCCTCCCTCCCTAACTGACTGGATCCCAGCTTGCTATTGTCTGTGTCTGCGTGTCTCTCTACTGCTGATTCATCCAACGAAATTATGGATTTAATAAGCTGGGCTTTGAACGCAATCGACACTGTGTTTTCAACGAGGAAATCAGGTCCGGGGGAGCCTATTTGTCCCGCAGGGACTGCTGCTGCGGGTTACATTAAGGATACAAGCAATTGGAAACTCTTGTGTCTGTGTGATCTTTCTATTGAAGATATTGAAGATTTATATCTATTCGGAGCAATGGTCACCGGAATTCTACTGATCGGCCTTGGGATTGTTCTGGTGCACCGCAAATTGAAGAAGATGGACAGAGCTTATCAAAAAGCGGACCCGGCGAAGCTCTCTCATCAGTTCGACCAACTGGACAGGACTCTGACAGCGGCCAATGGAGAACTGTACAGGAAGATGGAATACATCATGATCACACTGAGAGCTGTTCACGAATCGATTTCAAAGCCTGGCATTGATGGATCTGGAGCACTGAATCCGTAAGAGAATGGAAAGTTTTTTTTCTCTGAAGTCAGTGCTATTCAACCTGTTTTTTCAGCACCCTCAGCACTCAGTCCTCC
Source organism: Pholidichthys leucotaenia (assembly GCA_020510985.1). Taxonomy (NCBI): domain Eukaryota; kingdom Metazoa; phylum Chordata; class Actinopteri; order Cichliformes; family Pholidichthyidae; genus Pholidichthys; species Pholidichthys leucotaenia. The sequence goes on along the minus strand of CM035836.1, from coordinate 437,949,553 downwards.
TGATGATCAACAGTATAATTGTTTTCATAACATTGGCGGACAGTATCTGACTCTCAAGGACAGCTGTCTGGCTCAGACTATTCCATCTGCCGTGCTCAAGGACACGTGCCTTTGCCTTAGACACTAGTCATAACATCTGCTGAGAGAGAGACTATTGCTGTCCACCTAACTGATTTGCCACTAATTGCATCCAACACACACACAACTGACCCATTTATACTGACGAAGGCATATTCATTCACTGCTCTCTCTGTGTCATTGTGTGGATTCTATTGTCTGTTAATTGTGCACTGAGATTTTTTTTCTTGTAATCACAATATCGGTCATATAAATGAACTTTATTTTGATCAACAATGCTTTTTTCTCTCTCCTATTGTGTCCCCTCCCCCCCTGCCTTCTATTCCCCTCCTGCTGACAGGCGCCTCCATGGCTTGCCGCGTCATTGGGAATGTCATCTATGACATTTCCAATGTCAAGTCAAATTCCTCGTATATTTACCTGTTTATTTACTTGTAAATGTGCTTGGCAATAAACTTATTCTGATTCTGATTCTGAAGCTCATTTTGCATCTAACCTGCACTTATATAGCGCTTTTCTAGTCACAAAGACCACTCAAAGCGCTTTCATTAATACTAACCCTCTATTCTAAGGGCCTATAGGAAACAGATATCTAGGGACAATTTAGAACAGCCAATTAACCTAACATGCATGTTTTTGGCATGTGGGAGGAAACCGGAGAAATCCCGGAGTAAACCCACGCAACACGGGGAGAACATGCAAACTCCACACAGATCACTGTTGGTCGGGGGCTGGGATCGAACCCACGATCCCACGATCCCCACAATCCCCCGGCCAAGGGTAAACTGTGCTGCCGCAGTGCTAACCACTGCGCCACCGTGCAGCCCATCTGATATAAGTGCAAATCAGCACAGAGGAAACAAATAAACCCCTTCTGCTATACAAACACATTTGACAATCCAAACTAATCTTAGGTTTTTGAAAATACATTTTTTTAAAAACTCTCTGGCATTGTTACTCCTCAGCCTCTAAAAGGCTGAAGGGGTATTATCTTCATCCCGCTGGGTGGATGTGAAAGTGATAACTAGAGAAAGAAATAATGTAGGTTTTTCAAATCTACACCATAGTTATATCTAAGAAAAATCTTGGATGAGTTTGAATTTGGGTGACCTTGAACTCAAGGGTAAGGCCACAGGTCAATTTAAAAAAAAAAAACCAAACCACTGTAAACATTATAACTTAGAAAGGAAATGACGTACATCGTTCACATTGATCATAGTTCTATCTTTAAAAAAAATCTAGGATGAGTTCAAATTTTGAAAACCTTGACCTCAGGTCAAGGTCAGAGGTTAGCTCGCAAACCCTTGTAAATGTGGTAGCTTGTGAATGAAATGAAGTAGGCTTTTTATATTGATCCCATATAGTTTGATCTATGACTGTGTAGTTGTTGGTGATTTTAACATCCATGTTGACAACCCTCAGGACAGAGGGGCCGAAGAATTGTATTGTGTTCTTGATAACTTTGGACTGACTCAGCATGTAATGGAAAAAACACACAACCAGTCCCTCCAGGATTTCTCGGGATGTTTTTATGATTGTTGCGGCCCAAAAAGCCTGAATTCGCGGGAGCTTTTTTAAAAAGTTTCGATAAAAGTTGCAATGTTTTGAGAGGTTGTTTTTGTGCTAAAAGTTGTGGGAAGAATTAAAAATGTTAAAGAAGATGGGTTTTTTTTCCAGTTTACTGCAGTGATATTCTATATAACAATAAAAGAAAAACACAGGATTGTCAGAAACTTCCTATTAAACAGTGATTTGTAAATTAAGCAGAAACTTCTGCTTACAGAAAAACTCCTTTGTGCAACAGCAAATACAGACCTTAACACAATATCCATTACAAGAGTTGAATTGCATTCAATGTACATTAAAGAGTATACCATAGATTTGGAAATTATTGGCAGCACCTTCATTTGAAAACACCCTACGGTCCCCAACCACTCGGTACCGAGTGGAGAGGAAAAAATAAAAAATTTATTCTGTTGCTCTATATTGTCTATCGAAGTCTGTGTTTTTCTGAAAAAAAAAAATACAGACAATATTCTCTCTCTTTCCATGCCTAAGGCCTACCTGTCTATTTGCTGCGTGTCTTGACACACACACTTGTCTCTTCAGACACACATCTTTCATTTATGGGGGGGGAACGGCGGTGTTGGTCCATGTCCAGACTGGAGAGTCACAGCTTTAAAGCTCATTGACAAGATGTAGTAATGATTTTACCTCAAAAGATGTATAAAATGTTCAAACACTGGCTGTAGCATTAGACAAATACAGACTTTAACACAATATCCATTACAAGAGTTGAATTGCATTGAATGTACATTAAAGAGTATACCATAGATTTGGAAATTATTGGCAGCACCTTCATTTGAAAACACCCTACGGTCCCCAACCACTCGGTACCGAGTGGAGAGGAAAAAATAAATAATTTATTCTGTTGCTCTATATTGTCTATCGAAGTCTGTGTTTTTCTGAAAAAAAAAATACAGACAATATTCTCTCTCTTTCCATGCCTAAGGCCTACCTGTCTATTTGCTGCGTGTCTTGACACACACACTTGTCTCTTCAGACACACATCTTTCATTTATGGGGGGGGAACGGCGGTGTTGGTCCATGTCCAGACTGGAGAGTCACAGCTTTAAAGCTCATTGACAAGATGTAGTAATGATTTTACCTCAAAAGATGTATAAAATGTTCAAACACTGGCTGTAGCATTAGACTTGCTCATTTTGTTTGCGGTTTTATGGCGTCTGTCCTCACACACGCTCCCGCGATGGGGTGCTTTTGAAGCAAGCGGATGTTTTTCAACACAAACACAGCATTTCGTACATGCAGTCAGGACAGAGACGTGGCGAGATGGAGGAAGGGATGGTGCTGGAAACCTCGCAGGAGAGTGTTTTTTTTAATCATACTGTTTTTGCTGAGTGTTCCATTAATACTCAACTGTAAACACAGAAGTGACGGTGGTGCAGCAACACATTTGATGGGTTACACTGAGTGTTTGAGCGCCAGTCAGAGACAAATTTGATTGGTGAAATTGGCAGAAGTTGATGAGGATTGGCCAAAATTGTGGGAAAGTTGTGGTGATTGGACAAAGTTGCAAGGTCACGCAATAGTTGCGCTGATTGGCTGATTTTGCACGAATTGATGTGACAGCACTGCAAAATCCTGGAGGGACTGCACAACAGAGGACACAATCTGGACTTGGTCATCTCCAAAGGTCTGAACATCTCTAAAGTTATGGTGATGGAAGAAAGGGACGGTAGTACTTGTTTACATCCCTAACCTCATTTTGGCAGGTGCCACGCCCCCTGACCTGACCCTTACCCTACCCCCCATGACCCCACATAATTAGGTTGTCAATCAAAAGTGTTTTGAAGACATGACCCGTGACCTCGCGTAATTAGGTTGTCAATCAAAAGTGTTTTGAAAACGTGACCTTTGATCCGAAACTTCTCGTCAAACTGACAGATTGGGATTTTAATCTGTTGTCCATATGTGGTTTAGAGTTAGGATGGGGTTAATGATGACAAGAAGTCTTGTCAGAAGTGGCAACGTTGTAGTCTTTCAATTTACAAAAAACACATCAGAGTGTCTGTAAAAGGATTTAAACAACACCACTGTCTCAGCCAAAACAGATGGGCTCAAAGGTGACATGTTGCTGTTACTAGAAGCATTTCAATTTGCAAAAAACACACACATATCAGAGTGTCTCACCGTGTCAGGCTTTGACGCCACCATTCTCTTGGCTAAAACAGATGTTCAATGGGGAGACCACATTTTGCAAAAACACGGATCTGTGCTCTGTGTACAAAAGCACACACCCACATTGACCCAGTCACAAATCTGCAACATCATCTTCTGCACATTCAGAAAAAGGGTTTTAGAGGCAGACTGACCTGAGCAAACAGGCCTATTTGATCTTAATGACCCAAAGCACACTGAAAAAAAAAAAGGTAAATGTCCTTGCACAGCTTAAACAGAACTCAAGACTTAGACCTCATTGAAAATCTGGGGAAACAGACACATTTGTTGCTGCTGCTGCTGCATAGGCAGAGGGAGATTGCTCACGGTGATTAATTCACACAACTTAGTGTTGCAATAATTTACTTAGTCTGACTGGCTTTAGCTAGGATACAAATTCCACTTCTTAAACACATATTTTGCATTTCTGAGTGACTGTAGGATGTTTGTTGTGCTTCCCTAAGCATGTGCGGCCATGAAAACAAACACCGGTGATAATTTAGAGTTTATTTTGTGCTGATACTAGGAAATTTAACATTTCTCCTATAAAAGCATTTTATATTTTATGTTTACATTTTTAAAATGACTATACAACAGCCTTCTAAGGATTGTCTGCATGAAACAATTCTGTAAAACATCCCACAACTTTGTACATGATATTGTAACGTCGGGGCCATGTTAAGGGGGGCAGGGATTTCCCAGCATGCTTTGCCAGTTGAAACGTTACTGTGTGTGTGTATTAAATGTGTTATTACTGAGTTATTGTACTGCTGTGTCATTATAACTGCGCTATAATGACCCAGCAGTGTTTAGCAGGATTAGGGCAAGATGTATCATGTGTGTGTAACCATGATTGAAACAGAGGTCTGGGAGAATGACCTCCCCTCCTCTCTGTGCTCAGAAGTAGTTGGGGTTGGTGTGTGTGAATAAAGCCTGTTCGTCACAACTATCTGCTCCTTTTCTTTGTGTGAACCTTGCATACGTCACACTGGTGTCAGGAGTGGGGATGGAGTAAGATGAGGATCCAGGTGGAGGTCCAGCGGCCAGAGCGGTTCATCGCTCAGCTGGGAACGGAGCGTAGAGCTGAGATGCCGGCCCCCGGAGAGGCTCGCCGCGATGGATGGAGCAGCGGACCCGACGGGACTGCTCTGCCTTTTTCAAGGCAGAGCGGGCTGAACAGAGCAAACCAGCCCCGTTTCCCACCCTTTTCAGGGCAAGACGGGCTGGCGATTCCAGAGCGATTAGGAGCGGCGATCGACCGGGAGATGACCGTCCCATCCATCCGGCAGCAGGCCAAGATTCCCCGCTACAATGGCGAGAACCTGTTGGATGACCACCTGGCCCAGGTCGAGTTGGCTGCCACGCTGAACGACTGGTCATCGGAGGAAACCGCCGTGCAGAGCCAGGGTACATCACATGGTACTGCCAGGCACACAGCGCACGACAAACTGGCCCCACGCCGACGTTAAATTAGAGCGAGGTGGCATGGACGAAGAAAAAGCCGCCTCCTGCAGATGCTCCCCCCAGCGGTGATGTCACAGAGGCCTTTGGAGTGCAGCAGCAGCGGAGCGAGCAAGACAGATCCGGTCTTTTCCCGGGCTTGGCAGGGGCTGGACGCCTGGACGCGGGCCAGCGGCCGCCTGGGAGGTCCTGGCAGCGGTGGGAGTCGTGACTCCCGCTGCCAGAGGAGGAACTGTACGTAGTCCTACCACCACCCACAGATGCTTCCCCTTTCGGTGACGTCACGGAGGCTCTCGGTGCAGCAGCGACGCAGCGGAGAGAGCAGGACGAAGATCCGGCCATTTTCCAGGCGCGGCAAGGGCTGGACGCATTGGACGCGGGCCAGCGGCCGCCTGGGAGACCTGGCAGCGGTGGGAGTCGGCCAGAGCGGGCATGGGACTCCCGCTGCCAGGGAAGAGACTGTGCGTGGTCCTACAGAGGCTGTCAGATGTGTCCATCCGCCCGCTGGTGGCCAAACCGGAACCCTACCCCAACCAGATATGCCGACCGAGACTCAGATGGACACTGGATGGCCTGTGCGTGCCGCCCCGGCACCGGGCTGACTCGTGTTGGATTTCTGAAAGTGGACTTTGAATTTTCTGGGGACAGAAACCAGTCCAGGGGAGGGCAGTGTAACGTCGGGGCCATGTTAAGGGGGGCAGGGATTTCCCAGCATGCTTTGCCAGTTGAAACATTACTGTGTGTGTGTATTAAATGTGTTATTACTGAGTTATTGTACTGCTGTGTCATTATAACTGCGTTATAATGACCCAGCAGTGTTTAGCAGGATTAGGGCAAGATGTATCATGTGTGTGTAACCATGATTGAAACGGAGGTCTGGGAGAATGACCTCCTCTCCTCTCTGTGCTCAGAAGTAGTTGGGGTTGGTGTGTGTGAATAAAGCCTGTTCGTCACAACTATCTGCTCCTTTTCTTTGTGTGAACCTTGCATACGTCACACTATTTACCAACAGTTAGGCAGAGTTTTTCTCAACCACTCATAACAACTTTAAACCAGAATTTGGAAAGGGTTTTTCACAGTCTGTGCATCTGTGCGTTCTTTTTACCACACCATATGACTTGAGCTTTTGTACAGGGTGTCATGTTCAGGGTCGTCACCCCAAACATGACTTGTGGCTGTTGGGTTTAATTATTGCTTATTAATTCCAGCTGGCAGATTGAGCCTTGCTCTCCCCCAGTCCAACAGCCACGCCTCCTCATCTCATCAGGCATTCACCAGCTGTATGGTTCACCACATACACATTCACACACTCATGCACACACACACACACTCATGCACACACGCACATACACACACACACACACACATAGTTCAATCAGTCACACACCTGTTTGTGACACGGCTGGTCCTACTTGCTGTCATTAGGGCTTTGTATTAATAGCAGGGCAATACAACCAGCCGGCGTGGCAACTTAGCTATGTCAACCGTGGACATCCAGTCTTGCTTCTGTTGGTTTACCCCAGGACTGAATTGTGTTGTTCCCTCAGAGCCTTTCCACTCCGACACTGTTGTAAGTCTTTCCCTGTGCCTTTTTCTCCGCTCCTGCCTAATTGGAGCGCGTTAGGCATTCCCGTTCACCAACTAAGTTTGTAGCCGGGTGTTTTCCCTTGTTCCATTGTGACTGTATTTGGACAATCTATACATTCACCCATTGTAAATAAACACGTTACTTACTCTGCGTTTTGGGCTCACTGCTATTTCATATGTTCGCTGCAGTTTACGCAGCAAACATGACAGTAAGTTGCCACCAAAAGAGCCCAAGCAGTAGGTAACGTGTTATTTATTTTTGTGCATTGCCCTTACCTGCTTTGAAGTCTAGGATGGATGCAGCTGGAGGACGCGGCTGTCCAATGCGTCTCGGGTGGGAATGCTGCCACGCGCTCATGGAGGTGGACGGCCTGATCTCCACGGCGCGCCTATATTCCACCCCGAGAGACGTATCATGGTTTCTGGGACTCGCTGAACCTGCAGCTCGTCGGTGCCCTCAGCTCCAGGAGCACGCTGAGGTTTGGGAGAGGATCTCTCTGATAGCTACGCTTCAATGCGAGAATGGTGGCAAAGAAGGGAAATCTCCGAAGAAGCCCAAACAGAAACGCTCTTCTCCGCCGGCAGCCATCTTCTCCTCTCCTCCATCGCTTATTCTAAGATGGCGTCCACCAGGTTGGCAACATCGACATCACCCGGAATCCCGAAGGAACAATCCAGCCCTGTCAACTGCTCCCACACCGAGCCCTGTTACCCCCGCAGCGGATCATCTTCAGTCCCGAGCAGTCCCGTCTGCAGGATCTCCCTCCGCATCCGCTGTGAGGTCTTCCTTCTCAGTTTGTTTACCGGCAGCAGTGGGGCGCCTGTTTTTTCACCGGGGTCTCCCGTTCCTGTGGCGAGAGGGGCGGCTCCCATACCTTCTACCAAGGAGCCTAGCACCACCTTTCCCGGACGGACGGGTGAAGATGCTCAAACAGCAACAGTTACAGTCAACACCATAAACCGGGAAAACAGGCAAGTACATTTTCATTTGACTCACATTAATAATGAAATGTCTCGCCTGACTCCCGGCAGGGAGGCTCAGGGAAAGCAGTCCCCTGAGCTCTCTCCGCCTGCTGCTGTTAAAAACTGTTCACCAGCCCTCTCTCCTCTTCCCTTGGTGTGCTTGTCGGAACCGGAGCCAAGCAGTCTGGATCAGGAGGAGCCAGAGGTCCGGAAGGGGTGTACCCCCACAGCCATGGTGAACCAGGTCCCAACCGCCACGCCGGAGGAGTCACCAGCGTGGATCAAGGCAGCTGGGAGACACGAGACTGCAGTGACCATCACGCCTGCTGTGGAGGCCGCCACAGCAGAATCAGCACCCAAGCGGAACCTTCTGGAGGCTGAACCTGGGAAGACGTCACCTGGACCACCAAAGTCCTGGACGGCGGTAGAGCTTGAGCTAAGGCAAGTGCTCTCTTTTGTCTTTCTCTTTTCCATAATTGAGCATTTTTGCCTAGCTTTAGGTGAGGAGAGCCAGCTGCAGCCAAACGCTGCACCTGAGCTTGCCTCGCTGGGCTCTGCCACTGCCGGCAACTCTGACCCTTCCTCCCCTCTTTCTGAGTCCTTTTCCAGAGTCGCCGGAGAGAGCTCACCATTGCCGAATGAGTCCAGGGTTCCAGGTTCATAACCAGATGTCACCGAGGTTCCGGTTGAGGTGGTTGTCGGGGGCACCCAGTCCCAGTCCAGGGTGCCTGTGATCGATCGCCTCCTGGCTTGGGTGCTCATACGGGTCGGCTGGCCCATGGCCAAGATGGCGTTGGGGTCAGCAGTGGCCCAGCCGGGTCCCACCATGGGTGCAGCAGGGGTCCAGCTGGACTCCATTGTGGGTGCAACCATGGCTCGGTCAGGGTCCATCGTGGGTGCAACGTTGTCCCAAGCCGGGACCATCAAGAGTGCAGCCAAGCTCCTGTTCCAAGCCGGGACCATCAAGGGTGCAGCCAAGCTCCTGTCCCAAGCCGGGACCATCGAGGGTGCAGCCAAGCTCCAGTCTCAAGCCGGGACCATCGAGGGTGCAGCCGAGCTCCAGTCCCAAGCCGGGACCATTGAGGGTGCAGCCGAGCTTCAGTCCCAAGCCGGGACCATCGAGGGTGCGGCCGGCCAGCTTGGGGACACTGAGGTCCCTTCCTCCCTTCCAGAGGTCCTCGGGATGTCCCTTCCTCTTCCGCCAGGCTCCATCGTGACCCACCTGGCCCTTCCTCCAGGAACCGCAGGAGGTCCCCTTCTTCAGTTCAGCCACCGACCTTTCAGTCTTCCGGTGGGCAGGCTGCCGCCTCGTCGTTCCCCTCTGGCCTGGTGGCTAAACTATGCAGGCCGGCCACCCAAAGGACTAGGTTCCTGGGTCAAGTGGCCTTTTTTCTCTGGCAGGCCGCCTGATGCCGTTCAGCAGACCACCTGCTGGCCCTGGGACTTGGGTCGGCCCTCTGAACTTACGGCCACCCACTGGGCCTTGGACTCCAGCCGGCCCCCTGAACTGTGGGACTTATGGGGGTGGGGTGAGTTAGTTAGTTTGGGGTTGGGGAGTGTTGTTGTGTTGTATTGTGGTGATTATCCTTTCTTGATTTATCCCCCTTAACCTGTTTTTCCCCACCTCCCACCCTGGGTTGTTGTATGGGCCTTTTGAGTTGGGGGGGGGGGTAGGTTGTTTTTCTGATGGTACGGTGGGTGTCTGGTTTCCACCCCTTGAGAGAGGGGCACTGTCATGTTCAGGGTCGTCACCCTGAACATAACTTGCGGCTGTTGGGTTTAATTATTGCTTATTAATTCCAGCTGGCGGATTGGCCTTGCTCTCCCCCAGTCCCACAGCCACGCCTCCTCCTCTCACCAGGCATTCCCCAGCTGTATGGTTCACCACATACACACTCACATACTCATGCACGTACACACACTCATGCACGCGCGCACACATACACACACATTCACACTCACACACACACACATAGTTCAATCAGTCATGCACCTGTTTGCGACACAGCTGGTCCTACTTGCTGTCATTAGGGCTTTGTATTAATAGCAGGGCAGTACAACCAGCCGGTGTGGCAACTTAACTATGTCAACTGTGGACATCCAGTCTCGCTTCTGTTGGTTTACCCCAGGACTGAACTGTGTTGTTCCCTCAGAGCCTTTCTGCTCTGACACTGTTGTAAGTCTTTCCCTGTGCCTTTTTCTCCATTCCTGCCTAACTGGAGTGCGTTAGGCATTCCCGTTCACCAACTAAGTTTGTAGCCGGGTGTTTTCCCTTGTTCCATTATGACTGTGTTTGGACATTCTATACATTCATCCATTGTAAATAAACACGTTACTTTGCATTTTGGGCTCACTGCTATTTCAAATGTTCACTGCAGTTTATGCAGCGAATATGACACAGGGTGGGAAATTTAAAAAGAAAACATGCTTATGTCAAACCGTCTGCAGCTTTAAATTTTGCCAGATGGCCATATCAGAGCACACTGGGGTCAACCGACGTCTTCCCGCCACGCATCAAGCCACACTCACTCACACAAACAATCGCATATCACTCGGGGTAAACAATTGGTTTTCACATCTGTGAAACCCCCGCACCATTGTTTTCACACCTTGGTCACCCATATTCCAAAGCTTTTCCCCAATCCTCTATAGGGGGTCTTCGTTTTGTCTATAAGTATCAATGAACACCCCCCTGAAATGCATCTTCACACCCAAAGGAACGTGACACAGGCAAGATGAATTTGGCTTTCAAAACTTTATAAAAAAAAAAAAAAACAACCTTTTTTTCTCTGTATTGTTAAATAAAACTTGACTCATTTTTTACAAATTATAACGCGTGCCGAAATCTACTCTCCACCCAGCTTCAGTGGTAAGTTTTAATCATGTTATTTTTCTAATTACTCGATCAGCGGTTTTATCTGTTTTTATGACTGGTCTGTGAAAATCTTATACAGACAAAGCTGCTATTATTTTTTGTTATAAAGCATTTATCTCATCATCTGTCTCAGAGTCAGAGTCGCCTTTAAATCAAGTTTTCTGTCTTTTTTAAAGGTATCCTACCTCAACTGGAAGGGGTAATAAATCTCTCAGGTATGTAAAGATCGTTATTGCGTCTATAAAGCATTATGAATGGTCGTTGAAAAAAAAGAAATGCACTTACACTACCGTTCAAAAGTTTGGGGTCACTTAGAAATTTCCTTATTTTTGAAAGAAAAGCACTGTTTTTTTCAATGAAGATAACTTTAAACTAATCAGAAATACACTCTAATATCTAATATACATTGGTAATGTGGTAAATAACTATTCTAGCTGCAAATGTCTGGTTTTTGGTGCAATATCTACATGGGTGTATAGAGGCCCATTTCCAGCAACTATCACTCCAGTGTTCTAATGGTACAATGTGTTTGCTCATTGCGTCAGAAGGCTAATGGATGATTAGAAAACCCTTGTGCAATCATGTTAGCACAGCTGAAAACAGTTTAGCTGGTTAGAGAAGCTATAAAACTGACCTTCCTTTGAGCAGGTTGAGTATCTGGAAAAAAATATTATTTCAAATACAAATCATTATTTCTAACCTTGTCAATGTCTTGACTATATTTTCTATTCATTTTACAACTCATGGTGGTAAATAAGTGTGTCTTTTCATGGAAAACACAAAATAATTGTCTGGGTGACCCCAAACTTTTGAACGGTAGTGTACATATTTCGAAGACAACCCGCTGAGGTCCGATGATCAAGATAGTCTACTGGGGCCTTTGGATGAAATCCGACATTCTGAGGACGATCCGGCGGTCTTAACGGACCACAAGCAGCCCGGGGTCAGCATCGAGCGTCCAGCACAGCTGAATAACACCAGGCCTCCAGTGTGAAACCCAGCCATCTTCACAGGCTTGATTCCCGGGATAGAACCCATGGACACACCGCTTGAGAGCATTTCGTCGACTAGAGGCAAACGACCAGCACCATCGAGAGACAGGCCGACCCACACTACGGCGCGTGTTTCCGGTAAGCTCCTCCAAGTTTTAAAAATCCTTTTATTAAGCCGATATGATCATTTTCCTGCTTCAAAGGAAACCATGCCATGCTAAAATGTAAACTGGGGATAGCTCACCCTCCAATGATGTGGCGGGTCACCATTGGCCCTCTCACAACATCTCAGGGTGATGACGTAAACATCCCCGCATTATGTTTTTTTCAATGTGAAATAAACTTATTAGTTTACAGAATACAAACCGAGGCCTTCGACATCAACTGGAGGGGGTGGGAGCAGACCGAGGCGCCCTCGTAAAAAGACCACGTCTGTGAGACGTCCGCCCAACGGTATGTACTTACAGATCCCGCACTCCTGTATTGATATTAAATGTCACAAACCCCGTCATCATTTTGTACCTGCATCATTCACCCATAGACGCCGCTGCACCGGAGCGTGGGATGCTGAGGAGGCGGGGGAGGAGGAGGACCATGACAACAACTGACGTAAGACGACTGTTTGAAGGTATGTATTAAAAAAAAAAAATTAAATTAAAATGACCTTGCTGCTTGAAAGATAATTCACTGTCTCTAAGAATAAAAACTGAAATCTGTATTTTATTATTTTTAACATGTTTGTCATGATTAATTGTACATCTAGCACTTTGGTCAACCGAGGTTCTTTTAAATAAATAAATATATATATATAAACCTTCGACCACCCACCAACTTGACTTGAAATGAAACATATGTACATACAGAGCCAGAGGAACATGTATATTTCAAAAACCTTCTGTGAGAACTACCACCAAGCAATACTGTGTTTCAGTGCAAGGAGTCAGATTGTGGAATGCTTTTGGACCTGAATTAAAATCTTGTACACCGCTTGGACAATTTAAACAAAAACTAAAGGAAGAAATACTCCAAACATATATACAAGATGACATGTAAAATCACATAAGAATTATCATATTCAGTCTGTGTTGTGCTGTTGCTTAGTTTTTGGTTTTTTTGTCACGTTTTGTCTTAGCTTTGTTCTGAATTGTAATCGCCTTCTTTTGTTTTTCTTTTAAGCTGCGGCTTCAGCCATCACCCATTTCGGATAACTTATGTTGAACTGTATAATCAGAGGAGTTATTGTTTAATTTGACCTTGTTAGATTTTTTTTTCCCTTTGTTATATTATTCTGTTCCTTTCTTTTAATCTTTACTTTTAATCTATCCGAAATAAAGTTTCATTCCAAAAATCCACTGTGAGTAATGTTGATTTTTTTTTTGTCCCGCTTTGCTGAATTAAACCAAGCACTGAATTCGGCCGTCCCGTCTGCTCCAGAGATCCAGTTTGACAGCGCCCCTGAGGGAGCCCTTCAACGCTGTGTGTGTAGGACGAGAACCGGGGTGCAACAGTGTCTGACCACCATGTTATCACTCTGCCGGGTCTTGCAGAGCTTCATGACCTCTGTCCTGACCATCCATCCATCCATCCATCTTCTACCGCTTTTCCGGAGGTCTGGGTCGCGGAGGCAGCAGTTCAAGCAGAGAAGCCCAGACTTCCCTCTCCCCCGCCAAGGGGGATACCAAGGCGTTCCCAGACCAGCTGGGAGACATAGTCTCTCCACCGAGTCCTGGGTCTGCCCCGGGGTCTCCTCCCAGTGGGACGTGCCCGAAACATCTCAAGTGGGAGGCGTCCAGGAGGCATCCTAATCAGATGCCCATACCACCTCAACTGACTCCTTTCAATGTGGAGGAGCAGCGGTTCTACTCTGAGCCTCTCCTGGATGACTGAGCTCCTCACTCTATCTCTGAGGGTGAGTCCAGGAATCCTACGGAGAAAGCTCATTTCAGCCGCTTGTATCCGCAATCTCGTTCTTTCGGTCATTGCCCAAAGCTCGTGACCATAGGTGAGAGTAGGAACGTAGATTGACTGGTAAATCGAGAGCTTTGCCTTAGAACTCAGCTCCCTCTTCACCACAACAGACCGGTATAACGTCCGCATCACTGCAGATGCTGCTCCAATCCGTCTGTCAATCTCTTGCTCCATTTTCCCCTCACTCGTGAATAAGACCCCAAGATACTTAAACTCCTCCACTTGGGGCAGGAGCCTGTCCCCAACCCAGAGAGGACAATCCACCTTTTTCCGGTTGAGGACCATGGACTTCGGACTTGGAGGTGCTGATTCTCATCCCAGTCACTTCACACTCGGCGGCAAACCGTCCCAGCAAGAGCTGTAGGTCATTGCTGGATGAAGCCAACAGGACAACATCATCTGCAAACAACAGAGATGAGATCCTGTGGTCACCAAGCATGCCACCCTCCATTCCCTGGCTGCGCCTAGAAATCCAAACAAAGGGCAGCCCTGGCGGAGTCCAACTCTCACTGGGAATGAGTCCAACCAAGTGTCGGCAATACGAACCAAACTCTCACAACGGTCGTACAAAGACCGAATAGCTCATAACAACAAGCCCAATACCCCATACTCACGAAGCACCCCCCACAAAAAACCACAAGGGATGCAGTCAAATGCCTCCAAGTCCACAAAACACTTATAAACTGGTTGGGCAAACTCCCACGAACCCTCGAGAATTCTCGAGAGGGTAAAGAGCTGGTCCGATGTGCCACGGCCATGACGAAAACCACATTGCTCCTCCTGAATCCGAGGTTCGACCAACGGCCGGACTCTCCTCTCCAGTACCTTGACATAGACCTTCCCAGAGAGGCTGAGGAGTGTGATCCCTCTAAAGTTGGAGCACACCCTCCGGTCCCCTTTTTTGAAAAGAGGAACCACCGCCCCAGTTTGCCATGCCAAAGGCACTGCCCCCGACTTCCACGCAATGTTGCAGAGGCATGTCAACCATGACAGCCCAACAACATCCAGGGCCTTGAGGTACTCTGGGCAAATCTCGTCCACCCCCGGGGCCCGGCCACCAAGGAGATTTTTAACCACCTTTGCGACCTCAGCCCCTGTGATAGGCGAGTCATCCCCCTCGTCCACAAACCCTGCTTCCTCTGTGAAAGGCGTATCAGTGGGATCGAGGAGATCCTCGAAGTATTCCTTCCACCGCCCGATGATATCCCCAGTCGAAGTCAATTGGATTAGTGGATTAGGTGGCGGTCAAAGGCGGAGACCTTGGCGGACTGATCCCAAGCTTTCTTTCTGTCCTGACCATCTGTGAAAAAGTGTAATGTAATCTTTTTTTTCTCCTCTATATCCTGGGTATTGTGACAAACTGTAATAAGTTATCATGAATGAAAAATCACAATCAGACCATCATGAATCGGAGGATGAGGGGAGCGAAAGGCTACTAGAGTGGGTAGCCGACTATGATTACACAATGGAAGATTTAATCTATTTACATCGGTCTCTAATTGGAACGAATGAAATGCACAGGGCCGTGGATGAATAAGCTCATATTTCAGCACCCTTTCGGGTTGATTTACAGGATAGCACGAATGAAATAGGTGAAACAACACCCCCAAGAAACAGCAGCAATAACAACAATAATAATAACATCACCAGCAACACATTTCATCATCTAGAACATATATTTGAGAATCAAAACCATCCACACCTCCCACCCACAAATCATCAATCACTCGCAACCCCTTCAAACCTCCACCGAACAGCTAGAGCTTTCCCCTAGCACGCAACAGGGTGAGGGGTTGTGTTCTGACACTCATGACCAGGACACGGTATCCTCAAGGGATAGAGAAGTCAGAATATTCTCACCATTTAACGCGGTGAGAATGACGCGTCACTTACCCGTCCCTAGACGATGTGAGGTGCCCAACAATGCGGACTTTTATAACGATGTGATGAGCATCCTCAGAACTGGCTGAGGATGCCCGATCACATGCGGAACGTAACAACATAATCCAGCTAGAAGTTGTCGGCGAAAGTGCGAGGAGCAACATCGTCATTACAGCCAACGATGACAGGGGTAATATTTTAACGGCCTTTGAGGGTTTGCTTGACCGGGTAGTGCAGTCGGGCAATAACGTCGACGCAGATGAGGGTTTAGAATTAATCCCACAGGTGGTGCATAACCCCAAAGGCGGTGGTAAACGCAGGCTCGCGAAAATGTTAGACTGTGAAATTATCGATGTACTGCCTCTGCTGATTAGACAGTCAGCTAAACTCCTTCCCCACATCAAGACTCTGACAACACAGCTCTCGGTCCACAGGTTTAATGATAGAGGGAAAGGTGAAACTGTAACATACAGTACAAGGCATAATTACTCTTTAACTGTTGTACAGATATTACAACGAAAATATATGAACTCGGCTTCTAATACAAATCATGTTTTTTATCTCCCCACAAATTATATGAATTACTTTGCCTTTTAACTCAAATACAATATGAAATTATGTTCACAACAACTCCCGCCACCACAACGAATTGCTTTCCCTCCATATTATCTGTCAATGTCCTCCAACAGATCCAACGGCTATTGCTAGCGTAAATCGCGGGAGACCACTTTTAGCGTCTAAAGTCATCAAACCCAACATGACCTCAAACAAATCATCCAGAAATGCACACAAACAATAACAATTAATACATACCCACGATGCTACCAAGGGCGGAGGATGTATGTGACTGCTGCTGAAGTTAATTGACGACGGTAAACATGCACAACTAACTTTCTTCTCGATACTCCGACCGACTTCCTGTTTACAGTTAGTCGGAGCCAAAGGTGACGTCGCCTTCGGCTGTGAACTATGCCAATTCTAAGGTGAAACCAACACAATATTACAACGCGATATTCAACATTAATTAAGAATATAAATAATATTCCACCTTAACTTTAACATTAAATAACTATCAGAACACTCCCCACCTGGCATGATTCTACGCCACCTCACTTAGTCCGTCTAGTCCATCTAGTCCACTTAGGCATCTGGGGGAAGAAGAAGTACTATTTCTGTAACAGGTCTCACAAACAAAGTTTCTTTTCCTGGCTTGATGACCTTTACTTCCACCTGACGGACTTTTCCATCTTCGCTATGGAAGGCCTGTGTTACCAGACCGAGTGGCCATTCATTCCTTGGTACTTGGCTGTCCTTGAGGAGAACAACGCTCTTTGGCTCAATGTTTGGGTGAGGTGACTGCCACTTTCTACATGCTTGAAGTGTTGGAAGGAATTGCTTACGCCATCTATCCCAGAAGGTGTTGGACAGGTGTTGAACCTGTCTCCACTGGTGCTTGTAGAGGTCTGAAGGCCCAAACTCTCCTGCAGGAGCGGGAATAGAGTTCACCTTTTGTGTTAGAAGAGCAGCTGGTGTGAGTATGAATGACTCGTCGGGGTCGGTTGTTACAGGAACAAGAGGCCAGGCATTAATGATGGCTGCTACTTCTGCCATGAAGGTTACCAAAACTTCGTAGGTAAGTTTGTCCTTCAGCTGGAGGAACATGGAGTCCAGAATCCTCCTAGCAAGACCAATTATTCTTTCCCACGCCCCACTGAAATGGGAGGCTTGTGGAGGATTGAAAGTCCAAGAACATCCTTGATCCGACAGGTAAGATTTCACACTTTTGTAGTCGATGTTAGAAGGTATCTTCAAAGCCTTGCATGCACCCACAAGGTTTGTGCCTCTGTCTCAACGAATGCTTTTGGCCGGTCCTCTCACAGCTAGAAACCGTCTTAATGCATTGATGAAGCTGGATGTGTCGAGGGATTCTGTGACTTCAATATGAATGGCTCTTACACTCATACTTGTAAAAATCACAGCCCACCGTTTGCTTTGTGAGAGGCCTCCTCTAGTCTGGCGTGAAGAAACACTCCAAGGGCCAAATACGTCGAACCCGACGTTTGTGAAAGGAGAATCTGATGAAAGGCGGTCTGGTGGGAGGCTGGCCATCTTTTGGCTACTAGTTGGGGCTCTGAGCCGTCTGCATGTTACACATCGGTGAATGACGCTGCTCACCTTTCACTTGCCGCCGACTATCCAAAAGCCAGCTGAACGGACAGCTCCTTCCGTAAAGAGACGCCCTTGATGGTGGACCTGTTCATGATACTGTTGAATGAGTAAGGTTGCAATATGATGATTGCCTGGAATGATCAAAGGAGTATTCTCACTCTGATCAAGACTTGAATGGTAAAGACGACCTCTGACTCTTAGCAGGCCGTGTGCGTCGACAAACGGATCCAGATTTTTGAGGGGACTGCTTTTAGGAATCTTTTTGTGCATTCTGATACATTTGATTTCCTCATTGTAAACCTCTTCCTGCACCGTTTGAATGATGATAGCTGAGGCTTGGTTGAGTTCCTCAACACTAAATTCTGCCTTGCAGAGATGCCAGCCTTTACAAGAGTTGTTCATCATGGTTGTGTTGAAACAGCAAGCTATGTGTTTCAGGTGCACGATGGCACGAGTCAGTGACTTCCACGAAGAGAACTTGGCAAATCCTTGGGAACCAAGCTGCTTGGATGCAGTTGCAGTGCTTAAAGTGGACACTAGAGGACGGATGTCTGGATCTGAACTTGAGTCCACAAGGTCATAGGTACTTTCGGAGACATCTTGCTCTGGTTTGGACAAAAAACTAGGTCCACTAAACCAGTTAGTGTTGCTTAACAGGCCTGCAGCAACAGAATGCGTTGCATGATCTGCAGGGTTCTGGTTTGTGGCTACATAGCACCACTGATGTGGACTGGAGGATCTTCAAATATGCTGGACCTGGTTATTTACATACACATAAAAGCGTCTGGCTTCATTGCAAATGTAGCCCAGAACCACTCTGCTGTCTGTGTAATATATCACTGCATCGAGATGGAGATCAAGTTCTGATGAGATCAGGTCACCTAACTCAACAGCAAGTACTGCTGCGCAAAGCTCTAGTCTCGGGATTGTATGCTCTGGACGGTAGGGATGTAATGATATCAAAATCTCACAGTACGATACAATTTCGATATTGATCTCACGGTACGATATTTGTTGCGATATTGTGGAGAGGCTCACGGTATTGTAAAATAGCTCATAATATTGTATTTGTGATGATAATAACCAAAAACTGCCATTAAATCTGTTTTTGCCAGTCACCAGGCCATTTATTTTTATATTTACGGATCATGACAACATAAAATGCTGATCACTTAGTGCTTTTAAAGTGCAAGTTCAAGTCAGGAACATCAATATACCATTTGGTAATATTTGGACACATAACTGATTCTTCTTATGTGCAAGGATCATACTAAGCAGCAACTAGAACAACTGTAAACAACAATAGGGAATTCCCTTTAAGAGCAAACGAAGATCAAGTTAAGCCAGGTTCAATGTGTAAAGTAAAATTAATCATAAATGTGCTAGGCAAATAAAAACAGCCTGTTGAAACAATTAAGTCAGGCAAAAAGCCTACTGGAAAACATTGACCTATCCTTTAGCTTATGTTCAAGTTTTCCTTCAGAAAGATCAAAAGATCTACATTGCAAGGGAGAAGAAGAGACCTCTGGGCATTTACAATATCCCCTGCTGTAGAAAATACTCTCTCACTGGGCACTGAGGTAACGGGTAAACATAGGTAGGTCTTTGCTAATGAGGACATTATCTTTGCTAATGAGGCCATTGTCTGTCCGCCACCCTCTCTCCTTTAGTGTTTTTAGACACGGCAAAATCAAAATGCCTCCACACATCTGATTTAAAAGTTGCTGGGGCTTGCACAATCTCAACTTCGTGGGTGTTTTCTTCAGTATTTACGTGAGCCGAACTTTGTCCGCCACCATGTTTGTTGTGTGGACAGCGTGCAGCATGCACTCCTATTGGCTCAACAACAGTTCTTGTGACGACGCAGCGCAAAGGATCATGGTCTGTGTAGTTTATAATGCTTTGTTGCGCGGGAGCCTGCTTATTTCTTGTTGTTTTTTGACAGATACCCGCCCTCTTAATACCGTAACACGACCACGATGGTATCGAGACACTTTTACTACCGCGATATCGCGATAACGTCAATATCGTTACATCCCTACTGGACAGGGGGCCAGCTTGGCCTTTCCCATAACAAACCCTACATGATTATTTCCAGCAGTGTCCGTGACTTTGAGATATGCTGCTGCAGCGATTGCTTTCATTGAGGCATCAGAGAAGACACATAATTCTCTGCTGACAGCTGCTGATGGTGAAGTTTCAGTGTAGGGCCTGGAGATTGACAGGCTTGACAACTCTTTTAGAGAAGCTCTCCATGAAGTCCAGACTTCCTCCATTTCTCGAGGTAATGGCGCATCCCAGTCACCATTCTCAACAGTGAGTTCCTTCAGAATAGCCTTGCCTTGGATAGTAACCGGTGCTACAAACCCAAGAGGGTCATAGAGACTGTTGATGGTGGATAAGACACCTCGGCGAGTGTAAGGTTTTATCTCATCAGAGACAACGAAGACAAAGCAATCTGTTTGGAGGTTCCAATTGAGTCCGAGACTGCGTTGTATTGGCACTTTGTCTGCACTGAGGTCAAGGTCTTTAAGGTCACTCGCATGGTCCTTAGATGGAAAGGCTTCCATGACCTCTTTATTGTTTGCTGCAATCTTATGTAGCCTCAGGTTTGACTTGGAGAGGACTTACTGTGTCTTTTTTAACAAGTCGATAGCAGCTTCGACTGTGGGCAGAGACTTCAGTCCATCATCTACGTAAAAGTCTCGCATTACAAAGTGCTTTACGTCAGGGTCAATGTGAAACTCGCTGACGTGAACGGACTGGTGCAAGCCGTGAATAGCCACTGCAGGCGAAGGGCTATTTCTGAAGACATGGACAGTCATGCGATAGTCAACAACAGCTTTGGAGAGATCGTTATCACAGAACCAGAGGAACCTCAAGAAGTTCCTGTCTTCTTCTCTAACCAAAAAAGAATAGAACATTTGTTCAATGTCCGCCGTGAATGCAACAGCTTCTTTTCTGAACTGGATCAGTACACCTAGTAATGTGTTGTTCAGGTCAGGCCCAGTCAACAGCACATCATTGAGTGACACACCATTGAATCGGGCACTGGAATCAAAAACCACTCTAATCTTTTTTGGTTTCTTAGGATGGTACACACCAAATGTTGGCAAATACCATCGTTCTTCTTCCTCATTGAGGGGAGGGGCTAACTCAGCATGACCATTTTTAAACATCTGTTCCATGAAGCTAAGGAAGTGTTCCCTCATTTCTGGCTTCCTCTCGAAATTTCATGTGAGAGACATGAGGCGGTTCAGTGCCTGAGGCCTGTTGTTGGGAAGCCGCCGATGTGGATTCTTAAAGGGCAATGGAGCTACCCAGCTGTTGTTTGAGTCTTTCTGTAGTCCATTATTCATTATTTTCAGGAATGAAGCATACTGAATTGAAAGAGCAACTTGATTATCCTCTCTGGTCCTCCTGAACACATTGCATCCAAGATGATCAATGTCACAGGTAGCTTCCTCCACAGAATATGCTGGTGGGTGGTTTGTGACCTGGACGGTGCTGTACTCTTGCTTAACACAGAACACATTAGGGCATGGTTCGAAGAGAGATGGACGACGTAGCTCTGTGGTGTTTGTGAAGAAGGCATTGATTACTGATGGTCTATGGACGCTGCCGAGACACACATTGCCTACAACAACCCACCCTAGATCTAATTTCTGTGCATAGGGATGGTTCTGTGAGCCGTTCACCTGTTTGCGAACTTTATGCACTCTGATAATGTCCCGGCCGAGGAGGATCATGATCTGGGCATTTGGGTCCATATCTGGGATGAAGTGCGCCATTGTCTTTAAATGTGTATGATGAAGAGCAACCTCAGGGGTTGGAATCTTGTCTCTGTTGTTGGGAATGTCATTGCACTCTATGAGGCTGGGTAATGGAATGCGGACTGTCCCATCCAGAGATTCCACTTCGTAGCCACTTGCCCTCCTCCCCGATGATTCCTTCATTCCTGCGCATGTTCTCAGTGTGTAAGGAGCACTTGGACTTCTGTCGCCAAACACTTCGAAGAACTGTGAACGAACCAGTGACCTGTTGCGCTGCTCGTCCAGAATTGCATAGAGCTTCACTGCTTTGTCTCTGTGACTGGCTGGATATACTTTCACAAGGCATATTTTGGAACAGGATCTGTCTGTCAGATCTCCACCGCAGACCTTCGTGCATTTGGTCGTAATATCAGATTGAGGTTGAGGCACGGTTTCGACCTCCTCCCCACCATGCTCTGGAGCAGGATCCTTCACTTCTGTCCAGGGTGCGGGTCCTGGATGTAGGACTGAGTTATGTTTTTCGCTCTTGCACTCAGAACACTGAACTTTGGCCTTGCAGTTTTTAGCGATGTGTGACGAAAATGAACAACATTTAAAGCACAGATTGTTCTCTTTCAAAAACATCTTACGATCTTCAATGGATTTTTCTCTGAAAGCACGACATTTGCTTAAAGGGTGTGGTTTCCCATGAATAGGACACATTTTATCATGGCCATCAGATTTTAATGAGGAGTCAGTAGAATCAGAACTAGCTCTGGTGGATATCTCTGTTTTGCAGACTGAGACTCTTTGATGTTTGTTTGGCTGCCATGCTAACTTTTCAGTCCTGGGAACAGTGTCTGTCTGAGTGATGGAGTTGAAGCTTGGGTCATTGGCAATGCTAGCTTCCTGGCTAATGAACTTTACAAAAAAGGCAAAGGGAGGATAAGGCACATGCTTTTGTCGCTTATAAGATGCACCAGCTGAAGCCCACTTTTCCTGCAGCCGAAAGGGGAGTTTCTGCACGATTGGGTAGACACCTCTTGCCGTGTCGAGGAAGGAGAGACCAGGTAAGTCTCCTTCATCCTTTGCTGATAGAAGTTCCATCAGAAGATCACTCAACTTAGTCAGTTTGGCATAATCTCGGTTTCCTATCTTTGGAAAAGTGTCGATGCGTTTGAAGAAAGCATCCTCTACTGCCTCTGGCGAGCCGTAAGTTTGCTCGAGTCTATCCCAAATCATATTCAGGCCTGCTTCTGGATGATTGATGTGAATTGCTCTGAGCTGCTCAACATGTTCTTTTGACTCCTTGCCGAGCCACTTTTAAAGAAGGTCCATCTCCTCACTTGCTGTTAGATCTAAGCCACTGATTGCAGACAGAAATGAGCGTTTCCAAGCTCTGTAATTCTCAGGCTTATCACTAAATTGAAGTAAGCCTGTAGACACAAGCTCACGGCGTGCAAGGTACCTCACAAAGTCATTTGGATTGGAGCTGTTATGGTTGGAATTAGGAGGTACAGGATAAGATGGGGGAAATGTACCACAATAGTCATTTTGAAATATGGAGTGCTGTGTTGGAGTAATATTGCTGCTTTCAAATTTCACTTGTCGTGGGTCACAAACATTTTCATCCTTATATATCTGAACCCGCTGTGGGCTGGGGTGTGAGTCTGATTTTATTGGGGCATCATCTTCACATAGCTGGTGTTCTGCCTCCAACACTTTAGCTTGGTCAGCAACATACTGTTGAGTGCGTTGTGTGGCTGTCAGGGAGGTACAATCTAATAATACGAACTCACGACTTCGTTTTTCACCACTGTCAACTGCAGCTTCCAGCGCCTCTTTCTTATATTGTAGCATTTGCATTGATGCTTCCAACTTAGCTTTTTCTAGTTTTAAGTTTATTTCCTTTTCAGCGTAGGAAAGGCGAGCTTTTGCTGCTTCCGCTCGTGCTCTTGCTTTGGCTGCAGCAGACTCTGTAGATGACACACTGGAGTGCACAGAAGAAGTGTGTGAGTGTGTCTTTGACATGGCTCTTTTTTCTGACTTAGCACAGTTTGCTAGCGTACTTCTGGATAGACACTGATGTGTTGATCGTTTACTGGTTAAGTGTGACGATGATCTTCTTACTGTCTGCCAGCATGTTCACGTTATCATGCCCACTAGGAAGCCGTGGTTTCACTGTACTGCCTCTGCTGATTAGACAGTCAGCTAAACTCCTTCCACACATCAAGACTTTGACGACACAGCTCAGTCCACAGGTTTAATGATACAGGGAAAGGTGAAACTGTAACATACAGTACAAGGCATAATCACTCTTTAACCGTTGTACAGATATTACAACGAAAATATATGAACTCAACTTCTAATACAAATCATGTTTTATCTTCCCACAAATTATATGAATTACTTTGCCTTTTAACTCAAATACAATATGAAATTATGTTCACAACAACTCCCGCCGCCACAACGAATTGCTTTCTCTCCAAATTATCTGTCAATGTCCTCCAACCGATCCAACGGCTATTGCTAGCGTAAATCGCGGGAGACCACTTTTAGCGTCTAAAGTCATCAAACCCAACATGACCTCAAACAAATCATCCAGAAATGCACACAAACAATAACAATTAATACATACCCACGATGCTACCAGGGGCGGAGGATGTATGTGACTGCTGCTGAAGTTAACTGACGACGGTAAACACGCACAACTAACTTTCTTCTCGATACTCCGACCGACTTCCTGTTTACAGTTACAGTTAGTCGGAGCCGAAGGTGACGTCACCTTCGGCTGCAAACGATGCCAATTCTAAGGTGAAACCAACACAATATTACAACGCGATATTCAACATTAATTAAGAATATAAATAATATTCCACCTTAACTTTAACATTGAATAACTATCAGAACAATAGATTAAAAAAAAGACGTCATTTGTACGTTACGTGTGGTAAGAAGGATCAACTCTGTTTCGCTACTAGCTTAGCACTCCTGATGAACCCCCATTCAGACGGCCGCGCTTGTAAGGCTTTGGGTAAGACGTTGCAAAATCAGGCGGGTCTGGTTGACCAGACGCCCGTCACTTTTAGCGATATAGCTAGATTTGAACGGATTGTAGGACCTAAAATCGTGGTGTTTCACAGAACATCTCATAGTCATCCCCTCTTGCATTTTGAGACAGACTACAGCGATCGCTCAAGACCTTTGTTCCTGTTCTTATTGCAAAACCATTACTACGGTATAAAAAAATCTCACAGCTTTTATAGGTACAACATCCGTTTGTAACTACTGTTACAAGGGTTTGAATAACACGTATTCGCACTATTGTAAAGGATACTGTCAGGTTTGCAATGACCTGTCTGCCCTACGGCAGAGCTCAACCCCATAGAATGTTTAGACTGTCACAGAAAGTGTCGCTCTCCGGCCTGTTATGCCAGACACAAAGAGGTCAAACAAAGTGATGTAACCGCACCCTGCAGGAGTATCTGTGATGTGATAAAAAAAAAATGTACCCTCTGCAACTTTTCCTATTATCTTAGTAAAACCGCAGGTACATCCCTGCACCGTTGTAGCCGGTTAAAATGAAAAATTTGTGGGGTGCAATTACAACAGGCTTCTGAAGCTGATGATCATCGGTGTTACATTCAGACACTCCCCCGCAGGTGAAATACCCCTACTTGGTTTTTTATGACGCCGAAACATTCGTCGACGACAAAGGGGAGCACGCGCCGTTTCTCGTGTACGCTAAAACATCAAAGGGTGAAGAAAAGTGTTTTTACGGTGCAGACTGCGTAAAACAGTTTCTTTTGCATTTCAGGCGCGAAAAGTACAGGCATAATGTATTCATAGCACATAATGCCAGAGGGTTTGACAGTTACCTGATCTTGAACAGTATGATAAAAGAGAATATAATACTGCAACAAATTCTCATGACGGGCAGTAAGATCCTAAGTTTTGAGGAACCCCATTATAGCTTTAAATTCATCGACTCACTATCCTTTCTACCTATGCATCTTAGTGCGATGCCTAAAGCTTTAGGTTTTAGCGAGGTGAGAAAGGGGCTCTTCCCCCACGGATATTCTGCGGTAGAGCATCTACCAAATTATGTAGGTCCTTACCCACCACCATCCAACTAGGGCGTAGAACGTATGACGGTCACTGAGCGAGTGGAGTTTGACGAGTGGTACGACGGGGTCAAAGACGGGTCATTTGACTTTAAACGGGAGGCTCTACATTATTGTAAAAACGATGTGGACATTCTAGCCACGGGGTGCATTAAATTTAGAGAGCGGTTCCTCACCGACACGGGTGTGGACCCTTTCTCCAGTGTCACGATAGCATCGGCCTGTATGAAAGTGTTTCTCACCAATTACCTGGCCCCTAACACCCTCGCCATCCCGTGCCCCAACAACTACAGACATCAGTGTAAAATATTTTCTCACGCCTCGATCCAATGGTTAGAATGGGTTATGCACAGTCAGAAAATATTCATCCAGCATGCTTTAAACAGGGGGGAAAAGCAGATAGGGCCCTTTTTTGTAGACGGGTACGTGGAGATCGATGGCTTGAAACACCTCTATGAGTTCAATGGATGCTATTTCCACGGTTGTGTTTGCAGTTTTAAAAGCACGGAGATCTGCCCTCTGAGGGGTGTTACATTTGGAGAGCTGCATTTAAAAAGTGAGGAGAGGTTGCAGGTGTTAGCTCTATGCACGGTGTCCACGTTACAGTGATGAGGGAGCACGAGTGGGATGAGATGAAAAAATCATGCGAGGAGGTGAAACAGTTTCTGAAAATGTTTAACGCACCCGAGCCCCTCTTACCATGCCACTCCCTTTACGGGGGCAGGACGAGCACTCTAAAACTGAGACACACCACTGGGTTGGATGAAACAGTGCACTATGTAGATGTCACTTCTCTGTACCCCTATGTTAACAGCACATGCTTTTACCCTCTAGGCCACCCCACCATCATTTACAAAGATTTTGGGGATCCTCGAAGCTATCTCAGCTTAATCAGAGCTACCGTCTACCCACCCGGCGGACTCTTTTTTCCCACTCTACCCTACAAAAGTTCAGGAGGTAAATTAACCTTTCCACTGTGTCAAACGTGCGCGGAAACCAACAATCAAGATGGTGTTTGCACGCACGGCGACGAGGCGAGAGCATTGACGGGGGTCTGGGTCACTGTGGAGTTTAACAAAGCCCTGGAGCTGGGGTACAGGGTGGATGAAATCACAAAAGTGTGGCATTTTGATCAAAGTAGCAATGCGGTGTTTGTAGATTACATACACAAATTTCTAAAAGAAAAACAGGAAGCATTGGGTTACCCCTCAGATGTCACCGATCAGGAGAGCAAGGACAGATACATCAGGGACTATCACCGCCATCAGGGCATTCTGTTAGACACCGATAAAATACAAGAGAATCCACTCCGTCGCCACGTCTCAAAACTGATTTTGAACTCGCTTTGGGGGAAATGTGCAGGCCGATGCGCGAATGGCAGTCCCTGTCACACAGGTCGCACTTGTGGGTGGTCTCCGTGCTGCTGGGTCTGTGGCGGTTCTTCCTGCGGGTCCTTTTTTCATCTGCAGCAGCAGTCAGTCTCTCTTCACCCGTCTTGAGCTGTCTGGTCAGGGTGCCTCTCCATTTGGAGCGGTCCGTTGCAAGGTCCGCCCAGCGCTCTGTGTTGATCTCCAGGGCCTTCATGTCTCTCTTGCAGACGTCTCTAAAACGCAGCTGTGGGCGGCCAACGTCTCTCTTGCCAGTTGCCAGTTCTCCATAGAGGACGTCTTTGGGGATTCTGCCATCCTCCATACGGTGAACGTGGCCTAGCCAGCGGAGCCTGCGCTGTCTGAGTAGAGTGAACATGGAGGGAAGGCCGGCGCGGGACAGAACTTCTGTGTTGGGCACTTTGTCCTGCCAGGATATCTCCAGGATGTGGCGAATGCAGCGTAAGTGGAAGGAGTTCAGTCTCTTTTCCTGCCGGGCGTATGTTGTCCACGTCTCACTCCCATAGAGCAGTGTGCTGATGACGCAGGCGTTGTACACTGCCATCTTCGTCCTGACAGAGAGTTTGGGATTCTCCCACACTCGTGTGGTGAGGCGAGCGAGTGTGAAGGCTGATTTTCCAATCCTCTTGTTGATCTCTGTATCAAGGGAGAGGTTGTTGCTGATCGTGGACCCCAGGTACGTGAACTGATTCACGACCTCCAGCTCGTAGTCGTCAATGGTGATGGTTGGTGGTGCTTCCGTGCCTTGCGCCAAGACGTTAGTCTTCTTCAGGCTGATGGTAAGCCCGAAGTCCTTGCATGCCTGGGAGAAGCGGTCCATAAGGGTCTGAAGCTCCTGCTGTGTGTCGGTTGCGACTGCAGCGTCGTCTGCGAACAGCATGTGTCTGATTAGAGCCTCGCGTACTTTGGTTCTGGCTTTCAGGCAGGCGAGGTTGAAAAGCCTGCCGTCAGATCTTGTGTGCAGGTAGATTCCCTCTGTTGCTGTGCTGAAGGCATGCCTCAGGAGCATAGCAAAGAAAATCCCAAAGAGGGTTGGCGCAAGTACACAGCCCTGTTTCACTCCGCTGCGTATGTTGAAAGGCTCTGAGACGTTGCCATCGTGCTGCACTATCCCCTGCATGTTGGTGTGAAACGATTCAATGAGGCTTTGCAACTTTGGTGGGCATCCTATCTTTGGCAAGATCTTGAAAAGGCCCTCTCTGCTGACCAGATCGAACGCTTTGGTGAGGTCGATGAAGGCGACGTCACCAAAGTGACGTCGCCTTGCTACTACTTGCTTTCGGGTAAATACAAGGTGGAATACTTTAATGTTCTGGATGACGACAAAGCTCTGCTTAGGTGGAAATATAACGATCGTTGCATTCTACCCCCCAGTAAAACATCTTTATAGCCGCCTTTACCACAGCCCACGTGCGTCTGAAGCTGTACGGTTATCTGGAGAAACTGCAAGAGAGGTTTCTTTACATCGACACAGTTTAATTTACATGGTAAAGAACGGTGAGACGCCTCTGGAGTTGGGTAATTATCTGGGGATTTGATGGATGAGTTGGACAGGGATACCATTCAGAAATTTATATCCGCAGGCCCCAAGAGTTACGCCTACCAAACGAGGAACAAAAAGAAGGTCGTCATGAAGGTCAAAGGTATCACGCAAACCCGATCATGTTGCGAGCGTGTCAATTTTGACAGCGTCAGAGATTTGGTGGAGGATTACATGACAAATTCGGGAGAGAGTGATTGAGACACCACAATACAACATAGGACGTGATAAAAGTGGGTTGGTATTGAGAAACTTGTCATTTCAGAAAAAGTTCAGAGTTGTGTATGATAAAAGGCATCTCTTTAGGGATGGGACCACTCTGCCTTTTGGTTATTAGATTTTTTTGAGGAAAAAAATGTCATATCTTACCCAGGATATAGAGGAGACTGATTTTGATCCGAGGTTCACCTTTCCATTTTCATGTTTGGTGGTGGGACCGAGCGGCTGTGGCAAGACTTATTTTGTTTCAAAGGTACTGGAAGACTGTGAACATGCTGTAAATATTGTACCTGAAAACATTGTATGGATTTATACGAGTCATCAGCCTATGTACAGTGAACTGCAGAAGGTGAATAAAAGAATAAAATTTGTTGAAGGACTCCCTGATTCTTTTGAAGATGAAAACCTGTTTCCTCCCGATCAGAAACATTTGATTATTCTGGACGATGCTATTTTTCAAGCCTCTGACCATCCTGAAGTAGTAAGAATTTTTACCCAGTGCAGGCATTATAGAAACATGAGCGTCATGATGCTGACGCAAAATGTGTTCTATAAGGGTAAATACAGCCGCACCATTAGTCTGAACAGCAATTATCTGGTGATGTTTAAAAACCCACGGGATAAACTACAAATAGATATATTAGCACATCAGATCTTCCCATCACAAAAGGCCTTCTTCCTAGAGAGTTTTGAAGATGCCACCAGAGATCCTCACAGCTATTTAATAGTAGACCTCACACCCTCCTGTCCAGAACAATACAGGTTGAAGACGGGTATACAGTACTTCCTCACGAGAAGTTGACTGTCTATGTGCCCAAAACATCAGCCTAGTTTATCATGTCTGCCCGTATGAAGAGGAACGCTATTTTACTCACGGCGCTGTACCACGCCTCCCCCAAAAAGCGCAGGGATATTCTCATCCACAGCTCTCCAGACTTTATTCAGACATTGTGTGAGATCGCTCTGAATCTTTTAAAAGGGAATATTCCTTTGTCCGATTGTCAGTTCAAGAAACTACAAAGGCGGAAAAAAATTATCAGACTGTTGGCCGATAAGAAAACTAGTTTAAAACGCAAACACCAGGTTCTGAAAAAACAGTTGGGCGGTTTTCTATTGCCTCTGCTATCCGCTGTGGTGCCCATGATCAGGGATCTTATCGGTGGACTGGTGAGAAGAAATTAAAAATAAAAAGATGACTTTGAAGAAGGCGCAGAAGAAGTTTCTGCTCACACCTCAACAGTTAAACCATATGACAGGACCGACAACCATCAGAGAAAATGCAGAGGATGATTTGGACTCCAGAATGAGAGCCATATTAAACAAACCAAGGTTGAGTGCTTATGAGAAAATTTAAAAGTATGATGCTCAACTGCAGAGATACCTCACGCTCATGAAACAGGATCATAACAAGCGACGGTGGGTAACGCTGACTCTGCAGCGGGAACCTGACCACCTATCCCTATCAGGTGTTGTGGGGGCGGTGAGAGGAAACGTGCTCGTGCCTCATCTTCTGACGGTACCCGCGCATTATCCGCCATGGGTGCTCCCGCATCACCCCGCAGCACGTGTGACGGTTTAGATTTTGATGTTACGGTTGAAGAGGTTCTGCAAAACCTCCCCGTGCGTGATCGTAAGAACGCTGAATACATCCTGAGGAAATTGCCCCAGTGTTATGGGGGGTGGAATTCACAGGGGAAGTTTGTTTACAAGGGCGAGGCCTTGAAAGGGTCTCATATGATTGATTTATTCAAACACCTCTCACTCCCTTATAAAAAAACACCAACCCCCTGCACCTGCAGGGAGGTCAAAATTTTTAAACACTCTGTCTGAACTCAATATTCCTTTATCGGCTGTGAGCAACCCACAAGCGCGTGATCAATATTGACTTCTTAAGACCAATGTAAGCAGCATCGCCGATGTGGGTTTTGAAAAACCTCGAGACATACACCGTGCCAGAGAGAAAAAAACAAAACTTCTGCCGTCCCCAACCTGGATCACACCCTGTGAGAAAGAAGAGTCTGAATATGAGACTAGAACGCGGAGGAATAGAAGACAAAAGAAGAGAAATTTGAGATTAGATATAATTGTAAATCACACATCTATGTTGTCTTTTATCAATAAAATGTTTATGCATCATACATTTCAAGTGTACAGTCTTTTTTTCTTTCATATAAAATCACAAAAAGGGTACTTATTCACAGTATTAGTAACACAGTTGTCAAACATACACTCTATATCATCAGAAAGTGTATATATCATACACTCTTTATCCTAAGTTTCTACACAAGACAGTTTTTAAACAGTTGTAAAGAACAACACCCTTGTTAATGGGGTGCACCAATTTTATTTTTGATACAAGATATTTTCTCACAAAACTGTACACCATCAGGTCATTTTTCATCACATCTTCATCATACAATGACAGTACACGTTCAAAAGATAATCCACAGGTCCGATGTACCAGGTAATAGACACAGTGTTGATCGCAAGTTGTTGATAGTTGATGCTGTAACTGGGTGTTGTGGTACTTGATGTTTTGTGAATGCTTCTCCAAGAACTTTAAGACGCTGTCGGGATAGTAAAAAAAAATCAGGCGGAAACCCGTAAGAATCAAAAATGGTGGCTTTGCCGTCCTTTTCCAGGGTGATGGATAACCAGTGCTCTCTGGGCATGTGTGCGGGATGTATGTTGATGATGAAGTAGGCAGGGGGTCTAAAGGCAAAGGTCAACAACGGTAGCTGATCGGAGGGCCACACCCCATAAAACACATCTCCCAGAAGACGACGCAGAAGACCCTCTAGTTGAATATTATTCATGTTCCTAGTAATAGTCGACCAGCACTTCTCTTTTAGAGTTAATTTCCAGAATAGAATCGTAATAGGCGTAGACTATCAGCATCGCGGTGTGGGGCAGGGCCGTTCTAAATCTCATCTCCAGTCTTAAATTACCGTTCGGCACGGTGGACAGGGCATCTTTGTCATCCCTCGGGGCGAGATTAAACACAAACAGGGTGTACCCATTGTTCTGACTGCCGGGGACACGGACAATTTTTTAACAAATAGAGAGGCCCCCAATATTTTCAAACGGAAGGTGGAATTGCCGGCTCCCATGAGACAGAAAGCGTCATTGACACGGGTTAGTTTTGATTCTCAAATCGACAGAGTTCAGCATGAGCCTCTCGCAAAAAAATATGTCCCTGTGAAGAGGACCGAGCAGGTGCACTTCGCGAGAATTGGCGGTAAAACGGGGTCTTTTATTTAAACCCGCATTAGGGCCGTCCACGGTCACAATAGAATCTACAGCTCCGGCCGTATCTTTGTAAAAAAGACCGGTGCTAAATTGGCTCTTGAGCGTGTCCTCGGAATAGTTCAGTATCATCTCAATTAAGGCTCGGTAGGGGTGTGTGGCGCTGGATTGTGAAATCAATCTGTCTCCCAGGATCACGTCGCATTGCCTAAAAATTGTATTTAGAGGGTAATTGATGAGGCCCACCGCCGCACCATCTGCCAAGTTTGTACCGTCCACATTGGTAATTTTCACACGGAGGTGCAGCAGGGTGTCGTTCATATTGAGGTACTTCTCCCCATCTCCGGGGATGAAAAACTCTATAGGACCTCCGTCGGTGATGACCAACACGGGGGAAATTTCCGTGTAGATTTTATCCTCCACAGACAGCTGCGTCATAAGTGCTGAAAACAAATCCAACTCAGCCAGGGTGCATTCAGGAGATTTTTGATGTAACAGCGCCATGTTTTTTCTGGTTTAGTTTGTTCAAAAATTTTTGCTTAAAATATACCTGAGCTCCGAGTTCCGGACTTCCTCGTCACCCGCTTACTTTTCCCAAATGATTTTCTCTTTTTAGGACCGGTGCGTCTATGAGAGAACGATGAGGCACGCTCGCCGGGGGGTTGCTTCCTCGATCTGCATGACAAGATCCTAATTCCCCCAAAGCCCTCTTGTCCCGAGTCTTTGTTCATCATTTTTCCCACCGCTTGGTTAAACACGTCCGATGCGATGCCACTAGCCACCATTTTAAGATGAGATTTTGCGATGAGGAAACCTTTCTTCACCAGAGGGGCTACAAAACGGAACAGTCTTGAAAACAGTGAGCCGATACCTCGCCCGTACATGACAGGTGCTCCGTAAAACCCCGGTAAAGCACCCCCTACTTGATTCTCATAATAATGTACAAAACGGTGGGGATCCTCCCTCAGGCCTGCGAGAGTCATTTTGTTTGTTGAGACGTTGTAACTTAGTGCGCCCGATCACACTCCGATACCCGCTGCACAATGGCGGTTGTAGACCGAATGTTGCACACGTGTGGATGGACGTGTTATATACGTTGTTTATTCAAGGTTTAGGTCTAAACTGAAGCGTCACTATAGTTTTCCTGTAGGTAAATTCCACCAGTTTGTTTTGATTCGTTTTAATCTCCACGTGGATGGTTTCAGTGTGCTGTTTCGCTATGGGTAAATAATAAGGTTGGTTGAAATGCTTTGTGATAAAGTGGCCGTACGTTCCTTCGATATTGATCGTTCTCAGGAGCGGTGCGTAAGAGTCCCCTACTAATTGATGATGTACCACGTTGCTGTAACAGTACATGTGATAAAATCCGGCCTTCAAATTGGCTGGATAGGGCGCCATCTTTCGATCAAACTTGAACCATTCCTCCGGTTCAACACCCAGCATGTAAGCCGCCGGCGCGTCAAAGAGTACGTGAGTTTGACCTCCGCTCTGGAAATCCATTTTTTTCTGAATGTTGCTGTAGAACATATAAATATCAGAATTAATTTTTCTAAAGAAGCCCTCCAGCTCCACCCTGAATTGATTTATATCATCACAATTACTGCCTGTAATCCTTTGATAATGTACTTTACTCTCTGTTTCTGGTTCTCACGGTTTTGCTCTCCAATAAAAGAAGGCATCTTTTTGAGGTAGGTTATACCAAGTGTGTGGGTATGAAATTTCCGTCAAAGCAACCTCCCACAGTCCTTCTAAATTGATATGTTGCGCTAAATCCACGTGAAAACTGGAACTTGTGTTGTCTTTAAAAACATCAAAACTGGCGTTGGAAGGTAGGGTGATGAAAAGCCCATCATCTTTAGATCCGTACATGATGGAATGACCGTAAGCACTGCGTTCGGGGGTGCGTGCGAATGTCTATATGTTTTTTAAATCGGAGGCCTTGACCCAACTGTTAAATTTCTCGGGCCAATTTTTCCACTGAAGCAGCACCTGCTTTTCACCTTTGACGGTATGATGTTTTAGAATCTTCTCCACACGGTAGACTCTGTCATGGCCCAGCATTATTTTTTGCAGCTCGCCTCATAAAACGAACCTTGAATCGGTTCTCCGTCATAATCTTTCAGTTTGTAGACAGGGGGGTCACGGGGGATGCACTCGGACACCGTAAACACTTCATCCGTAAAACTCTGTTCATATTTCTTATCAAACACTCCCCTCAACTTTGATATCCTGACGGAGTCTCCCTTTTTAAAATTCATCTTTAATCGGTCGCTCTGTCGAGCTCGGGGCGTGCCATACAGGTTTTGAAACACTTGGTTCGTGTTCTCGGTGGTCACCTGCATAGGTGCCATTTTAATACTGCTGTGATAACCTCGATTGTACCCCACCACCAAGTCTTGTAAGATGTCAAGGTACCGTAGTGTGTTGTTGGCTGTAAAATACCTCCACATTCTGCCTTTTAACGTGCGATTAAACCTTTTGATCACAGAGGCCTTGAGATCGCTGGCCGTGGAAAAATGTATTATACCATGTTTTTCCATTAAAGCTTCAAAACTTTTGTGGAAAAATTCTTTTCCCGCATCGATTTGTAGTTTGATGGGTGTTTGGCTTTCTTCAAAATTGGATTCAAGGGCCCGTACCACCTCGGCGGCCGTCTTTCTCTTCAGAACCCGTGCATACACCTTCTTGGAAAATACATCTATAACCATTAATAAATAATTGTAGCCATCGTTATATTCGGCTAAAGCCTGTATATCGCATAGATCAGCTTAAAATTGGTTTAACGGTCATGGAACAAAAACTTTGTTTCTTGGGAAATGTACTCTGGTGGGTTTGTGTAAAGTGTAAGCATCCTGTTCATATAAAAACTTTTTGACCCTTTTGACCCCAAGCTTCTTCCCCATTTCATCTTGCACGCTCCTGAGGAGTTGTTCTACACCTCCGAAGCTACCTGGGTGTGTAGGGTTGTAATACACCATTTTCATGAAGCGTGTCTCTGACATGATGAAATCAGAATGAGAAACAAAGACAGGACATCTTTAAACATCTTTATACCATCGTTACAACGTAGCGATGGATGTGTGAAAAACACTTTTGATCAAAGATTTTAAAAAAACAATTTCTTAAAAATAACCTTAAACTAACATCTACACAGGATAAAATGTGTGACAAGTAAAAAAACAAAAGAAATCTAATGCTACAAAATGTATCAGAAACTTAGCACCCACCTTTTATAATAGCTAAAGTTTGAGTTAGGACAGAATGATCTACAGTATTATGAATGATACCGTGTATTTTCAGGAGTTCGCCAAAGACATCAATAGGGTGTCTGGCTTGCAAAAGTTCTGTGGTAACATCAACAAAGTATAGAATGCGAGTAGATGACTAGGCCCAAAAGGGTCATTCCCTATTTCTTTAATGATCTCTCTAAAACTGTGGGAGAAGTTGGAGTTGCACTCACACAGACTCATACCAGTCTTTTCCACGGTGTTTCGATGGATAAAGTCCATACTTTTTCTAGCAGGTTCTCCAGTCTCTAACACTCCACGTCGCCCCTTACACCCGCTACATTTTTATTTACTCTGCTATCACGATACAAGAGATTTGCTAAGTAAAGAGAGTTAAGATGAGTCTCAAACTTGCTCCAAAGTTTCTCGATGAAACTCCCCATTCTCAACAATTTTGTTCTTTTTTAGACGTCCCAAAACAAAGGATTCATCCACAGCTCCGTGGCTTTCTGAAGATGCGCCAGGTCAATCTTATTTTTGCCAACCAGTTTCTCGTACATATCATTGATGGGGTCGTGGATGACTCTGGTCGATTGTAGCTCCAACAGGAGAGTCTGCGCTGTAGTTTTGATTCGTTGACCTTCAGCCTGAATGTTGTGGAGTTGTAAGAGGTGTCAGATGGCTGGAATAAACCCCGGTGTGTAGAGTCTTCCCATCAACCAGTGAAAGTTTTCGTGGTAGAAACCCTCGGTGATCTCATCCAAGCATTGGTGCTGCCTCTGACTGGGGTGATTAATACGACATCCCAGACATTTCTTACACTGGTACTCCTCCAGAGTTTTGCTGAGCAAATGAAGCACGGCTGATTTTACAAGTCTGAACAACACGTCGCTCATCCACCTGTCAGGTTGATCTTCTGGCAATGTTACTGGCGTTGATGGTGAATTGTGACCCGATAATGTATGTGAAGGGTGTGGGATCAGACACCCCACACAGTCACACTCGATGTCCATGGGACTCGGGGTTTTAGGACGGTCTATATCTTCGGTGTCTGGAAGATCTGCGGGTCATAGAGGGTATCGGCTCTCTGGGATCTCCACGGACAGCGGAGGCTCCGGGGTCTCTTCACATTGCACGGGTCCCGGGGCCTCTAGGGTCTGCTCGGGCTGTAGGATCTCCAGGGTCTGCAAGGGCTGTTGAGATTCCGGGGTTGGAGCGAGCCGTTCCCCCGCCGGGTCGACGGCCGAGGTTTTAATTTTGGATTGAGGACCCCAAAACTTTGAAGGATCCGGACCTGACTTCGTAGAGGTAAGCACAATACGTCTGGTGACGTACTTTCTCTTTGGGTTGCTCATGGTGATGCAGGGTTTTTGCTGATGGCGGTCTGATGTCCGCCGCTGTGTCTGTGTTTTTTAAAGCAATTTGTGTGTGTGTGTGTGTGTGTGTGTGTGTGTGTGTGTGTGTGTGTGTGTGTGTGTGTGTGTGTGTGTAAAACATTGTTAACATTTGGTTCTCACGCTAGCCCACATATGGTCAACAGATTAAAATCACAATCTGTCAAGTTTGATGAGAAGTTCCACTCAAAGGTCATGTTTTCAAAACACTTTTGATTGACAGCCTAATTACGCGTAACTCCATCCTAACCCTAAACCACATATGGACAACAGATTAAAATCACAATCTGTCAGTTTGATGAGAAGTTTCAGATCAAAGGTCATGTTTTCAAAACACTTTTGATTGACAACCTAATTACACAAGGTCACGGGTCATGTTTTCAAAACACTTTTGATTGACAACCTAATTACGCAGGGTCACGGGGGCGTGGTCAGGGTCAGGTCAGGGTGCGTGGCACCTGTCAAAATGAGATTAGCGATGTAAACAAGTACTACATCCCTCTCTGATGGACGTTGCTCTATCTGACCATTATTGTGTTTTCTTTGAGAGTGCTATTAATGTCAACAGAAATATCCAGACTGAGGTCATCAAAAAAAGGTACACCAATGATAATACCAGTGAAACATTCATCCAAGCTTTCTCTTCCTCACCCCACCCCCACCCCTTCACCTTCAGTAAATGAGCTTGCGGAAGATTTCAATGGTAAAATTACAAATATTATCAATGCCATTGCTCCCATCAAGGTGAAGGTGGTCACTATTAAAAAGAAACCTCCAGGAAGAAATGCCACACTAGAAAGAGCTGAAAAAAGAGTGTCGAAAAGCTGAACGCAGGTGGCAAAAAACTAAATTACAAGTTCACTATGAAATCTATAATGAGAGATTGAGCATTTATAATTTAGAGCTGAGAAACGCAAGGCAAGCATATTTTTCTGACATCATTGCTAAAAACAACAATAATGCACGCACCTTGTTCACTACTGTTGACAGGCTTACAAAACCCCCTGTGTCAGTAGCTCCTGAACTTCTATCCAACCATGTCTGCAGTGACTTTGCCTTTTTCTTTACTGACGAAATTCAGAAAATTAGACAGTTAGTCAGTGCTCCTATGCCAGGTCCTGGACATGTGCTTCCTCTGTGTCCACATAGAGAAGATGTAAACACCAAGGCAAAATATTTTCCCATCAATCATAAAATCTTGGATCACATCATATGCCACCTGAAATCCACTACTTGTTGCCTTGATACCCTCCCAGCAGTTTTTTAAAAATGTTTCATATTGTATGGCCTCAGATCTACTACAGATCATAAATATGTTTCTGCATTCAGGTGTCTTCCCTCAGTGCTTTGAAACAGCTGTTATCAAGCCACTTCTAAAGAAGAGCAACCTAGACACCTCACTCATGAACAGCTATAGGTCCACATCAAACCTCCCCTTTCTTAGTAAAATAATAGAAAAAGCTGGTTTTCAACAATTGTACAATTTCCTGACATTAAATAACTGTTTTGATATCTTCCAGTCAGATTTTCAGCCACACCACAGCACTGAGACAGCTCTAGTGAAGGTTCTTCATGACATCACTCCAATACAGATAGTGGCAACATTTCAGTCTTGGTTCTACTGGACCTCAGTGCTGCATTCGACACGGTCAACCATAACATCTTACTAGACCGGCTGAAAAACTGGGTGGGACTTTCTGGTATAGCACTTAGCTGGTATGAGCCCTAATTAAAAGACAGGGACTATTTTGTGTCTATAGGTAACTGTCGCGTTTTCCGTGCACTGTGTAAAAGCTCATGGAGGATTCATTCATTCATGACAGAGCCCCCCTCTCAAGGGGTGGACCCCAGACACCCAAAGTACCATCAAAGAAAAGAAAAGAAAACTCCCCCCCCCCAAGCAGAAACAACAGCCATCAACCCAGGGTGGGGGGTAGGGGGGAACAGGCCAGGAGGGAACAAAAGACAACCCTGCTCAGGACCCACAACAGAAAAAACACAACAGTCAACCCCCCCAAGTCCAAGAGCGTGAGGGCTTGGGAGGCCACCCAGAGTCCCAGGCCCCATGGTCCAAATGATGAGGCCCCTCAGGTGGCCTACCAGCATCCCAGGCCAGCCAAACAGTCAGGAGGGATGGGTCAGGTAGCCTGCCAGGAAAATTTGGCCACCCAACCCAGCGGCACAGTACATCGGGCGGCCGGCCTGGGTTCTTCAACCACCCGCTCAGACCAAGCAGACCAGGCGGCAGCTCCCCCACAGGGAGACCCAAAACTGAAGAGGGGAGCCGAGGGGAGAGAGCCCTGGCGTTAGGCAGTGATGGGGAGGAAACGATTACACCCACAGTGGTAGGGAACTGGGGGGTAGCTGCACCTACAATGGTCCCAGTCCGGGACATGGCAGCACCCACGATGGTCCCAGCTTGGGACTTAGTAGCTCCAGTGTGGACCCCAGACTGGAACTCAGTCACACCCGCAGTGGACCACGGCTGGGCCAGCGTTGCACCCACGGTGGATCCAGACTGGGCCAAGGTTGCACCCCTGGCTGGAGCTCTCCAGCACCCTCGGCGGCCCCGGACCAGAACAATGTTGCACCCTCGGTGACTCCGGACTGGGGCAGCGCCGCATCCTCGGTAGAGCAGCCGACGGCAGGGGTAGCTGGAACCTCAGATGGCGGACCCAGATCTTCGGAGGCCTCTGGCGGTGCTGACTCTTCTCCGGCGACCCTGGGAGTAAGCTCAGAGACAACAAAGAAGGGAGAGGGGTCAGGGTTGCTGGCAGCCGCGGAGCCCGGTGAGGCGAGCTCAGGTGTGACAGGCAGCTGCACCCGGCTCTCCTCACCCAAAGCCAGACAAGAATGCTCAGAAACTGAGGAGAGAGAAGCTAGAGAGAGCACTCACCTGGACTTGGGTTCCACCGCCGTCCAGGACTCCGACGATCCGGATGATGGCAGTTCACCAGGCTGCAAGGTTGTTGCACCCATGGAGGTCCCGGGTTGAGACGGATTCCCTGCAACGACCTCCACCGGGAAAGCTGGACCCAAGACAATCTCCACAGCGGAAGAAGCTGGACTTGTGACGTCTGAGGGAGGTGCGCCCAGATCCACGGAGGCCTCAGGCTTCGACGGATCTTCCCCGACGACCCTGGGATGAGGCTCATAAACAACAGGGGAAGAGACATGGTCAGGGTCGCCGGCAGCGGCGGAGCCCGGTGAGGTGAGATCTGGTGCAGCTGTTGGCTGCACCCGACCCCCCCACCCCACCCCCCGAGAGCCAGGCAAGTTTGCGCAGATACAACAGAGAGAGAAACAAATGAGAGCACTTGCCTGGGCTCGAGCTCCACCGCGGTCCAAGACTCCGTCGATCCTGATGATGCCATCGTGGGCCTGGCCTCGAGGCGGTTCAGCACTGGTGTCCACTCTGCTACAGCGGCCCCCGCAGCAGGAGTGATGGTCTCGGCAGTCCTGGTCTCCTCTAGTGAGATCTCCAACGCAGGCGACTTCCTCGGCATGGATTCTGGAGATGGGGTCCCCAGTTGCACTGGACCCCAGGAGACTGAAGCCAAGGGATGCCCCTCCGTAGGCGCAGGCTTCAGATTGGTCTCAGTACCCTCTCCCTGATCATAGAGACTCTGCGGGGCTGGGGTGGAGTACTCCAGCACTGTGGACTCCTCCATCATCCGGCAATCGAGCTCCAGGGCAGGTGGACACTCAGAAGCAGGTGATGGAGACACAGAGGGAATAGGAGAGTTTATTACCATAGCAGCAAGGGGAGAGCGCTCAGGCAACTGCCTAGCCTGAGACTCTCTCCTGGGAGACAGACAAGGTTTATCATTATTGGCAGAGATAGAATGAAAACACACTTGCCTGACCTCCCGGGCCTGGGTGTAGACTGCTGCAGGAGGAAAGCTGTCATCCTCCTCCATGTCACCAGTTGTTCTAGGCCCCCCAGAGAATAGTGGAGGAGCTGGCTCGGACGAAAGGGGAGTGGGCATGTCAGGGGAAGCCCTGGAGGTCCCCTCAGCAGCAGGAAAGGACATCTCGATGACAGAAGCTGTGGCTTAAGTGGAGCAGGCGCAGACTGGTGTGACAGCTGGCACAGGGGGAAGCTTCACTGCTGAAGTGGTCCGGCACGACATCTGGAATGTGGCTGCCAACGAGGTGATGGGCTTTTTCCGGCGCTCCAATGAAGGATGACTCACTCGCCATGGTGTAAGCTCCTCACAGACCTCTGGTTCCTCTTGCGCCCAGGGACTTCCTCTCGAGACCGGCGGAGAATTAGGAGACACAGAAAAAGAAGATGGAGGAGAGGTGACAGCAGCTGATAGGGGAGCCCCAGTGGATTCCATCTTCACCGTTACACCTGCCTTCCTCTCATTCAGGAAAGACGTTGTCAGTGAAGTTTGCGTCAGAGTACTATTTTCTCCACTTTTGTTTGTTTTTATTGATTTCATTTTTAATTTTTTATCTCTGTTTGTTGTTACTAGTCTTTGTTTGCTGTTAGCTCAGTATTGGCCTCGCCTAAAAGCCCATTCGGATGCATGAGTAGGTCCAATCCCTGGCTGGGCTGCTTTTTACCAGGCTAGGCTTCCTGCTAGCCTGTTTTTAGCTTTTTAGCTGTTTTTAGCTAACTTTCAGCTAACTTGTTTTTAGCTATTTTAGCTGTTTTTGGCTAGCTGGCGGGCTATCCGTCCATCTCAGCGCCAGGAATGCCATGGCTCCTTCTCCAACATGTACCCGCTGTTTATCTCTCCTCGGTAAGGTCTCTGAGTTGGAAACGAGGCTCTCCAACCTTTATAAGATTCAGGAGGCCGAAGACCACCTCGACACCATCATTCTCGGGCAATCATCGGCTCCGGCTGCCGACTCGCAGCTGGCAGAGATGGCTACTTACTTGGGTGAGCTCAGCGCTTCTCCATCTACCTCTACTCCTGCTCCAGCCTCTGCAGATGTCCATGACTACAGCAGTAATCACTGGCTTCATCTCGGGGCTAAACCCAAAGCTTCGGTTGGTCCCTCTCATCCTCCATGCGCGCCCTGGACCTTGGTTCGACCAGCTAACAGCCATCGTCAATCAACCAGAATGGGCCGCGCCTCTTCCCTTCCCATGTCCTTGGAAAACAGATTTGATATCCTTTCCCTGGAGGATTTTCCCCACCTGGACGCTGGCCGTCCACCTGTGGACACTCCTCGTCCTCCCTCCTCTCCTTCAGCAGCAGCTCATGTCCGCAAACCCCGGATAAAGACCACCCTGGGTGTGTCAAATTACACACCAGCTCCAGATAGAAGAGAGCGCATCACCCCGCCTTCGCAACAACAACATCACCCTCTACAAAATTACTCTCCTCGTCAGAATCCACCGACAAAAACCCCCCAGACGACGCTGGTAATTGGTGACTCGATCATGAGGAACGTCAGAAGCAGGTACTGCATCATTCGATTTTTTTCCGGGGCTAGAGTCTCTGACATTGAGGTTCTTATCCCTGACCTGCTGAATGAATTCCCCCACGTACAAACTGTCATTGTGCATGTGGGATGCAATAACATCTCAGATGAAGCATCGGAGATTTTAAAAAGTGACTTCGGGAGCCTTCTGTCCACTCATGAACTGTGGCAGACATGCACTCATCTCTAGGCCTTTGGCACCTCTCAGACGAGGCTGCAATCGTTTTAGCAGAACTCTCAGTCTTAATTCTTGGCTGTGTTTTACTTGTCCTATTTTTAACATTGGTTTTGTTGACAATTTTAACTTATTTTGGAACCGCCCATCACTTATGAGGCCTGATGGCATCCACCCAAATAGACTTGGTGCACGTGTTTTAAGAGACAATCTATTCTATTCCATTCAGTGTTTTTTGGTACAGTGACTGGGACTTCGTGTGTTTACTCGCTCTGAAGCTTCTGGGTTTGCCAAACTGCCCTTTTTTGGTTCTGTTCCCTCTTTTTGTATCGATCCCATTAATTCAGGTGGTCTTTACCGTTTGGATCAGCCTTTGATTTATAATCCTACAGAGATAGTGTCTGTCTCCCGTTGCCCTAAATATTGTAACCCTGGACAAATACAACACAACTTGAAAAATACACGCACTTCTGCTGCTCCTCCTCATCCACCACCTTTGAACTTTGCCCCTGCCTCCTTCCTCAGAGAACCTTTTTCTTCTTCCTCTAAAATTAATAAAAAAGTTAATAAAAATAGAATGCATAAACATCCCAAATTGCTTAAACAAAATGTTGGTCAAATTCAAATCCAGCCTCAAGTCCCTAAAATTAATAAATATCCTCTGTTCCTCCCCAAAATTTAAAAATTAAATGTGGTCTATTAAACATTAGGCCTCTAACTTCTAAGTCTCTTCTGGTTCATGATCTATTAATCGATCATCAGATCGATCTACTATCCCTCACAGAGACCTGGCCCGGACAAGATGATTATGTTGGTCTGAATGAATCAACTCCCTCTGGGTATTTAAACTTTCATAACCCTAGAGGTTCTGATCGTGGTGGTGGAGTGGCGGCAATTTTCCATTCTAAATTACTAGTTAATGTTAAGCAAAAATTATGTTTTAATTCCTTTGAAGGTTTGGTCCTCAGTGTGGGGCTTGTTGGCAATCTTGGCTTGAACCCAATTCTCTTTGCCATAATTTATCGTCCTCCCTCGGCCAATTCAGAGTTTCTATCGGAATTTGCCAAATTTGTAGCTAATTTAGTGCTGAAATCCGATCGAATAATTATTGTAGGGGATTTTAATGTACATGTTGATGTAGAGCATGACTGTCTTGATAAGGCATTTAATTCAATTTTAGGCTCAATGGGGCTTTCCCAGAAAGTAAACTAGAAAAGCACTCGGAGAGCGCAGACCTCCGCCAAGCGCCACAGTTCCCCCGGTGATCCGGATCACCACCAAAATGTAATCATCTGTAGGATACCCCATTTCTGACAATCTCTGAAAATTTAATGAAAATCTGTCCATAACTTTTTGAGTTATCTTGCTAACAAACAAACAGACAAACAGACAGACAAACCAACGCTGATGAAAACATAACCTCCTTGGCGGAGGTAAAAATTCTACCCATCATTTCCACCATACATTGGACCTTGTTTTGACTTACGGTATAGATATCGAAAATCTGGTAGTGCCTCCTCATAATCCCGTACTGTCTGACCATTGTCTGTTAATTTTTGATTTCATTATCTCTGATCACTTGTTTCCTAAAGAAAAATACTACTACAGCAGATGTCTTTCTGATGATGTTGCCAAATTTTTGCAGATTGTCTCCTCTATGCCATGGGTCAACACAACAGAAACAACAGAAATAAACTAGAAAAGCACTCGGAGACCGCAGACCTCCTCCAAGCACCACAGTTCCCCCGGTGATCCGGATCACCACCAAAATGTAATCATCTGTAGGATACCCCATTTCTGACAATCTCTGAAAATTTCATGAAAATCCATCCATAACTTCTTGAGTTATCTTGCTAACAAACAAACAGACAGACAGACAGACAGACAAACCAACGCTGATGAAAACATAACCTCCTTGGCGGAGGTAATGATGGAGAGTCTGCTCCATTCATGACTGATAGCATGGTTGATGGTGTTACTGCCTTTCTGCATCGGACTCTAGATTTGGTAGCCCCTTTAAAAAAGAAAAAGTCTAACCAGAGATTTCTAACCCCTTGGTTTAACTCAGAAACTCGTGGCTTAAAACAGAAAACTCGTCAATTGGAAAGGAAATGGCATTCATCTAATTCAGATGAATTCTACTTAGCGTGGAGAAATCATTTCTTAATCTATAAAAAAATCTCTTAGAAAAGCTAGCTCAAGCTATTATTCTGCATTAATAGAAGCAAACAAGAATAACCCCAGGTTTCTCTTCAACACTATAGCCAGGCTTACAAAGAGCCAGGACTCGGTCAATCCTCGCATCCCCCCTGAGCTTTCTAGTCAGGACTTTCTTGTCACATCTCGCCGCTCATCAGCATGATTGACTTACTTCAACGATCCTTCTGGTGGCCGGGCCTGCGGAAGGACGCTGCCCGCTACGCCCGGGCCTGCCCCATCTGCGCCACCAGTAAATCAGGTAATGCCTCTCCAGCGGGCCTGCTCCAGCCCCTGCCCGTCCCTGGCAGGCCCTGGTCGCATATCGCCCTGGACTTCGTCACCGGTCTCCCGGTCTCTAACACCTTCGACACAGTCCTGACCATCGTAGATCGTTTCTCCAAGGCTGCTCACTTCATCCCATTACGAGGGCTTCCATCTGCCTTGG
This sequence comes from Pholidichthys leucotaenia, assembly GCA_020510985.1. Classification (NCBI taxonomy): domain Eukaryota; kingdom Metazoa; phylum Chordata; class Actinopteri; order Cichliformes; family Pholidichthyidae; genus Pholidichthys; species Pholidichthys leucotaenia. The sequence goes on along the minus strand of CM035836.1, from coordinate 437,904,693 downwards.
AGACGGCGGACCTCCTTATCCAGCACGTGGTCAGGCTGCACAGGATTCCGGTGGACGTGGTCTTGGAACGGGGCCCCCAGTTTTCCTCAGAGGTTTGGAGGTCCTTCTGCAACGCCCTGGGAGCCAAGGTAAGCCTCTCCTCCGGCCATCACCCCAATCCAACGGGCAGTGTGAGCGGACCAATCAGGAGCTGGAGGCTGCGCTCCGCTGCGTCACAACATCAAAGCCTGCGTCCTGGAGCACTCATCTCGCCTGGGTGGAGTACGCCCATAATACCGCCCGCTCTTCTGCCACTGGGATGTCCCCATTTAAGGCGTCCCTAGGCTACGACCCCCCTTTGTTCCCTACGCAGGAGAGTGAGGTAACTGTCCCCTCAGTTCGGGCGCACCTCAGGCGGTGCCGCTCCATCTGGGCGTCGGCGCGCAATGCGCTTTTACGCACGGTGGAGCGCAACAAGTCTACGGCGGACCGGCACAGACCTGCCCCAGCCTACCAGGTAGGCCAACGTGTCTACGTGTCTACCCAGGACGTCGTTTTAAAGGGTGAGAGGAGGAAGTTGGCACAGCGTTTTATGGGCCCATACCCCATCACCAGGATTATCAACCCGGTGGCTGTGCGTGTGGCTATTCCCCCCTCCCTCCGCATCCATCCCACCTTCCACGTTTCCAAGGTGAAGCTGGCAGTCTCCGACCCCCTTTGCCCTCCCCCTGCTGCGCAGCCCGCGCCCCGGATGATTGATGGTCATCCGGCCTGGCCAGTCTCTTCCATCCTGGACTCCCGGCGCCGGGGTCGCGGGTTATAGTACTTAGTGGATTGGGAGGGCTATGGACCTGAACATAGGCAATGGGTGCCCTCGTCATTTGTGTTGGATCCATCTCTCATCACTGAGTTCCACCGAGCGCACCCGGAGAAACCATCGCCAGGAGGCGCTGCTAGAGGGGGGAGTACTGTCACATCTCGCCGCTCATCAGCAGCGCCAGCTGCACGCACACCTGCGCCTCGTCAGCAGCGAGGGATTTAAGCCGCCTCGCCCTGGGCTTCGGCCTGAAGCCGTCTGTTCTCATCGGCTACTCTTGCTGCAAGGAACCCCCTTCATCAAGCAAGATCGCAAGTAAGCATCTCTTACCTTCTTCTTCCAGTTCTACTCCCCTGTGCACAGGTGGATTCCCCGGCGGCGGACTACGTTCCCCAGCCATCTCCTCCTCGCTGCTGCTTCAGGCGCTCCAGGTTGCTGTCTACAGGGCTACGCCCTTGCTATGCCAGTCACCTGCCCGAACCAAGTAAGCCAGTAGCCATTATCTCATCTCCTGTGTTGGTGTGGTGCCCGTTACCCTTCTCCCTCTGCTTCTCCCATAGGGTTGTCCGGCTGTACGGTTTCCTGTTCCCGTGCCTGACGCAGACGCCACCACCAATACATTACCATCTCACATACACGCACTCATACACACTTGTTGTTAATAAAGCTATTGAATCTACCCTGAGCCTGCGTGTGTGTCTCCTGAGCCGTGTATTATGTCATTTCTGAACTTTTTCAATCTTAAAATTTTATCTATTAGAGATGAAATCAGTCAGATTCTTCCTACCGTAAACTCAAGTACATTAACTACTACAACTCCCTCAATTGATATCTGCTTAGATAAGTTTACTCCAATCGACCTCTTAGAGTTGGATAAAATAATTTCCTCATCTAAGTCTTCATCTTGCTTTTTGGACCCTATTCCTTCCAAGTTATTTAAAAATACAGTATCTTCCCAATTATTGGTAGCCGTATTCTTCTTATAATTAATTCTTCTTTAACTCTGGGTTATGTACCACTGGCTTTTAAAACTGCTGTAATTAAGCCCTTCCTCAATAAACCGACGCTTGATCGAGGAGTTTTGGCCAATTATCAACCAATCTCTAATTTGCCTTTCATTTCAAAAATCTTGGAAAGAGTTGTTGCTGCGCAATTATCTGACCATTTGCAGGGAGTTGGTTTGTTTGAGATGTTTCAATCTGGGTTCAGAGCTCATCACAGCACTGAAACTGCCTTAGTGAAGGTCACTAATGACCTCCTGATCACATCTGATAATGGACTTGTCTCTGTTCTTGTTCTTTTAGATCTCAGTGCAGCCTTTGATACTATCGATCATGCCATTCTACTTGATAGATTAGAACACTTTGTTGGACTGAGTGGAACTCCGTTGCAGTGATTTAGATCTTATTTGTCCGATAGATTTAAGTTTGTTCACATCAATGATGAGTTTTCTTCCAACTCTAAGCTCAGTCATGGAGTTCCACAGGGATCTGTGTTGGGCCCTACTCTTTTCAGTTTATATATGCTCCCGTTAGGCAATATCATCAGAAAGCACTGTATACATTTTCACTGTTACGCAGATGACACACAACTATACCTGTCAATGAAGCCCGATGATTGTAATCAATTAGCCAAGTTAGATGCCTGTCTTAAGGACATCAAAGCTTGGATGACTTGTAATTTTCTACTGTTAAACTCTGATAAGACTGAAGTCATTCTTGTTGGCCCAAAACATCTTAGAAATTCCTTTTCAAATTATGCCCTTAATTTAGATGCCGCCACTCTCACTCTGAACAGTTCTGTGAGGAACCTTGGAGTTATTTTTGATCAAGATTTGTCCTTTAATTCACATATTAAAACTGTTTCTAAGACTGCCTTCTATCATCTGCGCAATATTGCCAAGATCAGGAGCATCTTGTCTCTGAATGATGCTGAGAAACTGATTCACGCCTTTGTCAGCTCTCAATTAGATTATTGTAATTCGTTATTATCTGGTTGTCCTAAAGTATCCTTAAAAAATCTTCAGTTGATTCAAAATGCTGCTGCTAGAGTTTTAACTGGTTCTAGAAAAAGAGGAGATCATATCTCCCCGGTTCTGTCCTCCCTTCATTGGCTTCCCATAGAATTTAGAATCAAGTTTAAAATCCTTCTTCTTACTTTCAAAGCTCTTAATAATCAGGCCCCCCAATATATAAAAGATCTGATATTACCTTACCATCCTAATAGAGCATTACACTCCCAAAATGCTGGCTTACTTGTGGTGCCCAGAATCTCCAAAAGTACAGTGGGAGGCAGAGCCTTCTGCTACCAAGCTCCTTCTCTCTGGAACCAGTTACCACTCCGGGTCTGGGAGTCGGACTCGGTCTCTGCTTTTAAGAACAGGGTAAAATCCTTCCTTTTTAATATAGCTTACATTTAAGGAGGGATTTTGTGTCTCTTAACCCCACTTTTGTTCTGTTGTTATTTGATCCATGCTGCTGGTTGACCTCCAATAATGTACTTGGCATCTTACTGTTATGTTCTTTATGTCTGTCCTCTCCATCCTCCCTATCCCCTCACCCCCAGCCAGTTGCAGCAGATGACTGCCCCTCCCTGAGCTCAGTTCTGCTAGAGGTTTCTTCCTGCCAAATGGGAGTTTTTCCTCTCCACTGTCGCTTAGTGCTTGCTCATAGGGGATCATCTGATTGCTGGGTTTTCTGAGACTGTGTGGTTTTTTCTGCACTGTGGTACCACGAGACGGCTTGTGTTGTGATGTGGCGCAGTATAAATAAAGCTGTATTGAATTGAATTGAATTGAATTGAATTGAATTGTAAAATCTAGAGCTCCTCTGCTGGAATCAGGCTAATCACTTCTGGTGAGAGAGCAAAAGGACGGAGAAGGACTTGTCTGAATTCCTGACTTGTGATAATGTCAGCTGCTGTCTTGGTGTCTTGCTCCGTCCTCCAGGGAGTAGGACGGGAAGTCTGGCGAGGAGAGGAGGACACCGGCTCGGGAGGTGAATGGCAGGCTCTGGGCTTCCAGAAGCACTTTGTGGATGGCCATGGTTGCGCTCTGAAGGTCCCTCTTGTCACCTCCTCAAGACGCTGTCATGACTCGTAGATTTGGGTAAGCAGCCGCATCAGCCCCGGGTATTTCCATAGACTGGGGCACGTCTGGAGCACCCCGACAGCGATGTCCAACAAACAAATGTTAATTTCCGAGAAGTGAGTGGCACGAGCTCTAGAAGCAAAGTCCACTGCTCTGTTGGCCACTGTGCACTCCTCCGGGCTCAGTCCAAAAACCGAAAAGTCCATTGTGAATGAGCTTCAAATAGTGAAGGAAAAAAAACACAAAGTGAAAAAGCACACGCACAACACCTCCGCTGAGTTTTCACTGGCCGGATTATTCTGTCATGACTGAGAAGGAAACCCAAGAGCAGGAGTATGTTGTGCACACTTTATTAAATAGAAAGAGATTCACAGTCCAGTACACAAACAAGCTAACATGTACAAGGGGAATCACTGGGATTATGCACCGGACGCCCCTCAGCTCCAGGTGAGTATATTCGGAGAGCACCCAAAGCACTGCAGACATAACTGTCAGCAGGGGGAAGCTACGGAGAGGACCCAGGTGAAACTGGACACGAAGGAAAACACTGCAGTACTCACCGAGCCGGGAATAGAGCAGTCCAAGGCGATAATCCCAGGAAAAAAAACAACACAGGTTTTAAGCAGGAGACAATGCGGGTGGCTGTGCAATAATCCGGCAATCACTGCTGGCCAGGCAGAGCTCAAATAGTCAGGACATAATGACCAGAGTGCTTGCCGGTGTGAGTGTGCATGTGTGCAGGAATGAATGGGTAAAGTGTTGGGCTGAGTGCATGCAGCTGTGGATGTGTGGCCCTGAGCAGTGAGAGAGTAGACAATGCCAGAATGGGATCATCTGTCAGTGGTAGACAGGAGAGGGAGGCATGACTATCAGAAATAAATAACACAAAACCAAACAGACTATGGAATAATTACAAATGACTCAAGGGATGATCAAATGGCAAAGAGTAAATAAGGAGCACCAAAAATACAAAAGAACATGGCTAAGCAATGAAACACAATATGGAACTCAAAAGGTAACATAAAGCACAAATAACTAAGAAGCAGGAAAGAGCCATGAAGTCGGGCTCGGGAGCAGCCCAAGCCCTGTTCATGACAGGTAACTACAAATCTGAGGGAACAAAAATAACCTGTGGAGTTCCCCAAGGTTTCATTTTGGGACCTTTGCTTTTTAGCATCTGTATGCTCCCACTAGCTCAAATAATAAAAAACAACTAAATATATTACCACAATTATGCAGATGATACACAAATCTACATAACCATCTCACCAGGAGACTATGGTCCAATTAAACCCCTGATCAAATGCATTGGTCAAATTAAAGAGGGATGTTCCAAAATTTTCTTCAGTTAAATGAGGACAACACCGAAATAATAGTTTTCTGAGCCAAATTAAAAAGACTCAAAGTTATTACTCAGCTACAGTCAATGATGCTAAAAACCAGCAGCCAAGCCAGAAATCTGGGTGTGGTTCTAGACTCAGACCTGAATTTTAACAGCCACATTAAGACAGTAGTGAAATCATCCTATTATCACTTAAAGAACATAGCGAGGATTAAAGGTCTGATGTCTCTGCAGGATCTAGAAAAACTTGTCCATGCATTTATCTTCAGTAAACTGGACTACTGTAGCGCTGTCCTCACGTCTCCCTAAAAAGTCCATCAGACAGCTGCAGTTAGTTCAGAACGCTGCAGCTTGAGTCCTCACTAAAACCAAGAAAGTAGATTATATAACTCCAGTCCTCAGATCTTTACACTGGCTTTTTGTCTATCACAAAATAGATTTCAAAATGCTCCTGTTGGTTTATAAAGCTCTGAACGGTTTAGGGCCAAAATACATTTCAAATCTGCTAGACCATTATGAACCACCCAGAGCCCTCAGGTCATCAGGGTCAGGCCTACTATCTGTGCCCAGAGTTAGAGCCAAACATGGTGAGGCAGCATTTAGTTTTTATGCCCCTCACATATGGAATATACTCCCAGAAAGCATCAGAGCTGCTGAAACTTTCAGCTGCTTTAAATCAAGGTTAAAAACGTTCCTATTTGCCGCAGCCTTTCAGTAGCCTACAATGTACTGTAACTTTTATTACCTCCGCCAGGCCGAAAAGGCCAGGAGGAGGTTATGTTTTTGCCGGGGTTTGTCTGTGTGTTTGTCTGTCTGTCTGTCTGTCTGTCTGTTTGTCTGTTGGTTAGCAAGATAACTCAAAAAGTCTTGGACGGATTTCCATGAAACTTTCAGGCGTTGTTGGAAATGGTACAAGGAAGAACTGATTAAATTTTGGGGGTGATCCGGTTCACCGTCTGGATACAGGAATTTTTTTAAAGCATTTTTCAACACTGTGACATACGGCCATTTTCAACATGTGCGCAGGCGCAATGGAGGGCGCTGGTCGTCGTGTCTGCAACACAAACTCTGCGTTCTTCAACGTTTTAGGCACAAAAGCACGCGGAAAACACTGCTGGCCTGGGCCCGCCAGCGTGCCTGTGTTTGCGCGCAACTGCAAAACCTCACACGGGCAGCTGTCCGCCGACGGATTCTTTGGCAGAAATTCCCCGGCCAGCCATAGGCGCTGCGCATTTGGCAGAAATTCACCGGCCAGCCATAGGCGCTGCGCAAAAACGAGCTCTCTGCCGGCGAAGCTTCTAAATTCTCCTTTGCCGTGGAGCGCAACCCCAAAAAAAACTAGAAAAGCACTTGGAGAGCGCAGACCTCCGCCAAGCGGCACAGTTCCCCCCATACAGTGTTTGTGTGTACGTTTTCAGATTCCCTGAGCATGAAAAGATATGACTAGCAATTGGATTCACAATGATTATTTGTTTATTTGACATGGACAGTGCAATAAACAGACAATTAATGAATGACAATCAATGTGATAGTGATAGGATTAGTGGTTCAGTAGTGTAAAACGGGGCTATAAGGGACGGCGGGTTAATAAGGGACACTTTTCTGGGAAATGTTTTAAATGTAATTCTGCTTTTTTTATTTTGAGCAGGACGCTGAGTTGTGTTGTTATTGTCAAATATCCATGAATCCTTCATCAAATCTAGGTGGAAGCAAAATTAAAAAAGCAGAATTACATTTAGAAAAGTGTCCCATATTACCCCGCCGTCCCTTATAGCCCCGTTTTACGGTTGTAAAAGCATTGCCTCCTTGGCGGAGGTAATAAACTGAAGTGTTGGTGTGTCCATCTCCTCCACTGACGGATGCAGATTGGTTAGACAGGTTGCCGTGGGTTTTATATTATATTGGGGTTGCGCTCCGCGGCAAAACCGAATTTAGAATCTTCCCCGGCAGAGAGGTCGTTTTTACGCAGCGCCTATAGCTGGGCGGGGAATTTGTGGCAAATAATCGGGCGGCGGACAGGTGGCCGTGTCAGGTTTTGCAGCGTGGCGCAAAAACGGGCACGCTCGCGGGCCCAGGCCAGCAATGTTTTCCGCGTGCTTTTGTGCCTAAAACGTTGAAGAACGCGGAGTTTGTGTTGGTCAGACACGACGACCAGCGCAATGTGCGCAGCGCCTATGGCTGGCACAGGCACGCTGGCGGGCCCAGGCCACCAGTGTTTTCCGCATGCTTTTGTGGCTAAAACGTTGAAGAAGGCGGAGTTTGTGTTGGTCAGACACGACGCCCAGCGCCCTCCATTGCGCCTGCGCACATGTTGAAAATGGCCGTATGTCACAGTGTGGAAAAATGCTTTAAAAAATTTCTGTATGCAGACGGTGATGCGGATCATCCCCAAAATTTAATCAGTTCTTCCTTGTACCATTTCCAACAACGCCTGAAAGTTTCATTGAAATCCGTCCAAGACTTTTTGAGTTATCTTGCTAACCAACAGACAAACAGACAGACAGACAGACAGACAAACACACAGACAAACCCCGGCAAAAACATTACCTCCTCCTGGCCTTTTCGGCCTGGCGGAGGTAATAATATAATATAAAACCCACGGCAACCTGTCTACCCAATTTGCATCCGTCAGTGGAGGAGATGGACACAACAGCAACACTTCAGTTTATTACCTCCGCCAACGAGGCAATGCTTTTACTACTGAACCACTAATCCTATCACTATCAGATTGATTGTCATTGATTAATTGTGTGTTTATTGCACTGTCCCTGTTAAATAAACAAATAATCATTGTGAATCCAATTGCTAGTCATATGTTTACATGCTCAAGGAATCTGAAAACGTACACACAAACACTGTATGGGGGGAATTGTGGCGCTTGGCGGAGGTCTGCGCTCTCCGAGTGCTTTTCTAGTTTCTGTTGTATTCTATTTTAGCTTGGTTTTGTTTCTCTTTAATTTACTTTGCTTTTAAATTCTTATGTTGTGGGGATCACGAAATGATGAGACTGGATTATTTCTCAGTATTGGTTTATTGCATTTCACGTCCCCAGCTCTCTCTCTCAGTCAGGAAAAAAGAGAGAGAGCTGCGGTAAACCCCCACACATTTATACCAGCACCTCAAAGACAGAATCACACACTCAAGTCAAATCCTTCTATTTACAATTAATCACTTCAGAGTCCTCTTTGCTCTTCCGTCTGACCCCAGGGGGTCAGACAACCCTTTCAGGATCTCGCCCCCGATCCTCTGTCTTCCTTCTAAGTCCGCAGGTGGTCCAGACCCATTGTCCATCTGAGGCGGGATGTCAATACACACTGCAAGCTTAAAGTCTTTCTGTGTTTGAGCCTATGCAGTCAAATATGTGAGCTACATAAGGTTACAATTATGGGCGCTACATCACACACACCCCAAACGCCAAAGAATGGACACACAATAACAGTATCCTAATGGCAATACAGCATATGTCACCCCCCACCTGCAGAATCTACAGCACAACCTACACAGTTTGATCAAAACACACATCACTCTGCACGTAGTCTAGGCTTCAACCTCCTCCCGAACCTGCTGTACGCAGGTTTCACAGTCTGTGTTGTGCCGTCCTGCGGCGAATCTGTGGAATGAGGGGGAGAAAGGTTATTTGTCCCCTGCGGGGGCTCCAGGGGCCATTCCCTGGGGGGTCTGCCGCGTCGAGGCGCCCTCGCCGGTCGTACAGATTCGTCATGCAACACAAAGGCAGGCTTTAATCTATCAATACTGATTGTTTCTTTCCTGCCCCCCAAATCTAGCACAAAATATTTATCCCCGGTTTCCAGCACTCGAAATGGACCGTCATATGGTGGGCGGAGACTGTGTCGCTGAGCGTCGTGCCTGACAAAAACAAATTCAGCGTTTTGTAAAGCTTTGGGAACAAAAACACACGGAAAAGTGTGATGAGTGGGGCCCGGGAGCATTTCTGCTCCCGTGCCAATCAGAGGTCCCCGCGCCGGGGGGCGCCCTGGTGCCGCATGGGCTGGTAGGAACTCGCCGGGCAGCCTGAGAGGTTGTGCAAAAACTATTTCCGCGGGTGAGGCATCTAAGTCCTCTTTGGGCGCCGAACGCAACCCCAATAAAACCCATGGTAGTTTGTTTACCCAATCTGCATCTGTGAGCGACGCTCTGAGGGCTGCCTTCAAAGACCTGTGAAAACGCTCGCATAAACCGTTGGCCTGGGGGTGATAAGCGGTAGTGCGGTGGACTGCTGCTCCTAAGCTGCTGGCCATTGCTGACCACAGTTCCGACACAAATTGAGGTCCCCTATCGGACGTAATATCCGACGGAACCCCGAACCGCGCTACCCAGGCTGTTAAAAAAACGCGAGCCACCTCTGCCGCTGTGGTCGATGTTAACGGGACCACTTCCGGCCAACGTGTGGTTCGGTCCACCATTGTCAAGAGATGTGTGAACCCTTGTGACGGCTGTAGGGGGCCCACTAGGTCTATGTGCACATGATCGAACCTCTTAGCCGGAATGTGGAACGGTTCTAAGGGGGCCTTCGTGTGCCTGTGGACTTTGGCCCGCTGGCAAGCCATGCAGGCTTTCGCCCACTCTTTCACGTGCTTGCACAGGCTCGGCCAAACAAACTTCTCCGCTACCATTTTCACAGAAGCGCGTACTCCCGGGTGCGCCAGGGAGTGCACCGCGTCAAAAACGCGACGGCGCCACGCGGCCGGTACCACCGGGCGCAGCCGCCCGGTGGATACATTGCAGATTAGGGGGGACGAACCGGTTTGTAAACTCCTGCTCTCCATCCTTAACCCTGTTGGTCCAGACAGGAGCGCGCGCACGTCTGCGTCTCCGCTCTGCTCCGCCGCCATGGCTGCATAATCTATCCCCACTTGAACAGGGGCCGCGTGCGCGTCCGCGCTGTTACTCCGCCCCGCTGCTGCGGTAGTACAATCCGCATTCGAGCGGACAGGCGCTGTTACCGCGCGTGAGAGACAGTCCGCTACTACATTGAGCTTACCGGCTACGTGCTGAATATCAGTGGTAAATTCCAAAATTGCGGCCAGCTGTCTCTGCTGCCGTCCTGACCACGGTTCTGAAATTTTGGACATTGCAAAAGTGAGCGGTTTGTGGTCGACAAACGCGGTGAAACGCCGCCCTTCCAGCCAGAACTGGAAATGGCGAATGGCCAGGTGGAGCGCTAGCAGCTCCCTGTCAAACGCACTGTGTTTCCGCTCAGCATCGCGCAAGGATCTGCTGAAAAAAGCGAGCAGCTGCCAAACCCCGGCAACCTGCTGCTCTACAACGGCCCCTATGGCCACATCTGACGCGTCGGTGGTTAGCGCTATGCGGGCTGATGGGTCTGGGTGAGCCAGCAGTGCTGCGTCTGCAAGTGCTTTTTTAACCTCCGTGAATGCGCGCTCCCGCTCCGGGGACCACTCGATCACATTGGAGGGCTTCTGCTTTTTAAGCGCGGCGTATAACGGTTGCATGAACTGCGCTGCGTGGGGTATGAAACGGTTATAAAAATTTACCATTCCTAAAAATTCTTGCAACGCTTTGACCGTTTGTGGCTGGGGAAACTCTGCCACTGCGCGTACTTTGGCCGGTAGAGGGACTGCTCCCTCTGGGGAGACACGGTGTCCTAAAAAATCGATTTGCGCTACGCCAAAATGGCACTTGGCCGGGTTAATTATCAACCCGTGCGCTCCCAACCTCTGAAAAACCGTCGTGAGGTGTTTTTCGTGTTCCTCCTCGGAGGCACTGGCGACTAAAATGTCGTCCAAGTAGACAAAAACAAAAGGGCGGTCGCGCAGCACGGCATCCATCATTCGTTGGAAGGTTTGCGCGTCGCCTTTAAGGCCAAAAGGCATGCGTAAAAATTCAAAAAGTCCAAACGGGGTTATTACCGCTGTTTTGGGAATGTCCTCTGGTCGGACCGGGACCTGATGATAACCGCGGACCAGGTCTATTTTAGAAAAAATGCGCGCCTTCGCTAAATGCACTGAAAAATCCTGGATGTGCAGAATTGGGTAACGGTCCTGCGCTGTGGCATTGTTTAACCTGCGGTAATCACCATAAGGTCTCCACGAGCCGTCAGCCTTAGGAACCATATGCAGCGGGGAGGCCCAAGGGCTCTTCGAGCGGCGAATTATGCCCAACCTTTCCAGGTTGGCGAACTCCTCGCGCGCAATGGAGAGCTTAGTTGCATCCAAGCGCCGAGCTTTTGCAAAAACTGGTGGGCCAACTGTGGTGATAAAGTGCTCCACCCCGTGCTTCGCAACCTTAGCTGAAAACGTGGGAACTGTGAGTGCTGGGAACTGGGTTAGAAGAGTGTGAAACTTACCGCCTGCTGTGGCGACGTTGGTCTGTACTGGCGGCGGGGACACTCGAGCTGCACAAGGGATAGAATAAAAAGAGAGTGCATTTACTAGGCGTCTATTAACCAGATCCACTAACAAGCCATGTGAGCACAAAAAGTCAGCGCCTAACATGTTGAAACTCACCGCCGCTACTATGAAAGTCCATTCATAGGTGCGGCCGTGCAAGGACAGGTGCAGAGTCCTTTCTCCGAAAGTTTTGATAGACGAGCCGTTCGCCGCCGTTGCCCCGTCTCCGCGGGGCCCAGCCACACTGTCCGCATAGGTCGCGGTGATGAAACTCCTCTGGGCTCCAGTGTCCACGAGGAATTGCTGCCCGGAGCCCGCATCTGTCAGATAAAGCAGCTTGTTCTATTCACCGAGAGTCGAAGCTGCAAACGACCCCCGGCCCGGGCGTTTCCCTGTTTCTTGAAACTGCACGGCGGGATGCATCTGTACGCCTTCTCAGCGAAGCGTCGATGGTAAAAACAGAGGCCGTCCCCTCCTCTGCTTCGGGACCGCGCCGCTGCCATCGTCGCTGGGGTTGCTTCTGCTGCCTCCGGCTCCTCACTGCCCCCGGCCGCCGCACCGAGGTCTGCTGCTGCCACGGAAGTCTCCTGCTCGTCGTAGGCGTCGAGGAGCCGCTGCACTTCCTTGGCCAGCGCGCGGAAGTCTTGCTGGGTCATACACCTCATGCCAGACAGGGTACCCCTCATGTGTGCTGGGAGGGTCCTCAAGAAGATGTGTTTGAAGAGAAACGCATCGTTGTCTGTCCCGATCAGCTGCAGCATGTCCTCCATGAGGTCGGTCGGCCTGCGTCCTCCTCTGTCGCGCAGGTCCAGAAGCCGCCTGGCCCTCACCTCGGCTGATGGCACGAAACTCTCGATGAGGGCGGCTTTCAGCGCGTCGTACTTGCCAGCAGTGGGCGGCTGCTGCACCAGGCTCCGCACACATCGAGCTGTGCGGCTGTCGAGTCTTGCGATGACATTATGAAACTTGGTGTCATCTGCTGATATTCCCCCAAGCACGAACCGCGATTCTGCGTGTTGGAACCATGAGTGCGGGTCGTCTTGCCAGAACTCGGGGAGCTTAATCGAGCCTGCACTCGTGCGGGCGGTCTCCGGTGAATCCAGGTCAGGGTAACATTCCCCCGGCATCTTACGTCTTGGTCACCAATGTGGGGATCACGAAATGATGAGACTGGATTATTTCTCAGTATTGGTTTATTGCATTTCACGTCCCCAGCTCTCTCTCTCAGTCAGGAAAAAAGAGAGAGAGCTGCCGTAAACCCCCACAAATTTATACCAGCACCTCAAAGACAGAATCACACACTCAAGTCAAATCCTTCTATTTACAATTAATCACTTCAGAGTCCTCTTTGCTCTTCCGTCTGACCCCAGGGGGTCAGACAACCCTTTCAGGATCTCGCCCCCGATCCTCTGTCTTCCTTCCAAGTCCGCAGGTGGTCCAGACCCATTGTCCATCTGAGGCGTGATGTCAATACACACTGCAAGCTTAAAGTCTTTCTGTGTTTGAGCCTATGCAGTCAAATATGTGAGCTACATAAGGTTACAATTATGGGCGCTACAATGTATTCCTTTTGTAACTTGCTGTAAGGCTTAATGTTTTTATTTAAAGCACTTTGAATTGTCTTGTACAGGAAATGTGCTATACAAATAAACTTGCCTTGCCTTGCCTATGAAAAATCTGGGACATTTTGATTTCAGGTGACTTAACACAAACATTCAGCCAGCCAGTGCTCTTAATGTCAGCAGGCTGAGATGTACCACTGGAAGCTGCCAGTATTTTATAGCAATGCAACAGACTTTACCAATTTAGCTGTAATACATTTAATATGTGTCATGTGTCTGAGCGTGTGTTTTCACTGAGCTCAGACTCTGACTTTATTTCTAGTTTTGTATGTCTGTTAGTTTTATTTTCTTGGTTTCCGTCTGTATTTTGGGTTTGTTTACACTTGTGCCCTCCCTTCTCCAGACGTCTCCTCTAGCTCCTCACAGTCTGCTTTCCTGTCATCCCTAGCTGTGAGCAGTTAGGCAATCAAATCACCTGTCAGCTCAGCGGCCCCACACCTGCCGCTCATTTGTTTGTCTATTATTTAAGCACTGTCTATTCACTGTTTCACTGTGGGTGTATTGATCTGATCTCACTTCATCCAGCTGAAAGTGTTTTCTCCTAATCTCCTCCAGAGCATTTCAGCTCTGGAGTGCCCTCCTTGTATTCAACCCTTGTTTGCATTTTTGTATTGTCTGCACTAGATTCAAGATTCAAAGGCTTTATTATCAAGTGCACAGTTAAAAAATGCTACATTTCCTGAGCAATGAAATTCTTACTTTGCTCTCCGAACGAATGCCAAGGTAAAAGGTACAGAAACAACAATTCTAATAGGTCATGACACACTAACACAGTAACTCAATCCTAATACTAATGGATACTAATAACACACACACCAACACACAGTTAGCCAGTAGAGGAATGAAATTGAAAATTCACTATTTTGGGGATTTTTGTTCTTTTGGTTAATAAATGTCACAGCTACAGTTCAGTGCATGGGTCTGTCTCTCTGCCCCAAAGGGGCATTCATGACAGAATACAGCCACCAGTAATCAGACCCAGCTGCAGTAGTTGTGCTTTTTTGTCCTTTTTGTGCTTTTTCTTTTCCATTCATCTGTTCGTCAGAGCATGATGGGCTCAGCAGGTGGACGGGGATACCCGATGCCCCTGGGGTGGGAGTTCTGCCGGGCTCTCATGGAGATTGATGGGCTAATCTCTAGGGCACGCACATATTCCACCCTGGAGGACACATTGTGGTATCTGGAGCTCACAGAGACAGCGGCTCGCTGGTGCCCTCAGCTTCTGGAACACACTGAGGGAAGAGAGAGGATTTCTCTGGTGGCTGAGCTGCAACGCAAGAACACCGGGGTGATGAAGAATTCCCCAAAGAAGCCTGGGCTCGCACCGAAGGGGAGGCACTCCCGGAGCTCCATTGCTCAACTGCTCCATTGCTCAACTCCTCACCAGCCTCCGGCACCTGTTCCTCTCCCATCAACTCCACGTAGACAATGTCGTTCTGCTCCAGACTGCCAGAGGAATTCCCCCGCCTCTTCGACAGCCATTTCCCAACACCAAAACGGAAGCCCTCCTCAGCAGTGCAGCCTTCCTCTTTCTCTTTTCTGGCTGAATCCGCAGCTTTCTCCGGGCCTGCAGCTGCTGTTCCCCGCTCCACTTCGGCGTCCTCTCCTGCTGCTGAGAGGTCCTCCAGGTTTTCCCTGGCTACATCCACCTCCATGATTACAGGGGCGGCTCCTCCACGATCCTCAGAGGGGTGCGAGCTCACCATAGACTCGGAGATGGATGACCGTTTGCCTGCTGCAGCAGATAACATCACACACCGGATGACAGGCAAGTTTCATTTCATTCTATGTCAATTTATGATGATATGCCTTGCCTGATTCCCGGTGATGAGGCTCAGGGTTTTCAGTCCACTTAGCTCTCACCACCTGCTGCAGTAATCAATTGCTCACCAGCCCTCTCCATGTCCTCTTCCTTGGTTCCTGAGTGTCCGCTGGCCCCGGAGCAGAACCATCGGATGATGGAGGAGCCCGTGGCCCTGGAGGATCCTGTTCCAGCACCAGCGGTGAGCCAACCCCCAGCCACCAAACTGGATGAGCCACCAGTGTGGGTCACGCCGACTGAAGCTGAAAGGACTGCAACTACCACCATGCCTGCTGCAGAGGCTGCCGCAGCAGAGTTCAAGACCATACTGGACCTCCAGAGGGCCAAGCCCGAAGTACCATCATCGCCTGGATTGATGGAGTCCTGGACGGCGGTGGAGTTCAAGCTCAGGCAAGGGCTCTCCTTCGTTTTTCTCTTATCTGTCCTAGAGAAATCTTGCCCGGCTATTGGTGAGGAGAGCCGGGTGCAGCTGTCCGCTGCACCTGAGCTCACCTCACCGGGCTCTACCGCTGCTGATGACCCTGATCCCCCTTCTCTGTGTGTTCTGTCTGAGCTTTCCCCCAGGGTCACCAAGAATATTCCAGCGATGCCAGAGGTCTCCGTGGGTCCAGGTTCACCACCCAGGATCGTCCAGGGTCCAGCTTCCCCCGCTGTGGAGGTCATCGCGGATGCTCAGTCCCAGCCCGGGACCTCCGTGGGTGCAGCTTCCCCTCTGCCCAAGGCCGTCATCTGGGTTCCCCCTCCGCAGTTCGAGTCTCCGTGGGTGCTGTGTCCCAGTCGGGGACCGTTGTGGGTGCTGCACCCCAGCCTGAAGCCAACCTGGGTGCTGCGTTCCAGTATGGGGCCATGATGAGCGCTACGCTCCAGCCCGGGGGCCACCGAGGATGCAGTGTTGGCCCAGTCCGGGCCCACCGAGGGTGCAGCGTTGACTCTGTCTGGGTCCACCGAGGGTGCAGCGGTGGCCCAGCCCGGGCTCTTCGAAGGTGTAGCTCCGCTCCTGCCTGGAGCCACTGCAGGTGCTATATGCTCCAGCCCGGAGCCACCACAGGTGCTGCTACGCTCCAGCCCAGAGCCACCACGGGTGCTGCCATGCTCCACCCTGGATCCACTGCGGGTGCAACAGTGTCTCAACCCGGGACCACCGAGGGTGCTACCGGCCAGCCCGAGGATGTCATGGTTCCCCTTCCTCCTCTGCCAGATGCCGTCATGGTCCCCCATCCTCCTCCACCACCAGATACCGTCGTGGTCCCCCTCCTCCGGCCCTGCTGCCCGCCATTGGGCCTTCCCATGGGGGAGCTGCCTCCTGGGTCATCCCTCCAGTTCTGGTGGCTAGCCAGCAGCCTGAGAGACTGAGTCGCTGGGTCGGGTTGTCCATACTCTCCGGCAGGCCACCCAACACATACCACCTTGCTATCTGGCTGGCCTGGGACTTCGGCCAGCCACCTGAACTATGTAGTTCTGTGACCTAGGGGGCCCAAGGGTATAGTATTGTGCAGGTGCAGGTCTTGAACAGGGTTTGTATTTTTCTTCCTAAGCCTGCTTCCCCCACCTCCCACCGGGGGTGGTGTTTTGCTGTACCTTCTTTTCTCCAGGGGGAAGGGGTCTTTTTGGGTGTTACCTGGGGGTGTCTGGAATCCACCCCTTAAAGGGGAGGCCCTGTCATGTGTCTGAGCATGTGTTTTCACTGAGCTCAGACTCTCACTTTATTTCTAGTTTTGTATGTCTGTTAGTTTTATTTTCTTGGTTTCTGACTGTATTTTGGGTTTGTTTACACTTGTGCCCTCCCTTTTCCAGATGCCTCCACTAGCTGCTCACAGTCTGCTCTCCTATCATCTCCAGCTGTGAGCAGTTAGGCAATCAAATCACCTGTCAGCTCAACGGCCCCGCACCTGCCGCTCATTTGTTTGTCTATTATTTAAGCTCTGTCTATTCACTGTTTCGTTGCGGCTGTATTGATCTGATCTCACTTCATCCAGCTGTAAGTGTTTTCTCCTCATCTCTTCCAGAGCATTTCCGCTCTGGAGTGCCTTCCTTGGATTCTACCCTTGTTTGCATTTTTGTATTGTCTGCACTATTTTTGGGATTTTTGTTCTTTTGGTTAATAAATGTCATAGCTACAGTTCAGTGCGTGGGTCTGTCTCTCTGCCCCAAAGGGGCATTCATGATAATAAGTGGTTTCCTATTTAGTTCATTATCTAACAACAACAGTTAAGTTTCAGCTATACCATTAATAGATACAGAAACAAAATGAAAAGATTAATTCGATCATTTTTCAGCAAGATTAAATAACTCCATTAAAAAACTGACTTTAAATGTTTTCCTCCATGATAGGTAATTCAATGTGCAGTTATAATAACTATGTGTGAGCAAAAACAGTGACCTTGCAAATATGATTATGTTGAAGGGACATGTTTTTCTAGCAGGTTACCATATGTTCCCACTGTGAACACTGGGATCAACAAGTCTCTTAAGGTCCATCCATTTCCTGCAGAGACTGGTGAAGAGGGAACTTGGCCAGCATCATGACAGACAACAGATTTGTGGGCCAAAAATAGCTGCTTCTAATGAGGAGGAAGAAAAAAAAAAAAGAAAATTTGCATAATATGAATGATTTAAAGAGTAACATTGAGAAATAATGAGTAAATCATTATCTTAAACTGATAATGAATTTGTGACTTTGCTTATAAATTTGTTTTTTCTTGTAATTTTGAGATTTTTTCTCATGAATTTAGTAATTCTTTTAAATAAATGGGCATTTTTTAACGATATATTTGTTATGTATTCCTGGTAAATTTTAAGCTTTGAAGCATGTTTGTAACATGTTTTTTTCTTGTAATTTTGTGGCAGTTTCTCAAAGTTTTGCACCTTTGTAAAATTTTGAGACTTTATTACCTATATTTGCATTTTAATGTTTTTTAGTGTTTTTCTTTCTTTCTTAGTGAGCCACTTGTCATGGGCAAAAGTGGGATAATTCTAACCTCTGTTAGACCATTACGTGTGATGGTTGAGTGAAAAGCAGCACTATGTAACTGTTGTTACAGCAGGAACACCAAAAAGACCACTGGCTATGGTGACTATGACCTCAGTCCCAACAGCCAGTCACAAGGTGCTTTGTTCTTGGTGGCTGAAGTCATGGACCTTGACTGGCTGTTGGGACTGAGGTCATAGTCACCATAGCTGTAGTCCTTTCAGTGTTCCTACCAAGAACAGAGCTGTTGCAGGCTATGTGAGCCCACTCAGGATATTGAGGAAGTGACATTCACTTGATGTACCATCAAAACAATTTTGGAAACATTATTTCAAGGTAAAAGTCTTACATAGTGTTGCTTTAAGAGTTTGTTTATAGTTGACATGAAACTATGTGCAAAACTTCTAACATTAGAAGATTCATGATAGGCTGTTAATTTACTCAAGAGGAAGTAACAGGAGTTGGACTGGGATGGTGTCCTTACCTCAGATTTGGGGCAACAGCCTCTCAAAATGTTTCTGCGCGTTCCTGCTTCTAACTTTACTTTAGTTTTGAATTGGCAACTAATACAGAAACTGACAAAAATTTAGAAGAGCCTTGAATATTATGTGTGCAGGCCACATAAATGCAGTCTACCCCCCCCCCCATTACCATGTATTATAGCACCTCATGAGAGAAGTGTGAATGTTACAAATGATCGCGATCAGTACATTCACACTGAAAAATCATGGCACAACAGCTTCATTAAAGTGTTTGATACGAAGTGCTTCATTTTGCCTTTCAGGGAGATAATTTCCCATTATGCTAGCTTGCTAGCAAGTAAGCTAAGGCACCCTGCCAAAATAGCCATGATTAAAAAAAGTGTGAAAGTATGCAGGCAGATAATACATACAGATGCTAAAATAAAGGCATCACATGCCAAACACCATTTATACACAATTTACTTGATTTCCTGTAACCAAAGGATTTTCAGAAAGTCTGTGGGAAGTTGTAAATGGGAGGAAATAACATGATTCATTGCACTCTAATTAGAGATTCAGTGAGATGAAAAGACAAGATTTGCTTTTTCACATGGGTCACCCACAGAGAAACACAAATACTATCTAAATGTCATCAGGCACAGTGGAGCTACACAGATTTTGTGAGAATGTGCAAAGTGAATTCATTATTTTTCATCTATTTGCTTCTCGGGCCTTCATAACTTCATGACCAAGCAACGTGACTCATAGAAGGAAGCTGGAAAGCAAGGTTAGAAGTTACAACAAGGGAAATAACACAAGTTTTTTAACCCCTTTTGAACAAGAAATCCTCCCCTGAAAAAAAAAAGGATCTGGTATTAATTTGCTTTAACATTTCTCTGGTGATGAAATGAGGAGACTTCTTCATTGTGTGTGACTGGGAAGCTCGAAAGCTATCTTGTGCTCTGTGGACGTGGTCGCTGAAGCTATCAGAGCACAGATCAGTAATTACTGCAGGTTGTCAACAATTTATCACAGCGCTCCCATGGGCTCCCACACAGAAGCTGGACTTAGTTGCACACGAGCACGATCAGCACACACACACACACACATGCGCGCACACGCACACACACACAACACGTGAAAGTACAGATGGATGGCAACCAGATGCACACAAAGTCACTCACATGCATGGAGCCTCAAAGACACCCAGTTGTCAGCGTGACAGTACATTACCTCTCTGTCCTTTGTGATAACACTCAGTGCCTAGAGGAAGGTTTTGTATGGCTCTTTTACAATTACACACACACACACACACACACACACACAGAAGTAGGAGTAGGGATTCATTTACTGTTTGTGGACTGAACAGCAAATTGATTTCTAATTTTTTTCCCCATTATATTGGCTTTAATTTTGCAGGTAAACAAGCCTTTCACTTCACTGCCGCATTAACACTAAAACCAGTTAAACAAATTATGTTTTGCCCATTGATTAATTTGTACTGAGCTAGTGCAACGTGAGGTTTTTTTCCAAGTAATAAAAAAAAAATAAATCCAAAAATAACCCCTGGCACCAGTTGTCAGAAACTCATCAAAAACGGCACGGATATCCATCATCGAACCACTAAGGTCATGCTGTAAGTAATTTCCTGTGCAATTTACACCTCTCAGCACACACACACAAACAGGAGAGCGCACGCTGACATCTGCTCACGCGCCCTCCATCACCACTCTGTTAAATGTGATTTATGAAAAGTGACAACAGCATCAGTGTTTTTAATTATTAATGGGAGAGAGTCTGTGGGAGTCATCTCTCAATCCTCTCTACAAAGGTAATAGGGTTATTTGTTGTGACGGAGGCTCTTGCACTTTGATTCATTTGACAGCCGTCCCCTTGTGTCAAGTGGAACAGCAACAGCACTTAGATAAGGCGGCTGTTCTCTGTGACGCAGTGACATTGACCTGTGTTACGGGAAGGGGGAGGCACACAAGCACCATGGCAAACACAAGCCATGCATACACATGTAAACCTATTTAATCTTCCGACTGGAAATCCACTCACTGAGATAGGCACACTATTACGGGAGCTGAAGGTCAACAAGTGACCCCTTTTATATCACACCTCAGTTGGCCCGAATAAAACAAAACACATTAAAGAGGTTAAATTAAAGGGTCGAGTGATCTTACTCTAGCTGCAATAATGTCACTAAATCTGAATGTGTGGCTTAGTCAGACTTCAAAATTTGACTGTAAATGCAATTTTGCATGGTTGCACACGGTGTTCATGATTCAAGGATTCTGTCACGCTGCTCAGGGGTGTGCTCAGCTCTTCAATCTGTACTAATTACAACCCTCCTGTGAAGGAACACTGTACATGGAAACCTTTTCACTGCTGCTTCTTCTGGGCCTGCAGGAGCCCAGAACAAATTAGCCTAATAGCCGGAAAGTGGCTTCGAAGCAGCGGCAGAGGTCAACTGGTTGGAAGCTGTGCTGGACAAGGACAAAGAAGAATATGGCTCATGTCATTGCCTTTGGATCTTCCCAAAGGGTGTTTCTGAAAAATGGGAAAATGCAAATTAGAAGTGGATTATCACAACCTGAATGTGCAATGAACTACCAACAGTTCTGAGGCAGCCTTACAGCTGTGCCTTTCAATTTTTAAATACCTAGTTTTGTGATTGCTGATCAAAGCTAGCATTCCTTATAATCAAATGAACCTGACTTAATGGTGGATTGGTGAGAACTTCATGGTCACAGGCGTAGATGTGGGAATAAATACCCTGCAGTAGACCCTTCCCTGTGCTCAGTGGCAGCTAGGCTTCAGCCAGAGCTTCAGTCAGTAAAGTGGTTAAGAATATGGATCAGTGGTTAAATAGATTGAAATGTGATATAGGGATTTGGCCCTTGGGGCTTGCCGTAGCCGACACCAGGTAGTCGACGTGGTGACATCAGGCGGGCTACAACCGGTATGTATATTCTGTGTTCATCTCAATAAAGGTCACTTCGTTGTTTGGTACAACATGACTCATGTCTCCCGTTATTAAGACATAACATTTGGCGACATTGGATTAAACCATGGGAGCGTGCGTGAAACTACCACCTCCGTTTTTAGAGTCTTCAGGTGTGCTAGCTACACCATGGCACCGCTGGTTGGAGGCGTTTGAGGAATACATCACCACAGCTGGCCTGGGCGGTGCCAACGAAAAGAGACGGAAGAGCCTGCTTGTTCACTGCCTCAGTGAGGAAGGCCAACGTGTGTTTCGCTCACTGGGTAGCAAAGGCTCATTGAAGGAGTGTTTGGACATAATGGACAATTTCTTTATTGACCAGTGCAACATCACGGCATGAAGACATAGGTTCTTCTACCACTGACAGCAAGCTGGTGAGTCCACCCAACGTTTCCTAATGGAACTCCGTAGCCTAGCGAGCGTGTGTGCTTCGGGCTTATTGAGGAAGAGTTAGTCTGCAACAAGCTAGCACACGGTACGAGCAATGAGTGGTTCAAAGAGAAGCTAATGCTAACTACGGACATCTTCACGCTGAAGCAAGTGATTGAGTTGACCAGCCAGATAGAGTCCACTACCCAGCTAGGTCTACAAGTGCTAGTTAAAGAGAACCTAGCCACCCAAGCTTCTCCTCCACGCCAGGCCGCTAGCAGCACAGCTAAATCCTTGGGGCGGACCCCCAATAGGTGGCAGACTGTGGCACGGGCAGGAGCGGGAGCTCGGGGGCTGTGTGGTGGCTGTGGCTATCTTCGTCACCGGGCGGACACCTTCACTTGCCCCACCAGAGAGAAGAAGTGCTACAACTGCAGCCATTCTAATCACTGAGCCAGGGTCTGCACCACCGCCAATAAATCAATGGCTTCGGAGCTTGAAGGCATAACGTCAATGTGTGTGGCGGGCGCTAAGAAGGGGCCGTTAAAGTGGTATATTTTGCAGCTTGACGGAGTCGATGTGGTGCTTATGGTGTACTCGGGCACTGGTAAATCCATACTGAGCGTGGCCATATTGAAAAGACATTTCTCGGGCAAAGTCATTAAGGCAGGGGCGGCGAAAATGTTTGGGTACGGTCACGCTATAATCGGCATGGTGGGCACAGCCAGCTTCTCGGTAACATGTGGGTCAAGGACTATTCCGGCATTTACTTTCCAGGTTTACGTCAGGGGGCCGACTTGTTAGGACTTGATCTGCTGGGCGAGTTAGGATTCTCCATCACGGATCCAGCAGGCTCAACGGTGCTGACAGTGTCACCCGAGTGGCATGCCCGCTGGATGGCGTTGTTCATGGGCCTGGGATGTATTAAAGCATTCAACCACCACCTGCTCATTGACCCAGGCATGACGCCCAAGATCCAACCATTGACGTCACAGCAGAACTGAATAAACTGCTTAAAGCTGGCATCATCTAGAAAGTGGATGCCTCGCCGTGGATTTCGAACATCGTGGTGGGCAAGAGGAAGACGGGTGGCATTCGGCCGTGCATTGACCTCAGGATGGTTAATAAAGCGATCATCCCAGACAAATACCCACTCCCCATAATGGAGGAACTCACCGCAATGTTCAGCGGCTCAATGGTGGTCACGAAGCTGAACCCTGGCTCCTCCGCCAGGGTTATCTGCAGGTGTCCCTCCACCCAGCCAGCAAGGACCTGATGGTGTTCATAACCCACATGGGCATTTTCAGGTACAACTCCATGCCTTTTGGTCTGAGCTCAGCACCAAGTTGTTTTCAGAAAATTATGTCCACAATTCTTGCCAGCCTCAGGGGTGGAGTGGTGTACCTGGACAACTTTGTGGTCCACGGCGCGTCGCAAGGAGAACACGACAGCTGTTTGAGACGAATGATGGAGGTGCTGCTGGAGCACGGGGTCACGTTGAATGGGGAAAAGTGCATCTTCTCGGTGGATTCCATTGAGTTTGTGGGATTTCGGCTGGCGGCTGAGGGCCTGAGCCCCCTGCACTCGAACGTGGAGGCAGTCCTGCGTCTCCCCGACCCCACAACACCCACACAAATCTCCTCATTGTTGGGCATGGTGAACTTCTACAGGCGTTTCATTCCCCATTATTCAGAGATCATCAAATCCCTCCAAGCCCTTCTGAAGCAGGACGCACCGTGGCAGTGGACTCCAGCCTGCTCAGCGGCAGTCACTAGGCTTAAGTCCCAACTCACTTCCGCTCCAGTGTTGGCCCACTTTGATCCAAAATGGCCAACTTTTGTGACTTGTGATGCGTTTGGTTCGGCGGTGGGAGCGATTATGTCTCAAGTGCAAAACGGTACCGAGCGCCCAGCGGCGTTCGTGTCAAGGTCCCTTTTCCGCAGCTGAACAGAAATACGCCGTGGGTGAGAGAGAGGTGCTGACTTGTGTTTGGGCATACAAACGGTGGCACATTTACCTCTACGGACGCCATTTCACCCTGCGAACGGATCACTGGGCACTTACGACACTCCTGGAAACGACAGGCTTGGGGTACAGGCCTCTATGGATCCACAGGTGGACTGAGCGGCTACAGGCCTACAATTTCCCTACCCAGTTCACCCCTGGAAAAGAGAACGTAGTGGTGGATCTCCTGTCCCGTGCCATGGCCTACACCACACAACCGGACGACGGCGATCCCATGGAGGCGGATCTGGTCAACGTGCTGCATGGACTCCTCCGGGACATGGTGTCCCTCCAGGAGCTCAAGGTGGACTCAGAACGGGACCCCATGTTGTCACAACTGTGCTCGGTCATCAGGGAGAGTTTTCCCACAAAAGTACAGGGCGATCTGGCACCTTTTCACCGGTTCAGAGATGAACTGAGTTGCTGGCATGGTGTGTGTGTGTGGCAAGGGGTCACTGCACATTAATTCCGGTGTCTCTGAGATCGCGAGTTCTGGCAATGTTCCACAAGGGTCACCTGGGAGTGGTCAGGATGAAGCAGTGTTGCCGGGATTCAGTTTGGTGGCCTGGTATCTATAAGGATATTGAAACTATGGTGAAGAACTGTGTTCCGTGTTTGGAGAGTGGAAAGGCCAGTGGGCCACCCCCCCACCCCCGCCCATGTGACCAATACCGTACCCAGAGGGCCCTTGGAAGCACATCCAATTGGACATTTGCGGTGAACTGCACACGGCTCTTCCAAACAGCTGTTTTTTGCTAGTGGTCTACGATCTGTTCTCCAAACGGCCGGAGGTGTTAGCCACTAACTCGGTCACGATGGATGTGGTCACAGGTTTCCTCTCGTCAATGTTCACCAGATGGGGGGTCCCAGATCCCAACTGGGATCACAACTGACAATGGCCCACAGCTCACCTCTGGGGAGTTTGAGGAGTTTTTGGGTGATAGGGGCATGGAGCACATCAGAACTGCATTCTACCACCTCAAGCCAATGGGGGCGTAGAATGTTTCAACAAGACTCTGAAAAACGGTCTGAGAGCCCATTTGGTGGACGGCTTCACGTTCCCTGATGCCCTCCACTACAGGGCAATGGCCCATACCATGACAGGGTGCTCCCCGGCAAAACTCATGCTGGGGCGTGAATTCCATCTGCCTTTGGACCAGCTAAGGCCCCCTATAACCTCCCCTTCGGAGGACACAGACCCCCCACGAGACTGCGTTGTTGCTCAGCAGCAGAAAATGAAGCGATGTTTTGACAGGAAGCACAGGGCGAAGGCCCATGGACTCGATGTGTCAGACCGGGTCTGGATTAAGCATCCCAACTGCATGTATAAACTGCAGCCTTTCTGGACGGGGCCCCTGCAGATCGTGAGGCGGCTGGGCTGAGACACGTTTGAGCTCTCGGATGGGTCACGGTGGCATTCCAGCTGACTCAGGAAGTCATTGCCAGGCCAGGGTCCGAAAGCTGCAGCGGATTGGACTGATGAGGGTTGGGACTTATCTGATGGGGGTGTTGGGGACTCTCAGGTGTGGCCAACGTAGCCTGGAGCAGGTCCTCCTCTGGTGAGGCGCTCGGCTAGGACTCATCAGAGACCAAGACACCTTGATGACTTTGTAGTACAAGTAGCCTTAGCTGAAGCGTGTTGGGCATGGGTGGCAGAATAATCTGCCCCAACACCGGAGGGTACCCTGGCAGTCTGCCCAGGTGCCCATTTAGCTTACTTGCCCTGTTGTTCTATGTGTGTTAAAAAAAAAAAAACTATGTAAAAAAAAAAGAAGAAAGAAAACATTCAGTTCAGGTTCAGGTTACTTTATTTGTACCCGTAGGTAGATTTGTTTTGCAGTTGGTGACATCCATATTTACAAGCCACAATTACATTCAACATAGACACAAACACAGGCACACATCTTACAAAATAGGTAAATATAAAATATGTACAATATAATTTTTATAGCTTGTTCAACTCTTTGACAGCAGCAGGGACAAAGCTGTTTTTGTAGCGCTGGGTTCTACTTTTTGGGACAGCAAACCTCCGTCTGGAGGGAAGAAGCTGAAAGTTGCAGTGCAAAGGGTGGGAGTCATCATTTAAAATCGAGTCGGCCATCCTCTGTACTTGTCTGGTGTATAGGGATGTCAGGCTCAGCTGTGACTCACCAAGCAAACGACTGGACCATCTGACTACCTGATCCAAGGATTTCCTCTGTTTCAGTTTTATCTGACCAAACCATGACATTAAAGAAAAGGATAAAACAGATTCAATAAAAGCCCGATAGAACATAGTCATTATGGTTCGGTCAATTTGGAAGCGTGCAAGTTTCCTCAAACAATGCAAATTTTGCTGACCCTTTTTGCACACCCTTTCACAGTTCACCTCAAAGTTCAATCCACTATCAATAATCGTCCCAAGATATTTGTACGATTGTACACATTCGGTGGTCTGGCCTTTTAGTATGGTGACTTTGTGCCTGGGAGTTTTCCTCCTAAAGTCAATAATCATATCTTTCGTTTTTGTTGTATTCAGCTGCAGGTAGGAATCCTCACACCAGTGAACAAAGTCATCAACTACTGGGCCATGGCCACTCTCACCATCCTGGAGGAGACTGACAATGACTGAGTCATCAGCATACTTTATAATGTGTCTGTTGTCATGTCTGCTCCGACACATGTTTGTGTACAGGATGAAGAGTAGTGGTGACAACACACACCCCTGAGGAGAGCCAGTAGAAGAGCACTTTAGGTCAGACAATGTACCATTGACCCTTACTCTCTGCGTCCTGTTGGTTAAGAAATCCAGAATCCAACCCACCAGATTATTGCTTAAATCAAATTGTTGCAGGAGCCTTTCAACTAAAATATGAGGTTGGATTGTATTAAAGGCAGAAGAAAAGTCCACAAATAAAAGCCTGGCGTGTGTCCCATTAAAATCCAGATGTTTAAAAAGCATGTTAAACAGAGTGACAGTGGCATCCTCCACTCCTCTGTGAGGCCTATAGGCAAACTGCAGAGGATCCAATGCATGTTCAGTCTGCTTTAGGACCTCACATCTGACCAGTTTTTCAAAAATTTTCATTAAAATTGAAGTCAAAGCAACTGGTCTAAAGTCATTTACCGTTTTAGGACAGCTGGATTTTGGAACGGGAACAACCACGGCATCTTTCCAGATCTTAGGCACATGTTGTGTCTGTAAGGACTTATTGAAAATGTAGTGAAATATAGGACTCAGTTCATGTGCACAGGACTTTACCAGGCGTCCACATATATTATCAGGGCCCTGACTTTTGTTCACTTTTACAGCGCGGAACTCCCTTTCAACATCCTGCATCTCAATATTAAAGTGCTGATTGTCTTTGAGTTTCTGTTTCAAATCTTGGATTTCTGTGCTAAAATCAAAGGAGTCAAAACGACCATAAAAACAATTAAGAGCATTAGCCAGCTCTGTGTCTGAACTAAAACCATCTAAAAACACACGATTACTGCGCTCTGTGCTCTGAAGGCCTGCAATTTTTTTCATACTGGCCCAGGCCGAACCAAGTTTATTTGCTGCCATCTTGTGTGTATATTGCATGCATTCTGTGAGGTTCTTTCTTGCTAATGTTAATGGGGGGGGGGGGTCTATAGTGCCTTTCATGTTTTGTAAAGGGGGGGAGAAATGTGATATAGGGATCTGGCCCTTGGAGCTTGCTGTAGCCGACGGCAGGCAGTCAACATGGTGACGTCAGGCGGGCTATGGCTGGTATGTGTATTCTGTGTTCATCTCAATAAAGGTCAGTTCATTGCGCGGTACAACATGGCTCATGTCTCCTGTTATTAAGACATAACATGAACTTGCTGAAGATTGGTTTTCAGTTGTCTTCTACCAGGGTGTTTCATATATTATTAAGTTGCTTTTCGCAATGACGTCAGCTAACGTCTAGCATTTCTGGAAACATTATATTCACTTCCTCCTTCACTCACTCATAAGATAAGATAAGATAAGATAAGATAAGATAAGATAAGCCTTTATTAGTCCCACAATGGGGAAATTCCAGATGATCTCAAAGGAAAGTATAGACACACAATATCATTTCCAAGTAATTACAGAAGGAAAGGATTTATTTTATTTCACATCAAAGAACTCTAACATTGTCAAAAATAAGACACAAAGTCAATTAACTTTCCTTATCCAGTGTTTTGTTATAGAATGCTATCTTAGCATCTTAGCTAATGTGACATACAAAAACACCATGCTTTCATAGTAATGCAGGTACTCTGCAATGACAAATTTGTATCCTTCATCAAGTTTGGAATGCATTGCCAAGGAATATTGTTCTACACAATTTGGCACTCTGGCTGTGATACGATTTGAGTCTTGCATCACTTCCTGCTGGCTGCGTTTGTGTTTTGAAGTGGCACAGATCTGAACAAGGTTCACATAGCAAGATCACACGAGAATTATATAAAATAACACAAAAGCTCAGGGCAGACTGAGAGAGCCTGATCCCAATCACGTGCTAACAAGAAAGCAAGCTGTGCCGGCTGTCCATTCATCTGGATTCATGTGCTTTAATAATGCACAAGTAGGCTTTAATTGTTAATTCTGTTTACTATTTGTATGTTATGTCAAAGTTTTTATCTTCTTTAACACAGTAGTGGAGGAGTAGACCTCAGAAAATAACGAATGATCCTTAAATAGTTTAATGAACACGCAGTTATTAAAGTAGATAAACAGTTGTAGATACCACGACATTTCCTTGCATGCTGAACGCGGCATCCATCAAAAATACTTGTTGCATATTTTTAGCGATCTGTTGTGGGGAGCTGGATCTGTTCCAAATATTCCAGTATTGCACCAAGTAGAGAGTAGGACACTGGGCCTCATGCAAGAACCGTTTGTAAATGTGAATCAATTTACCTGCACTCACACAGTGGCCAGCTCACTCTCCTTGCCTCTTAACTCCTTTGATCTCTCTAGCTCTGGATTTCCCCTCTCTACTGGAACCCCACGTAAGCAATCTCCGAACGCCGATCTCGTCCGTGCTCGGGCCATGCACTATTTTCTCCCAGCTGACGTGTGTATGCCCCTTTTGGCTCTCCGAGCTTTTATTGTGACAGCGCTCGGAGGGGCTTCTGGCTGTCAGAGTTGACAGCTGAGCCGCATTTCGCCTCATCAGCGGCTCTCTACTTAAGAGGGCAGCTGAGAGTGAAATGTGCGGCAATCTCATCAAAAAACTTCCCATTGTCTGACGTATCGAGCATCCCTCTGTTCAGACGTTGACTACTCGTCTTCTATGATCGTAAGTTTATTCCATTGTGAACCTGTTCTCCTTTGTCATAGCCTGAGTTCTCATTGTAGTGTGTTTTAGCCCCCCGTGGCTTGTTATTTTGTGTCCTTTTCCTTTCCCTTAATAAAACTGTGCAAACTCACCGGCTGAGTGGCGTCTTATGATGGATCGTGAGGGCCATCCATGACAGTAGACTGCCGTCCGACTGAGACGCCTGTCGCTGTGAGTTTTGCCTAAATTGGTCTTGTTTCTCCCTGTCTGGGTGCCTGTGCGCTGGGAGGTTATGTCATCATTCAGGGGCCGCGTTCGGAGCCTGGACTACGAGCTGGCGGAGGCCCTGGACTACGTAGATGGAACGCTCATCACTGCTACCCTCTACGACTCTCCCAGTGATGTACGCCGGCACCTGGACCTCGCTGAGAACATCCTTAATCGCCTTCCTCGCTACTCTGACCACCTCGAAGTCGTTGCGAGGAAGGCAGACATCGCAGCACAACGGGAGATACTCCGTGGGCTGGAGGGAAACTCCGGCAGGAAGCCAAAGAGGAGGCATCCTTGCTCCTCGCTTCGGAATCCCATTCCTGTCCCCATTCCAGGCCAGGAGTTTGCACCGCCCGGGGGTGATCCCCAAGAGAGTGGAATGTCAGTCGGAATTCCCTCAGAGAAGCTACGACAGTCAGCTGTTTCCATCCGGGACCGAGTGGCGGCAGCTCGCTCCGCTGTTCACCCCACGCAAGTTATAAAGCATGTGACAGCGGCAATCAGGCTGGTGGAGAGGAATCCGGCGTTAAATGACTATCCGGAGTTCGCCGACCTGCTCGCTTCTGTTTCCGCACAGGAGCGGCGTTTCCCGGACCTCTCTCTCACCTCGCCCTCTGCCGGTAATCGTCATCACACAGCTAACAAGAGGACTCAGCGAGAACCCCGTCCGGATCCTGTTCCGGGTTGTCGCAAGGACTCAACCTCTCTGACAGCTGCCGCTCCTACGTCTCGTCAGGAGGGAATCCCTTCAGCCTCTCCCCCCGGGTCATCTTTCCCTGCTGTCCCATCAGCTCATCGTGCCCGGATCGTCTCCGCTGTCGTCACCTCCTCCTCAACGCCTTCTCCGGCTGCTGTGAGTGTTTTGAGTCCTGCTCTGGCGAAGCCCGTTATTGGACCATCGCGAGCGGTTCCTCCTCGTCCTCCCAGGGGGCCCTCCATCACCATCCAGCGGGGAAAGGGAGGAACAACGTCTGCTACAGCAGGCACCATCCATCCTCCGGGAAACAGGCAAGTGCAAGTTCATTTTTCTCCTCATAGTTGTGGTTTGCCTTGTCTGACTCCTGGGGGTGGAGTTCGGGGTTTGCAGTCCCCCGAGCTCCCATCACCTGCTGTAGCGTCTGTCATTAAACCTGCTGTCTCTGTGTCTCCCTCTGCTGAGCGGTCCACGACACCAGGCCTACGTCGGCGGACGAGGAGGGGGCCTGCGGTTCTGGAGAGCCTGGTTCCAGCCCCGCAGCCACGTCATGGGCAGAGGAAGAGAGCGGACTGCAGTGTGGAGCCTGCACCTACAACGAAACGTCCCCGGGTCTCCACCAATGAGCGGTTCGATCCAGCAGGTCGAGGGTCCCCTGCCACCACGCCGTGTGGGTCGTCGGCGTGAATGTCAGCGCCGGAGGGTCCTCAGGCTATGGAGAATATCATGCCGGCTGAGGAGCCCTCCGTATCCGAGTGAGAGCCAGACGACAACCTTCTTCGTCCTGAGCCCGGATCGTCAAAGTCCTGGACGATGACAGAACTCGAGTGTAGGCAAGTGCTCTACTTTGTTTTCCTTCTTTCTATTTTGGAGCATTTTTGCCTGTCTCTCGGGGAGACGAGCCAGGGGCAGCCGTCCGCTGCACCCAAGTTCGTCTCGCTGGGCTCTGTCGCTAATGGTGATCCTGATCCCGGTTCTTTTCCTTCTCCTGATCCTTCTCCCAGGGTCACCGGTACGGAGCCAATCCCGGTCACTGTGCTGGAGGCTCTGGGTTCGGGGCTGGAGGTCGTTACTGGTGCTGCGCCGACCCAGTCAGGGTCCATCGCGGGTGCAGCCAAGACCCAATCGGGGTCCGATGTGGGTGCAGCCGAGAGCCAATCGGGGTCCATCGCAGGTGCTGCTCTGGCCCAATCAGGGTCCGTCGTGGGTGCAGCGCTGACCCAATCGGGGTCCAGCAGGGGCGCAGCGCCGGTGTGGTTCAAGGTCGGTGAGGGAGCTGCAGATCCTCTGCCGCCTGACACTGGACTGTCTCATCGTCATCATCATCCTCATCGTCGTCTCCGTCATCTTCATCCCAGCTCATCTCCACTGGGGGCCGTTGAGGTTCTCAATCTTCGGTCCGGCTCGTCCTCGCTGTTCCCCGCTACAGGGAAGCCGTTGTTGTTTTCTCCCCTGCGGTCCTGGTGGCTGAGCGATGCGGGTTGGCCGCCTGAAGGACTGCCTCGCCCGTTTGGCGTTCTGGGTCGGCCGCCCGACCAACTGGACTGTTTGCTTGGTGATCTGGTCCAGCCGCCAGAGATTCTGTTTTTCCGGGCCTGGGACTGGGGTAGGCCGCCCGAAAGTTTTTTTTTTTCCCCTTATTCACCATTTGGACATTGGATGCAGGGAGACCGCCAGAAATGTTCCTGTCCCATTGGTCTCTGCCTGTCGTCATCCTTGTGGGTTTTGTAGCTCCACTGATATATAAAGGTCATTCTGTGTTAGTTGCTCTGCTCGGATCTGTGTTCACCGCTGTTTAGCGTGTTTCTTTTTTTCTCTCCCCTCCCCTGTCTGAGGGATGAATTGTTGTTGCCACATTTTGCCGTATAGGCCTGTGTGTTTAGTTCTAGGTCTCTTTCGATGATCTGTGTATTTACCGCTGCTTAGTGTGTTTTTTTCTTTTCTCCTCTCCCCTGTCTGAGGGATGATTTGCATCTGTCACATTATGTCTTATAGACCTGTGTGTTCAGCTTTAGGTCTCTGACTGTCATTTGCATTTTTTGCCCTGTTCTTTGTATCATCTGTGCGTTATGGAGTATTGTGTTTTTCGTTTTACCGTACTCTGTAATTGCTTCATTTGTTCCCTGTCATCGTCATGGTGGTTTTTTTTGCTCTTTCTGGTTCTCGCCCTCCAGGCCTTTTTCCCCCATCCACCCACCCTGGGGATGGGGGGGGGGGGACTTGGGTGTCATACGGCGCTCGTAGTTCACCGCCTCGGGGAGGAGGCACTGTCATGGTTCGAGTGCCAATGGGCCATGCACTATTTTCTCCCAGCTGACGTGTGTATGCCCCTTTTGGCTCTCCGAGCTTTTATTGTGATAGCGCTCGGAGGGGCTTCCGGCTGTCAGAGTTGACAGCTGAGCCGCATTTCACCTCATCAGCAGCTCTTTACTTAAGAGGGCAGCTGAGAGCAAAATGTGCGGCAGTCTCGTCAAAAACTTCCCATTGTCTGACGTATCAAGCATCCCTCTGTTCAGACATTGACTACTCGTCTTCTGTGATCGTAAGTTTATTCCATTGTGAACCTGTTCTCCTTTGTCATAGCCTGAGTTCTCATTGTAATGTGTTTTAGCCCCCCGTGGCTCGTTATTTTGTGTCCTTTTCCTTTCCTTTAATAAAACTGTGCAAACTCACCGGCTGAGTGGCGTCTTATGATGGATCGTGAGGGCCATCCATGACAATCTCAGCAATATTCAATTATGCAAACTAACCCTCACCTCTGGACCCACGCTTGGTCCACGACCTACTGCTTGGAAACCCTCACTCTCGGATCAGCTTCCTCCCCTTCGGAGTAACAAGTAAACCTATATCAATCATATTCAACAGCTTACCACCTTCTCAGGATCTCCACTGGATCTACTCACCAGTACATATTCTCTGGATTGCTCCATTCTTCTAAAAGTAAAAACTCCCCTTCAATCTCTAAATCAAATACCCACCTGTCTCAGTTTCTCATCACTTACCATGTTCCTTTCTCCTCTTAACAGGAGTGTTCCCGCTGTGCAGGCAGAATCACCACAAGCATCAGTTTTTACAAAAAAAACAAAACCTTTCCTCTGTACTCTGATCTATGTGTGTTGTCAGCTATTTGGGCTGCCTTTGCAGAAACATCTCATTTTGACCTTAAAATGAATACCTTTATCTTTACATGTCCTATTCCTGCACCAAGTTTGGTGTTAATGTCTGCCACCATTCTTAGAGTCCAGAATACAGACAGAAATGTAAAAACCCTTCCCAGCATTGGTAATTTATAAGATACTAGTCTACATAAAAATAATAATAATGGATTGTGTCATGAATGGCCCGCAGGGGCGAAATGGAGACCCAAACGCAGGCTGTGAGTTGTAAACGTTTAATCCTAAAAAACACAAAATCCAAACAGGAACAAAACTTACAAGGCTTGGGATGAAGGTATGTAGGATACGGAGAAGGCAGAATAGCACAATGGCTAAGTTGTGTGTAAAACACTGGTTTGACAAAGTAGGACGTCTCCCCAAACTGCAGGGTGGCGTCTGTGGGGTCACCCCCCACAGCCTACAGACTAGCAGAGCGCTCAGCGGGAGCAACTGACATAGCAGTGTGATCTATGGACTGATAACAATATGTAGATGTGCCTTGTAACCTCTTTTGTCCTACAGCTCCGGAGCAGAGGCGAATTCTGGCCAGTAATCTTCCTGTTGTTATGTATGACTCAAATGCAAACGTTCATGCTTCCTGCTCTCACTGTGATGCAAATGTCCCATGCCTTTCATGTATTGTCTGTAACTGGGTATAAAAACTGCATTGCTCTGTAACTCTCTCTCTCTCACTGCTCATCTGACTGCACTCACTGCCTTTGCCTGAGAGCCTGAGGACCCGCTCCAGCCCGCCTGCACAGGGCTGGAGTGAGTTCTCGTGATGGCGGTATGATTAATAAACTCCCTTAAAAACTCTCAGTTCGCCGCTTATTATTTCATGCCGCCACACTGGTGACCCCGAAGAAAGCACACGCTTTGTGCAGCAACCTTCTAACCTGGACATCCACGCTGGAACCGGCCGAGGGACACAAAGATTGTCTACTCCCTTTCACTGCTCCAATGCATCGACACGAGCCCGAGGGACAGAGATCGTCTCCTCCCTCTCACCGCTCCAACGCATCTGCATGAGCCCGAGGGACAGAGATTGCCTACTCCCTCTCATCGCTCCTCCGCATCAACACGAGCCCGAGGGACAAAGATCGTCTCCTCCCTCTCACCGCTCCAACGCATCTGCATGAGCCCGAGGGACAGAGATCGTCTCCTCCCTCTCACCGCTCCAACGCACCATGACCAGACACAGCAAACGACGCAACAGCTTACAGGGATGACCATCGGCGCCGACGACGCTGATCTCCAGCAAGCTCCCTGACCCTGACTCGCCTCTACAGCAGTCCTGCCATGCATCGAACCCCGCACGCACACCGGGGGGTTATGAGGACAGCGCACCACGCACGGGACAATACCGGCTCCACACAGACCGCCATCGTCCTTCGCCGCTGCACACAGAACCTTCAGGGCTGCTCACACACCTGAAGCACGCACGCAGCTCGCTCACAGGATTTTCTAATGGTCTCAGCCACGGCGCACAAGGGAATTCAGCCGTCAGCTTTCCCCGAGGACGTTAGGACTGCGCGCACACCTAAAGTCAACATGCCAAGTCCCTCACAGCTGCGGCTCCTTTTTTCTTCACGGCCAGGAGAGGAGTCAGAGACTAATTTTTCTTCTTACAACTGCTGTGGACCTCCGCACGTTCAACGGGACAGCCCCTCAACATCGCAGATCCACAGGCAATTTTTGCGCGGCCCAGACAATTTCGCCATCCCGGGCCGGCACTTGCTACCCCCACCCCCCCTCCCTCCACCGCTGCCTGCAGCGAGCTTCCCCTGCAGCTCGCTACCAAAGCCAGACTATCGAGGCCTCAGCTTCCTGCTGAGCCCTCTGGGGGGGAGTGTGTGGGGTCACCCCCCACAGCCTACAGATTAGCAGAGCGCTCAGCGGGAGCAATTGACATAGCAGTGTGATCTATGGACTGATAACAATATGTAGATGTGCCTTGTAACCTCTTTTGTCCTACAGCTCCGGAGCAGAGGCGAATACCGGAGTGGTGGCTCAGTTGGTAGAGCATCCACCCCACACCCGGGAGGCAGGGGTTCAAATCCCGGCCGGGTCATGCCAAAGACCATATAAAAGTGGAACTTCCTGCCGTCCAGCTTGGTGCTCAGCAATAAATGGAATGGAGGAGGGAACTCTGTGGCGGCGCCTTGCATGGCAGCGGCCCTCTGATTCTGCACTTGGGGTGTGTGTGATTAACACTGTAGATAGGTAAAGCACAATCTCGTTCTGCTGTACATGATTGGTTGTACGGTTGAATGACAATAAGGGTGATTTGATTTGATTTGATTTGATTTGAATTCCGGCCAGTAATCTTCCTGTTGTTATGTATGACTCAAATGCAAACGTTCATGCTTCCTGCTCTCACTGTGATGCAAATTTCCCATGCCTTTTATGTATTGTCTGTAACTGGGTATAAAAACTGCATTGCTCTGTAACTCTCTCTCTCTCACTGCTCATCTGACTGCACTCATTGCCTTTGCCTGAGAGCCTTAGGACCCGCTCCAGCCCGCCTGCACAGGGCTGGAGTGAGTTCTCGTGATGGCGGTATGATTAATAAACTCCCTTAAAAACTCTCAGTTCGCCGCTTATTATTTCATGCCGCCACAGCGTCCCTTAAATAGGCAAAGAGAAATTAACAAATGGAGAACAGGTGTGGATCATAAGGGTTAAGAGCGAGGATAATAATTCAGAATGAGAACAGCTGTGACAACCGCGAACTTGAGCTAGGAGAAGAAGTAAACAAAGAACACTGTCAAAATAAAAGTACAGACCAGAATAAATGACAAATCGTGATACAGATAATAACCAAAGAATGATGACAACCCCCCAAGGCAAGGACAAGTTAAAATAAATAACAATAGTAATTAATATAAACATTTCAAAGAGAGAACTAAAGGTGAAGGCGGAGGAGGCTCATATACAAACACAGGGAGATGTAATAATACAAAACAAAATGGCCACAGACACATAATGTAAATAAACAAGACTATAATAACTAAACTAAGATTATGATAGTAGAACAATTCTTTAACAAATAGAAACAAAGGGCAAACTCAACCAACATAATACAGACAACCAAAATCAAACTCAGTAACTAGAAAAGCACTCATAGAGCACATACCTCCGCCAAGGCACCTTCCGTTTGTCACGGATCACCTCCAAAATGTAATGGGTTTGTGTGTAGGCCTATAGCCACTTGTGGTGAAAATTGCATCAAAGTCTGTCCATCAGTTTTGGAGTATTGTTGCTAACACACTGTGAGAAGATAAGAGCCTTGGCTGAGGTATGCATTCTCAGATCATCACCAAAATATAATGGGTTCCTCTCTAGCCCAAGAACCACCTCTGGTGAAAATTTCATCCAAATCCATCCAATAGTTTTTGTGTAATCCTGCTGCACAAATACAAACAAAGCCCTTGGTGGAGGTATGCACTCTCAGATCATCACCAAAATCTAATCAAATTCAATTCAAACATTTATTTCGAACTCAAGGTTCATAGTATATACAAAACGTGTAAAAAATAAAAGTGTATAAGACGTGTAAAAATAAAAGTGTATAAAATTCAGCAATCACACGGCACTCATATAACAACAATAAAATACAATAATGAACTCAGTATAAAATAGAATGCCACCACTTCCAAATGCTGGAGTGAAGTGTGAGTGACGAGTTAACAATTGCGGATATAAAATGGTTGTTACACGCCAGCAACCTTCTCATAAAACTATAGACATTCTTTCGTAACAACTCGCCAAAAGATGGAATATTCAAGGACACAAACATCTCGCTTGCACTCGACCTACGAGGTATAGCTAACAACCTTCTTAGGGAATTATTATATGCAATGCGGATTTTGTTCCTAACAGCAACATTGCTATTAAACCATAGAGGCGAGCAATACATTGAGGTACAGAAAGTCTTGAACAACATACATTTAACATCAGGAGAACACCTATGGAAATTTTGCAACAGTAAATTTGTTTAAGCATAGAGTTTCCTGAGTTGCCTATTACAGTCAACATTGGTCTTATCACATTCAATCCACACACCTAGGTATTTGGCTTTTTCAACAAAGTTCAAACTATTACCACAAAGTGGCATAACAGGATCCGAAGTTTTGACACCCTTTGGTTTGAATGCCATACATATACTGTAGATTTAGTACAGTTGAACAAGATGTCATTTTTTTCTCCAAATTTCTCACATACCGAGAGGAGATGTTGCATAGCTGCAGTAGACAAACTTAACAAACAAAGATCATCAGCATAGAAAATGTGATTTAACAGTGCACCATCAATGGAGCCACCAACATTAGTTTTGTTCAACAGTACACTGAGATCATCAACATAGACATTAAACAACAAGGGTGACAGTATACCACCTTGTTTAACACCATTGGTCACACAAAATTTAGATGAGGTAACATTGCCCCACCTAGCAACCATAGACTGCCTTCTGTACCAGTATAACAGGATGCTAACAATATAAATAGGAATACCTAAAACAAACAAACACCAGTGGTTAATCCAGTGGTTAATCCAGTGGTTAAACAAACACCAGTGGTTAATCCTATCAAAAGTTTTGCTAGCAAAAAAAATGTAGCATAAACACTAGTGGATTGACTTCTGAAGTAGTCAACAAATTCATGGAGTAGACAAACAGCCTTATCAGTCGAATGAGCTGACTTGAAACCAAACTGATTGTCATTTGTCCACAGATAATCCTCAGTTCTGTTCAGAATTAAACCCTCTAACAATTTAGATATAACATTTGCAACAGCTATAGGTCTGTAATTGTTCATATCTGACAGACTGGCACGCTTGTTTTTCACCAAGGGAATAATAACAGAATCCATCAACATATCTGGCATGTAACCATGAACAAACATACAGTTAAAACACAATGACAACAGAATACACAAATTGAAATCAGCATTGATAAGGCATTCACTAGTGAGACAATCAGGGCCAGCTGATTTGCCTTTCTTGAGATCTTTGATCAGTGAAACAACTTCAACAGGAGTAACAACAGAAATATCAGAGGTATCAAACATGTCATTATACAGGTGAACATCACGCATAACAGAATCCTTCATAGAAACATTCTTGACTGAGTTGAAAATAGCTTCATATTGACATTTCCACTTTTCAGCAATATTAACATCACCAGTCACACCATCAATAGTGTTTGATCTAACAGACTGGTAAGAACTCATAACCTTCATTTGTTTCCAGAATTCTACCATGTTCAGTTCACTCATATGACTAGCTAATTGGTCACATTTGATACTTTCTTCATTGCGCCTACATGCACGCAGAGCATATTTGAACCTAGCCCTACAACTTTTCATGTTATCAAATATTGGACCGTAACATGGTTTGCTATTACTCCTCCACCACAAGAAAGAATCCCGAGCAGCTGTGTGAGCCTCGCTAACAACATCATTCCAGCCTGGGACGTTATATTGGGTGGATACACTGTGACTAGGAATGCATTCACTCACACAGAAATTTAAAACATCAATAATATCACTATAAAACCTATCGATATCATCCTTGTGGGCCACACAATTACGGTCCTGACACCTAACGGCGTCCGTAGGAGCACGGATGTTACAGAGCTTCCTACGAGTAAGTTCCTTATACCTGGACAAGTCTGACGCTGTGGCATCACGCCATTTGTATGTCCTACTACCTGCTGTGGCCGAGGAAGCTCCCCGGGAGCCATTTACAACACTTGATACCTCAATATCCACAGATAAAGGTAAATGATTGGAACTCACATAACCATACAGAACTCTGATATTGGACACATTATCATGACCTGAGGATGTAGTCACACAGTGATCAAGCCATGATGTAGAGCCATGGGCCATGCTAACATGAGTAAAAGTATCACCTGTTAAGCTAATCCTGTCCAAGATATGTAAAGAGTATCTCTCACAAAAAGACAACAGTTCATTTCCAAAACAACTTGAACGTGATATATTAGCACGGAAGTCACCAAGTATATACACATATGGAGTTGGAAAATCCTCAGTGATTTGTTTAACAAGACTCATGCAATGCAAATATTCATCCAAGTTTTCAACACTATCACAGGGGAAATATACACACAATATAAGACAGTGAAAGTCACCCAGGTTGACTTCAATACCTGTAACTCTTTCACGCTCATAAGTTTTCACAACACAACGGTCAGCAAGTGACTTCTGCCATAGGATACCAACGCCGCCATAGGGGCGACCTAAGATAACACGTTCTTCTGTATCCATAAAAGAAACACCTTGACCTATAAAATCACCATGTATTCTGCTCAAAATAGACAATTCATGTTCAAACAACCAGTGTTCCTGCAACAACATAATGTCATGGTTATCACATAAACTGGAGAGCTCATTAGTTGAAGTTTTTACATTCTGACAGTTGAATGAACATATTCTTAGGTTGGTCCTACTACTGAATGGATATGTTGACAAACACAATAATGACAATCACAAATAGTTCATTTCTTCTCAAAAAACTGTCTGTAGTATAAACCAGATGGCCACACATTTTTTCCAAGCAACTTCTTGCTACAACTGGCAGGACATGTAATTTTGAAAGAGGCATAACCATCATGCTTGGTTTCTAATTGCTCAATCTTGAGATTGTCATTAATTTTAAAATGAGTTTTGAGATAGGAACATACATGAGCCGACTGATGAAGACTTGGTGCTTCTGATGACCTTGACCTTGACCATGATGACAGCCAGACATCCTACCAGTCTTCGGTACAACGCGTAGCTGTGAGTGGGGGCGCGCCTTGTTGACAACCTGTAGCTGGTTCGCGGTCTGCTTGGCAGTCGATTGGTTGGCAGTCGATTGGAGCACATTGGCATAGGACCTCTTCTTCTTCTTCTTGGTACGATGACTCTCGACTTCCTCGAACTCGCGTTCTTCGGCGACTTCAGCGGCGGGGGCATCTCCGCCAGGGCTGCTGTCATCAGTGTCATCAGCACGGGCCTCTGCAGCGTTGGTGGCCTTGTCCGCATTCTCACCATCAGCCGTGGCAGCAGGTGGTGGACCGCGGGCAGCATTGGTGACCGAGGCATGGTCATCAGCTGCTACCACGATCTCCTCATCGCTGATGATGCCGTCCTCACTCTGGATACTGTCATCCACATCATCCCCGGCCACGACGTCAGCTGGAGGAGGTGTGTCGCCAAGTTTGGTCTTTATCGCCGCCACATCGTCCTGGATAGCAATTATCATATTGAACACAGTAGTAATGCTCTCTCCAAGAGTCATCACACGGCACAAATCATTAGACAGCCTGGCAAGGTCAAATGACTCCAACGTAGCGGGTGGCAAATTCATGAGGTTCTGGGCAACGTATTGTGGCGCCTGCTAACCAACCTCATTCAGCTTGTGGTAGATGTCGGCGATGTTATCCCTCTTCCGGTTGGGGCCTTGTCTCTTCTTCATCCGCGATGCTCCCTCTGGACACTGCTCGAACAGCATCTTCTTTGCTCCTTCAATCTGAGTCTCATTGTAGAAGTCGCCAACATATTTCACGAGATAGTCCATCAAGACATTATCTATCTTGTTCTGCACAAAGCACAACAACTCACAGACAAACATCTGACGTGGGAGTGCTACAGTTACTCCTTGCAGGGGAGTGTCGTCACCAGCCATATCGGGCGTTAATCCATTTAATCCAAGTAACATTTCTGACAGTTATCTATCAAGACGTTGACACGTAATTAGCTCACCAACATAAAAGCTTAGCAAGTTAGCTTTGTAGCCCAACAGGTGTAACATTCAGCTAGGCTAACCATTAGCTTGGAGGCTAACGTTAGCTTAGCATTAGCATTAGTGTTAGCTTAGCGTTAGCGTGATAGCGTGATAATCATCTGTTCCCCGTACCATTACACACCTTTCCTGAAATTTTCGTCAAAATCCGTTCATAACTTTTTGAGTTATGTTGGTAACAGACAGACAAACAGACAAACCCCTGTAAAAACATTACCTCCTTGGTGGAGGTAACAAGACTATAATAACTAAACTAAGATTACGATACTAGGACAACTCTTTAACAAACAGAAAGGGCACACTCAACCAATATAATACAGACAACCAAAATCAAAGTCAACTTGAAAAGCACTCATAGAGCGCATACCTCCACCAAGGCTCCTTCCGTTTGTCATGGATCACCTCCAAAATGTAATGGGTTTGTGTGTAGGCCTATAGCCACTTGTGGTGAAAATTGCATCAAAGTCTGTCCATCAGTTTTGGAGTATT
Source organism: Pholidichthys leucotaenia (assembly GCA_020510985.1). Taxonomy (NCBI): domain Eukaryota; kingdom Metazoa; phylum Chordata; class Actinopteri; order Cichliformes; family Pholidichthyidae; genus Pholidichthys; species Pholidichthys leucotaenia. The sequence goes on along the minus strand of CM035836.1, from coordinate 437,863,177 downwards.
GTTGCTAACACACTGTGAGAAGATAAGAGCCTTGGCTGAGGTATGCATTCTCAGATCATCACCAAAATGTAATGGGTTCCTCTCTAGCCCAAGAACCACCTCTGGTGAAAATTTCATCCAAATCCATCCAGTAGTTTTTGTGTAATCCTGCTGCACAAATACAAACAAAGCCTTTGGTGAAGGTATGCACTCTCAGATCATCACCAAAATCTAATCATCTGTTCCCCGTGCCATTACACACCTTTCCTGAAAATTTCGTCAAAATCCGTTCATAACTTTTTGAGTTATGTTGGTAACAGACAGACAGACAGACAGACAAACCCCAGTAAAAACATTACCTCCTTGGCGGAGGTAATAATAAAACTGAGATAGGGAAAGTACAGAAAATAACCTGAATAAACTGAGAGCGTGAGCACGGTTCCCCAACCATGCTCAGCATCATGACAGATTGCATTTATATAGCGCCTTTCAAGATACCCAAAGTGCTTTACAATGAGTCCATTATTCATTCACTCCACAGACAGACAATGGTAGTGGTAAGCTACTGCTCTAGCCACAGCTGCCCTGGGGAAGACTGATGGAAACATGGCTGCCAATCTGCACCAACGGCCTCTCCGACCACGATCGAACATTTATACACATTCATACCCAGTGTCATGGACACTGGAAGCAAGCTGGGTAAAGTGTCTTGCCCAGGGACACAACGTCAGGATGGCTGGGGAGAGCGGGATTTGAACTGCCAACCCTCTGGTTACTGGACGACCTGTTCTACCTCCTGAGCCACTGCCACCCCGAACATTTCCCTCCTTTATTCCATTTTTGCTGAGCACCAAGCTGGATGGCAGGAAGTTCCATTTTTATATGGTTTTTGGCATGACTCGGCCGGGACTTGAACCCTGACCTCCCAGCTGTCGGGAGGATGCTCTCCCTCTAGGCCAGTGTTCGCCGAGAGTGTTGGGCCAAATTTCGTGAACTTAAAGACGAAATAAAAAGGGCAAACAACAGAGTGGACCAGGCTGAGGACCGAATCATGGAAGCAGAGGAAAGAATAAAAGGGCTGGAAGAAACCACGCTGGAATTACTCAAACGGCAGACAAGACTGGAAGCTAAGCTAACCGACCTGGAAGGAAGACTAAGAAGGGACAACATAAGAATTCATGGTCTAAAAGAAGGAATTGAGGATGGTTTCACCACAATGGCTGCATGCGTGGAAACCATACTGAGAGAGAAGTTGGAAATTCCCCAATCCACCAATTTGAAAATAGAAAGGGCGCACCGTTCATTAGCCCCAAGGCCGTCGGCGGAAGCCCCCCATGATCGGTGGTGGTGAAGTTTTCCAACTTCAGAACAAAAGAAGAGGTTTTGAGACTGGCTTGGCAGAAAAAAGGATTTATGCACCAAGAAAAAAAAGTTCTTGTGGAGCATGACTACACCCCGGAGGTCCTTAAAAAGCATCGGGAATACAATGACGCTAAAAAGGTACTAAGAGAGAAGAAACTGCGCTTTCAAACTCCATTTCTGGCGAAGCTGAGGGTTTTTTACGGGGAAGAGACGTGTCTCTACAACTCAGCAGAAGAAGCAACCAGGGATATGGCGAGAAGAGGGCTCCCGGTAACGGTGTATAAACCCGCAGCAGACCCGATTGAAAGAATCAAGGCTCAAATGTGGTGCAGACAGAGACCCTCAAAATCCACGGGCCAGCAGCGGGAAACCCAGCGCCAGGGCTATAAGGAAAAACTGGACGCTTTCAAGAGGGAATAATGATATTTTTAGTCAATCTGCGCATCCACCCCTCCTCCTACAAGGTAACAGACATTAAAGGAGATGCAGAATCAGCAAATATGAAGTGGTAAAACATTTCATGGAACAGTCATAATATTAGAAACAAATAAGTCTTTAAAAAAAAAAACTTGTTAAAATAGAAATGTGACAATGAACCACATGAACTCTCCACACTAACAAATACTGTATTAACGTGATTGTTTGCTGTGATGGTGGTGGGAGGTTGTGCACAATTTCATAGGGTATAGGCATAAAAAAAAAAAAATCATTACAAGTTTGGATTGGGATCTGAAAATCACGTTTAAAACATGGGACAACTTACAGCGGTAAGAGAGGGCCCTCAACATGTAACAAAGTTTGAGAAATTTCCCTCAGAGCCAACACGCCGTCAAGGCTCTTCTAAGGTCGCTAAAAAGACCTCAGTTCAGGAAGATCTTTTGACAGTTTTTTGTTTTAAAGTTTTATATACTATGTTCTTAATGTTTTTTTATGTTCTTAATGTTCTTTCAGTTTTTGAGTAGCATAAAAGAGGGCCACTATACTGTTATACTAAATAAGACAATACAATGGCGAAACAGGGTGCAACCAAAATAATCTCATATAATGTAAAAGGGATCCTGAATCCAGTTAAAAGATCCAAGATTCTAGGCAAAATGAAAAAAGACAAAGCAGGAATAATATTTTTACAGGAGACCCACCTAACAGACTTGGAGCACACTAAACTTAATAGACAAGGGTTTAACCCCTTGCACTCCGGTCAATTTCCCTAAAAACGCCAAAAAATAACGTGCCCAAAGTAAATCGAAAGCTGTTCTTCAACCCTTTGCAGCATCTTCATGGGGTTGGTCTCATTTAAAAGAAAACACTTTGAATTTTTTGGCAAAATAGTCATAATCTCTCTAAGTGCTCCGGCCACTTAGTTACAGTCATCTAAACATACTGAACTTGAAGAAAATAAATTTGGCCTGGGTGTTTTTTTGGATACAAATGCTTGCAAATAGCACACAGCTTCAGATCCGGGCTGGAAAATGCAGCAGAAATGCAGAACCAAGTGTTAGCTGAGGTCAAAATTTTGTAACAATACCACAAAAAATGAATATATTACACAGCTTTTTCCTCAGGTAGTTCCCAGGCGTTTTTGAACTGTGCCAAATTGTGCCAAATGGCACAGTTTGGAAAAGCGTCTGTAACTTTTGAATGATTCAATATAGAAGCTTCAGCTTGGGCTCTAATGAAAGGTGACACTCAGGGCTGTGTGTGTGTGTGGGAGGGGGGTTGTCCCCCCCCCGCTACAGAGGACGAACATCGGCCATCGCTACATGACGGAATAGTCATGTGGCGACAGCGGCGCAGTCACTGCGGTTTCCTCCCCCCTCGCTACAGAAGAGTAGCGGGGGGGCGTTCACGGTCCAGACGCAGCGCACGACCCGTGTACCATGGCGCACGAACTTCGGACTTCATGCGCCGCACAGTTGTAATTTACCGATCGGTCAAAAGTCATTTTTGATTACAATTTTCAGGGATAAAGAATAATTTAGCTTATAACACCTTACCTCTTCACAGCAGCAGTGTCCTGGCGAACTTCTCTTCCTCACTGTCAGACGAACGCGACGCTGGTCCCTTGTTACGGACTCGTGGTTCTGGTCTCGGCGACCCGGTCAAAACATAATTCCATTATTGCGGTTTTGCGCTTCCATGATTGCGGTTTTGGCGAATGATTTACGACCTTCGTCGTCGGCCTCCGTCAGTCTATGATGACCATGGAAGAGAATCCTAAACATCTATTCTGCTTGAATAAAAAAAAAAAAAAAAAAAAAAAGCACCGCCTGTGACTGAAGAGGCCGATGCGCGAATGGCAGTCCCTGTCACACAGGTAGCACTTGTGGATGGTCTCCGTGCTGCTGGGTCTGTGACGGTTCTTCCTGCGGGTCCTTTTTTTCATCTGCTGCAGCAGCCTGTCTTCACCCAGCCTTACAAAAAACAGCTCGCGAACTTCTCTGCTTCAATTGGCTCGCTGCATTCACAGCTTTGGTAGGCGGGTCCTTCTTGCTAGGTTTTCAGTCATTGGTTCTTCAAGGTTTCAGAAACCCAATTCAAGGCTCTTATTAGTCAAATGAGAGGTCAATCATATCTGATCTGTTCGCGGCTGTGTCTGTAGTGGAAGAACTTTTTTTTTTTTTTCAGTGCGCGCTTGGACGCAGCACCCTCGTGCGTCCTAGAGCGCACGAGGGTGCACGAGAGCGCCCTCGTGCGCTCTGGGACGCAGAGACGTGCCCGTCCGCGGTACACCGGAGTGCAAGAGGTTAAACTGATCTCTTCATCTTCATATAAGTCAGAGAGGAGGAGGGGGGTAGCAACATTGATCTCAACCAAAATTATATTTGAAAAAAATTCACAACACAAAGATAAAGAAGGGAGATTTAGCATGGTACTTGGTCGGCTAGAGGGAGAAGATGTCACCCTGCTGAATGTATATGCACCTCCAGGGGCTAACTGGAAATTTTATAAAAATGTATTTGACCTAATGGTAACTAAAGCCCAAGGTTTAGTGATATGTGGGGGAGATTTCAATCTAAGACTGCATCAATACTGGGATGCATCAGGTAATTCTCTACATCAAAATAACACTCAAAGTAGAAAAACTAGGATGCTACTAAATGAATTGAGAATCTGTGACGTGTGGAGGGAATTCAACCCCAGTGTAAAAGATTATACATTTTACTCAGCACCACATTCATTATACTCAAGGACTGACTATTTTTTTTATGTTTAATAGAGACATTGGAAGAGTAAAAACATGTAAAATAGGACTGATGGATCTCTCTGACCACAGTCCGATCTATATGGACTTAAATATCCAAAAATACACAAATAATACATTTTCTTGGAGGTTAAATTCAAATGTGCTGAAAGGACCACTGAAAGATGAATTGGAATCAGATATTCTCAGATATTTGGAAGAAAATGATAATGAAGAAGTATCCCCTTTAATACTGTGGGACGCATGCAAAGCTGTAATAGGGGAAAGATTATTGCAAAACTGGCACTCCAAAAGAAATTGAGACAAGAAAAACTAATCACATTAGAGTCAGAACTTAAGAAACTAGAAAAAGAGCACAAAGACAACACTCATTCTAATGACTCGCTCAAAATTAAGGAAATTAAAAAACAAATAAACGAGATCTACACAATAGAAATCCAGAAGAAACTTACATTTCTGAAACAAAAATATTATGAAACAGGTAGCAAATCGGCAAAATTACTAGCCTATAAATTGAGGAAACAACAAACGGAGAGAAAAATCTACAAAATCAGAGACCCAGTATCAAAGGGAATAAAATTTAGAATTCAGGAAATTCTTAAAAGTTTCGAGAATTACTACAAGAACTTGTACTCCCTCAAAAAACACAAAGACACATCCGAAGCCTTCCTAAATACATTAAATCTTCCCCAACTTACTGAGTCACAAAATAAAAAACTACTGGCAGAAATACAACCTAAAGAATTAGAAAAAGCAATTATGAAACTTAAAGCTAACAAATCCCCAGGAGCAGATGGTTATACAGCAGAGTGGTACAAAACCTTTAAACACCAACTATCTCCTCTCCTCCTGAAAACATTTAACTTTGCCCTCCACACAGGGGAAATCCCCCCCTCCTGGAGAGAAGGGGTCATTGCAGTCATACCTAAACCTGAAAAGGATAAACTAGACTGCTCCAACTACAGACCAATCAGTGTGTTAAATCAGGACTATAAACTTTTTATCGCTATCCTTGCCAAAACTTTAGAAAATATACTGACAGACTTAATTCATTTAGACCAAACAGGTTTTATAAGACAAAGACAGACACAAGATAACATCAGACACACTTTACACATAATTCATCATATAAAAAAAAATGTAATTTAAATGCAGCCATACTGGGATTAGATGCTGAAAAAGCATTTGATTCGGTTGACTGGTCTTTCCTATATAGAATCTTATCCAGTTTCAATTTTCCTAACAACTTCATTAGAACTATCCAGGCATTATATAAAAAAATCAACAGTTAAAATAAGGATTAACGGTAAATTATCGTCATCTTTTGAACTGGAAAGAGCATGTCGTCAGGGCTGCCCCTTGTCTCCACTGCTCTTTACAATCTTCATAGAACCTCTGAGCCAATGGATAAGACAGAATCAAAAAATTCAAGGTATTACACTTGGTCAGAAGGAACATAAAATAGCACTCTTTGCTGATGACATTTTAATATACCTGGGGAAGCCGGACACCTCTTTTCCAGAACTAATCTCAGTTTTTTCAGAGTATGGAGAGTTATCGGGGTACGAATTAAACATGCATAAAACCCAAATTTTAACATTCAACTATAACCCAAATCAATATTTACTAAGCAAATTCAAAACTAACTGGGAGATGGAATCTATGAAATATCTGGGGGTCAATATCCCGAAACAACTCAACAAAATAATAACACTAAACTATGATCCACTGATGACAAAAATAAAATCTGATCTAGCAAGATGGAATATGATACCATTCTTGGGTACTGCACAAAGAATTGAAGCAGTCAAAATGAATATACTTCCATGTCTTCTGTACCTTTTCCAAACAATACCGGTAGAACCTCCCAAAAAAACATGGCAAGAACTGGACAGAAGGATCTCAAGATTCAAGAGACCAAGAATCAGATATAGAACCCTACAGCTAAACAAAGACAAAGGTGGGCTTGCGCTGCCAAATATCAGGGACTATTTTAAAGCCGTGCAAATTAAAACTTTAGTAGAGATATGTAACCCAGCCTACACTGCACAATGGAAGGAGATAAAATGGGCTGCATGGTGGCGCAGTGGTTAGCACTGCGGCAGCACAGTTTACCCTCGGCCGGGGGATCGCGGGGATCATGAGATCGTGGGTTCGATCCCAGCCCCCGACCAACAGTGAGCTGTGTGGAGTTTGCATGTTCTCCCTGTGTTGCGTGGGTTTACTCCGGGATTTCTCCGGTTTCCTCTCGCATACCAAAAACATGTAGGTTTAGGGCGCTCGCGCACGCAGCGACCGGCAGCCGGTGGCTTGTCACCAGACTGCAAACCAAATCTACCTACGGGTACAAATAAGTAACAAAAAAAAAAAAAATTGCCAAATAACAAGTGACACTCCCCTACAAGCAATAATAGGGAATAATGCCTTACCTAAACTTTTGAATAACACTAACCCGTGGATAGAGACCCCGCTAAAAATTTGGATTAAGATAGTCAGAGAGAATCAAACTAAAGAACCCTATCGATTATTGCAATGGATCTCCTATGATCAGGATTTTACTCCTAATAAAACAGACACTAGGGACTTCCGGTTATGGCTGCCACGTAGGACGGACGTGTCTCGCTCTGCTCTGCTCCTGGAGAAAAAAAATCGGCAAATAACTCTCTCATTTGGGACAGAACGTATCCCAGCGTTTGGGCGAGGATATGTCGGCGAAGCCTAAGGCTGGAAAACCAGGAAAAGGAAAAAGTGAGCCGCCGAAACAGTCCAAATTAACGGACTTTCAGGTCTGTGACGCAGCAAACAGGGCTCCATATATGGCGGAGGAGGCTGGCAACGCTGCGATTTCTGCGGGGAATGGCGCAGATGCGCTGATGGCTGCCATGAGTTCAATGAGAGCGGACTTTTCCTCTAGATTTGATGGGATTATGACAGCGTTGGAAGGAATAAGAAAGGAATTGGGTGACTGTGTAGAACGAACGGCGCAGATGGAGCTCCGTCTCGCTAGTGCTGAAGATGACGTCACCCGTCTTCAATTAAAGGTGCGCACTTTGGAAAAAAAAAATAAATCTCTGGAAGATAATATTTTGGATTTGGAATCTCGGTCGAGACAGAATAATTTGAGGCTGGTGGGTCTTCCAGAGGAATCAGAAGGTCGGGACGTATGTTCCTTTCTGGAAAAGTGGATTCCGGAGGTGCTGGGCAGCGAGGAGTTGCAATCAGCAGTGGTTCTGGAAAAAGCACATCGCATTGGCCCACGGAGAGATAAGGGACCGCCGAGGACCTTAATTATGAAGTTTCTTAACAACAGAGACAGGATGAAGATCTTCAACGCTGCACGAGCTAAAAAAGGAGAGATTAAACACCAGGACCAGCAGGTGCGGTTCTACCCAGATTTGGCCACAGGAATCCAGCAATTGAGGAAGCAGTTTGATCCCGTACGTAAGGAGCTGCGCAACCTTGGGATTCGTCATGGTGTAATCTATCCTGCGAGACTGCTGACCACGTATGAGGGCAGAACCCACATCTTCAAGACCCCAGAGGAGGCGCAGGAGTTCATCAAGAAGATCAAAGAAGAAGAAGAGACTGGTGGGAGCTAAGCATGAACAAAATATAAGGTAGAATAATTAAGCATTTGCACAGGCATCTGACTGACTTGAAGTAAATAGTAAGTTTACAAAATATAGATTGTATTATATATTAAAAAAAAACAAAACAAAAACAAAACAAACAAAAAAAAAACTATGATGTACAAAGTTGTTAAAAATTTTGGAGTTAAGTTGGAAAACTACAGAGGAGAGTTAATGTTACGTCATTAAAAGCAGTAGAGTTAGGGTGATTGGGAGGATGAAGAAGGAGTGGCTTAGGCTGTTCCCCGTGGGTGTGGAACGGTCGATGGCTATATCGGGAGACAGAATTTTTCTTTTGATTTTGGGGGGTTTGCCACAAGTGTGGGAAGGGGAAATTTGTTTGTGTGTAGTTTGTAGGATGAATGTTCAACCACTCATGTTTTTGCTTCTCTGTATGAGCATGTTTACACTGCAAGGTAATCCCAAACTCTCTATTGATCATGGACCAAAGTGTTAATCTTAATTTAACTTCATGGAATTGCAGAGGTCTACAAAATTTAAAAAAACTTAAACAAGTTATGAATAAAATAAAGGACATGGGTTCAAGAATTGTGTTTTTACAAGAAACTCATCTGATAGAGGAGGATGTTAAAAGAATTAGGAGTAGATGGCAGGGAAGTGTATTCACCTCTTCATTTTCATCCCGAGCCAGGGGAGTTATGACTCTCATACATAAATCAGTTCCTTTTCAAGTGAAAAATGTAATTGGAGACAAATTTGGAAGATATGTAATCATTCAAGGTTCTTTGCTATTAGAAAATATAAATCTTGTGAACTTATATGGTCCCAATATAGATGATCAGAAGTTCTTTGCTAATTTATTTCTCATCTTATCATCACTTACAGGGCAACATATAATAGCAGGGGATTTTAATTGTACATTGAATCCAGGTGTGGATAGATCAACAGGACTGGATTGTACGCACATTGGATGTAGGATGACTATTAATCATTTTATGAAAGAATTGAGATTGTTAGATATATGGAGAGAAATGAAACCACAAGTTAAAGCCTATTCTTGTTATTCCAGTACCTACAAGACATTCTCACGTATTGATTATTTTTTGATTTCCACAGAATTAAGGTCCAAGATTCAAAACTGCTTTTATGATAACATCGTGATCTCTGATCATGCACCCTGTTGTCTAATATATGTAGATAAAAAATTGACAAAGGAATCAGGTAGATGGCAATTTCAGCATAAATGGCTTCAGGATGAGGAATTTGTCAAGTATATAGAAAAACAGATAGACGAGTTCTTTGACATCAATACTACACAAACATCAGCATGTGTAAAGTGGGAGGCTTTCAAAGCTTTTATTAGGGGGCATATTATTAGTTATACAGGATCAAAATCTAAGAAGACTCGAGAGGAGAGAGCTAAATTGGAACATAAAATAAAAAATCTTCAGGAAAAAGTGTATGCAGGAAGTGACCCAAGGTTGGAGAATGAATTACTGATATTGAGAGCTGAATACGACAAAAAATCAGCGAATAGAGCTGCCTCGAGTCTTCTAAGATTGAAACAATCTTTTTATGAACAAGGTGAAAAATCAGGAAAATTATTAGCATGGCAGATTAAACAATTGGAAATTAAAACACCAATTACCAGTATTATAAGTAAGGGACAGGTAGTTATAGATCCTTTAGAAATTAATAGAGCCTTTAGAGATTACTATGAAAAATTATATGATACCAAAAATGAACCTGATTTAACAAAACTAAATGGGTTTTTGAACGAACTATCTATACCGTGTATTCCAAATGAAAACAGGGAGATATTGGAGTCTAAAATTAGTCAAGAAGAAGTTGGGCTAGCCATTGATAATATGAAATCAGGAAAAAGTGCAGGACCAGATGGTCTTCCAGTTGACCTTTATAAAAAATTTAAGAATAAATTAATAAAACCTTTTTTGGAAATGGTTTTAGAAGCATTTCAAAATAATAATTTACCATCATACATAAATAATGCCTTAATTATACTGCTGCCAAAACCAGGTAAGCCCTCTAATAAATGTGAAAATATGAGACCAATAAGCCTATTAAACGCCGACCTTAAGATAATCTGTAAAATTTTAGCAAGACGAATACAAGAAATTTTACCAAATATTATTAATCGAGATCAGAATGGCTTTATAAAGGGTAGACAAGGCTTCCATAATGTAAGAAGACTATTTAATATTATCTATTTTAATAAAGAAGCACCGGATACAGCTCTCCTATCATTGGACGCCGAAAAGGCCTTTGATAGAGTTGAATGGCCCTTTCTTTTTGAAGTCCTACAAAGGTTTGGACTTGGAAATAATTTCATAAAATGGGTTCAAATAATATACAATAATGCTACAGCAGAAATCCTAACAAATAACAATATTTCAAAACCAATAAAAATCAATAGAGGATGTCGACAAGGCTGTCCACTCTCACCTTTACTGTTTACTATGGCAATTGAACCTTTAGCGATAGCGATACGTTTACATTCACAAATATATGGAATTAAAGTTGGACCAACAGAACATAAAATCTCCCTGTACGCCGATGATATAATTTTGTTTATGTCGAATCTAAAAAAATCAATTCCAACCTTGTTGAATTTAATAAAGAATTTTGGGGAAATATCAGGATATAAAATAAATAAAACTAAATCTTCAATATTAATGCTAAATGAGACCCAGAGAAATTACCCAGCCCCTGAGGTAAATCAATTCAATGTTGTAAATCAGTTTAAATATTTAGGAATCCAAATTATGCCTAAGCTAGAATCAGTCGCCAGTGTCAACTATGAAGCCTTAATGTCAGATATCAGTGAGTTAACTCAGAGATGGATGTCACTACCAATGTCGATGATCGGGAGAATCAATATACTTAAAAGTAATATTTTACCTAAAATACTTTATTTATTTCAATACATTCCCTTATCACCACCTTTAGATCTATTCTCAAGAATAAAAAAAAAGTTAGTGGAATTTATATGGAACAACAGGAGGGCTAGATTACGTCTGTCTTTATTATATTTACCATTTGATCGTGGAGGTCTGAAATGTCCAAATTTTATGTTGTATTATTGGTCGGCACAACTGAGGTCTATGACATATTATTTTTCATCAAATGATCTCCCTCACTGGACTGAAATGGAATCATACAATTTACCTTTACCTCTTCCCATATTCATATACTCAGATTCGGCAAAAAAATTACAAAAACAAGTTAAAAATCCATTTGTAAAGCATATGATCAAAATATGGTGTGAAGCTAAAAACTATTTAAAAGAACCACAGTTATTGTCACAATTTAGTCCAATATGGGGTAATCAATATTTTAAACCAGGGAGAGCGGACGCTGTATTTAAAGTATGGAATTTAAAAGGGATACAAAAGATTCAGGATTTATATTTGCCATGTGCAGACAACATAATGTCTTTTGAAGAGCTGAGGATCAAATTTAATCTCAATAGAACACATTTTTTTAAATATCTTCAACTTAGAAACTTTATTCGATCAAATCAAAATAAAGCTCTCACTCGACCTATTTATTCATCCTTGGAAAAAATGATGATGAAAGATAGTAAAAGAAAGGGTATTATTTCAGAGTTTTATAACTCATTGACACTATCTTCAAGTGAAAATTCACTGAAAAGATTAAACTACTGGAAAGAAGATCTGCAAATTGAAATTTCAGAGGAACAATGGGAATTGGCTTGTACAGAAGCTCAAACCAAATCAATAAATGCACGCCTTAAATTGATACATTTCAAATGGTTAATGCGGATGTATGTTACACCGGAGGAGTTAAATAGATATAACAAAAATATACCAGATACATGCACAAAATGCATGGAAAGTAAAGGAACCCTATTTCATTGTTTATGGGAATGTAGATTAATAAGAATGTTTTGGGAAGAGGTGAGGGTAACAATTGAAAAAATAATCTCAAAACAAATCATATTGAATCCTAAACTGGTTTTGTTGGGTCTGTACCCAGAAAAGCATAATTTCAATAAAAGTGAAAGAACATTCATAGACCTCAGTTTGCTTAATGCCAAAAAATGTATTGCACTATTATGGAAAAAGACTCATAGACCAGATGTGACTCAGTGGTTAAGACAGATGTTAACAAACCTTCCATTAGAAAGAATAACATATATACTGAAATCAAAGGAAATTGTGTTTGAGAATATATGGAGACCTTTTATTGATTATGTAAAAAATTTAAACATAACTCTTGAAGAAGAAGGTGAATGATGTGTGTGGACCTTGTAAATTCCAAACTGGTGAACATAATATGTATACTTATGTATTGGATTGTCTAGACTAAACAGAGGAGCATTGTTGAAGACTTGATTTTGTTGGTGGTTGTTGGTGTTTTTAGTGCATTTTTTTTTTTTTTTGTAGTACTTTAGTGTTAGTGTTTGATTGTTTGTATCATGTTTGTTAAAAAAAAAAAAAAAAGGTTCAATAAAGATATTGTGGAAAAAAAAAAAAAAAGAAAAAAGAAAATAACAAGCTAGTCCATCCTAAACCAGGGAGAGCGGATGCTGTGTTTAAAGTATGGAGTTTAAAAGGGATCCAAAAAATTCAAGATTTATATTTGTCATGTTCAGATAACATTATGTCTTTTGAAGAGCTGAGGATCAAATTTAATCTTAATAGAACACATTTTTTTAAATATCTTCAACTTAGGAACTTTATTCGATCAAACCAAAATAATGCTCTCACTCGACCTATTTATTCATCCTTGGAAAAAATGTTGATGAAAGATAGTAAAAGAAAGGGTATTATTTCAGAGTTTTATAACTCATTGACACTATCCTCAAGTGAAAACTCACAGAAAAGATTAAACTACTGGAAAGAAGATCTGCAAACTGAAATTTCAGAGGAACAATGGGAATTGGCTTGTACAGAAGCTCAAACCAAATCAATAAATGTACGTCTTAAATTGATACATTTTAAATGGTTAATGCGGATGTATGTTACACCGGTGGAGTTAAATAGATATAACAAAAACATACCAGATACATGCACAAAATGCATGGAAAGTAAAGGAACCCTATTTCATGGTTTATGGGAATGTAGAATAATTAGAACGTTTTGGGAAGAGGTGAGGGTAACAATTGAAAAAATAATTTCAAAACAAATCATATTGAATCCTAAACTGTTTTTGTTGGGTCTGTACCCAAAAAAGCATAACTTTAATAAAAGTGAAAGAACATTCATAGACCTCAGTTTGCTTAATGCCAAAAAATGTATTGCACTACTGTGGAAAAAGACTCATAGACCAGATGTGACTCAGTGGTTAAGACAGATGTTAACAAACCTTCCATTAGAAAGAATAACATATATACTGAAATCAAAGGAAAGTGTGTTTGAGAATATATGGAGACCTTTTATTGATTATGTAAAAAATTTAAACATAACTCTTGAAGAAGAAGGTGAATGATGTGTGTGGACCTTGTAAATTCCAAACTGGTGAACATAATATGTATACTTATGTAATGGATTGTCTAGACTAAACAGAGGAGCATTGTTGAAGACTTGATTTTGTTGGTGGTTGTAGGTGTTTTTAGTGCATTTTTTTTTTTGTAGTACTTTAGCGTTAGTGTTTGATTGTTTGTGTCATGTTTGTTAAAAAAAAAAAGGTTCAATAAAGATATTGTGGAAAAAAAAAACAGACACTAGATTTAAAAAGTGGAACGAGAACAGACTGATAAAATATTACGATTTTTTTAAAGGGCAAACTTTAAGAAGTTTTGAAGATTTGAAAAAACAAGGTCTAGTAAATCAAGACCTTTACAGGTTCTTTCAGCTTAGGCACCACATAAACAAAATACTTAAAAAGGAGGATTTGGAAAGGGCCCAGTCAGGTGTTCTGAAGGTTTTCTTAATGGCATATAAAGGGATCCAAGGGATCAGATACATTTCTAAAATATGCCATGGTCTTGATCCATCCAGCCATCCATCCATCCATCTTCTACCACTTTTCCGGAGGTCCGGGTCGCAGAGGCAACAGTTCAAGCAGAGAAACCCAGACTTCCCTCTCCCCAGCCACCTGCTCCAGCTCTTCAGAGAGGATACCAAGGCATTCCCAGACCAGCTGGAAGATATAGTCTCTCCACCGAGTCCTGGGTCTGCCCCGGGGTCTCCTCCCAGTGGGACATGCCTGAAACACCTCAAGTGGGAGGTGTCCAGGAGGCATCCTAATCAGATGCCCATACCACCTCAACTGACTCCTTTCAATGTGGAGGAGCAGCGGTTCTACTCTGAGCCTCTCCCTGATGACTGAGCTCCTCACCCTATCTCTGAGGGTGAGTCCAGCAATCCTACGGAGAAAGCTCATTTCAGCCGCTTGTATCTGCGATCTTGTTCTTTCGGTCATTACCCAAAGCTCGTGACCATAGGTGAGAGTAGGAACGTAGATTGACTGGTAAATCGAGAGCTTTGCCTTAGAACTAAGCTCCCTCTTCACCACAACAGACCGGTACAACGTCCGCATCACTGCAGATGCTGCTCCAATCCGTCTGTCGATCTCTCGCTCCATTTTCCCCTCACTCGTGAACAAGACCCCAAGATACTTAAACTCCTCCACTTGGGGCAGGAGCCTGTCCCCAACCCAGAGAGGACAATCCACCTTTTTCCGGCTGAGGACCATGGACTCGGACTTGGAGGTGCTGATTCTCATCCCAGCCGCTTCACACTCAGTGGCAAACCATCCCAGCAAGAGCTGTAGGTCATTGCTGGATGAAGCCAACAGGACAACATCATCTGCAAACAACAGAGATGAGATCCTGTGGTCACCAAGCATGACACCCTCCATTCCCTGGCTGCGCCTAGAAATCCTGTCCATAAAAATTATGAACAGGATCGGTGACAAAGGGCAGCCCTGGCAGAGTCCAACTCTCACTGGGAATGACTCCGACCGAGTGTTGGCAATACGAACCAAACTCTCGCAACGGTCATACAGAGACTGAATAGCTCATAACAACAAGCCCGATACCCCATACTCCCGAAGCACCCCCCCCCACACACAAAAAACCACGAGGGACGCGGTCAAATGCCTTCTCCAAGTCCACAAAACACATGTAAACTGGTTGGGCAAACTCCCACAAACCCTCAAGAATTCTCGAGAGGGTAAAGAGCTGGTCCGATGTGCCACGGCCAGGACGAAAACCACATTGCTCCTCCTGAATCCGAGGTTTGACCAACGGCCGGACTCTCCTCTCCAGTACCTTGGCATAGACCTTCCCAGGGAGGCTGAGGAGTGTGATCCCTCTAAAGTTGGAGCACACCCTCCGGTCCCCTTTTTTGAAGAGAGGAACCACCACCCTGGTTTGCCATGCCAAAGGCACTGCCCACGACCTCCACGCAATGTTGTAGAGGCGTGTCAACCATGACAGCCCAACAACATCCAGGGCCTTGAGGTACTCAGGGCGAATCTCGTCCACCCCCCGGGGCCCAGCCACCAAGGAGATTTTTAACCACCTTGGCGACCTCAGCCCCTGTGATAGGCGAGTCATCCCCCTTGTCCCCAAACCCTGCTTCCTCTGTGGAAGGCGTATCAGTGGGATTGAGGAGATCCTCGAAGTATTCCTTCCATCACCAGACAATATCCCCAGTCGAAGTCAACAGTGTCCCATCCGCACCATACACAGTGTGGACAGGGAGCTGCTTTCCCCTCCTGAGCCGCCGGACAGTTTGCCAGAATCTCTTCGAGGCCGACCAAAAGTCTTGTTCCATGACCTCACCGAACTCCTCCCATACCCGGGGTTTTGCTTCACAACCACCCGAGCTGCACTCCGCTTGGCCTGCCGGTACACCTCAGCTGCTTCGGGAGTCCCACAAGCCAACCAAGCTTTGATAGGATTCCTTCTTCAGCTTAATGGCCCCCCTCACCACTGGTGTCCACCACTTGGTTCGGGGATTGCCACCACGAGATGCACCGATCACCTTGCAGCCACAGCTCTGGGCCGCCGCTTCAGCAACGGAGGTGGAGAACATGGCCCATTCAGACTCCATGTCTCCAGACTCCCTCGGAATGTGGTTGAAGTTCTTCCGGAGGTGGGAGTTGAAGACCTCCCAGACAGGAGCCTCAACTAGACATTCCCAGCACACCCTCACTATACCTTTGGGTCTACCAGGTCTGAATGGCTTCTTCCCCTGCCATCGGATCAAACTCACCACCAGGTGGTGATCAGTTGACAGCTCTGCACCTCTCTTTACCCGGGTGTCCAAGACATACGGTCGCAGGTCTGATGAAACAATAACAAAATCGATCATCGACCTGCAACCTAGGGTGTCCTGGTGCCATGTGCACATATGGACACCCTTATGCTTGAGCATGGTGTTCGTTATGGACAAACTGTGGTTAGCACAGAAGTCCAATAACTGAACACCACTCGGGTTCAGATCGGGCAGGCCGTTCCTCCCAATCACCCCCCTCCAGGTTTCACTGTTGTTGCTCACGTGCGCATTGAAGTCCCCCAGTAGGACAATGGAGTCTCCAAGAGGAGCACCCTCCAGCACCCCAGTCACAGACTCCAAAAAGGGTGGGTACTCTGAAACATCATTTGGTGCATAGGCACAAATGATGGTCAGGACCCATTTCCCAACCCAAAGGCGCAGGGAAGCAACCCTTTCATTCACCGGGGAAAACTCCAATATAGAGGCAGCAAGGTGGGAGGATACAAGAATACCCACCCCTGCTCGTCACCTCTCGCCCGGGGCAACTACAGAAAAGGCCAAGCTCCAGCCCCTGTCCAGGAGACTGGCTCCGGAACCGGAGCTGTGTGTTGAGGTGAGGCCGACTATATCTAGCCGGTATCTCTCAACCTTGTACACCAGCTCAGGCTCCTTCCCCACCAGAGAGGTGACATTCCACGTACCAAAAGCCAGTTTAGAAAGCTTGGGATCAGTCCGCCAAGGTCTCCGCCTTTGACCGCCACCTAATCCACATAGCACCGGACCCCCATGATCCCTCCTGCAGGTGTGAGCCCACTGGAGGGCGGACCAATGTAACTCCTTCGGGCTGAGCCCGGCAGGGTCCCATGGGTGGAAACCCGGCCACCAGATGCTAGCCTTCGAGCCCCTCTCCCAGGCCTGGCTCCAGGGTGGGGCCCCAGTAACCCCATACCGGGCGGGGTACACTGAATCCTTGATATAGAATTTATCATGAGAGTCTGTTGGATCGTTCTTAGTCTGGCCCTTCACCCAGGACCAGTTTGTCTTGGGTGACCCTATCAGAGGCAAATTGCCCCGGACAACATAGCTCCTGGGATCACTGGGGCACACAAACCCCCCACCACGATAAGGTGACGATCCATGAGGGGGATCGTCATGGATCGTCAACCATGACGATCCATGACTATGATGGATCATAGTCATGTGAGTGAGTGTCTGAGCATGAGAGTGGAGATGAATGGAGGCATGTGTGTGTGTGTGTGCAGGAGAGTGCGTGTGTGTGAGAACGAGAGTAAGAGTGTATATGTGTGTGTGTGCGTGCGTAAGGGAACCCAATAATAAGAAACAGACTATGATGGATGACTATGATCGACCATGGATATACCATGGTCTTCAAGATTTAAAAGGAGACAACACATCATATATAAAAGAGAGATGGGAAAAAGAGGGGAATTTCACTTTACAACTGGAAATATGGGAAAAGCTAAATAAACAACAATGGAAAAGTACTTCATCCCTGCTGTGGAGAGAATTTGGATGGAAAAATTTGGTAAGATTTTTCAGAACACCTGCACAAAACAAATTTACTCGTAAAAGGGTTGAATTGTTGGCACTTGTGTGGTAAAAAGACTGCAAATCATTTTCATGTGTTTTGGTCATGCCCAGTTATCCACCAATATTGGACCAATGTACAGACAATATTGGGGAAAATATTCAAAGTAACAGTTCCCTTTTCTTTTGTAACTTTGTATTTGGGTTTACTACCGGAATCACTGGAAAGACAAGGAGAAAAATACTTATTCACTGTTTTAATATTGGCAAGTAAAAAAGCTCTAACAAAAAATTGGATGTTGAAAGACTGTCCTGCACCTGAAGATTGGATTAATGTGATTCAGGACATTTATTTGATGGAAAAGTTGACATTTGCACTGAGACAGGACATGGATGGGTTCTTGAACTTTTGGCAACCCTGGAATGCATATGTGTCTTCCATCAGATCTAATCTTGCACAAACACCATTTCAATAATGGCACCTCTCTTTGTTCCAACGCTACTCAGATGCTCTTTTATTTTTCTGCTCTTTTGTTTTTTTGTGTTTTTTTTTAATTTTTCTTTTCTTTCTCTTAAAAAAGGGTGTTGTAATAATTTTTTTTCCAATGTTGTCAAAAAAAGGGGGAATATGTGATGAAAATGTAAACAATGCAATGCTGTAATGACATGTATACCCTTTACAAAAACTTAGGAAAAAAAAGAAAAAAAAAGAACAAACAAGGGATAACACCATTTCACAAAAGACCAGGGTAAACACAAAAGACAACAATAACCATAACAGGGACAAACACAGTGAACCTGTTATGATCCCTCGTGTGCCATTACGCAGCGCACAGAGGGAGGAATGAAAACCCACGTGCAGAGTATGATGTGTGCAATTTATTGAACAAAAATGGAGATTCAATCTAGCAAACAGTCACGATCTAAACAGGAGTGTGAGTTACAGTCATGGATAACACCAGGAGAGCAGGGACGCCTCAGAGATGCTCAACAGCCCGAGGGGGGAGAATGCCTAGTGCCACAGAACAGCTGACGGCACAAGGAGAAAGGCAAAAATAGACTTACAGGCTGGAGCGGACCGAGGCCATCCGTGCTGTCCGGTGTGAGTAGGCAAACAGGAACAGCCACTAACAACAAGTAACGAGCGGGTGTCAGGTGATGTTAGAGAAGGCTAAAGCAGTCAGGCTGAAAGTATAGTGCAGGGAGTGAAGGCTAGCATACACAGCGGGGGAAAGCGACTGTGTACAATGCGCAATGATCCGGCGATCTCTTCCCACTCAGAGCTTAAGTAATGACAATACTAATGAGGGAAGAGACCACCGGTGTGGAAATGTGTGGGCTGGACTGAATGGAAAACAGGTGTGCATGAGTGAGTGTCTGAGCATGAGAGTGGAGATGAATGGAGGCGTGTGGGTGTGTATGTGTGCAGGAGAGTGCGTGTGTGAGAACGAGAGTAAGAGTGTATATGTGTGTGTGCATGCGTAAGGGAACCCAATAATAAGAAACAGCTGGTGCCAATGACAGGAGGAGGAGGCATGGCCGAGCTGTCAGGGAGCGAAGGACCCAAAGGGCTTCCTGAAGCGCCTGATGGAAAATAAGCATACAATACACAAAATGGTCAAAATAGCCACAGTGTCAGAACTGGGTTTGAGACCATCAAACCCAAGTTCATGACAGAACTTAAAATGAAGCATGAAGCCAAGCATAACATAATGTGCACGCAACACAGCTGTGAAACCTCATTTTCTTTAAGAGGACTGGGGAAAGTGTGTGTCTATGAGGGAGGGGGCTGAAAAGTTCATAGGCTGACTAAGAAGGAGTTATGTTACAGCAATGAAACTAGTCATGCATTAAAGTCAACTTTTCTGATACTAACTACTGCATTGTTTCTTTTTGGATACACTGCCATTGGAGACTATGTTGAAAACTAAACTACATTTGGTCAGATTTGATCTCTGCATCATGGTCAGCCTATGAACTTTTCAGCCCCCCTCGTAGAGTGGCTGGGAGTGTGACTGCATGCATTTAAGCAAATATCTATACACAGTCATGTGAAAAAATTAGGATATCCCATTAAATATTCAGTTCTTTGTTAAGAAATGTTCACATATCTATGTCTAACCTTGTTTTTGTTTTTCGTTTTTTGGATTTTTTAACATTTATTTTAGTCATTTTAAGTGGGAATGAATGTGGGGGGTGTCCTAAAATGGAGGGGGGGGGGGTCCTAACTTATTCCTCACTATTTGTTTAGAATTATATTTTACAGAAAATTTGAAAAAAGTCTTTCATTCATTTTTAATTGTTAAGTTGTATTACATGAATCTCCCAGTATTTTAAACACTGATATTAAATATCCATATGTCCAAATATGTTTTAAAAAAACACACACACACACACAGTCTTATACATGGTATCCTAATTTTTTCACATGACTGCATATGCATGTGTGTGTGAATATACAATACAATATATGTATATGCAATTATGGGGTAATCTTACCCTCACTAAACCCTCCCAGTAACACAACCCCTCCTATTATAAATATAAGAGATCAGCAATGCTGAATAATTCCCTGCGTGATTGGAAATAATATTGGGAAGCCTGGAGCACAAAGATATGACTTTTAATTTGGTTTGCTGATGCATTCTGATGGATTAAAAATTGTACATTAGCGTGATCTTAGACAGGCAGAGATGGATTTCCTGCCCACTTTTTTCACAGTTTACTTTTTACAGCATATACTAACACACTAGGGATGTTATTTTTAAGCTTCAATTATGTTTAAACCATTTAATATCTTGATGGATGAGGAAAGTTAATCTGAAGGAAAAAAAAACATTTCTCAAAGTAGATTGTTCATTATTTTGAAGTCTCTCTGCCTGAGGTGGATAATGTATAAACTGGATATTACTAACCCTCCCCCCGCCAAGCTATTATCCAGCTGAAGTTTAGTGACATAACCAGGGAAGGTGGCCCCATTAAACTATCAGTTTCTCCCATTATTTCTCCATCATACAGCAGTAATTTCACAAATTAAAGCATCATTGTGACTCTTTTATATGCAGTGCCTTAAAGCAACACTACATAACATTTTTCACCTTAAAATGATGCTCACAAAATCATTTGATAGCCCATCAGTCTTTGTTCAAGCAAATGTCACTTCTATTATTGAATGAGCAGCCTGCATCA
Source organism: Pholidichthys leucotaenia (assembly GCA_020510985.1). NCBI lineage: Eukaryota > Metazoa > Chordata > Actinopteri > Cichliformes > Pholidichthyidae > Pholidichthys > Pholidichthys leucotaenia. The sequence goes on along the minus strand of CM035836.1, from coordinate 437,842,097 downwards.
CCTGCAATGGCAGTAGGTGGCTTTGGTGTTTGGGTAAGAACACTAAAAAATACTATAAATGACACATTTTACACCCTGCCTCCCAATAGTCAATTATAGCACGTGATGTCAGTCAGGTACTAACATAGCAGAGACAACGAAGAAACCAAAAAGGACCTTGTCAGAGTAAATGAAGAAAAGAAAGTAAGCAAGAGCCCAGACTAAAGTCAGTGGTGGACTGGCTTACACTCGATGGTGGGAGCAAAAAGCTATAAAGGGCTGGAAGAATTTCCTTGTTGCTGTTGCCATGCCCCCGTGTTTTTTATGTTTCCAAACAAGGCGAAGGCTTCTGAATTTGCTGGTTCCTTATCCATTAACTTGTAACCAAATGCACATGGCTTAGCTATGTTTTTAACAGTTACATGGACTAGAAAGCACATACAGTGGATATAGAAAAGAACGCTGACAACTTTCTGGGAGAGGGCAGCAGGTTTTCCTCTAGAATTTGATAGTGTTTTGCCCCATCTGTTTCTCCTTCTATCGTGAAAGGTGCTCCAATTCCTGCTGCAAAAAAGCACCCACTCAACAGGATATTCCATGCTTTACCGAATGGTGTAATTTGAATGGTGAGCTGTACTGACTTTCCACCAGACATACTGTATTAGTTGGCGTTAAGACCTAATAGTTCAATTTTAGTCTCATTTGGCCATGACACCTTTTTCCACTTGGCTTTTAGAATCGTCAAAGTGCATTTAAAGACTTTTTTTCTTACAACTCTTCCATACAAGCCACATTTGTGATACTTTTGTCACATGCATGCAAAGACCACTCATTGTCATCAGTTCCTGCAATTGCTGTAAGCATCTTGGTAGCCCTTCTAACCAGTTTCCTCCTTGATCTTTCATCCAGTTTGGAAGGACACTCTGGTCCAGGGAGTGTCTCTGTTATACCAAACACTAGGGGTGGGAATTGCAAGGAACCTCACGATACAGTTCAGATTGCAATACTTAGGTCATGATGCAATACTATCATGATCCATCGCAATACTATACTGTATACCCCCCTTCCATTTCAATATAAAATTGTGTCTCCAAAGTACATTATCTGTTTCATACAAGTTTTCACTCTTTTCAACTTGCCATGACCACTTTTGTTTCTGTGGCTGCAGGCTGTCAGTCTTCCATGGGATGGTGTGTTGCTGTCCTTTTTGCTGCCCACATTCTTGTATTCCAGGGGGCTTTATTTTCTGCAGAGACACGTCACAGGGAGAGTGGTGGACTGTGTTGTTTACTTGGCTCACTCTGAGTTTGGAGGTGGTTTTGTGCATGCATAGGTGTTTTTTTGAGCAGCATTCCTTGCAGGTTGTGTGTCATGTAAAGGTTTTTTCTTCAGTCTTTGCTATAAAATCTGAAAAATGCCCGACATTTGAGTTAACTTTTCGCTGAATCTGACTGCATCTTAACTTGTACACCTGGCTGCAAATCTCACAAGACAAGCTATGACTTCACTGGACTGGGTGCTCACTTTGTGCCATCTACAGGTACATCTCAGAAAATTTGAATATCATGAAAAAGTTCAATATTTTTTGTGATTCATTTCAGAAAGTGAAACCCATATATTATATAGATTCATTACACAGAGAGTGATGTATTTCAAGTGTTTATTTATTTTAATTTTGATGATTATGGCTTACAGTCCGTGAAAACCCCAAATTCAGTTTCTCAAAAAATTAGAATATTACATAAAATTAATTTTAAAAAAATAGTTTTTGAATAGAAATGATGGTCGACTGAAAAGTATGTCCATGTACACACACAATACTTGGTCGGGGCTCCTTTTGGATTAATTACAGTATTAATGCAGCGTGGCATGGAGGTGATCAGCCTGTGGCACTGCTGAGGTGTTATGAAGGTCCAGGTTGCTTTGATAGTGACCTTCAGCTCGTCTGCATTTTTGGGTCTGGTGTCTCTCATCTTCCTCTTGACAATACTCTATAGATTCTCTATAGAGTTTAGGTCAGGAGAGTTTGCTGGCCAATCAAGCACTGTGATGCCATGGTCATTAAACCAGGTTTTGATACTTTTGGCGGGGGGAGGGGGTGCCATGTCCTGCTGGAAAATGAACTCCGCTTCTCCATAAAGCTTGTCAGCAGAAGGGAAGCTTGAAGTGCTCTAAAATTTCCTGGTAGACGACTGCGCTGACTTTGGTCTTGATAAAACACAGTGGACAAACACCAGCAGATGGCATGGGTCCTCAAATCATCACTGACTGTGGAAACTTCACACTAAACCTCAAACAACTTAGATTCTGTGCCTCTCCACTCTTTCTCTAGACTCTGGGACTTTGATTTCCAAATGAAATGCAAAATTTACTTTGATCTGAACAGAATTCATCTGCTGGTGTTGGTCCACTGTGTTTTGTCAAGACCAAAGTCAGCGCAGTTGTCTACCAGGAAATTTTAGACCACTTCATGCTTCCCTCTGCTGACAAGCTTTATGGAGAAGTTGATTTCATGTTCCAGCAGGACTTGGCACACACCCCCCCCCCCCACCGACACTGCCAAAAGTATCAAAACCTGGTTTAATGACCATGGCATCACTGTGTTTTGATTGGCCAGCAAACTCTCCTGACCTAAACCCCATTGAGAATCTATGGAGTATTGTCAAGAGGAAGATGAGATACACCAGACCCAACAATGCAGATGAGCTGAAAGTCACTATCAAAGCAACCTGGACCTTCATAACACCTCAGCAGTGCCACAGGCTGATCACCTCCATGCCACGCTGCATTAATACTGTAATTAATCCAAAAGGAGCCCCGACCAAGTATTGTGTGTGTACATGGACATACTTTTCAGTCGGCCATCATTTCTATTCAAAAACTTTTTTTTTTTTAATTAATTTTATGTAATATTCTAATTTTTTTGATAAAGTGAATTTGGGGTTTTCATGGGCTGTAAGCCATAATCACCAAAATTAAAGTAAATAAACACTTGAAATATATCACTCTTTGTGTAATGAATTGATATAATATATGGGTTTCACTTTCTGAAATGAGTGACAAAAAATATTGAACTTTTTCATGATATTCTAATTTTTTGAGATGTACCTGTAGTGGACTGAAAACACAATTGGTTGATTAATACCCAAGAGTTTGCAACATTTACATGAATATATATAATTAATAAAGGATTGGTGTATCATTGCTAGTGCCAAGTATCACGCTACATCGCCAAGTCTTTTATCCCACCCCTACCAAGCACTTTCTACTTCTTAATAAAGATAGCATTGTACTGGTAAAGCTTTTTTTCTGTCACGTTACCTTTTGTGACCACTGGGTAGCAGTAAAGTTGTAAAGTTGCATACTGTAGATTTTTTACTTTTTAGCTCATATCGGCAAAGGCCAAGTGGTTGCAAGCTCTCACGCACTGCATACGCTATCAGTCTATCCTTCCATATTGCACGAGAATCATTGCTCCTCCTAGGCAATTGCCCTGAAATTGACCAAACTCATGCTCGATGATCATCAGGTGAGTCTGCATCCAGTCTGTGGTTAGGATTAAGCCATAGGTCAAAAGTCACAAGTTATGAGTACATGTCATTTGAAATTTCAGTAGACCTAGGTGCAAATAAGATGAAAGCTCTTCCCGGCCTTGATGTGCGTTCTTCAGGCGTGAATGAACTACTCTAACACTGATGGTCAGGTTACATTATACTAAGAAGTATTTTTTTTTTCTTCAGAAATGTCAGTGTCACATTGAAACAAAATTCCAAATGTTTCCCTGTTTTTACTCTTTCACCCATCTTTCAGTGCCTCTGATATTTGAAGGTCTCTTTTCATCTGCAAATGCCAACACAAAGAAATATTGTCACCAGCTGCTGTTTTTTTTCCTGCTCTTTTCCTATCCCACCTCACTCTCCACCTCCCACGGTGCAGCTTCGACGGGCAGCCAAGCCAGAATTATACACCAGGTCAGCACTAATGAGCAGGTTTGGAACATTTTTCTCATATCTATCAAGATGAATCTGCTGATCTCCTGCTTCTCCAACCTTCTCTCTTATTCTGTTTGTTGTCTCTGGTTTCAGAGAGGCTCACGGCTGTACTTGCTCACACTCAAGCTGCTTTGGACCCAAATTTTAAGACTTTTTAATAACACAGGAACTTTTGAAAAGCTATATGTAGAAATAATGGGCATCCAGGAGATTCAGTTGGCCTAATGCATATGCCCAGAGTCAAGCCTAGACCCTTTTTTGGCACCTCTCCAATGTCCAATGCAATAATAATGAGTCCTCACTCTTGGAATAAAGCAAGGGTTTAGAAAGAAATACTGTCATGAGATAGATATCAATTCCAAGCTTTTTAGCCTCCTTTAAGACCTTTAAGATCTACCAATCCCCTTTTCCCATCAAACGAATCACACAATCGTCTTTTACGAGCAGTCTCGAGGAAGAGACTTCATTGACTTTCAATTACTAAATGTGGGATATAACTGGTCTAATATGGAAATCTTGTAAAACGTTTCACCGGGGACAGCGAAATGGGATTTGCGCTTGAAGTGAACACTGGAATTGTAAGGTAATGGGGGATATATCCTTCCACATATCGGGCAGACAAACGGATTTGCTTTCGCTGAAAATCTTTCCGACCTTGTTCCAAACCCATTTGGAGGTGTAAATTCACAACGCCTCCCCCTCTCAGAAGTCAAATTTACCCCAGCTCCCTTGATAATTTCTTCCGATCCATTACCCAGCATGCTGACGCGCTGTGCTGTTTGTAGCTACTGTGCAGCTGTGTCTGCTGCAAAAACACACAATCAACCGGAGGCAGGCCTAGCAAACACAAAAGATTTTATTTGGTAAACAGGGTTTTATTTGATTTCCTGTTGTGCTCCAGCATACAGTAGTGGGAAAGTGCTATTGTGTTCATTAGCTTGTGTGCATTAGCAAAGGCATCTAATGGTTTATGCATACAAGGCCAACAGCGGAGGGCTCGGATGATTTAGGGTGATGCTCATTTTATGGAAATCAAAGCAAAAAATAAGAGCAGTTCTTGTAATGCATAGACGCCTCCAATCACTCTAGTTTTCTGCTGTCTCTGTCAAGACAATTCTACCCCCCCCCCCACACACCTAACCACCCAACCTCCTTCACCTTCTCTCCACCCTCTTCTCTTGTTGCTGTCAGAACGCATTAGGACATTGCTAACGAGTGACTCAAATTAGGATCCCCCACAGTCCTATCCAGGTGTGGGTAATGAGGTAGGAAGGCAGTAGACTGGGGATCCTCCTCCACTCTTTCACCCGCTAAACAAGAGAAAACAATATTTTACACTGTTGCAGCCACACATCAAAATATTCCCCAGTGTCCCCTAAACAATGCTTTTATGCTGGTGATGTGACAGACAAAAATGAGAAAGTAAGTGAAAGCCAGACAGTTTTGCACATAAGCTGATAAACTACACAAGCACGGACGCTGTTGCTTTTGTGACAACTGCTTTTTGTTTGTATTGGTATAGATTTATGAAAACTAACAGAGCAATGCCATAACGCTGACAGGCTTAATGATATGGAAATTGAAGTTGTGAGTTTGTGAAATGCAGTCATGACTTCTCTTCTCAAGGCCATCAGTTAGATCTGAGCTGCGGCGGCTGATTGGCCGTGATCTGTTATCATCCCTGTGGCCTGGCCTCACACAGACAGGCCAAATAGGCGGTCTCCCTCCACTGGAGGTGGAAATGAATTGGGCCTCAGATCCCCACTTCTTGTCTCCCTGTCTACCTATCCAGGCCATCTCACTTTGTTTGACATGCAGGGTGCAAGCAGAGGATATGCATGTGTCTGTGTGTGTGTGTGTGTGTGTGTGTGTGTGTGTGTGTGTGTGTGTGTGTGTGTGTGTGTGTTCTGATTAGCCAAAGCCTCAACTTTCCAAAACTACCAAATGACTGACTGCAGCCCCATTTCATTGAATCCAATTACCTTCAATTCTTTCCCGGGCCGATATGACGCTCTGAAGCAGCGGTGTCAGCTAAATATTCAGGGACTCACAGTTTCCCTGTTCTTCATCACTGTCCATCAGGCTGCCATGAATTATCAGGAGCAACAGAGGCCTTGACAGAGTGACACCGTCACAAATGATGGCCATGATCCGCCTTGCATGGAAGTTTGGAGAAAAACTAATCTTATTACCATCTCTCCTCGCTGCCTCAGCATGTTTCTAGTTCAGGAGGGTTCTTTTCTTTTACTGTTTGAGTTACCAGAAGAGAAGCACAGACAGGAATCTGGATTTTCCATATATACATGTAATAAGGTTCACTGGTTGTCTTTTCCCTGTCTGCTGGGTTGTTAAGCTGTCACTCCAGGCATATACACAACATCGCCTCTCAGCCCCTGCACTCCTTTATTGAACCTTGTGCTGCATGAGGATAATAATGTTAACTCAGCTCAGTGGGTATCACTCACAATAATGCAGACGTCAAAGCAGAGAACCTGAACAAAGCTGCAGAGACTGGAAATAGAAAGAACTTGGTACTGGTCCAAGAAAAGATAATAATTTAGATTTACGTGGTAACGTCTTCTGAGTGTATACTGCTTTACTATTGACATAAATGCACAACCATGAATACAGTTACCTTGTTTAAATGTCTAACCTCTAATATCCTCAGAAAACTATGAAAGCAATGTTACTAGTGGGGGGGGGCACATTAATTGAGTTAATCACGATTAAGTCAACACCTTGCTGATCACAAACATTTTTTTTTTTAAATTGCAATTAATCATGGAATGGAAAAAGCGGAACTTTGTGTGTGGTGGAACTCAAAACAGAGACTCATGAAGCCCAATCCATGGCATAAACTCCTCATTTTATTTCATTATGGGTTTTCAGATCAGTTTGCTGCAGTATTGCTGTCATAGTATGTGGACATATGGACCATACAGTGCATCCGGAAAGTATTCACAGCGCTTCACTTTGTACACATTTTGTTATGTTACAGCCTTATTCCAAAAGGGATTAAATTTATTTTGTTCCTCAAAATTCTACACACAATACCCCATAACAACAATGTGAAAAAAGTGTGGGTTTTTTTAGATTTTTGCAAATTTATTAAAAATAAAAAACTAAGAAATCACATGTACATAAGTATTCACAGCCTTTGCCGTGAAGCTCAAAGTTGAGCTCAGGTGTATTCTACTTCCACTGATCATCCTTGAGATGTTTCTACAACTTAATTGGAGTCCGCCTGGGGTAAATTCAGTTGATTGGACATGATGTAGAAAGGCACACACATGTCTATTTAAGGTCCCACAGTTGACAGTGCATGTCAGAGCACAAACCAAGCATGAAGTCAAAGGAACTGTCTGTAGACCTCTGAGACGGGATTGTCTCGAGGCACAAATCTGAGGAAGGGTACAGAAAAATTTCTGCTGCTTTGAAGGTCCCAATGAGCGCAATGGCCTCCATCATCCATAAATGGAAGAAGTTCAGAACCACCAGGACTCTTCCTAGAGCTGGCCGGCCGTCTAAACTGATGGGCAGAAAGGCCTTAGTCAGGGAGGTGACCAAGAACCCGATGGTCACTCTGTCAGAGCTCCAGCTTTGCTCTGTGGAGAGAGGAGAACCTTCAAGAAGGACAACCATCTCTGCAGCGATCCACCAATCAGGCCTGCATGGTAGAGTGGCCAGACGGAAGCCACTCCCTAGTAAAAGGCACAAGGCAGCCTGTCTGGCGTTTGCCAAAATGCACCTGAAGGACTCTCAGACCATGAGAAACAAAATTCTCTGGTCTGATGAGACAAAGATTGAACTCTTTGGCGTGAATGCCAGGTGTCATGTTTGGAGGAAACCAGGCACCGTTTATAACCACGCCAGTGGTGGCAGCATCATGCCGTGGGGATGTTTTTCAGTGGCAGGAACTGGGAGACTAGACAGGATAGAGGGAAAGATGAATGCAACAATGTACAGAGACATCCTGGATGAAAACCTGATCCAGAGCACTCCTGACTTCAGACTGGGGTGATGGTTCATCTTTCAGCAGGACAACAACCCTAAGCACACAGCCAAGATATCAGAGGAGTGTCTTCAGGACAACTCTGTGAATGTCCTTGAGTGGCCCAGCCGGAGCCCAGACTTCAATCCAACTGAACATCTCTGGAGAGATCTGAAAATGGCTGTGCACCAACACTTCCCATCCAACCTGATGGAGCTTGAGAGGTGCTGCAAAGAGGAATGGGAGAAACTACCCACAGATAGGTGTGCCAAGCTTGTGACATCATATTCAAAAAGACTTGGGGCTGTAATTGCTTACAAGGTGCATCATCAAAGTATTGAGCAAAAGCTGTGAATACTTATGTATATGTGATTTCTTAGTTTTTTATTTTTAATAAATTTGCAAAAATTAAAAAAAAAAAATTCACATTGTCATTATTGGGTATTTGTGTGTAGAATTTTGATGAAAAACAAATTAATTTAAACCCTTTTGGAATAAGGCTGCAACATAACAAAATGTGGAAAAAGTGAAACACTGTGAATACTTTCCGGATGCACTGTATCAATGCACAATCCCAACCTGAACAGAGAGAAGAGAAAAGACCAATGGTGAGGCGGATGCATGGCTGCCGAGGAGGGCTAACACAAAGCCTAACACTAATCTCGGATAAACACCACTTCCATCAATTCTTTTTGCCTATGTCCCCTCCCTAGAAAACAAACTGGACTATCTACTACTGGAATTCACATCAAAAAGGGAGGTGAGAGATGCAACTGGTATAACAACTAGTAAGCAAACAACTGGTGTAATAATACTAAACTGGTCACTAGTTGTTTGCACGTGCAGTATTTCTGCAGTACCTATGAGTTTTTTTGGAGAGTTTGGGTAGTTGTTGTCATTTTTACCTCCGTCAAGGAGGTTATGTTTTCATCAGTTGGTTTGTCTGTCTGTCTGTCTGTCTGTCTGTTTGTTAGCAAGATAACTCAAAAAGTTATGGACGGATTTCCATGAAATTTTCAGAGATTGTCAGAAATGGAGTATCCTACAGATGATTAGATTTTGGTGATGATCTGAGAGTGCATACCTCCACCAAGGGCTTTGTTTGTATTTGTGCAGCAGGATTACACAAAAACTACTAGATGGATTGGGATGAAATTTTCACCAGAGGTGGTTCTTGGGCTAGAGAGGAACCCATTATATTTTGGTGATTGTCTGACAATGCATACCTCAGCCAAGGCTCTTATCTTCTCACAATGTGTTAGCAACAATACTCCAAAACTGATGGACAGACTTTGATGCAATTTTCACCACAAGTGGCTATAGGCCTACACACAAACCCATTACATTTTGGAGGTAATCCATGCGAAACGGAAGGAGCCTTGGCGGAGGTATGTGCTCTGTGAGTGCTTTTCTAGTTGATATGTTGAAAGCTTTAAATAAACATGGAGTTCCAGAAAGCAAGCACATTGTGTTGTGTGTGGAATGTGGTGTATGTGTCTTGCCACTCCCGTTTGCGGGATGACGTCAGGCGGGCTGTGGCACCACTGTATATAGTTCTGTGTGTTCCTTAATAAAGGTCAGTTTATTGCTTGACATAAGCAGAGTCCGGTCTCCCATTATTCAGTCATAACATTTTGGCGATGAGAATAAACCATGGAGGCGAGTGGGCTACCTTCATCTCTACAGCTGTTTCTGGAGTGTCCGGCAGAGCCAGCGATCCTGTGGCCGGACCGGGTGGCCATGCTTGGGGGATACATTGCTGAGCTGGGTCTAGGTAGACTCGGCGGGGACTGAGGACAAACGCTCCTGGGCCACCGTTTAGGCGTAGAGGGTCAGAGAACTCTCCCCGTGTTGGGAGAGATGGAGGCTTATGCAACTGCTGTCAAGCGGTTGGCTGGAGATTTTGCCGAACATACAAAGGACAAGAAGCTGTGGGTAGTAAAGCTGTTGGTGCCTAAAGGAGCTAAGCTAGTTAGCTCAGAGAAGCTAAGAGTTCAGTCTGTGCCAACGGTGAGGTTAGCCACGAAGCTAGGTGCATGCCAAAACCAAGCTACAAGCTACCAGCTAGGTATCGAGGGGGATCCAGAGCCCCCGGTCACCGAAAATGGCAAGCCAGCCGAGGAGCTCAGCACGGTGCATGACTGTAGCGCTGCCGGTGAAGACGGCACGGTGAGCAGAGACAGCATGGAGGGACAGCAGCGACCGGACTCAACTGAGTTTTCTTCTTTTTTTTCCCCTCCCCCTTGTCCTGTCAGGCAGCTAGGTAAGCAGAACTCTGTTACCCTTATTGTGCCAAAACAGATTTACTTTGCCAAAAGGAGCTTTATACAGTACCTCACTATGTACTGTATATTGTTGTAAACTCCTCCTGTAATAACTTTCAATACTTTATCTAAATTATTTTACCCATGGAGGACCCGACAGGATGGGGAATAGGGGAAGGAAGTGTGTAGAGGGGGAAAGAAAAGGGAGGGGAACAGACAAAATGACAAACAAACCAACAACTAAAACAAACAGAAGACAAAATGCTTCTTCCACCGAAGATGTCTCAACACAAGTCTGGTATCTGCACCTGTTAAAGGAGAGACATTTGTGCATGTGCGTCTGTGTGCATATACGTGAGAGCGTGCGCAAAATAAGTGTGTGCATGTGAGTGGTTTGTCAGGAAACATACGAAGAGGGGGGTCGGTCGCAGCAGCTCTCCCCCCGGGAACCCCGAGCAGGTAAGGCAGTGTCACCAATCCCCACAGAGCACAAATGCCCGAGGTCAGCAAGCCCCAGGAAAGCCAGGCATCTGCTTCCGGAGGGATGATTGAGGGAGGCCAGGCCGCCAAGCAGCTGGAGCAGCGGGCCCACATCCCTGGGCCCGCCAACCCCCCAGTGGGGCCAATGCCAGTCCCTGGGCCCCAGGCACCAGGAGGCCAGTGACCCCATCCCCCAGGCCAGAGACCATCCCGCACCCCCCAGTGCGAGCCCCCCCAGGCACCCCCACAGTGCCCCCCCCCTCCCAGTGCCACTGCCGGGGACCCCCATGCCCAAAGAAGTCCCCCCCCCCCCCGCCCAGGGGAGCCCACATAGCCAAGTTTTCCCCACAGCTGGAGTCGGGGCAGCGGGAGAGGGGCCCCGTTGCTTGATCGCCTCCTTGGCTTGGTGCTCTTGCGGGTCAGCCTGGGTATTGTGGATGCTATGCCCCAGTCCAGGGCCACTGTGGGTGCTACGCCCCAGCCTGGGGCCACCGTGGGTGTTACGTCGGAGCCCGGGGCTACCGTGGGTGCGTCGCCCCAGTCCAGGTCCGCTGTGAGTGCCGCACCTCAGCCTGAGGTTGTCAGGGACTCCCCATCCTCGCCGGAAGTCCCCACAGCACAGCATCTTCCCTCGTCCGGCCCACTCGCTGGCTAACCACCACCATCGCCGGTCCCCACTGTTGGCCAGCAGTTTTTGTTGAAGACCAATCTGCCACTGCACCGGTTCCGCTTTCCCCATGCTGATGACCAGGCGAGTTGCTGGGAGCCTGGGTTCCAGCTGCCTCTGCCTGGGGAGGGCGTGTTGTGCTCTGTGGACCAGTGGCTCATATACTCTGAGAGGTCACCTGACGGGTTTTGCCATCCAGTCGGGTGGTTCTGGTACTCTGGATGGCCACCGGACGCATTTTGCCCTACGATCTGGTGGGTTTGGCACTCTGGTAGGCCACCCGAACTGCCTTAGCCTCCGTCCTAGAGCCATGGAGTTTGGGCCACCAGGTTCAGATTCAGGTTCAGGTTGTGGATCTCGAGTGTTTTCTTTTGGTTTGTTTTTGTTGTTTGTTTTGTCTCGGTCCCTCCGTGCCTGGGTTCCCCCTCCTCCCCCTCGGGGTGGATTGTTTTTCTGGTTTGTTTCACACTATATGTTTTTCTATAGATGCAATATATACTGCTCAAAAAAATAAAAGGAACACTTTGTAATCTGAGTCAGCTGGACTACCCTGCCACAATTTCTTCACTTTAAGTTTTGGAGTGTTTTCATTTCCATCAAAAGACGTGGCATCTTTTCATTCTTAACACATTATCCAGTCCATATCAGTGTAGATATCCAGCTTATTTTTTCCCATTAAAATCTGATGTGTTTTCAAAGTGTTCCTTTAATTTTTTTTGAGCAGTATATTTTCTGAGATCCTTTGCTGAAAATGCATAGTTCTCATTTTCTCTTTGCCTATGATATGTGGAATCTCTGTCAAGGACAATGAACCTTTTGTTTTAGTTTGCTCTTGTTGGGGGGGGGGTTCTTGTGGGGGGGTTCATTTTTCTTTTGATGTTGCTCTGGGGTGTCTGGGCTCCACCCTTTGAGGGGGGGCACTGTCATGATCCTGGGGCACGGGGGGGGGGGGGGTGGTGGCGCCCAGTTTCCGGTCTAGTTTAATGTTTTTCTGTCCGTTTGTTCCTTGTTTTCATGTCTGTTGTATTTTGTTCCTGTTTTTATTTTTGTCATTTCGCATCTGTAGAATTATTGTGTACATTTTGGGTTCTGTTGTGATTGTATCTTTTTGGTTTCCAGTTGTGTTTTATTTTGACAGCACTGTGCAGCTTACGGCTGTCAAACTGTTTGGAGCTGCACAGCTGATTTCTCCGGTTTCCTCCCACATGCCAAAAACATGCAAGTTAGGTTAATTGGCATCAAACTGGGGATTCTAAATTGTCCTTAGGTATGACTGTGAGAGTGAATGGTTGTCTGTCTCTCGGTGTTGGCCCTGTGACGGACTGGCGATCTGTCCAGGGTGTACCCTGCCTCTCACCCAAAGATGCTGGGATAGGCTCCAGCCCCCCAGTGACCCGAAAAGGATTAAGCGGAAGAAGATGAATGAATGACTGAATGAATGAGCTGCTATTCATTCTGTTACTCATGGATCCACACCTGTGTCTTATTATGTATTGCATATAAGGGCATGGCATACCTCTGGGGTTTGTCGTGTCCTTCTTCCACGTATTCCTGTCCTCAGGAGCAGTGCTGTGTGTCCTGAGTGTGCTGGGGTCCCGCTGTTGAGGAGAGTAGGTGTGCTCCATCCAGGTATGTTTTCCCTTATTTCCAGCCATGAGCCCCGCTGCCTCTGGGTGTGCTCCAGCTGGATTCCACCCCCTTTGCTCGGCATTCCAGCTTCATGTCCCCCTGGATGTTGAGCCTCGCTCTCCTGCAGCGTTTATTGTGTTTTTGTATGTTAACATTCGTGTCTGTTTTTACAGTAATAAATGTGCAGAAACCACAGTGTGCGTTTGGTGTCCTTCAATAACCCTTGAAAAGGGCCATTCACAACACGAATGTTAATAAGAGTTTGAAAAACTAGAAAAGTGACCAATTTATTGCACATAATATACTATTAAAAAAAGTTGTGATTTAAGTGCAATTAATTGTGATTAACACACAATTTCAAAAGATTAATCATGATTAAAAAATTTTGATCATTGCCCACCATTGAACAATATCATATGAAAGGGATTGACAGCATGGCTTTGATGTAAACACGACAAAGCCGGGTACTGAAACATCAGAGTGCTGATGTCCCAGTACAATGTACAACACCACCTAACAACAAGACCTAACTTGAAAAAACCCTCTAACTCTGCTAGACTTAATTTTAACAAATGTCCCTCACAAATATACAGTTCCATCTGTGTTTGCAAATGATATTAGTGATCATTGTGCTGTTGCCACAGTCAGAGTTACTAAAATCCCTAAAATTAAATCCTGTCTTTTGATAAAACGTGATTTGAAAAATTTTAATGAACAAGGATTTTTGCATGATCTATCTGGTTTTGAATGGGAGAAAATCTACCTTATTCCTGATGTTGAGAATGCCTTTAGTGAAGGTTTTATCAGTCCAGTTAATATGCATGCTCCACTTAGAAAGTATAGAGTTAGCAGTGGTAACAATGCTTGGTTTTCACCTCAATTATCTACTTTACTTCATGAACCCAGTGTGGTATGGGCAAAAGCTAGGAAAATTGATCTTAGTTCTGATTGGCTGCTTTTTAGACATTTGTGGAATTTATGCACTGCAGCTATTAGAAAAGCAAAAGCTGATTATTTTTTGAATGAAACTTCAAATAATTTTCCTACAAAATCCTACAAAATTTGGAAGACAATAAAATCAGTCAGTGGAGAAAAAAATAACATTGAGCTTCCACCATGTATTGTGAAAGACTCACAAATAATCACAGATAAGGTCAAAATGCTTGATTGTTTTAATGAGCATATTATTTCCTCTGGTTTTGCTTTCAATTCTTCAAATTTTACCCCAGGAAACCCCTTCACTGTGAGATCAAACAACATTTATTCAGTAAATCAAACATTCAGTTTTCAACATGTCTCAGTCTCAGAGGTGTACAAAGGCCTTAAACTTTTAGATGTTAAAAAATCTTCTTGTCCAGATCTTATAGAGCCTTACTTTTTAAAATTAGCTGTTGGGTTTATTGCCTATCCACTGACATATTTATTTAATCTCTCCCTGGGCACAAATGAAATTCCAGCCATATGGAAATCAGCTTTTTTTTTCTCCCTTTGTTCAAAGGGGGAGATTCAACTGACAAATAATGAAAGCAGCAAAGTGCTGATGCCTCGGTGCCAGAGTCTTGGCGGTGGTATGCGTTCTCGGATCTTCACCAAAATGTTATGGGTTCCTCTCTAGCCCAAGCACCACCTCTGACAAAAATTTCATCCAGTAGTTTTTGAGTACACACATGTGCAGTGAAAATAATCTGTCGTTCACATGCCCATACTGTTGGCGGTAGTCAAGAGCCACCAACCTGATTTGAACAGCTGCAATCCAAACACAAAGAAGAGCACGGTGGCAGACGTTTTTAATGGTGGAAGTGATGGAGGTACGTGAATACTGTGACGTCTGCAAGGTTCACACAAAGAAAATGGAGCAGATGGCTGTAATCAACCAGATTTATTTTACACACACCCCAACCCCAACTTGCCACTTAGTACACAGAGCAGGGGAGGTCATTCTCACAGACCCCTGTTTGAATCATGGTTACACACACAGATACATCTTGCCCTAATCCTGCTAAACACTGCTGGGTCATTATAATGCAGTTATAATGACCCAGCAGTATAACTCAGAAATAACACATTTAACACACACAGTAACGTTTCAAACTGGCAAAGCATGCTGGGAAATTCACTTAACATGGCCCCAACGTTACACTGCCCCCCCCCCCCCCCCCGGGTTTGTGTCCCCAGAAAAATTAAAGTCCAATTTAAAAGTCCAATACAAACTCATCCAGGTGTCGGGGCGGTCTTCGGCGCCGGTGGCCAACACGTACAGGCCCCCTAGTGTCCATCTGGGTCTCGGTCGGGGTATCGGGCCGGGATGGAAGCTCCGGTTCGTCCACCAGCGGTGCAGATGGCCGATACGGGGCGAGACGGTCACGATGAAGAACCACAACCCGGTCCCTTTTTCTAAGCCTCACCCTGTACACCACATCTGACAGTCTCTCCAGGACCACGCATGGCCCCGACCAATGGCTCGCCAGCTTCGGTGATCGTCCTCTCTTCCTCTCAGGGCAGAAAACCCAGACTCGATCTCCCGGTGCAAAGTCCCTCCCCTGGCAGCGGGAGTCATACGCTCGCTTCTGCCGACCCCCTGCCGCTGCCAGGGCCTCTCGAGCCAGCTCGTGCACCGTATGGAGACGTTCTTTCAAACAAAAAAAATAATCCAATCCAGGTTTTCCTTCCACCTCCGGCTCAGGGGGACAACCGAATACCAAATCCACTGGTGTGCGCAGCTCGCGTCCAAACATGAGCGCCGCAGGGGTGCACCGGGTAGATTCCTGAGCTGCCGTCCGGTACGCCCACAAAACAAAAGGCAGATGCAGGTCCCAGTCTCGCTGTCGCTGGTCCACTAGGATAGCGAGCTGGGTGGTGAGGGTCCGGTTGAATCGTTCGACCAGGCCGTCGCTCTGTGGATGCAGTGGGGTGGTCCGGGTCTTCCGGATGCCCAGCCGTTTGCAGACCTCTCCGAAGACCTCCGCCTCGAAGTTCCGACCCTGATCGCTGTGCAGCTCCTCCGGTGCGCCAAACCGACAGAACATTTCATCCACCAGCTTTGATGCCGTCGTAGCGGCGCTCTGATCCGGGACCGCGTACGCCTCTGGCCACTTAGTGAAATAATCCATCGCGACCAGTACGTAGCGGTTCCCCCGGTCCGTGGTCGGGAAAGGGCCCAGGATGTCCACTCCCACTCGCTCCATCGGTGCCCCCACCCGGTACTGCTGCAGGGGAGCGTGGGATCGCTGAGTTCGTCCCTTCTGAGCTGTGCATGTGTCGCAGCAATGAACGTGGAGCTCCACGTCCTGATGACAGCCGGACCAGTAGAACCGGGCCCGAAGGCGCTGCAGCGTCTTTGTCACCCCGAAGTGGCCCGCTCCTACCGCCCCATGAACCAGCTGGAGTACTTTGGGCCGGAGTCGACGAGGAACCAGCAGCTGCCAAATGTGCCGCTGCCCAGCTGGAGTCTGCCACTGCCGATACACCACGCCCTCATGACAGCGGAGGTTGGCCCACTGGGAGTGTAGGGCCTTAGTCTCTGGGTCCAGCGGTGACACAACCTCCCAGGCGGGCCGCTGTCCTGCGTCCAGCCACTGCCGAACCCGCGAAATGACCGGGTCTCTGTCCTGCTTGCTCTGCAGCTGCTGCATGCCAAGAACCTCTGTGACGTCATCGCCGGGGAGAACTGCCTGATCATCTGAGGAGGGGCTGTGCATCGCTGCGTGATTCCTGCTCGCAGCGGCTCGGAGAGCGGCAGCCCGTGGGGCGATTTGGTCCCGATCTTCAGCCCGTTGGCAGTGACGACACTCCTCTGTCGCGCAGGGGCGCCGAGACAGCGCGTCAGCGTTGGCATGGAGGCGGCCTGCCCGATGCACAATCTGGAAATTATAATCCTGCAGTGCCTCCAGCCACCTTGCCAACTGTCCATCCGGTTCTTTGAAATTTAACAACCAGGTCAGGGAAGCGTGGTCCGTCCTGAGCTGGAACCTCCCACCGTACACATACGGGCGGAAATGACGCAGTCCTTGAATGACAGCCAGCAGCTCTCTGCGAGTCACACAGTAATTTCTCTCGGCTCTGCTGAGAGTGCGGCTGAAGTAAGCGACTGCCTGCTCTCCATGCTCTCCCTCCTGGGATAGCACCGCCCCGATGCCCTGGTTGCTGGCGTCCGTGTCCATAATGAAAGGGCGGCTCGGGTCAGGATACTGCAGGACGGGGGCTCTGATGAGCGCTGCGCGAAGCTGGCAGAAAGCAGCAGCACAGCTGTCACTCCACTGGAACGGGCGTCCTTTCTGCGTCAGCTGATGCAGCGGGCTGGCAATGGTGGCGAAGTCTTTCACAAACTTCCTATAATAGGAGGCCAATCCAAGAAAACTCCTCAGTTCTCCAACTTTCCGCGGCACTGGCCAGTCTCTCACTGTTGCCACTTTTTCCGGGTCGGTGGCAACCCCTGCTGCGCTGACGACGTGGCCCAAAAAGGTGGTCTCTCGCCGGAACAGGTGGCATTTCCTAGGGTGTAACCGTAGCCCCGCCTGCTGGATGGCTCCCAGCACCTCTCGGAGATTTGACAGGGCGCTGTCAAAATCAGCTGCATGCACCAGCAGGTCATCCAGGTAAACAACGCAGCGGCTCCTGGGCATGTGAGCCAGCACTCGCTCCATCAAGCGCTCAAAGGTGGCCGGAGCGTTGCAGAGTCCAAATGGCATTACTTTAAACTGGTACAGTCCCTGCCCGATGGAGAAGGCTGTTTTTTGGCGGGCCTCGGGTGACAGCTCTACCTGCCAATAGCCGCTGCGTAGATCCAGCGAGCTGAACCAGCTGGAGCCGGCGATGTGGTCCAGCGCGTCATCGATGCGGGGCAGGGGGTAGGAATCTTTCCTGGTGGCATCGTTCAGGCGTCGGTAATCCACACAGAACCGCCACGACCCGTCCTTCTTCTTGACCAGCACCACAGGCGCTGCCCAGGGGCTGCTGGAGGGCTCAATAACATCTGCCTCCAGCATTTCTCGCACTTTTTGTTCCGCCGCTGCCCGCCTTGAAAAGGGCAGCCGGCGTGGGTGGAGTCGAATCGGCCTGGCCTCACCGGTGTCGATCTCGTGCTGCACCAACCCGGTCCGGCCGCATTCCTCATCCTTCCCAGCGAAAACACCCACGTAATAGTCCAATAGCTCCCGCAGCTGGCGTCTCTGTTCCGGGTCCAGCCCGCTGCAGCTCCGCTGAAATAATTCCTCCACCGCCTGCTGCGTCTCTGCTGACACGTTGGCCCCTCCCCTTGCTGTCCCTGTGTGTGCT
The DNA here is from genome assembly GCA_020510985.1 of Pholidichthys leucotaenia. Classification (NCBI taxonomy): domain Eukaryota; kingdom Metazoa; phylum Chordata; class Actinopteri; order Cichliformes; family Pholidichthyidae; genus Pholidichthys; species Pholidichthys leucotaenia. The sequence continues at coordinate 437,823,821 of CM035836.1, read as the reverse complement.
CGTGCTCCCTCTGTCCGCGCTGGTGACGTCATCGTGTCCAGTGCTCGCGGTGGCCTGCCTGGTCCGGTCTGTCTTGGCGATCCCTCTATTGCGCGGGCCCCCGCGTCCCTTCTCTGGGTTCTGCTGTGGAGCATGATGGTCCGGTTTCCCAGCTGGAGGGAAGGTCCGGCGGTGTCGATCTTGGCACGCCAGGCTGTGAGCAGGTCTAATCCAATAATACAGGGGTCTTGGATGTCAGCCAGCCAGAACGGGTGTCTTATGTTCTGACCGGCCACCCCCACCACCAGCACTCTCCGCCCCTTCAGTCGGGCGCGCTCACCGGTAGCTGTGGTGACGCAGCGCTCGGTGGGTTCCCAACCCCGCAGAGCTGTCTTGCTCGTGCCCGGCAGTACGCCCGGTCGAACCAAGGAGATTGTAGAGCCGGTGTCAATCAGGGCCCGGATCGACGTCTTCCCCAAGCTGCACTGTAGATAGATCCCTGGAGAGTGTCCAACTCGGCCCACGCGCGGTGCCGGCTCCTCGGGGGAAACATCTGCTGGAGGTGGCCTGTCCCCGTTCACGCCACCTCGCTCTAGTTTAACGCCGGCGAGGGGCCGGTTTGTCGTGGGGTGGGTGCGGGGCAGTATCGCGCGATGTGTCCCATCTCTCCGCAGCGGAAGCACCCTTCCTCGCGCCGCCGAGGCCATCTTCTCCGTGGACGCGCCGCCGTGGTCTGCCGTAATTCCTCCTCCTCCCCCTCGCTCTCCATCGTAGCCTGGTAGGTTCTTCGGCTGTGCGTTGCTGCTTCAGCGGTGCAATTTATTAGCGGCTCTGCCCGCTCTGCTTCTGCCACTGCAGTCTTCCAGTCGCTCGCGGCATGGAGCCGTACGTGGCTCTGGAGCTGGGCCGGGCGGAGACCTTGGATGAAGCTCCGGAGGGCGAGCTTCTCTACTGCCTCCGGCGCGAAATCTGGGTAGCTGCGCCAGGTTAACAGCCATATGTCTGCAGCATAGGCTCCTAGTTTCTCCTGGTGGTTCCGGCGGCGGCGGGTCAGTTGTTCTTGGGCGTGCTCAGCGTCCGCTATTCTCCCAAATCGTCTCTGGAGCGCCCCTTGTAGTGCTGGCCAGCTGTGGTGCTCCTCGGGCCGGAGATCAGAGAGCGTGCAGAGGGCTTTCCCTTCCAAGGCCAGCGCGACCTGTACGGCGGTTTCCTCTGGTGACCAGCCGTTCAGCGCCGCAGTCAGCTCGACCTGTGTCAGGTAGTCATCTAATGTGGCTTCGCCGTTGAAACGGGGAATCTTGGCCCGCGGTCGAACAGGTGGGGTGGTCGTTTCCTGATCGATCGCCACCCTTGATCGCCGTGGGGTCGCCAGCCCGTGCTGTCCTGAGAAGGGTGGAACGTTTGCTCTGTTCTGCCCGCTCTGTCTTGAAAAAGACAGGAGGCGGGGTGCGCTGGCCCCGTCAGGTCCGCCGCTTCGTTCGTCCCGGCTCCAGGCTCCCGGTGGTGGTGTCTCGTCATCCATCATCAGCTGAGCAATGGCCTGCTCCAGCTGCCGGATCTCCATTCTGATCGCTTCCATTTGCTCCATGCCCACTCCTGACACCAGTGTGACGTCTGCAAGGTTCACACAAAGAAAATGGAGCAGATGGCTGTAATCAACCAGATTTATTTTACACACACCCCAACCCCAACTTGCCACTTAGTACACAGAGCAGGGGAGGTCATTCTCACAGACCCCTGTTTGAATCATGGTTACACACACAGATACATCTTGCCCTAATCCTGCTAAACACTGCTGGGTCATTATAATGCAGTTATAATGACCCAGCAGTATAACTCAGAAATAACACATTTAACACACACAGTAACGTTTCAAACTGGCAAAGCATGCTGGGAAATTCACTTAACATGGCCCCAACGTTACAATACAATGACAATCAAGACGAACAGTAGCTTTTGCTGTTTAGCGGCAGAGGAAGAAAACAGACTGGCAAAAAGACAGACATCTGTTCACCCAGTACTGGCGGATTGCTCAGTACTTTCCTGTAGTGGGAGTTTCCGGGAGCATGCACAGTTCACTGCGACCATTTGCGAGCAAGGAATGTTGGGACTTGGAGTTTTTAGCGAGTTTTTAACAAGTTTTACCTCGCCCTTCCTTTGCAAAACTAAACAGCAAAATCAGTGTGGAAACAACCGATGTGATAAATAAATGGTGTAGTTGCTGAATACTAGGGGTGTGCCACATTGTATTGTTCACGATAATACTGGTATAATTTTCTATACCAGTGTAAAAATGAATATAGCGATATTCGTTACGCTGCCAATGGAAGTAACGTGTTACCATAGAAACGACAAAAAAAAACATGGCGGGAGAGGCGCCGCTCTGTCCTTGGAACATCTGCATCTAGTTGTGAGGAAGTAATTTAGTTTTAAGGCTGTTTAATTTAGTTTTAAGGCTGTTTCAGACTGCTGCCTTCTTTAAAAAAAAAAAAATGGTGCAGCGATGCAGATAATCTGCCTGCATTTTTTCCCGCATGTCAATAACACAGCTTCAGTGAAAAGTTTTACGTCACCCTGAAAGAGTGTTGTTGACGTCTGAACTCTGAAGTGTCCAGAGGTTTATTTTTGTTCCCTTGTGGCTGCTCCAGATTGATTTATTCAACCAACCGAAGGAAAAAAAATCCGTTAACAGCTCCAGGAGTTGTCTGTGTAATGGAGATTTCTAACGTGGGTAAACTGAAAGAGAGAGAGATGGGATGTCTTGTCTGCCATTTCGCCAAACAGGTAGGCCAAATGATGAAATAATACTTTTAAATAACCCCACTCCCTCCCTGTTTTTTTTAGACTCTCTTCCTGACCCGGTGAAATAACACACTAAATTAATTCAATATGTTAAAATGACCAAAATCCCCTCATGCCCCAGAGCATAGAAATGAGATGAAAACAGAAATAATGTGGTGAATGATGTCTGTGGTTAAGTTAGACTGTTGTAGTTTAGGGTTTATGTTTTTAAATGTAATAAATAGGTTGCATTAACCATAGCTAAAGTGCTCTTAATAAGGTAATGTTTTCAGGACTATTCAGATGTTTTAAGAAAAGCCTTTATAATTTTCAAAACTACAGGCTGTATGTAGTCTGCAGTACCAGCTTTACTCTCATCTGCTTGTTACCGTTCTCTCCTAAATTTGTTTTATTTTCTCATTTTTTAAACATCTTTTCACAAGGGTACTTTTTTTTTTTAATTTTGAACGTTTTTGGTGACAAATTTGTGACCTTTTTCATGCAGAATTGTAACTTTTTACCTAAAGCCTTTTACCTTGTGTTTTTATTCAGATTAAAATTAAGATTAGTCAATCAGTTGTTTTAATAATCAATAGATCAGTTGACTATTAAAATCCAAATTTATAATTTTCCTCCTAGCTGAAGGTTATAATTACATTTATAACTAGTTTGATGCCTATTATTTTAAAATGTTGATCTACTATAACTGTGATGGTTTCTGGTTTCCAGCAAGGTGGCCTAGGATGAAGTGAAATTCCCTGCCTGAATTTTTGTCCCAGTCCACCCCTCAGTGCACTTAAGATGTGGTGGTTTATAATATTTTCTGGTAATATAACTGCTCTTTATAAACTGGAGAAGTAAGAGTTTGTTTTTACTGAATATGTTGAACATAATTAATGCTGGCCTGTGAAACTGTACTTTATAAATTTAAAAGAAAAAACTGTATTCTGTGTTATCGTGAAGAATATTGTTATCGTGAAAATTCACAGAAATATTGTGATATCATTTTTGGACCATATCGCCCACCCCTACTGAATACATGTTTTTTTTTTTTTTTTCAGTAACCGCTATTTTATAACAGTTCAACTCCACGTATTGTTAAAAAAAAAAAAAAAAAAAAAAAAAAAACAAACATGCTGTGTGCTGTAAAAAAGTCGCACTGCCCCCTCTAGTGGCCGGGTATAGTTATTACAATACATTTTTCCCGGCACCATTGACGGTACAGGTGAGTTCAATTTGTGTTTATTTCAAAAGCAAATCCTTATCTTGTAGCCACACATGTGACTTACTTAATGCCTTACATAATGCCTCACATCTTAGATAAGAACAAAGTGCAGGGTTTCCTTTGAGATAACAGGAAGCTGTGAAAGTGTAATCTTTGGTATGCAAGAGACTGCTTGGAGGATCCTTTGTGGGCCAAAGATGGTGTGGGGGATGCTAAGGGATTAAAGAGGAAATGCATTGTTACATTTGATAGGAATGCAATGTGACTTGTGAGCTGTGGGGAGACCTGGGTATATAAGGGACGAGTTTTTTCTGAGATGTCCTCTTTCTACTTTGCTCATGATGGAGACGTGTAATAACTGCCTTGAGACAAAACCTGCCTCGTCAATTACACACTCCACAATCTCAGAATTTTGGCAAATTAAAAGTCACAAAATTATGATGATACAATGATACAAGCCTTTAGTTCCACTGGGGCAGCTGTGGCGCAGGTGTAGTGTGGCCGACTACTGATCGGAGGGAGGGTCAGGGGTTCAAGTCCCACTCTGCCTGCAGTCTGCATGTCGAAGTGTCTTTGAGCAAGACACTGAATCCCCAGTTGCTCCTGGTGTGTCAGGCCAGTGCCAGTGCATGGCAGCTCTGCCACCATCTGTGTGTGAATGGGTGGATAGCAGGATCTGTAAAGCACTTTGGTCATCCAGAGATGAGAAAAAGTGCTATATAAGTGAATGCCATTTAATTTTGAGTGGGCAAGCTGAAACAGACAGGCAGACGGACAGCTGCACACATCCACAAACAGACGCATTGAGTGATTACTGTATGTCTCTCTATTTCACCGAGGCATAACTATAGGTCCATTTCAAAACTGTCCATTTTAGCAAGTCTTGGAATCACTAGTGAGTGCTCAATTAAGAGTTTTCAACTTCAAATAATATTTTATGTAGTTTTCAGTCTGGTTTCAGGAAAAAGTACAGCACTACTACTGCAGCTCTTAAAATTTTAAATGATTTTATTGAATTTTTAGACAACAAGCAACACTGTACTGCTCTTTTTATCGATTTATCTAAGGCATTCAACACTGTGGATCATAATATTCTGAAATCTCAGTTAATTAGTATTGGGCTGTCAGAGTAATCTGTTTGTTGATTTGAAAATTACTTGACTAGTGTGTTCAAGCTGATGGTATCATTTCAAATTATCTCAAAGTTTCTAAAGGTGTGCCCCAGGGATCAGTCCTTGGTCCACTCCTATTTATTTTATATATAAATAACCTTGATCAGGACATTCTGAATGCTAATATTAACTTTTATGCAGATGATACTGTGATTTGTTGTTCAGCACCAACATTAAGTCAAGCTTTATCTCAGCTGCAGCTAGCTTTTACTACTGTCCAACAGAACTTGAGTGACTTAAAACTTGCATTGAATGTAAACAAAAAACTTGTGATGTTTACAAATGCCAAGTCAAAACCTCAAATGTGATTTCTATCACTGCTGCTGACAGCTCAGTGATCAAGTCTGTATCTTAATATAAATATCTTGGGATCATGATGAATGATTCTCTTTCTTTTACTCCTCATATCCATTACCTAGTCAAAAAAGTTAAGATTGAAATTAGGTTTTTATTTTAGAATCAAATAATGTTTTTCTTTTGAAGCGAAAAAGAAATTTGTGGAGGCTACCTTCTTGCCTGTGCTGGATTATGCGAATGTTATATATATATGCATGCATCCTCAAAATCCTTACACACATTGGATACAGTATATCACAGAGCCCTCAGATTCATCACCAGTAACAAATCTCTTACTCATCATTGTTTGTTGTATGCCAGAGTTGGATGGCCTGCCTTGTCAGTTTGCAGACTCACTCACTGGCACTTGTTTATATACAAGGCCATTCTTTGACTTCTTCCTTTATATCTTGGGAATAATAATCAACAAAGAGGGTCTGGATCTTATAATCTTAATAGTCAGACTTTACTCCTGTTGTCTGTTCTTAGAGTCCGCAATGAAATGGGGAAAAAAAGGCATTTAGGTATTCTGCTCCCTTTGCTTGGAATCAGCTTCAAAGTGTGTTGATTCCTCTAAATGAATTTTAAATCAGTGATATATGATTTGAAGCAAGATACACTGAAATGTACATGTTTTTAAAATTAATATTTTATTTATGATTATCATTTTTAATAGATTGGTGTTTTTAAACTTCTGAGATGTAAAATTTTATTTCATTCATTTTTATTTTGTTGTATGTGTTTGTACGAATGAATGTTTACGCTTTTGTTGCTGTCATCTTGGCCAGATTGCTCTTGTAAAAGAGATTTAGAATCTCAATAAAACTCGCCCGGTTAAATAACAGTTAAATTAAAAATAAATAAATAAATCACTAGTGTGTTTGGTTCCAGTGGTGTAGCTGGTAGGACTCATTGGTGGTGACGGTGTCAGGAGATGAATAACCTTAATGCATTAATTGCACCTCTGACATCGGGATGACATCATCTAGAGTTGCCAACTGTCCCATTTTAGCTGGGACATCCCATTTATTGTGCTAAATATGTTTGTCCCGAGCGGGATGTGCTTTGTCCCCGTGTATTTATGGCCAACTTAATGAACAGGCTAGTCTGGGCTGAAGCCCAGGGGCCTGCAAGGATCAGGGCCTATCATGAGCCAATGGAAAAGATCACGTTGTTGTTAATTGGTCAAATTCTATGTCCATCACTTGATATTCATGTGTGGCTGCTGATTGGTCTAATTTACAAGTGCCTCATGTGGGTACCATGTAACAATAGCCTATCAGAGGAATTGTTTTGACATATGACTATGCAAGTGCCAGTGAGAGGGTAAGAAGTAATTAGCTTGGTCAAAATGTCCGGAAAAAAAAGTTTGAAAGTGGCACTCATAAAATTATTGAGAGGAAAAGAGCTTAGGGAAAATGAATTGCTCAAAAAAATCCCGAAGCATAAAGGATTTTTCTAAGCTGGAGCATTGAGTGGAGGAGGCTGCTACTGCACAGAGGAGATAGGTGGGCCGTTAAAACACTCACCTGGAGAAGAAGGGAGAAGAAAGGTCATGATTGCTTACATCAGACGGCTGTGCGTGGGACAGTGGACTCCGAACTTGGTAAAAAGCAGACTGGATTAAGCATGCATCCACAGAGTATGATGATATTCGTGAGCTGGACTTAAAGGACATAATGAAGGATTTTTCTTTAAAGAAGACCAGAAGAAAGCACTTCTAAGAAAAGGTAAGACATGCTATTTGCAGTGCTTTCCAGCCACCTGTGCAAGTTTTTGTGCCATTGTGTATTGTTTGAATCAGGAATACTTCACTGATGTAATTTTTTGCCGAAGGCAGTATATGTCACACTGTAAAAAGGGAAATCACAGTAAGATAATATATTCTTAATCAAGGCTTTATGCTTGTTTTTCTCTCACAAGATAATTTTGACAAGACAAGAATTTCTTTTTGTTGTGCAGTTTTCCGTAAGATTTTACTTGCTTTACGAAAGTTTTTACTTGTTTTACATAATTTAACCTTACTTTGTTGGCAGATTTTTTTAAAGTAATTTTAACTAGAATTATCTATTGCCAGAATTTTTTGTTTATTTTAAGTAAAGTTATCTGCCAACAGAGCAACAAAATTTGACTTACTCAATTGTGTAAAACTTCTTACCATTCTGGTGTCCCTCTCGTGGGAAGTTTTACATTGGCTGGAAATTGGCAGGAATGGTAAGAGGTTAAAACTAGTGGAAAGCATGTAAAATGTTCTTGCAAATAAACTACACAGCAAGAATAAATATCCTGTCAGACAAAAAAAAAAACCAAGCATAAACAGCATTAATTTATTTCATTTTTCTCATATTTGACTTTTCTGTAGTGTAGTTGTGTTTTCGAGCTCAAAGTTGCATTATTTCTCAAAGAGAAACAAAAATGAGGCCGTAGTGGCTCAGGAGATAGAGCAGGTCACCCAATAACGGGAGAGTTGGCAGTTTGAATCCCACTCCCCCCACCTTGCTGTTGTGTCCTTGGGCAAGACAGTTTACCCACCTTGCCTCCAGTGTGTTCATGGTTCATGACACTGATGTATGGATGTGAATAAACGTTCGGTGGTGGTCAGAAAGGCCGTTGACATGGACTGGCAGCCATGTTTCCATCAGTCTGCCTCAGGGCAGCTCTGGCTACAGAGGTAGCTTACCACTATCATTACCTGTAGAGTGAATGAATAATGGACTCATTGTAAAGTGTCTTTGGGTGTCATGAAAAGTGCTACATAAGATAAGATAAGATAAGATAAGATAAGATAAGCCTTTATTAGTCCCACAATGGGGAAATTCCAGGATTGCAACAGCACAGGGATAGCAACACTCAGAGCAACAATCAGAAGGCAAGAAAAAAACAAGAGCAGAGAGTATACATATGTACATATAAACATAAATATATAGACACACAGTGCAGAGCATTGTAGCTAGATGGAATAAATATATAAATATATAAACACCCAGTGTGAAATGCAAATCCATTATTACACATTTTTAAACTGAGATTCTGTATTCTATAAAATCTGAAATTTCTAGCTATACAGTGTGGTATTTTTTTTTTTCTTTCTACTGGAAAAGGGGCTATAAATACAGCATAAAGCTGGAATAAGTACAAGTACTGCATAAGTATGTATGGTGTAAGTACAGCATTAGTACAGGGTAACTATGGTATAACTACAGCTTACGTATGGGGGCACAGGCTGTGTTCTTCCTTTACTTTGATAGCATAGGTATAATATAAGTCTGGAATAAGTACAATGAAAGGAAGGGGTAAGTACAATCTAAGTACAGTCTAATTACAGCTTAACCCTAGAACAATAACATTGGGGGATTTTCACCCATGTGATTATGGTCACATGATTTTCATTATGTTCCTGTTGTCTGAGTTACATGAGTTCTTGGGTAGCTTCATCAGCTTGTCATTTTTTCTCTCTCAAAAAAAATGCTATTTTTTGTTTATATCTCCTTGTTATGTCTGGAAACCCGAAGTGAGGCACAGAGAATGGTGCTGTTGTGACACAAACTTTATTTCACCAAATAGTATAACATATGAATGAATGAATGAATGAATGAATCTTTATTTCGGATAGTACAGGTTAAAAGAAACTGAATAATATAACAAAGGGGGAAAGAAAATCCAACAAGGTCAAATTAGACAGTAACTCCTCTGATTATACAGTTCAACATAAGTTATCCGAAATGGGTGATGGCTGAAGCATGAAGCATGAAGTATATTGCCCACCCATATTCCATCCAAGAATTCAAAAGAAAAAAACAAAACAAGAGCGATCACAATTCAGAACGAAGCTAAGACAAAATGTGACAAAAAAACTAAGCTACAACACAACGCAGGCTGGATATGACAATCCTTATGTGATTTTACATGTCATCTTGTATATATGTTTGGAGTATTTCTTCCTTTAGTTTTTGTTTAAATTGTCCAAGCGTTGTACATGATTTTAATTCAGGTCCAAAATCGTTCCATAATCTGACTCCTTGCACTGAAACACAGTGTTGCTTGGTGGTAGTTCTCGCTGAAGGTTTTTGAAATATACATGTTCCTCTGAAATGAATGAATGAATGAATGAATGAATCTTTCTTTTCGGATAGTACAGGTTAAAAGGAACTGAAAAGTATAGCAAAAGGGGGAAATAAAATCCAACAAGGTCAAATTAGGCAATAACTCCTCTGATTATACAGTTTAACAAAAGTTATCCGAAATGGGTGATGGCTGAAGCCGCAGCTTATATTGCCCACCCATATTCCATCCAAGAATTCAAAAGAAAAAACAAAACAAGAGCGATCACAATTCAGAACAAAGCTAAGACCAAGTGTGACAGAAAAAAGTAGAAAAAAAAAACCAAACAAACTAGGCAACAACACAGCACAGGCTGGATATGACAATCCTTATGTGATTTTACATGTCATCTTGTATATATGTTTGGAGTATTTCTTCCTTTAGTTTTGCTTAAATTGTCCAAGCGTTGTACATGATTTTAATTCAGGTCCAAAATCGTTCCATAATCTGACTCCTTGCACTGAAACACAGTGTTGCTTGGTGGTAGTTCTCACTGTAGGCTTTTGAAATATACATGTTCCTCTGAAGTGATATCATTTCTCCCTTATTTAAGATAAGATAAGATAAGATAAGCCTTTATTAGTCCCACAATGGGGAAATTCCAGGATTGCAACAGCATAGGGACAGCAACACTCAGAGCAACAATCAGAAGGCAAGAAAAAACAACATCTAGTAAACATATGTCCATATTACTATAAATGTATATATATATAGACACACAGTGCAGAGCATTATGGCTGGTGGATGTGCAGCAGAAAGTCTAAGCTCTCTCTCCGCGGATGCAGCGGGCCAGCTGGAAGTCTTTGGGCATGATGGTGACCCCCTTAGCGAAGAAGAGACCACCAGGTGGGTCTCGCTGGTCTCCTGCAGAGCCATGACGGCGAAGCTCAGGAAACGAAGGACGGTCTTGAAGTCCTGAGCGATCTCCCTCACCAGGCGCTGGACGGGCAGCTTACGGATGAGCAGCTCCGTGGATTTCTGGTAGCGACGGATCTCTCTCAGAGCCACAGGCCTGTGACGGCGAGGCCTCTTCACTCTGCCGGTGGCCAGAGCGCCTCTCCGAGCAGCCCTGTGGCTAGCTGTCTCCTGGGGGGCTTCTTCCTCCAGTAGATTTTACGGGCGGTCTGCTTGGTTCTTGCCATCGCTCTTTATTATTCTGTCTTATATTTCTTTCACACCGCCTAAACTCCAGCCCGGCACCCGCTTCGTTTTCGCTACAGCTCCCGGTATGTCGAGTTTCCCATTAGCACCGGGCGGCGGCCAAGTGCTAGCTAGCACTAGCTCCTCCCCGCTGTAACGTCTCCCGCTGCAAACCATGGCTCCGTCCGCCGACCCGGGAGACCCCCGGGGCGATCCGTGCATCCGTGATATATATACAGAGTGAAAGGTGTAGAAAGAAGAAGGAAGATAAAAAAAAAAAGGCTGTTGCAACAGGCAGCCGACTCGTGTGGCGCCGCCGGTCCGGCGGAACCGGAAATTTGGAACAACTTTTGGATATTTGCGGGCAGTGATAAATTCTTCACTTTAAACATTATTATTGCAGTTTTAAAGTCAACCAGATCTTTCAACTTGAGAGCTTTTAATTTAAGAAAAAGTGGGTTTGTTGGTTCCCTGTAAGCTGCTTTGTTTATTATTCTAATAGCTCTCTTCTGAAGCATAAAGACTGGATATATGTTTGTTTTATATGTATTTCCCCATACTTCATTACAATATGTCATGTATGGGAGTATTAATGAATGATACAAGGTATATAGTGTGGGTTGATTCAGCAAATATTTCACTCTGTGTAGTATTGCAATTGATTTGGATATTTTACCTTTAATATAATTAATATGTGACTTCCAACACAGTTTATTATCAATTATTACTCCAAGAAATTTAGTTTCAGATCCCCTTTCAATCTCTACACCATTTACACTGAGTTTAGATACTGAGTTGTTGTGATGGTTGTTAAAGACTATAAATTTTGTCTTACTTAAATTGAGCGTTAATTTGTTTGAATCAAACCACAGTTTAAGCTTTCCTAATTCCTTTCCGAGTGTATCCAGAAGTTGTTCCAAATTGCTTCCACTGCATAATAGATTAGTGTCATCGGCAAACAATATTAAGTCCATTTTTTCTGAAACTTTACATTTATCATTTATATACATATTGAATAACAATGGCCCCAAAACTGAACCCTGTGGGACTCCACAAGTAACTTTCAGTAACTGTGAGTTTTTGTTACCAACACATACATACTGATATCTATTCTTTAAGTAACTACTTAACTAGGACAGTGCTACCCCTCTAATACCACAATTTTGTAGTTTCTTTAATAATAAATTATGATCCACTGTATCAAATGCTTTTTTAAGATCCAGGAATACCCCAACTGAATACTCTTTATTTTCAATGGCAGTTGATATTTTTTCTATAAATTCCATTAGAGCAAATGCAGTTGTCCTCTTGTGTCTGAACCCATATTGCTGCTCACACAATAAATTATTCTTCAGTATGAAGTTGTCAATTCTCTCATAGAATATTTTTTCAAGTATCTTGGAAAATTGCGGTAATAGTGAAATTGGTCTATAGTTTGAGAATTCCCCTCTGTCACCCGTCTTGTATATCGGAATTACTTTAGCTATTTTCATTGCATTGGGAAATATACCTGTTTGGAGAGACAGGTTACAGATATACGTCAGTGGTTTCACTAAGCATTCAATAATAGTTTTGACTAAGAACATGTCAATACCATCGCAGTCCGTAGATGTTTTACTTTTAAACGATTTAACAGTTTCAATGACCTCTCTCTCGTCTGTGTTCTTTATGAAAATGGAGTCTTTTATAGCAGTGTTATTGCTTATTGTATCACCTGTAGGCGACGTAATGGGTATTTCTCGAGCCAAATTAGGACCAATGTTAACAAAAAAGTTATTAAATTCATCTGCAGGTGAAGCTGCATTCACACTCTGAGTCGTTTTATTATTTTTTGAAAAATCGGTTGGTAGCTTGTATTTCTGCTTTTATTTCCAAGAATACTGTTAAGTATTGTCCATGTATTTTTAATATTGTCTCTGTTTTTCTCCAGTTCTTTACTGTAATAGTCTCTCTTACTACATCTTATTATATATGTTAACTTATTTTTGTATGTTTTATACCGCTGCTCTGCTTCTTTTGTCCTTTTCTTTAGGAAAGCTTTATATAATAAATTTTTCTTTTTACACGCCTTTTGTAATCCTTTGGTTAACCATGGCTTATCAGCAAATTTATGTTTAAGCTTTTTTTTTACTAATGGACAATTTTTTTCATAAAGAGTGGTTACAATGTTTATAAATGTGTCATAGGCTTCATTTACATCTGATACATAGACTTCTGTCCAGTCTTGCTTCAGCAAGTCCTCTTTAAAAGAACTGATTGCATTTGGTGATTTGTATCTGAACGATTTTAAATTTTTTTCTGTATTGGCCCCCGTGTGGCCATGGATAAGTGCAAAGGTTGGCAAGTGGTCACTTACATCATTTATCAATAATCCACTTTCTATTTTCTTATCAATGATATTAACAAACAGGTTGTCAATAAGTGTAGCAGTGTGAACTGTGATTCTACTGGGATGTGTTATTGTGGGATATAGACTCATGCTGTACATAGAGTTCATGAACTCTGTAATTACATTTGGTTGATGTGGATTTAGTAAATCAATATTGAAATCTCCACAAATTGCTACCATTTTCTTACTAGTAATATTATTGTACAGCTCGACTAATTTATCTCTGAATGTCTCAATGCAAGTTCCCGGCGTTCTATATATACAACTTATAATTAGATTTTTTGTTTTATCTTGGTCAATCTCAACAGTAACACATTCCAAAATCCCTGGTAGTGCAAAGGACATTCCATTTACAAGCTTACACCTATACAGGTCATCAATATACAGTGCAACACCACCACCTTTTTTTGAGATCTGTTAATATGAAACATCTGATATCTCTCTATTGCCATCAGGGGAGCCTGCTCTTCATTAAGCCAGGTTTCAGAGACTGCAATAGCTGTAAATTTTCTGTCTAGTTGTTTTAAATAGTCCTGAATCTGTGGAAAGTTTTTGTTAAGACTTCTGCTGTTGAAGTGTATTATTGATAGTTTACCATCTAGTTGCACTTGACTTTTGAATTGCTTTTCAGTGTAATATTCACAATGTTATGAATATTATTGAAAAAGTGGTTATCAGGATCAATATCGTTCTCCATCTCTTGCAGTTTATGTTCAGCATAATGGCATATTTTCAGAGTTTGAGTATCCTTACTCTGTGTCAAATGACTTCCTCCAACTGGGGATAATTGATGTCTACTCAAGTCAGTCATAAGTTTTTTGTTTGTTTTGTTTATTTTTTTTTAAGTACATTGACATGGTATATCAAAAGAACTATTCTTACCGTGTGTGTGAATATGGATTATCATTGTCTCTTAATTTTCTTAATCAGTGTTCATCTGTATTTATCTAAGTCAGTAACATCTCTGATCATTATACTCTTTGCTTGCTCAGGTGTTCCATTTAGTTTGATCCAAACTCTACAATTTCTTGTCCATGTTGCCTGTATCCTATTTTGTCTTTTCGGCATCCGTGCTTGCCGTGCTATTTCAGCATTAGTTTTCGTTAGGTGTTCATTTAGGTAAACTTCTGTTCCCCGGAGCTTTCTGGCCTGCCTCAGTATGTCATTCTTTACCCTTCTGTTCACAAAGCGCATCACAATTGATTTCTTTGTTTTATTATCTTTCCTGGGTAAAGCATAACAGGCTGAAATTGCATTTGCTTCGACCTTTATATCTCTACTGTCAAGGAACTGAAGCACCTGGTTTTCTAGGGAGACTGATTCACTCAAGGGAGCCTCCTCACCTCTCAGTCCTGTTGTAGCATGAGCGTATGATTGATATTTGATGTCTAGTCCACTTATAACTAGGTCATCCATACGAGAACCTTGTTCAAGATCCTCGACACGTCGCTCCATATTGTACAGGTCTGTTTCTTATTGTTGAGCTAACCGGAAAAGAGACTCTATTGGCAATATGTGCTTTGGTGTGATGATGTCACCAACCGGCTGCATCATCACGCTGCTACCTGTGATTAACCCTTACATCACATTCACACACACCCCCCTTGGAAAAATACAAAACACTTTAATAAATTGTAACCCTCCCCAGTTTGGCATAAACAACAATCACAATCAACAATATAAACTAGGGTTAGCGGGTGGACCGCCGCTCAACCTGATGTAGCTGAGAGGATTATTCTGCCATTCATCCCTCGGCAGCCACGCTCCTAACCAAACAGTCACTTTTTTTTCTTACAGTCCTCCATGGGGAAGGCGGTTCTGCTGGAGGGCCCTTGTAGTGGGCCTGTGGTGGACGCGCCCCTGACAGCGCCAATTGCAGCAGGCCCGGGTGCCATCCCTCTGAAGCTATAGCATGCTCGTCAACACTGTCCCAGCCTGGATCCCACACCAGCTGGATCAGCTCCAACGCCGCATCCCAATCCACAACAGCTGCTCTCACCTCCTGCAGACGGCCGTCCCGCTGTCCCGAACCTAGCTATGTCACTATCTTCATGTGTGTCGATGGTGGTGACGATGTAACAGCTGTGTAGCGTCAACTCCTTTGGTTCCAGTCTATAAAATCACTCTTCACTTTAAAAAAAATGTTTCACCCATAAGTCTGGTCATGAACTGCTTCTCTCACCCAAGGACCAGAGTTGTAACACAACCCATCGGCCATAAAGTGGAAGTTAATCCCTTCTCCAGGACTTAGAGTCGTTCTCCTTTTTCTGCTCTTTGGCAAAGGAATGCCCCAACTGACAGCTTTATGGTTGATATAATCCAGACTTGGGAGTCAAGATTCCACATTAACCAACCAGACAGTTTTACAGTGCCATCTGGTGGATGACACAGGAATATTTAATAATTTTTTTCTCTCTCTGAAATGGAATCTCTGCAGTTGTGAACAACAAATTAATTCATATTCTTTCTCTCAAGGCACCATCCGCTACTGAAGACATGGCTGAATTCTGGAATGGACAATTGTGGTTTCAAATGCTTTTATTGATGATTTGATACTGTATGTTCTGCTTTATTTTCAGGAAGTAATTAATTTTTGCATGCTTACTATCACAAATTAATTACAGTTACAGTGTAGAGACATTGTATGTTCTCTTATTATTGAGTAGAATATCTTAGTCACTAAAGTTTAAGGAATTTGTGCTTTATTCAGCAACATATGTGTCTTAAGGGAGGTCTCACTTCTCACATCAAATGTCCCCTCCTCTTTCTGCTGGGAGACCCACAAAGCCCTGAACTTTGAAATGACCAATGGGTTTCCAAGCTCCACTGCATCTCCTTTTTAGGCCAGCTGTTTATGACTACTGTTGAGCAGGAAACTCCATGTAATTGGTCCAGCTCAGTTTCATGAAATTCAGTGAGATTCTGCCACACCCAAAAAAAACTTTCCTTTGTTCAGTTTTGGGGCAGTGGTCAAGCTGTAAGGACCACACTTCTCTGCTCTCCCATTTTTTTCTATCTTCCAAGTAAGGCCCAGAGCCTGTCATGCTCTATGAATTTTTTTTCTTTTCTTTAAAGTTTACTTTTTCTTATTTTAATCTTTTTCTTTAAATTACCTTGCAAGAACATTTTTTTTTTTTTTTTTTAAAGCTTAAACCAATTCATTCCAGCCACAATACATTGGAAGAAACAGATCTGTGGTGTGTTCTTGTCCCAATCTGACTCTCTGATGAGACTTTGTACAATAAACAAACTCCTTCTTCAGTGCATAAGAGAAGACCGCAGCCAGCCTGCTGAAGAACCAGCCCCTTTGTGATCTCAGGAGTAGGCCATAACCGTGGTAAGGAGCCTGTCTGCCAGTCTTCCAACAGAACCCACACTGGTCCAGTTGAAATGGAATCCAATGGACCGCCTGCTACCCACTGGGACAGAATGATTCTGCTTGGCTGACAGTCTGTTGTTTAATTTAAACTTAATTCTGCAGAACAT
Organism: Pholidichthys leucotaenia; assembly: GCA_020510985.1. Classification (NCBI taxonomy): domain Eukaryota; kingdom Metazoa; phylum Chordata; class Actinopteri; order Cichliformes; family Pholidichthyidae; genus Pholidichthys; species Pholidichthys leucotaenia. The sequence goes on along the minus strand of CM035836.1, from coordinate 437,807,212 downwards.
TCCTGGTGTAAGTTCCTTAAACTTAATTTCATGCAAACCCCCATCAGAATTTCAAAATGCATTTTGTCCTTTAATTAATTTACATTCTTTTTCAGAGTAACACCAATTTTCCATTTTTATAAATAGTTTAATCATCATTTTCTTCATAAAATTGCATCCACTTTTCTTAACCAATGCTATTTTATGGTTTTCCAATTTCCAGTATACTGACAAGTTAAACTATGGTTTATTTGGTTCCGCAAATACTTGATTCACAGGTTATGCTCAGTAACTCAATAACCGTCTATGATGCCCATGATATATGCTGAATTCTCTGTTTTAAAGTTATCCAAATGTGTTAACCTATTCTGACATTTCTTATTAAACTACTGAAAGACATATGGGAGTTATTGTTTGATTTCATGTCCATCTTCTTGATTATCAGCAGACAAGAACTCACAAGGGTTTGTTTTTTTTTTGTTCTTTGTTTTTTTTTTTAGACTGATTGATAATTGGTACAAATAAAGAATTGTTAATAAAATTGTCCTTTTGGACTGGTGCCCCAACGAGCATATCTGTGTAAGGAAAGGAAATTTTCTTTCCTACTCACATTCATATTTACATTAGCACTTGTACCAACAATAAAACACCTATAAACCCATTAATCTAAAACCACGACAACTGACTGTGAGCCCGGTCACTTGGTTCTGCGGGCCTGGACCCAGTTCATCATTGTGAGTGGTGCTCTATATGGCTGCATACTGCATTGTGGCTGTAATGGTGTGGTACTCACAATTGCCGCAGGGTGTCCATCAAGCTTGGGGGTTCTGCTACATCCTGTTTTGTCACGGAATCTTCACCCGTTGGCTCAGCCGTGGCACCGGTAGACTGGTGCTGAGCGAGGATTCTGAAGCAGTCCGCTTCTTTCTCACTTAAGTCTGGTGCTGGTTTAGGTCAGGGTGATGTGTTGCTGTTCTCTGTGTGTGGGGGCTCCCTCTCCTGCAACTTAGCAGCAGCTCCCATAAACACCCCCTCTGGGCAGCGCTCCTCCTGTGCGCACAGGACAGTTGATTTCTCATCTGCGTCGTTCGCGATAAATGCGGGCTCCCTCTCCTGCAGCTCCAGCTGGGCAAGGATCCGAGGCAACTCCGGTCGCTGTTCTCCCTCCGTGCCATCTTCGTTCTCCATGTTGTGTTCACCCACAGTGCTGTGGTCACTCACTGTACTGAATTCTCCCTTTTCGCTGTGCTCACTCTCTGTGCTGTGTCCACTCTCTACACTACATTCACTTTCTGGGCTGTGCTCTTCTGCTGCACTCATGTCAATTCAATTCAATTCAATTCAATTCAGCTTTATTTATATAGCACCATATCACAACAGAAGTCATCTCATAGCACTACAAAATGCAGAGAAAACCCCACAATTTCAGAAAGACCCAGCAATCAGACGATCCCCTGTGAGCAAGCACTTAGCAACGGTGGAGAGGAAAAACTCCCATTTAACAGGAAGAAACCTCTAGCAGAACCAGGCTCAGGGAGGGGCAGTCATCTGCTGCAACTGTCTGGGGGTGAGGGGATAGAGAGGATGAAGAGGATGAAGATGTCCGCCAAGTGTGGGTATAATGGACCTGGACTGTTGACAGTCTGCCCAGGTACCGTGAGGGTGAAACCCAGCATGCAGAACAAATCCTATCCCATAACATTATCACCCTGGCATGTCACCTGGAACCGAAATGCTGTAATTTTCCTTTTGCCATACTGCACCACGAAGGTGATGTTCCTGCTGGTCATGGAGCATTCGTTGTCCGGCAGTTCCACCGCATCAGATTGCCAGGGGGTGATCCTCCTAACCGTGGCCTCGCTTACCAGTGACCGCAAGGCAGCTGTGGCCACCAACACTGGCACACTGACAACGTCAAACTTCACCACACGCTGCGGTCTTGACCAGCCTTCGGGGCCCACAGTGTTGACATCGTCTCCTTAGGGTGTGGGGTTGACGAGCCTAGCTTAGCTCTGTTCACTGTCCGTGCTGTGCTCTTCGGCTAGCTTGTCACGCGTTAGCTTGTCTTCTAAGGTCCCAAGGGTGCATGTGCTCACTAAGACTCTAAGCTCCGTAGCCTAAAGTTGAGTTGACTCATCCGCATGTTTTTCACTGGGTTGTTGTTCTGTGGTGTCCTGCAGTCTCATGGTGTCTAATTCAGGGCCCTCCCAAGAGGGTGTGGGGTCGGCAGGCTTAGCATCCAGGGCAACCATCCGCGGAACAGCGAAATGTTTGGTCAGCGATGCCACATAGTTGTCATATGTAGCCCCCCTCTTTTAAATTGTCAACTACCAGTGGTCTCTGTATTTCTCCAGGTTTAGAGACTCTGCGTAGCTGGTGAACCGCTCAAACCATGGGGCCATGGGACATATAGCTCACCGGGGTCTTCCTGAAATGGCTGTGGTGGCCTCACGCACATCTCCAGGGTTTAACTCTCGTCACCAAATGTTGTGTCATGAAACCCAGAGTGAGGCACAGAGAATGGTGCTATTGTGAACACGAACTTTGTTACACCATATAGTATAACATACAGTACAGGTCTGTTTCTTATTGTTGAGCTAACCGGGAAAGAGACCCTAAGATGGCGACTCTCCCCTTATATGTGGTTCAGCGTGATGACTTCACCAGCTGGCTGCGTCATCACGCCGCTACCTGTGATAAACCCTTACATCACACTCTCACAATTGTAAGTGATGCAGGGAGACTGTGCCTTCACCAGACAAGGCTCACATGACCCAGGAATCGATTCAAGAGATATGCAAGGAACACACACACACAGAGGTGCTTCATACATAAATAGATAGATGTTACTTTTGTTATACTTACCTCGTACTTATTTCATAATTACACCATACACTGTGGAAGATTGAAGAGATGAAACATGAGCTTTACAGATTCAGACTTCATTCCTCCATCCTCAACACAAGACTGACTTCTGGGTGCCAAAGTGAACCTTTTATACATCTTACACTTCTCTCCTTTGGCCCCAAGAGTACATATCATCACAATAGCGCACATAACATCACAATAATTCACACCTGCAGTCCCAGGTGTGAAGGTACATTCTTAGCATTTTTTCTCCCCCCCCCGCCCACCCCGGCGCTCTGGTGCCTACCTCTGCATCTCCTCCTTTCAACTCTCCCCCCAGATGCCACAGCACCTATATTTGCCTCTCCCACCTGAAGCGCACACATCTCCATTTCTCGCCCCTTCTCCCTATTCCCAAAGTCACTAGGTGAGAGTAAGACCTCTCGGTGTGCCACCACACGCCCCCCCCTTCCCCACCGAACACCCAGAAGGGGCCTTAACCGTCCAGTGTCTTGGTGCCTTGACCTTCCTGTTGGGATGGATAGGGAGAAGACTCGGTCTCCGGTGCACAGTCCTCTGTAGGGGGAAAAGGTGGGGAGAGGAAGATTTGGTCTCCTGCAAACAGCTCTCTGAAGGGCGAAAACAAACCTGGGGACCCACCGCAGGCGGGCGACCACGCCGGGGCGCCTGGGCCAGCACCACCTGCTCATCTGCCAACACATAAGCGGGCTTCAGCCTGTCTATACAGATGGTTTTCTTATGCCCCCCAAAATCTAACACAAAATATTTTGCCCCGGTTTTCAAAACTCTGAAAGGACTATCGTAAGCTGCCAAATCTTCTTTGGGTGCAGAGCGCAACCCCAGTAAGACCCAAGGCAGGCAGTCAACCCAATTCGCGCCCATCAACAAGGCTCTGGGCGCTGCTTTAAGTGACCTGTGGAACCTCTCGCACAAACCGTTAGCCTGTGGATTGTACACGGTGGGCGGTAGATTTTGACCCCCAGGCTCTCGGCCATCACAGACCAGAGTTCCGAAACAAACTGGGGACCCCTGTCGGAAGTGATGTCCTACGAGGAACTGAAACATGCGACCCAGGATGACAAAAATGCGTGAGCAACGTCGGCGGATGTGGTGGAAGCCAGCGGAACTGCCTCTGGCCAATGCGTGGTGCGGTCCACTATTGTTAAAAGGTGCATGAACCTCTGCAACGGCGGAAGGGGGCCCACCAAATCCACATGTACAAGGTCGAACCTCCTGCTTGGAATCCAGAAAGATTTGGGGGGGGGGGCCTTGGTGTGCCTCTGGACCTTAGCCCATTGGCAGGAGACGCATGCCGCAGCCCACTCCTTCACATCCTTGCGTAAGCGGGGCCAGATGAATTTAGACCCCACCAGCTTAACCAAAGCCCATACATTTGGTTGTGAGAGAGAGTGGACGGCCTCGGAAACGCTGCAGCTCCAAGAACCCGGAACCACAGGGTGAGGACGGCCGGTGGAGACGTCGCAAAGCAAGGGAGGGCAACCCTCTTGTATTGCCCTGTTTTCCAGCTTTAGTCTGGTACCTGCGGATCGGAGTGTGCAAATGTCCGCATCCCCTGGTTGGTCGGCAGCCATGGCGTCAAAATCAATACCCACGTAGACCGGGGAAACTAGCGCGCATGACAGGCAGTCAGCCACAACATTAAGTTTACCAGCTACATGTTGAATGTTGGTAGTGAACTCCGAAATTGTAGCTAGGTGCCATTGCTACCGGGCTGACCAAAGTTCTGAGACTTTGGACACTGCGTAGGTTAGAGGTTTGTGGTCGACAAATTTGCGACCCTCAAGCCAGAACTGAAAGTGGCACGTGGCCAGGTGGAGGGCCAACAGCTCTCAAAAGTGTTATACTTACGCTCATTGTCGCACAAAGTATGGCTGAAAAAGGCAAGAGGTTGCCACGAACCGGAGACGTACTGTTCCACCACCGCTCCTACCATGACGTCAGATGCGTCTGTTGTGAGCGCTATCCGCGCCGAAGGGGACAGGTGGGCCAGCAGAGCTGCATTAGTGAGCGCTGCTTTGGTGCCTGTAAACACCTGGACCATCAATACTATCCGCGGGTTTCTTTTTCTTGAGCCCGCCATGCAGTGGTTGCAGCAGCTGGACTGCCCAGGGAAGGAAACCGTTGTAGAAACTGACCATCCCCAAAAATTCTTGTAGCCCCCTCACGGTTTGCGGACGTGGAAATCTGAGCCCACTCGTACCTTATCTGGCAGCAGGATTGTGCCCTCCGGTGAGATGTGGTGGTCCAAAAAATCTATCACCAGCATCCCGAACTGACACTTTGCTGAGTTAACTATCAGCCCGTGTGCTTCCAACCAATGGAAATTTTGTTTCAGCTGGGAGAGGTGCTCCTCCTCTGACACGCTAGCCACCAGAATGTCATCTAAGTAGATGAACATGAACGGCAAGTCGCAGAGCACCGCGTCCATCGTCCTCTGAAAAGTCTGAGCTGTGCCCTTTAACCCAAATGGCGTGCGTAAAAACTCGAAAAGGCCGAAAGGTGTTATCACCGCCATTTTTGGGACATCTTTGGCATGAACCGGGACCTGGTGGTAGCTGCGGACCAGATCCACTTTAGAAAAAATGAGTATTCTGGCCAGGTACACCGAAAAATCTTGGATGTGCTGGATGGGGTAGCAGTCGTGTTCAGTGACATTGTTTAGGCAACGGAAATCACCGCACAGCTGCCACGAACCATCGGACTTGGGCACCATGTGGAGCGGGGATGCCCAAGGGCTGCTGGAGCGCCTAACGATCCTCAAACGTTCCAAGTTGGTGAACTCTTCCTGCGTGATGGCTAGCTTAGCTGCGTCCAGGCAGTATGGAGGAGCAAAAACCAGCGGGCCCTTAGGCGTGATAAAATGCTCGACCCCATGCTTGGTCACAGTAGCGGGAAAAGGTGGGCACCGTGAACGCGGGAAACTCGGAAAGCAAACGCTGATACACATCCCCTGAGGCTAAAATATTGGCATGTGTTGGTGGCCCAGCTCCCTAAGCCATACAAGGCAGTGAGGCAAAAGACACAGCATCCACTAAACATCTGTTAGCGACATCGACAAGGAGACCATAAGCACACAGAAAATCAGCACCTAAGATAGGAACCGAAAAGGCAGCTACCACAAAGTCCCACTTGTAGTTGCGTCCATGCAAACACACAGTCACAACCTCTCTCCAAAAGTCTTGATGGGGGATCCGTTGACGGTCATTAGTGATGGGCTGTAGCCTTCCGCCAGCCTATCAGCACTGACTGGCAAAGTGAGACTCTTCTGGGACCCAGAGGCCACCAAAAACTGTCTCCTGGAACGTGTGTCCTCGATGAAAAGCAGTTTCTCCCTGTTGCTAGTGGTCGTAGCTGCTACCGGCCGCTGGCTGGCCCGTTTCTCCGGTATCTTGAAGTGGCACGGCAGGAGACAATGCTGCGCATCGGCACCAAAACACTGATGATAGAAACAGGTTGTCCATTCCGGCATCCCCGAGTGGCTGTCCCAGCCACTACCTTCAGCTGCTCACCCTTGGTGTGCTCCACTGAAGACCCCGGTCTCACCACCTGGACTCTGAAACTCCTGCTCGCCAGGATAATGTGATCTGCTTCCTCCACCAGCGAGCAGTAGTCCCTGGCAGCCAGCAGTGGTAAGTTGGCCAGAACTGTCCGTGCCAAAACCGGCAGTTTCCTCAGGAAGAGATGGGCGAAGAGAAAAGATCTGTCATCTGCGCCCAGCAAAGCAAGCATACTCTCCATTAGCTCCACAGCCGATCCGTCCCTTCTCTGCTCTCTCTCCGGTGGAGAGAGTGTAACACCGCAACAGCAGCTGTTTGAGAGCGTTGTACTTGCCCTGGGCTGGGGGGGGCTCGGAGCAGGCTCATGGCACGCTGAGTGGACCACAGGTCCAGCGAAGCCACCACATAATGGTACTTCATGTCGTCAGCCAAGACTCCACGGAGAGCGAACTGGGCTTCCACGTGGATGAACCAGGCGCCAGGTCATGGAGCCAAAAGTCCGGGAGTTTTACCACCACAGTGAATGCAATGGGGGAAACCCTAGTGTGGGTGGTCCCGCAGAGGTGCTCGGTTCATCTTCCATTCTCACGTGCCAGTATGGAGGATTGAAGAGACAAAACACGAGCTTTGCAGATTCAGATGTTATTCCTCCATCCTCAAAACAAGACTGACTTCTGGGTGCCAAACCTGGGTGCCAGCCTTTTATACATCTTACCCTTCTCTTCTTTGGAACCAAGAGTACATATCATCACAATAGCGCACATAACATCACAATACATTCACACCTGCAGTCCCAGGTGTGAAGGCACATTCTTAACATCTTTTCTCCCCCCTGGAGCTCTGGCACCTACCTCTGCATCTCCTCCTTTCAACTCTCCCCACTGGGTGCCACAGCACCCATATTTGCCTCTCCCACCTGAGGCGCCCACATTTCCATTTCTCGCCCCTTCTCCCTATTCCCAAAGTCACTGGGTGAGAGTAAGACCTCCCGGAGTGCCACCACAACACCATACTAATGCCATACTTGCATTGTAATTTATAAACTATATCATGAAGTGCTACAGTTTATTATTCTCCAAAAACTGGCCAAGAGTCTTTTTGTACTCACAAGGTCACATATCACACCACTAATCACCTCCTGTCAGTAAAAGGTAAAATGGATTTTTTTAAACAAATGTAACTTCGCAAATGTAACTTGTTACAAATGTAACAATCTGAATCTGTTTTTCAATAGGTTTGACCAACCGCCCTCCCACCTGACTGCACAACAACCACTGCTGCCTCTAAAGACATCAAGTCCTGCTGCCCACTCCCCACTCCACCATCACCCCCCCCCCGCACACTCCCAACACACAGCCCCCCAACCTGACCCTCACTAAGACCCAGGTGAGGACGGAGCTGAGGAAGATCAAGGCGAGGAAGGCGTCGGGACCGGACGACATCAGCGCAAAGCTCCTCAAGTCCCGTGTAGACCAGCTGTGTGGGATTGTGGCGTACATCTTCAATCTGAGCCTGAAGCTGGGGAGGGTACAACAGCTGTGGAAAACATCTTGTGTGGTACCTGTACCAAAGACTTCCCACCCCAAAGATCTGAACAGCTACAGACCAGTGGCCCTGACATCCCACATGATGAAGACCCTGGAGAGACTGCTCCTTGCTCACCTCCGCCCCCTGGTGGGACCAGCGATGGATCCACTCCAGTTCGCGTACCAGCATGGCATTGGGGTGGACGATGCGGTGATCTTCCTCCTTCACCGTTCTCTGTCCCACCTGGAGAAGCCCAGGAATGCGGTGAGGATCATGTACTTTGACTTCTCCAGTGCTTTCAACGCCATCCGACCGATGATCCTGAAGGACAAGCTGCTGTGCGCAGGGGTGGACCAGCGCCTGTCATCATGGATCCTGGACTACCTCACAAACCGGCCTCAGTTTGTGAGAACCCGGGACTGTGTGTCCGACACGATCATCGGTAGCACGGGGGCCCCCCAGGGAACGGTTTTGGCTCCCTTCCTGTTCACCCTTTATACTGCGGACTTCTCACACAACACAACACACTGCCATCTACAGAAGTTCTCTGATGACTCTGCGATCGTTGGCCTCATCTCCAACGGAGATGAAGCTGAGTACAGAGGGCTTATCCAGGACTTTGTGGACTGGTGCCATCGGAACTGCCTCCAGATCAATGCGAGGAAAACTAAGGAGCTGGTGGTGGACTGCCACAGACAAGGACAACCCCTCACAGCAACAGACATCGAGATGGTGACATCCTATAAGTACCTGGGTGTTCATCTGAACAATAAACTAGACTGGTCACACAATACTGACGCACTCTACAAGAAGGGACAGCGCAGGCTGTTCCTACTGAGGAGACTCAGGTCTTTTGGTGTACAAGGGGCGCTGCTGAAGACATTCTATGACACGGTGGTGGCATCAGCCATCACTTTTGGAGTGGTCTGCTGGGGCAGTGGCATTACAGCAGCCGATAGGAAGAGACTGAACAAACTGATCAAGAAAGCTAGCTCTGTCCTGGGGCAGCGCCTTGACCCAGTGGAGGAGATAGGAGAGAGAAGGATGGTGGCTAAACTGTCATCTCTGCTGGAGTCCGAGTTCCACCCTATGCAGGACATACTGAATGCACTGAGGAGCTCATTTAGCAGCAGACTACATCATCCTAGGTGCACAATCGAGAGGTTTCGCAGGTCCTTCCTACCTACGGCTGTCAGACTGTACAACCTAAGCAGGGCTGCTCGCAGAGATAGCAAAAAAGACGTGACAACCTAATAGTATTGAATGCAAAAGACGCAATAGACTTACACAATGGTCCCCTCCAGTATACAACTAGGAAAATACCGGTCGCTATGGAGGGTGAGAATATGTATGGGTGCATAATCATACCATGTAGGATAACTAAGTAGACGGTTGTGCTGTTTCATTCCATCTAGCTACAATGCTCCACACTGTGTGTGTTTATATATTTATTCCATCTAGCGACAATGCTCCACACTGTGTGTGTTTATATATTTATTCCATCAAGCAACAATGCTCCACGCTGTGTGTGTTTATATATTTACATATTTATTCCATCTAGCTACAATGCTCCGCACTGTGTGTGTTTATATATTTATTCCATCTAGCAACAATGCTCCACGCTCTGTGTGTTTATATATTTACATATTTATTCCATCTAGCTACAATGCTCCGCACTGTGTGTGTTTATATATTTACATATTTATTCCATCTAGCTACAATGCTCCGTACTGTGTGTTTATATATCTACATATTTATTCCATCCAGCTACAATGCTCCGCACTGTGTTTATATATTTATATATCTATTCCATCTAGCTACAATGCTCCGCACTGTGTTTATATATTTATATTGTGGTGAACACACATGGGACCTGTTGGACTGGTTTTGTGACTCACATTTTAGGTCAGAACAAAGGCAAGAATCTTGGCCTTGGTATGCAAGGCTGGAGACTGTGGGGGGTCAATTAAGGGATTAAGGAAAGGATGCATGGGAGACAGTGGAAGTGATATCATGGAGAGAAATGCATTGTGACTGTCTTTATTATGCAAGGTGGTGAAATGCATTGTGACTGTCTTTATTATGCAAGGTGGTCTGTGTGACATGTGATTTATGAGGTGTGAAGTCCCTGATATTTAAGGACGAGAGTTTACTGTTTCATTCTCTTTTTTTTCTGCTTTGAAATGATGGAGATGTGAATAAAGCTGACTCTGAGAAAGAACTCTGCCTCGTCATTTTCACATCTTCCACACTGGTGACCCGAGACGTAACATGGAAGAAGAAAATTCCCCCGGGCCACCCGCGTCAGGAGCCCTCAGCCAAGCGAATGCCGCTACAGTCCAGCTACCGGACTTCTGGCAGAACAATCCGTGCTCCTGGTTCAACGCGGTTGAGGCGCAGTTCAACCTCCGGGGGATATCGGTAGATGCCACGAAATTCTACCACGTAGTCGCAAAGCTGGACAACAACACGGCCCAGCATGTGGAGAGCCTGATCGACCAGCCGCCGGAGAGCGACAAATACGGCACGTTGAAGGCTGCACTCATCAGCAATTCACCCCCTCGGCGGAGGAGCAAGCAGAGAGGCTCCTGGCGCTGACGGAGGGGGAAAACGACATGCCCACAAGCCTGATGGAGAAGTTGTTGAGGCTGAAAGACTCTGACGACGATCACTTCATTTTCACCCACCTCTTCCTCAGGACTCTACCGTCAGCAGCGAGAGCGGTTCTGGCCAGTTCGCCACTGTTGGCCCTACAGGACTACCGTGCGCTGGGCCGAGAGGCGCAGCGGATTGTCAACGCCACCAAGCGGTGCGCAGCCACAGCCGCTGCAGTGGAACTCGGCGCGACAACCGGAGACGACAGGAGGCCAGAGGCAGCGATGCCAGACTCACCGACGACGGCGGCGGCAAGGGCCAGGGAGCGTGGACCGGACGTCTTTTGTTTCTACCATCGCCGCTTCGCAAAGAGGGCACACAAGTGTGTACCGCCGTGCCAGTTCGGGCGTTCGGGAAACGCCAAGACCGGGGGTCGGTAGCAGCCGCGGCCCTCGGGGAGGAGAACAAGCTCCTCTACTTGTCGGACACACGCTCCGGGAGGCAGTTCCTCATCGACACAGGCTCCCAGTTGAGTTTCATCACACCTTCCTACGCGGACAGATTGGCTGGTTCCGGCGGTCCCCGGGTGACAGTGGCGAACGGCTCGGAGATTAAGACCTTTGGTGAGAAGACTTTGCTTCTGTCTCTACACGGCCGTGCATATGAGTGGACTTTTGTTGTAGCAACAGTAAATTTCAATATGCTGGGGGCTGATTTTTTGTGCTCACATGGGTTGTTGGTTGATCTCGCTAACAGGCGCCTGGTTAATGCACTTTCTTTTGATTCTATCCCCTGTACAGCGCGAGTGGCCCCGCCAACAGCACAAGCCAACGTCACAGCAGCAGGCGGTAAGTTCCACACACTGCTCACTCAGTTCCCAGCACTTACGGTCCCCACATTTTCGGCAACAGTCGCTAAGCACGGAGTGGAGCATTTTATTACCACTACCGGACCCCCCGTTTTTGCAAAAGCTCAGTGCTTGGACGCAGTTAAACTAGCCATAGCGCGCGAAGAGTTTGCCAACCTGGAGAGGTTGGGCATTATCCGACGTTCAAACAGTCCGTGGGCTTCCCCCCTACATATGGTCCCGAAAGCTGACGGATCATGGCGCCCTTGCGGGGATTTCCGCAGGTTAAACAACGCTACAGCGCATGACTGCTACCCAATCCCACATATCCAAGATTTTTCGGTTCATTTGGCAGGGGCGCGCATTTTTTCTAAAATAGACTTGGTCCGCGGTTACCACCAAGTCCCAGTGCGTGCTGAGGACATACCCAAAACAGCGGTAATAACTCCGTTTGGTTTATTCAAGTTTTTACGCATGCCATTCGGACTTAAAGGGGCTGCTCAGACGTTCCAACGCATGATGGACGCGGTGCTTCGCGATCTCCCTTTCGTGTTCGTCTACCTGGACGATATTTTAGTAGCCAGCGCGTCTGAAGACGAACACGAAAAACACCTGGCCACAGTTTTCCGAAGGTTGCGAGATCACGGGTTAATAATCAACCCAGCGAAGTGTCAGTTCGGGGTGGCGCAGATCGATCTTTAGGACACCGCGTCTCCCCCGAAGGAGCAGTTCCACTGCCTGACAAAGTGCGCGCTGTGGCCGATTTTCCCTGGCTGCAGACAGTCAGGGCGTTGCAGGAGTTTCTGGGAATGGTGAATTTTTATAACCGTTTTCTCCCCCGCGCGGCGCAACTCATGCAGCCGTTGTATGCCGCACTCAAAAAAAAGAAACCCGCGGATAAGGTTGAGTGGTCCCCGGAGCGGGACCAAGCATTCTCGGAGGTGAAAGCAGCCTTGGCAAAGGCTGCGTTGTTGGCACACCCAGACCCAACGGCCCGCATAGCGCTCACCACTGACGCGTCAGAGGTGGCCATAGGGGCGGTCGTGGAGCAACATGTAGCCGGGGTTTGGCAGCCCCTTGCATTTTTCAGCAGGACCTTGCGCGATAGCGAACGTAAATACAGCGCGTTCGACAGGGAGCTGCTCGCTCTCCATTTGGCCATCTGCCACTTTCAGTTCTGGCTGGAAGGACCCGCTTTCACCGCGTTCGTTCATCACAAACCGCTAACATTCGCGATGGCCAAGGTCTCTGAACCGTGGTCAGGCCGGCAGCAGAGACAGCTGGCCGCGATATCAGAGTTTACCACTGATATTCAGCATGTGGTGGGCAAACTCAATGTAGTGGCAGATTGCCTCTCGCGCGCCGTGGCGGCCCCAGTCAGCGTAGGGTTAGATTATGCAGCCATGGCCGCGGAGCAGGTTAATGACGCGGACGTGCGGGCGCTCCAGTCTGAACCAACAGGGTTAAGGCTGGAGAGCAGGGTGCTGCAAGACGGTATTCCCCCCCTAATCTGCGATGTCTCCACTGGACGGCCGCGTCCAGTAGTACCGGCCGCGTGGCGCCGCCGCGTTTTTGACTCGGTTCATTCTTTGGCGCACCCTGGAGTGCGCGCGTCGGTCAAAATGGTGGGAGAGAAATTTGTGTGGCCGAGCCTCCGCAAACAGGTCAAAGAGTGGGCAGCAGCCTGCATGGCGTGTCAACGAGCCAAAGTACACAGGCACACGAGGGCTCCTTTGGAACAGTTTCACATTCCTGCCAAGAGGTTCGATCACGTTCATGTGGACCTCGTTGGACCCCTCCCGCTGTCACAGGGGTGCGCACATCTTCTGACAATGGTGGACCGCACCACGCGCTGGCCTGAAGTGGTCCCGCTGGCATCAACCACGGCCGAGGAAGTGGCGCGCGCGTTTTTAACAGCTTGGGTGGCGTGCTTCGGCGTTCCGTCGGACATTACGTCCGACAGAGGCCCTCAATTTGTTTCCGAGCTTTGGTCGACAATGGCCCGCAGCCTGGGTGTTACAATTCACCGCACAACCGCGTACAATCCGCAGGCTAACGGGTTATGCGAACGTTTTCATAGGTCATTGAAAGCGGCTCTCAGAGCGTCACTGACGGATACAAATTGGGTTGACAAGTTACCATGGGTGTTATTGGGGTTGCGTTCTGCACCTAAAGAGGATCTAGAAGCCTCACCAGCGGAGCTCGTGTTTGCGCAGCCACTCCGGCTGCCTGGGGAGTTTCTCCCAGATAACCCTGCGCCAAACGCCTCCCCGTCTCAGCTGTTGCGGAGTAACATAGAATCAAGCACGCCGCCCGGCCCCGCGCACCACAGTTTTCCGCGCGTTTTTGTGCCTAAAACTTTGAAGAATGCAGAGTTTGTTTTTGTTAGACACGATGCGCATCGAACCCCGTTGCAGCCGCCTTATGACGGACCATTCAGAGTGCTAGAAACAGGGGACAAGCAGTTTTTGCTAGATTTGGGGGGTAGGAAAGAGAAAATTGGCATAAACAGACTTAAACCCGCTTTTGTGGTGGCAGATGAGGAAGTGCTGTTGGCAAAGGCCCCGTGGTGAGGTAGACCACCACGGAGGGTTTCACACAGTAATGTTTCCCAAAGTAATGTTTCCCCAGAACACCCGCAGAGACTGACAAAGGGTTTCCGCCCCCAGACGGCAAACCCCCAGCGTGACAGCGCCGCAGAGACGGTGAACCCCAGCTACAGCAGATTCGGCAGGAGGCTGAAGCCTATCCAGCATGTGGACTGATGTGTATTGATGCTATCATGGCATGCATGTGGTTATCTTCTTGTTGTTCTGTTTTTCTAAAATGCTGGGGGGGCTTGTGTGGTGAACACACATGGGACCTGTTGGAACGGTTTTGTGACTCACATTTTAGGTCATAACAAAGGCAAGAATCTTAGCCTTGGTATGCAAGGCTGGAGACTGTGGGGGGTCAATTAAGGGATTAAGGAAAGGATGCATGGGAAACAGTGGAAGTGATATCATGGAGAGAAATGCATTGTGACTGTCTTTATTATGCAAGGTGGTGAAATGCATTGTGACTGTCTTTATTATGCAAGGTGGTCTGTGTGACATGTGATTTATGAGGTGTGAAGTCCCTGATATTTAAGGACGAGAGTTTACTGTTTCATTCTCTTTTTTCTCTGCTTTGAAATGATGGAGATGTGAATAAAGCTGACTCTGAGAAAGAACTCTGCCTTGTCATTTTCACATCTTCCACAATATATCTATTCCATCTAGCTACAATGCTCCGCACTGTGTGTCTATATACATATATATTTATATTTATATGTACATATGTATACTCGCTGCTCTTGTTTTTTCTCTTGCCTTCTGATTGTTGCTCTGAGTGTTGCTATCCCTGTGCTGTTGCAATCCTGGAATTTCTCCATTGTGGGACTAATAAAGGCTTATCTTATCTTATCTTATCTTAACTTATGCTTAATTGATGTTAACAATCAAATTTAAACTTTGGAAATGTTGGGCCAAAATAAGGTCCATCATGCATTCACAGGGGGAGTAGTCTTTCCTGACTCTCACTGCAAGCTTATTGGATAGATTGGACAAGTTCCAACGTGTTGTTGTGGAGCAGATTGGTCCCCACTAACACCTGGCGCTTTGTCTTCACTTTAAACAGCTTCCGTCTTTGTATCTGGCTCTCTTCCTGACACAAAACTCCCCCATGGAAAAGAGAGAAGTGAATTGGTGTCTGTGCTCCTCTTAGGTACATCCTTCAACACCCACACACTTTCCCTCACATCCCTCATTCTCCTCCTCCTCTTCTCTCCTGCAATCCACTGCCCACTCAAGCAGCTGTCAAGGTAAGGCTGTTTTACATGGTGAGGCTCCAATGCCCTTGTCCAATTTCACTTTAGAGTGAAGCTGGGCTGAACATGCCAATCCTGATATTACCAAACAAATTAAATCACGCGGTTGGGCGCAAAGGAGAAGGGAGAGTGCTGAGGAAGCTGGGATGAATGGGTGGAGGGCAGGGTGTGATTAGGTGAGGTGGTGGTGGGGGGGGGGGGTTGTCAACTGGACTGAGATGCTCCCTGTCTGCTCTGATCAGGACATCATGGGAGGAGGATCACTAATTAATTTGGGGTGGAGGGGAGTGCTGGATGGAGACTATTTCTAGTGCTGCTGGCTTTGTGAATATCGAAACTCTGATGATGAACAATTAGAGGCCTTATCAGAGATGAAGCGTCAGCAGATTGTGTCAGTCTGAGGACGGTAACCTCTATGATTCAAAGACCTATTTTAGCCATTTTGGGGGAAGGGGTTGGGGGAATGCATAGAGCATACAGCAAATTTACAACTTTTTAATCTAAAAGTGCACCTTTTTCTTATAAATTTGTTTTCCTTTTTTACATTGTAGCCTCACACACGTTGCACCATTAAATATGTAGCATAAAGGCTATCATGATTTGAATATTTTTAACTTTCTTGATTCTAACACTGGGGGGCACCACCTGCAGTTTATTGAGATGCAGGAACTCTGTGAATGACAACTGAGATTAAGAATTTGCTAATTAAGCAAAGTTAAACAATTATTTAATTAATGAATTAATTAACAGTTATTCAATCAGTCTCTTAACCTGTGCATCAGTTCTTGACACTGAGTGATTCTAAAGTCTGGGCAAAGGAACCACACCTTTACTCAATTTAACAGACTTTAATGACAGAACCGAAGTGACACAAACATCTATGGAGCTTGTAAAATGAAGAGAGATAACCAGAAGTGATAATAACAGTGGTAATTTGCATATACACTACTCACAAAAAGTTAGGGATATTCATCTTGCGGGTGAAATTTCAGGATGCACCTAAAATACACTATAATCTTTACAGGTGAACTTAATTTCAGGTTCAGGTTCAGGTTACTTTATTTGTACCGGTAGGTAGATTTGTTTTGCAGTCTGGTGACATCCATATTTACAAGCCACAAATTATATTCAACATAGACACAAACAGAGGCACACATGAAGCTGACTATAAACATGATAAAAATACTCAAGGCTCCATCAAACAGGGTATAAAAAGACAAAGAGATGGGAGAAAAACCAGAGGTAAGAGAGAAGGGTCATATTAAAAGTATAAACTAGTCAAAGAGGTTAAAAACTCAAAGGTCTAAAACTCAATAAAATATTTAGAACCCAAGTAACATCCTACAAAATAAGTAAATATAAAATGGAGTTAATAAATAGGTACCTAAATTATGTGCAATATATTGTTACAGCTTGTTCAACTCTTTGACAGCAGCAGGAACAAAGCTGTTTTTGTAGCGCTGGGTTCTACTTTTTGGGACAGCAAACCTCCGTCTTGAGGGAAGAAGCTGAAAGTTGCAGAGCAAAGGGTGGGAGTCATCATTTAAAATGGAGGTAGCCATCCTCTGTACTTGTCTGGTGTACAGGCATGTCAGGCTCAGCTGTGGCTCACCAAGCAAATGACTGGGCCATCTAACTACCTGATCCAAGGATTTCCTCTGTTTCAGTTTTATCTGACCAAACCATGACACTAAAGAAAAGGATAAAACAGATTCAATAAAAGCCCGATAAAACATTGTCATTATGGTTCGGTCAATTTGGAAGCGTGCAAGTTTTCTCAAGCAATGCAAATGTTGCTGACCCTTTTTGCACACCCTTTCACAGTTCTCTTCAAAGTTTAAATTACTATCAATAATCGTCCCAAGATATTTGTAGGATTGTACACATTCGGTGGTCTGGCCTTTTAGTACGGTGACTTTGTGCCTGGGATTTTTCCTCCTAAAGTCAATAATCATGTCTTTAGTTTTTGTCGTATTCAGCTGCAGGTAGGAATCCTCACACCAGTGAACAAAATCATCAACTACTGGGCCGTGGCCACTCTCACCATCCTGGAGGAGACTGACAATAACTGAGTCATCAGCATACTTTATAATGTGTCTGTTGTCATGTCTGCTCCGACACATGTTTGTGTACAGGATGAAGAGTAGTGGTGACAACACACACCCCTGAGGAGAGCCAGTAGAAGAGCACTTTAGGTCAGACAATGTACCATTTACCCTTACTCTCTGCGTCGTGTTGGTTAGGAAATCCAGAATCCAACCCACTAGATTATTGCTCAAATCAAATTGTTGCAGGAGCCTTTCAACTAAGATATGAAGTTGGATTGTATTAAAGGCGGAGGAAAAGTCCACAAATAAAAGTCTGGCGTGTGTCCCATTAAAATCCAGATGTTTTAAAAGCATGTTAAACAGAGTGACAGTGGCATGCTCCACTCCTCTGTGAGGCCTATAGGCAAACTGCAGGGGATCCAATGCATGCTCAGTCTGCTTTAGGACCTCACATCTGACCAGTTTTTCAAAAATTTTCATTAAAGTTGAAGTCAAAGCAACTGGTCTAAAGTCGTTTACCATTTTAGGACAGCTGGATTTTGGAACGGGAACAATCACGGCTTCTTTCCAGATCTTAGGCACATGTTGTGTCTGTAAGGACTTATTGAAAATGTAATGAAATATAGGACTCAGTTCATGTGCACAGGACTTTACCAAGCACCCACATATATTATCAGGGCCCTGACTTTTGTTCCCTTTTACAGCGCAGAACTCCCTTTTAACATCCTGCACCTCATTATTAAAGTGCTGATTGTCTTTGAGTTTCTGTTTCAAATCTTGGGTTTCTGTGCTAAAATCAAAGGAGTCAAAACGACCATAAAAACAATTAAGAACATTAGCCAGCTCTGTGTCTGAATTAACACCATCTAAAAACACACGATTACTGCGCTCTGTGCTCTGAAGGCCTGCAATAGTTTTCAAACTGGCCCAGGCTGAACCAAGTTTCTTTGTTGCCATCTTGCTTTCCAATTCTGATTTATAATTCTGTTTTGCTCTTAAAATTTCAGACTTCAGCTCTTTTGTGGCAACCTGTAGCTCAGAAACAGACCCCTGTTTAAAGGCAAGTGCTTTCCTCTGTAAGCAGGATTTAACTGATTTTGTAACCCATGGTTTGTTGTTGGGATATATTTTGACACGTTTATGTGGAACGATCTTATTTTTACAGAAAGCCATGTATGAGCATGTGACGTCCACCAAAGAGTCCAAATCATCCCCGCAGGCCAGTGTGAACATCTCCCAGTCTGTACAGTCAAAGCATTCCTGGAGGCTGTGCACTCAATCTTCTGTCCACACATCAATGTCTCTCGTCTCCACCTTGCTTCTTCTGAGAGCAGTTTTATATGTGGGCAGCAAATGTACACAGTTGTGATCTGAGGATCCTACAGGAGGAAGGGGGAGTGATTTATAGGCCCTCTCTATGGATCCATAGCACAGGTCCAATGTCTTTTTTCGCCTGGTTGGGCAGGAGACATACTGATAAAAGTTTTTAAGTGTCTTCTTTTAAGAAACATGGTTAAAATCCCAAGAATGAAGTTTGGCGCCTCTGGAGAAATTGATTGCAGCCGTTGGATCACATCAAAGATTGTGCTGGAGGCGGAGTCAGCGTCTGCCCTCGGGTGAATGTACACAATTGTGATGAAAAGCTGGGGGAACTCGCGAGGCAGATAAAAGGGGCGTAGTGACACAGACAGCAGCTCCACATCGGGTGTACAGATGCGCTCTCTGACCGTGACAGATGTGCAGTACTGCTTATTAATGTATAAACATACGCCGCCCCCCTGATGTTTCCCCGTTACCTCTTCCTGCCGATCCGAGCGCAGTGGGGCTCCAAAGCCGTCAATCCACAGGTCCTGCGTCTCGGTCATGCGCAGTAAGCCAAGATTCAGTGAAAGCCATGATGCAGCAGTTCTTAAAGTCCTTCTGGTAGCGTACATTCCCTTGAATTTCATCCACCTTGTTTCTCAGAGACTGTACGTTCCCCAAAATCATAGAAGGAAGAGGAATGTTACCAAACTGACGTCTTCTCAGGCGCAATTTCACACCTCCACGCTTTCCGCGTTTCCTTCTGCCGTCTCTCCCGTCTCTCTTTTCACCGCTGTGTCCGTCTTTCAAAATAAAGTCCGGCAGTTGCGGCTTAGGCTCAATCACAGCCGCTGCATCAACCGTGTTTAAATGCAGCAACATGTCCCTGGAATAATGTATTCTGCCCGCCGTGATGCCGGTCGCGTTTACCTCATAGACAAAGAGCCAGAGGAAAAGTAGCAGCAGTGCAAGAAAGGGGAGGAAGTCCATGTTGTTGGAACCAGGGAGCTCTTCGCCATACAGTCCACAAACATTCCAGGGCAGAAATGACACAGAGGATTTCGTAAAAGCACATAAAAGTACATAAAAACAGACACACAGACGACAGACTTTTTCATCAGCTGCTGGTCGCTGCGTGTGCATGCGCCCAGGATTTGAGATAATTTGACTTTCTCTAACCTTTTGAATGCACGTTTAACTCAATGATTCAAAGAGTTTTATTTGTCAGTACTACTACACGTACAGGACATACAGGAGAATTGAAATGGCGTTTCTCTCTCTCTTCAGTGGTGTGCACAATATAAAAAAAGAAAAAGGAATAATGCTGGAAAAACAATAACAGCAGTCTACGTACAGTAATGCTACCCGTAGTGCAAATGGCAACTAAAGATAGACCCAGACCTCCCATAATGGAAATAAAGTTAACAATGAGGCCCAGCAATCTTATATACAGAAAAGTAGAGCAGTAATACTCGTAGTACCAAGTTCAGTGCGGTAGTGTAGGTGCAGACAGTGACAGATAGGACTGCACATGATCAGTATTGCAATGACAGACAGCAGCAGATATGGTATTTGTGCAAATGGTTGTAGTTAAAGTGCAGAGACATACAGCAGCAAATGTATTACTGTTGGTGTACCAGTCTTTCTGCCCCAACAGCTGAGGTAATTATTGTGCGGGTGAGTGCTTTAAGGTCTGGGGGGGCAGAGTTCGGGGTCCTAATGGCCTGATGAACAAAGCTGTTTATTAGTCTTGTGGAGCAGGCCTGGAGGCTCCAGTAACTTTTCCCCAAGAGCAGGGGGCTGAAGAGGGAGTGTGAGGGGTGGGAGGTGTCGCCTGCAATGTTGATGGCTCTGCGGGTGAGGTGGGTGAGGTAGATGTCCGGGGGCAGGGGGGCACCAATGATCTTGCTGGCTGCTTTCACTGTGTGTTGTAGTGTCTTCCGGCAGAGGCCGTGCAGCTTCCATACCGCACCATGATGTAGCGGAGAGGATGCTCTCAATGGTGCCCCGGTAGAATGAGCACATGATGGAGGGTGGGACTCCTGCTGTCCTCAGTTTGTGGAGGAAATGGAGGCGAGTTTGAGTCTTCTTGGCCAGTGATGTGGTGTTGTTGGACCAGGAGAGGTCCACAGAGATGTGCACCCCCAGGAACTTTGTGCTGCTCACCCTTTCCACAGCTGCTCCATCGATGATCAGAGGGGGCTGCTGTGTGTGTCGCCTCCTGAAGTCGACCACAATCTCCTTGGCTTTTCCCATGTTCAGGAAGAGGTTATTGTCTTTATACCACTGGACCAGTTGGCTCACCTCATTTCTGTAGTTGGCCTCCTCATTGTTGGTGATGAGGCCTACCACCGTCACGTCATCCGCAAATTTGATGATGTGGTTGATGTTGTACTCTGGAACACAGTCATGGGTCAGCAGGGTGAAGAGGAGTGGGCTGAGCACACACCCTTTTGGGGCCCCAGTGCTCAGTGTGATGGTCTTGGATGTGTTGCTGCCAACCCGCACATTCTGTGGCCTCTCTGTGAGAAAGTCCAGCACCCAGTTACAGAGAGAGGTTTTGAGTCCCAAGTATCTGAGATTTTGTATTAGGTGCTGGGGAATGATTGTGTTGAATGCTGAAATGAAGTCCAAGAACAGCATTTGCATGTAGGAGCTCTTTGAGTCCAGGTAGGTGAGGGCAGGATGGAGAGCAGCAGCGATGGCATCCTCTGAGGGAGGGAGGATGGACTTGATGTTCTGCATGATCAGCCACTCGAAGCACTCCATTATGATGGGAGTCAGTGCTACGGGCCAGTAATCATTGTAGCTGGATGGGACAGGCTTCTTTGGGACTGGTATTATGGTGGCAGTTTTGAAATATGTGGGGTCAACAGCTTGAGTCAGGGAGATGTTGAAGATGTCAGCCAGGACGTTCTTGAGCTCCTCTGCACAGTCCTTCAGAAAGCAACCCGGTATGTTTTCTGGTCCAGCTGCCTTGCATGGGTTGATCCTGCAGAGGGTTCAATGTTTCAGTACTTTTTGCATAACTTGCTGTTCTCTATCAAGGTGCTTAATGGCAAAATTCATAACAGATGTTTGATCCATGAATCGACCAATAAATTTTCTGGTTCAATTAGAATTGGTATTTAAACAGTCCTCTTCATCATGCTGTTCACATTTTGACATCATGAGACCAAGACGACACCTAACAATTGATCAACAGTACCTCGTCATTGCAAGGCTTCAAACAGGATGTTCTGAGAGGGAAGTGGCCACTGAGCTTAGAGTGTCACAGTGTCATCAGCAGGTTGTAACAGAGATACAGAGAGACTGGAAGAGTCACATAAAGGCATATAAGTGAACGTCCTTTGGCCACATCCCACACTGATGACTGCTTTATAGTGAACAGTGCCCTGCGGAACTGAATAATGAATGCCCCTCAACTCCAGGCACATTTAAGGGAGGTGACAGGCACCCAAGTGTCACATCAGACCATTCCAAACCATTGACATTAGTGTGGTCTGCATGCTAGATGACCTGCAAGGGTACCTGATCACACCACCAGGCACAGGCGTCATCGTCTTGCATGGGCCAGGGAGCATTAATGTTGGACAAGGGACCAGTGGGCCTCAGTGCTGTTCTCTGATGAAAGTCGATTCACAATGAGCAGAAATGATGGTCACCAACAATGCTGGAGACGTCAAGGAAAGTGCTATGCATCAGGCACTGTTGTCACCAGATGAGCCTTTGGTGGTGGTGGTGTTACTGTCTGGGCAGGTGTGTCTACTTAATACAGAACTGCCCTACTCTTTGTGAATGGTACAGTGACCATCCGATACTCCCTGAATAACATCATTAATCCAGTCATTGTTTCCCTGCATGAATAACACAAACCTAATTTCATCTTCATGGATGACAATGCTGCAGCTCATTGAGGTTGCATCATTAGGGAACGGCTGCTGGAGGCTGGGGTACCTCAGATGGAGTGGTCTGTACTTTCTCCAGACCTGAATCCCATAGAAAACCTATGGGATCAGCTGAATCGCTGTGTAGAGGCTTGTACTCTGCACCCCACAACCTCAATGACCTGAGGGCAGCCCTTCAAGAGGAGTGGAATGCCATGCCTCAGCAGACAATAAGCCGACTTGTGAACGGCATGAGACATCGTTGTCAAACTGTAATTGATGCTCAAGGGCACGTGACAAGTTATTGAGATACTGACATTTTTTGTTGTGGTATACCCACCACTGTTGTTGGTTTTTGTTTCAATAAATTGTTTGAGACGAGGAAATCACCATTGCATGCATCTGCTTAAATGGCCTACTTTCATGATATAATATCACTGTAGCGTGAACTTTTTACATTTTCCATAAATTTCACCCAAAAGCCAAATATCCCTAACTTTTTGTGAATAGTGTATAAAGAAAGAGCAATATTTACATATTTACAAGTCTTACATGTGTGAACTAACGCTGGAATGTGACTGTGTATCTGAAAGGAGACTTAGTGGAACCACTGTAGGAAACGTGAGTATAATGCAAGGTTAATGAAAAAGGAATTTGGGGAAAATGTTCTGAAGAGGAAAAGCAGATTAACTTGACGTGAGGCTAAAAAAGGAGTTGCAGATGCAGAAAAGGTTATGGACAATATAAGCACGAGTTTATCTCAAAAAATTCTACTCTTGGCTGTTGTAACGCCATGAAAGTGGCACAGGAGTTCCTCTCCTGTGATAACTTAAATTGTTACAGGACTGAGAACCAACCAGAACAATCGTCACGCCTCACCTTGGTAGCAGGCCAAAGCTACAGCATCAAACTGCTATGGCAGCCTGGTCCAGGGAAGGTAGGACTCTGTCCTCAGAGTTCTATTAGCAGGTCTGCTCCATGGAGGTCATGGCCAAAAGCTTTCTCAAAGGCTGGGCCCAGTTTGAGGCCTGTGTCATCGTAGGGGAGAGGAGGACAACGGTTGCCACAGTTCCTCTCTCCCCAAATGGAGTCAAACAGACAGCTGGAGGAAGCATTTAAGCGATAAACTGAGCATGCTAAGGTGTGGAGTTACACTTGGTTTTAGAGAAAAAAATTAAAGTTAGAGAGAAAAATCATCTAAAGTTGAGTCGCTTTAGAAAAAAAGGAAAAACTTAAAGATAACATAAACTGGTTCTGTTTTCCTAAAGACAACAGCAGACTTTAGGGTCCCAGCTGGCATTAATGTGACAAAATATACTCTATATGTGCGATATAGGCATTTTATGTTACTAAAAATGTTAATCCAATCAAGTTGCACAGTTTCTTTTAGGTGTGTATTTTCGGTTATAATTTCTGATGTAGTGATCCAAATTTGATGAAACTTCACACTCACAATCACAATAGTATTCTTCAGCAAAATACCAATTTTATGCAATTCTGTTAATGATTCAAAAATCTTGTTGATGACATGTCAATCAGTCTGTCTTGCCCATGGAATGTTTTGTTAAAGTGTGAGAACAGTAGCATATGACCCATAGTACTCCTGTGGTCTAGTGGTTAAGATGAGGGTCTACCGTGTTGGAGATCTGGGTTCAAATCATCTCAGCAAAGTGTCATTCTACTGAAATACACCACGTCTCTCCTGTGCATTTGAGAACAATGTGAAGGCCATTCATCGAAATTAAGCAGCGATCATCTACAGATAATGTCAATACATCAATCAAGCTGTACAGTTTCTCTTTGGCATGTAGATTATTTTCTGACTCTTTCTGACCCTCCCTTAGTTATGCTGCTAATAGGTTTAGTCAGCCGGGGGACCTCCAGTAATACACTGGGCCTCACTCATTTCCTCACTCTCAATGAAATATTTTTTTTGCTGGTCATTAGCATTTGTTTGTTCTCTCCCATAGAATGAGTCCCCATCGTGCTGTTTGCTCTCTACATGTCTGTTCTTTTCTTCTTCTCTATCCCCTCACCCCCCAGCCAGTCGTAGCAGATGACTGCCCCTCCCTGAGCCTGGTTCTGCTGGAGGTTTCTTCCTGTTAAAAGGGAGTTTTTCCTCTCCACCATCGCCAAGTGCTTGCTCACAGGGGATCGCCTGATTGCTGGGGTCTTTCTGCAGCTGTGGGGGTTCCCCCTACAGTTGATAGTGCTATGAGATGACTGTTGTTGTGAAATGGCGCTATATAAATAAAGTTGAATTGAATTGAATTGAATTGACTCAATTTCTGATGTAGTGAGCCATGACTGATGAAACTTCACACACAATCACAACTGTATTTTTCAGCAAAACACCACATTTCCTGCAGTTCTGTTGATGTTCCAAATATTGTGTTAATGGAATCTTTATCAGCCTTTGGCTTGTCAGTGGAACATTTTTTTTTAACCTGTCCTGCCCAGCAGCATTGCAAGCAGAAGAAATATCTGCTTGGTTTACTGTGACAAAGAGATCAAAGTCAAAGTCAAATTCAACTTTATTGTCACTTCTGCCGTATGTACAGCACATACAGAGAATTGAAATTACATTACTCTGAGACCCACGGTGCAGCAAGGTAAACACTAGGCATGAAATATGAATAAAAAATATAACATCTGACACCAAAGATTAAGCATCAAACATCAGTGCAAAGATTTACTTTGTCTTTTTTTATATGAACAAAAAGGAATTTATTTTGCCATGCATGACTGCTTTTGCTGCTTCTCAGAGAACACAGGGTGATATCCCTGGCAGCTCATTATTTTCCAGATATGATTCCCACTGTTTATTAAAATAATTAATAAAATCTTCATCTTTGAGTAATGATGTATTAAATATCTAGTTCCTACTGGCTGTTGTAGCTGTTTTATTCAACAGAGTAACAGACACTAGTAAATGATCACTGATGTTGTGGCTAGCTAGAACTTAAGTGCTAGAGCCAGTAGTGGCAGCTGTGGCCTTGGTCCCTGCAGCATATCATAGGGCATGGCTTTAGTCACCAACAATGAAGTGCCCCGTGGCTGGCTGTTGGGACTGGGGATCAATGTGGTTATAGTCTTTTCAGTGTTCTAGGAACAAGGATGTTACACAGTGCTACTTTAAAACTTATGTGTAGCACACCTTAAGTTATAAATGCTGTTGCTAAACGATACAAGACCTTGAAATCTACAGCTGCTTGGAGCCCAATGATCACAGCTTGTGGCTATATTTCTTAAAGTTGACACTGGAAACTTATTGCTATACGGGGGGGGGGGGGAGTGGGGAGTTCATAGACTGAAAAACTAGTAGTGATTAAATTTGACCAAATGTCATTTATTTTTCAACATAGTCTTTCCTTCGGTCCACACACTTCTTTTGTCAGTGTTGATGTGCTTGGATCCCTGCGGCTGAAAAATAAACCACATTTGTGACCCATGCTGGCAAAATGAGTCACTTTGAGGAAATTATCAAAACTGAGTTAACGTTTTTTCCAGATTCTGTATTGAAAGACCTTAAAAATTATATTCAATTTGTAGGAAGTGCGCAAAAACAGACCCGGAAAAAGCTGATTTATTTATATTTTGGCTAGGTTCGCGCATCAGCCTGTTCAGCCACAGGCGGTGCTGTTCCAGCAGAGTAGACGTTTAGGATTCTCTTCCATGGTCATCATAGACCGACGGAGGCCGACGACGAGGTTTAAAACTTGCGTTCGATTGGTCAGGAGTTACGTCTTCCATCAAAATATATGTGTTACGTCTTAAAATGAGGGAGTCAGAGGCAAATCTTCATGCAGCTAACTAGTCTAACTTTATTATATGAACTTGGGTTTATATACAAGTGGGCTGTGCCAACCACATGCCACCCAGGGGGCGGGCACTGCCTCTCATACACACACATAATCACACACAACATTCCCTCCTCCCTTAGAAAATGGAAAGTCACACACACCATTGAAAACCTCCCAAATTTAAAACCCGAATCACACACTAAGAATATGGGGATAACATACTGCATTAAAACAAACCTATCACATTCACACAAAACAACTCAAAATCGGACCATGTCTTTTTAGAATACAAAATAATCCCATATTATTCACATTCACTCACATGCACACCAGCAAACAATATATACAAAACACATATTGATGTATTTACAAATTTACACGTAATATCTAAGTGACCCCAATGTCTCTGGTCAGCCACCATCTTCTAGTCTGCCATGGAGGACCTGGGCAACCCCATGGCATACAGTGGGGCAAAACAGTATTTAGTCAGCCACCAATTGTGCAAGTTCTCCCACTTAAAAGATGAGAGAGGTCTCCAATTTTCATCATAGGTATACCTCAACTATGAGAGACAAAATGAGGGGGGGGGGAAAAATCCAGCAAATCACATTGAAGGATTTTTAATGAATTAATTGGTAAAATCCTCAGTAAAATAAGTATTTGGTCACCTACAAACAAGCAAGATTTCTGGCTCTCACAGACCTGTAACTTCTTCTTTAAGAGGCTCCTCTGTCCTCCACTCGTTACCTGTATTAATGGCACCTGTTTGAACTCGTCATCAGTATAAAAGACACCTGTCCACAACCTCAAACAGTCAGACCCCAAACTCCACTATGGCCAAGACTGGAAGGAGCTGAAGGAGCTGTCAAAGGACACCAGAAACAAAATTGTAGACCTGCACCAGGCTGGGAAGACTGAATCTGCAATAGGTGAGCAGCTTGGTGTGAAGAAATCAACTGTGGGAGCAATTATTAGAAAATGGAAGACATACAAGACCACTGATAATCTCCCTCGATCTGGGGCTCCATGCAAGATCTCACCCCGTGGGGTCAAAATTATCACGAGAACGGTGAGCAAAAATCCCAGAACCACATGGGGGGACCTAGTGAATGACCTGCAGAGAGCTGGGACCAAAGTAACAAAGGCTACATCAGTAACACACTACGCCGCCAGGGACTCAAATCCTGCAGTGCCAGACATGTCCCCCTGCTTAAGCCAGTACATGTCCAGGCCCATCTGAAGTTTGCTAGAGAGCATTTGGATGATCCAGAAGAGGATTGGGAGAATGTCATATGGTCAGATGAAACCACAATAGAACTTTTTGTTAAAAACTCAACTTGTCATGTTTGGAGGAGAAAGAACACCATACCTACTGTGAAGCATGGTGGTGGAAACCTCATACTTTGGGGCTGTTTTTCTGCAAAGGGACCAGGACGACTGATCCATGTAAAGGAAAGAATTAATGGGGCCATGTATCGTGAGATTTTGAGTGAAAACCTCCTTCCACCAGCAAGGGCATTGAAGATGAAACGTGGCTGGGTCTTTCAGCATGACAATGATCCCAAACACACTGCCCGGGTAACGAAGGAGTGGCTTCGTAAGAAGCATTTCAAGGTCCTGGAGTGGCCTAGCCAGTCTGCAGACCTCAACCCCATAGAAAATCTTTGGAGGGAGTTGAAAGTCTGTGTTGCCTAGCGACAGCCCCAAAACATCACTGCTCTAGAGGAGATCTGCATGGAGGAATGGGCCAAAATACCAGCAACGGTGTGTGAAAACCTTGTGAAAACTTACAGAAAACGTCTGACCTCTGTCATTGCCAACAAAGGGTATATAACAAAGTATTGAGATGAACTTTTGTTATTGACCAAATACTTATTTTACTGAGGAATTTACCAATTAATTCATTAAAAATTCTTCAATGTGATTTTCTGGATTTTTTGTTACTTATTTTGTCTCTCATAGTTGAGGTATACCTATGATGAAAATTGGAGACCCCTCTCATCTTTTAAGTGGGAGAACTTGCACAATTGGGGGCTGACTAAATACTTTTTTACCCCACTGTATGTGCCCCTGGTCGTTGTCTACCTCCAGGGTCGAAGCCACCCTCCCTGACAAAAATGTCCTTTCCCGCCAAGAGGCACTTCTTCCCCTTCAGCTCGCCATGCCATTTTCCAGTGCGCCGTCTCTTTGCGCCCGCCGAACTGTTCACTACCGTCTTTCTCACCACCACCATGGCTCCAGACACTCCGGCCCCCAGTGGCCGCACCTCGGGTAGACCCGAAGCGTGTTCGGCCGCGTCATCCGCCGCCTCGGGTGCCTCGCCATACTGCCCAGCACCCTTGTCCAAGGCGCATGGAGCTCTGGCACTGAGGCTCTGCCCGACCTCCATGGCACACTGCTGCTGCTGCACACCTCCGGGGCTCATGACGTCACCCCCGTCGGTCTCGCTCTCCGGCGCAGGCACCCCACTGCTGTATCCAGCACTCTCGGTCCCAGTGCACCACTGCGCTGTCACCGTGTCTGGCTGCAGCTGTTGTCCCTCTGGGTCCTCAGCATCATTCCCGTCGGCTCCACTGTCTGACCCGGGCACCTCGTCACTGTTCTTGGCACCCTTGCACCAGGTGCCCTGCTGCATCGACCTACTGTCCGTTTGCGGCTGTCCTCCCTCTGGGCTCTCAGCACCGTTCTTGTCAGCCATATCCTCCAACCCAGATGCCTCGTCGCTGCTCCTGGTACTCTCGCTCCAGGTGTCCCGCTGTGCCGTCTCTGCATCCTGCAGCTGCTGCTCTTCCCCAGGGCCCTCAGCCTGCACGGTCTCGCTCACCCACTGTGTAGCTTCCACAACAAGCTGCTGCTGCTGCTCACCTCCGGGGCTCACAAGGTCACCCTCGCCGGCCACGTCCTCCAGCCCTGGTTCCTCACCGCTGCCTCCAGCACTCATGGTCTCTGTGCTCCGCTGTGCCATGACCGTGTCCTGCTGCCCAGCTAGCATGCAAACCTCCGCTCTCAGCGGGAAATCACACGCGGTTGGCCCCTCACTAGCCCTAGCCGTTAGCTCGCGCAGGACCACGGACTCCCTATATTCCACCAAGACCAGCACTTCCTCCAGCGATAGTGGCTCCTTAGCCTTTCTTAGCGTCATCTCCAGCCAAGCATCATTAGTGCCATGGGCTAACTTGTCCCTCACTAAGCCATCCTCCAAAGCCCCAAACTTGCACTTCCTAGCTAGGCTACGCAGCCTTAACAGAAATGACCGAAGGGACTCGCCCGTCCGCTGTTCAAGGCCGATAAACTCGCACCGTCTCCTGGAGACAGTGTAAGCATCTTCGAATGCGTTATCCATTATACTCCTCATTGCCAAATGCTACATCTTGAAATGAGGGAGTCAGAGGTGAGTCTTCATGCACCTAACAAGTCTAACTTTATTACATGAACTTGGGTTTATATACAAGTGGGCTGTGCCAACCTCACGCCACCCTAGGAGCGGGCACTGCTTCTCATACACACACATACTCACACACAACAATAAATATTTTTAGAAAGTACGATTTCTAAGCTTTACAATGATATCAGGCACTCACGGGGGTTTTCCCGGGACTTGCCGCTAGCAAACAAAGAAAGAGTCATGATCTATGACTTCTCATGCCTGTAGCTTGTAATGACGTGGTGCATGTTCCGACTCATTTTGTCAGCACGGGTCACATTTGGTCAAATTTGACCACTATGAACTTTTCAGCCCCCCCTCATATATGATAATGGTGGTTTGTTGAGTCTTATGTTGACTGATAGAACATAAGATAATTTGCAGAATTAACCTGATAATTTAGTTGTTTTTGTAACTCAGCCATGTCAGAAACACCCTTGTATTCCTTCAAATGAAAAATCCATCTCTAAGCCTGGACTTGCTGGTTCTAATGCTCTGTGTTTCCACTCTGCAGCTCTGACTACCACCAACACATTTCCAGCTTTGAAGCACTGAATCAATGTACCCAGCAAAAGCAGCGCAATGAACCCTACTGCACACAAATTGATGTCTGAAGCAGTGTGATGTACTAAATAGTGTTCGACATCAGGAATCACATGAACACCACTCTGCCAGTCACTTTTGTGATTAGAATGATCTTTGATTTGAGCACGAAATAAGATTTCTAATCATAGAAATTAAAGGGAAAAACTAGTGAGCAGAACAGGACCAGAGGATTTTGATACATAAAGTACATACAAATGAACAAGACGAACCCTTGCATATAAAGTTGACAAGTTTTTGCTTTGACAGGTGTACAGCCGTGGACAGAATTGTTGGTACCCCTCTGTTAATGAAAGAAAAACCCACAATGGTCACAGAAATAACTTGAATCTGACAAAAGTGGTAATATATAAAAATTCCATGAAAATTAACCAATGAAAATCAAACAATGCTTTTGAATTGTGGTTCAACAGAATTATTTTAAAAAACAAACTCATGAAACAGGCCTGGACAAAAATGATGGTACCCCTAGAAAAGACTGAAAATAATGTGACCATAGGGACATGTTCAACCAAGATGTGTCCTCTAATTAACATCACAGGTGTCTACAAACTTGTAATCAGCCAGTCGGCCTATTTAAAGGGTGACAAGTAGTCACTGTGCTGTTTGTTGACATGTTGTGTACCACACTAAACATGGACCAGAGGAAGCAAAGGAGAGAGTTGTCTCAGGAGATTAAAAAGAAAATTATAGACAAGCATGTTAAAGGTAAAGGCTATAAGACCATCTCCAAGCAGCTTGATGTTCCTGTGACTACAGTTGCACATATTATTCAGAAATTTAAGATCCACGGGACTGCAGCCAACCTCCCTGGACGTGGCCACAGGAGGAGACGGATAATACGAATGGTAACAAAAGAGCCCAAAACAAACTCTAAACACATTCATGGTGAACTCCAAGGTCAAGGTACATCAGTGTCAGATCGCACCATCCGTCATTGTTTGAGCCAAAGTGGACTTCATGGGAGACGACCAAGGAGGACACCACTGTTGAAAACAAATCATAAAAAAGCTGGACTGGAATTTGCCAAACTGCATGTTGACAAGCCACAAAGCTTCTGGGAAAATGTCCTATGGACAGACGAGACAAAACTGCAACTTTTTGGCAAGGCACATCAGCTCTATGTTCACAGACGCAAAAATGAAGCATACCAAGAAAAGAACACTGTCCCTACTGTGAAACATGGAGGAGGTTCTGTTATGTTCTGGGGCTGCTTTGCTGCATCTGGCACAGGGTGTCTTGAATCTGTGCAGGGTACAATGAAATCTCAAGACTATCAAGGTATTCTAGAGAGAAATGTGCTGCCTAGTGTCAGACGGCTTGGTCTCAGTCGCAGGTCATGGGTCTTGCAACAGGATAATGACCCAAAACACACAGCTAAAAACACCCAAGAATGGCTAAGAGCCCAACATTGGACTATTCTAAAGGGGCTTTCTATGAGCCCTGATCTAAATCCTGTTGAACATCTGTGGAAGGAGCTGAAACATGCTGTCTGGAGAAGGCACCCTTCAAACCTGAGACAACTGGAGCAGTTTGCTGATGAGGAGTGGGCCAAAATACCTGCTGAGAGGTGCAGAAGTCTCATTGACAGTTACAGAAATCGTTTGATTGCAGTGATTGCCTCAAAAGGTTGTGCAACAAAATATTAAGTTAAGGGTACCATCATTTTTGTCCAGGCCTGTTTCATGAGTTTGTTTTTTAAAATAATTCTGTTGAACCACAATTCAAAAGCATTGTCTGATTTTCACTGGTTAATTTTCATAGAATTTTTATTTATTACCACTTTTGTCAGATTCAAGTTATTTCTGTGACCATTGTGGGTTTTTCTTTCATTAACAGAGGGGTACCAACAATTTTGTCCATGTCTGTATGAGTATAAAAATTGTAGTTACAAAACCATACAGTTGCCTGAGTATGTCTGAAAAATGGCATTGTGAAACACCCTCAACCAGCCCTTCACAAGCACTCACACTAATACCACTTCAGTGTGGTATTCAGCTCTGAGTGTACTCCAAAATTAATCATGTTCCAATGCTCCCCGCTCCAGTGTTGCGAATGTTGCCAACTGGCAATAAATAAAATGAAGATGAACGATGCTCTTGTTGTCGGTTCATATTTGATTCAGTTTAAGCACATTTCCACTGTCAATTCTAATTCAGTTGAACTTAAATTTTTAAACTTAAATGTCTTTCAACATCTACCAAACAATACAAACCAATTTTATGCTCTATGTTTTGTTTCTAAGAATGTGTTCATAAATAACAGATTAGAAGGAATGACAAATGTACTTCTTTCACATTTTGAAGCCGTGAGTAAAACATTTTGACTGTCACTCTCGGAATTTTTGAATAAGGAGTGACCTGATGCTGAAGCTGCAGCCTCTCTGATGACCACATAAGCGACATGATCTTTGCTTTAAATCCCAGTCCTCATTTTGTGTGGATATGAGCAAAACAGTGGTTCTACAATAAGCCACTACTAACTGACTTGGCTCCTCACTCTAATGGTGTGAGCAGACAACAAAAAGGAAAGAAGCTAATTTTACACAATGTTTCTCGCTGTCATGACCTATAGTCTGTGGTTGTATAGCTCAGCTCTTCTTGAACAACAGCCGACTGGTTTAGCAAACACATTGCTGCAATAATTGCTTGCCAATCTCAAACTGCACTTTCCCTCCACTTAAGAAGGTTGAATGGAAGGTTAGGGTGTTAGTTATCAGTTTGCACCTGCAACGTTGGTTAGCAGGGTGCATTGATGGACTGTATGGGTGCAACATACTAAACACTGTTATTTTGCTCAGAAGTATAACCTGAGCACAGACTTCCCGGGGACATCTGAGACAGACTGTTAACAGACATTTACCCACATAGTCCTGAGATAATGGTGCAAATGGGCCTCCCTAAAACTGGCCACTTTAACATGGGAGTCTATTTGGTTTGACTCACTTCTGAGGCAGCCTCATGTGGCCATATGAGGAAATGCAGGCTTGTGTTTTTTGCGTTGTGTCTTTCTTTTATTTGGGCTTGGGGGATTCATCTTGTGCTTTTGCTCCTAGTTGTGTGACTGTGTAGAGGCAGACATGTTTGTTTTGAAATGCTCGGCTGACGTAATGACGTTCCCTTGCGCCACAGGAAAAGCGTAATGATGTTATATTTTATCATTTGTAAATATTAATTTTTGCCGACGCGCTAAATAATTTTAAATGCTTTATCGTTATGTGAGGTCTCTATGAGCAGTGAAGATTGTTAAATCTGAGAGCAGCAGGTGGGAAGGACCTGTGAATCCTCTCTCTCATGCACTTTGGCTGGAGCAGCCTGCCACTAAACAACCTGTTTTTTTTTTTTTTTCTTGTTTTGAGATGCTTCATGCCTTCACTGCCCTTCCATTCAAAGTATACTGGAGAAAGTTTTGACTGATAAATCGAGCTGCTGGGAAAAAAGTGACTCTGATTACATGCCATGCCGCTGTGCGTACAGCTTGCACAATTAAAATCATAATGGCAGCTTTTTGACACGCAACTAATGAGCTCAACTCCTCTGCGTGGAAACGCCATTAGACGTCCTAATGGGGATCATTCTCGGAGACTGAGTAACAAAACAAATCCTCTGCTGTTAGATATAAGCTTCCCCGGCTAGAGATCAACACATTTTTTTTTTGATTAATAAATGTTTGTTTACATGAAGCTACAGAGCTGTCCCCCCTACAATGTGATGTGTAATTGGATACCAGCTGTAACAGCTGATGTGTTGGTGCTATCCTGATGCTGAAAGGTAAATAGAGAAGTGGGGGGGGGGGGGAGTAGTACATTTTCACCTCTAAGCTCAACACCTACTCTACATTTTCATTACAGTGTACCAAGAGGCAATGCTACAGTCTCTTGGGGCCCTAGGCAAAAATTCACAGGGGGCCCATCAGCGTTCATCACCCTTATATAATAAATAATCTGATGCTAACAAAAAACAAGTACCAGTGTCCTTACCACCATAACATGGTGACATCAGGAGCAGCAGAGGCAGGACACACTAAGCTGCTCTGAGCTAAATTAACTACTGTATTATTTGCACTACTTACTACTGTCTTGCTTCCTTTTGTCACCACCAGATGGACGACTTCTCTTCATTTTGATACAGCCACTCTCACTTGTTTGTTTACATAAGATGTGCACCGGTACTTGCAAGAGTGAGAGGTGGGAGTGGGGCCCCTTTAGGGAGTTCTGCACTGGCCTTCCACTGTCATTGCAAACTCTTCACATTGTCACTGCTGTAGTGATTCAAAGTTGGTCAGTCCCCTCCCCCTTCTCTTCTGGTCTATGGCCCCAAGCATTTGCCTACCTTGCCTGCCGGCATGCAGCACTTTTAAGTGTACCTAAATGTGTCCCCTGAGAAATATTATGACAGCTTAGTGGCAACATTGGTGAAAATTTCTCCATTTTTTTCCCTTCTCCACTAAGCTCTTCTCCCCTTAGCCATCCTCCGAGGCGATGAGGATCATTGGAGAGGGGAGGATTTCATCATCTGGTCCTGCCAGGATCTATTCCTGCTTTGGCATGTCCTCTGAGATATCTGCTCTGTGCCAGCACTCATGAGGATCCAGGCGTTACACCTCCACTCCCACCAGAGCGCATCAATCATTCCTCTCACCCTCCCAGAATGGGAGGGAGGAGAGGAAGATGCTGGGGCCTTCACTTCCACTTTCCTCACATGAGACGGCGGGTAAAAGGAAACAAAGCAGGAGGTGGAGGAGGTGTGGCTGCTGCAACCATCACCCCCTGCACCTGTGATGCTTGCCTGCAGTCACAGGATGCCAAGAACCCAGAAGGCATTTTATGACACATCTGTCGGGGGTTGGCAAGTGTATATGTGTTTGTGTTCTGCTGATTTTATGTTTCACCTAATCTGGCTTTACGTGGAACAGGCACCTGAGGCGTGTAATAGATGCCTGTCCCAACAGAGAGCTTCCAACCTTCAAACATAGGATCAAAAGGACTCTGAACACTACAGACCGAATGACTCTGCCACCATTCACTGACTAAATCCTTCAAGTTAAAGGGTATAGCCTTAAGATCGTTGATAAAACAAAAGGTAACCATGAGGTGTCACCAGAGGTTCCCAGCAATTTGTTGAATCTATAACATTAAAAATTAAGGCAGCTCTAAAGGGAATAGGATCCAACCCAGTAATAGCAAGATGTACTTATTAAAGTTGTCAGTGAGTGTATATTAACACGTCATTTGTACACCATTCCTGTGTATATACTGTCATTACCCAATACTTTACACAAATAGTTCTTCAATTCTTAAACAGTAACATTAGGCACAATGATTCATACTGAAACAAGATCCTAACGACAGCTTGCTTGGCAGGAACTTTGCAGTTAAGAGCTCAATTGTCAGCTGTCAGGAAAACAACACAACATGGCACAGAAAAAAAACACAGCATGCACAAACACTCAAGTGAGAAGAAGCAAGACAGCCTTTTGAGACATGCGCTTTTTTCCAATAACTTTTTTGGCAATCAAACATGTCAGCGTCATGTATGAATGCATCAGTTTTATAAAGATGGACCCCATGTCACAACTCTGAATGCATGCTGTCAAACTGAGGAGGGCAATGGACAAGATTTTGACTGCAGACATGGCTCTCCTGCAACATGGATGTCACAGTTTATTAAAAAAAGAGAGAGACTTATGGAGAATGGTCTAAATTATACATATCTGATGAAAGAAACAAAAATCAAATGTTCAGTCTGTTACGGCCTCTCTCTGGTCAATGAAATCTCTTCATGAAACGGACGTGTTCTGTTACCAGAGGCTGCACCTCTGAGAGGTCACCAAGCACCTTTAATGTAGTCGTTTTCCCCCTCATTTGCTTTGGCTTAAATTTTCACATTAAATGAAGTAGGGGAAAAGCCTGGAACTCAGTGGAATTTTTTTTTTTTTTTTTTTACTGCTATTCAAAGTGGAATAATCAACAACAGCGGGGAATAATGAGATAATGATCCACATTTGAACAAAAGTTTCTCCTTGCTGGTGCAACATCAGATATATTGTATCTATGCAATCCATACTTTCCCTGAGAGAAAACAAACTCATCATTTGATAAGAGTAAAGTTTGTTCATGTTTAAAATCTGCCAACAAACATCAGTATGAAAAATTTAACATATCAATGTTCGTGTACAGACAGGAGACTGTGGAGGGAAGCAGAGCTTATTTACCACGTTAAATACTTTATTTGAAGAGTTTCATTCAGGGTTTAGAACTCAGCAGCACTTAAACAGCTTTAAGGAAGGTCACTAACAACCTTCTTATAGCATTTGATAATGGACTTGTCCTTTTAGACCTCAGTGCAGCTTTTGATACCATTGATCATAATATTTTACTTGATTAAAACACTTTGTTGGACTTAAAGTAACTTCTTTGCAGTGGTTTAAATGATTTTTATCCAATAGGTTCCAGTTTGTTCATATCTGGAGTTTTCTTTAAGGTCCAAACTCAGTCACGGAGTTCCACAGGGCTTTGTGTTAGGTCCAATTCTTTTTACTTTATGCTTCCGTTAGGTTAATATTTGAAAGTATTGCAAACATTTTCATTGTTATGCAGATGACACATTTATATTTATCAATGAAGCCAGATGACAGTAATCAATTAACTAGAGACATGTCAAAAGGAAATCAGAGCCTGGTTGACTTGTAATTTCTTCTTATTAAATTGAGATAAGACTGAAGTTATTCTAATTGGCCCCAAAACACCTTAGAAATACAGTGCACCCAGAAAGTATTCACAGTGCTTCACTTTTTCCACATTTTATGTTACAGCCTTATTCCAAAAGGGATTAAATTCATTTTTTTTCCCCTCAAAATTCTACACACCATACCCCATAATGACAACATGAAAAAGCTTTTCTGAAATTTTTGCAAATTTATTAAAAATAAACTAATAAATCACATGTACATAAGTATTCCCAGCCTTTGCTCAATACTTTGTTGATGCACCTTTGGCAGCAATTACAGCCTCAAGTCTTTTTGAATATGATGCCACAAGCTTGGCACACCTATCTTTGGACAGTTTCACCCATTCCTCTTTGCAACACCTCTCAAGCTCCATCAGGTTGGATGGAAAGTATTGGTGCACAGCCATTTTCAGATCTCTCCAGAGATGTTCAATTGGATTCAAGTCTGGGCTCCGGCCAGGCCACTCAAGGACATTCACAGAGTTGTCCTGAAGCCACTCCTTTGATATCTTGGCTGTGTGCTTGGGGTCATCGTCCTGCTGAAAGATGAACCATTGCCCCAGTCTGTGGCCAAGAGCACTCTGGAGCAGGTTTTCATCCAGGATGTCTCTGTACATTGCTGCATTCATCTTTCCCTCTATCCTGACTAGTCTCCTAGTTCCTGCCACTGAAAAACATCCCCACAGCATGATACTGCTACCAACATTGGCGTGGTTATGAGCGATGCAGAGTTTCCTCCAAACATAACACCTGGCATTCGCATCAAAGAGTTCAATCTTTGTCTCATCAGACCAGAGAATTTTGTTTCTCATGGTCTGAGTCCTTCAGGTGCCTTTTGGTAAACTCCAGGCGGGCTGCCATGTGCCTTCTACTAAGCTACCATCTGGCCACTATCATACAGGCCTGATTGGTGGATTGCTGCAGAGATAGTTGTCCTTCTGGAAGGTTCTCTCTCCACAGAGCAATGCTGGAGCGCTGACAGAGTGACCATCGGGTTCTTGGTCACCTCGCTGAATAAGGCTCTTCTCCCCTGACTGCTCAGTTTAGATGGCCGACCAGCTCTAGGAAGAGTCTTGGTGATTCTGAACTTCTTCCATTTACGGATGATGGAGGCCACTGTACTCATTGGGACCTTCAAAGCAGCAGAAATATTTCTGTACCCTTCCCCAGATTTGTGCCTCAAGACAACCCTGTCTCGGAGGTCTACAGACAATTCCTTTGACTTCATACTTGGTTTGTGCTCTGACATGCACTGTCAATTGTGGGACCTTATACAGACAGGTGTGTGCCTTTCCAAATCATGTCCAATCAACTGAATTTATCACAGGTGGACTCCAGTTCAGTTATAGAAACATCTCAAGAATGATCAGTGGAAACAGGATGCACCCGATCTCAATTCTGAGCTTTATGGCAAAGGCTGTGAATACTTATGTATATGTGATTTCTTAGGTTTTTATTTTTAATAAATTTGCAAAAATCTCAAACTTTTTTCACATTGTCATTATGGGGTATTATGTGTAGAGTTTTGTGGAAAAAAATGAATTTAATCCCTGTTGGAACAATGCTGTAACATAAAATGTGGAAAAAATGAAGCACTGAATACTTTCTGGATGCACTGTACTATCCCAAATCAGGCACTTAGTTTAGATGATATTATTCTATCACCTAAATGTTCTGTGAGGAACCATTATACACACGTGGACAAAATTGTTGGTACCCCTCTGTTAATGAAAGAAAAACCCACAGTGGTCACAGAAATAACTTGAATCTGACAAAAGTGGTAATAAAAAGTCTATGAAAATTAACCATTGAAAATCAGACAATGCTTTTGAATTGTGGTTCAACAGAATTATTTTAAAAAACAAACTCATGAAACAGGCCTGGACAAAAATGATGGTACCCTTAACTTAATATTTTGTTGCACAACCTTTTGAGGCAATCACTGCAATCAAACGATTTCTGTAACTGTCAATGAGACTTCTGCACCTCTCAGCAGGTATTTTGGCCCACTCCTCATCAGCAAACTGCTCCAGTTGTCTCAGGTTTGAAGGGTGCCTTCTCCAGATGGCATGTTTCAGCTCCTTCCACAGATGTTCAATAGGATTTAGATCAGGGCTCATAGAAAGCCCCTTTAGAATAGTCCAATGTTTGGCTCTTAGCCATTCTTGGGTGTTTTTAGCTGTGTGTTTTGGGTCATTATCCTGTTGCAAGACCCATGACCTGTGACTGAGACCAAGCTGTCTGACACTGGGCAGCACATTTCTCTCTAGAATACCTTGATAGTCTTGAGATTTCATTGTACCCAGCACAGATTCAAGACACCCCTGTGCCAGATGAAGCAAAGCAGCCCCAGAACATAACAGAACCTCCTCCATGTTTCACAGTAGGGACAGTGTTCTTTTCTTGGTATGCTTCATTTTTGCGTCTGTGAACATAGAGCTGATGTGCCTTGCCAAAAAGTTGCAGTTTTGTCTCGTCTGTCCATAGGACATTCTCCCAGAAGCTTTGTGGCTTGTCAACATGCAGTTTGGCAAATTCCAGTCCAGCTTTTTTATGATTTGTTTTCAACAGTGGTGTCCTCCTTGGTCGTCTCCCATGAAGTCCACTTTGGCTCAAACGATGACGGATGGTGCGATCTGACACTGATGTACCTTGACCTTGGAGTTCACCATGAATGTGTTTAGAGGTTGTTCTGGGCTCTTTTGTTACCATTCGTATTATCAGTTTCTTCCATTTTTCATCAAGTTCCTCCTGCAGCCACATCCAGGGAGGTTGGCTACAGTCCCGTGGATCTTAAATTTCTGAATATGTCCAGCTGTAGTCACAGGAACATCAAGCTGCTTAGAGATGGTCTTATAGCCTTTACCTTCTAATCTCCTGAGAAAACTCTCTCCTTTGCTTCTTCTGGTCCATGTTTAGTGTGGTACACACCATGTCACCAAACAGCACAGTGACTACTTGTCACCATTTAAATAGGCCGACTGACTGACTACAAGTTTGTAGACACCTGTGATGTTAATTAGAGGACATCTTGGTTGAACATGTCCCTATGGTCACATTATTTTCAATCTTTTCTAGGGGTACCATCATTTTTGTCCAGGCCTGTTTCATGAGTTTGTTTTTTGAAGTAATTCTGTTGAACCACAATTCAAAAGCATTGTCTGATTTTCATTGGTTAATTTTCATAGGATTTTTATATATTACCACTTTTGTCAGATTCAAGTTATTTCTGTGACCATTGTGGGTTTTTCTTTCATTAACAGAGGGGTACCAACAATTTTGTCCACGTGTGTATATATGACATCACATATATAGATACAGTAAAACGTCACAAATTAGAGAAAAAAAATTAACTGAAGATAATACTGGCGGCTGCCAGTGGTAGCCACCTGTTTGTTACCGTTTGTTGAGATGTAGTCCATGCCAGTGGTCCCCAACCTCTGGACCCTGGAACGTTCAGGTTTCCGTGGGAAATTTTGGAATTTCACTTATTTAGTCCAAAAATATTGCAAATGATTTGCCATTGCTGTGTGTGTGTTCTGAAGGCATCCATGCACCACCCATGCACAACAATGGCAAATTATTTGCAATTTTTTTGGACCAATTAAGATAAGCCTTTATTAGTCCCACAATGGGGAAATTCCAGGATTGCAACAGCACAGGGATAGCAACACTCAGAGCAACAATCAAAAGGCAAGAAAAAAAACAAGAGCAGCTAGTATACATATGTACATATTACTATAAATATACAGTATATACAGTGGGGTAAAAAAGTATTTAGTCAGCCACCAATTGTGCAAGTTCTCCCACTTAAAAGATGAGAGAGGTCTCCAATTTTCATCATAGGTATACCTCAACTATGAGAGACAAAATGAGAAAAAAAAAATCTAGAAAATCACATTGAAGGATTTTTAATGAATTAATTGTTAAATTCCTCAGTAAAATAAGTATTTGGTCAATAACAAAAGTTCATCTCAATACTTTGTTATATATCCTTTGTTGGCAATGACAGAGGTCAAATGTTTTCTGTAAGTTTTCACAAGGTTTTCACACACTGTTGCTGGTATTTTGGCCCATTCCTCCATGCAGATCTCCTCTAGAGCAGTGATGTTTTGGGGCTGTCGCTGGGCAACACAGACTTTCAACTCCCTCCAAAGATTTTCTATGGGGTTGAGATCTGGAGACTGGCTAGGCCACTCCAGGACTTTGAAATGCTTCTTACGAAGCCACTCCTTCATTGCCCGGGTGGTGTGTTTGGAATCACTGTCATCCTGAAAGACCCAGCCACATTTCATCTTCAATGCCATTGCTGGTGGAAGGAGGTTTTCACTCAAAATTTCACGATACATGGCCCCATTCGTTCTTTCCTTTACACGGATCAGTCGTCCTGGTCCCTTTGCAGAAAAACAGCCCCAAAGTATGATGTTTCCACCCCCATGCTTCACAGTAGGTATGGTGTTCTTTCTCCTCCAAACACGACACGTTGAGTTTTTACCAAAAAGTTCTATTTTGGTTTCAACTGACCATATGACATTCTCCCAGTCCTCTTCTGGATCATCCAAATGCTCTCTAGCAAACTTCAGATGGGCCTGGACATGTACTGGC
This sequence comes from Pholidichthys leucotaenia, assembly GCA_020510985.1. Taxonomy (NCBI): domain Eukaryota; kingdom Metazoa; phylum Chordata; class Actinopteri; order Cichliformes; family Pholidichthyidae; genus Pholidichthys; species Pholidichthys leucotaenia. Next base: position 437,765,631 of record CM035836.1, on the reverse strand, counting down.
TTAAGCAGGGGGACATGTCTGGCACTGCAGGATTTGAGTCCCTGGCGGTGTAGTGTGTTACTGATGTAGCCTTTGTTACTTTGGTCCCAGCTCTCTGCAGGTGATTCACTAGGTCCCCCCGTGTGGTTCTGGGATTTTTGCTCACCGTTCTCATGATAATTTTGACCCCACGGGGTGAGATCTTGCGTGGAGCCCCAGATTGAGGGAGATTATCAGTGGTCTTGTATGTCTTCCATTTTCTAATAATTGCTCCCACAGTTGATTTCTTCACACCAAGCTGCTTACCTATTGCAGATTCAGTCTTCCCAGTCTGGTGCAGGTCTTCAATTTTGTTTCTGGTGTCCTTTGACAGCTCTTTGGTCTTGGCCATAGTGGAGTTTGGAGTCTGACTGTTTGAGGTTGTGGACAGGTGTCTTTTATACTGATAACGAGTTCAAACAGGTGCCATTAATACAGGTAATGAGTGGAGGACAGAGGAGCCTCTTAAAGAAGAAGTTACATGTCTGAGAGCCAGAAATCTTGCTTGTTTGTAGGTGACCAAATACTTATTTTACTGAGGAATTTACCAATTAATTCATTAAAAATCCTTCAATGTGATTTGCTGGATTTTTCCCCCCCCTCATTTTGTCTCTCATAGTTGAGGTATACCTATGATGAAAATTGGAGACCTCTCATCTTTTAAGTGGGAGAACATGCACAATTGGTGGCTGACAATACTTTTTTGCCCCACTGTATAGACACAGTGCGGAGCATTGTGGCTGGTGGATGTGCAGCAGAAAGTCTAAGCTCTCTCTCCGCGGATGCGGCGGGCCAGCTGGATGTCTTTGGGCATGATGGTGACCCTCTTGGTGTGGATGGCGCACAGGTTGGTGTCCTCGAAGAGACCCACCAGGCAGGCCTCGCTGGCCTCCTGCAGAGCCATAACGGCGGAGCTCTCGAAGCGCAGGTCAGTCTTGAAGTCCTGAGCAATCTCCCTCACCAGGAGCTGGAAGGGCAGCTTACGGATGAGCAGCTCCGTGGATTTCTGGTAGCAACGGATCTCTCACAGAGCCACGGTACCGGGCCTGTAACGGTGAGGCTTCTTCACTTCGCCAGTGGCCGGAGTGCTTTTTCGAGCAGCCTTGGTGGCCAGCTGCTTCCTGGGGGGCTTTTCCTCCAGTAGATTTACGGGCGGTCTGCTTGGTTCTTGCCATCGCTCTTTATTATTCTGTCTTATATTTCTTGCACGCCGCCTAAACTCCAGCCCGGCACCTGTGTCGTTTTCGCTTCAGTTCCCCGGTATGTCGAGTTTCTCCGTTAGCACCGGGTGGCGGTTGAGTGCTAGCTAGCACTTCCCTGCTGTATTGTCTCCTACTGTAAACAGTGGCTCCGTCCGCCGACTTGGGAGACCTTTGGGGCGATCTGTGTGTCCGTGATATATATAGAGTGAAAGGTGTGCCGGATCAGAAAGTTATCACTGGATCAGAAAGAAGAAGGAAGATTAAAAGACTCAGAATTGAGCCGCTGTTGCAAAAGGCAGCCAACTCGTGTGGCGCCGGAACCGGAAGGGAAATTGCAAATATTCCCACAGAAACCTGAACATTCAAGGGACTGGAGGTTTGAGACCATTGGTCTATATGGTAATTTGACCTTGACTCTTGACTTTGCAATCCCAAAAACAGAGAGAGTCAGGGTGAACTTGTGTGCAAAGTTAGGTGACCCTAGCTTTATTCATTCTGTATCGGCATACATATAGTGTAAAGGAAGTTAACAGTGACCTCTGACCTTTTGACCCCAAACCCTTAGAGGTCAGGGTCTCAGGGTGAACATGCGTACAAAGCTTGGTGACCCTAGGTGCTATTGTTATTGAGATTTAGTTTATAGGGCATTTTGACCTTGACCTTTGGTCCCCAAAGGTCCCCTGTAGGTTGGGGTCCCAAGGTGAGCCTGTGTACCATGTTTGGTGACCGTGGCTTTCTTTGTTGTTGAGCTATACTGTAGTTTAAATGGCAATTTGACCTTGCAATCCCAAAACCATAGTGAGAGGTCAGGGTCTCAGGGTGAACATATGTACAAAGTTTGGTGACCCTAGTTTACTTGTTCTATAGTAACAGGACATAGGGGAAGCCAACTGTGACCTTTGACTTTTTGATCCCAATCCCATAGTTATGGGTCAAGACCCCAAGGTGAACCAGTGTACCAAGTTTAGTGACCCTAGCTTTAGCTTGTTCAATAGTAATAGTGCAAAGGGATTGGTAACATTGACCTTTGACCTTTTGACCCCAAACCCAAAGTCAGATGTCAGGGTGTAAGCCATCCAAAACTCGTCTTAGGCATGATTATATTGATTTGAAAAGACTACATCATTCCTTTGTGTAGTCATCGTGTTAGAAGATTCAGGGAAAACTGACCTGAGGTCAGAGGTCCGAGATTTTTCAGAAATACACCCATGGTAACAATCTGAAAAGCCCACATCATTTCTCTCTCGTTAGCATGTTCACGCCGCCGCTACCCATCCACCTGGCGGGGTGACGATACCCCTTCAGCCCTTAAAGACTGAGGGGTAAAAAAAAAAAAAAAAAAAAAAAAGTTCAAGAAAAATCTCAACTTGAGTATAATACTTGAGTACAATTTCTCACTGCTCTGTCCACCTATAATCCATCTGAAAGTTGCTACAGTTAAACAGTGCATCATCACATATGAAAAACCCTCACTAAACACTAGAACCTCATAAAAACAGAATATTCATGGTGGATATTTGAAACGGTCACCTGCTGCGACAGTGCTGCTGCTCCTGTGTGGCTGTAAGGGGAGGCAAGGCACGCATGAACATGTAGTGTGTGGAGTGTATAGAGGCAAACAGAGATATAACCTTTGTTTATGAGCGCAGGCGGGCTGGCTGACAGTGTGTATAAGTCAAGCGAGGCCAGCCCACTCGGAGATCCGCTGGCACGCATTAATCAAGCCCCGGGAGGGGAGAAAAAAACAAAAAACAAAAACACCTCAACACACCTCTGCAGGACTTTCTAACCAGAGGGAGGGAATGACCACAAGGTTGCTGCACCTCTGCCAGACAGAGGCACGCTTTGATTCGCCACTGCTGCTCTGAAATGCCTCCCCATAAAGGTCTATTCACTGCAAACCGCAAAAGATGACAAGACTTTTTTTTCCAAAATTAAAGAGTTTGTCTGGAATCACTTCACAGCACATATTACAGCAACAATATGGAAGAGCGAGTCCTTCAGGGTGATTATGGCTGTGACACTGATATGCAGGAGATGTAAACCCCTGACAGGGATGACTGGATGTTACGGCTGTTAAAACAACCAGGGGAAAAAAACAGCAGAAGAGGAAAACTAAATGTGGGTTTGCTTAATAATTGTGAGTACAGTGAAAGCTCACTTAGGAGATCCACTGGTTTCTTTATAGTGTAAAGAGAAACTGCAGGAGATCGGGGAAAAAGAACAAAAGGCTTCTATAGTAATAAAAAGTGTATTTATTACAACAAAATGCTTATTTACAATGCAAGAGTTGGAAAAGGTGCAGCACCTTTACAAAAAAAGGAATATGCACACAGCCAACTCGGAAATGACATCTTTGCATTACAGGCATCATAGATTATTGTGGGCGCACCGATACACTGGCCGATATTCACCTTGTTGACTGACATCAGTCGATCGGCAAATAAGATTCACAGATGTCAGTGTCCGATATTTATCCACCGTGTCTGAGTTATCTCACTGACATTAAAGAAAAAATAAACAAAAACAAAAGGTATCGGCACTCATTCATCCTGGTATCGGTACTGGCCCAAAATCAGTGCATCCCTACTTATTATGTTGCGCTGACAGGGCTGAGGGGGGGGGGGGAGGGAGGGAGAGAAAAAGGTAAAAAGAAATGCCGTTCAAGATCAAATAAAATAAATAAATGTTATTCACATCTGGTAGGAATAGTCAAGATGCAAATGATTTAAATAAAAATAACTTTCTTTGAGGTGAAACAAGTAAAACAGATGCACAGGACTATTAAAGTGAAGAACAAATAAGTGTCTCATTATGGTACTATTATGCTGCCTGTTTTCCACATTAAGGTTAGACTGGCCGACAGCCACACAGATTCCCTGTCATTTTGTTTAGAAAAGAATATAAATCTGAGATCTAAAAAGAAAAGTCCAGCTGTAACTAAAAATATCAGCAAGCCCTCTAAACCAAACTGTGCCAAAGTCTTTGCATCACTGCTTTCGAACTATTTCAGTGTATTTCTGCATTTAAAAAAAAAAAAAAAAAAGTTTGCTCAACATGCCCAGAAGGCTCCAGTTACAGTGAAAATCAAAATGTACAAACACTCGTTTTTGTCAGACATATAATGGGGGGAAAAAAGTTTGCCCTTGATTTTATTAACTCCACTTGGCCTCCTTTGGTTTCTCAGAGCCAGGGGTGCCACGCAGGGTCCATGCGACACAGATTGTCCAGGCTGTTTGCCGCAGCCACCAGAGTGTTGACCTTACTCTCTCCTCCCTCGAACTGAGCCAGGTTATGGAGGCGGGTCATGATGGCTGTGACGGCCTTCTGGACCAGTGAGACCAGCTGCTGGGAGTCCATATTTTCTGGCTGGCCGGCCGGGGACCGCGGAATGGACGTGTCCTCTTGGGTCTTTTTGTGCCACGCGATGATCTCGTCACGAAGGACTGCCTTTAAGATGCCATCCACCTATCGCAGACAGAGGAAAAGAAGATATCGATATTCATTAGAAATGGAGTTAAAATGCTAGAACTAGCAGTGGGGGTCTGCACTGAAAGTCATTTTTGATGAGCAATTATAATACTGTAGATGTTAAGACCCGAGTTAACACGCTAGTTAAAGCTAGCCACACACCAAACGATAATCTGGCCGATTTTGGGCCAGATTCTCTTCTTCCAACAACCCTGATCATTTTGATGGTCCTACAGATTATTTTGTGGTGTGAGGGATGTCACTAGTGATCCAGTCTGCGCAGAAGAATGTCAGGATCCATCCTCAAATTACAAATATTCAACATGTTCCATATTCATAATCAGATATCCTGTTGTGTGGGGGGAACCTTGAAGACAGACAAGCACGCACTCTGTTGGCTGTCACGTGAATGAAGCAATTCTTCAGAAAATGAGCTAAGTGAAGACAGAAGCCTTGTCTGTCAAATTTTATTTACTCTAAAGTTATGTCAGATCAAAATTTTGCAAGATTTTCTGGACAAGAATCGCCACATCTGCTTATTTCTTGCAACTTTTGGATTTTTTCCCCCCAGAAAGTTACCTTTAAAAAAAAAAAAAAAAAAAAAATACAAGGCTCAAAAATAGACAAAAGCTGATCTAAAAATACACGCAAAAGAAACTTGAAGTGCGAGCAAGTCATTATATCAAAGTTTCTTTATTAGTCTCCTACGGGAGAAATTTGTCTTTGACAAAAGGGCAATGCTGCAGTGTGATATAAAAGTGAAAATGGTCCCCTCCAGTATACAACTGGGACAATATCAGTCACTACAGAGGGTGACAATATGTATGGGCACATATTCATACTATGTGGGGTAACTAAATAGACTGTTATGCTGTTTATTCCATCTAGCTACAATGCTCCACACTGTGTATATGTTTATATATACTGCTCAAAAAAATAAAAGGAACACTTTTTAATCTGAGTAAGTTTTGGAGTGTTTTGAATTCAGCCCTCTGTAGGTTGTAGGTTGATAATTTTCATTTCCATCAAAAGATGTGGCATCTTTTCATTCTTAACACATTATCCAGTCTATATCAGTGTAGATATCCAGCTTATTTTTTCTCATTAAAATCTGATGTGTTTTCAAAGTGTTCCTTTTATTTTTTTGAGCAGTATATTTATGTGTACATATGCAAATTCACTGCTCTTATTTTCTTATCTTCTAAATTATTGCTCTGAGTGTTGCTATCACTGTGCTGTTGCAATCCTGGAATTCCCCCACCGTGGGACTAATAAAGGCTCGTCTTAAAACATCTGGTACTAAAAACATACTCAATAGATATACATAAAACATACATAAAGTACTAAAACATAAGATATATGTACATAAGAAATCTATCTAAATGCATACATGTGAAAAAATTGCTGTGCCTGTGTGTTTAACATATTTGGACATATGGATATTTAATGAACCTCTTGACTGTCTGTGGTGCAATACTGCACCAGGCAACCTTCCCCCCGGTGGGCAAGATTGTTTTCAAGAAAATATTCAGTCTAGATGCCAGATTTCCAAGGCTATAACTTGAAAGTGGTAAGAAATAATGGCTTACTGTCAGTTAGAAAGATGTAGAATATGATCCAAAGTTTGAGATTGGAAGAGACAGGGCGCTGTCTATGTCCAAGAAACCCGGACACAAGAAATACTGGGAGATTCATGTAATACAACTAAACAATTAAAAATGAATTAAAGACTTTTTTCAAATTTTATGTAAAATTATCAGTATCGGGCTTGTTGTTACGAGCTATTTGGTCTCTGTACGACCGTTGTGAGAGTTTGGTTCGTATTGCCAACACTCGGTCAGAGTCATTCCCAGTGAGAGTTGGACTCCGCCAGGGCTGCCCTTTGTCACCGATCCTGTTCATAATTTTTATGGACAGGATTTCTAGGCGCAGCCAGGGAATGGAGGGCGTCATGCTTGGTGACCACAGGATCTCATCTCTGTTGTTTGCAGATGTTCATATATTGTTTATATATTTTGTTTATATATATTGTTTATATATTTGTTCATATATTCATATATTTATTCCATCCAGCTACAATGCTCTGCACTGTGTGTCTGTGTGTGTGTGTGTGTGTATATATATATATTTTATAGTAATATGTACATATGTATATTAGCTGCTCTTGCTTGCTTGTTTTTTTTTTTTTGTTTTTTTTTTCTTGCCTTCTGATTGTTGCTCTGAGTGTTGCTATCCCTGTGCTGTTGCAATCCTGGAATTTCCCCATTGTGGGACTAATAAAGGCTTATCTTATCTTATCTTATCTTAGATGATGTTGTCCTGTTGGCTTCATCCAGCAATGACCTACAGCTCTTGCTGGGACGTTTTGCCACTGAGTGTGAAGCGGCTGGGATGAGAATCAGCACCTCCAAGTCCAAGTCCATGGTCCTCAGCCAGAAAAAGGTGGATTGTCCTCTCTGGGTTGGGGACAGGCTCCTGCCCCAAGTGGAGGAGTTTAAGTATCTTGGGGTTTTATTCACAAGTGAGGGGAAAATGGAGCGAGAGATTGACAGACGGATCGGAGCAGCATATGCAGCGATGCGGATGCTGTACCAGTCTGCTGTGGTGAAGAGGGAGCTGAGTTCTAAGGCAAAGCTCTCGATTCACCAGTCAATCTACGTTCCTACTCTCACCTATGGTCACGAGCTTTGGGTAATGACCGAAAGAACAAGATCGCGGATACAAGCGGCTGAAATGAGCTTTCTCCGTAGGATTGCTGGACTCACCCTCAGAGATAGGGTGAGGAGCTCAGTCATCCGGGAGAGGCTCAGAGTAGAACCGCTGCTCCTCCACATTGAAAGGAGTCAGTTGAGGTGGGATGGGCATCTGATTAGGATGCCTCCTGGACGCCTCCCACTTGAGGTGTTTTGGGCACGTCCCACTGGGAGGAGACCCCGGGGCAGACTCAGGACTTGGTGGAGAGACCGTCTCCCAGCTGGTCTGGGAATGCCTCGGTATCCTCTCTGAAGAGCTGGAGCAGGTGGCTGGGGAGAGGGAAGTCTGGGCTTCTCTGCTTGAACTGCTGCCTCCGCGACCCGGACCTCCGGAACAGTGGTAGAAGATAGATGGGTGGATATGTAAAATTTAATTCTAAACAAACAGTGAGGAATAAATTAGGACACCCATCTTTTTTTTTTTTTTTAGGACACCCCCACATTCATTCCCACTTAAAATGGCTAAAATAAATGTTAAAAAAATGCAAATAAAAACAAAAACAAGGTTAGCCATAGATATGTGAACATTTATTAATAAAGAACTGAATATTTAATGGGGTGTCCTAATTTTTTCACGACTGTACATACTTGCATAACCAAATACATACACCCACCCATTCGTACCTACATGCACACGCACACACACACACACACCCCTATGCAAACATGCAGTACAACTGCCGTCATCATCGTAGGCCTGTTTTGATTGATAGTCACTTGTATTTTTGCACAAAATCTGGCAACACAGACACTGGCTGTTGTCTCCACTGTTATGTACATTGTGGCTTGTTTGTCTTTTAGCACGATTTTGTAAAAACTACTTCATGGACTCTCATGACATTTTTAGAGGTGGCACTTTGAGCCAATGATGAAACAATTATACATGGCCAGATCCAGGTCAGTATGCGTACTATGGATCACTTTACTTTTAATATTTAAACACAGGGTTTAAAAAAAACAACAACAGATTTTTGCTAATATCAGAAACGTAATAGGCTATTCAACCTGACAATACACAAGTGCAGACAACTTTTGATGCTCTATCAATCAACTTATTTAAATTGGTGGGTGAACAGACTCAGTGGAGGTATGCACCCTCTGAGTGCCTTCTAGTTTTTGAATGGCATCTGTTAGTGTGTGGTGTGCCGTCTTGGTCTCATTGCAGCACTCCACACACTAAACGTTAACCAAACCATCAATGACGGAGTAGTTCATTCTGACCTGACAAAATCATCCCAGGAGTGCTCAGATCTCCTGACCGCTGACCTTGACCTTAAGCACAGCCTAGATACAGACCCATCTAGGATGTGCTTAAAGTCAATCACCTAGGAGGAGTAACGTTTTTCATAAAATCATAAGCGCCCCAATCTCCTGGCCTGTGACCTTGAGCATAGCCTGGATGCAGACCCACCTGAGGATCATTGTGAATTTGGCAGGCATCGGGGCAAATGCCTAGGAGGAGTAGCGAGTCCCGTGAAATGTGGTCGGATGGATGGACGGACGGATACCACGTCACTGCATTAGCTCCTTTGAGCTTTGTCGGAATAAGCCAAGAACTGTTAAAGCTGATTTTTTTTTAATTGTTAAGTGTGGGTCTCACATTTTCAAAATCAGTTAATTTAAAAAAATCTTTTCTTGTGGGCCAGGCCTTAAAGGAATGACAAATGCCAGTTGCAATTTTCCAACACATCTAAACAGACCATCTGCTACTGGATCAACAGAAAAGCAGTCAGTAATTAGAGACAATCCTTCGATAAATGTGTTTAGTTTATGGAGAGCAAACAAAGAGCTCAGTGGGCAGGTGGTTTTCATAGTTTTGACAGAGTAGATGTAATTCCACTGTGTAACACAAACCCATTTAATAAAACATGTTTCTGCTTAGATATTACCACACCAATTACAAAACTGCCTTAATTATAATACTGTTTGACATTTTCTTTACTTTGTTTCCAGTTACACAAATTAAGATGACCATAAAAACTCACACCATGTTTGTTCGCCCACATCTTACAACCCTCCACCTGTGCTGTTGTAACCTCTGAAAATTTTATTTCCTTTTGTGAGGCTCAAGTTGTGTATGAACTTTTCATTGCTTTGTAATATAACCAAATTGCTGACAGTCTACATGCAGCAGTAGCGACCATAAAGTCTGAAATTTGACATTTTCTATTGCACTGAGATGCTGTATTGCCTGTACAGAAAATGCTGCTCTCCTGGGCAGGCTTTCTTGAGCCATGTGTTCAGATTGTCTGCTGTGGAAGTGGGAGCACTGAAACGTGATAAAACCTCAGTTTATATAAAGCCGTTGCCAATCTCAAACATACACGTAAACAAAACTGTTAACTTCAATTTGGGGGTGCGTCAATCATCCTCGGGGAAATCTTTGTGTTGTTAACAGCTTATTATGCTGACACACATCTGAAATACATAACCATCTAAACCGTGACGCGGCCCCAACTCTGGCAATCACTGCTTAACAAAGTGTGCAAGGTTCCCAACCCTTTCACAAAGTGCTGGTTCCAGGTGGTGCTGGAGTGTTTATATGGTTTAAGGCCACACTATATTTGACTTGATGATTGTGTTTTATTGTGTTCACTGGTAATGCCCTATTTCTTTAACCACAAGGAGTGCTGTCCTATGCCATTCAACGGAAAAGTACTTTGTTTATTTGCACCTTGAACACTGAGTGCCAGATCTACACACAGACTGACATTACTGCTGTAAACATCTTACCCAACTGACTGCTTCTTTTTCAGTGCACTGTTTTGAGTTGAGCCCCAGTTAAAACTAGAGGCAGTTCACCGAGTTTAAGTACAAGACAATATCTGGAGAACTTGGGAGAATCTTAAAATGTGACAACAAACGGCTGCTCCCTCATGACAGAAAGGATGAAATATATCCTCCCTGACACTGCTGGCTCACTGAACGCCGACCTCAGAACTTCAAGACTTATGCCAATAAGTCATTCTGGTGAAGTGCAATTCTTTAACAGGACTTGACAATTAAATATTTTTCCCCTGAATATGCTACCTTAACCACTTGCACTCCGGGCAATTTTCCTAAAAATGCCAAAAAAAAAACGTGCCCAAAGTAAATCGAAAGCTGTTATTCAACCCTTTGCAGCATCTTCATGGGGTTGGTCTCATTTAAAAGAAAACACTTTGAATTTTTTGGCAAAAAAAACATAATCTCTCTACGTGCTCCGGCCACTGAGTTACAGTCATCTAAACATACTGAACTTGAAGAAAAAAAATTTGGACACTGTTTTTTTGGATACAAATGCTTGTAAATAACACACAGCTGTCCGATCCGGCTGGACAATGCAACAGAAATGTAGAACCAAGTGTTATCCAGCTGAGATCCAAATTTGGTAACAATACCACAAAAAATGAATATTTTACACAGCTTTGTTCTCAGGCTGTTCCCAGGCGTTATGGAACTGTGCCAAATGGCACAGTTTGGAAAAACGTCTAACTTTTGAATAATTCAATGTAGAATCTTCATTTTAGGCTCTAATGAAAGGTCACACTCAGGGCTGTGTCTGTGTGTGTGTGTGTGTGTGTGGGCGGGGGGTCGTTCCCCCCTCCCGCTACCAAGGACCAAATTCGGCCCTCGCTACAAGACGGAATACACTTTTTTTTTTTTCCCCTTGCATGCTTTCACAGCAGCTCCCCCCCCCTTCGCTACTGTGTGTGTGTGTGTGTGGGGGGGGAACCGTGAACGGACCGTGAACGCCCCCCCACCTCGGTACAGAAGAGGGCACAGAAGAGGGCCATCGCTACATGATGGAATAGACTGATATGCTTCCTCCCCCGCCGACCGAGGAGCGTTCGGACCGTGCCCCCCCCCCCCCTCCTCTTCTGCAGCGGGTGGGTGGGGGGGCGTTCACGGTCCGAACACGGCAAATGAACCGTTTATCGCGGCGCACGCACTTCGTATTTCGTGCGCAGTACAGTTGTAAATTACCGATCGGTCAAAAGTCATTTTTGGATTACAGTTTTCAGGGATAAATAATAATTTAGCTTATAACACCTTACCTCTTCAAAGCAGCAGAGTCGTGGCAAACAGCTCTTCCCACGCGTCAGACGAACGCGACGCTGCTCCGCTCGTGGATCCCGATCAAAACATAATTCCATTACATATTGCTGTTTTGGCGAATGATTTACGACTTTTGTCGTCGGCCTCCGTCTATTCTGCTGGAATGAGTGCAGGTCCCACTTGTGGGTGTTCTCCATGCTGCTGGGTGAGCCTGGGTCTGTAGGAGATTTGTCCAGCGTCCTTTGTTTTCATCTGTGGCAGCAGTAAATATCGCTTCACCCAGCCAGAATTTCTGTGCTTCAATTGGCTCCTGCGTTCACAGTAGGCGGGTCCTCCTTCCTAGGTTTTCATTCATTGGTTCTTCAAGGTTTCAGAAACCCAATTCAAGGCTCTTATTAGTCGAATGAGAGGTCAATCAGATGAACTAATCTGTTCACGGCTGTCTCTGCAGTTTTTTTTTGAGTGGCGCTTGGACGCTACTACATCACCATCACCACCATCATGCGTCATGCGCACGAGGGCGCACGAGCGCGCCCTCGTGCGTCATAGGACGCAGAGACTTGCCTGCCCGCGGAACAACGGAGCGCAAGTGGTTAAAGGATCTATACTTTGCAAAATGGTGTTTTTGTCCATTCAACCTTATAAAATATATCCACATTAAATCCTAAAGCACTTACTTCAGAGAAACGCACACTGCCTTTATTTAGTTAAAGAGGTCACTGCACTTTTCCCACGATGATAGCTCTAGTGGAATGTTTGATGTATTTTGGACAAATTTTCTTTAATTATATAATTATTACAGCATTGCTGTGAACTGTCTTTTACAGCATTTCTCAGAATGACCCGTTTGAGTGCATGTCTCTTTAAATGCCCGACAGCCACTTAACTTCGCCCTCCCTCTTACGTCACTATTGCTAATCTTAGCTGGCTAAAATATAATGCATAATAAACCCGATGCCTGAGCCACAGAGAGTACACTGCTATGATTTTATTGCAAAATCGGGTTTAAATAAACTATATTTATGAACAAATAATTACCGACCAACAGTGATCTGTGTGGAGTTTGCATATTCTCCCCGTGTCTGCGTGGGTTTACTCCGGGATTTCTCCGGTTTCCTCCCACATGCCAAAAACATGCAAGTTAGGTTAATTGGCATCAAACTGGGGATTCTAAATTGTCCTTAGGTATGATTGTGGGAGTGAATGGTTGTCTGTCTCTCTGTGTTGGCCCTGTGATGGACTGGCGATCTGTCCAGGGTGTCCCCTGCCTCTCGCCCAAAGATGCTGGGATAGGCTCCAGCCCCCCCGCGACCCGAAAAGGATTAAGCGGAAGAAGATGGATGGAACAAATAATTTGTTGCACTATCTGTAACAAAAGCATACCACTCGGTGTTCCCCTGCCGTGCGTTTGTTGCTGCTGTTGCGGCGGGCATGTGTGCCTCTCCACCATCACTCTCTGAGTCCGACTCGCTTGGCATGATGCCCACTTGGCATGGCTTAAACCTATAAGGTCTGATGCCCCCAGATTCTTCATTATCATCCCATTCTTCAGAACTATAATTGTCTGAAGATTGGACAACACAAACCAATTCCAGACTACATGTGCTGGAACCATCGTCAATGTCTTCCACCGCTTCCATCCTGTGTGTACAATGGGCAGCCAAGCGCTGTGTTCTGCTGATGACGTTACAACTTGGCCGGGGGGGGGGGGTCCCCAGCCACTGACGCAATTGGTGACGTGGCACTCATGAAAACATCGGATATTTGCGTGAAAAAAGCCTGTTTGACTTAGAACTGCACAGACAAACCTGTTTTGTCATATTGTATTATGTGTTGAAAAATTAGATGAAGTCAAAAACGTGTCATCAGACCTTTAAAGAGCCCTTTAAACTCTTAAAGAAATTACTGTTTTGCACTTCTTGGGTTTTTTAACATCACAAACTAAAAGGCCCACTTTCAGTTCTCCAAGTTAAGAAAAAAAAAGAAAACAGCCTGACTGCCTCCTTGCTCATGATCCCCCACTCAAAATTACTTTTACACTATTAAGTTTGGGGTTCAATATCAATTAACATCCTGAAAACTGACTGACTGGTGCAGCCAAGACAGAACTTTCCACATTTTTGTTTTTTTGAGGAGCTGTAAAACACCAAATGACACGTCTTGGAAGATGTCAAAACATGCACATATGGGACCTTTTATGCAAATTAAAAACAAAAAAACAATGAAAACAGACTAAAACCCAGTATAAAGTAGAGACTAAAACTCATTTAAGGTCATAAACCTGTGTGGGGGTGCTACAACAACCAACACATTACATGGAAACACCCATTTCTGTGAAATAAATAATTTTATACAAAACATTTAATTTGAAAAGAATTTATAAACTACCTTAAAGTTCGGCTGGGCAAAGCATCGGGCCACAGCGATCATTGAGGCAGTAAGAGGACCGGAGACGCCGATGGTGGTCAGGAACTCTGAGACGTTCGGCGTCAGGCGAAACGGAACGGGGCGATTGGCATCCAGGTCGCCTGTGGCGTCGTTGATGTCAAAGCGGAAGTAAGAGACGTTCAGCTTTCCTGTGTCCTGCAAATAGAGAGCATGGTAAAGTCTGAGGTAAAATGTTTTAATTGTAAAAAATAAATTCAAAAAACATCCATTAAAAAAGAAAAATGGTCAGTGATTGCCACATCTCCTTGGTGACGTTACGGTAGCAGCAAAACTAGCACAAATCAACAAAATGGCTGCCATTATTGAGCTTCATGTCCCAGGCACAGTAACACCTCCGACTATCGACAGCAGAGTGTCTATAATCCTTAATTCACTTGCAGTGCCCTCTCCCTCCTCCTTCCCTGCTCCTCGCTGACTTAAATATATACGGCCGAGTTTTCATCTTTTAAGCCTTCATTTATGTGCGAGAAGGCCGCTACACAAGCAGCCATTCCACGAAAGATAAGCTCTCTTATATGAAAAAGTGAGTCTCTGACAGCTTTATAGTGGAGCATTTCATTCCAGCTCGTGCTTGCTCTCCTCCCTCCGTCTCACTGCTCCCCTCCCTCTTTCTCCTTAACACCCCTCTCTTTCTCACCTACATTTCATTTGCTCCTCCAGGCCCCAGCAGAGGGCCTAGAGGCAGTGGGCCGAGACACCAGCAGCTCCCAGGAGGCTAAGATAAGCCTGCAGACAGTTGGCTGCAGAGGCAGCGCTCAGAATGCTAAATCGCCAGACGAGTGGTCAGCGATGGCTTCATTTGGAGGCTGCTGTGAATGGGGGGTGATTCAACATTAGTGAGCTATGTGAAGTGACTCGGGGCTCTGAACTTCACTGTAAGAAATCACAGACACTGGATAATTATAATGAAAAACATTAAAGGGAGAGTGAGACAGAAAATAAGGAAATAATACAGAAATATTGATGTGCTGCCCAATGATCACAGACGCACAACTAACATTTTGTGTTCAGTTCCAGATGTTTCCCGAATTTGCAGCTGTAGCCTACTGTTGTGCACTTAAAATAAAATACACCAGATAAATATTGGCCACTGATATCAGGGAACGTTATCGCATTTGCTAATAGGGCATTATCAGTCAACAAGGTGAATATAGGCCAATATCAATGTTAAGCCGATAAATCAGTGCACCCCTGCTTATGATTTTTTTGAGCCTTGATCTCATAAGCGCAAGCATGCATTTTTTCATGGTATCATGATATGGATGTGAACGATTCTGCATTGATGTACAAATGTTAAGAAGTTGGTTCTTAAATAATAATGTAATTAATTTTGATGGAATGAAAAAAAAGCAGACTTGAAAATATCGATTCCATAGTCCGTCCGTCCAGTTTATGGCATGACACAAAACAGAGACAACTGACCATGTTGACGGCGAAGAGGGACTTGACAGCACCCCGGCCTCCACAAAACCGAAGGGAAAACAAAAGGCCTGGACAAGACTCACAGTGCATGCAAGCCCTACCAAACCAAAACAAACCATAAAGCCCTGGAAAAATGCAAATCCAAACACCATGCCCACACCTAGAGGAGCAAAATGGCCACTACCATCGATCAGAGGATCACAGAATAAGCGATGCTAAAGCCTCCATCCAACCCAGAAAATATGCCCACGCCTATCGAAAAAACAGGCGGCCACGCCACTCTGTGCACCAGACCAGAGCCGCAGCACAACGCCCCACAGACAAAGCAATCCACAAATGCTACAAGACCAAAACCGAAGTCATGGATTGCTTCTAATTTTCATTAGAAGTTTAATACTTTTATGATAGAAATTCTGAGTGTATTTGACTGAAGGACTGTGTTAACTTGTTGCACATATCAGGAGAATGTTCGCTAGAAGTCTATTATTTGTGAAAATTCAGGGTACCCTGAAGTCTGTGCTGCAACAAAAATGCTGCTACAGATGCACTTTTCATGCTGGTTTTTTGAAGTGGAATATATGCTGGCAAATATATATATATATACTGTATATGCCAGCAGCCGGTGGCTTGTCACCAAACTGCAAACCAAGTCTACCTACGGGTACAAATAAGTAAAAAAAAAAAAGTGACTTGACACATTTTCTTCCTTTTATTTCATTTGAAGATACTGGAAGTAAATTGAATGAATTAATGAATGAATGAATCTTTATTCATTCATTCATAAATTCATGGGTCACTGGAAATACTTTGCTTTAAAAGTAGCAAGCTGTGGTACTTTTAAAGAGAATATGAAGTATTTTCTACTTTCAAATATTCCAGAAACACCTAAAAATTATAGTGTAAAGAAACATCTCTTCTGGGGTCATCTCAAATATGATAAATTATGATATTGCAGAGCTATGAATTAATTTATGATGTTTGCCAGGCTGGCAATGAGTGATAAATGATGAGTGATAAAGCAAATTTTCAGCTGAGAGTCAAAAATCCTGTTTTAACTTAATTACGTAAAGAGTAGGGCAGAACATGCAATAATAACAGTTAATCACCAGATCACCTGGACTAGACAAACTTGAATAAGTCATCATGGGTCATCAGTTTAAAAAAAAAAAAAAAAAAAAAAAAAAAAAATCAAATTTGCTTTGGTTTAGTTGAGTGCAGGGGTCACCAACTGGCGGACTCTGGTCCGGATCTGGACCTTGAGAGTCCTCCGTCCGGACTCCGAAGCTTTTTAATATAATTTTGAGGGAAATATACTGTTTTGTTTTAACTGAACAAAAAAAACGGAACTCAAGTGCTGCATCGGCGGCGGCTGCCCGGACATCTTATGGCATGGGACCTTGGGCGTTCTCCATGGGATACAGCAGGAGGTAAAACCATTGTTTGCTGCAGGCGGACAGCCACGCTTCCTTCCCGGTGTAACCCACGGAATAAAACGCTGCTGTGAAATTGTGTCCACCGCCACTCTGGCTGCCTGCGATGGTACGGGTCCACCTGGGGGGTCTGTTGACGGAAGGTCCCCGCGGCTCCTCCACACCTTCCTGGGACAGCGTCCCCATTGGGCCAGCACAATGTTGTTTAGATAGATGTACTTTATTAATCCCAAACTGGGAAATTATAGTGTAACAGCAGCATGACACAATAGACAACCCAAACCAATAGAAATACACACAGCATAATAGAGAAGTTTATGGAGGTAATTTCCACGACCCTCTGACATCATGTAAAAACAATAATTTGCTCTGTGTGTTTCTGAGCATGAAAAGTTCCACACACATCCACCTCCTCTCTGTTACCCAGACAGACCCAGACCAGGTTAAAAAGATAAAAACATCGTTGACATAATAAAAAAACTTCCAAAGGAATTCTGTAGTGTGGAATTAATTATATTTTCTGTCCCTTTTTTAGACTTGCAGTTTAAAACTATTTTTTTAAATATTGAAAATATAGTATAGAGGCAGACTTTTGTAAGATTTTGGTTTTTTAAATATTAATCTTTTTAAATGTATGTAATTTAGTTTGTGTTCTCCTGTAAAACTTTCCATTTTTAGGATTTAAGATGTAGATTTTAGAATTTTAGAGCTATTTATTTGGAGTCAAAAACACATTTAGTGTTCCCCTGTATTATTATGATTAAATTATTACATTTTATTTGAAACTGAGCCAAGAATTTGATTTTTTGTTTAAAAAATACAGAACTAAAAGCAGCTAAAACATCTGCTTAATAAAATAATGTGTGAAAGCAAATGATATTGGCCTGCTGGTGGTGACAGCTGTGGTCTTAAAGAATGTCCATGAAAAGATGACCGTTCTTAAAAGCACATTTTCAGATACATGTGTCCACGTGACTTGTCACATTTCTCTTCCATTTCTTTTATTAAAAGATGTTTGAAGCAAATTTGTGGGTCATTGCAAACACTTGGCTTTAAAAGTACCACACTGTCACACAGTGAGAGGAAAAAAATCCTGAGACAAAACCCAAACAAAACATGCATCGAGAATCGTTTTAGAATCAAATCTGAGACCCTGAATCATAATTGTATCTTGAGGTGCCTACAGATCCCCAGCCCTAATTTGGACCTCAGTTGGGGAGGACTGACTTATTGGACCTCTTGCACTTTTAGTTGGTGACCCCTGATCTAGTGCAGAGCTATTCAATTACAAAATCAGTTGGGCCACAATTTGAAATCAAGACATGTAACTGGGCTGCACATGTTCAGCGATCTGTTGAATATGACAAATTTCAAACCAACACAGATCAGTATGATGAAAAATATGCACTTTTTATTCATTGTCTTGGTTTTAAATGTGCGCTTGGCACATGACAAAGGCACATCAAAAGTGCACTGTTAGTAGCACTAACATTTGTTTCCGTTTTGAAATAAAATATACAACCTGGTCATAACTGACCTTGGCACATCACAAAGTGCATTTAGTTGAATAAAAAATTAACTGAAACACTTCAGTGCACAAACCCCCCAAGAAAAGATTGATAACATTAACAAACATTGCACAGCCACTATTGTGGTTTGTTTTGAATCACCACATGTGTGAGTAGGAGGCTCTTTTTATAACTACACATTCCATTATACACATATCAGTCAACCAAAAATTTCTAGTAGAGTTAAGGGTGCAAAAAGCACCCACTTAAAAACTTGAATGACTTCAGTCTTGAAGGTTTGAGGTTTTTCTCCAAAATTTATAACAATTTTCTTAGTTTTCTACTTTTCTCTGTAAATTTATCTAAATTTGCAACCATTTTCCTTAAATCTGTAATTTCCTCTTGTAAAATTGACTTTTCTTGTACTCTTGAGACTTTATAAATTTGTGGATTTTATGGCTATTTTTTGTCTTTTTTAAAATAAAACTTTTTAAATAAATTTGAAACAGAGTGTGATAAAAATTTTGACTTTTTTTTTCCTTATACAATTTACACTTTTGATCATGATTTTGCAGAGCCAGAAACAAACCAAAACAGAATAATTTAACTCTGATTTCAAAGGACAAAAAAACACTAATAAAATTATATTTAATGAAATAAATTACCAAAGATTCAGTTATTTCTGTTATATATTTCTAGATATTTATAGTTTTTAGAACTCTCCTCACCACTCAGATGGCAGGAAAAACCTCCCTTATTTTGAAATCCAAATGGCACGTTTAGTTTGTCTGAAGGCTGTTGACGGATTGAAGTAATTGACTTTGTGAATTTCTGTCATCTTAACTTGCTAGGTACATAATAACGAACATTAATTATTAGTTAATATTGTCATGGCTGGTGAAGTAAATCCTCAACGATTCAGTCACTCTTGCTTTTCCATGCATATGAAACTTAACCACACCCGTTTGCTAAGTGACTTCATTATTGTTCCCATTACCAGTAGATTAAAACCACCATAAATGCCTTCACTGCTTACATACCATTTCTGATTTTTTTTCCATGTTTAAAGTACTTTAATAAGGTCATGCTTCGCTTGGACAGTGACGCTAGCGAGACACTCTGCCTGCAGACTGAACGGTCAAGTGGGCGGGGCGCTTCTGAACTCTGTGCAGATGACGGTCACGCGTGTTGTTCGTGTGTGCGGACTGTCATTCCTTCATATTTTTTTCTTAAATTTATATTTCCTTGGCATGGCCTGGGCCACTCGGAGGTTGATTCTGAGCTGCATATGGCCCGTGGGCCGCTAATTAAATAGGCCTGGTCTTGTGGATGAAGGTTCATTACTGCCATCTGAAGCTGCCAGTAATTACCTGCAATTTCAACATAGTCCACCTTAAAAGTGGGACGAGCCCCCTGAACAGTAATCACTTCCAATCGTGAGGTAACTAAAGATTCCCACCTCTAGCAATCATCACCTAGACTGTTTAGCAATTTAGAAATTTGATTAATATACACAATGTGCTGCGATGGACTGGTGAACTGTCCAGGGTGTACCCTGCCTCTCGTCCAAAGATGCTGGGATAGGCTCCAGCCCCCCTGTGACCCAAAAAGGATTAAGCGGTAGAAGATGGATGGATACACAATGTGTGGTGTACTGGTACAAAGTGAAAATGGTTATTTCTACATCACCACAGCACTCTGATACAATGTCAGTCTGTTGCCAGTTTGGTAATGTTCTCACCAGTAGCGCATCAGATACTATCGTGATAATTAATGGGATATTAAATTGCATTTAAATGATAATAAGCACTTACTGGCTATGTCAGTCAATACCCTGTTTATATCATGCTGGTGCTTTGTTGTCGTGTTATTAAAACTAAAGTTAAATGCCTCCATCTTTGAGGACCAAGACGAGGCACAGAGTGAGCGCAGTGATGTCCTGCTCTTGCACTCTCACTGCTTATGTGTGTGCCGTTTGTATGAGCAAACACTCTTCACACACTGAAATCCTCCTGTGTCTAATGGGATCTGCGGAGTGGAACAGGCAGAGTGGGGGCTTAATACAGAGCTTAGCTGCCCGGAGGAACGCCTGTCAGCAAAGGCCGATTGGGATCAGAGGGGAGGGGTGGCCGACTGACACAATCATCTTTAATAATGACTTTCAGAAAGCTGTCTGCAGACCCCGAGCAGCAGGCAGATGTGTGTGGAAGCATGCACAAACGTGGCCTCTTTAAATTGAAATGTCTTTGATAACTGAGCAGAGTGACTGAATATAACGCTCTGTCAAAACAGCCTCCACACTGACAGCAACTGGCTGACTGATAGGCCTAGCGTGAATGTCATGGGGGAGAATGGTAATTCATACTGCCCGATATGGAGAGGGTAATAGAGATCTCTTAATGCATCTATGAGTGTGTATATCTATTGAATTAATCCCTGTCAAATGGATCCCACTTTCTCTTGACAGGAAGCCCAACCAATATCTATCTGTCAGTGTGTCTCCCACCTGTGCAATCTGCAGCATCTCGGGATTGAGCCTGTTGAGGTGCAGCATGAACTCAGCCAGACCAATGAGGGCCAGCTGGATGGTGAACATCTTCCGGAAGGTCCAGTAATCAGTGGCGTTGGGGAATGTGTGGAGGGCCCACTCCTTCAGCATGCTGCGGGGAACCATGTTGCTCTGCACTTCTTTCAGGATGTCCCTCAGGACCTGTGAACAGACACGGAGCAGAGGTTACGTGGTGGCCCCAGAGACAGTAAATGTCACACTCATTATCTGCTCTAATCAAGACATGAGTCCTTCATTTTGATTTGAGCAACAATAAATGTCAGATCTGTACAAAAATACAGAAACTCACAGCTCGGGGTAATCATTAATGACAGTCAGTGATATGTTTCCTTCTGCAATTTTACAGCGGGTAATTTTCTTAGAAAACAGACAATTTGAGGACAGATTCATGCTAACATTTACCGATATGGTAAAACGTATATAACTGTTGTCACTTTATGGTAAATTGATAAATGGCATTCACTTATATAGCCCTTTTTCTCATCACTAGATGACCAAAGCGCTTTACAGATCCTGCTATCCAACCATTCACACACACACATTCACACACCGATGGCAGCAGAGCTGCCATGCACAAGCGCTAGCTACACTGACATGCAGACTGCAGACAGAGCGGGAATAGAACCCCTGACCCTTAGTTTCAGACATATTGACCCTAAGTTTTCAACTTATTGGGGTGGCTTTGCTGTCCATACTTTACAGCAAGTCCACCCTAATAAAGACAATACCACCAACAAAACAAACAAACCTGGATTAATTTACCTTTACCAAATTTAGAAGAAAAAACACTCCAAAACTGGGGAAATCAGGGGAGAGAAAGTGGCAACATTTCCGCTAAAAGTTTGCTGACAGAATAAAGACTGTACAGGTTGTCTGAATATCTGAAAATATTTCCCAATATCTCCTAGATTGCACCAAAATATCTGGAGCTCCAAAACTGATATTGCAATGACCCAAAGACAAAAAAAATTCTTTTGCTTAAGGATACATCTTAAAAATGAACACGAACAACAGCAGTGCAGAGTGAGTTGTTGAATCATACTAACTGCACTGGTGATTCATACCTGGTGGCTGGCCTGTGTGCCTCTTGCCTGCACAGTAGCCAAGCGATCATAATACCGAGAGATAGGGTTGTCATGCTCGATGCCCTTCTTGGCACAACGCTGCTTGTAGATTTCCACCAGCGACAGAGACGAAGGGTTGTCTTCTACGAGCCGCATTTGAGGCGACACTGCCACCACTCGGGGCACTGGAGAGACGGAGAAGATGGAGGAGGGACAGAGAGAGACGTGGAGAGAAGGAGGGGAAAGTGGTGGGAGAACAGCCACATCAGTTACACAGAAACGGTAAACATTTGGCTGCACTTGCTCAAAAACAAACCATTTTACCACAATGTAAACCGCTGACTTAAACCTGCACCTAAAATACTCGTGAGTTAGGAAAGAGACACTCTGGAGGCGTGCCATCAGACAACACCAGGCAGGGTCACAGAAGGTGAGAGGCTGTGCATGGGTCACACAGTGGAGGCAGACTAAACATTTATCCAGCCATTTAACTTTGAAGGAAATGGTTTGTTGAATTCTCATACAATACTTATTCTTAAACACAACATTAAGTGCATAAATGAGCAATCTGTTGGGAGCAGAAGTGACTTTGCTAGAGCAGTCTCTTTAAGTCTTACCGGTGAAGAACAGGTGCCTCTTGGTGGTCTCTTTTCTCTTTTCCAGGCAGGGGTTGAGTAGGCGGAGAAGCTGCAGCACCCGCTCCTCTCGGCGCGACTCAGTCAGGCAGGCGTCGTTCATCACCAGGTAGGGGTAGATTTTTCCGTTGTGGCCGCGGATGTAGAGACGACGTGCAGCCGTATTGTGTTTCTGAACAATTTCCACTCTGGGCATAAACCTACAGAGGAGTGGAGAACAACAAAGATATAAACTAGAAAAGTACTCAGAGCGCACATACCTCCGCCAAGGCTCCTTCCGTCCATCGTGGATCACCTCCAAAACGTAATGGGTTCGTATGTAGGCCACAAGCCACTTCTGGTGAAAACTGCATCAAAGTCTATCAAGTAGTTTTGGAGGATTCTTGCTAACACATTGCGAGAAGATAAGAGCCTTGGTGGAGGTATGCGTTCTCAGGTCATCACTAAAATGTTATGGGTTCCTCTCTAGGCCAAGGACCACCTCTGGTGAAAATTGTGTAATCCCGCTGCACAAATGCAAACAAGGTCCTTGGTGAAGGTATACACTCTCAGATCATCACCAAAATTTAACGGGTTCATCCTTGGCCCAAGGGCTACCTCTGGTGAAATTTTCCATCAAAATCCACACAGTAGTTTTTGCATAATCCTGCTAACAAACAGACAGACCACCCCAATTACATTACCTCCTTGGCGCAGGTAACAACATGTAAGGAAGGAAAAATGTCTTACAGCAGAATGTAAAAACCTAAATTTAACGTGGAGATTAATTTTAAAAAAAAGGTTCATATCCATGGGGGGCTCGCTATCGGAACAAAATATTCCTCAGCCAATCTAGAGTGGCTAGAGGCATTAAGCTCATTAGCTCATTTATGCTAATGGCGGCAGAAGAGACTCTTACCTGGCAATCTTAATGTAGTAGTGGGTAGGTTTGGGCATCAGGAATTCACCGGGGATCTCCACTTCAGCTGTCTGCGCCGAGAAATTGCTGAGGAAGCGGCACTTCTCCTCAATGAGGAAGAACTTGGGCAGCTGTTTGGTCTTGGCCTCCAGGATCTTGATCCACTTCTTCAGCTTGGAAATCAAATTGTGAAGCTTCATGGAGCCGGGCACGCTAAAGTCAAAGTCTGATAACGGGGAGAGAGGAAGCAGTGTTAAAGCAAGAATCGAAACACAGAGGACATCTTAATCTTCTTCTCAGATAATTGTTTTTCTTGTTGTTCTTCACTTTAGTAATTCAGTATTAGTAAAAGATGTCTCTAACTGAACCAGCATTTAAATAAGGAGCTTATGGATAGGATTTCTTGGTCACAATAAGGCCATATTCAGGGTTAACAAGAACTGGGTCAAGACATGAGGAGTATTCTGATCTTAGGTCTTTCAGACATTTAAACACCTTACATTTATTGTGTAAATACGGCTTTTCCACACTTGAAGGCCACAAGCGCCAAGTCTCATTGTCCGACTTTGGGCTTGTTTTAAGATGCAAGTAGGCTTAAAGTCATGTGAAAAAAATTAAGACACCCCCTTAAATATTCATCCATCCATCCATCTTCTACCGCTTTTCCGGAGGTCCGGGTCGCGGAGGCAGCAGTTCAAGCAGAGAAGCCCAGACTTCCCTCTCCCCAGCCACCTGCTCCAGCTCTTCAGAGGGGATACCAAGGCGTTCCCAGACTAGCTGGGAGACATAGTCTCTCCACCGAGTCCTGGGTCTGCCCCGGGGTCTCCTCCCAGTGGGACGTACCTGAAACACCTCAAGTGGGAGGCGTCCAGGAGGCATCCTAATCAGATGCCCATACCACCTCAACTGACTCCTTTCAATGTGGAGGAGCAGCGGTTCTACTCTGAGCCTCTCCCGGATGACTGAGCTCCTCACCCTATCTCTGAGGGTGAGTCCAGCAATCCTACGGAGAAAGCTCATTTCAGCCGCTTGTATCCGCGATCTCGTTCTTTCGGTCATTACCCAAAGCTCGTGACCATAGGTGAGAGTAGGAACGTAGATTGACTGGTAAATCGACAGCTTTGCCTTAGAACTAAGCTCCCTCTTCACCACAACAGACCGGTACAACGTCCGCATCACTGCAGATGCTGCTCCAATCCGTCTGTCGATCTCTCGCTCCATTTTCCCCTCACTCGTGAACAAGACCCCAAGATACTTAAACTCCTCCACTTGGGGCAGGAGCCTGTCCCCAACCCGGAGAGGACAATCCACCTTTTTCCGGCTGAGGACCATGGACTCGGACTTGGAGGTGCTGATTCTCATCGCAGCCGCTTCACACTCAGCGGCAAACCGTCCCAGCAAGAGCTGTAGGTCATTGCTGGATGAAGCCAACAGGACAACATCATCTGCAAACAACAGAGATGAGATCCTGAGGTCACCAAGCATGACACCCTCCATTCCCTGGCTGCGCCTAGAAATCCTGTCCATAAAAATTATGAACAGGATTGGTGACAAAGGGCAGCCTTGGCGGAGTCCAACTCTCACTGGGAATGACTCCGACCGAGTGTTGGCAATACGAACCAAACTCTCACAACGGTCGTACAGAGACCGAATAGCTCATAACAACAAGCCCGATGCCCCATACTCCCGAAGCACCCCCCACAAAAATCCACGAGGGACGCGGTCAAATGCCTTCTCCAAGTCCACAAAACACATGTAAACTGGTTGGGCAAACTCCCACGAACCCTCAAGAATTCTCGAGAGGGTAAAGAGCTGGTCCGATGTCCCACGGCCAGGACGAAAACCACATTGCTCCTCCTGAATCCGAGGTTCGACCAACGGCCGGACTCTCCTCTCCAGTACCTTGGCATAGACCTTCCCAAGGAGGCTGAGGAGTGTGATCCCTCTAAAGTTGGAGCACACCCTCCGGTCCCCTTTTTTGAAGAGAGGAACCACCACCCCGGTTTGCCATGCCAAAGGCACTGCCCCCGACCTCCACGCAATGTTGCAGAGGCGTGTCAACCATGACAACCCAACAACATCCAGGGCCTTGAGGTACTCGGGGCGAATCTCGTCCACCCCCGGGGCCCGGCCACCAAGGAGATTTTTAACCACCTTGGCGACCTCAGCCCCTGTGATAGGCGAGTCATCCCCCTCGTCCCCAAACCCTGCTTCCTCTGTGGAAGGCGTATCAGTGGGATTGAGGAGATCCTCGAAGTATTCCTTCCACCGCCCGACGATATCCCCAGTTGAAGTCAACAGTGTCCCATCCGCACCATACACAGTGTGGACGGGGAGCTGCTTTCCCCTCCTGAGCCGCCGAACAGTTTGCCAGAATCTCTTTGAAGCCGACCGAAAGTCTTGTTCCATGGCCTCACCGAACTCCTCCCATACCCGCGTTTTTGCTTCAGCAACCACCCGAGCTGCACTCCGCTTGGCCTGCCGGTACACCTCAGCTGCTTCGGGAGTCCCACAAGCCAACCAAGCTTGATAGGACTCCTCCTTCAGCTTAATGGCCCCCCTCACCACTGGTGTCCACCACTTGGTTCGGGGGTTGCCACCACAAGATGCACTGACCACCTTGCGGCCGCAGCTCTGGGCTGCCGCTTCAACAACAGAGGTGGAGAACATGGCCCATTCAGACTCCATGTCTCCAGACTCCCTCGGAATGTGGTTGAAGTTCTTCCGGAGGTGGGAATATAAATATTAAATATTCAGTTCTTTATTAAGAAATGTTCACATATCTATGTCTAACCTTGTTTTTGTTTGCATTTTTTAACATTTATTTTAGCCATTTTAAGTGGGAATGAATGTGGGGGTGTCCTTAAAAAAGATGGGGGGGGGTCCTAATTTATTCCTCACTATTTGTTTAGAATTACATTTTACAGAAAATCTGAAAAGTTTAATTCATTTTTTATTGTTTAGTTGTATTACGTGAATTTCACAATATTTTTAACATTGATATTAAATATCCATATGTCCAAATATGTAAAAAAACAACAACAACACAGGATTATACAGGGTGTCCTAATTTTTTCACATGACTATGTTGGAAGACCAGACCTGCCAAAATGAAATAAACATACACATCAATATAAACTGTAAATGTCTCAATTTGGAAATACATAGATATTTAAATGTGTCATTTGTAATTATTTTACCATTTTAATTAACACTTTCATTGTTTATGTGTTGAATATACAGTCATGTGAAAAAATAAGGACAACCTGGATAAGCCTGTGCGCAACATATTTGGACATATGGATATTGAATATTAATGTTAAAAATACCGGGATATTCACGTAATACAACTAAACAATTAAAAATGAATTAAAGACTTTTTTCAAATTTTCTGTAAAATGTAATTCTAAACAAATAGCGAGGAATAAATTAGGACACCCCCCCATCTTCTTTAGGGCACCCCCACATTCATTCCCACTTAAAATGGCTAAAATAAATGGTAAAACAATGCCAGTAAAAACAAAAACAAGGTTAGACAGATATTTTTTTTTTTTTTTTTTTTTTTGTTACTTATTTGTACCCGTAGGTAGACTTGGTTTGCAGTCTGATGACAAGCCACCGGCTGCTGGTCGCTGCGTGCGCGAGCGCCCTAAACCTACATGTTTTTTTTTTTATTTTAACACATTAAAATATGTTCACATATTAAAATATGTGAACATATTTTAATAAAGAACTGAATATTTAAAGGGGTGTCCAATTTTTTTCACATGACTGTACTTATTTCTGTTAGTGGAACATTTTCCTGTTTAAGGAGAAACACTGAAAGTCAAAATGTACAGTTGTCATCCTGTTTTTGAGTTGTTTTTAAGTGATTAATGGCTCATTCTTCTCCTCTATGGTTTCATAGTTTTCTTCTTTTAGAAGAGTGTTTTTACTCCAGGGGTATTCTTGAACATTAAGGATTCCATGGAAAATTTAATAAATTCACTTCTTAATTGGTCCAAAAAGTTCAAGATAATTGGCGTTGTGCATGGCTTCTTACAAAACCCAGAAGTGAAATAAGAAAATTTCCCATGGAAACCTAATGTTCAAGGCACCCCTGGTTGAAGAACACTGCTCTAGACTATTTCCTGCTGGGCTGAAATGTAAATGTAATTATGATGGGTTTTTTTGTTTTTTTAAATTATGGTTAATACAAAGTCTCCATGGACCATGATGTTTACAGACCACATTGTGATCTGTAGTGAGAGTAGGGGAGCAGGTGGAAGAGAACCTGGAGAGGTGGAGGTATGCTCTGGAGAGAAGAGGAATGAAAGTCAGTAGAAGCAAGACAGAATACATGAGTGTGAATGAGAGGGAGGCAGGTGTAATGGTGAAGATGGAAGGAACAGAGGTAGTGAAAGTAGATGAGTTTAAATACTTGGGGTCAACCATCCAAAGCAATGGAAAATGCACAAGAGAGGTGAAGAGAGTGGAGACAGGATGGAGTGGGTGGAGACAAGTGTCAGGGGTGATTTGTGAAAGAAGCGTAGCAGCAAGAGTGAAAGGGAAGATTTACAAGACGGTAGTGAGACCTGCAATGATGTATGGTTTGGAGATGGTGGCACTGACAAAAAGACAGGAGATGGAGCTGGAGGTGGCAGAGTTGAAGATGCTAAGATTTTCATTGGGAGTGACTAGGAGAGACAAGATTAGAAATAAGTATATCAGAGGGACAGCTCACGTTGAGCAGTTTGGAGACAAAGTAAGAGAGGCAAGGCTGAGATGGTTTGGATATGTGCAGAGGAGGGACAGTGGATATATTGGGCAAAGATGGAGCTACCAGGCAGGAGGAAAAGAGGAAGGCCACAGAAGATTCATGGATGTAGTGAAGGAGGACATGGAGAGGGTTGGTGTTACAGAGGAAGATGCAAGGGATAGGGCGAGATGATCCACTGTTGCGCGAGGAGGAGGAAACAAGTTTATTTTTTAAAAATGTGCTTGTTTGGGTCTTGTTTTCACTGATGGAGTTGACTGGCAAAAATTAGGCAACACCCCTACTAGTGGTGTATTGGGGATATGTCTGTTACCATGTACTTAAGAGTAAACAGGAATATTCTTACAGCTGCTGTACATGTAATCATAGTCAACCATAGACAGCAGAAAAACAAAATAATTGTAAAAAAAAAAAAGGTTAGTCAGGCTTGTGGCCACTTATTTCGTGCCCGTTAAGAGGCAGGGTATAAGCGTACGAAAGCGAGCCGAGATGTGACGTCAATAGACTGCTAGCCGCTGATTGGTCAGGGCGTAACGTCACGAAAGCGCCCGTCTTCGTTGAAATCTTTACGACCGCCATTTGCAATCTTTCACGGACTAACTCGGTCCCCACGCTGAGTGTGTTACACGCTAAACAACTACTCTTGAAATGCATATAAAACGGTCCCAGAGCTCTTCCAGTTAAACTGTCCAAAGACCACCCACTAGGCAGGCCTGAAAGACTGAAGTAAGCAGCTCCCGGATGTGTTCAGATTTACTTCTAAAAACAAACTTCCTTAGATATAATACTATGAGGTGACAAAAGCACGACGAGCAACACCAAAATCGGTGGCCCTACCTAAATAGCAGTCGAGTATAAAACCTTTACAGCAAAATGACATTTTGTTTGATTAATTGCAGTAAGATCTGGGTGTTTTCACTCTGATGGACTGTAGTAACACATTTTCATCTGAGGAAATGTCCATTATAAATTATGCTTTGCACCGTCGACCATTTCAGCCCAGCGGTGCCTTGCTTAAGGGAACATTGTAGATAAGTTACTCATGACGGCACAAGGAGAGCTCTTTTCTCTATTGACTTTAAACTATCCGGTGGGGGCTGGAAGCGGATTAAATTAGAGAAATAAAAATGAGACTCTTAAAGTATTAAACTCCTGTTTTGAGTCACAACTCATATTACATATAAAGTATTGAGATGAGCTGCAGGAATACCACTGGAAGCAGGGGAAGTGAGCCAAGCAAGTTTTCCATTTTAGAGTGAAGCCCCAGGATATTTCTGCAACATGAATGCGCACGCACACACCTGCCTCTTCTGTATCAATGCACCCTGTTGTGCCGCCTCTTATAATGAATCCATGAAACTGCAAGGCCGTGCCATTTCAAACTGGTTCAATCTCTCCTAGAGTGAGACCTCCTAATACTTTAAATAAGCCCTTTAAAACAGCCAATGTTCTTTTTGGAGGGGCCCTATTTTGCTGTCCGTCTGCCTGCAATTCACCTGCCTCTATAGAAGGGGGAAAATTGAAACAGTCCTGCAAAATTGCAACCCGACAATTCAGAACCATAAAAGTGTATAATGCTTACAAAATAGAAAAAGCGAGACAGGTTCCACTCTGTCGAAGCAACGGAGCAATATCACTCCGGCTTTATCAAATGGAAAAGATTCAATCTGGAAAGCTTCACTTAAGACGTCCACCATTTGTTGCAACACATCAAAACATTTTCTTTACTTTTAAAGGAAATGATGAACAAGAAAAAAGATTTTTGTACTCCTACAATTATGAATATTATGTTAAGTATTAGGGCTGTCCCAATTACCAGTCTTGGGGCTTTCAATATTTGGGAAGCATCCAGAGTCACTGTCTGAATAAATATGCATTTTTTTCCTTTGCGAAAAAAAAAAAGTCCCCGCTTGTAATAAATGAGAGGGAGGCAGGTGTAATGGTAAAGACGCAAGGAGTAGAAGTACTGAAGGTAGATGAGTTTAAATACCTGAGGTCAACCATCCAATACAATGAAGAATGCACAAGAGCGTTGAAGAAGAGAGTGAAGACAGGCAGGCAGTGACAGCAGGATAGCAGCTAGAGTGAAAGGGAAGACTTACAAGACGGCAGTGAGACCTGCTATAATGTATGGTTTGGAGATGGTGGCACTGACAAAAAGACAGGAGGCAGAACTGGAAGTGGCAGAGTTGAAGATGCCAAGATTCTCACTGGGAGTGACTAGGAGGGACGGGATTAGAAAGGAGTATATCAGAGGGACAGCTCAAGTTGAGCAGTGTGGAGACAAAGTAAGAGACAAGGCTGAGATGGTTTGGACATGTGCAGAGGAAAAACAGTGGAGATATTGGACAAAGGTTGTTGAAGATGTTGCTGCCAGGAAGAAGAAGAAGTTTTTCCTTGTAAATTTTGCAGGTTTTTTTCAATTTAGGGTTTTTCTTATAAATATTCAATCTCTGGTGTAAATTGTATTCTTTTTTTTAAATATACATTACTGGTCAAAAGTTTTAGAACACCCCAGTTTTTAATTGAAATTTACAGTGTGTTCGAACACTACTTTTATGCAGAGAGGGGGTTGTAAGTAATCAAGAAAGGTTGGGCCACCTGTAGGAATTGGTAACACCAACTTTCAAGGCTTGATCAACCTCCACTGCTGCAGAACAACTTTAAGTTGGTTTTTTTTGTTGTTGTTTTGTTTTGTTTTTTAAGTATTTTTATTGAATTTTCTTGGCTGTACATATAGGATTAGTACTATACATTCATATGACAAATATATAGCCTGAATATAAAACAAAGAATCCACAATGCATCAACACCCCAAACAGTGGTAAACCCTGAACAAAACAGAGAAGAAAAAAAATAAAATTAAAGAAAACAAAACCCCTGTACACACCACTCATTCATAAAAACAATCAACACCACATAAAACAGGACACACATTGGGGGGGGGGGGGGGGGTCGCCAGTTGCATGAACAAAGATGAAATATTGTCAACCACAGCATATCAGAATTAACAGACTGCTGAATGTCTTTCAGTCTAATTGCAGACCATCCAGCTCTTCACAAGGTTTATAAAGCTGTCCCAAATGCTGCCAAAGTCCTGGAGGGCACCATTTACAGTGTATCCAATCTTTTCCACTTTAAGGTTAGACATAATATTACAAATGAGGTGAGTGTGGGTGGGCAGGGCAGCGTTTTTCCAATTCAACAATATTAATCTCCGTGCTAGTAAGGATGCAAAAGCGAGAGCCTTATTCTGTTGGAAAGTTGTACATGTGTTTGTTGGGGGTACCCCAAAAATAGCAGTCAGACAACTAAGTTTTTAACCCATTTCTTGCTCCCTGAGAAAGGCCTTTTTCATATAATTCTGAAATATACATTATTTTTTCATTTTTGGGTAACCTTACCTTTTGTTTTAACCGCTAGCATTTCAGCACTTACCTTTGTACCATTTCAAGCTATTCATTGGATTTGAACCGTTTGAATTTCAGTAAAACACTGGAAAAATTTGGATGTTCAAAAACTTTTGACTGGTAGAGTATATTTCCAAAATTATTACCATAAACACGACATATTTTTGTGACCATTATCACGTTGCTTTGTTGTACGATATGTGAAAACGTTTTCCTGAATTTGCAGATTTTTGACAAATTTGGTAGATTTATACACTCTTGCACATAATTTGAAAGTTGTGAGTTTAACCAATCAAGGTGCCTCTCTGTGCAGAGGTTCGCCGTTTTTGGAGAGTCCCTTCCAGATGCTTCGGTCTCCTCTAGCAGCCCTAAAACATGCAGTTTATGTTAATCTGCAATTTTAAATTGGCAAGTGTGGGTGTGAGGTAGGTAAAGCTAAAGTGCACAGAATAAAATACTGTATAAATGTGTGTGAGTGTGCTTGGCTCCTTAGAGCACTCCATACAGTTCTGTAATTTCCCAGTTTGGGATCAATAAAGTACATCTATACAGTCGCACAAGGCAAATAGGTTGAGGCTACTTTGATTTTTTTTTTTTTTTTTTTTTTTTTTTTGCTCAGAGAAACTACAACAGTGCTCCAGTCGGTGATACCGGAACAGTTATTCTTAGTCTCTTTGAACTCATCTTTGGCCCTTGCTCTAGGAAAAAACATGCCGAGTGTAGGACTGCAGAGCGGAACGTAGCTGCAGTAAGTTTTTCTCTGACCTGTGTGCATCTACCAGGGTCGGTGCTCTGCCCTATCTGCTCTGCCAGCATGACAGACCAAAGCAAATGGTCTACACTGCTGAACCGAGCTTTGGATCAGGAGGTGAGTCTCACCTCTGTGTAGAGAATCATCAATCCCTCACACACTGCTCTGGTCGTGACTCGGTGTCGGAATGAAACTATTCAACTGAGCCTCTCCAACTTGTTTTACGGCAGACGGGTGAGTAGAAGTTGTACAAGATTCAGAGGTCACCACAGCAGCATTGATGTGGGTACTGAGGCAATAGGAGCTGAGTAACTAGAGTAACTAAAGGTGCACATATGTAAAGCCAAACTGCTGTACAGAATCATAGTGTTACATTTTACAGTTAAATGCAATTTTAGCACAGCAAATGACAACTCAATAGAATAATAAAAAAACACACCAAATTTGTCTTTCATAAAAAACTCTGACAAAAGTCACTGGAAGGGATCCACTGCTAAAACTAACTCATGCAAATAGCATTCTTCATAATTGGATATGAATGCCTCCCTGCTGCCAAATGTTATATGTGCACACATAAACCCATATTTTCCGGCCCACAAACCCTGTGAAAGCGAGTGAGCCACTAACACTAGGAGCTTGGCTGCTTTTGCAGTTCTGTAAACCCTGTTTGTTCCGCTCGGGAGAGTTTGTGTGGCTACATCCGCCATCGGGCTCCGCTCCTGCGTAGCCGCTGGGACAGCTGCGTGGTGTTGGTCGGCAGGCAACCTGCGAGGCGAAAGCCCCCGGTGACGCCTGGCTGCATGAGCACAGCTGGCACAGCAACATCTGGTAAGATTCACCAGAAAATCGCTCATTCTGGGTCCCACTCAGTCTTGTCTGTACTGTTTATTCAGTCGGTCTACGGGCAATTCCAGAGCTTTTCCTCAACAATTTAATCACACTTGTCTTCATGTTTCCACTCAGGCTCTCACTGTTTTCCATTTTCTCATTTCCTTACTTCAATCTTACATGTTCCCCTCAATTATTTTCTATGCTCATTAGTTGTGGCTCACCATTATTTCCCCTATTTCCACTCAGCCACGATCCTGCCAACCCCTCCTCCCCCCAACTGCTTTTCATTCACTTGCTCTTCTTGTCCTCCACCTCAGGGCCAAACACATTAACTCCACTAGCCACTCTCTGGACTAGTTAGAAGGGAACAGCTCACAAGAGACTGAAGAGCAGGGAAGGGAGGTATTGTGTGCAAATAGAACTTAGGAAAAATAAACCCTTTGACCCAGCAATGAATGTTAGTGGCAAGGACTTGTTTGAATGCTGAGAGCTTGAGTGAGCTACATGTGGTCCCTAAACCTATTCCAGTGAACTGCTGTAACCTTCTTATGTAATGTAGAAAAAACACAAATGTGGCTTCCACAAAAGAGGAGAATGATTATTTTGAGAAAAACATCTCAAAGGGGGCCTTGGCTGAACTAAAACCGCACCTGTCTTCTGTGATTGCACAGCTTTCTTGTGAATTTAAACAGGCTTCATCGCTAACTCACAAACACAGATATGAATATCACAGAGGAGCTGTCTTCCAAGGGTGCTACAAAAGTGATAAACTGTATATCTGAATACAGCATTTCATCTAACTCCTGATATTCAGATATCTGCAGACAATGCTGCAAACTTTCAGGTTCAGCAATTTATTATATGTACTTAGAAATCCGTACTGTTGAATGCAGTCTTTTTTTTTTTAATTACTATGAAAGTTATAGTCTGGGCTTTGGAATAAAAATCTCCACTGGAAAAAAAATCAGCAGAAGATTTGGTGGCATCGTTACACTTTGATGACTTTAGCAAACCTACACAGGCAGGGGTGATTTATGAGTATAATTCATTGCCAACTCTTTTCTCCAGCAAATCATTTTCCCTGTAATGAGAACAAAATAGCTATCCTATTATTGGTATGGACATTTATTTAGGAGGGAAAGTGTTTCATCTCCATGCTCCTGTGAAGCAAAAGCAGATTCTTGACACAAATTTACACTGATTTGCTACTTTTATGAGTAAAAGAAGTAGCACATATTATGAGAAGCAGCACATTTATGATAACTGTCAGGTCAGGAATTGGTTTGCTTGCTACCGAATAACCACGAAAACCGGAACTACCTGTGTCATGGGCCGGGCTGTCAGCGACTCAACTGTCAACCCGACCCTTCCGAGGGCGTGGAGGGTAAAACTAGGCATCCTGGCATAACTAAAAACAATATCTGTCACAGGTCTGTGGTGGACCACTCCCAGTTACACAGGGTGAGATTGGACATCCTGGCAGATAAGCACATCTGTCGCAAGGTCTGTGGTGGACATTTGCCAGTTGGTGCATCGTGACATGCACTACACAAAGAGCAGAGATAAACAAACCTATCATCTGGCCAGTCACTGCAACAGATACTGGAGTCAGTTTTCTTAGCCTGTCCTTGCCACTGACAATACCTATCTGCCAAGAATGTGCCACTAGTCCAGCAAAAGCTAGCGGTACTCAAATACTTTGCCGTTTCATGAAATGGTCCGTCAGAGAGCAGCTCATACTGGCTCGGACGTCGCCCAAGTTAACAAGGTCAGGAGTTCCTGGCAGCGGAGGGAGAATTATAGAGCTGCGTGGAGGAATCTGATCAGACCTAAACGAAACAGTCATCGTCACCCCCGACAGACTGCTATGATGATGATGACCAGCAGAGATGGAGCTACATTATATTTGGATGCAGTGAGCAGCTGCTGAACTATGCCTGCTTTGCTGAATAATTAATATGTCACTTGATTCTGGGTCCTTCTCTAAATTTGAATTTTCATAAAATCCCAGTTACCAATGATGCTGTCTTTTACAGATTGTATAACAAAAAAAGAAACTAATTAGAACGTCAATGATGAACTAGCTCATCTCAGCTTGATGAACACACCTCAAAGCCACCATGACGGCTTTTAGACAGAAGCATTTTCATGTGAAATGTGGTACTGGACCCTCATTTTGAACTGGTTTTTACTTTCATATAGACAATGGAGCCAAAAAAAGTTCATTCAAGTGGGCACCACAAAATACAAGGACTGCTCATTAAAGATTTCCCGACCCGCTTCCGATTATTATAGGAGGCTGAAATTGCACATGTGCAATAATACATATCTATAGATCACATGGTAATTTGTAGCTCTGAATTTCTAAGAGTTTCTCTTTTACATCTGTTAAGCTAGAGTAAGCTGTAGTAATGGGGCCAGTTGAATGCAGAGTGGTCATCAGGTTCAGGCCGCACACCACAGGAGACGTTCAATGAGTTCAAAGAGACTTATGAGAAGGATGCCCCATTGTATGATGTAGTCAAACACTGGCATCCACAGTTGCAGTGTGGTCGGACATCAGTGGAAACGGCACCCACTGCCAGGTGATCCCAGCACGCCATTGATGAAGACACTATTGATTTTTCCCCACACCCCTAATGTCTGATGTCACTGACCAAAAAGAAATGTAAGCTTTAAATAAAGTGATTTGAGCATGAGCTGGTTTCCCAGAGAGTCAAGATTTCAGGCTGGATGAAAGCAAGTATGCAATAAAGCACGGTGGCATCTGAAAGCCTTACAAAAGTCTTTGCTTCCCCCTCTATAATCAAACATATGTATACAGCTTAGGCCTACTCAAAGTTGAAACTACATGGACTCTTAGCTTATGATTTTTGACCTTGAGCACAACCTGGATGCAAACCTTCCTAAGTACTTTTGCATGCAAGTTTGGCGACCATCTGGGCAATTTCCTTGGAGGAGCAGCAATTTTCATGAAATGTGGATGGATCGGCACTCGGGCAGCCACAGCTCTACAGCATTATTTCATTTTGCTTTCATCAGAATAAGCCAAAACCTGGATTTATTTTACATCTTCCACAGGTGCAATGCAAAAATAAACAGACGGCTGATACTATCTGGATAAGATGAGAAATGCAACTAAGATGTAATCAAAACCAGGATGGGTGTGTGCTACAACAAAAGCAGACACAGATACACCTATTTCTTACTGGTCACCAGCCTCGATTCCTCCCTAAAATCTAATCGTCTAGCAGGAAACCTTAATTACATTGTAGAACACCAGTGCCACAGCTGTTCTGAGCTTCCGTGCAGCCTGTTCCAGAGCTCATATGAGATTTAATGTGACCGGTTCAATATATCACTGCGAAGGCCAGCCGAGCACATGTCCTATCATTTAAACAAGCGTAGACGTACAATAACACAAATGCTGCCTTTGTTTACTGAAAAGTGGCTCATGTCTGGAGCTTTAGGAGCAAGACAGTGTAATTTGGAAGCCAGAAAACATGCTTCATATTTTGTACCTCTATAAATTCTCAGGCTTTTCTGTGAAGTTGTGAGATGGTAAAACAATAATTTTGAAAGGTAAGGAAACAAGACAAAGAAAGAGGTCAATTTAAAGAGTCTTTACATCCTCTATGATTCTACTGCTTATGGACACAGACAAATGTCAGCATATCTTGAAAGCTGACCTACCCGTTGTGAACTGTCCCTTCATCTTCTGGAAAACTGGATCCTGGGCTGTGGCCTGGGCTCGGCGAGCTAGGGACTCTGAGGCAGCACTGGAGAACATGGTGGAAACATTGGAGACGTTCTCCAAGCCAACACCGAAAGTGCTAACCAGTTTCTTGACGAAGTTCAGTGTGTGTGGTGTGATCTTGGCATCAGACACCGCACCACTCTTTTCAAAGGCCACCGAGTAACATTTGGCCAGGCCCTGCTGGAGCTGCCTTAACACCTACAAAGAGCGGGAGGAAGAGAAATGATCAACCAGAGGTTGCATTAACTGGAAACTGCCCTTCATTGACAGATTTTTTTTCAGCAGTTTACAGAAAAATCTGAACGCTGTCAATCATTTTGACAGATTATACTAAGGGTGTTCTAATTAAAATTAATTAAAATGGGAGGTAATAATAGATTATAACAGAATTTTTACAAACCTGTCGGGAACAAAAAAGTCTAGTGCAACCTCTGGTTCCAGCTATGCAATTTCAATGGGCAGTAAGGCTTCCAGGAGTTTCTATACACACCGATAACCGCACTTGGACGTTTCATCTGATATGTATCACTCCACTTCAGAGGTAATCTGATAATCTTAATTTATAGTAACTGCCTGTGGCATCTTACAATATGCGAGAACTGTAATGTGATGTGTACCTTAATTTCCACAGTCTCTCTTTTTAAACAATGGTCAAACTGTTAAAAACAGTCTTCACAACCCAGAAATCGTACTCATGTACCGATGCAGTCATGTTAACAGTTAGCTGCGATTAGCCAACGATTAGCATTAGATTACACATTTAGATTAAATCCTCAAAGTGTACAGTTTGATACCTCACAATGTAATAGGGGTTGAAATCACCAGAGGCACCACAATACAATAATGTCACAATACTTGGGCCACAATATGATACTGTCACGATCTTGCGATATGCTGAGTCATATATGGCGATTTCGCATCCCGATCTTTGTCTTGTTCATCTCCCAGCTAGATCTCAGGAGTCACTCCTTTGTCCTGTTGACCTAACCAGACAGTAAGCATTTAGCATCATCTAGTGGACTGAAAAGTTAATTGCTTTTTATTACTCTGGTACCCCAAAAAACTGAATTTGTATTTGCAACAGTTATTAATGCTTCTAATAAAGTATAGCAATACTGGTTTCACCAAATCAATACAATATCTTGTACACAAAGTATCATGATACTACACTGTGTTGATTTTGGCCCCCATCCCTACAATGTAATACATGGTTCTGACTATCTGAAAATGCCAATAAGAAGACAAAAGTGGAGATACTGATAATGTGCTAGGTAGCCAGCTAGTGGTTAGTATAATTTTAAACTAAGTTGCCGCAAAGTTGAAATTAAAACTTCAGTGTAAGTCTAAATTAAACCCCAATGTACAGTTTCTACTGAAATCTCACAGTATGATGCATGCTTCTGACCCTTTACTACACAAGAGAACGTAAACAAAAAAATGGAGATAATCAAAATGGCTAACTAAATAGCAGGCCAGTTGACTAAAGGGGCAGGAAAAGGGATAAGGACCTGTACTCATATAGTGCTTTTTCTAGTCTCAAAA
The DNA here is from genome assembly GCA_020510985.1 of Pholidichthys leucotaenia. NCBI lineage: Eukaryota > Metazoa > Chordata > Actinopteri > Cichliformes > Pholidichthyidae > Pholidichthys > Pholidichthys leucotaenia. The sequence goes on along the minus strand of CM035836.1, from coordinate 437,727,128 downwards.
ATAACTCAAAATGCTTAATTAGCAGCTTCACTAACCCTCTATTCCAAGGGCATGTCAGTGATCGATACCTAGTGACAATTTGGAGTCATCAATTAACCCAACATGCATATCATTGGATTGTGCAAGGAAACTGGAGCACGTGGAGTAAACCCACACAGCACAAGGAGAACGTGCAAACCCCACCCCTGTCAGTCTAGGGATTCAAACCTGGAACCTTCTAGCTGTGAGGCAACAGTACTCATTGTACCACTATACTACCAAAGTGTGTAAAGTATGTATATACAGCAGGGAAAATAAGTATTGAACAGGTCAACATTTTTCTCACTAAACATATTTCTGATGGAGCCACTGACCTGAGATTTTCACCAGATATCAGTAACAACCCAAGTAACCCATACATACAAAGAAATCAAGGCAACTGTGTTCACAAAACAAGTTATATTTAATAAAGTGGAATGTCACAGGGAATAAGTATTGAACACACTTGGTGAAATTCATTTAATATTTACAGGTACATCTCAGAAAATTAGAATATCATGAAAAAGTTCAATATTTTTTGTCACTTTTCAGAAAGTGAAACCCATATATTATATAGATTCATTACACAGAGTGATATATTTCAAGTGTTTATTTACTTTAATTTTGACGATTATGGCTTACAGCCCATGAAAACCCCAAATTCACGTTCTCAAAAAATTAGAATATTACATAAAATTTTAAAAAATAGTTTCTTAATAGAAATGTTGGCTGACTGAACAGTATGTCCATGTACACACTCAACACTTGGTCGGGGCTCCTTTTGGACTAATTACAGTATCAATGCAGCGTGGCATGGAGGTGATCAGCCTGTGGCACTGCTGAGGTGTTATGAAGGTCCAGGTTGCTTTGACAGTGACCTTCAGCTGGTCTGCATGGTGTCTCATCTTCCTCTTGACAATAGGTCAGGAGAGTTTACTGGCCAATCAAACAGTGATGCCATGGTCATTAAACCAGGTTTTGATACTTTTGGCGGGGGGGGGGGGGGATGTCCTGCTGGAAAATGAAATCAGCTTCTCCATAAAGCTTGTCAGCAGAGAAAAGCATGAAGTGCTCTAAAATTTCCTGGTAGACGACTGCTCTGACTTTGGTCTTGATAAAACACAGTGGACAAACACCAGCAGATGACATTGTTCCTCAAATCATCACTGACTGTGGAAACTTCACACTAAACCTCAAGCAACTTAGATTCTGTGCCTCTCCATTCTTTCTCTAGACTCTGGGACTTTTGATTTCCAAATGAAATGCAAAATTTACGTTTATCTGAACAGAGTTCTTCTGCTGGTGTTGGTCCACTGTGTTTTATCAAGACCAAAGTCAGCGCAGTCATCTACCAGGAAATTTTAGAGAACTTCATGCTTCCCTCTGCTGACAAGCTTTATGGAGAAGCTGATTTCATTTTCCAGCAGGACTTGGCACCCCTCCCCCCGACACTGCCAAAAGTATCAAAACCTGGTTTAATGACCATGGCATCACTGTGTTTGATTGGCCAGCAAACTCTCCTGATCTAAACCCCATTGAGAATCTATGGAGTATTGTCAAGAGGAAGATGAGAGACACCAGATCCAACAATGCAGACGAGCTGAAGGTCACCATCAAAGCAAACTGGACCTTCATAACACCTCAGCAGTGCCACAGGCTGATCACCTCCACACCACCACTCCACTGATACTGTAATTAATCCAAAAGGAGCCCTGACCAAGTACTGAGGGTGTACATGGACATACTTTTCAGTCAGCCAACATTTCTATTAAAAAAAACTATTTTTTAAAATTAATTTTATGTAATATTCTAATTTTTTGAGAAAGTGAATTTGGGGTTTTCATGGGCTGTAAGCCATAATCATCAAAATTAAAGTAAATAAACACTTGAAATATATCACTCTGTGTAATGAATCTATATATGGGTTACATGAACTTTTTCATGATATTCTAATTTTCTGAGATGTACCTGTAAATATTAAATGAATTTCACCAAGTGTGTTCAATACTTATTCCCTGTGACATTCCACTTTATTAAATATAACTTGTTTTGTGAACACAGTTGCCTTGATTTCTTTGTATATATGGAATACTTGGCTTGTTACTGATATCTGGTGAAAATCTCAGGTCAATGGCTTCATCAGAAATATGTTTAATAAGAAAAATGTCGACATGTTCAATACTTATTTTCCCCGCTGTAAGTGATGACTGGCGGACAACAGCAAATTTAATTAAAACCACTATGTTATGCTGGCAACATCCAACAGCAGGAGTTGGGCGCTACTTACATGTTTTTCCATAGTGATACTAGTCTTGGAAAAACAATACAACATTGAACAAATGATTCAATCTGTTGTTGCTTATTACAGATTTTCATGCGTGGAACTGATGTACAGAAGCAATATTACACTCAAGGTCATGTGGTATCATGACCATAGCGGTGCTGTATTCATTGATACTGCATAACCCTCTTGTGTAATATTGCTTAATTATTCAAAGAGGCTTAAAGTTACACTTTATTGCCAGGGACTACGGATGGAAATTAGTGAGAACGCTATAATCTGGTACAGAGCATCTTTATCCTGTGCTTAACGTTCTTTCTGTACATGGTCCCTGAAAAACAAACCAATAAACTAAACTTATTCACTACATTTGTTGAGACTTTTCATGTCAAAATGTATATGAGGCCCCTTGGTGCTCAGTGAACAAGCATGAAGAATAAAAATGCAGCAATGTAAAACTATAAAGCTACCAAAGCAAGAGAGAGGGGAAATGATGACAACGTCACATACTTTTGCTCCTGGTTTCTCAGAGGATTAAAGCATATAGCCTGCAGCTGCTACCCAGTTCCCCAAATTATTCCAGGTAATCACACAGATATACACATAAACCAACAAACCTCCAGCCTCTAAATCCCTCGACTATCCTACACGCTCCCCACACCCATCCATCACTTGTCTCACCAGCCTCTCCTCCTAGTGAATCTTTCACTCCCACATGTCCTCTATAATACAGAAGGCGCTGCTACGTGTGGAGGCAGGCTAAAACTGCTAAGAGAGGATTGAGTCAGGCCTACATTCTGAAGTGGCATGGCTACTGAGATGGCTAGGTAAAAAAAAAAAAAAAAAAAAAAAAAAAAAAAAATGCTGCTGGGTTCATAAGCGACTCAATTACTTCAAGGGCTCTCGAAAAAAAAATGATCAAATTAAGAATGGATTCATAATCTGCCATTAAAATGACAGGGTAGCATGCAGGAAAGCAGCACCTTTGCCCTGCTCACCTCTTCATGCCAGTTCTCTCTAAACCACACCATCTGGTCCACGATGCCCTCCAGGGAAGATAGCAGGGTGGGGTGGAGCTCCCGCTGCATGTGCATAATCCGGCTGCAGCGCCACATTGGTGCAGTGGCCCGGATAGGTCCTGGGTCTGGACCCCCCGAGTGAGCCTGAGCTCCTAACGAGCTAGGCTGCTGCTGCTGCCCAGACGCATCTAATGGAGAAATCAAGGGGGGAAAAGAAACAAGAGGTACAAAGGAAACAACTTAGAGAATGGAAAAAAAATGTAAATATAGTATGGATTAGAAACCCCAAGATGCACGCCATTATATTCATATTTTATGCATTTATAGCTATTCTCTTTGGAAAAACAAAAAGTTACTCTTCAAAGTGCGGTAAAGAGGCGAACACATATTTACTTACCACTTTTGTAGCGCTCTCTCTGTTCGATCTTAAGAGTCAGGTAAAGAGTGCGGATCGGGAAGTAGACAGCCTGGGGGTATACTCGTCCCACCTAGCAGATAAAAGAGGGTCACAGATTACATTTCAAAGACTCCCCCCAAGGACTCCAAAGGAGAGAAAGCGAGAGGAGGCAACTAGAGGTGTAGAGAGAGGGAGAGAGAGAGGGAGAGAGGCACTATATATGAGTGCGTGTGTCAGAGGGAGAGAAAGATCATACTGATACAGCCAAAGACCACTGCTGCAAAACAGCGAGTGTTTGAAGCTTCCAGTCAAGGGAGTTAGGAAAGTTTAAAAGCGCGTCATGGCTGAATTACAAAACTGTACGTGACTGATGATGAAATCGCCTTCAAGACTACCTAGAAAAGTCACTGACAACACTGGAAAGACTAGTAAAGTTTTAAAGACTGAGCAAATTCACTTGAAACTTGATGGAGTATGAATCCTTTGATAAAATGATGCAGCCAGTAAATTTGGAGTCTGTCTCAGCTGTATAATTATGTAGCCGTCTCAGGCCTCAGCATGGTGTTACATAAATAACTAACTCCGCATCCAAGCTAAGCAAGTTTCTGAAGTCAGATGAAATAAAATGGCAAAGAACAGGAGGGCAAACTTCTCACTTAACAGCACTGAAGAAAATTAAGACAATTACTGCAGCAAATATGTTTTGGATAAAAACACTGATATTTACTGCACAATGAATACTTTAAGGCAGTTGTCCCCTTAAACTAGAAAACCAAAACTTGAAGAAACTAGAAGTCCCAAAAACGTAAAGGAAACAGATGTTGACAGTTGTACTTTAAGGATGTAATTTGACGTTAAATAAGGGGGAAGAATATATGGTACTGCAATAATGAAGGAATCGTATTATCGTGAATAGTATTGCATGGTGACCTAAGTATTGCAATGAGTATCGTATTACAATTCCCACCCCTACTACATTGGTTACTTTTTCTTACAGATTGTGTTTTTCCTCATCAATTTGTGACTTTATTGTAAACCAGCATCTTTTATTCATCATATTTGTGTTTTCCCCCCCTTATGCTTGTATCGTGCTAAGGCTTAACCAGTAAACTTAGCTGAAGCACCCCAACTGTATGCTGGGTTGACAAGGGCATTGCCAACCCAACACACAGTTGGTCTGCATACAGAACTTTCAAGATTTCATTTTTAAAGCACTCAAAACTGTGAGAAAGGAAAGATTTAAAATTAAACAAAATCCTAGATGGAGAGGAGACATCAGAAGAAAGTGGCAAGAAAGTGGCAGCTAACAGCTGCATCAGAGATAAAATGGGAAGGATGGTAGAGAGGAAAAGCAGAAACCAGATATCACCACACTAATGGGAAGATACGAAATGTCATAATTTGGCAAAGCTGAGGTGGGCTGAGGCAAAACGGGCAAACAGTAGACGAGGCGGGGGCAAAAAGGGGAAGGTGGGAGCGCATAAGAGAAGGGGTGCCGAGATCCTCTGCTAACTTTTGATTCATCTTCCCACCTGCCCCCAGGCGCTCTTCTCCTCACCTTCATCAATATTTCAACATACGTTTTTTAAACATCCTGCCACCACAGAGAAACTGTAAATAATTCAGCCGAGTGAGAGAGCAAAAGAATGCCATGAATTAAAATGTGCTTTTCCTTCAAAGAAAAAAAGGCAGTGAAGGAAAGGGTGTCAGCCTTCTACTCTTCAGTCATTTTAGATTGACATGGAAGGACCAAAGGGAGGACTTCAGCCCTATGGAACCAAATTCTCTCATGATTAAATCATAACCAAGCATCATGAAAAGATCCATCCATCCATCGTATTCTGTTTTCACTCTCATTCTTAAAACTTGCTGTTTTCTCCAGCTCTAGCTGAAAAGATGGCTGTTTGTTATATCAGACTACTCTTTGAAGATCACCCTCTACAAATTGCGCGGAAATAATACTCCATTAAGCAAAGCAAATTAGTCCTGGGTTTAATTACTAGCTCTGTTTCCCCCAGTGTGGATGCGTTCAATATTAACTTTATAATCATTTCTTGAACAAATAATTTAAAAAACCAAGTCACCAAGGACTGGTGAAAGCCAATAAATTGCTGTAAAAGGGGACAGGGAAAGAATCTGGATGCTAATTTGGTAAATAAAAAGCAGGCGAGAGACTACTTTGGCGTGAATACCGTTAATTTATCTTGATTAGAAAGATGTGCATGACGGCTAATGCTAACCCACCAGCCAGATGCAATTCCCCAAATGGGTGAAGGAAGCTGAGGAAAAACATGATTGATGAGTGAAGCTGACACTCAGACATGAACTGAAGATAATTATTTGACAAAGGTGTTTGATTGATGTTTGTAGTAGCATAAAGCTGATAGCACACCATGGGGACTTAAGGACATCTAAGAATGCTGATACTGCCTAGAGCAGTTTGGTTAAAAGTCTCACCTGGCTGATTAGGTTGAGCAGTGCTTTGCCTTCAGACCCAACCAAGCAGGTCAGCAGCTGCGGTATCCATGCCAACCACTGGATGGGCGGGACTCCAATACAGTATTTATCCACAGCATCTGCCAGAGTGTTTTTATCATCAAAGCTGAGCAGCCACAGCACCTGTGAGTGACGAAATGGACGATACATTATATTAATTTCACGATTTTTAATGGGACATATATTGAAAATGTCACTTTTTTGTGCTTTTGTGTGCATACATTTTTGTATCTGGGTAAGCCACCACTATAAAAACTCTGAAGAAACACCTCATCACTTTGTTAGTCTCTGCCTTTGTCCCAGCATCTCCCATTAAATGAACAGTTTTGATTTGGCTACAGCTGGGATGTGAAAACCAGAGGCTCACTGGAAGGACGACCCAGCTTCATCTCCACTTATTTTAACAACAGATGGTGTATCCCTGAGCGTCTAAGCCCACAAAAAAACAGTGCTACTACAGAGTTAGCTTAGCAACTGTGGTTTTTATGACTACTCTATATATATATTTTAGCCACTTCACTAGACATCCACATTCCCAGCTGGTTCAATAATCTAAGATTGATTATATATCTCGCATCATTCTGGCTTACTTTGGTTAGCATAGCCGAATAGATCAGGTCGGTAGTGTTACTCGAGCTCTGTAAACGTTGCTGGTTTTTATTATCAATTTTCTCACCCCCCCCCCTTCAGCTACTCCCTTTCGGGGTCGCTACAGTGCATCACCACTTTATATCGTGATATTGCTCTGCGATGCTAACTGAAAGACCCGATATCCCTTGAGAAATCAGGCGAAAACAACATGGATGTTGAGCTGGAGCGAAGTGATGTGCGAGGAAGACAAGGTACAAGCCCATTCTACCATGAATGTGAGATCGCTGCTAAACAAGACGGACGAGCTAGCAGCTCCGTCCCGGTATGAGAGTGCCTTTAGAGAGGTTAGCATCATGCTATTCACTGAAATGTGGCTAACTGAGCTAACAACAGATACCAACATCGGACTAGAGGGTTTCCACTTACTATGAGCAGATCGGACACTAGATAGCGGCAAGAGCAGAGGCGGGGGGCTGGCAGTGTTTGTGAATGACAGATGGTGTAATCCTGGGCACATCACAATTAAAGAACACTGTAGCAAGGACATTGAGTTGCTAGTCGTTAGCATGCAACCGGCTTACCTACCTGGACAGTTCTCACACATCATTGTGATTGCCATTTATGCACCCCCCACCCCGGCGCTGAGGCAGCATGGGCCATCACTCAGTCACCAGCATGTGACTGAAACCCAGCACCCAAATGCTCTCCAGCTCATCTCTGGTGATTTTAACCATGCTTCCCTGTCCTCCACTCTGCCCACTTTCACCCAGTATGTCATGTGCCATACCAGAGACAATAAAACACTGGACCCCCAACCCCTGGAAGATCTGATCAATATCTGGTTCACCTCCTGCCGGTGTACAAACCCCAGTTAGACAACCTCCTGTTACCTGCACAGTGAAGATGGGGTCAGAGGAGACGAAGGACACTCTGAAGGACTGTTTTGGATCCACTGTGTGGGAGCAGCTCTGGGATCCACATGGTGAGGACATCGCTGGCTTCACACACACCATCACAGATTACATCAACTTCTGTGTGGAGAACACCGTACCCACCAAGACCATACGATGTTTCTCAAACAACAAGCCCTGAATCAACCCTGAGATAAAGTCACTGCTGAAGGAGAAGAAAAAGATCTTCTGGTCGGGAAACAAGGAGGAGCTGAAGTCCATACAGATGGAGCTAAGGAGGAAGATCAGAGAGGGGAAGGACAGCTACAGGAAGAAGATGGAGGACAAGCTGAAGCAGAGTGATGCCAGCGGTGTCTGGAGAAGCCTCAAAACCATCTCTGGGCACAAAGATATCTCTTCACAGGCCATGGGGGGTAGGGAGTGGGTGAACAACCTGAACCTGTTCTTCAATAGGGTTGACCAACTGCCCTCTCCTCTGCCTGCCCACAAACCCCTGCTGCCTGCATCTTCATCTAGTCCCACTGTCCTCCCTCCACCCCCTCTTTTACATCCCCCAGCTCTCAGTGCACATCTCCTGGTGTTTTTGCTCTCACAGGACCAACACCGCCCCCCCAGCACACAGTTCCCATGCCCCAGTCTGTCCCTCACTAAGACCCTGGTGAGAGCTGAGTTGAAGAAATCAAAGCGAGGAAGGCTGCAGGTCCGGACGACATCAGCTCAAGGCTCCTCAAATCCTGTGCAGGATCGTGGAACACATCTTCAGTCTGAGCCTGAAGTTGGGGAGGGTACCACAGCTGTAGAAAACTTCCTGCATGGTACCTGTGCCAAAGACTCCGCACCCCAAGGACCTGAACAGCTACAGATCAGTGGCCCTCACATCACACCTGATGAAGACCCTGGAGAGGCGGCTCCTTGCCCACCTCCGCCCCCTGGTGTGACCAGCGATGGACCCACTTCAGTTTGCCTACAAGCATGGCATCGGGGTGGAAGATGCAGTGATCTTCCTCCTACATCGTTCCCTGTCCCACTTGGAGAAGCCTGGGAGCACCGTGAGGATCATGTTCTTTGATTTCTCCAGTGCTTTCAACACCATCCAAACAGTGATCCTGAGGGACAAGCTTCTGTGTGCAGGGGTGGACCAGCACCTGTCATCGTGGATCCTGGACTAATTAACCAACTAACCTGCACTTATATAGCGCTTTTCTAGTCACAAAGACCACTCAAAGCGCTTTCATTAATACTAACCCTCTATTCTAAGGGCCTATAGGAAACAGATATCTAGGGACAATTTAGAACAGCCAATTAACCTAACATGCATGTTTTTGGCATGTGGGAGGAAACCGGAGAAATCCCGGAGTAAACCCACGCAACACGGGGAGAACATGCAAACTCCACACAGATCACTGTTGGTCGGGGGCTGGGATCGAACCCACGATCCCACGATCCCCACAATCCCCCGGCCAAGGGTAAACTGTGCTGCCGCAGTGCTAACCACTGCGCCACCGTGCAGCCCCGACTACCTCACAGACCAACCAGTTTGTGAGAACCCAGGACTGTGTGTCTGACACCATTATCTGCTGTATGGGGGCCCCCAGAGAACAGTTCTGGCTCCCTTCCTGTTCACCATCTACACTGCTGACTTTTCACACAACACACCACATTGCCATCTGCAGAAGTTCTCTGATGACTCATCTCCGATGGGGATGACGCAGAGTACAGAGGACTTATTCAGGATTTCATGGACTGGTGCCTGAGGAACTACTTCCAGACCAATGCAAGGAAAACCAGGGAACTGGTAGTGGACTGCCGCAGGCGTGGACAACCCCCCCACAGCAACGGAAAACATCCAGGGAACAGACATTGAGATGGTGACATCTTACAGCTACCTGGGTGTTCACCTCAACAATAAACTGGACTGGTCACACAACATCCACACGCTCTACAAGAAGGGGCAGCGCAGGCTGTTCCTCCTGAGGAGACTCGGGTCCTTTGGAGTGCAGGGGGCACTCCTGAAGACCTTCTACGATTCTGTGGTGGCATCAGCCATCACGTTTGGAGTGGTCTAAGGACAGTGACTAAGCTTTCACCTCTGCTGGAGTCCGAGTCCCACCCCATGCAGGACATGCTGAACCCACTGAGGAGCTCATTCAGTGGTAGGCTGTGCCGAACTAAAGCCTGTAGGTGTGAAAGCACCCTTAAGCTCATCATACTATAGTTTTCTACTTTAGCTGGGATGCCCCCTAATCGAGCAGTTAGCCATTCACTTATTCATGGTTTGTTTCTGTACCGATTATTCCCCAGGGACCGGTTATATGCTATCGACACCCCTATCCCCATACTGCTTTATTTTTACTTTTACATTCTCACATTCAGTGAGTTATACATTAGTTAGCTGAGTATGTTTGCCGCCGGCGCTATTAGCTAACCAGCTTACATTAGCATCAACTACAGATGTCAGAAATGACAAAAGAGCGGGGGTGGGGTAAACTACGGTTCACTTGCATTTAAAGAAACATGCGCTGAAAAGGGCTGCGGTGAAGAAGGGTGTTTATTGTGGGTTGAAAATGGTGCTGCAATATTTAAACCCTGAGGTGTTTTGGCCAAAGCATGTCACAGACATTCCATCAACACCTCTACTGTGTCAACATGTGGAAAAAGTGCATAATATATCCCCATAAACAACTGTAAGGAACTGATTGATAAAGGTTACGGCCTCTAATTATCAATCAGACCATTACTTCTCTTGTGGCTGGACTCTATGATCAGAGCTAAGCCCTGTGGAGGCGATCACTCCTCCCCCGGGGTGCCTCAGCGTGCACTATGATGAAGACATTAACCCCATTCAACCCCCCGAGGCTCTGTTTAGCAAGCCAAGCTGAGTACACAGATTGTGTTTAATTACTGATAATGACTGGTCATCTCACTTCATCCATCAGGACGAAGCACTGCCAACCCAGTTTGGCAGGACAATACTTGTGGGTGGGGTCACCAGAAAACACAGGACAAAAGAACATCACATTATTTTTCATCAGACCTGACACAGAGCAGTATCTTGTCTCTGAGCTACCAATGAATGAGTCAGTATTTGCTTTTGAGGGTGAAACAACAGTGAGAAAATTAAATTCTCAACCTCCTGTTCAGCAAGCCTCCTGGCTTATAGCACAAACAGTCAAATAGCAGGAAAGAAGTTGATCCATGCAGAAGACCATGAGATTGGAGTGTCTCTGGAAGCCATTATTCTGCAAACCACAGTGGCAGAGGATGGCCTTCACTCTACCATCGATATACTGTGGGAACCTATCCACCCTGACTTCCCTACAGCTAGACTAATCAATCAAATTATCAGTCTCGACTTGCAACTGTGGCAGAGCCTAAGAGGGAAAATAGGCACCTCTTCTTTTCATCAGTATCAATAATAGGAGGGGTCTGGTTTTAAGGAATAGAATATAAAAAAGACCCCAAAATGAGTACAAGCATTGTAAGTGAGCAACTCAGTTATGCTAACAACTTTTCACAATGTTTCAACATGGAAGATGGAACAAATCCCCCTTGTTCCCTTATTACCTTTGCAAGGTACTTGCGGGACTTGCTTTCATTTTGGTGGCGGCAGGCATGGAGGTAGCAGGTGATGGCAGAGACTCCCAAGTGAAGCTGGCGGTCTTTGACGAAGATGTTCTCCAGGTAGTCACCCCACATGGCCCAGGCTTTAACCAGGACGTCATGCATCTGTACTGCTGCTGAAAAGGCTTTGTTGGCCTCCTCTGACCTGAAACAAGGGGGGGGGGGGAGGTATGGGAAGAGTTACAGAGTGAGAGACAGTAAAAAGCCCACATGAAACAGAAATTGCCAAGGGCAAATCAGGGAGAGGAAGGTAGCTGAAGAAAAGGCAAAGAAATAGGACTTAAGAGAAATGGGGTCAGAGAGGAGAGAAAAATCTGCTTGTTAAAAATGATTTCTACTTCATTTTGTAAAAGCAAACCAGTACGGAGGTGCTATTGATGGTTAAAAATAATACACATTCAACTTAAAGGGACTGGCAAAGCGGTACTTGCCTGTGCACTTATGTGTACTGTGTACTTATGTTATCATGACATCTAGGGATGGCTATACATGAAGCATTTCAGCAAAACAAAAAAAAAATTCACTGCTTTGGATGTCATCAAAGATGAATTAACTAAGCACAAGCAAAGGTTAGTTGAAAGTCAATAACAGGCTGCCTTAGCAAACAATACAAATATAATTAGCCTCATATGAACGCACTATTTTTATTTGCCGTGTATTTTTATGGTGAGAGTTAGGTTATTCTATCTGCCCATTACACAAATCGCCACAGATGACCTCATCCAAAAGAAAACGGAACAATTTTTTCTAATTATTTGCAACTAAAAAGTTGTGACTGATCCACACACTGAAATCTTTGTTCCCAGTTTTTCCCCACTATTGATGTATGGATAGTGTAAGCCCAGAGGCTGCAGTGTTATGGTTGCAAAACTTGGTTTAAATCCGTGCTTCACATCGATAGCACTTACACTACTCACAAAAAGTTAAGGATATTCGGCTTTCAGGTGAAATTTCAGGATGCACCTAAAATGCACTATAACCTTTACAGGTGAACTTAATTTGACCTTCTCTAACCTTCTGAACACATGTCCAACTGTTCAATGCAATACTTTTTGCATAACTTGCTGTTCTCTAACAAGGTGCTTCATGGCAAAATTCACAACAGGTGTTTGATCCATGAATCGACCAATAAATTTTCTGGTTCAATTAGAATTAGTATTTAAATAGTCCTCTTCATCACGCTGTTCACATTTTGACATCATGAGACCAAGACAACACCTCACAATTGATGAACAGTATCTTGCCACTGCGAGGCTTCAAACAGGATGCTCTCAGAGGGAAGTGGCCACTGAGCTTAGAGACTCACAGGGTGTCATTAGCAGGTTGCAACAAAGATACAGAGACTGGAAGAGTCACAGAAAGGCATAGAAGTAGACGTCCTTTAGCCACATCCCACGCTGATGACTGCTTCACTGTGAACAGTGCCCTGCAGAACCGGATGGTGAATGCCACTCAACTCCAGGCACATTTAAGGGAGGTGAGAGGCACCAAGTTTCACATCAGACCATTCGAAACAGTTTACATCAGTGTGGTCTGCATGCTAGACAACCTGCAAGGGTACCTGACCACACCATCAGGCACAGGCGTCATTGTCTTGTATGAGCCAGGCAGCATTTACGCTGGACAGGGGACCAGTGGGCCTCAGTGCTGTTCTGATTAAAGTCATTTCACGTTGAGCAGAAATGATGACCGCCAACGATGTTGGAGACATCAAGGACAGCACTATGCGCCAGGCACTGTTGTCACCAGATGTGACACTGTATTGACTAGACACCAGCGTGTCTAGTCAATACAGAACTGCCCTACACCTTGTGAATGGTACAGTGACAAGCTGATACTACCTGGATAACATCATTAATCCAGTCATTGTGCCCCTGCATGAACAGCACAGGCCTAATTTCATCTTCATGAACAACAATGCTCCAGCTCATCAAGGTTGCATCATACGGGAACGGCTGCTAGAGGCTGGGGTACCTCAAATGGAGTGGCCTGCACTTTCTCCAGACCTAAATCATAGAAAACCTATGGGATCAGCTGAGTCGCCGTGTAGAGGCCCGTAACCCTGCACCCCACAACCTCAATGACCTGAGGGTCACCCTTCAAGAAGAGTGGAATGTCATGCCTCAGCAGACAATAAGTCGACTTGTGAACAGCATGAGACATCATTGTCAAGCTGTAATTGATGCTCAAGGGTACATGACAAGTTATTGAGCCATTCATATTTTCTGTTGTGGTATACCTACCACTGTTGGCTTTTGTTTCAATAAATTGTTTGAGCTGAGGAAATCACTATTGCATGCTTCTACTTAAATGCCCTACTTTCATGATATAATATCACTGTAGCGTGAACTTTTTACATTTTCCATAAATTTCACCCGAAAGCCAAATATCCGTAACTTTTTATGAGTAGTGTATGTATATAGCACTACAGAGGTAGAATGACAACAAATAGTATTTTGAGCATCTCACAACTGTGCACACAACACAGTAGTGCTGGAACAGTGAGAAAAAGAGTGCCTCAGTCAGCACAGTAGAGGCTTGGCCTGGAAACATGGCATTAACATAAATAACTAGATAGGCTGGAACTCTAAAGAGAGAAACACCTGTGTAAGGAGAGTGTGAGATGATGGAACAAGAGAATGGAGTGAGCAAGAAGCAGTATAATGATGTCATCCTGAATTATTTAATACACATCATTCAAAATGAACTACATGTTCATGCTCTCAAATCTTCAAAGCCTTTTCCCCTTGGCACTACAGAGTAAAAATTTAACCCAGCATGAATTAATGTCACTTTTGCTGAAATCAATTTAAATCAATTTATGATACAGTGCAGATCAATCCACATCGTTGCATTTTATCAGCAATGGCAGAGTGACCAGTAAAAAACTTACAATGACTACCTACTACTGCACTATAAGTGAGAACATGGCGCAGTAGACGAGACAAAAATAAGGTTAATAATTAAAGCCCACAGAAGGCTATGTCTACTCCTAAGCTAGCTACTGAGGTAGTCATCGATTTGCTGACAGTGATCACTGATATGCCTGTGGTGGTGAATAAAAAAGCTGACTGATGAGCCGGCTATCAAGAAAGAGAAGTTTCCTTTCCGATGTCACTTAGCAGCCCACCAAATCAGCTACTACTGTGGCTGGCCATTAGTATGCTAAACTGAGATCAGCAGTTAATTTAAAAGGCATGTTAATTATCAGCCTAGACATGCTAATAGCCAGCCATGATGATTGCCGATTCAGGGGGTTTCTAATGCCGATATTGTGCTTTGTGCACCCTGTGTAACTGCTTTTTATTGTGCCAAAGCACACTTGGCCATGGTCATACAATGCTGTGAAAAAGTGTTTGCCCCCTGCTCCCACTCCTGACTTCTTGTATTTTTGCACATTTGTCACACTTAAATGTTTCAGGTTATCAAACAAATTTTAATATGAGACAAACATACCCCGAGTAAATACAAAATGCAGTTTTTAAATGATTTCATTTATTAAGGGGAAAAAAAGCTATCCAAACCTACCTGGCCATATGTGAAAAAGTAATTGCCCTCTTTGTTACATCATGAATTAACTGCTTAATCAATTTTTTTTTAGAAAGCCAAGTTCAATTTTACTAGCCATCCCAGTCCTGATTACTGCCAGACCTGATGAATCAAGAAATCACAAACAGAGCCTGTCTGGCAAAGTGATGTAGGCTAAAAGATCTCAAAAAGCAACACATCATGCTGTGATCTAAAGAAATTCAAGAACAGATGAAAAACAAAAATGCAGAACAACATCTAAAGAACTGCAGGCCTCGCCTACCTCAATTTGGACACTGGTTAATGATTCAACAATTAGAAAGAGACTGGGCAAAAATGGCATCCATGAGAAAGTTCCAAGGCCAAAAACCACTGCTGACCAAAAAGAACAAAGGCTCCTCTCACATTTGCCCCCCCCCCCCCCACAAAAAAAAAAAAAACATCCTGAAGACCCCACAACAACATCCAAAGAACTGCAGGCCTCACTTGCCTCACTTAAGGTCAGTGTTCATGACTCCACCATAAAGAGAATGAGCAAAAATGGCCTGCATGGCAGAGTTCCAAGACAAATACCATTGCTGAGCAAAAAAAAACAAAGGCTCGTCTCAGTTTTGCCAGAAAACATCTTGATGATCCCCAAGACTTTTGGGAAAATATTCTGTGGACTGACAAGAAAAGTTCAACTTTTTGGAAGGCATGCGTGCCTCTACATCTGGCGTAAAACAAACACCCAATTTCATTAAAAGAACATCATACCAACAGTCAAACACTGTGGTGGTAGTGTGATGGTCTGGGGCTGCTTTGCTGCTTCAGGACCTGTACAATCTCCCGTAATTGATGGAACCATCAATTCTGCTCTCTACCAGAAAATCCTGAAGGAGAATGTCCGACCATTTGTTTGTGACCTCAAACTCAAGCCCTCCAATGTGGCTGAATTAAAACAATTCTGCAAAGAAGAGTAGGCCAAAATTCTTCAACACTCATTGCCAGTTATCACAAATGCTTGATTGCAGTTGTTGCTGCCAAGGGTAGCACATCCAGTTTAGGGGGCAATTACTTTTTCACATAGAGCCAGATAGGTTTGGAAAGCTCATTTTCCCTTAATAAATGAAATTATTATTTAAAAACTGCATTTTGTATTTACTCAGGCAAGGTTTCCTCTGGAACACTTCTGGGTGGTGGCCCGCCACATTTGAATTTATTCCGCCACTCTATGAGAAAATATAAATTTAAGAAAAAAATATGAAGGAATGACGATCCACAAGCACGCACACAAAACGCGTGTGGCCATCATCCACGTGGAGTTCAGAAGCGCCCCGCCCGCGTGTTCCAGTCACCAAGCAGAGTGTCTCACTACTAGCGTCACTGTCCGAGAGAAACATGAGCTTATTATAGTACTTTAAACGCGGAAAAAAAGCACAAGAGGTATGTAAGCAGTGAAGGCATTTATCACAGTTTTAACCCGCTAGTAACAGGAGCAATAATGGAAGAGTCGCTTAGTTAACAGGTGTGCTTAGGGTTAGGCTTAGGAGCTCAATTGATTTATTTTTTCTTCTTTTTAATTATTAGTTTGTTTTTCTTATTTCAGACAAGAATAAAAAGG
Source organism: Pholidichthys leucotaenia (assembly GCA_020510985.1). Taxonomy (NCBI): domain Eukaryota; kingdom Metazoa; phylum Chordata; class Actinopteri; order Cichliformes; family Pholidichthyidae; genus Pholidichthys; species Pholidichthys leucotaenia. The sequence goes on along the minus strand of CM035836.1, from coordinate 437,710,663 downwards.
AGATACTTTTACCTTTACCTTAGTTAATATTAATTAACTCATTTATGTTCATTATTATGTACCTGGCAAATTAAGATGACCGAAATTCACAAAGTCAATGACTTAAATCTGTCAGACAAACTAAACGTGCCAACATTTGGATTTCAAAATAAGGGACGTTTTTCCTGCTGTCTGGGTGGTGAAGAGATTTCTAAAAAACTGTAAATATATAGAAATATTATAACAAATAACTGCATCTTTGGTCACTTAAGTTAATTTATTTCATTAAATACAATTTTATTAATATTTTTTCTTTGAAATCAGAGTGACGTTCTGCTCTGGGTCTGCAAAATTATGGTCAAAAGTGTAAATTATAAGGAAAAAGTTAAAAAAAAAAAAAAAATTACTACAGTCCGTTTCAAAATTTATTAAACACTTATTTTAAAAATAGACAAAAATTAGCCATAAAATAATCCACAAATTTATAATAAAGTCTCAAATGTACAAGAAAAGTCACTTTTACAAGAAAATTTCAAATTTGAGAAAATTGGTTTCAAATTTAGATAGATTTACAGAGAAAAGTAGAAAACTAAGAATTATTTTTTTTATTTTAGGAAAAACCTCAAACCTTCAAGACTGAAGTCATTACTCAGGTTTTATGTGGGTGCTCTTTGTACCCTTAACTTAACTAGAAATTTTTGGTTGTTTATTTTTAATCATTAATTTCAAAGCACTGCTTTTACATGAGTAGAATTTCTGGTTACTATACCCACCTCTGATCATATAATTTCAGTATGCATGAGAAAATTACTATTATGAATGGGGTTTTTTTTCCCCCTTCCCTACTCTCTCAATGGGGGGGAAAAAAAAGAAACACTAGAATAAAAATACAAAAAAATACACATTTTTGTCCTTTATGTAAACCACAACAAAAAAAAAAATCCTGCAGGACAAAACATGACACCTGATATTTTCTAACCTGTTTGTATACCACCATAGACAGAGCTTAGAGAGGGCAAGATGAGACAGAAGAGAGGAGCCAAGGAGAGGAAGTGTTCAGGCAGAGGGTCCAGGAGAGGTGAGAGCAGAGGAAGGAGAGAAGGATGACACCAGTAAAAAGTCTGGGTGGGACCCCAATTGGCTCAATATTCCAACATTCAAGCCTTGGTTGTACAATACTTCAAATGCTAAGTTCCATTATGCAAAGTTAATGTGCAAAATAAAAAAAAAAAGGTATAAAATTCACATTCCGGTTACAGAAGTGTCATGTGTTTTCTGCTCTCCCCCCCCCCCCCCCCCGGAAAAATGTGTTGCCATCGCACCACTCTGGTTATCTTTGTCTGAATGTCAAAACTTGTTTGATGATCTGAAACATTTAAGTGTGACAAATATGCAAAAATATAAGAAATCGGGAAGGGGCAAATACTTTTTTCACAGCGCTGTACTTTATTTGGGACAGCGGCACCTATGGTTTGACCAGGCATCACCTTTTCAATGAGAAGTAATGGGAGGCTGAAACCTGGCTCATGAGTAGTTGGCACATACAGTCAGTGCGGCCACAAAATTTTGGGCTGAATGCACACAGCCGCAGAGCAACTACGCAGATTGGAGAGGATGACAAAATTTACTTCACACAGGCCTCGCGGTTGAGCTGACTTGTAAAGCATAAACTGAGCTTCAGTTGAAGCCCTGGTGGAGTGAGCAGCCAGCTTCTCCTTCTGCACTGCTGGCCTGTCAGTCAGTTCCTCATTCATCACAGTGGGAATATCAGTAGCTGCTTCAGAGTGGATACAGCATCCCGTATGTTGTCATTAACCTTATTTCTGCTATTTTTACCACACAAGATAATTGTGTGGCATAAACAGACACTACACAAGCTTTCAATGTAAAGATTGTTCAATAGCAGGTAATGGAACAGACAGGTAAAACTTGGCAAGAGACCCAAGTTTTGACTGACCCATTTATGCTGACAGGGAAATATATATTCTGAATCATCAGCTATTTTCACAGCGCCAAGAAGCTTCTAACCACTTGCTGGCAAGCAGTCTGAATAATTTTTACACACCTTTCAGCCTTTGATTAATAAATAAGATGCAAGCGGCACCCTAAGATGTGCCATCCTGCAGTCAAAACAAGGAGACAGGCCCGTCAATGGAAAACAACTTGGTAAATGGACCTCCATTTCAGGAGTTTCCAAAACAACTCTGCCACTTAAAGTGAAATGTCTCCCAAGCCAATCAATTAAAACATGTTATTATAAAAGGCATCTGGTATGCGAGTAAAAAAAAAAAAAAAAAAAAAAAAAAAAAGTCGAGCTTGATTGCTATGGGAGTCAGAGCCGAAGACCCTCCAGTAATACTTAATGGGGTTTCCTCAGTTGCTTTGGAAGTGTTAAAAGTACATTAATGGGTTTCTACTAGCCGGCTCAACAAGAGCACAGGTACCCAGCAGACTGTCGAATAGTTGACACCCTTTTAATCGAATGATCCCAAAATCCTCAGCACACGTGGTTCCACATGCACACATGCTCGCACATGAATGTCTGAAACCCTTACCTCCCCCCACTCTGCTGCTAATTCTCCCCCAGTGCAGGGGAAACTTAATGATTGCAATAAACCCTGCTGAGGTGCTGAGGTGCAAGTTTTGCTGATCTCAGAGATCCCAGCAAATTGCTTTGAGTTAATTATTGAGCTGCATATACATTTAATAAGCCTTCCTCAATTTGTTTTTCACCCCTCAGGATCTCATGTCATGGAAAAATGACGGGCGAAAAAGGGGTGCGCTGAAGGGGAAGGAATGCATGGCCGAGCAAAGGAAATCCACGGGCAAACCCTGCAGTCAAAAACAAATTACTGACAGTGCCGCAGCCCGATGGCACAGATCACCTCTCTGCCACGTCACATGAATAAAAAACTACCTCAAAGGTGTGGCAAGTAAATATGACTGCAGGCGATATAGCACCCACATATAACCAGGGGACCACTGACACAGATTCAGGACAATGTGATGAAGAATAAAAATAAGTCGGTGGTGGAAGCACAGATTTTAAAAAAAAAAAAGTGATGTAGAAACTTTGCTTGAGCAACGCTGGAAGGGTTCTATAATAAACATACTTGTTGATTTGAGCCAAGAACATGCCCTTCAGAGCATAGAATTCAGCCGTCATCTCCTTCGTAAAGTACTTCAAGTTGGTCGATTCAATCACTTCTAAACCCTGGAAAACAGACAAGAAGTTTAATTGTAACAAAGCCGCACAAATGAAACTTTCCATCTGGCAAGCAGAATTGTGAAGAACTACCACATTTTGTTTTAGACAGGGCCGTAATCACAGGTGAAAAACAAACAAACTGCTCACTGTTCATTAAGAAGTGAGAGAGGAGGCGTTAAGGGAACTAAACTTCCATTACGGTGAACCTCTGATTAGGTGTCCCCTATGTACTGCAGTGACAAACGATGTGGAGCAGGAGAAAGAGACGGAGAGAACCAGAGATGAGATAGAAGAGAGAAAGAGGGAGCAAGAGAGAAGAGCTTCTGCTGGCACATTTAATGACTTGTGGTGTGCTGAACTACTTCTATTAATCAGAGCACTCCACGGGCTTAAGAGCAGGCTCCTGAGTTGCATGCTCTTATAAGTCTCGCTGCTATAACCTGTCACCTGGAGCCACCCCACACACTTATCGCTCTTTTTATGTATCCCACTCAAAGCCTCCTAACTATGCCTCAAGTTTCTGTCAACAGAAATCAACCTAAAATCCTTAGAACATAGTATCTAGAGCTATAATGAAGTTAAATGTAAGACTTGATAAGTTTTTAAGGCCACTTGATCAAATTTAAGACTTTACATTCGCAAAAAAGTAAGTGGCCATATTGCAACTAACCTTGTGCAATAATTAACTGAAGTTACTGCAAATTTGGAGTAATTAATCCAGCTGACATTAAATCTAGACTTTTCGAGGTTGTTGCCATGACACAAGTTATTCAAGTAAAATACTTGGCAATTAATCCCCTAACCCCACAGCCAAAAATCGCAGCATAAAAATAGTAATGCATTTATGAGGGGGGAAAAAAGTTCAAAAATCTGAAAAAAGTTTACAAGCTCATAAGTTCACAAGAAAAAGGCTCACAAGTTTCTGAGAAAAAAAGGTCTCAAACTTATGAAGAAAAAGCCACAAAATTCTGAGAAAAAGTCGGAAATAAGATAGAAAAGGTCAGATTTATGAAAATTTTTTTTACAAATTTATGAGGAAAGAAAACAAGAAAATCCCCCAGTAGACACAAATTAATGACAAACTACTGCTTGTTCTGTGGTATTCTTAAGTTCTTCCAAAGGTCAATTTCAGAATTATGTGTCATTAAGGATAATTATGGCCTTGATTTTGGATTAACAAATTTAAGATTTTTTAAAGATCTGCGAACAGCCAGTTAAATCAAAGTAATGCCTCCACGTGTTTCATAAGATGACACTGCATCTTTTCATCTTACCTGCATGCATTCATTCTTGCCCATGACACCGGCCAGCTGCAGGTAGCACTTGACCTGCTGTCTGATCTTCTGGAAGCAGTCGACGATGGGGACTGTAGGGATGGTATGTATGCGACTCAGAATGTCCAGCGCTACATTCACCAACCCCTGCCCAACAACAGTATAATACGTTAATACAAACTTAAAAAGTTTTTGAGAAACTTGAAAAGATGACACTTGACTCATAGGCCTGAAGCAATACCTGCTTGCGGGCTATCTTTCCATACTGGATGATAGCCGAAGCCGAAGCGTGCACTCCCAGCATTGCGTTGTTGTTGTTTGGATCGTGTTGCGTGTTTGTCTCATACGCCGTCACGATGGCTGTGGACACGGACAAAAAAAAATTAAAAAGAGCAGTTTCTCTTTATAGCTGACAAAGTTGAAGAGTGGGGAGGAGGACTTCTAGACCCGCTGTCATAAGCCAAAAGAGGCCACTGGGGACACTCAATGTATTGAACAGTAAATGAGCCATGCCGATGAATTTCATCAAGAAAATTCCATTTCACTTTAAGTTTGAAGGCTGTCATGTATAAATGAAGTGGATTTTATTGGCAGGGTGCTGCAGAACCAGCGCTATCATTATTTCTCCGCCTCACAGTGTGAGCTGGAGCTCAAGTTGCCTGAGACATCACATTTTGCAGTGGCTGCCTTTCTGAATGGTTTCAAAGTCACTCCGGGAGAGAGTTGAGCACTGAGCAAGGTAAACACGTGTGTGTCAAAGAGTGTGTGTGTTTGAGAGGGGGAGTACTTTAGAGAGCTGACATTTGAAAAAGTACAGAGACCCTGAGGGGGTCCTGGCACACTGTGGCCTTTTAAAGAAGACCTCATCTTGAAATAAGTGGATACCCAAAGCAGCAATCTAAAATCATGGCTGCATGAGCCCAGTATCCTCTACCACGACTGCAGGGCCAAAAGCATGCGCAGCATCCAAGGCTTCATTTGTTTAAGCATGTGCCGTACCTTGGTAGTGATGTTGGCGCCACATGAATATGCTGCTCCAGTGGGACAGGTCATCAGAAACAATGGGTAGTCGATTCCTCCAGGTTTTCACCACCGTCTTCATGTCGTGGAGACTTGTGTTGCGACCTAAGTTGGCTGGCTGAAGTCCTGCATTAATCTGGGCTGCTTCCTGCAGCTCGATGATCTGCTGTGCCGCCTGAGGAGAAACGGTGATTAAAAATATTTTACAACTTCCATTGTACGTGTCATATAGCAACCATTAAGATCATAAATATACTCAAACTGTGACTCTAAATGTCAGAGAATTGAATGCCAACTTATATCCTTATGTCTTTATTTTTGGTCTCTATTTTTAAAAATTTTATTCCTGTCTAAGATGCACATGTCTTATGTTGCGGAAGGATTCAGAGAATAAGAATGTCACTCTACTGCGAGACATTGTGTACGTATGACAAAGTTTGATATTTAAGAACACAAGCAGCTCTGCATTATTAAAAGTCCAAAAAGGGGATCGCACGGTGGCCCAGAAAGCTCACCAAAATGCAAAAGCCACAACAAATTCAAAAGCATGGTAATGTTAGTGTCAATGCTAACATTAGTGCTAATGTTAGCATGCTAATATTACCATTAACATCAATGCTAATGTAAGAACTAACCTTAGCTTGATAATGTTAACGTTAGCATCAATGTTAATGTTAGCATTCTAACAGTGGCAAAGCTAACTGTAGTGACATCAGTCCAGTCAACAGCTTTTCGTCATCGAGTTTCCAACCATATCCACTGGGAGCTCGGATCTGTGCCTCCCCCCCCCCACCCCTTCTCTCCATAGCTGCCTGATAATACGTACGAAGATGCTTCAAGGTGTCATTGCAGGGAGGTAGGTATTGTGGCTCAATATATTCTTTTTCTTGGATGCAAACAGTATATATCGCAACTCAATTTTTTGTGCATCCCATTTTTGAGACAAAGCTGACAAGTGAATGATTCCAGATTCCCAAACAAAGCTGGGATACAGTCCATAATATTAATGCCAATGCTAATGTTAGCATTGATGCTAATGCTAAAGTTAACACTAACACAGAGAGCTTCAGAGACACCCTTTTTGAGTGTCTTTTAAAACTGCACAAAACTGTTTTTTCTCTTCTTTTAACTGCATATACAGCACATGTCATTTATAAAGCAAAAGCCAAAACAATTAAACACAGTCAGACATTCAGCTAGGAGACATATTCCAGGGACACTGGAAGAGTTGAAGTTGTACTGAAGATCAGACAAGTCTTATGGTTTTATTAAATAATCAACCTGTTGTTTACAACTGCCAAATACTTTGTATGCAGCATGCAGAAACCAACTTTTTTCTCTAATAAAACTATGTTAAGGAGCTTGTTCTACAGTCAGGTTTAAAGACTTGGTCCAGACAGTCTAACAGCTGAATTTAATCTTGTTAATATTCTGTCCACATGCGTAAACAAATGCAAACATTTATCCAGATTCCCTGAATAGTTTACTCAGAGTTATGCACCTGGGCTCCATCTGTTGTCAGCCACTGTCTATTCAGATGGTCAACTGTTTGTTTTTATGTCTGTTAATCCACTAGAACTTTTTAAACTTTCCGTTTTAGGATGTTGAAGTTAGATTGTACAGTCCACCATGAGCCATAAAAGAGCTATTGAACTTTTCCTCCCTTTTTATATTGATGTTAGTAGTAGATTAGTTTATTTGACAGGGACAGTGCAATAAACAGACAATTAATCAAAGACAATCAATCTGATGTGTTGCACATAGAGTGTATAGCTATTAGCTAATTTGCAACTCTTGTCCCTGGATGGGCTTTAGAAAAAAGAATCAAGATAAAAAATATACACAATAACCACATACATCAGTGTTGTCAGTGTTAAGGGTACCGCACAATAAAGGGAATCTAAATATTTAAATCTGATGAAAAATAAAAAGCTATGGAAGCAGACTGCTCAAACAGTAAGAACAGGGGATGAATAAAACGTTGATAAGCACTGTTTATAGATGGGAACTTTTGTTCAGAGGTAGGAAGAAGGCAACTAAGACGAGGAGACAGACTGGAGGCAAAATAAGAAGAGTGGTAAAAGGGAGGGCTGAGCGATATGAGTCAAAAACCACATCAATATAATTATTCAATATCTTGACACTCGATATATAGCTTCATACAAAAGCTGTATGTGTAAGTGAAACTACAACTGATGTTTAATAAATCCTTTTTTAAAATCATCAGTAAATAACTGAAACAGTTGTATACATATGTAATTTAAATTTGTTGATAGTTCAATTATCTCACACACGCACACACACGCTCATGTGTACGTATGACTATCAGAGCTATTATAGTGTAGATCTGATAGTTTATGGAACTAACTTGGTTTCAGCAGTGGTTGACAACATTACCATATTAGCCCTGTAAGTTATTCTTACTGTAAATTGAATTTTTACTGAGCATTACACTCAGTAAAAAGTAAATTCTTATCACCTCCACCAAGGGGGTAATGTTTTTGCTGGAGTTTGTCTGTTTGTCCATTTGCCTGTTAGCAGGACTACACAAAAACTACTAGACAGGTTTGAATGAAATTTTCACCAAAGGTGGCCCTTGGCCTAAGAATAAAACAGATTTTGGTGATGATCTGAGAGTGAATACCTCTGCCAAGGCTCTATCTTCTCACAATGTGTTAGCAAGATTACTAAACTACTGGACAGCATTCAATGAAATTTTGACCAAAGGTGGCTCTTGGACTACAGACAAATCCATTACATTTTGAAGGTGCATACCTCCACCAAGGCTCGATCTTCCAGTAATGGTTTAGCAGGATTATGCAAAAACTACTGGATGGATTTTGATGAAATTTTCACCAGAAGTGGCCCTTGGACTACAGACGAACCCATTAGATTTTGGAGGTGACCCATGAGCACATACCTCTACCAAGGCCCAGTTTTATTTTACCACACACACACACACACGTGTGAAAAAGTGTTTGCCCCCTTTCTAATTTCTCTTTTTTGTATGTTTGTCACACTTAAATGTTTAAGATCATCAAACAAATTTAAATATTAGACAAAGATAACACAAGTAAACACAAAATGCAGTTTTTAAATGAAGGTGTTTATTATGAAGGTGAAAAAAAATCCAAACCTACATGGCCCTGCGTGAAAAAGTGATGGCTCCTTAAGCCTAATAACTGGTTGGGCCACCCTTAGCAGCAACAACTGCAATCAAGTGTTTGCGATAACTGGCAATGAGTCTTTTACAGTGCTGTGGAGGAATTTTGGCCCACATCTTTGCAGAATTGTTGTAATTCAGCCACAATGGAGGGTTTGAGCATGAACCGCCTTTTTAAGGTCATGTCACAGCATCTCAATCGGATTCAGGTCAGGACTGACTAGGCCACTCCAAAGTCTTCATTTTGTTTTTTTAAGCCATTCAGAGGTGGACTCGCTGGTGTGTTCTGGATCATTATCCTGCTGCAGAATCCAAGTGTGCTTCAGCTTGAGGTCATGAACAGATGACCTCTCCTTCAGGATTTTTTGGTAGACAGCAGAATTCATGGTTCTATTTACTACAGCAAGTCTTCCAGGTCCTCAAGCAGCAAAACAGTCCCAGACCATCACTACCACCACCACAGCAACATCAAGTTTGCCGACGACACCACAGTGGTGGGGCTCATCTCGGGGGGACATGAGACCGGTTTTAGGGGCGAGGTGCAGCAGTTGATAGAGTGGTGTGGAGACAACAACCTTCTTCTAAATGTCACAAAAACAAAGGAGGTCATCATAGACTTCAGAAGAAAAAACAGACATTCAACCTCTGACTATTAGTGGTACGGGTGTGGAGAGGGTCGAGGATTTCCGCTTCCTGGGGGTCCACATTCAGGAGGACATGACATGGGGGGTGAACACAACTGAGCTGCTGAAAAAGGCCCAGCAGAGACTACATTTCCTCAGGGTGCTGAGAGGAAACAACATCTGTCAGAGACTGCTGTTGTCTTTTTATCGTTGCTCTATTGAGAGCTTTTTAACTTATTGTATTTGTATTTGGTTCAGCAGCTGCACAGCAGCTCAGAAGAAAGCTCTTCAGACTGTCATCAACACAGCCCAAAAAATTATTGGTTGCCCTCTCCTCAGCCTTGAAGAACTGCACCATGCCCGTTGCCTTAAAAAGGCACAAAAAATCCTGAAGGACCCCTTCCATCCCGGTCACTCTCTCTTCCAACTACTACCATCAGGAAGGCGGTTTAGAGCAAACAAAACAAGGACAAACTGGTTCAAAAACAGTTTTTATCTGACCGCAATTACCTTTCTGAATTCTAGTAGAACATGAGGTTTGAAACTGTGAAATTGAGTGTGTGTGATATTTAAAATTAGTAATTTATATATATTTTTTTAAGTTTCTTTTTACTCCTCATTCACTGATTGGTTTGCATTTTAATTTCGTTGTACTTGTTATAATGACAAATAAAGTCTATTCTATATTTTACTGTTGGTATGATGTTCCTTTTCTGAAATGCTGTGTTATTTTTACGCCAGATGTAATAGAACACACACCTTCCAAAAAGTTCAGCTTTTGTCTCGTCAGTCCACAGAGTATTTTCTCAAAAGTCTTGGGGATCATCAAGATGTTTTCTGGCAAAACTGAGACGAGCCTTTGTTCTTTTTGCTCAGCAGTGGTTTTTGTCTTGGAACTCTGCCATGCAGGCCATTTTTGCCCATTCTCTTTATGGTGGAGTCATGAACACTGACCTCAACTGAGGCAAGTGAGGCCTGCAGTTCTTTGGATGAGTCATCGCTACGCTCTTGGGGTAATTTTGGTCGGCCAGCGACTCCTGGGAAGGTTCACCACTGTTCCATGTTTTCACCATTTGTGGATAATGACTCTCACTGTGGTTCGCTGGAGTCCCAAAGCTTTAGAAATGGCTTTATAACCTTTTCCAGACTGATAGATCTCAATTACTTCGTTTCTCATTTGTTCCTGAATTTCTTTGGATTGCAGCATGATGTCTAGCTTTTGAGGATCTTTTGGTCTACTTCACTTTATTAGGCAGGTCCAATTTATGTGATTTCTTGATTGAGAACAGGTGTGGCAGTAATGAGGGCCTGGGTGTGGCGAGAGAAATTTAACTCAGCTTTCCAAAGATCTGATAAACCACAGTTAATTTATGGTTTAACGGGTTGGGGGCGGTAATCACTTTTTCACACAGGGCCATGTAGGTTTGGATTTATTTTATTTTTTTTACCCTTAATAATAAACACCTTCATTTAAAAACTGCATTTTGTGTTTACTTGTGTTATCTTTGATTAATATTTTAAATATGTTTGATCTGAAACATTTAAGTGTGACAGAAACCAAAAAAAAAAAAAAAAAAAAAGAAATCAGGGAGGGGGCAACACTTGTTCACACCACTGTACACACACACACACCGTGGACATAAAAAGTTTACACACCCCTGTTCAAATGCCAGGTTTTTGTGATGTAAAAAATGAGACCAAGATAAAATCATTTCAAAACGTTTTTCCACCATTCATGTGACCTGTGACTTGTACAACCCAACTGAAAAACAAACTAAACACTTAAGGGGAAAAGTAAAAAATAAAAAACTTACAATAACCTGGTTGCATAAATATGCACACCCTTAAACTAATACTTTGTTGCAGCACGTTTGGCTTTTATTAAAGCACTCTGTCTTTTTGGGTAGGAGTCTATCAGCATGGCAAATCTTGATGTGGCAATATTTGCCCACTCTTCTTTGCAAAAACACTCCAAATCTGTCAGACTGCAAGGGCATCTCCTGTGCACAGCCCTCTTCAGATCACCCCACAGACGTTTGATCGGATTCAGGTCTGGACTTGGGCTGGGCCATTCCAAAACTTTAATTTTCTTCTGGTGAAGCCATTCTTTTCTTGATTTGGATGTGTGCTTTGGGTCATTGTTGTGCTGAAAGATGAAGTTCCTCTTCATCTTCAGCTTTCTAGCAGAAGCCTGAGGGTTTTGTGCCAACACTGACTGGTATTTGGAACTGTTCATAATTCCCTCTACCTTGACTAAGGCCCCAGTTCCAGCTGAAGAAAAACAGCCTCAAAGCATGATGCTGCCACCACCATGCTTCTCTGTAAGTATGGTGTTCTTTTGGTGATGAGCACTGTTGTGTTTGCGCCAAATACACCTTTTGGAATTATGGCCAAAAAGTTCAACCTTGGTTTCATCGGATCATAACATTTTCCCACATGCGTTTGGGAGATTTCAAATGCATTTTTGAAAATGTAGCCTGGCTTGGATGTTTTTCTTCCTAAGATAAAGCTTCCGTCTTGCCATCCTACGTCATAGCCTAGACATATGAAGAAGACTTGAGATTGTTGTCACATGTACTAAACAGCCAGTATTTGCCAGAAATTCCTGCAGCAGGGTTGTCCAGTTCTTGATATCACTGTTGTGACATACTTTCTCCACTTGATGACCGTCTTCACTGTGTTCCGTGGTATATTTAATGCCTTGGAAATTCTTTTGTACCCTTCTCCTGACTGATACCTTTGAACAATGAGATCCCTCTGATGCTTTGGAAGCTCTCTGCGGACCATGCCTTGTGCTGTAAGATGTGACTACAAAAATGTTAGAAAAAGCCTACTAGAACAGCTGAACTTTATTTGGCGTTAATCAGAGGCACTTTAAATGGTGGCAGCTGTGTGCTGACTCCCATTTAACATGAGTTTGAATGTGATTGGTTGATTCTGAACACAGCCACATCCCCCATATTTATGCAACCAGGTTACTGTTAAGTTTTTTATTTTTTATTTTTCCCCTTAAAACATTTCAGTTTTTTTTCAATTGGGTTGTACAGGTTATAGGTCATTAATGGGGGAAAAAGTTTTGAAATGATTATCTTTTATATGATAAAAACCTGGCATTTGAACAGGGGTGTGTAGACTTTTTTATATCCCCTGTAAGTGTGTGTGTATATACAGTTAGGCCCAAAAATATTTGGACAGTGACAAGTTTTGTTATTTTAGCTGTTTACGAAAACATTCAGGATACAATTATATAATCAATATGGGCTTAAAGTGCAGACTCTCAGCTGTAATTTGAGAGTATTCACATCCAAATTGAAGCAAGGGTTTAGGAATTACAGCTCTTAATACGTAGCCACCTCTTTTTCAAGGGACCAAAAGTAAGTGGACAATTGACTCAGAAGGCTGCAAAAAAAAAAAATAAGGCTGCATGGGCTCTTCCATCGTTAACCTGTCATCAATTAAGCAGTTAAAAGGTCTGGAGTTGATTCCAGGTGTGGCGTTTGCATTTGGAAGCTGTTGCTGTGAACACACAACATGCGGTCAAAGGAGCTCTCAATGGAGGTGAAACAGACCATCCTGAGGCTGAAAAAAAAAAAAAGAAATCCATCAGAGAGATAGCAGAAATGTTAGGAGTGGCCAAATCAACAGTTTGGTACATTCTGAGGGAAAAAAAAAAAAAAAAAAAAAAGAGTGCACTGGTGAGCTTGGGAACTCAAAAAGGCCTGGACATCCACGGAAGACAACAGTGGTGGATGATCACAGAATCCTTTCCATGGTGAAGAACAACCCCTTCACAACATCCACTCAAGTGAAGAACACTCTCCAGGAAGTAGGTGTATCAGTATCTAAGTCTACCATAAAGAGAAGACTTCATGAGAGTAAATACAAAGGATTCATCACAAGGTGCAAACCATTAATCAGCCTCAAAAATAGAAAGGCCAGAATTGACTTTGCCAAAAAACACCTGAAGAAGCCAGCCCAGTTCTGGAACAGCATTCTTTGGACAGATGAGACTAAGATCAACCTGTACCAGAATGATAGGGAGAAGAAAGTTTGGAGAAGAATTGGAACAGCTCATGATCCAAAGCACACCACATCTTCTGTAAAACATGGTGGAGGCAGTGTGATGACATGGGCATGCATGGCTTCCAATGGCACTGGGCCACTTGTGTTTATTGATGATGTGACAAAAGACAGAAGCAGCCGGATGAATTCTGAGGTGTATAGGGATATACTTTCTGCTCAGATTCAGCCAAATGCAGCAAAGCTGATTGAACGGCGCTTCACAGTACAGATGGACAATGATCCAAAACATACTGCAAAAGCAACCCAGGAGTTTTTTAAAGCAAAGAAGTGGAATATTCTGCAATGGCCGAGTCAATCACCAGATCTCAACCCAATCGAGCATGCATTTCACTTGCTCAAGACAAAACTTAAGGCAGAAAGACCCACAAACAAGCAACAACTGAAGACAGCTGCAGTAAAGACCTGGCAAAGCATCACAAAGGAGGAAACCCAGCGTTTGGTGATGTCCATGGGTTCCAGATGTTAGGCAGTCATTGCCTTCAAAGGATTCTCAACAAAATATTAAAAAGTAACATTTTACTTAGGGTTACGTTTATTTGTCCAGTTACTTTTGAGCCCCTGAAATGAGGAGCGTTTGTATAAAAATAGCTACAATTCCTACATGTTTAATCATATTTTTGTTCAACCCCTTGAATTAAACTTTAAAGTCTGCACTTCAATTCCGTTGTAGTTGTTTCATTTCAAATCCAATGTGGTGGCATGCAGAGCCCAAAACATGAAGTTTGTGTCACTGTCCAAATATTTCTGGGCCTAACTGTATGTGTATATGTATGTCATCATAGCAGTCTGCCGTGGGCGACAATGACTTTCATTTAGGTCTGAACAGATTCCTCCACACAGCTCTGTCCTTAGCCTTCCGCTGCCAGGAACTTCTGTCTATATCCACCTTCTTCAGTCTTTGGTCTACCCTGATTGCGTTTGCATGTATGTGTATATATATATATGCATGTGTGTGTGTCACTCTATAAATCTGTGTGTGTCACGTTTATAGGACATCATAGGACGGCCTATGATCTCTGCCTGATCATCATAGGACGTCCTATGAACTCAGGCATCGTAGGACTTGCGGCGCCGTCAAAGATATTCGCGATACCTTCATAAAGATATGATGTCTATATGACGGCACAGACAAATGTGGCAAGGGGACAAAATTGGCAAGGGGAATAAGTCACAGGGGCAGTCTTGAGGCGTTCGTGTTTTCTGCACCACAAATTTCTGCAGCCATGGCCAATTCTATGTTGCCACAAGCAGAGTTGCCAGATCAAGCAGTCTTCGTATTGTTACTCAAGATGAAGAAACTTGAGCAAAAGTGTCGCTTTCTCAGCAATGTCATTTTTAAAGAGGTGCTGACACGGTAAAAATGTGTAACTTTGAAGAATGCCAGTCTACACTACAAATGTGTAAAATGCCAAGCAAAGCACTGATTTTCTCTGGGTGCTCCAGTTTCTTGGTTTCTACGGGCATGCACGGGCCTTCCTAAACAGGGTCAAAAGCCACTTTTTGCTCAGATCTATTTTCATGATCCTGTTCATGAACTGAAATTACGACACCTATCCCTCAACCAGTGGTCTGAACGAAGAAGACCCACCAGATGGAAAGCAATAGAATGAGGAGAACTGCTGCATGTCAGAAAAGATGCCGTGAACATTCAACACCTCAGGTTCCAGCAGTACGCCGCAGCCATGACTGAACAACACAGCCATCTGAGACAGGACGAGACCCTTCAGCAAGGGGCGTGCCGAAATACTTGCTTATACTTGGTTTCTACGGGCACGAATGGGTATGCACTGGTATGCATGCATGCATACATGCATACATACATCTCCTGACCAGACAGAGTGAAGATATAGAGTAAAGTACGTGGCGGTAATGCACCTGTAACCGCCAATCAAATCTAAAAGAAGAATGTGTGTGTATATAAATGATTCATCAGAATGGATGACAGTCGCATCCCCCCGACAGCTGATGTATGGCGACCTCAAGGAGGGCTCAGTAAGGCCCAAACTGAGGTACAAAGACACCCTGCAGAATAACTTCAGATGGTGCAGGATCCAGCCTCATGAGCTCGAAGCCTCTGCAGCAGACAGGAAAGGTTGGAGGCTGCTCACCTGCTGTCTTCGAGGAGGATCGACAACGGCATCTTGCTGTTGCAAGGGATAGACAGAACTACGTCCACCTTGGTCCAAACTACAGACTCCCGTTATAACACCTGTGGGCGCCTGTGTGCTTCCAGCTTCGGGCTGCGGCGCCACATGCGCGCTCACCGCTGAGTCCACAGATTACGTCATCGACGGACTACCAAGATGTGTGTGTGTGTGTATATACACACACACACAAATGTACAGAGGGATGGAGGCAGGGAAGAACAAAAAGATGGATGAACAAATTGAGGGAGGGACGAAGCCTTGGCAGAAGTATGCACTCTCTGACTGCTTTTCTAGTTTAATATAAATTCATTCAATGCTGCACTCATTTCACCAACAGAGAGAGGGAGTTTGTGGCTAAAAATACTATATTCGTCAACTTATTCAACTGCACTGCTTTGACAACATTTGCCCCTTTGTCGGTCTTAAAAGCAACCAAGCCTGCTGGGTTGAACTGCCATGACAGCTTGTCAGGAGTCAGACAGTGCCTGCAGTGCTGCATGATCCCCAGTGTGCTCTTGGGGAAAATAGCTGGGCTGGAGACGAGATGTTTGCATTCTAGGGGTCATCTTCGGCAGGATGCCCACTGCAATGGTGTCCCAATCGCACCCTATCCCGAAAGTTCCCCACTGGAGCGTTGGTGGGCCGGAGTAGATGTAGGAGCAGACCCTTCCAACCCTGATTTGTTTATTAACTTGTTACTGGTCCACAAAGCAAAAATGTTGAGGACAGCTGCACTACAAAGTTATTTTTTTGGCGCCCATCCTCTAAGCTGGACACAGGTTGGGAGTGAGCAGGTGGAGGTGGTGTTGTTATGTGTTTGGAGAGAGAAAAGGTGGAGGTGGAGCGGGGTTACACTGGGGCAGATAAGATGGATGACCCAGTATCTATAGAAATGATACTGGATCAGCCTGTGTTGCAAGTGAAAATCTACCCAAAAATGTTTAAGTAATAAGATATTGCCCAACCCTAATAAGAGGTGAAGCTTTTTTTTGTTGAAGCTAGAAGAGACTATAAAATAACCAAATATAGTATAAAATCAACTAAAATATCTAGGAAAGGAGGATTGCTCTTCTGAGAATTTAGATAAAAACAGTGCTAAAATACTGCACTTCCTATTCACTTCTTATTTGAAGAATCAATTACATGGACTTCCAAACACAGACCTCAAAATTTCTGAGATAGGTGTGAAAAACTAATGCCTTCTCAAAAACAAAAGCAACCAATATGTAACAAAAAATTATATCACCTCATACACTATTTGCATGTGCCCTTTTGACTAATTTGACTGAATAATTAATAGAAAAAGAAAATACCAATTCGTGAGTGATATTTTTCTTTGTCACCAAAATAATCTTGCTGGGGGAAAAAAAATCATTATGTCTTCCTACATTACTCCAAAAGCTAATCTGCTCTGATGCAGCACAAAAAAACCCGACAAGATGGGAAAATGTGAAAATGATAAGCGAGGGCTTTCCATCTCATTCTGTGAAAAGAAGCCTCATTGATCGGCCCAAAGCAGCTTTGTGAACATTTAATCAATCATTCCATTATAACTACTCATCAATCAATATTAACGCCAACCCTCATAATCGATAGCGTGGGTGATAATCCATTGATCGTCAGTCACTGCTGAGAGTTGGGATTTGATGATAACTTGATTCAAATGGTATTTGAACCTGGCCTGCATTTGCCGAGTCTGGGCTTCTTGGTCTGTGAGGCTCACGGAGTCGTGAATTTGAGATATAGAGTTTGGAATGGAGATTTACAACAGGCCGCTTGGCTGGGCAGAGGAATAAATAGCTTGTTTTCCCTTGGCTGGGGTAAATAATTGGACTGCAAGTATGCAAGAGTGCGCACGCACGCGCACGCGCACACACACACACACACACACACACACACACAATAACAGCCCCACAACTCAAATACTCATTTTGAAAAGATAAATGTAGTGAATCAGAGCTGCGCTGAATACCTACCCCCCATTCTGAAATGAAATCCCCCAAAACAAAATAAATTAGGCAGTACAATATTTTTCACAATTATCTGTTAATATCAGCTGATGGCCCATTTCTAACCTTCATTCAGACCATCCCATTCATCATGTAAATGTAATTCTGCTGCAGGTATTTAATCAAATACTATCTGATGGCAGGGAAGTAATTACAGCCGTTCTAAACTAACTCTTTCGTCTTCTCTTTTTTCCCCCGCCATGCTCCCCCAATCTGTTCGCTCTACACCTTTTTCAATTTTCACCGCCTAAGTCTGCCTTCTTTTTTCGTTCTCCTTTTTCATCTTTGCCTTGTCTATTGTAATCTCTTGTGGTGAAATCAAAGAGGCTTAAAGGGTTTTTGATTTTTTTTTTTTCCCCACCCATCAGTTTCAATTTTACAAAATAGAGTGAGAGAGCCGGATAGGACTTGTTATCGGTGCACTCAACAGCACTGTGTCTCGGGGCTGCAGATGATCTCTTGACATGCACCGCTTCAAGTTCTTATCGCAATAAACCCACTCCCCTCCACCGCCTCATCAGTCAAAAAGCAGACTTTCAACATAAAAATGCTTCATGTTCCGTTTTGTTTTTTTTGGTACCGACCTGCAGCAGTGGTGTGTGCACATGTGAGACAATGTGAGGCAGCCTCCTCCACTCACGAATGGCCAGGCTGGAGGCCATCTCCGCTAGCCGCTCTATGAAGTTGAGCTGCTGCTCCTCGGGGTTGCAGATCGCCAGGTAGCCACGGTGCATGTTCACCTTCCAAGCCATCTCCTTGGGGCAGCTCAGTTCCACCTACAAATTTGCACATTGAGACAAGTTTCTTCAATTAAACTGTCCCCAGTAAGTTTCATCTATAGCAGTGGTTCCCAACCTGGGGACCCTTTTTTGGTAAATTTTGTGACTTTTTCTGGTGAATTTGCAAGTTTTTTTTCTTAAATTTGCCATTTTTTTGTTTTTGGTTATCTGTTGAAGGTGAAGTTATAATTCAACTTTACTAAAATTAAGCTGGGTGGGTGGGGGGATTGGGGAGATTTAAATACTAGATTTGAAAACTGAATATCAATATAACTGAATGTGTGAATAATCAAACTTTGAGGTACAGCCCTTAAAACATAACTTTTTTTGATGTGGGTCTGTGTGGAGGTTCCCAACTTATCCTAGATGTGAGCGGGAGGGGGATGGGGAGTGTGGACTCCATGAAAAAAGTTTGGGAATCACTGACCTACAGCAATATTGGGCTCAAGAACAACTGTCCATCATATTCCAATTAACACATACTGGAAGCGCTATAATAAAGGAATGATGGAAAAACATATACAACTAATCGGCAATCAGACAGTGCAGGTTGAAATTTTCACCAGAGGCGGCCCTTGGGTTATGGATGAACGTTTCTGAGGCGATATGGGTCAGGACATGGATTCTGTATCCCTTTCACTTTCTTGAACACCGAGATGTGGCCTTGGCGGAAGTATGTGCTCATGAATCACCTCCAAAATCTAATGGATCCATCTGCAGCTCAAGGGCCACCTCTGGTGAAAATTTCATCAAAAACTGTCCAGCAGTTTGTGCGTTATCCTGCTAACATACAGACAAACTGACATGATCACGTTACCTCCTTGGCAGAGGTAGCTGGTGAAGTGGAAGTCTGGGTATGTATGTTATGTGTTAGACTGCATTGTTTGTATTATATTGCTGTACTGTACTGTTCCTACTACGGGTACATCGACTGAAATTTTTGGTCAATACAGACTGACCCCAAATTTCACAATCAAATCATTGCTGAAAATGATTGACCATACAATTTTGTGACAAAACGTAACTAGGATCTTTGTAATTTTGTGGGGAAAAATTACAAGCAAATGTCAGCTAAGTTCATAGCTTGGCAGACTTAATGACATGGTAATAACTTTTACCTGGAACTACATGTGCCACAGCAGATGAGCATTAAATAATATTTTTTTTAAAATCTGTGGAGTGCTGACTCACTTGTGATGGTAGCTGTTAATTGCGGGCTAGACATAACACTTCAATACTCACTTCACTCTGCTGTGGCAATTTTAATTAAAACATCTCAGAGGAAAGAGCCTATGACATTTTCTATGTATAATTCAGTACTTAGACAAATACAAAATGTGTCATATTCATTTTGCCAATAGTTTCGACAAGAATTTTTGCACTAATGACTAATAAACTTGACGAGTCTGACGGGGAGGCTGGGGAGAGGGGGTGAAAAAGCCCTGATTGAAAAACTGAACGCAAATAAAAACACAATACCCAAGGGGGCCGCCAACACTTCATGCGTGGTTTGCTTTAGCGTGTTCATACGTGAGCGAAGCAGCATGACGGAAAGCACAAAGGAATAGGAAAAGAGCAAGACAGTGAGAAAGCACAGGTGTGTATTTGTGTCAGAGAAAATTACAGTGATCGGTCAGGGTGCACTTATCAGAGGTGACGCTTGATGAACATCCTGGAGACAGAGCCGCCCTTACCAAGAGCCAGCTTTAATTGAAAGGAGAGACATTTGGACTTTGCCGCTGAGCGGTGGGCAGGCAGGCTACTAAGAGCTTTGCTCTTCTCCTACACCGTAAAACAAATCGCCCTGCAGCAGATGCCAAGTTAATTATTCACACACGCAGCTGTTGTAAATATTAGCCGTTATAGCCAGACCTATGGAATGAGGCAACAGAGGTAGAAATTAAACTAGAGGAGCCAATCATACCCTAAAGACTGAGAAAAGGGAGAAGTGTAAAAAAAAAAAAAAAAAAGAAAAGAGAAATGAGTGTTCAGAAGTAGGGAGGGGTGTAGAGGAGTTGCCATTCAGACAGTTTAATTAGATGTCACATACGCTCAGAGCTGCTCAATGAATTGGTTCCAAGTCTCCTTGAAAGAGAGCAAAGCAGGGGTATTTGTTATATGTCAAGTACTATCACATGCTCAGCAGACATCTACACTTTGTTTTAGGAAAACACAAGGCCAATAAATTCACAGACTAAACAGCTGAACTGCATTTCCACAGTTTATGGCCACCTCCCTTACTCTCTCAGGGGCTACGGGGTTATGACGGGGGCGAGCAGCACCAATATTAAGTTACCATCTCCCACACCAGCATTAGGTCTGGCCTTAATAGACAACGCCACACTGGACACCAGGAACAAAAAACGAGCAAAGAACAGGGGGGGAAAAAAAAAAGTTGTCTTTCCGTTTCACTGGCTTCATGCCTGCAGGCTCCACTCAGTCTGTGAGTTTGTGAGCGAGAACTTATGGTTATAGATTGTATTTTATGTCTTACTGCTACTAAAACCTTTGAAAAACGAAAGAAACACTTTTCACATGACAACTGTGCACTCCTCACCTGTACCAGAGCCTCCTTCATAGCAGCCCAATTGGACACCCTCCAAGCGCACTCAAGCACAAGGTAAGGGTTTGAATGGCCCTTGGACTGACCATATTCAGTCAATGGCTCCCACTGGTTCAGCTCCTTAGAACACCTGGAGATGACAGATGAGGTGTGGACGTTAAAACTAGCAGAATCTAACAACCTTTTCAGTCTCATTTTTGTAGCTTGCGTTTTAATTTCTTAAATGTTTAACATGGAAGAAAATGTGATAGAATAACTTTTTCGGCAGGGGGGACAGTGGGGGGAAAAAAAGACCTGTCATTTGTGACAACTCTACATTGTGCAGACTTTATAAAGTCAAATAAATCTTACCGTATCCAGTGATCCTCCCACAGCTGGTACTCAGGGAAAACAGCTGGGGACACATTACTCCTTTCATGCTCTTTTCTAGCCTTTTCCATGGCCTTCTCATAGCTTTCCTGGGCCTGAAAATACAAGTTCAAATTATACAACTGGACACAATATATAATAGTGAAAATATCAAAAACACCTTTTAATACATTAACATATTACACATTTCACTGTTGTGTTAATCTGCACTAGGTAGGCTGAACAAATTGGTGTTTGGGTTTGTACCAACCTTCATACATTTGCAAGTGAGCAGTGGGATAAAGTAAAGCTTTCCTCACCTGCTCAAAGAAACCATGTTGCTCATAAGCAATAGCTGTCGCGGTCTCTGGGAATTTGCACCTTTTCTGCCAGAGGCCTGCCCACATGTCCTCCTCCTGGAGAAGTGAGTAGAGCTCTGCCAGGGAGTCCAAAATTTCCTGCAAGAAGGGAAAACAAATTGTTGTTGGCAGAAGGTCAAACTGAACAACCTACAGTGATCAAATAAATCTAATGCAGCCAAATTTGCTAATGAGTCAAGGCAGGAATCAAGTTTGAGGGTGCACCACCTGACAGATACGCCTGCCTGCTGCTTTGGGCTTGTGCTTTAAGTTTGTGTCAAGCAGTAGAGAATCTATGGAGTATTGTCAAGAGGAAGATGAGACACCAGACCCAACAATGCAGACAAGCTGAAGGCCGCCATCAAAGCAACCTGTGCTTCCACAACACCTCAGCAGTTCCACAGGCTGATTGCCTCAATGCCACGCTGCACTGATGCAGCAGTTCACGTAAAAAGGCCCCGACCAAGTACTGCTTGTGCACATGGACATACTTTTCAGTCGACCAACATTTCTATTAAAAATCAATTTATTTTTAATTGATCTTGTGTAATATTCTAATTTTCCGAGAAACTGAATTTTGGGTTTTCATTGGCTGTAAGCAATAATCATCAAAATTAAAAGAAATGTCATTCTGTGTGTAATGAATCTATACAATATATGAGTTTCCCTTTTTTAATTGAATTACTGAAGTAAATTAACTTTTCCATTATATTATAATTTATTGTGATGCACCTGCAAGTAGTGAAAGCTACAGAGCAGTGGGGGCAGAGTCCTCTGGTAGCTCTGGGTGTTACCCTTCATTTCTCCATTCTGTTAAGCTGAGCAACAAGCTAGGCAGAAAGTACCATTTTTAGCCGGTCTTTGATAAGACCCAGCTGGGGTGTGAACCCACAACCTCCCGGCTGTGGGGGCGGATGCTCTGCCACTAGGCCACCACTTCAGTATTTTATATTTATTTTCATTTAATAGTAATAATAATTTGATTGCCACCTTATCATGGTGGAGAGGTTTGAGTGCCTGAATTATCACAGGAGCTATGCTGTAAGGGGCAACTTGCCCCTGGTAGGGTCTCCCAAGGCAAACTGATCCAGGGTGAAGGGCCAGACTAAGAGCGGTCCAGTGGATCTCCATGAAAAACATTACATCAAGGACTCAGGGTACCCAAAGGAGGCACATGGGTCCGCCCACCAGTGGGCTCACCACCTGCAGGAGGGATCATGGGGATCATGGTGCTATGTGAACTGGGCAGAAGTCTGGCCTGCTCTGCCTGCACTGATGCCCCCGCGACCCGGATTCTTGGATAAGCGGTAGAAGATAGATGGATGGATAATAATGAAAAAAATGGATTGCATTTACAGAGCGCTTGTCATGACACCCAGAGGCGCTTTACAATGAGTCCATTATTCATTCACTCCAGACAATGGTAGTAGTAAGCTACTTCTGTAGCCACAGCTGCCCTGGGACAAACTGCAATCTGTGCCAACAGCCTCTCCAACCACCACCGAGCATTTATTCACATTCATACGCCATTGTTATAGGCACTGGAGGCAAAGTGGGTAAAGTGTTCTGCCCTAGAACACAATGGCCAAGGTGGAGGGGAGTGGGATTTCAACTGCCAACCCTTCGGTTATTGGACAACCTGCTCTACCTCCTGAGCCACTACCACCCCATGAGGCAATCCATGTTGTATTTTTCTGTCAATATTTGATAACGTAGAACACTATATTAGTATATTACTATATTATATATTTAGATAAGATGGCGGCAGCGCGCTCGGACGCAGCGGCCCCTCTTGGCATCAACGAGTGTGAGTGTTTTGATCTTCCCAGACGTACATTCTGTAAAACTTACAACCGTGAGACCTTATTAAACATCAAGGTACTGCACGCTGCAAGAATCGCAGCGATCGGTTGTGATTTGGACATTCTACGCCAGCATGGAATTCTGGCGGAGTCCCCGCTAGAAGCTACCCGAGAGAGGAGGAAGCGGAGCGAACACAAGCAAAAGCGCGGAAAAAGGGCCGGGATCCATGCTAGGCTAAAGGCTAACCCCTCCAGACCAGCGGTACCGTCGCTTCTTCTCTCTAACGTCCGCTCCCTTGAAAACAAGATGGACGAGCTGCGTCTGCTGAGAGAAACCCGGAGAGAGTGGAGAGACTGCTGTGCGTTTGTTTTCACCGAGACATGGCTCCACGGCAACATTCCTGACGAGGCCATTCAACTGGAAGATATGGCGATGTTCCGTGCCGACAGGGAAACGGCGAGCTCCGGTAAGAGCTGGGGGGGGTGGGCTATGCATCTATGTTAACAAGAACTGGTGCGTCAATGCCACATTAGTGTCTAAACACTGCTCTCCGTTGGCGGAGTTCCTTATTGTAAATTGTCGGCCACGTTATTTGCCGAGGGAATTCAGCAACATGTATGTAGCTGGTGTTTACATAGCGCCGAGCCCTAATGCTAAAGCTAATGCTAAGAAGGCACTCGGGGTACTGCACAATGCGATTAGTAAAATCCAAACTTCACACCCGGACAGTTTTGTGGTGGTTGCGGGGGATTTTAACCACACCAGCTTAAAGACTGTGCTCCCCAAGTTTAAACAATGTGTAGACTAAGACCAGAGGAGAGAATATGTTGGACTTAGTGTACACAAACACAGATGCATATAAGGCGATACCCCGCCCCCATCTCGGCCGTTCTGATCACATGTCCGTGATGCTGCTGCCTGCCTACAAACCTTTATTGAAGTGCAGCAGGCCAGCAGTGAAAAATCAGGATTTGGCCAGAGAGTGCAACCTCTGCACTGAAAGACTGTTTTCTGCACACAGACTGGGAGGTCTTCAAAAATAGCAGCCTCCCAGGAAGACAAGACAGATGTGGAGGAGTACGCTGATACAGTCACCAGCTACATCGCGAAGTGCACAGAGGATGTCACTACAGTGAAGACCATCACTATGTGGGGTAATCATAAGCCCTGGATGACTGCAGAGGTGCGCTCGCTGCTTACAGCCAGAGATGCAGCCTTCAGAGCGAAGGACAGGATCGCCCTCCGCTCAGCCAGGTCTGCGCTCTCAAAGGGAATTAAGGCGGCAAAGCGCGCCTATGCGGAGAAAATCCAGGGACACCTCTGTGACACTAGGAACACCAAGCAGATGTGGCAGGGAGTTCGGACACTGACGGGCTATAAGTCTAGGCAGGGGGTCGATGATGACGACGCTTCGCTTCCAGACAGGCTTAACGACTTCTTTGCACATTTTGAAGCATCAAACTCGACAATCGGAGGGAGGGCTGGCCCACCCCCACCATCAGTCGGACCAGCTTTTACCATCAACACAGCGGACACACAGAGGACCCTAACCAGAGTCAACCCACGCAAAGCTGCAGGTCTGGACAACATTCCGGGACGTGTGCTCCGAGACTGCGTGAGCGAGTTGGCGGATGTCCTCACTGACATTTATAACATCTCCCTGAGTCAGGCCATCGTTCCCAGATGCTTCAAGACCTCTATCATTGTACCGGTGGCAAAGAAACCAGTTGTGTCCTGTTTGAATGACTATCGTCCTGTTGCACTGACACCAATTGTGATGAAGTGTTTTGAACGGCTTGCCAAACCACACATTACAGCCTGCCTCCCTGCATCACACGACCCGCTCCAGTTTGCATATCGTTCAAACCGCTCCACGGAGGATGCTATAGTCACCACCCTACACTCTCATCACCCACCTGGACCAGAAAGACACCTACGCCAGACTCCTGTACATTGATTTCAGTTCAGCATTCAACACCATTATTCCCCAGAGAATGATGGAGAAATTACTCCTCCTCGGTCTGAACACCACCACATGTCTCTGGATCCTGGATTTCCTGACTGAGACCTCAGTCTGTCCGGGTTGGAAACAACATCTCCAACTCTGTCACGCTGAGCACCAGATCCCCTCAAGGCTGTGTACTCAGTCCACTGTTGTTTACACTTCTAACACGACTGTGTATCCAGACACGAGGGGAACCAGATTATTAAGTTTGCAGATGACACCATGGTGGTGGGACTTATTCAGAGGGATGAGGAATCAATGTACAGGGAAGAAGTGAGAGACCTGGAGGGCTGGTGCAGGGAGAACAATCTGGTGCTCAACGTGGACAAAACGAAGGAGATGATTATCGACTTCCGGCGGTCACAGCCTGAGCACGTCCCCCTCAGCATCGGCGGCCATTTAGTGGAGAGAGTGGAGAACATCAAGTTCCTCGGAGTGCAGATCTCGCAGGACCTGACCTGGAGCAAGAATTCCTTGGAGATCAGGAAGCGGGCTCAGCAGAGACTGCACTTCTTGAGGAAACTCAAACAGGCCTCTCTCCCCATCTGCATCCTCAGGACCTTCTACAGAGGTGTGGTGGAGAGTGTTCTGACGTACTGCATTGCTACATGGTACTCCAGCTGCAGTATGTCAGACAAAAAAGTCCTGCAGAGGATAGTCAAGGGGGCTGAGAGGGTAATTGGAGTCTCCCTCCCCTCTGTCCAAGAACTTTTTCAGAACCGTTGTAGGAGCAGGGCACTGAACATTGTCAAGGACCGTTCTCACCCTCTGCATAAACACTCTGAACTTCTTCCATCTGGTAAACGATTCCGGAGCATCAGAGGCAGAACCACCAGACTGATCAACAGCTTCCTTCCACAAGCTGTCAGGATGCTGAACAGTTGACCCGGAATCTCTCATACACACTACTGCACCTACGGACATTTTGTATATTATTTGTATATTATAGTTAGTTTTTTTCCCCCAAGTATGTCTCAGGGATGTGTGAATGGATATGGGGGGTGGGAATGGGGGGTGGAGCTATGTGGGAGTGTGTCTTAAATCATGCTGCTTCTATTTATATGGATGCCGAGAGAAACGCAATTTCATCTTACCTGCACTACAGTTGTATGTACAGCAATATGACAGTTTGATTTGATATGATGTAGTTGCCTTCCTACATACAGTAACTCACTTAAAAGTCATGGGAAAAAAAATCTTCAGATGAATTATCAGAAATGCATGCTAAAATGTGAATAAGGTGGATGGAAATCAAGTAAATGCTTGTCAGGCAGAGCAACCTTGAATCTGTATGCACAGGTGAGCTGAAAGTCGAGGAGTGTCTTCAAGGCTATGTTGCATATGTATCACAAAAAGAAATTTACTCAGTGAAATTTATAAGCCCCCTAAATCCAAAATGATTTAGACACCTGCTTTCTGGCAAAGCCCTAGTTTTCTTAAATCCTTACAAAAATGCAAAGATCCAGATTGACTGAAAACACATTACCTGCTGAGGCGGAGTGATGCTCTCCTGTTCGTAGAACTCTGTGCTCTGCTTGGGTTTACTGTGAAGACTGAGACCCTTTTCAAAGGCCTGCTGCTCCAGCATGAGAGTGGAGCGCAGCCAGAGGTTGTGTGTCTTGCCCAAGTACTTGAGGACACATGGGCGGATGGGAATAGGGGGCATGCACTGGGACATGGCTTCCACAAAGCAGTTGAGTGCACTGGGCTGGCAGTCCCTCTGGGCCTGGTGGCTGCCACTGCACAGGAAGGGACTCATTTCACCAGACAAAGCCTGTGGAGAAAGAGAAGGCATCAACAACAAAATATTACTTAGCAGTAGTGCACTGATATGGCATATTGATAAAAGCATTCTGTTGCATGTACGGGATGCAACGTGATGCCACTTTCCAGTAAAGGAGAGCTGTTAAAAAGCAGGAAGCGAGTAGAGGAAAACAACAGTAAAGAGGAATGGGAAGGGACAAATGACAAATGTTAATGCTGCCTTTCTGTATGAGGAGAATTCATTTCTGACAGAAATCAACATATGCCATGTTTTATACTGGGAGGCATATCTGTGGCCAGTTAATATTTCAGAACATTAAAGGGGTCATTGATTGTGCGTTGTTCTCCACATTTTAGCAGCTCACACATGCATTAATGAAATGTTTGTGATCTATTTCGCCCAAAATTTCTTTAATTATTTAACCTTTGCAGCAAATTAGTTTTTGTTTTTTCCAGCCATTTCAGTGCTTTGTGACTTTAAATCTCTGCGACCACATTTAACTCCACCCTTTCTCTTATGCCACTATTGCTAACATTAGCTGCCTAGCTTGGAGCCAAATAACAAATTTGTCTTAAAAAATGAACAAAATAATGTATCACTGGTGGGCAGGGGTGTGTGGTTTCAGTGGTCAATATGATATGACTGTTCCTTGGAGCACAATAAGCATGGAAACATACCTAAGTGAGTGGCTAAACTGCTAGCTTCAGCTAGCCGCTTAGGGTCACGACCGAGAACATAAAACTAAGCTAAAATAACATCTCAGATTAAAAATATGTTTAAGTGTTGACAGATGAACAAGGATTCTGGTGGGGATGATTAGAATTTATAGAAAATAGCTATCAAAACTGGCCAGATCCAGGTAGCCTGTCCATCACTTCCTCCCTGCTGAGGCGTAGCACACTAGTGCTAACAGTTCAATGTAAAATCACAGTGAAAATAAAACAAAATAAGCCAGAATGACAGGACATATCGACTGTGGATTAGTGGACCAGGTGGAAACAAGAAACAGGGATGTTTATTAGGGTGACTGAAATTTACAGAAAAAAACAATATAAACCATGCTTGGTGCGAGCATCCTAGTAGTACTGTTTAAAAGCAAACACCTCTAGCTCCCATCCATCTATATGACAGACAGCTAGGCTGGCCAATAATAGAGCAGCGGGCGGGTATCAGAACCTTCAAATACACTTTTTTCAGTTAATGACCCAGTTTTTCTCCATTTTACCGAAAGACTTTTGCTCTTGTTTTAATAATAGAACATTTGTTATGAAACAAATACAAATGTATGATATACTGTATTAGTCAACGCAACACTCTACCTTAGACTGAACACTGTCAAATTCTCTGTGCGCTCTTCCAAGGCGCACAGAAAAGGATGAAAGGATTTAAGCGCAGGGTTTCACCAAACACACATTTATTGACAAGCTGTTCACTGACAAAGACGAACAAGTGAATTACAATACAATGTGGATGCGCTCGGGAGAGCAGGGAAGACAACGGGAAGCTCAACAGACTTGGAGGAACGCAAGCTGGGCACAGCCTAAGCGTAGCGGTTATGCTGCGAAAAGAGACGCCGCCAGAAGCGTAGCAGAACACTGCAGGGGAGAAACGCTTCTGGCCCAGCGTAGCAGCTAACCACATGGAGAAACGCTAACAACTTACAAGTAGGAGCAGTCCCAAAAAGTCCAATTCTCTCAGCGAGCACAAACAATAGTCCATCTTGATGTGACCGTCACACCGTGGAAAACAAGAGTGACTCATTCAATGACCCAGCGGCGTTTGTCTAGCGAAGAGCTGCTTAAATCCAAACGCCGCTAGCCACACAAATTGGGAACACCTGAGCGAGGCACACAATGCCCCGCCCAGGGCCCATGACTACCCCACCCCCACCCAAGTCCACGGGCATTGGGGCTCAGGAGGCCGCCCAGAGTCCCAGGCCCAGCAGAAGATCGGGTGGATCGAATCCAGCGGCCTGCCGGAAAATATGAGCCACCTGACCCAGGGAGTCAATTCTTCTGGTGGCCGGCCCGCGTTAATTAGCCACCAGGACCGAAGGGGTGAAGCAGGAGGCAACCTGCCAACCAGAAGGCTCACTGGTGGATAACAGGACCAGAGAAAGGGGATCTCCATGGCGTAGGGCAGGAATAAGGGGACCATGGCATCCTCAGGGTGCTCCACAAACGGCACCCGCGGTGGAGCCCGACTGGGCCGGCTCCACTGCACCTGTGGTGGTCTCTGACCGGGCTGGCTCCGCTGCACCCACGATGGACTCCAGTGGGAGCCTCGCTGCACCCGCGGTGACCTCTGGCTGAGGCTCAGCTACACCCACGATGGCCCCCAACGGGGCCAGCTCTGCTGACCCGCGGTGACCTCCGGCTGAGGCTCAGCTGCACCCACTGTGGGCCCCGATTGGGCCAGAGCTGCACCCGCGACGGTCCCGGCCTGGGACATGGCTGCACCCACGACGGGCTCCGGCTGGAACACTGTTGCACCAGCGGTGACCCCCATCGGGGGCCTCATTGCTCCCACGATGGCCTCCCCAGCGAGGGAGGTGGTGCTCCTAACGCCACCTGGCGCTGGATCCTGATCCTCGGCGGCCTCCGGCAAAGTCAGCTGCTCTCCGGCGAACCTGGCAGGGGGCTCCGGCCCTGGAGGGAGCGAAAAAAGACCAGGTCAGGGTCGCCAGCAGCAGCAGAGCCCGGTGAGGCGGTCCCGAGGGCTACTACGAGCTGCCCCGGGCCCTCCTCACCATGAGTCGGGCCATGTGACATTGACAAATGAGGAATTGACATAATGGAGCACACTTGCCTGAACTCGGGTTCCACCGCCGTCCAGGACTCCGGCGATTTGGGGTGCGTAGCCTCTGTCATTGCGCCTGGTGCTGTGCCCACACCAACCTCCTCTGGGGCCGCCAACGTCCCGTCGTCGTCAGTGAGCAACCCCGGTGATGGTAGCTCCTAGGGTCGCTGCAGGAGAGATAACTTGCCTGGGCTCGAGCTCTACCACCGTCCAGGACTCAAGACGCTGTTGACGGTGACGGTCCGGATCCCGTCGGCTGGGGGTCTGGTCCAGGGGGTGACTGCTGCAGCAGTCTCCGCAACAGGCGTGATGGTGGTTGCAGTCCTGGTCCTCAGGCACTCCTCTTCGACCCGGCCGTTGACTACGACGAGCAGATTCACCCACTCCTCGTCCGAAGGCGAATCCGGGGACTGAGCAGGCGTCGGAGGTGGAACCCTCACAGCCGGGGAAGTGTGTCCTTGGACCTCCCTCTCACGGTGCTCCTCCTCGACCTGGCGGTTGACTAAGGTGAGCAGATTCACCCACGCCTTGTCCGCCGGTGTGATTGCGGGGAAACGCCTCCGTGCGGGCTTGATCATCCAGGGCCTCAACCTCCTCCATTGTCAGGTGGACCGGTTCTTGGGACCGGCAGGCCCTCAGAAATTAAAGGAGGAGACACGGAAACGGGAAGAAAACGATCATTAATTGCAGCTGGAGGAAAGGACCCAGTGGACTGCTGATACTGGGCCTCCTCCTCGGGAGACAGGCAAGATTCAGTGTTGATAAATGATTCAGAATGAAAAAATACTTGCCTGTCATCCCGGTTGACATCCGTAGCTGCAAAGGGCAGAGACTCGTCCCTCTCCGTGCCAGCAATAACTTGGACCCCTCCGCAGACTATTGGAGGAGCCGTCTCCCTGACAACGGAGATAGGCGTGGCGGGGTGAATCCAGCGGACCTCTCGGCCGCTGAAACAATGATGGCCGCTGCAGAAGAGGGAGGCTTCTCCCGGCATTTCCTTGTGGGACGGCGCTGTCCTTTGTATTCCAGAACAGACCATGCTGGAGCAAGTGGAGGGTCGAGCAGTGCGCCACGGAGGCTGCCAGTTTGCAGGAAAGCAGACCTCCGTCTTGGCGTCGCAGGAAATGCCAGACCAGGGAAGGAACACTGGAGCGAGCAGACTGTGGAGAGCAGGTCGGCGTACTGCAGGTAGGTCCATAACCCGGGATGCGCTTCCACGATACCTACTGCTCCGTCCAAGTTTTCCAGCGTCTTCTTACAACCCTGGGCGGCGAGGACATCATTAACGAAGCCCTGAATGAACTCTGCAGCCTATTCCTCCTCCAACGTGGGGAACCTCGCTGCCGTTCGTTTTCTTCGGCGAGACCGGGGCATGAAAAATTCCAACACAGGTTAGTCCAGAACAGAAAAACAGTTATAATGAAAAAAGGAAAATAATGTGTGGGTGAACCCGCTAAATCCTTTTTGGGGGCTGGGTCATTCCGTCATAAACTCTTTGTGCGCTCTTCCATGGCACACGAAGAAGGAGAAGGATGAAAGGATTTAAGCGCAGGGTTTCACCAAACACACATTTATTGACAAGCTGTTCACTGACAAAGATGAACAAGTGAATTATAATACAATGTGGATGTGCTCGGGAGAGCAGGGAAGACAACGGGAAGCTCAACAGACTCGGGGGAACGCAAACTGGGCACAGCCTAAGCGTAGCGGTTATGCTGAGAAAAGAGACGCCGCCAGAAGCGTAGCAGAACACTGCAGGGGAGAAACGCTTCTGGTCCAGCGTAGCAGCTAACCACATGGAGAAACGCTAACAATTTACTCACGAGTAGGAGCAGTCCTAAAAAGTCCAGTTCTCTCGGCAAGCATAAACAATAGTCCTTCTTGACGTGACGGTCACACCGTGGAAAACAAGAGTGACTCGTTCAATGACCCAGCGGCGTAAGTCTAGCGAAGAGGTGCTTAAATCCAAACACCGCTGGCCACACAAATTGGGAACACCTGGACGAGGCGCGGGAAAGATAATTACCGGGGCTGGGACAGCTAGGGTGGAATTACGGAGAGCGAGGGGCATGGTAGGACTGAGACTGTCAGCAGCGTGGGAAAAAGATCACAGAGGCTGACTAACAGCTGCCGGTCAGGCAGTGGCTAAGGTGATGGAATAAATACAGAAAAACACAAAATGCACATAAACAGTGAAGCCAAAACCCACAGAGAGATCAAGACCAAGCCGGGGAAGGCTCGTGACAGAACACATTTGGAATGAACAGACTTTTATCATGATCACGGGTTAATCCACAGAAAATTATGACTGACACACACTGATGTACTGGTAATGAATATCATTTTCACTGCCGGTTGACAGCATGGGGTTTGATGGTCAGTTTAATTAAGTGCCAACATGCCATCAAATTTCTTCTGAGGGAGAAGATACTTTTTGATTATCCCCATGTAACAGTCAACTGAAAGACTTTCCAAAATAAATGGATGTTAATTGTGTTGTTAAATCCAGAGTAAAGACGGGTCAGGATAAATTGTATTTTTGAGTTTATGGCTGCAATATAAAAAAAATCTTGAATCTTCCTTGTGACAACATTTTTCAGATGATAAATAGTTCAGATACATAAACCACATTCTCTGAATGAGTCTCAAATTATTCTGTATGTAACTGGTTCATTAAACTTATTACAGCTTGTCTGATTCCACATTTAGCACAAATAAATCTGTCCTCATTAAGGAAAATTGCACTTTTGGAGACAGAAGCCTGTGAAGATGCCCTCAAGGATGTCTGTTGTGCAGAAATCACAGACAAAGAAGGGCTGGGCAATTAACCAAAATAAAACCAGAACCGAAGTTCAGAGTGTAGAACTGATGTAATCTTGCTCATGTTGGGTTTTTTGTTTTACTTCGTTTTTCCCCTCTCCCTACTGAGTGTGTGTATGCAGATGCTTTTCCTGTACTGCTCCTTTAAGACATGCATGCAGAGTTACAGATGCAGGCATGTAACTCGAAGCAGCGCAGTCCTTGCTGTTCAGATGCAGCACAATACAGGTGAAACAAAGACGGCTTGTAATGAAAACACCCTTGGTCTCCATCTACATAGTATATGATGACCAACTCTTTATTTCATCTGAAGGTGCCAAGAAAAAGCGAGTGAATTGCACAGATAGTAACACTAAAAGGGGCAGAAGCTAAGTCGCTGATAGCCTCCGACAGCTATCCACATCATAACTGTTTTACAGAGAATGGACAAGCTAAGGCTGTATTTAAGAACCCAATAAGAGACTCAATCACTATGTGATGGTAACACAATCATAGGTGCATAAAGGACTCCCCCAACACAGCTTACAAGCTAATTAGCTGCTGCCACACATGTGGCATGACCCACAAACCCTCAAGAGAGATGTGCTGTAAACACTGGACAATGCTTATTTTGTATGCCTGTTCTTTAATATATTATGCTCATTTACTACCACACCACAGTGATCTGATACTGTGGGGATCATGAAATGATGAGAGGATAATTTCTCAGTATGGTTTATTCATCTCAAGTCCCCAGCTCTCTGTCAGGAAAAAAGAGGAAGAGCTGCAGTAAACCCACATACATTTATACCCACACATCAAACACAGAATCACACAATCAAGTCAAATCCTTCTATTTACACTTAATCACTTCAAAGTCCTCTTTGCTCTTCTGTCTGACCCCAGGAGGTCAGACAGTCCTTTCAGGCTCTTGCTCCAGATCCTCTGACTTCCTCCCAAGTCCGCAGGTGGTCCAGACTCATTGTCCATCTGAGGCGTGATGTCAATACACACCACAAGCTTAAAGTCCTTCTATGCTTGGGTCTCTGCAGTGAAATATGTGAGCTACATAATGTTACCATTATGGGCGCTACAATACGACACTCTTGTGTGAGACTGCTAAAATTACGAGCCTTCTCAGTAAGAAGGAAGAGAAGAAAAAAAAAAGTGACATGAAAGAGCCAATTAACCATGATGCTGATTTAAGGTCAAATTGCCCAGCCCTAGTCTATATGGTCAATTTATATCACAAAAAAAGCTAATTTCTGCCTTGGCTTTGTATGCTTCTGCAACCCAATAAAGTTACCGTTTCCAGCCATGTCAGTGCTAATGCTGACATGTGCTAGTGCTAGTGCTCCAAAGACTGGAAGGAGGATTACACACCCTCCATACAGCAAACCAGGAGGCAACTGCTTGGCTTAAGGACTTTGCATTCGCTAAATAAATAAATAGTGCTAATGAAGTTCAGACTTTGAAGGAATTTAATGTGGAAACTTCATTTTAAAGGAAATGTCTGTTCCAAATCTGGAGAAAGGTTGTCAAAATGTTAGAGATTATACATTAATAGGTGTATGACAGATGGTCATATTTGGAATACAACAGAGCTGGTGAGTGGCTGCATAGTCAAAAAAATATTAATTTGGCATGTGGAGAGTTGAAACCAGTCTGCCTCTTAAAGGTGGAGGATCTGAATTTTAAGTAGTTAAGCACAAGTGAACCATCTTAGCAAGAGGAAACATTAAGTAGACCACATGACATATCTTCAAATCAAACTAAGTGGTTACTGCTTATGCTAATCATGTAGAATGCATTTCTCTCACTTGCTAAATATACCATGTGAAATCAGAATGGTTATGTAGATAGATGTACTTTATTGATCCCAAACTGGGAAATTACAGTGTAACAGCAGCATGACAGTTGACAGCCAAACAACAGAAACACACACGACAAAGGGATTACCCATGGAAAGTTAAAAAAAAAAAACTAACGACTATAGAACCTATATACTGTACATCATAGCTTAATATATGATGACCCGTATAAACGTAATGTAACGTAATGTAAAGAAACTGTCCATCATAAACAATAAAATTGTGTTAAATTTTACTCACATGTTGCTGTCTGTCAGAAAGAATCTTCCACAGACGGGGGAAAATCTGAACCCATGTCCTTTCAGCCAATGATGTGGAGATGTGACAAAGCTGGACCAAGGCATTCAACAGTGCACCGGTCTAATGTTGAGAAGAAAAAAAAAACATACTGGTTACCAAGTCTACCAAGCCTGTAAAGGCAGAAACTTTTAAATCACTGAAAATGAAAATAATTTAGCATTTTTGCACTGTTGTTTTGCAAGCTGTATTAGCATTTTTCCAATTAATCAAAATAATATTACACAGAAGAACATAGAACTTCGTGATTTCAGAACACAACTTACTTTGACTTCCCGTAATGAGTCAAGGAACTTGTCATGGCGGTTGGTAAGCATGTGGAGCTGGTTTCCTGTGTCCCTCTCAGCTTGCTCCTTAGTCTTGGGAATGGCTGTCTGGTCACTTGGAGCCAATTCTATGTCAATCTCTACATCCTGGGAAGGGACAAAAGTGGGAAAAAACAATTGACACTCAGGAGACCACAGACATCAAGTCATAATTTGAAAGAGCATTTGTAACATTAAAACAGCATCGGTTTAAAAGAACATAAGGTAATTTGTCCTGAGATCAACTGTACGTAGGACTTTCCTAGTGACATAATGGGCTAATTTATATCATTTGTATCTGGAGGTGTATGCATGTCTGCTCTCACCTCTTCCTTGGTCTCACTGTTTTCTCTTTCACGTGGCTCTTGCTTGACATGCGTTGCCATGGCGAAGGCTGCGCGATCGTGGCTGTCTGCCAGATTGATGACGTTTGTGATAGACGGAAGCATGGATCCCTGGCAGCTGGTGCCAATGATGGTGTTTCGTTCGCACACAGCCAGCAACAACTATCAAAGGCAAACACAGGTGCATCGAGCAAAACAGAAGATCAGTGAGAAGCAACAAGCATGGTAAAATGATGACTTAAATATTAAAAAGCAATATAAACTAAAGACTCAGACCTTACTCTTTCTGCAGGTTCAAAAGGCTATAGAAAGATCAGAATGCTCTAGGCTAGTGTTTTTCAACCAGGGGTCCGTGAGAGAATGTTCATGGTCCCACAAGAAATTGTCTAATTTCACTTCTTAATTGGCTCAAAAAATTGCAAATAATTGGCTGTTAGTCTGTCTGGTGTAGGGCTGTCGCGATAACTGCAATTATGGAATACCACGCTATTGACACGCCTACCGCGGAGGAAAACAAGCAACCGCAACAACCGCAGTGTTCACTTTTTTTATGTGTGTGGCTATATCTCGTTGTTCACTTATGTGCCCCTATTGATTATTAAATAAATTGCTAAATGAAGTGTATTTTTATTGCCAACAGCATGTTTGCGTCTGGTACTCTGGAAGCTTCCACAGCACTTGGTGTTGCCGCTGCCGGGTACTGATGGCAGCAGCACCGTTTGGGGCACTCTCTCCAGACGGACTCCAGCAGGCAGTTAGTGGTGAAAGCGTTTGGACTCCTTGCTAAATGCAGCCATGACAGTGAGCACTGAAAGGGTACAAAGCGTGTTATTTCTTTCTGAGCAGAGTGTGTATGATGCTGACTGTGTATGCTCCTGTGTATGCGTTTCAAATGTGATTTTTCGGAGAGCGGCAAAAATCACGGAGACAAGAGCCACGCAAAATCCTGTACGAAGGCTGTCCTGCTTAAATAAGCTGAATGTCGCTGCAGTCTCCAGTCCACACACCCCGTAGTTACCGCCACTGCTTTATGAAAATTCTTTTTTTTAACAGAATCAGCAGTTCATGTCTGTGGAAAGAGCGGTGCTCTGCACAATTGTCACATATGCACATAAAGTTGAGAGCATAGCTGCAGCGAGTCTCTCACAGCGTCTATCATTTGCTACATACGTTATAAACCCTGTTTAAATTACGAGACCACAGGGTCCTAAAAACATCTGCAATAATACTACGGTGTTGAGCTGTCCTCCGTCACCGCAGGGGAAATTCCTCTACCGCGACAGCCCTAGTCTGTAGCCTCTCTCTCTTGCGTATCGCGTTCAGATGTTCAGCTTGGTGTTGTAAAGCAAAGTGTTGTCTCAGGGTCCACTTGAAAGAGGCCAGTCTCCAAAGGTGATCTGTACAGCCTGCAGGTGGTAACAGTGTGGTTCGCAGTCTGCTCAGGGTCCCCACATTCACATGCTGCACTGATTGCCAGGCCCCACTTCTTCATGGTTGATTTAAAGCAGCCGACACCCGTACATAGGCAGTTCAGCAGAGTCCATTGATGGCGAGGAAGACCCATCCCTTCTAAGCCATCTCCCGGGTCCCAGATGTAGTGGTGAATATGTGAGGGCCGAGATGACTAACTCCTGCTTCCAGGATGCTGCCAGTCAGTCACTTGTTGACTGGTTCTCAGGCATGGAGCAGAGCAGCTCTTGTGCTGCCGGGACTTGAGTCTGCTTGGGGGCACAGCTGTTGTTGTGGTATTGTGCAGGATATGCCAGTCATGTTTCTTCCAGGCCAGGTGGCACAATTCCTGAGAGGACTGGCAGGAAGGAGACATGGTGGATCTTAGGCAGCCTGTTATGGTCCTGAGTGCGTTGTTAATGGCAGCATCTACCTTTTTGACACGTGGGCTTCTACACCACGCTGGGGCACAGTATTTGGCTGCTAAGAAGACGAGAGTTTGCGTGGAGATTTGTAGAGTTCTGGCTGATGCTCCCCAGGAAGTACCAGCTAGGCGTCGGATAAGTGAGACTCTTGATGTCACCTTGGCCCTCACTTCTTCAAGGTGTTGTATGAAGGACGGTGTCCTGTCCAGGTGTATGCCGAGGTACTTTGGGGCTTGCTGGAACTCATTGTCTACAAACACGTCCAGCTCCCTTTTGGCTTCTCTGTTGTTCAGGTGGAATGCTGCCATCACAGTCTTGCCAGTGCTGAGCTGGAGGTGCCACTTGTGGAGGTAAGCTGCCAGAATGCCCATATCCTGGTTGAGGCCTTCTTCTAGCACCTTCCATGATGGTTGGTGCAGCATGACGGCCAGATCATCCGTGTTGCCATATTTTCTGAATGTTGTCTCTGGAATGTCAGATATAGATGTTAAAAAGCATTGGTGCAAGCACAGACACCTGGGGACCCCAGTCTCTCATTCTTCTCAGTCTGCTTCGCTGGCCATCACTGATCTGAACAGTGAAACTACGGTTTGACAGCATTTCCATGATGAAGTTAACCACGTGCTGATCAGGTATTGTCTTCAGTAGTTTCAGGTGTAGGTCACAGTGCCAGACGGTGTCAGAGACAGCTGTCAGGTCTAACAGTGCCACCCCAGCTTTCTCTTTATCCTGTAAGCGGTCATCGATGTCTTGTGTTGGCAGCGTAACCTGGTCCACTGCTGATCTGCCCCGCTGGAAATCAGCCTGTTCCCTTGGGAGTTGTCGGTCCACCACTGGCTTGAGTTTGTGGATCATCCTCTCGAATATTTTGAAAGGGACACAAAGCAGCAAGATGGGTCTATATGCCTTGGGGTCTCCTGCAAGTTTGTTTGACTTCAACAGGGCTGTAACAGAAACTCGGTGCCAGATCTTTGGGAGCTTGGATCTCCGGTAGCAAGATGTGTAGAATGAGCAGATAACAGACGGATGTTATTGCGGTTTGACGGATAAACTCTGGGTGGATTTCGCCCTGACCTGGTGCCTTGCTTCAGTTTTTTGATGGCTGCGATGAGCTCAGATATTACAAAGTCTCCTGATAGGTTGGAGTCGGCACTGGCCATCCTAAAGAGAGAGGATATCTTATGCAGAATCAAGTGTGAGAAGGTCCTATCAGCACCTGGGAAGTGGCTGTTCTTGAGGAACTGGGAAGCAATGATGTCTGCTGTCACCTGACAACTGGGGGGCATTGTTTTCCTCCCTGTCAACTGGTTGATTGTTTGCCAAGCCTTATTACTAGAATGGGTGAAGTCAATTGACTCAACGACCTCAGTCCATCTAGCCTTGCAGATGGTGTCCAGCTTTTGGAGCAGTGCCAGTGCCATCTTGTCCACTTCTTCCCTAGAGCTGGCCTGGTGGTGGTCACGTAGGAGGTGTGTGCACGCTTCGTCCTAACTTGGGATGTCGTCATTGAAGCCTCATGGGATGGCTTTTTTGGCTGCCCCTAGGAGCGCTTCACAGTAGGCATCATACGCAGCATTCACATCATCAGAGTCTGGGTCTGGGAGACACGCCGACCTACGTTCTGTCTCTGTCGTGAATGCCTGACTAATTGGCTTTCCAAAAGTTCTACCTCCTGACAGGCTTACCCAAAACCAGCTCCACCAGTGATGGAACTTTAACGATGGACAGCCGGTGGTGTGAACAGGGGAACCTGCTGATGACATCTTTCTGGTGTCGGGTCAGTAACTGCAGCATACAGCAAAGGCCAGGTCCAGGTCGGTGTAAGTGTTCTACCGGGAAGAATAGAAACTTGGAGGTTCTTTTGGGTCAAGTAGGAGCACAGTATCACTACTGGAGGCCCATTCAGCCAATGTCTCACCATCTGGTGTGGTTATAACCCCAGTCTGTATGTTGACTGTTGAAGTCCCCTGCAAAGATGGCATCTAGTATGCAGACCATGATGATTTAAGGGTTCTGAATGGTGTGATGGGACACTTGGGTGCCTCTCACCTCCCTTAAATGTGCCTGGAGTTGAGTAGCATTCATCATCCAGTTCCACAGGGCGCTGTTCACAATGAACTGGTCATCAGCGTGGGATGTGGCCAAAGGACATCCATTTCTATGCCTTTCTGTGATTCTTCCAGTCTCTCTGTATCTCTGTTGCAACCTGCTGATGACACTCTGACACTCTAAGCTCAGTGGCCACTTCCCTCTGAGAACATCCTGTTTGAAGCCTCGCAATGGCGAGGTACAGTGCCAATCAAATCTAAAAGAAGGTACTGTTGATCAATCGTGAGGTGTTGTCTTGGTCTCATGATGTCAAAATGTCAATAGCATGATGAAGAGGACTGTTTAAATGCCAATTCTAATTGAACCAGAAAATTTATTGGTTGATTCATGGATCAAATAACTGTTGTGAATTTTGCCGTTAAGCACCTTGTTAGAGAACAGCAAGTTATGCAAAAAGTACTGAAACACTGACCAGTTGGAAATGGGCATCAAAAGGTTAGAGAAGGTCAAATTAAGTTCACCTGTAAAGGTTATAGTGCATTTTAGGTGCATCCTGAAATTTCACCAGAGAGCTGAATATCCCTAACTTTTTGTGAGTAGTGTATTTGGTGTGACACATGAGTCCAAGAGATTTAATGACAGCCAGATAGTTTGGGCTGGAGAAGCTGGAGGAGGATGATCCAGTTGAGTGGTGGATATAAAGAGAAAACAGGTTTTGGATTGGAATGAGAAGCGGTGAAACATCAGTGGTCCTCTCAAACCGAAAGCAGAGATGAGAACAAGAACAAAAATAAGAACAGACTATTTTATTCACATTAGCACCTGGAGAAACATTCTGTCTGCCTTTCTTTAGTTCCTGCCAGGATATCAGCTTTGTTTCATCTAAATAGGCTCAAGTTTCACACCAAGTAAGAAACTAATACAAGAATAAATTGTTATTACATGAGCTGTAATAGGCTGCAATGTATCATTTTGCAACATTTTACATCAGTGGGGTGCCACAAGATTTTTTTCAATGTAAAAAGGGTACCATGGCTCAAAAAAGGTTGAAAAACACTGCTCTAGGCTCCGAGAAGCCCTTACCTCTATGCACTGTTTGATCCAGAAGTGGCTGCCCATGGCCTCCCAGTTCTGAGAACAGCAGATGTAGAGAAGCCTCTCATAGACTCGCCGCTTCATCGAGGCATCAAACACCTCAAAAAACTTTGCTCTGATGTGTGGCTGAGGGCAGCGGAGCCCTGAGAGGAAGGCAGGCTCCAATTTTGATGTGATGTCACTTCCTGAAAGGCTCTCGTCCCTGATATCAAATGAAAATTTATTTCCAAAGTCAGAATAGAGGACAATAAAATACTAATTAATCTATATTAAATGTTGCAATTCTCCTTTACAAGGGCTGAACCATATGAGCTTTGGGGCTCCCAACATTTGGAAGCATCTTTCTCCAGCATCTGCATCACTGTCACCGTTTTTCAGAAATGCAACTTTTTATATATTTGAAACTTTGTAGACAGAGCAGAGTAGGATGCCACGATGGATTGCACATGATTCAGATTTTATACTGAATATAATGGATAAGAGATTCAGTAGATGGGAAGGGGGTGCAACAATATTTTGGGAGCTTTTAAAGAAAAGGGTAAATCAAACGTTTTCAGGCACTAAATCAATATGGTTTAAATGATCAAGATTTTTACAGATATCGACAAATTACACAAATCATAAAAAAGGTCAATTTGGGTGAGCTTGAATCAGAAATTAAATTGTTTATTCTCAAAATTG
This sequence comes from Pholidichthys leucotaenia, assembly GCA_020510985.1. Classification (NCBI taxonomy): domain Eukaryota; kingdom Metazoa; phylum Chordata; class Actinopteri; order Cichliformes; family Pholidichthyidae; genus Pholidichthys; species Pholidichthys leucotaenia. Next base: position 437,669,421 of record CM035836.1, on the reverse strand, counting down.
TACAAAGAAGTGGACAATTTAAAAGGTGACAACGCAGGGGTATATTACAGCCGTGGACAAAATTGTTGGTACCCCTCTGTTAATGAAAGAAAAATCCACAATGGTCACAGAAATAACTTGAATCTGACAAAAGTGGTAATATATAAAAATTCTATGAAAATTAACCAATGAAAATCAGACAATGCTTTTGAATTGTGGTTCAACAGAATTATTTTAAAAAACAAACTCCTGAAACAGGCCTGGACAAAAATGACGGTACCCCTAGAAAAGATTGAAAATAATGTGACCATAGGGACATGTTCAACCAAGATGTGTCCTCTAATTAACATCACAGGTATCTACAAACTTGTAATCAGACAGTCGGCCTATTTAAAGGGTGACAAGTAGTCACTGTGCTGTTTGCTGACATGGTGTGTACCACACTAAACATGGACCAGAGGAAGCAAAGGAGAGAGCTGTCTCAGGAGATTAGAAAGAAAATTATAGACAAGCATGTTAAAAGTAAAGGCTATAAGACCATCTCCAAGCAGCTTGATGTTCCTGTGACTACAGTTGCACATATTATTCAGTAATTTAAGATCCACGGCACTGTAGCCAACCTCCCTGGATGTGGCCGCAGGAGGAGACGGATAATACGAATGGTAACAAAAGAGCCCAGAACAACCTCTAAACACATTCATGGTGAACTCCAAGGTCAAGGTACATCAGTGTCAGATCGCACCATCTGCCGTTGTTTGAGCCAAAGTGGACTTCATGCGAAACGACCAAGGAGGACACCACTGTTGAAAACAAATCATAAAAAAGCCAGACAGGAATTTGCCAAACTGCATGTTGACAAGCCACAAAGCTTCTGGGAGAATGTCCTATGGACAGATGAGACAAAACTGCAACTTTTTGGCAAGGCACATAAGCTCTATGTTCACAGACGCAAAAATGAAGCATACCAAGAAAAGAACACTGTCCCTACTGTGAAACATGGAGGTTCCATTATGTTCTGGGGCTGCTTTGCTGCATCTGGCACAGGGTGTCTTGAATCTGTGCAGGGTACAATGAAATCTCAAGACCATCAAGGTATTCTAGAGAGAAATGTGCTGCCCAGTGTCAGACAGCTTGGTCTCAGTTGCAGGTCATGGGTCTTGCAACAGGATAATGACCCAAAACACACAGCTAAAAACACCCAAGAATGGCTAAGAGCCCAACATTGGACTATTCTAAAGTGGCCTTCTATGAGCCCTGATCTAAATCCTATTGAACATGTGTGGAAGGAGCTGAAACATGGCGTCTGGAGAAGGCACCCTTCAAACCTGAGACAACTGGAGCAGTTTGCTGATGAGGAGTGGGCCAAAATACCTGCTGAGAGGTGCAGAAGTCTCATCGACAGTTACAGAAATCGTTTGATTGCAGTGATTGCCTCAAAAGGTTGTGCAACAAAATATTAAGTTAAGGGTACCATCATTTTTGTCCAGGCCTGTTTCACGAGTTTGTTTTTTAAAGTAATTCTGTTGAACCACAATTCAAAAGCATTGTCTGATTTTCATTGGTTAATTTTCATAGAATTTTTATTTATTACCACGTTTGTCAGATTCAAGTTATTTCTGTGACCATTGTGGGTTTTTCTTTCATTAACACAGGGGTACCAACAATTTTGTCCACGTCTGTAAAAGAAAAGTGGGAGAAAGAGGCTGGAGGAATATTCACAGAGGAACAGGAAGAGATCTGTGAGCAATAATGGAAAACAACCTGTTCCCTTTCTTGGACAGAGTATGGCTGAAAGAATACTTTATTAACAGTATTTTATCACACTAGCACAAAAAATATCAGGATACAAGTTGTTGGAGACTGTGTGGAGAAAGGAAAGCCAATCATTTCCACATATCTTGGCACCGTCCCTCTACTGCACCTTTTTGGCAGGATTTAAAGAACTGCATGGAAAAAATTTTGAAAGTGGGTCTTCCATTCACATCTGAAGCACTCTACTTAGGAAAATGTAACCAGAGAACAACAAGTTTAGGGGAAAAATATATATTCAGAATAATGTTAGTTGCAGATAAAAAGCCATCACCAGTAAGTGGCTGAATGCAGATGTACCCAAGAATGAGGATTGAAGTGATGCTTTCCATTAATGTGATGGAGACTGGTTTTCTCTGCTAAAGTAGAATTCGTTAAATTTCAGAATTTCTGGAAAAACTGTCAATTTCGTGTTACCACAGAATAGATTTTATGCAGTAAAAGCACTGTATTTTGATGACCCCTGGGTTCAAGCTACAGACTTGTGTTAGTGCTATCCTTGTTTTCTTTTTATTTCTTTTAGAAAAGTCTGTATAAAGCAAGAAGAAAATCAAAAAGTTAATTGCAAAAAAATTGAAACTTTGTAAATCTGTAATTTCCATTGTAAATTTGAAGCTTTTCTTGTATATTTTTCTTGTATATTTGTAAATTTACAAATGTGGCTCATAAATATGTAAAGTTTTGCTTGTTTAATACTTCCAAAATTTTTAGCTTCTCATGAATTTATCTTTTTTACCCCCTCATAAATTGACCATTTTTGTCATGTTAATATAAATCTTTTCTCTATACAACATTTGCACATTTATCCATTACCTCCACCAAGGAGGTAATGTAATCGTGGCAGTGTGTCTTTTAGCAGGATTATGCAAACACTACTCAAACATATTGATAAATTTTCACCAGGTGGCCCTTGGCCTAAGGATGAATCCATTAGATTTTGGTGGTGATCTGGAAATGCATACCTCCTCCGAGGCCCTATCTTCTCCCATCATGTTAGCAGGATTACGCAAGAGCTACTGGATCAATTTTGACAAAGTGTTCACCAGAGGTGGATCTTGGGCTACAGATGAACCAATTAAATTTTGGGGGTGATCCATGAGTGCACACCTCCACCAAGGCCCTATCGTACAATGTATGGACTTGATGGAGCCTTGGTGGACCTATGTGCTCTCTGAGTGCCCTCTAGTTTAAATTGACTTTTTGGTAAATTGTGACGTCATCAAGTTTTCAATTTTTTCTTGTAAATTTGTGAGAGTTCTTTTATTGCAAATTTTCTTTATTTTTTGATATATTGCAATATCAGATTTGAAAACCAGACATCAATAAAACAAATGAACATAAAAATAATCTGAATATCTGGATACAGTCATACAGTCCTAGCAAATACTACATGACTGATAAAAAGTAATTTAAAAATACTGCAATATGCATCACCCTATCGGTATATACTGTATATGAAGTGTCCTATAGTTATTATATGCATGTAACCGTTAACATGCAGAGTCACATTCATTATTAACAAAATACAACTGGTAAAACTGGGCTTTTTAAAAAAAAAAAAATATTGCAAGCAAATTATTACAAGCACGAAAAGTGTAATCACACAGCAACATTCATTTCCAAGCAAATTGAGTCAGCCTGTGGAGGCAGATCAATTAACACTGAATATAGGGCATGACTCTTCATCAATGAAGACTGGCACAAAATCCAGAAATTCTGTTGTCCTGCTCTTCTGAACTCCCTGCACGCAGGATTCACAGCACACGGGAGAGCGAGGAGAGGGTATAAAAGCGAGGCTGCCACAGCTGCATCCTGCCTATATTTACACCCATCTCCTAATCACACTTTGTTCTAGCACAGCTGTTTTATCCTTCCATTATCATTACTCGCCGTCCATCACGGCTTTACTGCTCATTTTAAATCCTCTGATGTTAAGAGCCCATGGGGGTGGTGGGGAGCAGGGAGGGCAGGTACATCAGGCTGATTAAATGTGTATGTGTCGGGTGGGAAAAACAATGAGAACAAAGGTATGATGAATAGTCGGCAGAGAGGCAGACTCTCCCCTGTGACGTCACCTACTGGGTGTCCTGTCATGAGATGGCTGAGGCCAGATACTACTGTAGACCACTGAAAGGAACTGGAACATTATCTATCTCCATCAGCTGCTGCTCTCCAACCACCATTTTATTTTGCCACTGTCCCCTTCTGTAATTTCCCAGCTTGGGATCAATAAAGTACATCTATCTTCTTTCCTTTTATTTTTTCCCGTTTGCATCTGGAATAACTTTACTAGTTCTCCATCTAATGCTTTTGATCTTAAATCCACATCTTTATATCCAAGATAAATGGCAGTGATCTTTATTTTGGACCCAACTTTCCTTTCTTTTCCACACCTTCAACCCTCTGACCTTCATCACTCCTGTAGAGATGGATGCAAGGGCAGCGAGGCGTCAGTTGGCGTGGCCATTTAGCCATGTGATGAATGGTGGTAATTACCTGTAGACGTAATTAACGAGGTCCAGGAACTGGGCGTTTAACTCAAGTTCATCGGGGAAACGCTTCTCTATGTAGGTCATCATCTTCACCAGCAAAATTGACTTCTCGCGCAGGTTGGGCATCTGAGGGGAAAATTAAGAGGTTAGAAAGTAAACAGTGGTATTACGTAGTTCCATGAATATAAATCCTGTCGTAAAGGCAAGAGAAATAAAACATTAAGTATGTTTGTGTCAGTCCATGTCAGTTGGGTAATTAATAGAAAAGCGCTATGCTAATGTTGAAGGGCATTTCAATTCTTTCCGTAGTCCATCACCAACTGACATCACAGGCCTCTCCGTGGCAGAGTTTTCAGTGTCCAAAACAAAAGCAACCCTTAAAAAAAGAAAAGCTAACTGATAGCTAGCTCTAGTGTTTAGCATTGTAGAATGCTAACATATACAGAGGCAATCTGAAGAATGTCTCGAAGACTTTTTCAAAAACACTTGATTTACAAGGACATCAAGACGATAGTAAAGTAAAAGTGCGTACAAAATTTTTAAAATATGCTGAACACAAATCAGCCAACTAAAAAATAAGCAACACACAGTTCACCCTCACATACACTACAAAGGATATCTCTATAACACCATATCTGCCTAAAACCATCCATGTTCCCAGTCATCTTAAAAAAGCTGAACTCCAGTCTCAGTCTGGACCGGATGTTGCAGCGCCACAGTGAGGCCGGTTCTTGACCTGGTTTACCTTCAACTTCATTTCTTCTACTTACAGTATATGTATTGCCAGCTTGGCTTCACCAGTGATAAAATTCAGCAGTTGCCACTTTTCTTTACTTATTTTTTTGTATCCTGCACCATAAATAAAAATGACCCACAGAAAATTAAAAACTTTCGTTAAAAGAGTGAAGAGCACTGTAAGCCTCTTACACTCACTAAAAACATGAAACAGTCTCAGAGAGACTGCAGAAAGGGCGCTGGTTTGAAACAGCAGTATTAAGAACAAATAAAAGCATTTGAGGCAGTTGCTCCATGTAAAATTCACCACTGGAGATCTGTCCTTTTTTTAAATTGGAGGTTTGTACAAAACTCTCCTCTGTGGACTCACTCCTTCCACGATCAGGTTCTCAGTCCACACAGTGAGGGGTCTGCTGTGCAATCCTGCTCTGTTGATGACCTTAACACAGTTGATGTCGTTTTTTTGTCGGTATTGCACAAGGTCAGCTGTCTGGAGTTGTGTGTTTAACAATCAGCATCATTTAGCGTTAAAAAAAGGTTCCAGGACTTAAAAACACTGATAAAACGGAGGCAACCCACTTAAATTTAAACATTTTGAATTAATTAAAAACACAGCATAATCCAGTCCCAGATTGCTCACACGCCTGAAGATGCAACTGGCCACTTCGCTCCACATTCGATCTGCCGGCCCCGTCGGAAACCTCTGCACAAACTGTAACCTAAAGGTGGCAGTTCTGCTGGCCAGGTGTATGAGGCCCTGTCCCCCTTCTCTCTGGGTAAAAACAGCACCCCCTGTGGCACCCAGTGCAAATTATCTGAGAAAAAGTTCACAATTTTTGTCTGGATCTGGGACAGTAAACCTGATGGGGGATCTAGGCAGGTTAATCGGTGCCAAAGCAGGGAGGCAACAAGATTATTGAGCACAAGCACCCTCCCTCTGTAGGACATCTGAGGGAGCAGCCATCTCCACTTATTCAGTTTGCCTTCAATTTTTTTTTTTTTTTTTACCAACGTTCTCCCAGTTCCTCTGGACCATGACATCATTGCCAAGAAAACCCCCCAGGTATTTTATGCCATCTTTTTTCCATGCCATGTCCTGTGGCAGAACTGGGAGGCCACCAAGCCAATCACCCAACAGCAAGGGCTTCACTTTTCCTCCAATTCACCCTTGCTGCTGATAAAAGGGTTAAGGCACCAGTTAAATCAATTAAAACATTAACGTCAATCTGATTTTTAATAAAAACAATTACATCATCTGCATAGGCGGATAAAACAATCTTTCTATTAAAAGGCAAGACAAGGCCATCAATGCTTGTGCGTATTTTATGGAGGAGGGGTTCTAGGGACAGTGCATAAAGCATACCAGACAAAGCACAGCCCTGCTGGATGCCTCTATGCACTCTGAAAGGAGCACACAGACTGTCATTGATTTTCAGAATACTCTCAATACCAGCACATAACACCTGGATCTTGGCTATGAAACCAGCGCTGAACCCACACCTCTCCATCACCTTCCAGAGGAAGTCATGCTCAACGCAGTCAAAACCCTTTTCCTGATCTAGAGAAATCAGACCAGTGTTTATGCCCAACGAGCTGGAGACTTCCAGAACATCTCGAATTAGGCAGACACTGTCTACCATGGACCTGCCCGGCACACAGTACGTCTGGTCCCGATGGATGACCTGCTCCATAGCTTCTCTCAGCCTGTTAGCCAAAGCCTTGGACAAAATCTTGTAATCTGTGCAGAGGAGAGATACGGGCCGCCAGTTTTTTTTATGTCCTGTAAATCTCCTTTTTTTGGCAGGAGGGTGACCACAGCCCTGCGGCAGGACGTCGGCAGAGAGCCTGAACACAAACTTTCGTTAAAAACCTCTAGAATGTCAGGTGCTAAAATGTCCCAGAAAGCTTAAAAAAAAAACAAAAAAAAAAAAACAGTGAGGCCATCTATTCCTGGAGCCTTCCTCCACTTCATGCTCTGAAGGGCAGCAGACAATTCGGGTAACTGAAGAGGCCGGTCTAACTGTGAGTTGGTCTTCTCAGAGACCTAAGGTAGTCCACTGCAGAACCCCTCAACCAGGCCATTGTCCTCCCTGTACTCACTGGTGTACAGAGAGGAACAGAACTCAACGGCATGCTTTCTGATTTGTTCAGGCTCGATCAGTTCCTGCCCTGTGTTGGAGACCAGGGAGTGGATTACGTTTTTTTGTCCATGCTTCTTCTCCAGACTGAAGAAGAAGCTAGAGGGAGCATCCATCTCAGTGATGTTTTGAATTTGGGACCGGAGTAGGGCGCCTTGTATTTTAATGTCCAATAGCGGGGCTAAGGTCTTTTTTGGGGATCTGAGGACTTCAATACATCCTCGATTTCCTATGGACTCACGAGAGGTCTCTAACTCCACAATATCTATCTCCAGGTCTCTGATAGATCTACAGGTGTCATGTGTGACATTGAATGTATACTGCTGACACAGTAGTTTAATTTCAGTCTTACCACAGTCCCACCATTGCCTAAGACACGTAAAATCTTTTTTCCTTTGTCTAAAAGCAGTCCAGAAAAATCTTAAAGCCTGTTTGAAACCTTTATCAAATGTTAAAACTGAGTTAAAATGCCAATATGCACTCTTGGGGGCAAAATTCTTAATAAATACCTGACAAGAGCATGATCAGTAGAACCAACTGGTAAAATTTTACAGGACTTAAAACATTACAGTGGTGCTTAAAACGATACAATCGATCAAGTCTGGCTAAATCCCATCTTCTTTGAGGTGGGACCATGCGTACTGTCGGCAGTCCGTGTGCATCCTTCTCCACACTACCACCAGGCCATGAGAACAGACCAGCTGTCTCAGTGCCTGTTGGGAACCTGGATGCGGCTATGTGGTTTCGATCTAAAAACTCATTTTCAGTGCAATTAAAATCCCCACCCAATAATAAAAAAACTAGAAAAGCACTCGGAGAGCGCAGACCTCCGCCAAGCACCACAGTTCCCCCCATACAGTGTTTAACATCATAAATATTAATCCTACATTTATTTTGTGTAACTTTATAGATTCCTTGACCATGAAAAAAAATGCCATTTGCAAGTGGCATATATTAGCTATACTGTGATGCTTGTTTTTTTGTTTTTTTCCCAAGTGTTCTGACGGATCACCACCAAAATCTAATCATCTGTAGGATACCCCATTTGTGACAATCTCTGAAAATTTCATGAAAATCCATCCATAACTTTTTTGAGTTATCTTGCTAACAAACAGACAAACCAACGCTGATGAAAACATAACCTCCTTGGCGGAGGTAAAAATCCTCCGAGCTGCAACCGTTTAATTTATCATTAACCTTTTGTATAAAAAAAAAAAAAAAAAAAAAAAAAAAAAAAAAACCTCTTCCTCTCAGTATCATTGGTTGGAGCATAAATGTTGATAAAAAGCATGGTAAAATGTTCAAAACGGGCTTTGGCTAAATAAAATGCTCAACCTCCAGAGAAGTTGGGGCAAACTTCCTGGAGAATAAAAAGCCCAGCCCTCCACTGGCTGTGGTGTTGTGACTTAAAATCAGTTCCCACTTCCCACCATCTACTCCAGTCCGCCTCTATGCTCAGATCACTGTGCGTTTCCTGTAAAAACACCACATCAATGTGCTTCATTGTTGCTATTTCAAAAACCTGTGCCCTTTTCTTTGGTTCTTTAGCACCATTTACATTTAAACTCCCCACCTTAAAAAAAAATCCATAATTAGAGTATTAAAACCAGAGTAAAAAATAATTAAGTAAAAGAGAAAACACTATGTTCTTCATCATCATTAAAAGCCAATTTGTTTTCTCACTTTATTCATCTTTTCTCAGTCTGTAAATTTCCTGATCTGTGAGGTCTGTTTCAGCGCTGCTTTTTATGAGCTGCCTGGCAGAGTTATAGCCTGTTTATCAGGAAAATACTGCTGTATATCCAGCCCCTTCATGCCCTTGGTCTGCTGTAAAAACAATTTGAACATTTTTGCAGGATAAATGATGTCGTCTTGACCAACAGGCAGCTGTGTACTATTGTGTGAAAACACACTGCTGTCGGACAAACAGGCCTCACTGTCACTGTTGTCAGACAGATCCCCACCATCTGACCATCAGCCGACCAGCTTTACCACCTGCAGACACAGGTGGAGCTCTGTTTCTGCGGCGCTTAAGAGAAACCTGTCCAGATTCACACGCCTCCATATCCTCTACGTCAGCTGCAGTACCATCCTCACACAGACCTCCTGATGCTTCACCTGCCCCACACTGTCCACTTGTTCCTCAGCCAGTCATACACAATTCACCAGCCACCTCAGCTTCTTCACACAGCTCTCCACTTATTTTATTTCCCTCACCCACATCTCTCATTTCACCATTCAAAGCATCAACCTTGCCCAGCGCACCCGTGACCCGTGACACCTCACACACTTTATTTTCCACCTCACACGTTTCCCCAATCCCCTCACCTATTTCATCCACACCCTTTTCCCTCTCGTCACTCACCACAGTGCTGTTATCGTCCAGACTCCATCTCACCTCCAGCAGCTCCTCAGCTGTAATGTTTGCGTCTTCAGCCTGCACAGACACGCTGTGCTGCTCGGTGGTGCCCAGCCTCAGTCCTGATGTGGGCTTGTTGACGGCGGCAGCCACCCGCTGCTCAGTGCAAGCACCCCCCCCCCCCCCCGTCACCTACGGTAGTCCCAGCCGCATCCCTCGGGGTGGGGCCGGCACGGTTAGGACAGGCCTTTACCAGATGTCCTCCTTCACCACACTCAAAACAATTTAACATGGCGGACGTTGCAAAAAGAACTTAATCAAACCCATCCACCCGCACCCGAAACACAAAAACTCCTCCACCTTATTGTTGGGGATCATAAAGAGCTGCCTGCGGTGGGACACGACGTGTCTCAGCAGGGGTGACTTGCAGCCCAACAGAACCTTTCTAATGGGTGACACCACTTTTCCAAACTTTGACAACTCTCTAACAAGAAGCTCATCACTAATAAACGGGGGAACGTTCGAGAGTGTTATTTTTTTAAGCCGGCTGTGACAGCGGCATGATTGATTCAAACGTCCCATTTATTGTGATTCAACTTTTAAAGTATTTACCTGGTCCACCCTTTCCACAAACACCACAACAGCCCCGTTCATGCGGGCTGTGGATTTAATGGCATGATGCCCGATAATTTCCCCAACAGCAAGTGCAACCTCCTCCACGCTGTGCAGTGAGCCGACACCAGTTTTGATGCCGTGCTTCCGTGTCAGCCTGGAGAAGGCCATAGCACCCGAGACGCTGGCCAGCGGCACAGAGCCTGGCCAACAAAAAAAAAAACAAAAACCTAAACACAAAAAACTAAACCAGACAAACACTAAGTTAACAAACCCAATCTAATAAACCACCAGTTGTGACAAAACAAAAAAGATAGAAATATAGCACAAACTCTCAGCTTTTTTCTCTCTTCCACTCACATTCCTCTCATGAAGAAGAAGAAGTACCAGTCTGGCAGTCAGTCAGAACTGAGTTTCACAGCAAATACTCCTCATTCCCTTTAGATCTGGGTTTTCGGGTCAGTTTGCTGGAATATCGCTAATGGGGCAACTGAGAGGAGCCAACAGCTAAGCTAATGCTAACAGGTAAGATAACTGGTGTAATAAGTGGTCGCTAGCTCTTTGCAGTACTTCTGCAGTACTTTTTTTTTGGAGAATACTCTGGATAGCTGTCATTTTTGACATACAGAAAGCAAGCATATTTGTCCACTTCCACATAAATAATAAGGATAAGGACCTGTACTTATATAGCGCTTTTGCTAGTCTCAAACACTACTCAAAGCACTTCACTCGTACCAACCCTCTATTCCAAGGGCCTATAGGAGTCAGATACCTAGGGACAATTTAGAATGCCCAGTTAATCTAACATACATGCCTTTGGATTGTGGGAGGAAACCAGAGCTCCCGGAGTAAACCCACGCAGCACAGCAAGACATGCAAACTCCACACTGAAAGGTTCCTACCCCTGCTAGCCTAACAACATGATAGGTATCGCGATACTTGGGTCATGATGCAATACTATCATTATATTATGATTCTTTAAGTGTTTTTATATAAAAATTAAAAGATCGGTATGTGCGTTTAGGGATGGTGATTGTTGCATCATTGCGAGCGTCAAGTACTGCGATACTACCTTGAATCAATTTTTGGCTCGACCCCTAGCACCATAATGGTCTGAAAAGTCAAGGTTTTTATTAGGCTTTATTCATGCTGCATTTCCCCTCTAGTCCGCTTTGGTTCGCATGCGCTTTGGATGAGCCCGGTACGCATGCGGCACTGTTCATGTTCACTTTTTTCCATCTACCCAGGCCAAGTGGTTGACGCATGCACACAACCATCATTTGTAGTTTCACTCCCACCCGACAGGTAGTGCCAATGCGCTGACGCGCCAGGATTTTCACCAAATTAGAAAAGCTGCTTGCTTTCTGCTGCTTCCCTTCCCGGTTTTCACTCCTTTTCCATGAAGATGCTGCTGAAGTATTTTTGTATGATTCATGGATGTTTATTCTCGTCTTCCGCTTCCTCGTCTTCTTCGTCTACTTTGTGTTGGTATGCTGTGCCGATACCACCACCTCGTGAATGGGACGTTCAGTCTTGCACATGCGCTTTTCAACGCATTCAGGTCGGGGGCAGATGGCGTGGTCACAAAATTTGGGCTGCACATGGTCGTCCGTGGTCAAGCACTGCGGACACTAGCGGAGTGGAGACGATGACGTAAATTTCGCCACGAGGTTTCCAGTTACACGTACATGGACAGCAGAGGTGCAGCATGACTCCAGCTTTACTCTGATATATGAATAGTTATGTTTGTATTTGTAACATTTAATAATTTTTAATAAAGTATCTCGATACTGTGTCTCTGAATTGATACAGTATCACCACTACAAAGTATCACAATGCACTGACATCAATTTTTCCCCCAACCCTTCATTAATAAGAGTAGGAAAAACTTGAAAAATGAAAGCACCAAGGTGCTGATGCCTCGGTGCCAGAGCCTTGGTGGAGGTATGCATTCCCGGATCATCACCAAAATGCTATGGGTTCCTCCCTAGCCCAAGGACCACCTCTGGTAAAAATTTCATCCAAATCCATCCAGTAGTTTTGGAGTACAGGCATATGCAGTGAAAATAATCTGCAGTTCACATGCCCATACTGTTGGCGGCAGCCAAGAGCCACCAAACTGATTTGAAAAGCTGCAATCCAATCACAGAAGAAGAACACGGTGGCAGACATTTTAAATGGCAGAAGCGATAGAGGTACGTGAATATGATGACAATCAAGACAAACAGGAGCTTTTGCTGTTTAGTGGCAGAGGAAGAAAACCGACGAGGAAAAAGACGGACATCTGTTCACCCAGTACTGGTGGATTGCTGAGTAGTATTTTCCTCTGGTAGGAGTTTCTGGGCACATGTACAGTACCATTCCCGTTGACAGTAAAGGAGTTATTTTTGTGGTCATTTTAAAAACAAAGCATTATTTCAAAATTCTGGCAAATTAAAAGTCAAGAAAATATGGCGATACAATGATGCAAGCCTTTAGTTCCACTTAATTTTGACCGGACAAGCTGAAAGAGAGGCGGACAGACAGACGGACGGACAGATACACACAGCCACAAAGACACACTGACTATCGTATGCCTCAGTTTCACTGAGGCATAATACGCTCAGGATACATTATATTGGATTTTTTTTGCTTGTTTTTGATCACAATCTCAAATTAGCACATTTTTTTGGAGATTAATTACAATTAAGAATTTTACTCATTTGACACCACTATTTATATAGTGCCAGTCAAAAGTTTGGACAGATGTACACAATGAGTAAATGTGTTGAAACTTTTGATTGCCACTGTGTCTGTCTATACAATGTTTTGACTGCATTACATAGTCCTTCTGAATTAGTGGGGATGATTCTGAATTAGGAATGCCAGTGTGATCTTGAGAAACCAGAGGTTCACCGTCCCTCAGCAGCAAAAAGATCCGACTTAATGGCCTACAAGTACTTACTGGTCACACCCTAATTTGTGTTGCTCCTAGGTTTTGGAATGCACCATTAACCCTTACTAGCCGTGTTCCTACCTGGTTGGCAGCCATGGGAGAATTGTTCTTCACCCACTCTTCCACAATCTTGACCACAGCACGAAGGATTTTGGGGTCGGGTGACTTCTCAATCAGGGATGTGAGTATGACCTGGATGAAGGTTTTCCTCATTTCCATGCTCATGACGGACAATCGAGTCTTTACCAGGTCCAGACTTAGCATAACCAGTTCACTGGTAACTGTGACAGCAGACAGGACAACAGAAGCATGGTTTCAAATGACAAACCAAAGACCGTCAACTTAAAGAATCAATCATTTTACAACCCACATCTGAAAGACACAATAGTCAATGAGAAGTAAGTGAAGAATGTTTTTTTTTTCTCTTCAAGAATAGGTAAATCTTCTTTGTACCACTTTTACCAAAAAAACTGGTTTGACCTTGCAATGAAGCAGCAACTTACCAGTTTATATACAATCAGGATGCAACAACTTGTGTTAAGATCATTCGATTTCTAAAACACAAAAAATCTTTAGAGGAAAAGGGCTCACTGGCCAGATAGCCTTTGGTCTGAGTCACTGTAACTGCTCATTGTGGAGGGTTAATGTCTGTGTTTCCCGATAGAGTCATTAGGGACCCATTTAAAGCACCGATAGCATCTTACAGCCATTACCTCCCAGTGGTGGGGCAGCGATGGGAATTATGCACTGCCAGACTTCAACAAATGCAGTGAAGTGAAGCACAAAGGGGAAATCAACAGGAAGTCTTAAGTTTTAAAAATAATTACGGCAGAGCTGAACAACTTAAAGCATCAAAGGAAGAGTGCAACTTCCATCTTTACGCTAAACGATGAAATCTGAGCGTTGCACTGGGTCAATCTGCACAGAGGCACAGATTTTAGATCTCGTCACCCTGCATATGTTCATGAAATTTGAAAGTATCAGGGTTAATATGAATGAATCTCATTTCGGATAGATTAGATTAAAAGAAAGGAACAGAACAATATATCAAGGGGAAAAAAATCCAACAAGGTCAAATTAAACAACTCCTCGGACTATACAATTCAACATAAGTTATCCAAAATGGGTGATGGCTGAAGCTGCAGCTTATATTGCCCACCCATGTTCCATCTAAGAATACAAAATAAATAAATAAATAAATAAAAGTGATTATAAATTAAAACAAAGCTAAGACAAAACGTGAAAACAAAACTAAGCAACAACACAACACTGACTGGATATGATAATCCTTATGTGATTTTACATGTTGTTTTGTATATATGTTTGGAGTATTTCTTCATTTAGTTTTTGTTTAAATTGTCCAAGCATTGTACATGATTTTAATTCAGGTCCAAAAGCGTTCCATAATCTGACTCCTTGCACTGAGCCACAGTGTTGCTCGGTGGTAGTTCTCACTGAAGGTTTTTGAAATATACATGTTCCTCTGAAATGATATTGTTTCTCCCTTATTTGGAACAACTTTTGGATATTTGCGGGCAGTGAGATTCTTCACTTTAAACCAGGGGTGTCAAACTCATTCCATGGAGGGCCAAGACCCTGCAGGTTTTGCCTCCACCCAGTGTCTTCAGCAGGTGTTTTCACTGATCAGCAATCAGTGGGAAGAAATTCAGTGAAATCACCTGTTGAAGACACTGGGTGGAGGTAAAACCTGCAGGGTCTTGGCCATCCATGGAATGAGTTTGACACCTGTGCTTTAAACATTATTACTGCAGTTTTAAAATCAATCAGATCTTTCAACTTGAGAGCTTTTAAGAAAAAGTGGGTTTGTTGGTTCCCTGTAAGCAGGTTTGTTTATTATTCTAATAGCTCTCTTCTAAAGCATAAAGACTGGATATATGTTCGTTTTATATGTATTTCCCCATACTTCAGTACAATATGTCCTGTATGGGAGTATTAATGAATGATACAAAGTATATAGTGTGGGTTGATTCAGCAAATATTTCACTCTGTAGTATTGCGGTTGATTTGGATATTTTACCTTTAAAATAATTAGTGTGACTTCCAACACAATTGATTAATAATTATTACTCCAAGGAATGTAATTTTGGATACCCTTTCAATCTCTACACCATTTACACTCAGTTTAGATACCGAGTTGTTGTCATGGTTGTTAAAAATTATAAATTTTGTCTTACATTAAGCGTTAATTTGTTTGAATCAAACCATAGTTTAAGCTTTCCCAATTCCTTTCAGAGTGTATCCAAAAGTTGTTACAAATTGCTTCCACTGCATAATTAGTGTCATCTGCAAACAATATTAAATCCATTTTTTCCAAAATTTTACATATATCATTTATATACAAATTGAATAACAATGGCCCCAAAACTGAACCTTGTGGGACTCCACAAGTAACCTTCAGTAACTGAGTTTTTGCTGCCAACACATACATACCGATATCTGTTCTTTAACTACATAACCAGGACAGTGTTACCCCCCTAATACCATAATTTTGTAGTTTCTTTAACAATAATTTATGAGCCACTGTATCAAATTAGGGGTTATCCAGTTGGGGGTATCCAGGAATACCCCCAACTGAATACTCTATTTTCTACAGCAGTTGATGTTTTTTCTATAAATTCCATTAGAGCAAATGCAGTTGTCCTCTTGTGTCTGAACCCGTATTGCTATTCACACAAATTACAGTATTCTTCATTATAAAGTTGTCAGTTCTCTCTCAATATTTTTTCCGAGTATCTTTGAAAATTATGGCAAGAGCGAAACCGGCCTGTAATTTGAAAATTCCCCTCTGTCACCCGTCTTGTATATTGGAATAACTTTGGCTATTTTCATTGCATTGGAAAATATGCCCGTTTGGAGAGACAGGCTACAGATATACGTCAGTGGCTTCACTAAGCATTCAATGATAGTTTTGACTAAAAACATGAATACCATCACAATCCGTAAATGTTTTACTTTTAAACGATTTAACAATTTCAATGACCTCTCTCTCATCTGTGTTCTTTATGAAGATGGCCTTTTATAGCAATGCTTTTGCTTATTGCATCATCTGTAGGTGCTGTAATGGGTATTTCTCGAGCCAAATTAGGACCAGTGTTAACAAAAAAACTTATTACCTTCATCTGCAGGTGAGACTGCATTCACACTGAGTCGTCTTTTTTTTTTGTTTGTTTGTTTTTAAAGATTGGTTGGGTAGCTTGCATTTCTGTTTTATTTCCAAGAATATTGTTAAGTATTGTCCATGTATTTTTAGTGTTACCGTTTTTCTCCACTTCTTTACTGTAATAGTCTCTTCTACATCTCATATATATTAACCCCTTGCACTCCGGCCAATTTTCCTAAAAACGCCAAAAAATAATGTGCCCAAAGTAAATCGAAAGCTGTTCTTCAACCCTTTGCAGCATCTTCATGGGGTTGGTCTCATTTAAAAGAAAACACTTTGAATTTTTTGGCAAAAAAAAAACATGATCTCTCCAAGTGCTCCGGCCGCTGAGTTACAGTCATCTAAACATAGTGAACTTGAAGAAAATAAATTTGGCCTGGGTGTTTTTTTGGATACAAATGCTTGCAAATAACAGCTTCAGATCCGGGCTGGAAAATGCAACAGAAATGGAGAACCAAGTGTTATCCAGCTGAGGTCCAAATTTTGTAACAATACCACAAAAAATGAATATTTTACACAGCTTTGTTCTCAGGCTGTTCCCAGGCGTTTTGGAACTGTGCCAAATTGTGCCAAATGGCACAGTTTGGAAAAACGTCTAACTTTTGAATAATTCAATATAGAATCTTCATTTTGAGCTCTAATGAAAGGTCACATTCAGGGCTGTGTTTGTGTGTGTGTGTGTGGGGGGGGGGGGGTTCCCCCCCCCCGCTACAAAGGACGGAGATCGGCCCTCGCTACATGACGGATTACACTCGTTGCATGTTTCCACAGCAACGCTGTCACAGCGCCCCCCCCCCTCGCTACTGTGTGTGTGTGTGTGGGGGGGGGGGTTGTCCCCCCCCCCTCGCTACAGAGGACGGCCATCGGCCATCGCTACATGACAGAATAGACTCATATGGCTATGTGGCGACCGCTGCGCAGTGAGCGCGGCTTTCCCCCGCAGACCGGGGGGAAGCCCGGGGGAACATCAGGTATCAACACGGAGAGCCGCACAACTCAAATCCACCTCTCTGTTCGCTGTTCTCGTGTTGGCTCGGCTCGGGAATCTCGCAAGCTGATTGGCCGAGACGTTTCACCCCGCAAGCTGATTGGCCGAGACGTTTTACCCAGCTTCTCTCCCTGCCAAGCGGCCACCCAACAAACGAAGACCGCATTCATTGCTGTTTATCGCTCGTGTTGCTTAGTCTAGCCGCGTGGAACTTTTTGCTGTTCTCTTGTGCCATTTTGTGCGAAATAGTCTTCCCGTCGAGCCACTACGCCGCCTCCTGCAGCTTCCCTCGACGATCTTGCGCCTCTAGCACCTGAGGAGCAGTAAAGCTCTCATTAACCTGTGCAGTAAATCATCTTTATCTTGAGTTACGTATCTTGTTATAAGAATAAAAGAGTTCTAAAAACATATTTATGTACACTTTATTTACATCTATGCATGTATGTACATTTACACACACACACACGTATCATATGAGAGAGAGTGAGAGAATGAACGTACGTATTATTTATGGGTGACGCGATAAGTGAGGGATCACTGTACTCTTACGTATTGAGAATAATAAAAAAAATAGAGTGTTTTTATTCGAGGATGAATTTATTAACAAGACAAGTTTGCAGTAAAACGTGAACACATGCGCATTGCGCAAACGAGGGAGGCTTCAAGTTGCGAGCCAGACAATAATGGGAGACACATACAGGACACATAACGGAACATATATTTCTTTTACTTTTTTCTTTTGTATGCTGCATTGCAGTGATTGCAGTACACCTGGTCATTTTTAAAATTAAAATGGTCCCACGCAACACTTCGCCGCAACCTCTTCATGATTTGGCGATTGCCCTACGGAAGCTCGCATGTATCAACTGAGGCACGCCAGGGTACGGCGATGGTGTAATGTTGCCCCCTGGTGCCCAAATTTTGCCAGTGGCACAGTTAAATACATTGCATTGTTTGAGGACGGCCGTGCACTAGGCCTAATAACCAACGGTTTGTCGACGAAAATGAACTTCCTCGGTGAAATTCTTAATGATCAATTATCGGTTAATCGGTTAATTATGCCCATCCCTAGATAAGATAAGCCTTTATTAGTCCCACAATGGGGAAATTCCAGGATTGCAACAGCACAGGGATAGCAACACTCAGAGCAATAATCAGAAGGCAAGAAAAAACAAGAGCAGCAAGTATACATACATACATCCTTAACAGAAACACGGTGAAAAGTAACTAAACTATTGAGATGTTGTCTAAGTGACACGCAGTTGGTGGGACTACTTTTTCTTCCGCCTGGGTAAGTGCGTCGCGGTTTTTTTAGATTTAAAAGACATATTAGGTGCAGTCGCAAAAAATATCGGTATCGCCGATACCAGCCTGAATTTTACTCAGTATCGGATCGGAAAGGAAATCAGTGGTATCAAACATCACTAGTAGCAGGTTCTTCCAGCGTCCTTTTTTTCATCTGCTGCAACAGTAAATCTCTCTTCACCCAGCCCGAACTTCTGTGCTTCAATTGGCTCCTGCATTCACAGTAGGCGGGTCCTCCTTCCTAGGTTTTCATTCATTGGTTCTTCAAGGTTTCAGAAACCCAATTCAAGGCTCTTATTAGTCGAATGAGAGGTCAATCAGATGAACTAATCTGTTTGCGGCTGTGTCTGCAGCTTTTATTTTCAGTGGCGCTTGGACGCCAACACCACCTACATCACCACCATCAGGACCATGCGTCCGAGAGCGCACGAGGGCGCATGAGAGCGCCCTCGTGTGCACTAGGACGCAGAGACTTGCCCGTCCGCGGTACAATGGAGCGCAAGAGGTTAACTTATTTTTGTATGTTTTATACCACTGCTCTGCTTTTTTTTGTGCTTTTCTTTAGAAAAGCTTTATGTTGTGAATTTTTCTTTTTTACACGCTTTTTGTAATCCTTTGGTTAACCATGGCTTGTCGACAAATTTATGTTTAAGCTTTCTCTTTACTAATGGACAATTTTTTTCATAAAGAGCGGTTACAATGTTCATGAATGTATCGTAGGCTTCATTTACATCTGATACATAGACTTTTGTCCAGTCTTGCTTCAGCAGGTCTTTAAAAGAACTGATTGCATTTTGTGATTTGTATCTGAAAGATTTTAAAGTTTTCTGTCTTCGCCTCCGTGTGGCCATGGATAAGTGCAAAGACTGGCAGATGGTCACTTATGTCATTTATCAATAATCCACTTTCTATTTTCTTAATAATATTAAACAGGTTGTCAAGTGTAGCAGTGTGGACTGTGATTCTACTGGGATGTGTTATTGTGGGATATAGACTCATACTGTACACAGAATTCATGAACTCTAATTACATTTAGTTGAAATGGATTTAGTAAATCAATATTGAAGTCTCCACAGATTACAACCATTTTCTTACTAGTTATATTATTGTACAGCTCGATTAACTTATCTCTGAATGTCTCAATGCAAGTTCCCGGCATTCTATATATACACAACTTATTAGATTTTTTGTTTCATCTTGGTCAATCTCAACAGTAACACATTCCAGAATCCCTGGTAGTGCAAAGGACATTCCATTTACAAATATACACCTATACAATTCAATATACAGTGCAACACCACCGCCCTTTTTTTGAGATCTGTTAATATGAAACATCTGATATCCCTCTATTGCCATCAAAGAAGCCTGCTCTTCCTTAAGCCTAGTTTCAGAGACTGCGATAGCTGTAAATTTTCTATCCAGCTGTTTTAAATAGTCCTGAATCTGTGGAAAGTTTGTCCACAGATTCAGGTTGTCTTGAATGCCAGTTTTGGGGTTCCCAATATTTGCAATCCAGAGCAAATATCTGAATATACTTGATGGTCATTATTCTTACTCAGTGAACTGTCAGCATTAATTTTTTATAGAAATGTGGATTTTCTTATCAATTTTAAATTTTTTTCATGTGCATTTGCAACACTGTCAAAAATGTGCAGCTCTTCTTGTAAAATGGAAAAACCTTTCATTTTATACCAACTACCATACATTTTGTATAAATATGAATTTTCTCCTTGTAATTTCTTTCCCTAAATTTGCAGTTTTCTCATAAACCTGGCATTTTGTCATGTAAATTTGAGTTTTCCTTGTATATTTACAATTTATTCAATTAAATTATGACTTTGGTAAACTAACTTAGGGCTGGGCGATACAACGAATATATTTGTTATATCTGAGCTACATCTACAAAATCTTATACCTTTGCCTAATTTAAATCTCTCGTGAAATCAATCGAGTCCAGGTTTTCTGTGTGCAAGTGTTTGATATGAGTATGTTTTTATAGCTAATTTATTTATCGTCTGTCTTTTATTTTTAATGCTGTAACTGCGCTGATGCTGTCTTGGCCAGGTCTCCCTTGTAACAGATTTCTTATCTCAGTGGGACTAACCTAGTTAAATAAAGGCTAAATTCAAAAAATATTGACACATTCTATGCGCGATACAAAAAATGTTTTTATCGTGAAGCTTGAGCATTCTCCTCTCCTCTCTCTTCTCATACAGCTGCACTCAGGTGCTTTACCCCACCTCTCTGTTCCATGTTTCATTTCAGCGTCGTTGCCAGGTCTGTTTTTTCCCCCCGCAATTTTGTTCTTACAACTGCTTCTTTTGAGCCCGTTTTCATGGACCAGAATTGCTTGTTTTTTTATGCACAATCTGGCAACACTAGCAGAGTGTGGGGAGAGGGGAAAAAAATTAAATCACACACACACTGGCTGCAGTGCAGCAGACTTCACTGAATGGATTAAAAAAAGACCAGCTCCAAAGGTAAAAACTGAACAAAATACAGTTTTGTGCAAATTATGTCGCACTACTACCAATTTATTTCACCACTTGAGATGTCATCCACTATAATATGAAGAATGCATTAAGAATCACTCAACATCTCGGGTAGCCACTACAAAATAAAGGAACCAGCCCTTAGCAAATGACTTTGTGTTGAGTCCTTTTGTTTTGTTTGTAATGGTTTTATTACAGGTCATAATAGGAAGGCCTACCATTATTTATTCTGATTTGTTGCAAATTTATGAGTGGGGTTATTTGACTGGTTCAATAAAGTTTGCTAAATTTAACTTGATTTTATCCCCCACCCTTTGTATGCAATTTAAAATAATGCAATACATGGGTCTGTTTCTATTATCATGCCGGTGTCATTTTATGCAAAAGTTTTACATTTATACACTGGTTTGGAGGAGATCTCAAGATCTATATATATATATATATATATATATATATATATATATATATATATATATACGTATATACAGTATATATATAGTATGTGTGTGTGTTGTATTGCAATAAAACCCTAAATGTACCGCGATACTTGTTAAAAGCCACATCGCCCAGCCCTACTGTAACCTTTTCATTAAGACTAATTTTTTCCTTGTAAATTTGTGGGATGTGTCTTAAAATTTGCTTTTTCTGGTGAATTTGTAATTCACCTTTACTAACATCAAGAAGTTAGGGGGAAAAGCAAATACGCTATTGGAATACCTAACTGGAAAACCAAATACTAATGTAACTAGGGTGCACTCAGGAGAGTGCACACCTCTGCCAAGGTCTGTTTGTCTGAGCAGAATTAAGGAAAAAGTACTGGATGAATTTTGCTGAAATTTTCAGCAGAGGAGGCCCTTGGGCTACAGATGAACCCATTAAATTTTGGAGGTGATCAAGGTCAGGGTACGGATTCTGGACCACTTTTTCACTTTCCTTTAAGTTGCAATATAAGGCCTGGCAGAGGTACAGTATGTCCTCTCAGATCACTTCCAAAATCTAATGAGTTCATCTGCAGCACAATGGCCACCTCTGGTAAAGATTTAATCAAAATCTGTCCAGTAGTTTATGCATAATCCTGCTAACAATCAGACAGACAAGCCACCCTGATCACATTACCTCCTTGGCTGAGGAAACCAATATCCGGATAATCTTTATTTAAAAGATCTGGAAGTACCTTATCCTAACAGAGCACTATGCTCCCAAAATGCAGGATTGCTCATAATATCTAGAGTCTCTTAAAAGTACAATGGGAGCTTTCCATTATCAGGCTCCTCTCCCATGGAACCAGTTGTCAATCTGGATTCAGGAGACAAACTCAATCTCTGTTTTTAAGAATACAGTTAAATACAGTTGTCTTTTTTGACAAAGATTGTAGTTGGGTTTTGATGAGGTGACCCTGGACCTTCCCTTAGTTATGCTGCTAATAGGTTTAGATAGCCTGGGGACCTCCCACAATGCACTAGGCTTTCACCTCTTTCTTCACTCGCAATGTAATATTTTTGCTGTTCATCAACATCTGTTTGCTCACTCCCACAGAGTGAGTCCCTGCTGTGCTGTCTGCGCTCCACATGTCTGTTCTCTACTTCTCTATCCTCATGTCCAGCCAGCTGCAACAGATGACTGCTTTTCCCTGAGCCTGGTACTGCTGGAGATTTCTTCCTGCTAAAAGGGAGCTTTTCCTCTCCACCGTCACATCCATTGTATGAGGGGAAAAAAGTAAACAATTTGCCACATTCTGTTTCAAATTTATTAGAAAAACAGTAATTTTATAAAAATCTGCCTTTGTCCATCAGACAGGCCTCTTCACTGGCCAGTTTTAAAACTCCTCTTAAAACCCATTTTTTTTATTCTCTGGCTTTTCACCCAATTTGAGACACTGATTTTATTTGTTCTTATCGTCTCCATTGCATGATTGATTGTGCTGTTTTGTACTTATGCAGTATTTTATTGATTTTATATTTTATTTATCCTTGATGTACAGCACTTTCTGTCAACTGTTGTTTTTAAAAAGCTTTAGAAAGTTGGATTGGATTAAAAAAAATATAAAAATTAGCCATAAAATAATCCACATTTATAATAGTCTCAAATGTACAAGAAAAGTCATAATTTTATGAGAAAATTACAAATTTGAGGAAAAGTGTTGCAAATTCAGATGAATTTACAGAGAAAAGTAGAAAACTAAGAAAATCGTTATAAATTTTGGAGAAAAACCTCAAACATTCAAGACTGAAGTCATTACTCAAGTTTTTAAGTGGGTGGTGTTTGTACCCTTAACTCAACTAGAAATTTTTGGTTGTCTATTTTTAATTATTAATTTCACAGTACTGCTTTTACATGAGTAGAATTCCGTGAACAAAATTGTTGGTACCCCTCTGTTAATGAAAGAAAAACCCACAATGGTCACAGAAATAACTTGAATCTGACAAAAGTGGTAATAAATAAAAATTATATGAAAATTAACCAATGAAAATCAGACAATGCTTTTGAATTGTGGTTCAA
Source organism: Pholidichthys leucotaenia (assembly GCA_020510985.1). Classification (NCBI taxonomy): domain Eukaryota; kingdom Metazoa; phylum Chordata; class Actinopteri; order Cichliformes; family Pholidichthyidae; genus Pholidichthys; species Pholidichthys leucotaenia. The sequence continues at coordinate 437,645,897 of CM035836.1, read as the reverse complement.
CAGAATTACTTTAAAAAAAACAAACTCATGAAACAGGCCTGGACAAAAATGATGGTACCCCTAGAAATGACTGAAAATAATGTGACCATAGGGACATGTTCAACCAAGATGAGTTTTCTAACATCACAGATGTCTACAAACTTGTAATCAGTCAGTCGGCCTATTTAAAGGGTGACAAGTAGTCACTGTGCTGTTTGGTGACATGGTGTGTACCACACTAAACATGGACCAGAGGAAGCAAAGGAGAGAGTTGTCTCAGGAGATTAGAAAGAAAATTATAGACAAGCATGTTAAAGGAAAAGGCTCTAAGACCATCTCCAAGAAGCTTGATGTTCCTGTGACTCATCATCATCATCATCATAGCAGTCTATGGGGGGCGACAATGACCGTTTCATTTAGGTCTGATCAGATTCCTCCTGTGACTACAGTTGCACATATTATTCAGAAATTTAAGATCCATGAGACTGTAGCCAACCTTCCTCGACGTGGCCGCAGGAGGAAACTTGATTAAAAATGGAAGAGATGGATAATACGAATGGTAACAAAAGAGCCCAGAACAACCTCTAAACACATTCATGGTGATCTCCAAGGTCAGGGTACATCAGTGTCAGATCGCACCATCTGTCATTGTTTGAGCCAAAGTGGACTTCATGGGAGACAACCAAGGAGGACACCACTGTTGAAAACAAATCATAAAAAAGCCAGACTGGAATTTGCCAAACTGCATGTTGACAAGCCACAAAGCTTCTGGGAGAATGTCCTATGGACAGACGAGACAAAACTGCAACTTTTTGGCAAGGCACATCAGCTCTATGTTCACAGACGCAAAAATGAAGCATACCAAGAAAAGAACACTGTCCCTACTGTGAAACATGGAGGTTCTGTTATGTTCTGGGGCTGCTTTGCTGCATCTGGCACAGGGTGTCTTGAATCTGTGCAGGGTACAATGAAATCTCAAGACTATCAAGGTATTTGAGAGAGAAATGTGCTGCCCAGTGTCAGACAGCTTGGTCTCAGTTGCAGGTCATGGGTCTTGCAACAGGATAATGACCCAAAACACAGCTAAAAACACCCAAGAATGGCTAAGAGCCAAACATTGGACTATTATAGTGGCCTTCTATGAACCCTGATCTAAATCCTATTGAACATCTCTGGAAGGAGCTGAAACATGCCGTCTGGAGAAGGCACCCTTCAAACCTGAGACAACTGGAGCAGTTTGCTAATGAGGAGTGGGCCAAAATACCTGCTGAGAGGTGCAGAAGTCTCATTGACAGTTATAGAAATCCTTTGATTGCAGTGATTGCCTCAAAAGGTTGTGCAACAAAATATTAAGTTAAGGGTACCATCATTTTTGTCCAGTCCTGCTTCATGAGTTTGTTTTTTAAAATAATTCTGTTGAACCACAATTCAAAAGCATTGTCTGATTTTCATTGGTTAATTTTCATAGAATTTTTTATTTATTACCACTTTTGTCAGATTCAAGTTATCTCTGACTATTGTGGGGTTTTCTTTCATTAACAGAGGGGTACCAACAATTTTGTCCACGTGTGTAATTTAAGTATGAATGAGTAAATTACTATTATGAATGTTTTTTTCCCCCCTTTCCTATTCTTCGTCAATGGGAAAAAAAAAAAAAAACTACAATAAAAATACAAAAAAAATACACATTTGGTTATTTATGTAAACCATGAAAAAAAAATCCTGCAGGACAAAACATGACACTTGGTATTTTCTAACCTGTTTGTATACCACCATAGACAGAGAACTTGAATTAGACAGGGCTCAGAGAGGGAAAGATGAGAGAAGAGCCAAGGAGTGTTCAGGTGTTCAGGCAGAGGGTCCAGGAGAGGTGACAGCAGAGGAAGGAGAGAAGGATGACACCAGTAAAAAGTCCAAACACAGGACATCTGGGTGGGACCCCAATTGGCCCAATATTCCAATATTCAAGGCCTTGGTTGTACAATACTTCAAATGGTAAGTTCCATTATGCAATATTACTGTGCAAAATTGTAAAAAATAAAAATACTGTAAAATTAACATTCTGGTTACAACTGTGTCATGCGTTTTCAGCCCCCCCACCCACTTCCTGGAAAAATATGTTGCCACAACACCAAGATCTTTAAGCCAGAGGAAACACTGGGTGCGATATAAATAAAGCTGAATTGAATAATCAAAACACCTGTGTACAACCCTACAAATTAAAGTTTTTGACAATTTGCCTCACAAACCATCAGAGAAAATGTAACAAAACTTAATTTGAAAAAAAAAGTCAGGGTGATCATGTTCAGGCCAAAAATGATGCTCTGAATACTTGTTTCAGTCTGCTTAGATGTTGTGACTGCAAGATCTGGGTTACATTTTGAATGACAGAAGGAGGGATGATCATCATTAAGGTGAAGTGTAAGCCACGCCTTGTCAAGCTGAACTTTCAGTCAAGATGTTTTTTTGTAGCCATGGCTCATTTAACTGTTGTAAAAGTATTTAAAATAAACATTAAAAAAGGAAAAATGCATGTGTGTTAAGGCTGTGACTGACTTCACTGAGCCCTAAGAAATGGATTAATGTACCTGTGCTGGTTTCAGTTACCCCAGCGTTGGCTTGCTGTGGGCTCAGGTGTTCCCGCACCATCTTCTGTAGTGAGCGCATGAACACTGAGATGAGGCGGTCGATGTAGCTGGCATTGTAACTGCAGGCTGACTTCAAGATCATCAGTGTTCCTGTGAGACAAAAGAGAAGGGGGGGGGGGGGGGGAGGTGATCGGAAATGTTTGTGTCAACGTAATACACAGACACCTGCAGTCAGCTTGTGCTCATTCACAAAGTGTGATTTTTATTTAACATTTTTGAGAGTTAGAAATCTTTGAATGAGTGGTGTTCCTTGGTGTGGCTCCCTGGAGGTGAGACAAAAGCTAAAATGTCAGCTCCTGGTGAGACAGTTGCATCATATCTGTACAACCTTTATTCTAACCGCAGCAAACCAAAAAGGCTTTTGTGGCCAGAAGTGTAATCGTGGAAGAGTATCAAGCAGAGTCACCTCCAGACTGCTCCTCAGCCATTTGTCATTTGACCACCCTATATTTGCAAATTAACTGCATGTCACACATGCGCGTGTGCACACACGCATGCAAAAAATCAAATGTCTCCTTGAATTAATCTTTTTCCCCCATAACTGCTCTGGCATCAGGGTGGATAACAGTAACATTTTGTAAAGGGATGGTGGCCGAAAGCAGCAATCCTGCCCAAGACAATCTTTCCCAAACCGCTGGACTGTGGCCTCCCTTTAAACAGACCAGATGTTAGACTGAGCCGCACGGCCCATCGGCTTGCATTTTAACGACCCACTCACTGGTTTAATTGCGGAAAGTGACTGACGGACTGCTCGGTTTTGAACAGGGGGAAGGGGGGGTGACTGCTTATCTTTAAATTCAAGGATTTATTTTTTTTAAAAAAAGAACCCAAGAGGATCATAAAACAAATGGACAGTAAAGGATAAACAGAAAGACAAAGAGCCGGTCTTACCAAAAAGCTGTGTGGGGTTAGTGTTGCTTGTGGCTTTTTCATAGTTTGTAAGTCCTTCATAAATGACCTTGCCAACAGCGGCGTACAGACACTCCAATTCCTCGTACTTTGAAGCCACGCCTGATGAACCTTGAGCAACAAAACAAAGCAAAATTTTCTTCCTGAAAGGATTATCAAAAAACCTTTAATGCGCAGCTTTAACACACAACATATCACTGCCTTAAATAAATCCATTAATTCCCTTGATGTACATAAAAGACAGCTTATCAAAGGCATATAGCGTTTTGCTGGCCCAAGGTGTTAAGATTTGGGAATAAAGCACTGCCAACTTACTGGGCTCAGTGGGGAAGATGCTCATGAGGCGAGAGAGAAGGGAGTGGACGGCCCGCAGCACTTTGGTATTGCCGCACGTCATGCATGCAGCGATACCACGCTGCAGGGGCTTGAAGTGGGCTAGGATGGCTGGAGACTGCAGCACTGTCAGCAGGAAGCACAGAATCTCCAGTCCAGTGCAGATGTTAGCAATGTTCACTTGCGTAGGCTGCTCCTGAGTGTTCAAAGAGGAGAACAGCACAACTACAAGGTCAAAAAAAATCCATACATTAATCACCTTTATACAACAGTTAGTGCCGACCGAGCAATTTGTTTGAGCAATAGGGGTTCCAGGACATTCCCGGATAATCGCACTCTGACAATTCACAGAATATGTATCATTCCACTTCAGCGGGGTTCTAATAATCTGTATAGTTAATATCAGTGGCTCCTTATATGTCAGAATTATAATACTGTGTTTGGAAACCTTAATTTCACAGTGAGGTGCTGTTTGGAAAGAGATGGTCCTAAAAATCCAGACTTCCGTGACCCTCAAGTCCCTCCCTAGTAAACATCTGACTAATCACGTTTGTGTACAAAAAACACACACAAGCTAGAGTTGTGATTATTGTCTTGACTAGCAAGCCGTAACACTCTTGTAGTGTTAGACTCTTCATTTCATCTGAAAATGGAAACTATTATAGAAATCCGCCAAAGCTAAATCGCTAATGAGCTAACCAACGAGCCGCCAGCATGAATCAAGTGACCCACAAAGCCAAAGCAACAGGTGACCAGTATGTAATAACTTCTGCGCTGAACAATATTTAAGTTGGTTATATGTGTGTGAATGACAATAGTCCTATTCTTTTCTATAGTATGGCTCATTGAGGTGCTTAGCAACAGTTAACTGGGTAGACTCCGAAGGGACCATTTTTCTCAGCGGAGCAAAATAACCAGTTAAACAAAAATCATAATACTTTTTCCTGTATTGTTGTTCTTTTACAAACTGTTTGTGAAAGTGTATAAAAGCAATATTACACTCTAGGTCATGTGGTACCGTGAACATAAATCACTATGGTGACGTCTTCGGCCCTCCACTTTATGTCTGGCCAACAACCAAATCGCCACAGCCATATGTTCAATGATGCCGCACTCCTCTCGTGTAATATTGCTTAAATATGATGATAACTCCAACATAAGGGTTGCTTGAGGTCGGATTTCCCTAGTCAGTCAGCAGAAGTTGCTGAATGGCCCACCCCGAGGTTGGATTCCTGACCACAAATGAGTTCCAGCACATTTTTAGTTGGAAAACCAAGATAGATGCTTCCATGAAAGTCACGACTGTGCCCTCTCTGTTAGAAGTGTTAATAAATAGTACTTTTTACTTGAGCTTCCATTTACTGTGAATTCTTAACTTGGGTACAGTGTCGGCTGCTCAACATCAGTCAAAAATAGATACTTTATGAGGCACCAATGTACATCCACCTATGTTACACCCAGGGTATGACATTAATACCTGCCAACCCACCAATGGCGAGTAGATTTCAGCAATGGCCAGTAAGGCAGCCACTCCCACTAGCCACTTTGGCTGGTTGTAGTTTTCTCAAACAGCATCAAAAATAAACTCACGTTAAAATGTCGCAATGTGTTTCGCAATGTGAGACTACGAAACTACAACTCCTGGTTTTATTAACGATAAAAACACTTTCAGCCAGTCAGAAAACATCCAACCATTACCGTCAGCTGTTTTGAGAGCAGGGATGAAATAAATGACAGAGGCTGGGGGTGTTTATTTTTCAGCAGGATCTGAGTGCACAATAGGTGAACAAGAAGGAGAAATGATCATAGATTGTATATGGATGCATAAAGCAGCCCTCTGAATCAGTTCTATGCATCCAAGCTGAAACTATTATTATTATTATTATTGTCGTTATTATCCATCTATCCATCCATCCACCATCTATCCACTTTCTACTGCTTTTCTGGAGGTCCAGGTGTGTTTGTTTTGGTCATCTATTGTCATGCTGCTGTTACACTGTAATTTCCCAGCTTGGGATCAATAAAGTACCTCCATCCATCCATCTATCCATCTACACTACCGTTTAAAAGTTGGGGGTCACTTAGAAATTTCCTTATTTTTGAAAGAAAAGCACTGTTTTTTTCAATGAAAATAACTTTAAACTAATCAGAAATACACTCTAATATCTAATATACATTGCTAATGTGGTAAATGACTATTCTAGCTGCAAATGTCTGGTTTTTGGTGCAATATCTACATAGGTGTATAGAGGCCCATTTCCAGCAACTATCACTCCAGTGTTCTAATGGTACAATGTGTTTGCTCATTGCATCAGAAGGCTAATGGATGACTAGAAAACCCTTGTGCAATCATGTTAGCACAGCTGAAAACAGTTTAGCTGGTTAGAGAAGCTATAAAACTGACCTTCCTTTGAGCAGGTTGAGTATCTGGAAAAAATTATTATTTCAAATACAAGTCATTATTTCTAACCTTGTCAGTGTCTTGACTATATTTTCTATTCATTTTACAATTCATGGTGGTAAATAAGTGTGACTTTTCATGGAAAACACAATAATTGTCTGGGTGACCCCAAACTTTTGAACGGTAGTGTATCTATCCATCAATTTTCCTTCTGGTTTCTGGTTAGAACATAAGCATACAGAATGCACCATGTTTCTTATAAAAGGAACCAAATCAACAAACTCAATGTCTCCCTCTTTAATCACAAGGGTGCAATCCCAAAAGCAGAACAAAGCAAACTCCAATGCAAATTCATCTTCAGATACAATATCCAATTGGATTTTTATGCCATACAAATTCTTGAAAACTCAAATCGATATTTCACACTCAAATTTCTCTCTCTCTCTCCCCCTCTCACACACACACAAACAAGGCATTGTGATAGCAGCTTAACCAAAGATCAATGGCAAACATTGGTTCCTAATTTTGTCTAAATTGCAAACAAGCTTTACAATGGCAGGGCCAAGAGGGTAATCTGGGACAGATCCATGGCACTAATCTTGGCTAATGAACAAGGTGACTCCTGTGATAAGGCTCGTGGGTAGATATTAGGGTTGTATTGATTTGACACTGTATTAACAGGACAGGAACTTGCCTCTGCGGCAGCCATTGCAGGGAGGCCATACGTATGTGTGTGTGCGTGCGAGGGGGAGAATCTCACCTTACACCCCCTCATGTGGCCCCTCATGCCACTCCCCTTGACTCTTAATCACTACCTCACCAGTACAAAAAGATGAATAAGGGTAATCCGATTTTAAAGCATTGTTCATTAACGTGGGTAAGACAGCTGAGCAGGCAGAGCATGATCCCCCAGAGGGGAAGGGGCTATGTGTGTGTGTGTGCATCTACATAAGACCTACAGAAAGCCTTGTTTGTCAGACCATCCCCAGAGAGATCAGGAAAGATTGATTGTGGCATGAGCATAAGCCAAGGGAAGGGTGCAGTAAATGAAGCGATCCCCAAAAGAGAACAAAGTATGTGACAACTGGTGGTACGCTGCGATAACCTTGTCTCAACAGTGACGTCAGAAGAGAAAAGCGATGAGAGAGAAAGAGAGAGGAAGAAAAGGAGGAATGGATAAAGAGAGAAGACAGGGTGTGATAAGAGGTGGTAGAGAAAATGAGAGATGAGAGGAAGCAGCTACAGAGAGGGAAAGGCGAGGAAAGCGGCAGAAAGTCACAGTGGGATGATACAGAAAGCAAGGATGAAAAGTTTAGGATGAAGACGGGTTGGGGGTTCAATGAGAAGCCACAGGCCAAACCGGATAGACTTGTGTTATCTCGCCCATGTCATTATTTTGTCATTATGGCAGCCAGCACCTCACTTCATGCATTACTGATAACAGACAAAGGACTCTGAGGTGTTGGAGCAAACACACAGAGCTTAACCAGGAGCGGGTAATATCTCTGGGAAGGCATTAGTTACTTTTACTGTTTGCTGCTTGAAGCTGGAGCAACAACAAAAACAAGCCTGAATATTAGGAATTTTATTAAACCTTGTTTGAACAAATGCTTTTGATGTATTGTGGGGGCACGGTGTTGGACTTCTCCACCCAGGGAACAATGGCCCAACAGAGGTGGTGTCACCGGGGGTTCAGACGGGACAGTAAGGACTATGCGCCTCCCGGGGAGAGGAGTTAATGCCGGGTCGGCTGTGAGAAGGGTATGAGAGTGGCGTGCCGGCACTATGTCATGTTAATGTGCCACACAGGCTTTGTTCTAAACAATGTGTTATTGTCGGAAGGTCTGGGTCTCGATGTGTGGAAAAGATATAAAAGAGGGATGCACAGAGGCCTGGGATGAGCTTTTGCTATACTGTTTTGTTGGAGAAAGAATAAAGTCTTGTGTTGTTAAGTTTGTTGTCTTGCCTGCATCCTTTCCCCACAGTATATACTTTTTACTAGGACCTTCAAATAAACTGACCGTCACAACTATTGTGGATTGTTCCCAAAAAATAATTTAAAAAAGAGGAATTAACTTTTTTATTAAGGGTGCTGCAATTTACAACTAGAAAAGCACTCGGACAGCGCAGACCTCCGCCAAGAGCCACAGTTCCCCCCATACAGTGTTTGTGTGTACGTTTTCAGATTCCTTGACCATGAAAACATATGACTAGCAATTGGATTCACAATGATAGGATTAGTGGTTCAGTCGTTATTCACGAAAATGGCATTTTCCGTAATGGCGCTTTTCTTCTGGACGGTGATCCGGATCACCACCAAAATGTAATCATCTGTAGGATACCCCATTTCTGACAATCTGTGAAAATTTCATGAAAATCCGTCCATAACTTTTTGAGTTATCTTGCTAACAAACAGACAAACCAACGCCGACGATCACATAACTTCCCTGGCGGAGGTAATAACCAATTAGAAGTGAGATACTGATATGGTGTTAAATTCTACTGACCAAAAAGGACAAGACAAATGGCAAGTATATTTTCTTAAGACATTAAGATAAGATAAGCCTTTATTAGTCCCACAATGGGGAAATTCCAGGATTGCAACAGCATAGGGATAGCAACACTCAGAGCAACAATCAGAAGGCAAGAAAAAACAACATCTAGTAAACATATGTCCATATTACTATAAATGTATATATATATAGACACACAGTGCAGAGCATTATGGCTGGTGAATGTGCAGCAGAAAGTCTAAGCTCTCTCTCCGCGGATGCAGCGGGCCAGCTGGAAGTCTTTGGGCATGATGGTGACCCCCTTAGCGAAGAAGAGACCACCAGGTGGGCCTCGCTGGTCTCCTGCAGAGCCATGACGGCGAAGCTCAGGAAACGCAGGACGGTCTTGAAGTCCTGAGCGATCTCCCTCACCAGGCGCTGGACGGGCAGCTTACGGATGAGCAGCTCCGTGGATTTCTGGCAGCGACAGATCTCTCTCAGAGCCACGGGCCTGTGACGGCGAGGCCTCTTCACTCTGCCGGTGGCCGGAGCGCCTCTCCGAGCAGCCCTGGTGGCTAGCTGTCTCCTGGGGGGGGGGGCTTCTTCCTCCAGTAGATTTTACGGGCGGTCTGCTTGGTTCTTGCCATCGCTCTATTATTCTGTCTTATATTTCTTTCACGCCGCCTAAACTCCAGCCCGGCACCCGCGTCATTTTCGCTACAGCTCCCGGTATGTCGAGTTTCCCATTAGCACCGGGCGGCGGCCAAGTGCTAGCTAGCACTAGCTCCTCCCCGCTGTAACGTCTCCCGCTGCAAACCGTGGCTCCGTCCGCCGACCCGGGAGACCCCCGGGGTGATCCGTGCGTCCGTGATATATATACAGAGTGAAAGGTGTAGAAAGAAGGGGGTCAAACAACAAGTTAAAGCAAAACTACTTAAGATTTTCATCTTAAAATAATGTTTTAAAAATGGTACTTAAATTATTTTAAAGGTACATCAACCTTTAGTAGGGCGACCATCACTTCCACCATAACCTTAGCAGGCTCCATCACCTGGAAGAGCACTGAGCAGCACTGCATTTGGGTAGAAACACTCAAAAGACTACAACTGGCACAATTTACGGCATTGTCCCAATAGCACATTATGGGGTACAGTGTTAGTCAGGTTCTAATTATAAGATTAATCTATCTAGCTTAGTAATTTTAAAATGGACGTCCTGGCAGAGCCAACAACGAAACCAAAAATGATCTCTTGGGAGAAAACCAAGACAAAAGAGCAACAGAACTAATCAAGCAAGAGCCTGGACAAGCGTGAATATTGGACCGCCTCAACACTGGCAAGAGCGAAAATAGATAGAAGTGCATTCAGACCAAATGCGAAAGTGCAGTTTTTTCACACCGTGTGATTACATGGCAAGGTTAATGGAAAGCCAACAATACATGCAAATTTGCATCTGAGCGAGTTGCAGAGGTGCAGGGTTGCCTTCATAACTTCTACAGCTCCTTTTTACCTACTGTGGAAATCTCCAAAATGCAGTCACGTTTAGGTTTACAATGTTATCCGGCGGGGCATACAGCCCTGCTTCCTCCAGAAACTGCACCTGGATGATGGTTGTTTACACTGCTAGCCTTCATTAGCACAGCCGTAGCAGGAGTACATGGGTGGATAAACTACAGAGAGCTGCGGGGATCCCGGCCCATCTCTCTGCAGGTGAATAGCAGTCTCATTTGCAAACTAGTTTACGCCACAATACTGATGCTTCTACTCCAGTGACAGCAGAATCTCAAGGCTGATTAGCTGTTGTGAGCTACTCCCTCGGACATGAATGCACAAATTTGCGTGTATTCATGTGCTTACATTGACTGAACATGTTATTTGGTCTGAATGCCCTATTAAGCTGACCCTGCGTTGGATCAACGCAGTTACAATGCTCTCGACACAGTAACGCAATACCCTCCCCCTGTGTCGACGCAGTGGCCAGACAGTTTTCTCCGATATCTTCTTTTTCTCTGTTGCAGTGATCGTATGAAAAGTTTCTTTTTTAATATTTATTCTCTCCAACTCCATCACAATCTGGTCTTGTCCATCACTATTTAATAAACACACGACAAACCCAAATCACTCTGCACATAGGCAGAAAGCCATTTAGGCAACACAACAATGCATTCAAATCAACACAAGAAAAAAACGCTCTTGGCATGCGTTGGTAATGGCATCAACATGACACGGGTGCATAAATCCAGCTTTAGGGCGATGGCAACCTGGCCTTGTTGATCTCTGGTGGGTTTGTGTGTGTGTGTGTGTGTGTGTGTGTGTGCGTGCACGCGCACGTAAAAATGCTTCTGAATTTGTGGGTTTCTTATCCGTTAGCTTGTAAAAAAAAAAAAAATGCACATATCTCATACTGCGACTAATATTTACAAGTAGTAACAGACAGTTATGCTTATGACTTGAGAGCAATTCTTCCATAGTGTTGCTTTATGAAGTAGTGGTTTTATTTAGGCAATGAGCTTTAATGTGTTTTGCTGCTAGTTCATGTAACATGCTCATAAACAAATTTCAAGAACTGCCTGAGAGATTTTTTTCCCTTGTGTCATTATTATGATATCCTAATTACCTCCGCCAAGGAGGTTATGTGATCATCGGCGTTGGTTTGTCTGTTTGTTAGCAAGATAACTCAAAAAGTTATGGACGGATTTTCATGAAATTTTTACAGATTGTCAGAAATAGGGTATCCTACCGATGATTACATTTTGGTGTTGATCCGGATCACCGTCCAGAAGAAAACCGCCATTACGGAAAATGCGATTTTCATGAATAACTACTGAGCCACTAATCCCATCATTGTGAATCCAATTGCTAGTCATATGTTTTCATGGTCAAGGAATCTGAAAATGTACACACAAACACTGTATGGGGGGGAACTGTGGTGCTTGGCGGAGGTCTGCGCTCTCCGAGTGCTTTTCTAGTTTTTTAATACTTCTTTGAACACAGAGTAGGTATAAATGTAGGTATACTGTGAAGCATGCAAGCAGATTATTGTAACTATGACATTTGCTTTGAGAACCTGTGCCACCTTACCACAGTCATTAGTAGCTTGTCAAACCACTGAAGCTTGAGCTCAGCACGAGGCCACATGTCAGGCCTCAGGGCGGTCTTCATCAGAGTAACACATCGGCGGGACAGCAACTCACCCGGACTCCCAGCCACATTTGCGGTTTCATTCACCTAGACAATAAGGGAGGATGAAGAGTACCATCATTATCATTAACAATGACTATGAGCCTTTACATTCAAAGATCACAACCGTTTTCCAAAGAGGAATGAAATCATGCAGGACAAGAGGCAAGGACTGCTACAGCTCAAACAGGAAGGAGGCCATTTTTCAACCACTGGACCCTGTACAACCCTTTAGAGTGACAAGCATCTACACTAGAGAAGCATCCTTGACCGGGACAATGAATCTCCCTCATCTCTGTGTTGGCCTGTAGAAACATAATTCTTCTGCTGGGGTTAATTCAACAGAGTGTGTCTATGGACTGTTCTGTGAGCAGTGAGTGGTCCCCAGTGTTCACACAGAAGGATATTTTCAACAGAGATGGCTGGATGAACAATGAGAATGAAGCTCGGCTCCAAAAGGGTAAGTAAGGAAAAGTCAGGTGAGTGAAATGTTGAAAGTCTATTTCAGGCTTCTAACCAAGGTCACTGTTGCCACTAGACCAAGGGACAGCTGTGCAAGGACACACACAAGGGAGACTGTGTGCACAAATCTATTTAGTGTGTATTTGCCTCATCGAACACATGTTCAGCAGAGGTTTGTCCTTCCTAGGAGGCACCACGGATGGCAGAACTGTTTTACCTGGCATGCAATCCTGATTAGAAAGTTGACAACAGTGTCTGTGTGCTGTTTTTCCACAGGCTTGGTGAGCATGGTCTCCGTTCCTGACAGTGACTGGCTGCGGCCAAACACCTAGAGGAAAAAATAACTACCATTATTTACTATAAAATTACTACTAAAAGTGTGTGTAATAATCTTTAAATAACTATTCCTTCTCCACAAAAATAAAAACCTAAAAATGAACCTGTAATTTGCAACACCTTGCAGAACATTTCATGCTGATAAAGGCAAAATTATCCAAAATTATGCTACAGTCATCTCAAAATGAAAAGCATCATGCTACCAGCTTTATTATTTGGTTGTGGCACCACTGAAATGCTATCCCGTTGCCCAATCATGACTGTTCACCTGTGACACCCATGATACCCACTGAATGTTCAGTCAGAGTAAAGCAAAATTCAGTCCCTCCAGGATTTCGCAATGTTGCGATCGCACCAATTCATGCAAAAATCAGCCAGTCAGCGCAACTATTGCGCGACCTTGCAACTTTGTCCAATCACCACAACTTTCCTGCAATTTTGGCCAATCCTCGTCAACTTCCACCAGTTTCACCAATCAAATTTGTCTCCAACTGGTGCTGAAACGCTCAGTCTAACCAATCAAATGTATCACTGCACCGTGTTCATTTCCGTGTTTACAGTGAGTTTATAGTTTACAGTGAGTAACGGAACACATCAGCAAACAGAGTGTGTGATTTAAAAAAAAAAAAAAAAAATCACCCACGAGGTTTTCAAAACCGTCCCTTCCTCCATCTCCCCCAGCCTGCCCGTGGACGCCTCGCCACGTCTCTGTCCTGACCGCGTGTATGAAGCGCTGAGCTTGTGTTGAAAAACATGCACCTGTCCAAAAGCATCCCGTCACAGGAGCGACCGTGAGGAGAGTACGCTACACTACAGCCAGCGTTTGAACATTTATACATCTTTAGAGGTAAAATCATTACTACATCTGGTCAATGAGCTTTAAAACTGTGAATCTCCGGTGTTGACGGACAAATGCACTGCCCGCTGTAAATGAAAGGTGTGTGTGTGTGTGTGTGTGTGTGTGTGTGAAGAGCGACATGCAGCAGACAGGTAGGCATGGAAAGAGAGAAGTGTCTCTAATTTTTTTTCCAGAAAAACACAGACTCCAATAGCCAATACAGTGCAACAGAATAATTTATTTTTTGCTCTCCGCTTGGTACCAAGTGGTTGGGAACCGTAGGGAGTTTTCAAATGAAGGTGCTGCCAATAATTTTCAAATCTCTACTCCAACATGCATTCAGTGCAGTTTAGTTGTTGTAATGGATATTGTGTTAATGTTTGTATTTGCTGTTGCACAGAAGAGTTTTTCTGTATAGCAGAAGTTTCTGCTTAATTTACAAATCACTACAATAGGAAATTTTTGACAATCCTGAGCTTTTCTTGTATTGTTATACAGAATATCACTGCAGTAAACTGGAAAAAAGCATCTGCTTTAACATTTGGAATTCTTCCCACAACTTTTAGCGCAAAAAACACTCTAAAGACATTGCAACTTTTTTTTTTTTTAAAAAAGCTCCCACGAATTCAGGCTTTTTGGTCCGCAACAATCATAAAAACATCCCAGCAAATCCTGGAAGGACTGAAAATTCAAAACATAGCACTCTGGTTAAAAGTTTTCATTCCAAAATTAAAAAAAAAAAAAAAATGCATTACATTTTAAAATGAGTCTGTCCCACAGAAGGATCAAACTGACAAATTAACAATTTAGATTAAAATTTAAAGTGTTGATTGAACCACATTTGGACACTGGAAAATAAGAAAGATGTTCCACAATAGACACCCAGCAAGAACCAAAAAGAATGTCTTGTCACTTTCCACTGACATCCCAATGATTTCTAAATGAGCTCACTGTGGCGGCAGCACCAGTCGCCGTCCGGAATCTCTTGACGTCCTGTCCCGTACCAGCAGCTTCCAAAGACAGTCCTCTTTTCACCCCTGCCCCACTGGTCCCCTCACCACCAGATGCTGCTTCAGCTTCAGACTCAGGCTGAAAATAGAAGACAGTCCGTTAACAGGACACATGAGCACAATGCTGGTTTGGGTGATGTACGGTTGACTGGACAAAATCTGTTCACCTGCTGGTCTTTGATCCTCTGCAACTCCCACTTGATGATGACCTCAGCCAGGTCCACGGCCAGTTTCCTCTGCTCTATGGTCACACTGGGGGTGAACCCTAGACGCTGCATCGCACTGATCATGTGCTGCACAAGGTGGTGACGGACGGGGTAGTACACCTAGGGGTAAAAAAATAAAAAAGACACCAAATGTTGCACATTTCTTCATTAAATATTTCACTACTTGGGCTTAAGTTAAAAAAAAAAAAAAACAGACATTTGAGTGATTTTACTCTTGATATGTCTTGCAAGTCAAAAAAAAACATGTTACAGGCATGTTAAGAAAAACAAAACTCAATTTTTGGCAGTGTCACTGTAAAGGTTCCATATTATATAAAATTATATTTCTGTGTGTTTTAACTATATAAAATACATCTCTGGGCTACATGTATACTATTAAAATATTAAAATGTTCTCTTCAGAAATACAAACTGCCTTTTTGGGAGGGAGGGGGCTGTAAAACAAATAGTTTCTGGTCTCTAAAACTACATATACTGTATGTCCTTGAAGATGTCAAAACTTAAAATTAATTGCTGGAAAATGCACAATTTAGTATTGTGGAATATATGCAGAATATATACTCAATGTCTTTAATCTGTATTTGAAGTGCTGATGACACGCTTGACTTCCTCTAATTTTTCAACACATAATATAACAAATAGGTTGGTCTGTGCAGTTCTAAGTCAAACAGGCTTTTTTTCACGCGAATATCCGGCATTTTAATGAGCGCCACGTCACCCATTGCGTCAGTGGCTGGAAAACCCCCCGGCCATGCTGTAACGTCATCGACAGAACACAGCACTTGGCTGCCCTTTGTACACACAGGATGGAAGCGGTTGAAAACATCGACGATGGTTCCAGCACATGTAGTCTGGAATTGGTTTGTGTTGTCCAATCTTCAGACAATTATAGTTCCAAAGAATGGGATGACAATGAAGAATCTGAGGTCATCAAACCGTATAGGTTTGAGCCGTGCCAAGCGGGCATTGTGCCAAGCGAGTCAGACTCAGTGACAGTCAGCTGTTCATGTTTTGTGTGCATCATCTGCCATGTTGTCAGCCAGCCAATATTGCCAACACTATCATGACGTGTTAGCCACTCCACACAGCCGTGGTTCTGTTGTGTCCCTTGTAGCGATGTCGGCTCTGGGGCGCAACCATGGTTAGCACGTCTCCTCTCCATGTTCGCTGGGCGATGTCGGCCCCAAACGCCTACTCTTTGTGTTTGTGTATTTTTGTAAGTCTTCACCCTTTGGGATCAGTCTTTATGTTCAATACATGTACTGTGGTGAATCCTACGCATAAATCCTTGTGTAAATCCTCGTTATTTACGCGTAAATCCTCCCTCTCCGGGCGCTCTTACGCAGGGCATGGAGAGGGCGCATGAAATTACAAGGATTTACGTGCAGGGTTCACCACAGCACATTTAATATAGAACGACAGACAATTCCCAAAACGGTGAAGACGTACAAAAAACACACACACTTACTGATGGCGTTCGGGGGCCGGCATCACCCAGAGAACGAATGAGAGGAGACATGTTAGCCACAGGTGCGCCCCACAGCCGACATCGCTTCAAGGACGTACGAGAACCACAGCGAACATGGAGTGACTAACACACCGTGAGAGTGCTGAAAATACTGGCAGACAAACCACACAGATGACTGGCAAACAGCCGCGAAGTACACGCACTGCTGGTGATGGTGTGATGAGAAGCACCTGGACGAGGACCGGGAAACATGATCAGCGGGAGGGGAATCAGCTGGTGATAATGACAGAGGGGACGTGGCCGGACCAGCGAGAGTCAGCACGTGATCAGAGAAAGTAGGTCAAAGCTGTGCATAAATCCATTAATCCTTCCCCTCCTTGCGCACTCCTCCTGCATAAAAGCGCATGAGGAGGCTTATGACAGTTGCAGCTGAAGCGTGTAATGTGGTCTTTCATGGCTTGCTGTTTATCTAAGCCTGTAACAACGCAAAGGCACAGCTGTAAAATTAAAACAAGAAACCAGAGAAACTGAGCTACAAAGCTGCTGTCATTCCAGTCAACAACACCGGAGTCTGTTCTGTCGCTTACATCACGGGGGTGCCGCCTTTAATTCGGTGGGCAGCACCACAGTCCAGTCAGTGGCTGTGGTTTTTTTGATGATAACTAGTTTATGCAGGCGCGGTTATAAATATTACACTGATCATCGACAATGACTTTTGGGTTTACACAACATGCTAAAAAATGTCAAAAACATGTCGTCAGCCCTTTAAGCATATGAATGGTTTGCTGATTTACTCAGAAAATAATTCTCCCCTCTACCAAGCTCATGTGCCATGTTAGGGTTTCTTATTTTCGGTGAATGTACAAACATTTCCTAATGTGATCACTGGCTATTGCTTTGAATACCACAACCTCACCACCGGGTACCAATTTATTTGTTGCCTCAAGTCAGCTGAGTCATGCTGTTACATATTTGTATATCTCACCTACAGAGCATAAAAATACAACTAAAAAAAATACATTTTTAATACACTGTATAAAATATTTTTTTAAACACTGCTGACCGTCCATTCTGGATTTTGGGGACACCACATGCAAAGCTAAATGGGGCACTCAATCATGATGAGACTTTGATTCAGAATAGGCAAACTTAGCCATCAGATTCTCACTTATTCTCAAGGACATGGTGACACACACTTAGCCTCAAGCTTTCACACACTCAAGAGTCACTTAGTTCCCGAAAAACGAACCAGGACTCTCAAACGCACATGCAGACAAGGGAGCGAGAGATGAGATGTCTATCTCGGGGCTTTTGTCAGTGTCAAAGAATATTAAAGCTTCTCATTTTGAGGGTAATTACAGTTGATAGAGCAGGACTTCACAGCCCCTTAATGACAGAGTGGCTAAGCCCTGTCCATCACGTGGGCACGCAGACAAACACACACACACAAATCTCTCCATTTCTTTATCAAACACGCACACGTACAGAGTCTCTCATCTGTCTGTCATTATCTCCTCCCCAGTGTAATTATGCTGATGTGATTACATTAGATTAGTCATCTGGCCCAGTGAGAGCAGCCTGTCAGAGACAGAGGGGGGAGCTGAGGGAAATGTCACTCTTCTGCTAAAAGACTGTCGCTCTCTGACTCGTGAGGCTGTGAAAATCAGCCGAAGGGGGCAAGATGATGGCAAAAATGTTTTTCAAGTTCAACAGGGAAGGCAGACATAAAGCCTAATGATCATTTACCATTATTGATTTGTCTACATGAGAACTTCTGTGACTCTGCCAGTCTTCACAATGAGGGGCGTTTCAAAAGGTTCATCTGCATCACGGTGAAAACAGACTACAGACCGTTAACACCACCACCATGATTAAATCCAGCTTTTTCCAGACTTTCACTCATTAAAGTTATAGCAGCAGCCAATATTAAACTTTAGATAACTACTGGGCCATCCAAGATAATCAAAATTTTAATGATAATTCTCCTTGCCTATTAAGATGTGTCATTTAATTCAAGGCACTCAGAAAATCAGCAAAATTAGCTCAAGTTCCCCTGCAACAAACAGTTGATCAAACTGTATTAAGAGGCAGTTGACCACCCCAATCAAATTTTGTACCTTAAAATTTAATAAAAATTAAAATACAAAACAGTCATTAGACAAAACAGTCAGTATTATTAGTAATTCTTAGAAACATTTACTCTTATGAAGTACTAAGAAAATTCTCGATTACTGTAAATCGCGGGGATGAATCGGCCCCCTCAGTAGAGATCAATATCTTTGGATTGAACACATTTGATGACTGCGGTCTGACAGCAGGAAGTTCTCTTTGGACAATTTCATCCATGTGTGTTTAACACCTGCTCACCCTGAAATGCTGCACAATGAGGTGCAGTATGTGAACCAGCTGTGGTACGGTGTGTCCTTCCTCCACAATGATTTTGCGAGTCCAGTGGGTCAACATCTGGTGGCCGTCTTCCATGCGGGCGGGCACAGCTGGAGTTAGGATGGCCATGGCCTGGCGAACGATGGCCCGGGCCTCCATGGTGTGAGCCTTCAACAAGCTATGGAAGACCTGTACATAGCACATATGTAATACAAAGTACATTTAGCTTATTGTGTTTTCTGACACCTCTACAATACAAAAAAAACCCAAAACTTCACCTGCAGGACAATCTTCTTGTGGATGGCAAACTTTGCAATGATGTGGGCCAAAAGTAAGTGGCCGCTGTATTTGCAGGCAGGATCCACGCAGGCTTTGGGCAGCAGACATGGCCATGCAAAGGTCATAAGGCGACGCAGTTTGCTGTTGCGCGACTTGTTGTTGTCATGAATATGGTGGGGGGCGTGCTCAACTAACAGGGTGGAGAACTGTAAGAGGGAGATGCGCAGCGAGTCCAGCAGTTCGGTCTGCTTATCTGGGTCCAGAACCTTGGAGAAGGAAAGAAATACTGTTAAAGATGTGCAAATACAGCCACAATAATAAAGGAATCATAAATCATTTATATATAGGTTATTAGGCCTTATAAATTCTCCTCCATGGATCACCATCTCCTCGTGGTGGAGGGGGTTTGTGTGCCCAAATTATCCCAGGAGCTATGTTGTCGGGGACAACTTGCCCCTGGTAGGATCTCCCAAGACAAACGGGTCCTGAGTGAAGAGCCAGACCAAGAGGGGTTCAGTAGATCCCTTTGAATAAAGTTTCATCAAGCACCCAGTGTACACAAAGCAGCCACATGGGTCCACCCTCCAGTAGGCTCACCACCTGCAGGAGGGATCATGGCGCTATGTGAACTGAGTGTCTCAAGGAAGGAAGGATGAATGGATGGATGCTTTATAACTTTATAAACACTATTTGGAAAGAAACAGGTTACCATTTCATCTTTATCTCATGTATGTGTTATAACAGGTTATTGAGGATTTATAAAGGTTTACAACCTCATTAATGGGCTAGATAAAAATAAATTCTTTATGAGGGTAGCATTATTTTAAAGTGGTACCACTAAAACAAAGAACACTGAGGTGAGTGAATAAGGAGAGGAGTTTTCAACTTTTCCATATAATTATTGGGGTAGAACCAAATTATGACAAGCCTATCTGTCATCCATGAATATATAACAAATCGTTTTACAACATCTGGATTTCAATAGGAGACTTTCATTAGTCAATACATGTAGTTTCTGCCAAACCAAGTGAAATAATCCTATCAAGTTACGGGGCAAAATTATTAACCGAGGTAAAAATCAAACGTGGAAAGTGAGGGTCTATAACTCCTGCAAAAATCATCTGATTGAAACTGCAATATGTGCATCTTCAGTGTATATCACACCCTGGTACCGAATTTCAAAACATTCAGAACAAAACTGTAGGAACAGTTGATTTCACAAAACGGGTACCTTTTATGGGATGGACGACAGATGGACAGATATCGGCATGATGATCCCCTTTGGTCTTGAGCCAATGGGGGGATTTAAAAAAAAGCCCTCTCACACAATTTGGGATGGAATCACCAGTAGCCCTGCTCCACAATATTAACTCGATACTTGGACCGCAACACCATATCACAATTTTGCGATATCCTATATTGCAATTTCCCATCCTGATCTCTGTCTTGTTCAACCCCTGGCTAGAACTTATGAGTCACGCTGTTGGCATACTGACCTAACCACTGACAGTGAACATTTAGCACCATCTAAAAGAATGAAAAGTCAATAGTTTTTTTTTTATTGTTCTGGTACACAAAAAATGAATTTGTATTTACAACATTTATTTATGCTTTTATTTAAATATTGTGATAAGTTTCTCTGAATTGATACAGTGTCATGGTCACAAAGTAGCACAATACTACACTTTGATTTTTTTAGCCGCACCCCTACACACGATGTTTCAAAAAAAAAAAAAGTGACAAAGTGATTCCAAATATGTTAAATGCAGATCTTCCACAAAATCAAATGCCTTCACCCCTGGCACAAGCACCACCTCTGTTGAAAGTTTCCTGACAATCCGTCAAATAGTTTTTGCGCAATCTTGCTAACAGCCAAACTGCAATAAAAACAGAACCTCCCTAGCAGCAGTAATGACTACCTGAATCCTCTTAGAGGAGGTACAGAAAGGACAACATATACAGTGAGTGAGGTGAGTGGAAATGCATTTTAACCAGCCTGTAGAGCAGCCATTAGATCGGGTGGTAGTCAGTGATGAGATCTGCCAAAACACAAACTCACTGACCTTTAGCCTGGTCACACTGACATTTAAACCAGCAATTATCCTGTGGATTGATCGATGAAACGTGATAAAAGAAAAGAGTGATAGATGGGTAAGAGAAAAAAAAAATCAAAGAAAGATAGAAAAGACAATGGCAGAATTCAGCTAATCAAATATATCAAAAGGAGAAATTTAGTGGATGATAACTTGCTATTGGGAAACAGACTTATTGGACATTGAAGAGCACATGCAGAAGATAATGAAATCAGAATGTCAACGCTAATGCTGATAAATGATTTCAAATAAAGCCTGTGAATATGTGAATGTGTTTCCATTTGTACCTTAGTAATGAAGACACTGGTAATGCTTTCAGGGTTGTCTCCTTCAGGGTTGGGCGGCCCAAGGAGCTGCTCGCCCTCTCCCTTCTCAAAGCTGTACAGGAAGGCTGGGTTCAAGATGTGCTGCAGTACCTGTGGAAAAAGGAATTCGAGACTTTTAACCTCTTTTGACAAGACGGTAATGAAGGTCCATGCTGATGGCAAACCTTAAAAATAATCTAATGAATAAAATCATTTGGTGCAGTCTTTCTAAAGTTACTCAAAACTTAAACAAGCACCCCTTCTGTTGTCAAATTAAGAGATACATCCTATTTTAAAAATCAATTCTAAAGATAAATGGCGCAGACTTTTTAGATTTATTATTGCAATAGAAAAACAGGAAGGTACACTGATGTCAAATGTGGCAAAAAACTTGATAAATGGCCTCACATTTAAACAAAGAAAATTTTCAAAGCACCATTATATAGTCCCTTAACTAAACCATAAGCATTTTTTTAAATCCATGTCCTCAGTGAGGAACTATTAAACAGGACTTTTGACAGAGACGGAAAACGAAGGCTTGATTAGATTGTAAAACGCAGAATAATCCAACCACAGTGCAGCTAACGACTGCATTTATTAAAGAAGCTGATAACTACTGATGAACACCCCGTTCAATCCATCACTGGGGAGGACAGGGCATCGCTCAGTGGAGAATGAGCTGTGGCAGCATATGTTCCATCGACGCCATTAGCACAACACTCACGTGCACTTTCAGCAATGTACACGGATGGTTGATAGACACGCACGCACGCACGCACTGAAATGAAAACAGAGACCCCGTTCCTTAGTCTCATCTGTTCCCATTAATTCTAAGCTTCTCTGATATCAATCACTGTAAGATAACAGCTTTAAGAGCACATCATCTGTGTATTAGTGTGCGATTTCTAGGCAAGTAGCCTAGATCTCTTTCTGCAGGTGTCTTAAGCTTTCTTTCAACTGCTATTCACGTGTAACAAGTCCACACATGTGATACAAAGCAGATCCTGTGTGAGGAAGAATGCAATAACAAGGAGACTGTTATGCCGCCATATTCACCCGTTGTGCAGCTAAGTGTGAATGAGCCCACTTAAGAAGTGCAAAAGGGAAAACCTGATGGGGAGAAGAGTGCCAGCATCTTATTTTAGCTCTGAGAAATCTAAACCCTCATACTTGGGTGACATATGCACATAACTGTATTTTCATCTAATCCAGCTAAAGTGCCTTAGCTATTAGGTGCAGCTGTTTATACAAGTTCACTAAAATGTGTGTTAATAGAAAAGCAGCAGCTTTCGACAATAGTTCTGGTTAATACTGTACATTACGAGTGTGAATATAAAAAAAAGCATAGAAAACCAGAATGTTCTTAGACAGCACATACCTCCACCAAGCTAGATTCAAAGCACATACAAAGTGTCTGCAGCACAATTTGTGGCTTCCTGCCTTTTGTCTGGTGCTGCCTAATGGGTGTCGTTTGTCAGCAGGTAAAGTGATGAAAATGCTCCAAGTAGAGGGAACTTAAACCCATTTAATTTTTTTAAGAGGTTAAAATTCTACAAATATTACTACCGTCTGTCTCCAACATTGTGTTTCCTGTTGACTGAGGTGTGCATAGTGTATGGAAAGCCATTTAAGTTTTTATTCTAAAGCTGCACCATCTGTGGTCACAGTAAAAAAAAAATTCAGAGCCCAAGGTCAGCAGTGAATCTGGCACTCCTCAAGTCACTGCACCCCACCCCAAAAATAAAAAGACTTAAAAAATATAAAAAATAAATGCACTTTATATTGCTAGTTTTAGAAGCTGTGCTCTCCATTTAAGACTACTATTTTTTAACCTTTATTTTAAGAAGTCAGACTGAAATGAGAGTACGTTTCCCCATTCAGAAACCATTACATGGAAATTTATACATTGAATATATTGCAGTCTATACCATTCACATCTATCCCCCCAGGTGCAAAGCAGAACGCTTCAGAAACTCCTTTGTGTCCACTGCCGTTCGACTGCATAATAGGGCTGCAACTCATTATTTTGGTAGTCGACTAGTCTAACAACTATTTTTTCGATTAGTCGACTATTCACGATCATTTCTGTCATGTCCATCATCTCTGCCTCCTACTGACACGGCTCCTGTCCGGGGCTCCAGTGCACGTTTAACTTCACCTGTTTAAGCCTGCACACCTGTAAAAATCACTTTGCCAGTCTCTGCCTTAATATAACGTAGCCCATTATAAAAAGTTCCCATAGCTAAATAGAATAATGACCCATGAAACAAGTTGGAAACTTGAACTTGACAGCTTAATAAAAAGTGGAGCAACAATTAAATAACAGAACTTAAAATGCTGTCTTTTAACCCAAAAATGAAGTGCAAAACCGCAAATAGCAGCTTCTGCAGCACCATGGAAAGCTGTTGTCGCTCTGCATGTTCAAAACAAACTAGAGTAATATTCAAATCCATAAAAGTAAAAAAATAAATTAGTCCATCTTATTAAAACCTTTATGGGTCTTCTTCCAGTCCAAAATAACAGTTTGCAAGTCCTTCAAGTTACAGTGCAGGAATGTGAGCCTTCACTACGCATACAGTGAAATATTTCAGCCGTTTTAATTTATTTTTGATGATTATGGTTACAGTTTTTATAAATTAAATTACAAATCATGGTATTGTAATTTACTGAGATGCACTAATATTCAGAATGAGGGCTGATATTGCCACGACAAAAAGAGGGAAGGTAAGAGAGTAAGCCATTCCTGTAATTCACTAATTTAGTGCACTTAACACATTAGCCAGCAGAACTGAAATAGCTCAGCTGTCAGCAGGCATCATCGAAGAGACTTTATTGTCGGACAGGTAAACTAACAAACAGCACATGCTAACAGTTTAATCAGTTATCTAAAGCTGAGACAGTCGCTCATTGGAAATAAGTGCTAACTTTACTGGCTAATCTTACCAGTGCGGTGTCTAGAAGTGACCCAACTTCAACCATTCATCACTGGGATGGAACGGAGCAGAGACCCGCTGACAGGTGGCCGAGATGGTGGACAGAGCAGAGGGAGGAGGGGAAGGAGCATGGATGCGTCACTGTAGTGCTGATATGACATGACTGCTTTATAGAGTTTGCATTTAACTTGTTTCATTTGTTTATTTTCGGTAAAATGCTCCCAAACTTTGGAAAGTTTTGGCTCTTTCTCCATGATTTTCTCTCTTCTGTGGCGCCATGATGTGCTCCTCTCCTCCTTGGCTGGAACAGTTAAACTGTAAATCTCCGTGGCATGCATATAAACTTAAAAATTAAACAAGCCGTTGACAAAAATCTGCGTTGACAAATTTTTATGATCGACAACGTCAATGACGTCGACTAATCGTTGCAGCCCTACTACATAACAGCAAGAGATACAGCCTGACACAGCACTGACAGGCCCCTCACACCCGCACTGACAGTCATTCGACTTGGAGGTTGGATTTCTTCTCGTCTGTTGAGTCAGTCATCATTCTTTCCATCATTTCCCTAGAGAAAATGTTAATGCACCTTACCCTTGCACCTTGAATATCCTATTTTTGTGAACATGATGAACTGATAACTACTGTATGTGTCACCATATTTCACTTGCCATGTTGACAAGCCCAACTGCCACGCTGGCCTGCATCTTTTCATTATCATACAATGTATGTGCTGTCTTAGTGTCAAGCATCCGATAGACACCTCGCACCATCACCCTGGATTTACACCGACTCCGGATCCGGTCCGTTACGGCTGCAATCCGGATTCCACAGCATATAGTTCCCCATTCTCGTCCATGTTCTAATTCCCACCTGTTCCAGACCATTGTAGAACGAATCCGGCTCGCTGGACTTGGATCACTAATGAAATGCAACAAGTCTATTTTTGATGGATGCCGGATCCAGTCCACAAGGAAATGCTGCAGTATCTCATGGTATGTAATAGCCGTTTGTTCATTTAAAACAATCGTCCATCATTTTCTCAGGTCTACTCCTCCACCACTGTGTCAGAGAAGATAAAAACTTTGATATAACATACAAACACTTCAGTAGAATTAAAATTAACTGGCTACTTACGTATTATTTAGAGCACAAAAATCCAGGTGGAGAGCCAGTACATCACGCTTCCTTGTTGTTACCACGTGATCACAATCGGTTCATCTTGGTCTCGTTCAGGTCTTTCTCAAGATCTTGCATTATTTTATATAATTCTCACACATACATGCATTTTGAACTCTGCTCTGATCCATGCCAGCTCAAAGCACAAACGGAGTGGATGGGGATCGCCACAAGGCTCTGTCCGCACTGCATCAGGAATCAGTGCAAATCCAGGGTCAGAGTATTGCTATGACTGTATCAGTTGTATTGTTCTCTTGCATCATCGTAACACTGATACTACTGTAACTGTGGTCTTGTTTCTTTTAGCTTAATATTCATATATTTAACATTCTTATTGCTTCTTCTGTTACATCTGCTGTCTCTGACTTCCTGCTGATGTAACACCTGAATTTCCTCCATGGGGATGAACAAAGGATTATTTTATCTTATGCTTCAAATTATAGTACAATATTAATTTTAGGCCATACCACCCCCAGCACCAATTTATTTGGGTTCCACTCCTAAATCTAATGGTTTCTTCTCTAGTCCATCCTCCACCTTTCCACCAAATTTCACTGAAACTGGCTCAATGGTTTTCTTTGTGCACCTCTGCCAATACTCAAGCATCAATATAAATCCATAAACATATTAAAAAAAACCACTGGTACTTCCGGTTATGGCTGCCACGTAAGACGGACGTGTTTCATTCTGCTCTGCTCCTGGAGAAAAAAATCGGCAAATAACAAAAAAAAAAAATGCACTAAAAACACCAACAACCACCAACAAAATCAAGTCTTCAACAATGCTCCTCTGTTTAGTCTAGACAATCCAATACATTAGTATACTTATTATGTTCACCAGTTTGGAATTTACAAGGTCCACACACATCATTCACCTTCTTCTTCAAGAGTTATGTTTAAATTTTTTACATAATCAATAAAAGGTCTCCATATATTCTCAAACACAATTTCCTTTGATTTTAGTATATATGTTATTCTTTCTAATGGAAGGTTTGTTAACATCTGTCTTAACCACTGAGTCACATCTGGTCTATGAGTCTTTTTCCATAATAGTGCAATACATTTTTTGGCATTAAGCAAACTGAGGTCTATGAATGTTCTTTCACTTTTATTAAAATTATGCTTTTCTGGGTACAGACCCAACAAAAACAGTTTAGGATTCAATATGATTTGTTTTGAGATTATTTTTTCAATTGTTACCCTCACCTCTTCCCAAAACATTCTTATTAATCTACATTCCCATAAACAATGAAATAGGGTTCCTTTACTTTCCATGCATTTTGTGCATGTATCTGGTATATTTTTGTTATATCTATTTAACTCCTCCGGTGTAACATACATCCGCATTAACCATTTGAAATGTATCAATTTAAGGCGTGCATTTATTGATTTGGTTTGAGCTTCTGTACAAGCCAATTCCCATTGTTCCTCTGAAATTTCAATTTGCAGATCTTCTTTCCAGTAGTTTAATCTTTTCAGTGAATTTTCACTTGAAGATAGTGTCAATGAGTTATAAAACTCTGAAATAATACCCTTTCTTTTACTATCTTTCATCATCATTTTTTCCAAGGATGAATAAATAGGTCGAGTGAGAGCTTTATTTTGATTTGATCGAATAAAGTTTCTAAGTTGAAGATATTTAAAAAAATGTGTTCTATTGAGATTAAATTTGATCCTCAGCTCTTCAAAAGACATTATGTTGTCTGCACCTGGCAAATATAAATCCTGAATCTTTTGTATCCCTTTTAAATTCCATACTTTAAATACAGCGTCCGCTCTCCCTGGTTTAAAATATTGATTACCCCATATTGGACTAAATTGTGACAATAACTGTGGTTCTTTTAAATAGTTTTTAGCTTCACACCATATTTTGATCATATGCTTTACAAATGGATTTTTAACTTGTTTTTGTAATTTTTTTGCCGAATCTGAGTATATGAATATGGGAAGAGGTAAAGGTAAATTGTATGATTCCATTTCAGTCCAGTGAGGGAGATCATTTGATGAAAAATAATATGTCATAGACCTCAGTTGTGCCGACCAATAATACAACATAAAATTTGGACATTTCAGACCTCCACGATCAAATGGTAAATATAATAAAGACAAACGTAATCTAGCCCTCCTGTTGTTCCATATAAATTCCACTAACTTTTTTTTTATTCTTGAGAATAGATCTAAAGGTGGTGATAAGGGAATGTATTGAAATAAATAAAGTATTTTAGGTAAAATATTACTTTTAAGTATATTGATTCTCCCGATCATCGACATTGGTAGTGACATCCATCTCTGAGTTAACTCACTGATATCTGACATTAAGGCTTCATAGTTGACACTGGCGACTGATTCTAGCTTAGGCATAATTTGGATTCCTAAATATTTAAACTGATTTACAACATTGAATTGATTTACCTCAGGGGCTGGGTAATTTCTCTGGGTCTCATTTAGCATTAATATTGAAGATTTAGTTTTATTTATTTTATATCCTGATATTTCCCCAAAATTCTTTATTAAATTCAACAAGGATGGAATTGATTTTTTTAGATTCGACATAAACAAAATTATATCATCGGCGTACAGGGAGATTTTATGTTCTGTTGGTCCAACTTTAATTCCATATATTTGTGAATGTAAACGTATCGCTATCGCTAAAGGTTCAATTGCCATAGTAAACAGTAAAGGTGAAAGTGGACAGCCTTGTCGACATCCTCTATTGATTTTTATTGGTTTTGAAATATTGTTATTTGTTAGGATTTCTGCTGTAGCATTATTGTATATTATTTGAACCCATTTTATGAAATTATTTCCAAGTCCAAACCTTTGTAGGACTTCAAAAAGAAAGGGCCATTCAACTCTATCAAAGGCCTTTTCGGCGTCCAATGATAGGAGAGCTGTATCCGGTGCTTCTTTATTAAAATAAATAATATTAAATAGTCTTCTTACATTATGGAAGCCTTGTCTACCCTTTATAAAGCCATTCTGATCTCGATTAATAATATTTGGTAAAATTTCTTGTATTCGTCTTG
The DNA here is from genome assembly GCA_020510985.1 of Pholidichthys leucotaenia. Lineage (NCBI taxonomy): Eukaryota > Metazoa > Chordata > Actinopteri > Cichliformes > Pholidichthyidae > Pholidichthys > Pholidichthys leucotaenia. The sequence continues at coordinate 437,617,417 of CM035836.1, read as the reverse complement.
CTAAAATTTTACAGATTATCTTAAGGTCGGCGTTTAATAGGCTTATTGGTCTCATATTTTCACATTTATTAGAGGGCTTACCTGGTTTTGGCAGCAGTATAATTAAGGCATTATTTATGTATGATGGTAAATTATTATTTTGAAATGCTTCTAAAACCATTTCCAAAAAAGGTTTTATTAATTTATTCTTAAATTTTTTATAAAGGTCAACTGGAAGACCATCTGGTCCTGCACTTTTTCCTGATTTCATATTATCAATGGCTAGCCCAACTTCTTCTTGACTAATTTTAGACTCCAATATCTCCCTGTTTTCATTTGGAATACACGGTATAGATAGTTCGTTCAAAAACCCATTTAGTTTTGTTAAATCAGGTTCATTTTTGGTATCATATAATTTTTCATAGTAATCTCTAAAGGCTCTATTAATTTCTAAAGGATCTATAACTACCTGTCCATTACTTATAATACTGGTAATTGGTGTTTTAATTTCCAATTGTTTAATCTGCCATGCTAATAATTTTCCTGATTTTTCACCTTGTTCATAAAAAGATTGTTTCAATCTTAGAAGACTCGAGGCAGCTCTATTCGCTGATTTTTTGTCGTATTCAGCTCTCAAAATCAGTAATTCATTCTCCAACCTTGGGTCACTTCCTGCATACACTTTTTCCTGAAGATTTTTTATTTTATGTTCCAATTTAGCTCTCTCCTCTCGAGTCTTCTTAGATTTTGATCCTGTATAACTAATAATATGTCCCCTAATAAAAGCTTTGAAAGCCTCCCACTTTACACATGCTGATGTTTGTGTAGTATTGATGTCAAAGAACTCGTCTATCTGTTTTTCTATATACTTGACAAATTCCTCATCCTGAAGCCATTTATGCTGAAATTGCCATCTACCTGATTCCTTTGTCAATTTTTTATCTACATATATTAGACAACAGGGTGCATGATCAGAGATCACGATGTTATCATAAAAGCAGTTTTGAATCTTGGACCTTAATTCTGTGGAAATCAAAAAATAATCTATACGTGAGAATGTCTTGTAGGTACTGGAATAACAAGAATAGGCTTTAACTTGTGGTTTCATTTCTCTCCATATATCTAACAATCTCAATTCTTTCATAAAATGATTAATAGTCATCCTACATCCAATGTGCGTACAGTCCAGTCCTGTTGATCTATCCACACCTGGATTCAATGTACAATTAAAATCCCCTGCTATTATATGTTGCCCTGTAAGTGATGATAAGATGAGAAATAAATTAGCAAAGAACTTCTGATCATCTATATTGGGACCATATAAGTTCACAAGATTTATATTTTCTAATAGCAAAGAACCTTGAATGATTACATATCTTCCAAATTTGTCTCCAATTACATTTTTCACTTGAAAAGGAACTGATTTATGTATGAGAGTCATAACTCCCCTGGCTCGGGATGAAAATGAAGAGGTGAATACACTTCCCTGCCATCTACTCCTAATTCTTTTAACATCCTCCTCTATCAGATGAGTTTCTTGTAAAAACACAATTCTTGAACCCATGTCCTTTATTTTATTCATAACTTGTTTAAGTTTTTTTAAATTTTGTAGACCTCTGCAATTCCATGAAGTTAAATTAAGATTAACACTTTGGTCCATGATCAATAGAGAGTTTAGGATTACCTTGCAGTGTAAACATGCTCATACAGAGAAGCAAAAACATGAGTGGTTGAACATTCATCCTACAAACTACACACAAACAAATTTCCCCTTCCCACACTTGTGGCAAACCCCCCAAAATCAAAAGAAAAATTCTGTCTCCCGATATAGCCATCGACCGTTCCACACCCACGGGGAACAGCCTAAGCCACTCCTTCTTCATCCTCCCAATCACCCTAACTCTACTACTTTTAATGACGTAACATTAACTCTCCTCTGTAGTTTTCCAACTTAACTCCAAAATTTTTAACAACTTTGTACATCAGTTTTTTTTTTTTTTTTTTTTGTTTTGTTTTTGTTTTGTTTTTTTAATATATAATACAATCTATATTTTGTAAACTTACTATTTACTTCAAGTCAGTCAGATGCCTGTGCAAATGCTTAATTATTCTACCTTATATTTTGTTCATGCTTAGCTCCCACCAGTCTCTTCTTCTTCTTTGATCTTCTTGATGAACTCCTGCGCCTCCTCTGGGGTCTTGAAGATGTGGGTTCTGCCCTCATACGTGGTCAGCAGTCTCGCAGGATAGATTACACCATGACGAATCCCAAGGTTGCGCAGCTCCTTACGTACGGGATCAAACTGCTTCCTCAATTGCTGGATTCCTGTGGCCAAATCTGGGTAGAACCGCACCTGCTGGTCCTGGTGTTTAATCTCTCCTTTAGCACGTGCAGCGTTGAAGATCTTCATCCTGTCTCTGTTGCTAAGAAACTTCATAATTAAGGTCCTCGGCGGTCCCTTATCTCTCCGTGGGCCAATGCGATGTGCTTTTTCCAGAACCACTGCTGATTGCAACTCCTCGCTGCCCAGCACCTCCGGAATCCACTTTTCCAGAAAGGAACATACGTCCCGACCTTCTGATTCCTCTGGAAGACCCACCAGCCTCAAATTATTCTGTCTCGACCGAGATTCCAAATCCAAAATATTATCTTCCAGAGATTTATTTTTTTTTTCCAAAGTGCGCACCTTTAATTGAAGACGGGTGACGTCATCTTCAGCACTAGCGAGACGGAGCTCCATCTGCGCCGTTCGTTCTACACAGTCACCCAATTCCTTTCTTATTCCTTCCAACGCTGTCATAATCCCATCAAATCTAGAGGAAAAGTCCGCTCTCATTGAACTCATGGCAGCCATCAGCGCATCTGCGCCATTCCCCGCAGAAATCGCACCGCCGCCAGCTTCCTCCGCCATATATGGAGCCTTGTTTGCTGCGTCACAGACCTGAAAGTCCGTTAATTTGGACTGTTTCGGCGGCTCGCTTTTTCCTTTTCCTGGTTTTCCAGCCTTAGGCTTCGCCGACATATCCTCGCTCAAATGCTGGGATACGTTCTGTCCCAAATGAGAGAGTTATTTGCCGATTTTTTTTCTCCAGGAGCAGAGCAGAGCGAGACACGTCCGTCCTACGTGGCAGCCATAACCGGAAGTCTTGTTGGTGTTTTTTAGTGCATTTTTTTTTTTTTTGTAGTACTTTAGTGTTAGTGTTTGATTGTTTGTATCATGTTTGTTTAAAAAAAAAAGGTTCAATAAAGACATTGTGGAAAAAAAAAAAAAACACTGGTGGCGGTAACAACTATAATACTGGTAAAATCATTTCACAAACTTGACTGGATCTCAGAAATATTTCTTTTTCCACAAAGGTCAATAACATCCATGTTTATACAGTAGTTTGATTCTGGTCCACGGGTGTTAACTTTAAAGTTGATGAGATTGAAGTAGTTCAGCATCTCGACACATTTGGTTGTTGTGGAAATTTCTGCTAAAAAGTTCATTGTGGCAGCATCCAAAAAAAGAAAAGCTAGACAATCTGAAACATTTACCTCATAAATTATATACGTTTTTGTTGGTCCCAGATTGATTTCATACATAATTAAGCACTTTCTGGACAGAAAAGAAAAACAAAGCTAGTTACTGTAAAAACTGTTCCGAGTAAAACAAAAGAAGCGACAACAGCAGCAGTAGCAGCAGAAGCTTGGGGTCAGTCTGTGATACCATAAATGATTCATTGCTGCTGTCCCACCCTGCTGTCTCTTTCCTTCTCCCTCTTTCACACTCCTCTTCTAGACCTTTGCAATCCAATATAAGAACCTGAGTTTCTAACTCCAAGACCTACTACTGAAACACGCACACACACACACAGAAAGTTTCCTGTGATAAATGCTAAAGGCAATTATTTAAATGTCAAAACAGGGAACACCCCACTTCATCTCATTCCTCACTACTAATCCAGTGATCAACAAAAACAGTGGCACAGAAATACATCCTGGCTGTCAGTTTTAGTCTGTGCCTCATGCACAGCTAGCATCTGCTGCTCACCAGCGGAGGACAATTAAGGCAAAAACAACAATGGGAATAAAAATACTGAGGAGGGGCTGCAGCACTGCTAGACACAGGACTCCAGCTAAGAAGTTAAATGCAGCATTTTCTCAACAATACAAGAGAAACTAGTTAAACACGGTGATATGCCTTTGTTTAGACTCATTACCAAAATGAGCACAAACAATAAGAACAAGCAGGGCCAAGAACATTAAAAAAAAACCTCCATATGACCTTGGATTTGGGACCACAGCAGCCAGTTTCTTGTATTTCTGTGCACCTACAGCTGTGTGTTCCTGCCACAGTCATTTGGCTACCTGCTACTATGTGCCAGGGTATGCCTTCCCTCCTGACCTGTTTGTTCTTAACAGCAGCACAGCTGCCTCACTGTGCCAGAGTATGTGCCTGTTACAGCTGTTCGAAATATGTGTTTTGCAAGTGCCCAGCTGTCTGTGTGTGTGTGTGTGTGTGTGTGTGTGTGCGTGTGCACGCACGCCTCTCTCTCTCTCTCTCTCTCTCTGCATAAACGCCTGCATTCAGAAAGGGAGCTTAATTAAAAGTAGCCCAAAATACAGTACTGCTTGCGGTAGCAGGGCAGGTAGAGGGGTCAGAGGCGCTCATCCGTGAGCCTCTGAGGGTCTGGGAACACACAAAATGACCTTCCCTAATATGGTTAACTTCTGGTAAAAAAAAAAAAAAATAAAAGTCACACAGAAGACTAAGTGAACCATGGAGATGCTGGAAAAAAATACAGTTCTGGTAAGGGCTACGCTAACGTGTAGATCCAAAGCATTAATGTAAATTTACAATTACAAAAAATGAATACTAGGAATAATAGTGTGCTAACGTAATTTATTTCGGTTAAACGGATTTTAGAAATTTAACACAAATTATCACCCCCACAGCACTTCCTGTTATAGCAGAACTCACAGCCAGGAGTTAACACCCATCCAGACAGTCTTTGGCGCTGTACACACTGAACACTCTGCACATGTGTAAACGCCACCATTTTATTTAATTCTGGGTGTTCAAATTGCTGGAGTATTGCTGTCATTATGTGAACATTTGAACTGTACTGTATGTTAGACATTAAAACAAGTGACAGCATGGAATGCTAACCGGAAGTTAGCGCAAGAACACATTATGGGACACTCCTCATTTTATTTCATTCTGGGTGCGCATATCAGTTTGCTGGAGTATCGTAGTCATACTATGTGGACGTTTGGATCATAGCTTACATTTAATTACACACTGAAACGAGCTACCGCAGTGAATGAAACTCACAATGTCACGTAAACGTCTTCTCAGCGTGTGTCAATACCGCTGCCATATTGGTACAGCATTCCAAAGCTCAAATCAGTCATTCAGATCAACGAAGATGCTGGATACAGCTTTTGTAAAACGGACAAAGAAAATTAAAGAACAAGGCATAAAATTTCCTAGGTGAGATTTTACTATTGTAAAAATGCTCTGAAATAAATATGTAAGGATTTAAATATGAAAATGTGGCTCCTTTAATTGTTTGTTTGGTACAGGTGCTCTCTAATCAGAGCCAGAGGCTGTAATCATAGCTATCAGACAGAAAGGAAAGTACTGAGTTTGTTTGTCTTTGTTCTGAGCGTCCTGTATCTTCTGCCGGAGGGGAGGGGGGGAGAAAAGGGGGTGTCCAGGATGTGAGGGGTCTCTGATTATACTCTCAATTTTTCTCTGGAGTCTGTCAGTATAAATGTCACTGACAAGGGGTAGGTGCTGTCACGATCACCCGCTCTGCTGCTCTCACCACCCCCTGCAGGTCTTTTCTGTCCTCCACAATACAGCAGCCAAACCACACTGAACAGCAGTAGGTTAGGAAGCTCTCACTGGTGGAGCAGTCAAAGTTAATCACCAGGGGTTATGGTAGATGGGCTTGACAGAGCTTCCTGAGGAAGTACAGTCTTTCTCGTGCCTTCCCCACCTGGTGAGAAATATCCGTGGACCAGGTGAGGTCAGCCAAGAACTTGAAGCTCTTCACCCTCTCTACCTCCTCTCCATCGATATAGAGGGAGGAGTGCTCCGTTTGTTTGGATCTCCTGAAGTCCATTATCATCTCCTTGGTCTTGGATGTATTCAAGTTCAGGTTATTATCATACCATCGCTGCAGATAATGGACCTCCTCTCTATAGGCTGACTCATTATCCTTAATCAGTCCTATGATGGTGGTGTCATCAGCAAATTTGATGATAGTGTTGCTGGTGTGGATTGGAGAACAGTCATGTGTGAAGAGGGAGAAAAGAAGGGGGCTGAGGACACAACCCTGCAGTATGCTGGTGTTCAGGATAAGAGTGGAGGAGATGTGGTCTCCTGTCCTGGTGTTCTGGTGTCTATTGCTGAGGAAGTCCAGTATTCAAGTGCACAGTGAACTACTCCGTGTCATGAAAAGGGTTGATGTCTCACCCCCGTTCAATGATCTGTGGCTGTAGTTTCCTGATTGTTAATTATTCCCAGCTGGCAGATTATTGGAGCCTCTGAGCCTGGGCTCCCTGCCAGTCTACAGCCATGCCTCCTCCTCTCCCTGCCAGGCATTCACCAGCCGTTTGCCATCACCTTTTGTGTTTCCACACATATATTCATTCTCACTTACATACGCGCACACATACACGCACTCACATGCATCATTCAGCAGACACACTGGCACGCTATCACACATACACTCACGCACTCTCAGTCTCACCGGCTGCCGCCACGCACCTGTATCCACTTGTCACTCACTGGTACTCAGGGTACTTATGGGTGACAGTGTGAGCAGTCTGTGTGGCGGCGTTAGTCTACATTTGATGTCCAGGCTCCTCGTTGTTGGTTTTTCCTCTTTTTGGACGAGTGGTATTGTTGTTTCCAGAGCCCAGTTGGGCTCCAACACGCACATAAGTCTTCCTCCTCTCATTATTAATTACTGCCCTTCCTCTCTGCTTCAGTCCCACCTGGGAGCATGTGGGGCATCTCTCCTCCAACCAGCGGAGTTTGTAGCCGGTCATCTCATCATTATTACTCATTTTGGACTGTTTACATGGACACTTTGTATGTATGTTTTTCTGTTTAATAAACACATTCACTTCACCAGCGGTTGGGCTCGTACCAATTCCTTTGTGCCCTGCGCAATTAAGCAGCATACATGACAGTACGCCACCACCACAGTTGAGCCCAGCAGTGAAGTACGTGTTGTTTTTTCTCCGTTTGCGTTTTTTTCTCCCTACCTGCTGCTGGAGTTATCATGGATTACTGGAGCGATGCGGAGCTGCATGGTCTGGCCCGTTTGGAGGACGCCTTCGCTTCTACACAGGGGCCATGTTCTCGCGAGGCTGTTCTTGCCACTCAGGACACTGCAGCGGAGGTGTTGGAGGAGTGTCCTGATCTCTTGTTTTTTCCAGAATTGGCTGACATCCTTCATTTCATCCTCGCGCTGCGTGAAGGGGAGCCCGGGAGGGAATCGTCAGCATTGGAGCTGCCCCCGACATGGAAGAGGCATTCGCGTCGGCAGAAGCCTCCCTCCTCCCTCAGTTCTCCCGCTCCAGCCAAGCCCTCGTCTCCAGAGCTCGGGGCCACACAACCCCCGGGAAGTCTGGAGGAATGCAGCCTGGCCATCCAGGCAGACACTGACCATCTTATAGAGGAGGAACGGGAGCTCCTATCGGAAAACGGTTCCACTTTATCCTCAGATGAATGGGAGAAAGACTGGCTTTGCTGGCGGAAATGGATCGCCATCTGAAGGAGGAGAGATTGGCGGCCACCTTTTCTTCTCCAGCGCCATTCTGGGAAGCTTCTCCGTGGCCTATGGAGGAGTCCAGCACCGCCACAGCCATAGAGGAATTTTGCCTCACTAGCTGCAGCAGGAGACATCTTAAACCAGGAGAACAGGCAAGTTAACTTTCCATTGGTTTCTAAAATTGTTGAAAATTCTTGCCTGATCCCTGGTAGAGACTCTCTGGGACTGCAGTCCACAGAGATCTCTCCACCTGCTGCAGCCAAGAACAGCTCACCAGTCCTCTCCATGCTCTCTCCTTTCTCCTCTGAATATACGCCAGCGCAGAACCGCCGGGACCAGGAGGAGCCTGAGGTCCAGGAGGATCCTTCCCCCACAGCAATGGTGAGCCAGACCCCAGCCATCACACCGGAGGAATCTCCTGCATGGAATACACAGGCTGGGGCTACCAAGACTGCAGAAACCATCACGCCTGCTGCAGAGGCCACCGCAGCAGAGTCAGCACCTGAACTGAACCTCCAGGAGGCCGAGCCCGTGGGAACATCGCCCGGATCGTCGGAGTCTTGGACGGCGGTGGAGCTTGAGCTAAGGCAAGTGCTCTCCTTTGTTTTCTCCTTTCCATGTTAGAGCATTTTTGCCTGGCTCTAGGTGAGGAGCCGGCTGTAGCCGCACGCTGCACCTGAGCTCACCTCGCCGGGCTCTGCCGCTGCCGGCGACCCTGACCCTTCTTCCTCTCCGTCCTCTTCTAGGGTCGCCGGAGAGAGTTCCACGCCACCGAATGAGTCCAAGGACCCAGGCTCGCCACTGAAGGTCATCGTGGCTGCTGCCGCCCCTGCTAAGCTCACCATGGGTCCAGCTTCCCATCTGTCGGAGGCCGTGGTTTGGGTTCCGTCTCAGTCCAGGTCTCCGTGGGTGCGGTGCCTCAGCGTGGAGCCAACGTGGGTGCCCGTGATTGATCGCCTTCTGGCTTGGGTGCTCATGCGGGTCGGCTGGCCAACAACTAAGGAGGCATTGGGGTCAGCAGTGGTCCAGCCGGGTTCCACCATGGGTGCAACCATGGCCCGGTCGGGGTCCTCTGGGGGTGCAATGCAGGCCCAGTCGGGGCTCACTGCGGGAGCAATGAGGTCCCAGGCCGGGATCACCACTGGTGCAACCTTGTCCCGGGCTGGGACCACCGCGGGTGCAGCAGGGGTCCAGCCAGGTTTCACCGTGGGTGCAACCATGGAACGGTTGGGGTCCTCCGAGAGTGCATCACAGGCCCAGCCGGGCCCACCACAGGTGTGGCCAAGCTTCACTTCACCAGCGGTTGGGCTCGTACCAATTCATTTGTGTGCTGTGCAATTATGCAGCGTACATAACACTCAGGCCCAAGTTGCCCAACTTCTGAACCAGTTCAGTAGAACTGTCTTGGTGTATCAGAAAAGTTTTTAAGGAGGGAACAGTCATGTCATGAATAACTTGCTTTTAGTTTTGTTGTATCTTATTGGTTTATATTGTATACTATTGGGACTGTATGTATTTTGTGTAGTTTTATGTTGTGTTTTAAAAGCCCAGCTAAGGACTGACATTGTAAATTAGCCTAGGCTACAAATGCTTTGGTCTGTAGCAATAATCTATGATACATACTTGTCCCTATACAAATAAACAGTAAATAAAATAAATTTTTCATTAGTGTTAAGGTTGGTGAAATAAATGACAGCTTAGCCGTCAATGTGCCAAGTGTTGTCATTTCTGCAGGATACTAAAAAAAACAAATAAAACCTATAACTGATCACACCAAAAAGATGGCAAGTACACATTTTGAGGTTTGCATTGTGATTATGCCTTAATTTGTATTTTTGTCTGTGTGCTAGTTAGTATGGGTCAGTAACAAAATATTGAAGTATCTGACAAGAATGGTGCTATTTAAACACCCTTACAACTACCCCACCACAGCAGGCAGGCAGTACATGGATAACTACCTACCATCTATTTTGAGCAAGGCCAGGAGCTTGTTCAATGAAACACTGGTCATGTTTACATGCGCATAAAAAAAGGTTACAGCATATAGTTCATATTCATGTTTATTAATGTGTAATTCACTTCTTATACCGTATGAAGCAATGAATGAGTATTACAGCACCCTAAACCATTTCACACAAAAAATAGCATTTTTTTTAAAAATTTTGCTTACAAATTAGAACAAGGAATGAGATACAAATATTTATTCACAGAGGGCAATGGACAGCTGACTTGGAACTAAATTTGATTTAAAAAGACAGATTTAAAAAGCTTTCAGGTCAGCACTCCTAACAACTGGTCTTGTGATGGTTCAGTTATTGACAGGCATCTTATCTTATAAAATGCCAAGACTATTTGGAGGCTATCATGTTATATATTTATCAATGACGACATGTGGAAGCTCTGGGCCAGGTTCCCACTTAACAGAATGAGCATCAAAGTACTTCTATTACCAAAAGATGGTTAGAAAAGACATACATACTTTTGCTTTGAGCTCATCATTGAAGTGGGGGTCATTGAACTCAACGAAGCGGAAGAAAAGGGCCCGCTTCTGAGCAATGGAGTAATTCCTGGGAATTTCCTCCTCCATATATTCCTTCAGGAAGGTCATGTTGCATAGAAAGCGACCCGTAAAGGCCCGCAGAAGCTGGAACAGCAGCTCAATTTCGGAGTAGTTCCGCCTATAGAGAAGACAGGGGCAAGCAATTCAAAAAACAGTAACACTGTACTACAGACAATTCAACGCAATGGACCTCTCGCACAACGTAGAGTGACATGCTTCCACTTTCCAGTCTACCTGGATCTCCAGTTCCGGTTCCAATACAGTATATCTGATCATTTCCTGGTGCTTTCTCCTCAACAAATCAATTTTATCACTTTCAGTTATCAATGTACAGTACATATTGAGATTCAACTTTATTGTCATTACACATGTATGAATACAAGGTAACGAAACGTGACTTGGCATTTGGGCACGCTCTGCAGAGCGCATCCAAGGCCGGGGCAGCCGCTAGGCGCCCCGACCTTGGATGCGCTATTTGATTCACTATCCCCTATATTGGGGATAGTGAATGGGCAAATCGTTGTTTTTTTTTAATGAAGTTTGTGTTTCACATTTTGATCATTTTTGTAAACATACTGTACCGTTTCCCTAGCTATCATGTTGTTTATGTCTCTTCCATTCCAAATACTACTGCATGAGCTGTAATGGACCTGTGAAACTCACCAAAACACATGTGACTCCCAGTTGTTACCTGACTTGTTTTAGTATTAATTTGCATACGCAGCATCCTTGATTATTGCTGTTACCGTTATTAGCCTAGTTAGCTTCCAGATGCTGGTAGTGAGCTTTACATGTTCTATAGTAAGACAGCATAGGGAGCGTCAAATTTGACCTTTGACCCCAAACCTGTAGTCAGAGGTCATGGTCTCAGAGTGAACCTGTGTACCAGATTTGGTGACCCTAGTTTTCTTTGTTGTACAAGCCATTTTGATGTTGACCTTTGACCTTGCAATCAAAAAACCAGTCACACTTCAGGGTCACAGGGTGAACCTGTGTACCAAGTTTGGTGATCCTAACTTTACTCGTACAGTAAAAAGGCATAGGGAGTGTTAACCTTGACTTCTGACCTTCTGAACCCAAACCCATAGTCAGGATCCCAAGGTGAACCTGTGTAGCAGGTTTGATGGCCCTAGCTTTACTCATTTTACAGCAATAGTGCAAATGGAATGCTAACCTTGACCTTTGACCTCCAACCCATTGTCAGAGGTCAGGATCCCAAGGTGAACTTGTGTACCTAGTTTGGTGGCCCTAGCTTTATTCATTGCACTGCAATAAGGCAAAAGGAATGTTAACCTTGACATTTTGACCCCAAATCTATAGTCTGAGGTCAGGATCCCAAGGGGAACCAGTGTAGCAAGTTTGGTGACCCTAAGCTTTCTTTGTTGTTGAGATATAGTTTATAATCTTTTTGTGTGTCTGTGTGTGGGGTAAAATTGTGGAATGGGTTGGGGAGAAACACCGGCAATGTCCAAACATCCATATATTTAAAACAACATATAAAGAAATGATTTTTGAACAATATAAAAGGACAGTAATTTTACAATGGGTCTTTAATGAAGAAAGGTTATTGTTGAATATATATATATGCTGAGCTATTGCTGAATATATATATGCCGAGCACTATTATCATCGATATCATTACTAGAATATAACAACGGTATTATAGTATGATTGTTGTCTAGGATGGAATTATTTAAAGTATTATAATGGCCAGGTGGTATTATTGTTGTTGTAACTACTATATGGCTACCTATTATTATGGTTATTATACGGTTACTTATTCTGCCTAGGTGTTGTAAGCCATGTGGGGGGTATATGGTGGTATATATGGTCATTATGATGATGATAATATTGTCTATAATTATATTAAACATACCAGAAGTATTTCTTCCTCTTTTAGATTTGATTGGTGGTTGGAAACCAGCTTACAGGTGCATTACTTATTATTACAATTATTATTAGCTGTTAGTTAAAAATGACAATAATACAATCATTGTTGTATTATTTCTATTGCATCTTTTAATCATAATATGCATTATATATTATGGTATTGTATAATGAATGTAATTATGGGATGATAATGACTAGAATGATATAATTTATTGGGTATGGAGAAGGGGTGGGACTATATAAGCGTTGGCTTCTTCCCACTCTTATTGAACAAGGACATTAGTTATGTTTATTTTATTTATTTTTTTGGTTTTGATTCCTTGTTTTTAATTTTTTTTGTCTTGATGTTCAAATAAATCAACCAACCTAAATTGATGATGGTGGCATGTCAATATGTTGCGGCTTTGCACTCTTCCTGGAATGGTAAACGCTTCAGAACATTCCAGGCTCACACAACAAGACTAAGGGACAGCTTTATTCCAAGTGCAAGCCACATTTTAAAGAGTCTTTAGAACCCTCTCGCTCTTGTATGTTGCACATTTGCACAGGTTGGACTAGAATTGCACTATGTAAAGTCAGTATTGTCTTTTATCCTTTTTTAGTGCCATTTATTCTTCCATCCATCTTCTACCGCTTTTCCGGAGGTCCGGGTCGCGGAGGCAGCAGTTCAAGCAGAGAAGCCCAGACTTCCCTCTCCCCAGCCACCTGCTCCAGCTCTTCAGAGAGGATACCAAGGCGTTCCTGGACCAGCTGGGAGACATAGTCTCTCCACCGAGTCCTGGGTCTGCCCCGGGGTCTCCTCCCAGTGGGACGTGCCCGAAACACCTCAAGTGGGAGGCGTCCAGGAGGCATCCTAATCATATGCCCATACCACCTCAACTGACTCCTTTCAATGTGGAGGAGCAGCGGTTCTACTCTGAGCCTCTCCCGGATGACTGAGCTCCTCACCCTATCTCTGAGGGTGAGTCCAGCAATCCTACGGAGAAAGCTCATTTCAGCCGCTTGTATCCGCAATCTTGTTCTTTCGGTCATTACCCAAAGCTCGTGGCCATAGGTGAGAGTAGGAACGTAGATTGACTGGTAACTCGACAGCTTTGCCTTAGAACTAAACTCCCTCTTCACCACAACAGACCGGTACAACGTCCGCATCACTGCAGATGCTGCTCCGATCCGTCTGTCAATCTCTCGCTCCATTTTCCCCTCACTTGTGAACAAGACCCCGATACTTAAACTCCTCCACTTGGGGCAGGAGCCTGTCCCCAACCCAGAGAGGACAAGCCACCTTTTTCCGGCTGAGGACCACGGACTCGGACTTTGAGGTGCTGATTCTCATCCCAGCCGCTTCACACTCAGCGGCAAACCGTCCCAGCAAGAGCTGTAGGTCATTGCTGGATGAAGCCAACAGGACAACATCATCCAGGGATGAGAATGGGGTTTTGGAAAAAAAGAGGAAACTTAGCCGGGGGTCTTGGGGGATGCAGGCCCCCAAGCCGGATCCAAGGCGGAGCCTTGGTGGGGGATCTGGGGGGCGTTGCCCCCCAGAAGCTAACAAAATCTGGTGTTTTAGAATGCTCAAATGTGGTCTTATATTTAAAGTTAGAAGTAAGTACAAATGCATTTATAGTTTCTTTTTAATCTGCTGCTGCATCACATGTGTAATCATGTTCAATACTGTTTTGATTCAGTGTCACTTTCCCTGGTACTTTGCATTTCGCTATGAAGTCGGCCATTTTTTCAACCACAAAATAAAGTGAAACAGTACATATGTATTAAATTTATGATATCTGAATAGTATGTTGATGTAATAAGACTAAATTATATTTTACTACCATCTAATATGTTTAGAACTGACACAGAATTACATTTACATAGTTCTAGAACAGACAAAATAATTTAACCAGGTAAAATAAATTGTAAATATTAACAAAATTCCATCACCAAGTCCACCCATTTATTAAAATATACTGACATTCTGCAAACATTTTGATTTATTAATGTGTGCATTTGTTAGTGTTACTAGGAATATAAAAAAGTTGCATATTAGTATATTTTAACCCCTTGAACTCTTGTGAATTCAGCGGGCGGTCACGTCTTTGCATCTCAGTGCGCACTGAAAAAAAAAAGCTGTATTTCCGGTCTTCCAGTACAGACACAGCCTTGTTACAATCTCAGAAAAAAGCTGTGTAATATATATTCATTTTTTGTGGTATTTTTACAAAATTTTGACCTGAGCATGAAAACACTTGGTTCTACATTTCTGTTGTGTTTTCCAGCCAGTATCTGACAGCTGTATGTTATTTGCAAGCATCTGTATCTAAAAAACACCCAGGCGAACTTTCCTGTTACTCAGTGGCAGGAGCACTTAGAGATTATGACTGTTTTGCCAAAAAATTCAGAGTATTTTCTTTTAAATGAAACCAACCCCATGAAGATGCTGCAAAGGGTTGAAGAACAGCATTGTGTAATGCTGTGATGCAGTAAGTTGTGATGGCATGCCATCACAACTTACACATGCTATTTCATAACAAATTCATTACATGAAAATTCTCAAGTACATTACTTAAACGAGAAAAAAAAAATCTTACCTCGGAATGCGCCTTCCGATCACTAATTGCTGTAATCGGGGGCGACTGTGATGAACTTTGATTGACTGGCATCTGAGTTTGACCGTGTCCATCGATCGTTTTGAACGCAGCATCGAGTGAGTAGTTCGATCTCATTGTAGCCACAATTTTGAGGTGTTTCTGTTTTGAACAGTGCTCAACTAAGGCAACACAACCACGAGATCCATAACTCAAGAAATCGTTGCAATAAACACACCGGGCTTTTTTCCCTGGTACTTCGCATTTCGCTATGAAATCGGCCATTTTTTCAACCACAACTTCGGTATTTTTACCGATCTTTACAGTCATTGACACAGTTTTTTCAAGCCATTCCCAACAAAACTTGTTCTTTACCCCTTTGTCAATTTCTAAAATTCTTGCTTTGTTGTCTTTCGTGAGTTTTAGGTTCACCATTTTGACGAAATCGGGAAAACTCAGTTGATTGAACCGTCCGCCACTTGCATTTCGCTCCGCGTGTTATCCGGATATGACATAGGAAATCTAACAACATCGCCGATAGGCTGATACTTATTGAAGCAACCAATCAGTGGCCTTGTTACATTACATTACTGATCTCGCTGGGTAGCGCATTCTGCGGTGGATTTTCACAGCCGATCGAAAATACGACTGGCCGCCAGACCCCCCCCCCCCCCTCAAATTTTCTCCTCGAATTTAGACGATTTACGAGAATGACCCTAGACATGATCAAATCCGAGGAATTCCTCGGATCCAAGGAGGATTCTCATCCCTAATTATGAACAGGATCGGTGACAAAGTCCAGCTCTCACTGGGAATGACTCCGACCGAGTGTTGGCAATACGAACCAAACTCTCACAACGGTCGTACATGGATCGTCACCTTACCGTGGTGGTGGTGGGGTTTGCGTGCCCCAGTGATCCCAGGAGCTATGTTGCTCAGGGCAATTTGCCTCTGATAGGGTCACCCAAGACAAACTGGTCCTGGATGAAGAGCCAGACTAAGAACGATCCAACAGACTCATGATAAATTCTATATCAAGGATTCAGTGTACCCCGCCCGGTATGGGGTTACCAGGGCCCCACCCTGGAGCCAGGCCTGGGGGAGGGGCTCGAAGGCTAGCGTCTGGTGGCCGGGTTTCTGCCGGGCTCAGCCCGAAGGAGTTACATGGGTCTGCCCTCCAGTGGGCTCACCACCTGCAGGAGGGATCATGGGGGTCCGGTGCTATGTGGATTAGGTGGCGGTCAAAGGCGGAGACCTTGGCGGACTGATCCCAAGCTTTCTAAACTGGCCATTTATTCTTGTCTTTTTTTTTAATCTTTCTTAAATTATTGTGAAGAGATGCATCCACATCTCGTTGTGCTTCACTGTACAATGACAAAGAAATTCTATTCTATAAGCCATTATGATGTTGATCTTTGACCTTGCAATCCCAAAACCATAGTTATACTTCAGGGTCACAGGGTGAACCTGTGCACCAAGTTTGGTGACCCTAGCTTTATTCATTGTACAGTAATAAGGCATAACAAATGTTAACTTTGACCTTTTGACCCCAAACCCATAGTCAGAGGTCAGGGTCCCAAGGTGAACCTGTATACCAGGATTGGTGGCCCTAACTTTACTCGTTTTATAGTAACCGTAAATGGAGCATTTACCACAGTGCAACTGCAATGTTAACTTTGAGCTTTGACCCCTGGAATTTCCCCATTGTGGGACTAATAAAGGCTTATCTTGACCCCCAACCCATAGTTGGGTCAGGATGTAAATCATCCAAGATGTGTATTAGATACAACTACTGTATCGATTTGAAAAGCCTACATCATTTCTTTCAGTAGTTATTGTGTTTAGAAGATTTGGGGAAAATGTGACCTCTGACCTTTGATGTCAACGTCATCCGATGAGTGAAATTGCAATACGCGGATCCTCAGAGTATATCAAACCATGGTACCAAGTTTCAAAATAATCGGAACAAAACTGCAGAAGGAGTTGATTTCACAAAATAGATGCTGTCCATGAAGTGAGGTGAAATAAGAGGTCATAGGTCAGGGGCTACAATTCCTGCAAAAATCATCCGATCAGAAACAAATTGCAATATTTGCATCCTCAGTGTATAGCAAACCATGGTGCAGAGTTTCAAAACAGCTGAAACAAAACTGTAGGAAGAGCTGGGTTCACAAAAGTGGAACAGACAGATGGACGGACGGACGGACCATAACAATCCCCCTTTGGGCTCCGTCCGGTGGGGGACAATAAGATAAGCCCTTATTAGTCCTACAATGGGGAAATTCCAGGATTACAGCAGCAAAGGGATAGTAGCACTCAGAGCAATAGTTAAGATAATCAGAACTGGTTAGCCAAAGCAGTAGATTAATATACAGTACATACTGTATGTACACAGATATACACACAGTGCAGAACATTGCAGCTTGATGGAATAAACAGCATTACGGTTTGTTAAATTACCCTGCAGAATATGAATATATACCCAGACAGTATATTTCGCATTTGAATCAGTGTTGTTGCCACCCTTAGTAATGATTGTCATTGTCCTAGTTGTGTATTGGAGGGGATGATTTCTATTGTGCAAAGTTGTTACGTTTAGTACATTTAATACGACCTCTACGAGCAGCCCTGGTTACCTCCACCAAGGAGGTTATGTTTTCATCGGCGCTGGTTTGTCTGTCTGTTAGCAAGATAACTCAAAAAGTTATGGACGGATTTTCATGAAATTTTCACAGATTGTCAGAAATGGGGTATCCTACAGATGATTAGATTTTGGTGGTGATCTGGATCACCGTCCAGAAGAAAACCGCCATTACGGAAAATGCCATTTTCGTCAATAACTACTGAACCACTAATCCTATCATTGTGAATCCAATTGCTAGTCATATGTTTTCATGGTCAAGGAATCTGAAAACGTACACACAAACACTGTATGGGGGGGAACGGTGGCGCTTGGCGGAGGTCTGCGCTCTCCGAGTGCTTTTCTAGTTAGGTTATAAAGTCTGACAGCCGTAGGTAGGAAGGACCTGCGGAACCTCTCTGTTGTGCACCTAGGATGGCACAGTCTACCGCTAAATGAGCTCCTCAGTGTGTTCAGCGTGTCCTGCATGGGGTGGGACTGACTCCAGCAGAGATGATAGCTTAGCCACCATCCTCCTCTCTCCTCCACTGGGTCGAGGCGTCACCCCAGAACAGAGCCAGCTTTTTTGATCAGTCTATTCAGTCTCTTCCTGTCAGCTGCCGTGATGCCACTGCCCCAGCAGACTACTCCAAATGTGATGGCTGATGCCACCACCAAATTGTAGAAGGTCTTCAGGAGTAGAAGGTAGAAGATAACAGTAATGCTAAAAGGATGATGCATACGCAAAGTAAAATTAAAACTAAATATTTTTTAAATAATGGTTTGATAAAGATGGATCACCAAGTTTTCAATTAACCTCTTGCACTCCGGTGTACCACGGGCGGACACGTCTCTGCGTCCTAGAGCGCACGAGGACGCTGCGTCCTAGAGCGCACTGAAAAAAAAAAAAAAGCTGCACAGACACAGCCGCGAACAGAAAGCCAAAGGAGTGCTTTGATTGGTTTAGATGTGATTGACCTCTCATTCGACTAATAAGAGCCTTGAATTGGGTTTCTGAAACCTTGAAGAACCAATGACTAAAAACCTAGCAAGAAGGACCCGCCTACCAACGGCTGTGAATACAGCCAGCCAATTGAAGCACAGAAGTTCGAAAGCTGTTTGTGTAAGGCTGGGTGACACACGGCGTTCGCCAGTCTTTTTTTCTTACTACTGTTCTTATTTGTTTTGAAAAATCGTTCGCCAAAACCGCATTCATGGAAGCGCAAAACCGCAATAATGGAATTATGGTTTGGCCGGGTCGCGTGACCAGAACCACGAGTCCGTAACAAGCGGACCAGCGTCATGTTCGTCTGACAATGAGGAAGAGAAGTTCGCCAGCGACTTTGCTGTTGTGGACAGGTAAGTGTTATAAGCCAAATTATTCTTTATCCCTGAAAATTGTAATCCAAATGACTTTTGACCGATCGGTAAATTACAACTGTGCGTTATCGCAACATGACGGACCCGGACCGCTCTGGTCCGGGTCTGTCTTCTGTAGCGGCTCTTCTGTAGCGGATTGCAGATATTTTAGTCCAACTGTGCGTAGTAGACCGCGGCGCACCGTCACCGCTTTCCATCATGTAGCGATGGGCGATGTCCGTCCTCTGTAGCGGGGGGGGGGGGGGGGGGAGTTGTTATCTTCTACATTACAGATATTTTAGAATAATTTTTAGTGCACTGTAGGTTATTTTTTCTTGTATATAAAAAAAAAAAGCCACATTTTTTTACATGGCATGCTTCTTTGTGTGTGGGGGCTTGTTTGTTCATTCATTCATTCATGAATGAACAACACCCCCCCCCCACACACACACACACACAGCCCTTCACCTTTCATTAGAGCCCAAGATGAAGCTTCTATATTGAATCATTCAAAAGTTACAGACGTTTTTCCAAACTGTGCCATTTGGCACAGTTCAAAAACACCTGGGAACAACCTAAGAAAAAAGCTGTGTAATATATTCAATTTTTGTGGTATTGTTACAAAATTTTGACCTCAGCTGGATAACACTTTGTTCTACATTTCTGTTGCATTTTCCAGCCAGTATCTGAAGCTGTGTGTTATTTGCAAGCATTTGTATCCAAAAAAACACCCAGGCCAAATTTATTTTCTTCAAGTTATGACTATTTTGCCAAAAAATTCAAAGTGTTTTCTTTTAAATGAGACCAACCCCATGAAGATGCTGCAAAGGGTTGAAGAACAGCTTTTGATTTACTTTGGGTACGTTATTTTTTGGCGTTTTTAGGGAAATTGACCAGAGTGCAAGGGGTTAATAAAGTGCCAACATGAACAAAGAGTACCCATCTTGTTACTTTTTGTAAAATAAATGAAAGTGCCTCACTGATACTGCCGCCACGTTTACCTACATGTGGGTTTGTGTCAAAGCGAGACTTAGTGGGGGAGGGAAGTGAGAGCTGTAGTCTACCGTATTTGCTCTAGTGAAAGGGAAAATAAGATTTTTGTGACTTTCATCTATTGACACTGTCCCAACAAATTAATTCAAATTTCAATTTAAAATCCATTTACCTGTATGCAACGTATTTTATTAACCCCTCGTGGATCGTCACCTTATCGCAGTGGGGGTTCTGCATGCCCTAGTGATCCCAGGACCTATGTTGTCTGGGGCAATTTGCCTCTGGTAGGGTCACCCAAGATAAACTGGTCCTGGGTAAAGGGCCAAACTAAGAATGATCCAACAGACTCATGATGAATACTAGAACAAGGATTCAGTGTACCCTGCCTGGTATGGGGTTATGGGGGCTGCGCCCTGGAGCCAGGCCTGGGGGAGGGGTTCGATGACGAGCGTCTGGTGGCCGGGTTTCTGCCCATGGGCCTCAGCCAAGCTCTGCCCGAAGGAGCGACATGGGTCCGCCCTCCAGTGGGCTCACCACCTGTAGGAGGAACCATGGGGGTCTGGTGCTATGTGGACCAGATGGCGGTCGAAGGCAGAGACCTTGGCGGTTTCATCACCGGCTTCCTAAACTGGCTTTTGGGACGTGTAATGTCACCTCTCTGGTGGGGAAGGAGCCTGAGCTGATGCACAAGGTTGAGCAATACCGGCTAGATATAGTCGGGCTCACCTCAATGCACAGCTCTGGTTCTGGAACCAGTCTCCTGAAGAGGGGCTGGAGCTTGGCCTACTCTGGAGCGAGCAGGTGTGGGTATTCTTGTATCCACCCAGCTTGCTGCCTCTACATGGGAGTTTGCCTCAGTGGACGATAGGGTTGTCTCCTTGTGCCTTCGGGTTGGGAAATGGGTCCTGACCATCATTTGTGCCTATACACCAAATGATGGTTCAGAGTACCCACCCTTTTTGGAGTCTCTGACTGGGATGCTGGAAAGTGCTTCTCTTGGAGACTTCAATGGACACATGGGCAACGACAGTGAAAACTGGAGGGATGTGATTGGGAAGAATGGCCTGCCCAATCTGAACCCCAGTGGTGTTCAGTTATTGGACTTCTGTGCTAACCACAGTTTGTCCATAACGAACACCATGTTCAAGCATAAGGGTGTCCATATGTGCACCTGGCTCCAGGACACCCGAGGTCGCAAGTCGATGATCAATTTTGTTATTGTGTCATCAGACCTGCGATCATATGTCTTGGACACTCAGGTAAAGAAAGAAGCAGAGCTGTCAACTGATCACAGCCTAGTGGTGAGTTGGATCCAATGGCAGGGGAGGATGCCATTCAGACCTGGTAGACCCAAACGTATAGTGAGTGTGCTGGGAACATCTGGGTGAGGCTCCTGTCCAGGAGGTCTTCAACTCCAACCTCCGGAAGAACTTTGACCACATTCCGAGTGAGTCTGGAGACATGGAGTCTGAATGGGCCATGTTCTTCACCTCCACTGTTTAAGTGGCTGCCTGGAGCTGCAGCCGCAAGGTCGTCGGTGTATCTCGTGGTGGCAAACCCCAAATCAAGTGGTGGACACCGGCAGTGAGGGGAGCCATCAAGCTGAAGAAGGAGTCCTATCATGCTTGGTTCGCTTGTGGGACTCCCGAAGCAGCTGAGATGTACTGACAGGCCTGCAAAAACTCGGGTGTGGGAGGAGTTCGACAATGCCACGGAACAAGACTTTTGGTCGGCCTCAAAGAGATTCTGGCAAACTGTCCAGCAACTCGGGAGGGGGAAATGGCACCCTGTATGGTGCAGATGGGGCACTGCTGACTTCGAATGGGGATATCATCGGGCGGTGGAAGGAATACTTCGAGGAGCTCCTCAATCCCACTGACACACCTTTCACAGAGGAAGCAGAGATTGAGGACGAGGGGGACGACTCGCCCATCATAGGGGCTGAGGTTGCCGAAGTGATTAAAAAAACTCTTCGGTGGCCAGGCCCTGGGAGTGGACGAGATTTGCCCTGAGTACCTCAAGTCTCTGGATGTTGTAGGGCTGTCATGGTTGACACGCCTGTGCACATTGCGTGGAGGACGGGGACAGTGCCTTTGGCATTGCAAACCGGGGTGGTGGTTCCTCTTTTGTAACTTGGATTTTTATTCATTTTTCATCATACATATTACATTCAGATCACAGTCTCTATTTTTTTTTTTTTTTTTTTTTTTTTTTTTTTTAAAAAGGAGCTAGAGTAAGGAAGAAAAAAAAGGGGGGGGGGGACAAATGTTGGAGCATCAAGTTTTTAGTTTCCATCTCTTAATTCTTCTGGTTTTTCCAGTGTCTTTGGTTATTCTTTCAATTTCTGTCTCGTTGTTGCACTTTGTAGTGTGTCCATTTCCGCCATTTTTTTTTTTCATATAGTCCTTCTTGCATTCTTTGTCGATATGTTAGTTTTTCCATCAAACGTTTATCCTCAACAATGTCAGTCCATTGCTCTTGGTCAGGAAGAACTTCTGATCGCCATTTTCTTGTGATTGTTTTTTTTACATGCAATCAACAAGATTTTAACTAGATATCTGTCCTCAGCCTGTATTACATTGTCTCTTAAGATCACAAATACATCAAGTTACAGTTCATTGGTATATTATATCCTAATATCCTCTGTATTGTCACATGTATAGATTTCCAGAATGATGAGATTTTGCAGCATTTCCAAAACATATGTGAGTGGTCTGCATTTTGAGCCCCACAGCCCCTCCAGCATATAGATTGGGTATTTGTATATTTTCTTTGAATCTGTGGTGTAATGAAATAGCGAATCAGGTTTTTCCATCCAAATTCCCTCCATGTCCTTGAACTTGTTGATGTGTGTTGTGTTTTCCATATTTCTTGCCAGTTTTCTTCTGTTATGTTTAAATTTAGCTCTTTCTCCCATTTCTCCTTTAGTTACTTGAATGTTTGTTTGCCGTAAGTTTCTGATATAGCTTTGAAATAATTCTTATTTTATTTCCTGCATATGAGCTTAAAATGAATTGTATAATCTCGCTCACATCTGTGTGGAGGTTATGCCTAATCTTCCTCATATAATAGTCTCATCTGCAGATATCTGAAGAATTCCGGTTTTTCTAGTTTAAATTTTCTTCTGTTTACAAAGCTCCCGAAATCTTTTTTTCCCGATATTGCCCCATGCTGTGATTCCCTTGTTCACCAGATTTTTGTATCCCCCATCTTGCTTTGCCAGTTCAAACTGTCAAATGCTACCCATTTCAATAGTTTTATGTCTTCCTTTATATTATACTTTTGTACTATTTTATACCACAGTTCCAAGGCAAATTTAGTGATTGGGTCAATTTGTTTGATTTGCTTATATGCATCCTTATCTCCTATTATGCTTTGTACTGGGAGTCCCTCAATTTCCTTTTCCATTTCTTTCCATTTTGCCTCATATCCTCCGTCGCACCAACATATGATATATCTTATTTGTGCTGAGTAGTAATATTCCTTTAGACTCGGCAGACCCATGCCTCCTTTCTCTTTTGGTAACTGGAGTGTTTTATATTTCACTCTTGGCTTTTTACCTCCCCAAACAAATCTCGATATCATCCTGTCCCACTTTGAGAACTGGGCACCAGGAATCTCTGTTGGTAGAGCCTGGAAGAGGTAAAGCAGTCTAGGTTGTATGCTGATTTTGACTGTCTCAATTTTTGAATTCAGATCCATATTTAAGATGGACCATCAATATCTTTTTTTATTTCTTGTTCCAACCTATCATTGTTTGCTTTATAGATTTTGCTTAGATCTTTAGGTATGCTCACTCCAAGGTATTTTATTTCTTTTTGTTTCCAGTTTAGTTTGATCTTATCAGTTATCTGGTTTAGAGGGTTATAGTGGAATGTCAGTATTTGTGTTTTTGTTATGTTTATCTTGTATCCTGATAATTTTCCAAAATTTTCTATCAAGTTCATCATTTCCATTATTGATTCATTTGGTTGTTCAAGGTAAACTACAATATCGTCTGCAAATAGCCCAATCTTGTGTTCCGCTCCCTTTATCGTTACACCTTTTAATTTCTTATTTTGTCGCATCACTTGAGCCAGTGGCTCTATGAACAGAGCAAACAAGGTGGGCGATATACAAAGATCAACCAGGCAGGGATGCTGCCTATTTACTTTGTCTGTTAAGCTACCGTTTATCTTGATTCTTGCCACAGGTTTTTGATAAGTGTCTTTATGCATTGTACTGATTTTTCGTTAAATCCAAAGCGTTCCAGCACACTATATAGGAACTTCCAATTAACCCTATCAAATGCTTTTTCTGCGTCTAAACTCATTATTACTGCGCTTTTCTTTTCTTTATGTATTTGATTAATTATATGTATTGTTCTCCTGATATGTGTTTGGCGTCCCTCTATGAAACCAGTTTGATCATCTTCTATCAATTCCGTCAAGAATGTCTATTTGTTTACATATAATTGTTGTATATATTTTGTAATCCACATTTAATAAAGAGATTGGCCTATAGTTTCCGCATTGTTCCCCATCTTTCCCTGGCTTTAAAATAACTGAAATAATGGCTTCGTTCCATGATGGAGGTATTTTGTTGTTGTTTAACGTCCAATTAAATGACTTTAGGAGCTGTGGCGTGAGTTCTTCTATAAACAGTTTATAAAACTCAGATGGGTATCCATCACTACCTGGTGATTTACCGTTTTTAAGTGACTTAATCACATCTTTAATCTCATGTTATTTCTGCTGTTAGCTTTTCATTTTGTTGGTTTCCTATTGATGGCAAGTCCAATGTGCATAGAAATTTTTTAATATCCTTAGCATTTGTTTCTTCAGGTTGCGAGTATAGTTCTTGATAGAAATTATGGAATATTTCTTCGATGTTTTCTGGGTTAATTGTGGTTTTATTTGTGATGGGTCCTTAATCTTATATACATTATTCTCTGTTTTCTTAACCGTTTTGCCAGCAGTTTTGTGGCTTTTGGCCCCGTTTCATAATATTTTTGCTTTAAATATCCATTTTTCCTTTCAATTTCATCTATTTGTATTTCTTTTATCTTTATTTTTTTCTTCCTTAATTTCTTGGTATATTTTTGTGTCATTTGTGCTTTGATGTTTACGTTCTAATTCCCTCAGTCTCTCACATCTTTGTTCATATGTTTCCAGTTTAGACTTATTTGCTTTTCCTGTTTCAACAATTAATTTACCTCTTAACACGGCTTTTAGTGCATCCCATAGTATTGCTGGGTCCACTTCATCATCATTCTCTTCGATATACTCGTTTATGTTTACTTTTATTCTTTCTTTCATTTTCTCATCATTTAACAGTCCTACATTAAGTTTCCATGTTGTTTGTAGTTTTCTATTGTTTAAATATATTTCCATATATATAGGATTATGATCTGATATTTCTGCCCCTCCAATCCGACAATTTCTCACCCTGTGTCTGTCACCTTCATTCATAAGGAAGTAATCTATTCTAGAGTGTACTTTATGGACTGCTGAATAATGTGTATAGTCTTTTTCGAGTGGGTGCAGGTCCCTCCATATGTCTACCATACCCATTTCTGCCAGTGAGGTTCTTATGAACTTTGCTACATGTTTTGTCTTCTTAACACTTGTGTCAACTTCATGATCCATGACGGCATTTAAGTCTCCTCCACAAATTAGGACTCCTTCACTGTGTGTTGCTATGAGATCAAACGGATGTTGAAAAAAACCCTCGTCACTTTCTGGTGGGGCATAGATGTTCACTAATGTGATCTGCATACCATCTATTCTTCCCTTTATTATTACATACCTGCCTTCTTTATCCTGGATTTCTTGTTCACATTCAAATTGTATTTTATTTGAAATTAGTATCATAACCCCCCTTTTAGTTCCTCCCTTAAATGAACTGTAGTAGGAGTTCTTATAGCCAAATCGCTTTAGTTTCTCAGGTTCCGTCTTGCTTAAATGTGTCTCTTGCATAAATATAATTTCGGCTTTTTCCTTCTTGAATTTTCTTATTATTCTTTCCCTTTTAACAGGTGAGTTCAGACCATTCACGTTTAATGTCATTATCTTAAGATTTTTACCCATATTCATGTTTTTCCATTTTTTTTTTAACTTGTGCTCCTAACCCCTTTAGCAACAAAACTAACACATATTTGTACAAAAACACATTAACGAATCTCGACCTCCGTACTTTGGGCCTTTCTTCTGCCCACTGGTCCCTGTTGGTGGGTGGAGGGAATGACCTCACAGAGTGAAGGGCCCTCCCTAGACCTGTAGTTACTATCCAAGTAATAGTCAGTCTAGAAATGTCCAACAAAAATCACTTAAACCTCTCCTAGCAGTTTGTTTCTCCTTTACCTTGTCTTCTTGGCCTTCATTTCTTCTGTGTCCTTCTTAATCTTTGTTATAATCTAGGCTTTCCGTTGAAAGCCTTGCAGTTTTTCCTGGGCCAGGTGTGCCACGTCCGTCTCCCTCCTTCTGCCGTTCACTCGCCTCCACTCCGGCTGTCGTGATGCGTTCAGTGCCGCCGCTGCTCCAGCCGCTTCCTCCGGTACGCTCACCACAAAGCCTCGCTCCGTCATGTCCCGCGCTGCCTCTCTGGCCGTGTTGTACGTCTTCACGCCGTCCTCCCAGTGAATCCTCATCTTCGATAGCGGCGTTTGGAATCTAATTTTTTTCTATTTCAGCGTTTTTTTAATGTTGGCATATTTCTTTCGCTGCTGCACAATTTCTGTCGGGTAGTCACGGTCAAAGAATATCTGTCGCCGATTCGTATCTTTTTTTTTCCACACTTGTGTCAGGATTCTTTCCTTTATGTCGTATTTCAGAAAGTTTACCACAACTGACCTGGGTGTAGAGTTTGGATTCGGGTTCTGTGCCGAGGCTCTGTGCGCTCGTTGGATCTGCAGGTCCGCTTCACCGGGCAGCTCAAGCTCTTTTTTTAAGAAATGATCCATGAATTTCGTCATCGAGTTGCCTTCAATGCCCTCCGGAATCCCGAAGATGCGTATATTGCTCCGTCTGGACCTGCTCTCCAGGTCGGTTATTTTTTCCTGCATCCTCTGTGTTTGCGCCGTCAGTGTCTGCAGCCGCTCGCTTGCCTCGGTCTTCCAGTCTTCCAACTCCGATATTCGAGCCTGTGCTTCTGTCATACCTGCCCATTGGGTGCGCAGCTCCTCCATGTTTTCAGCTAGCTTGCGCTCCATTTCGCTTCAGAGACCCATAATTTCCTCCATCCTTTTTTCAGCTCTTCCTTAAGAGCCGCTAAATCCTGTTGGAGTTGTCGCTTGAAGTCTTTACCTATATTGGTGATGCCAGTGTTCATGGTATCGAGTTTGGCGTCCTCCATTTTCTCTGCTGTAGTCACCTCGTTTTTTGGGGCCTCGTGTTCAGCGATTTCTCCTGCGTTGTTGAAGAGGGATTCTTTAATTTTACCCTGCTTTTGTCCGTGTGCCCGGCTTCTTCGTGTTTTCATCCCTTGGTTTATTGATCCATTTATGTCGAGTTGGCCATTTACCAATGATTTTTAATCCGACTAGGGAGAGCTCTCTGTTTAAGCGTTATGTCTCTCCGCCATCTTCCCGGAAGTCCCCGGTGGTTCCTCTCCTTAAGAAGGGGGACTGGAGGGTGTGCTCCAACTTTAGAGGGATCACACTCCTCAACCTCCCTGGGAAGGTCTATGCAGGAGTACTGGAAAGGAGAGTTCGGTTATTGGTTGAACCTCGGATTCAGGAAAAGCAATGTGGTTTTCGACCTGGCCGTGGAACATCGGACCAACTCTTTACCCTTTGGAGAATCCTCAAGGGTTCACGGGAGTTTGCCTAACCAGTCCACATGTGTTTTGTGGACTTGGGAGAAAGCCTTCGACTGCATCCCTCATGGTCTCTTCTGGGGGGTGCTATGGGAGTATGCGGTATCAGGCTTGCTGTTACAAGCTATCCGGTCCCTACACGACCATTGTAAGAGTTTGGTTCGTACTGCCAACACCCGGTCAAACTCGTTTCCAGTGAGAGTTGGACTCTGCCAGGGCTGCCCTTTGTCACCGATCCTGTTCATAATTTTTATGGACAGGATATCTAGGCACCGCCAAGGAACGGAAGGTGTCATGTTCGGTGACCACAGGATCTCATCTCTGCTGTTTGCAGAAGATGTTCTCCTGCTGGCTTCATCGAGTAATGACCTAGAGGTTTTGCTGGGATGGTTTGTTACTAGTGTGAAGTGGCTAGGATGAGATTCAGCACCTCCAAGTCCGAGTCCATGGTTCTCAGCCGGAAAAGGCTGAATTGTCCTCTCCGGATTGGGGACAAGCTCCTGCCCCAAGTGGGGAGTTTAAGTATGTTGGGGTCTCATTCACAAGTGAGGGGAGAATGGAACGAGAGATTGACAGACTGATCGGAGCAGCATCTGCAGTGATGCAGATGTTGTACCAGTCTGTTGTGGTTAAGAGGGAGCTGAGCTCTAAAGCAAAGTCATCGATTTACCGGTCAATCTATGTTCCTACCCTCACCTTTGGTCATGAGCTTTGGGTAATGACCGAAAGAATGAGATCATGGATACAAGCGGCTGAAATGAGCTTTCGCTGTAGAATTGCTGGACTCATCCTTAGAGACAGGGTGAGGAGCTCAGTCATTTGGAAGAAGCTCAGAGCAGAACCACTACTCCTCCACATCGAAAGGAGCCAGTTGAGGTGGTTTGGGCATCTGATCGGGATGCCTCCTGGATGCCTCCCACTTGAGGTGTTTCAGGCACGTCCCACTGGGATGAGACCCTGGAGCAGACCCAGGACACACTGGAGAGACTATGTCTCCCAGCTAGCCTGGGAACATCTTGGCATCCTCTCTGAAGAGCTGAAGCAGGTGGTTGGGAGAGGGAAGTCTGGGCTTCTCTGCTTGAGCTGCTGCTTCCATGACCCGGACCTCCAGAAAAGCGGTAGAAAATGGATGGATGGATGGATATTTTATTAACTAGTAGTTGGTCTTAAACACCAAGGTTTTCATATACTGTATATTTTATATATATATATATATATACAGTATATACTGTATATATATACACACACACACACACACGTGGACAAAATTGTTGGTACCCCTCTGTTAATGAAAGGAAACCCCACAATGGTCACAGAAATAACTTGAATCTGACAAAAGTGGTAATAAATAAAAATTCTATGAAAATTAACCAATGAAAATCAGACAATGCTTTTGAATTGTGGTTCAACAGAATTACTTTAAAAAACAAACTCATGAAACAGGCCTGGACAAAAATGATGGTACCCCTAGAAAAGATTGAAAATAATGTGACCATAGGGACATGTTCAACCAAGATGAGTCTTCTCACATCACAGATGTCTACAAACTTGTAATCAGTCAGTCGGCCTATTTAAAGGGTGACAAGTAGTCACTGTGCTGTTTGGTGACAAGGTGTGTACCACATTAAACATGGACCAGAGGAAGCAAAGGAGAGAGTTGTCTCAGGAGATTAGAAAGAAAATTATAGACAAGCATGTTAAAGGAAAAGGCTCTAAGACCATCTCCAAGAAGCTTGATGTTCCTGTGACTCTTCATCATCATCATAGCAGTCTGTCGGGGGTGACAAGAACTGTTTCATTTAGGTCTGATCAGATTCCTCCTGTGACTACAGTTGCACATATTACAGTGATCCCTCACTTATCGCGGTTAATGGGTTCCAGAACCGACCGCGAAAAGTGAAAAACCGCGAAGTAGCGTCACCCCTAATGACGTCACCCATAAAAACGTACGTTCATTCTCTCACTCTCTCATATGATACGTGTGTGTGTGTGTGTGTGTGTGTAAGTGCACATACATACGTAGATGTAAATAAAGTGTACATAAATATGTTTTAGAACTCTTATTCTTATAACAAGATACGTAACTCAAGATGAAGATGATTTACTGCACAGGTTAATGAGAGCTTTACTGCTCCTCAGGTGACGCCTCATCGTCAGGTGCTAGAGGCACAGGATCATCGAGGGCAGCTTCCGATAGAGCTGGAGAAGCTGCAGAAGGCGGCGTAGTGGCTCGACGGGAAGACTATTTCGCACAAAAAGGCACAAGAGAACAGCGAAAAGTTCCACGCGGCAAGACTAAGCAACACGAGCGATAAAGAACAATGAATGCGGTCTTCCTTCGCTGGGTATGGGCGCTCGGCAGGGAGAGAAGCTGGGTAAAACATCTCGGCCAATCAGCTTGCGAGATTCCAGAGCCGAGCCAACACGAGAACAGCGAACAGAGAGGTGGATTTTGAGTTGTGCGGGCTCTCCGTGTTGATACCTGATGTTCTAATGTAGTCTCCCTGCCTTCTGCTAGC
Source organism: Pholidichthys leucotaenia (assembly GCA_020510985.1). Classification (NCBI taxonomy): domain Eukaryota; kingdom Metazoa; phylum Chordata; class Actinopteri; order Cichliformes; family Pholidichthyidae; genus Pholidichthys; species Pholidichthys leucotaenia. Next base: position 437,587,348 of record CM035836.1, on the reverse strand, counting down.
GCCCGCCCATTTTTTCTCAATTTTGAATTTTTGATGAATATTTTTGAAAAATCCGCGATGCACTGAGGGCACGAAAGGTGAGGCGCGAAGTAGCGAGGGATCACTGTATTCAGAAATTTAAGATCCATGGGACTGTAGCCAACCTCCCTGGATGTGGCCGCAGGAAGAAACTTGATAAAAAATGGAAGAGATGGATAATACGAATGGTAACAAAAGAGCCCAGAACAACCTCTAAACACATTCATGGTGATCTCCAAGGTCAGGGTACATCAGTGTCAGATCGTACCATCCGTCGTTTGAGCCAAAGTGGACTTCATGGGAGACGACTGTTGGGACACCACTGTTGAAAACAAATCATAAAAAAGCCAGACTGGAATTTGCCAAACTGCATGTTGACAAGCCACAAAGCTTCTGGGAGAATGTCCTATGGACAGACGAGACAAAACTGGAATTTTTTTGGCAAGGCACATAAGCTGTATGTTCACAGATGCAAAAATGAAGCATACCAAGAAAAGAACACTGTCCCCACTGTGAAACATGGAAGACGTTCTCTTATGCTCTGGGGCTGCTTTGCTGCATCTGGCACAGGGTGTCTTGAATCTGTGCAGGGTACAATGAAATCTCAAGACTATCAAGGTATTCTAGAGAGAAATGTGCTGCCCAGTGTCAGACAGCTTGGTCTCAGTCGCAGGTCATGGGTCTTGCAACAGGATAATGACCCAAAACACACAGCTAAAAACACCCAAGAATGGCTAAGAGCCAAACATTGGACTATTCTAAAGTGGCCTTCTATGAGCGCTGATCTAAATCCTATTGAACATCTGTGGAAGGAGCTGAAACATGCCGTCTGGAGAAGGCACCCTTCAAACCTGAGACAACTGGAGCAGTTTGTTGATGAGGAGTGGGCCAAAATACCTGCTGAGAGGTGTAGAAGTCTCATTGACGGTTACAGAAATCGTCTGAATGCAGTGATTGCCTCAAAAGCAAATTGAGGCAATCGGTTGTGCAACAAAATATTAAGTTAAGGGTACCATCATTTTTGTCCAGGCCTGTTTCATGAGTGTTTTTTTTAAATAATTCTGTTGAACCACAATTCAAAAGCATTGTCTGATTTTCATTGGTTAATTTTCATAGAATTTTTATTCATTACCACTTTTGTCAGATTCAAGTTATTTCTGTGACCATTGTGGGTTTTTCTTTCATTAATAGAGGGGTACCAACAATTTTGTCCACGGCTGTATTTTTTTTTTTTTTTTTTGGGGGGGGGGGGGGGCTGAAAAGTTCATAGTGGTCAAATTTGGCCAAATGTGGTTTATTTTTCAACATACACATCTCTCCTTCGGTCCACACACTTCCTCCATCAGTGTCACAGTGCTTGGACCCGTGGTTGAAAAATAAACCCCATTTGGTCAACTTTGACCACTATGAACTTTTCAGCCCCCCTAGTGTGTGTGTGTGTGTGTGTGTGTGTGTGTGTTTGATACACAGCATTAAAGCTGAATTCATGCTGCACCTCAGTTGTCCACGTACATGTAACCGGAAACCTCACATGACGAAATTTACGTCATTGTCTCTACTCCGCTAGTATTCGCAGTGCTCGACTGCAGACGACCACATGCATGCCGGGTTCGTCCAAAGCACACGCGGACCAAAGTGGACGAGAGGGGAAATGCAGCATGAATAAGGCTTAACAGTGCAAGAAAGTCATTTTAAAATTTAAATGACTAACTTTAAAAAATGTGCACTACAAGCTTGTAGCATGTATGATAATGAAAAACTTAACACATCATAAACATGCTGTAGACATTGTGATTATCAGTGGTAATTAAAAGCTTTGGTGTTGAGGACATTTTTGATTCTCACCAGTCCAATAACTTTCATTCTTATTTACCATTAAACAATGTTTACATACTTGCAGTAGCTCAGAAGGCAGTAAGCAAGCAATTTGGGCTCCTTCCAGTTGGTGGCGGCCATATTGTCTTTGCGATGTCTCTCCTGAAAGGCCTCACTGACCCAGACCCGTCTTAGCTGACTGACCAGGGAGTGCTGCCCTGCCAGCCAGCCTTCATCATTCTTCACAATGATGCTGATTATCTGAACAGATGGGAACAACAGAAAAAAAAAAACAAATGACTTAGAAGTTTTTGTACGAGTTCAGCTATATTAAGATTTAAATGAAGGCAAGAGTGATATCTGAAGATGCACATACCTTGATGGCTTGAAACTGCAGGTCGAGTCTGGCTGTGGTGGTGGAGGGAGATCCTGGTCGAACAGTTGCTGCAGTGCCAGCAGGAACGAGCAGGGGGACGAAGCGGTTGGGATTAGACGCCAGTACGTCTCTTAGCGGTTTTGCATCTTTGTGTTTTAGAAAACTCTGTACATAAAAACACAAACACAGTTTAACTATAAACTGAAATGAGACGCTTCAAAAATAAAGACCAGATCCATCTAACTGAATCAACAACTGTATATACCACATTTTTTAAAAAACAAAACATTTTAGACAATTTTAGACAATTCTACTGTCTCAGTTTGACGTTAGCTCAACCACTGATGCTCAAAATATCAAATACATCAATGGCCACAAAGCAACAAAAAAATGCAACATCCTTTTTTTTTTTTTTTTTTTTTAAATCACAAATGACTGAATGAGAAGATTGAAGGGAAGTGTCATCATCTAACCATGAACATGCGGCTCCACTGAGGGTCGTTGAGCGTCGCCTCCATCATGAACAGCTCCACTGTCTGAGATGGGTGGCGTGTCAGGAACTTGATCAAAGGCTCCCTGAACGGACTGCCAGCCTGGTGCGACACAAAAATAATGAGGGAAGGATGAAACACAAAAGGAAGGCAGCCAGAATAATGGGTAGGCGGCAAAAGAGAGTGTAGACTTTCATCATTTTGTTGTGAAATTTTGTGTTAAATTGGATAAAGTAATGACAGTACTTCTCTCATTTAAAATAAAACAGAATTCGGAAAATTAACCCTGGTGAGAAAATTGAGATCATGGGTTTGAGGGTGTCTTAAATGACAATGGTTCTTTTTCAGTACAATTTAAAATGACTACATTAAAAGATAAATAGAAATAAAATAGAAAATCAGTTACAATAAAAACAGTTTTGACTTCACAATGCAAAGTTGAATCCTCACAATTAAAGGTAGAATACTGTGCATTTTCCAGGGATTAATTTTAAGTACTTTAAGTACATCAGGGACATGCACAGGTATGGGCTATTGTTTCCCGGGCAACAGCCCATTTGCCATCTTTGTCCGAGCTGCCCCTCCAGAGGGTAATAATAATATTAATAGTGATAATAAAAGTTGTCTTTTCTTCCCATAAACGTGTCAGATTATACAAGTAAATCAGATTTTCTCATTTCTCTCAAATCTTTTTCATGTAGTTTTTAGATTTTCATCTTGTATATTATGGTGAATCTGGAACTTTTTATTTCTAATTTTGTAACTCTGTTCTCTGAAATCCACGTTTTGCTAAATTAGTATTTTTGTTCATGATTTTATACAAGATTTTGGAACAGTCTCATGAATTAGCTACTTTGTCATGTTAAAGATTTTTTTTGTATTTGTTTTTCTTGTAATTAAAAGATATTTTTGACAACATAGACTTTGTAAAAATTTCAGGCATTTTTTCCCCACTCATGAATGTACATTTTTTTTCCTCGAGATTTTTGTATGACATTTTCCCTATTTTTTTCTGCTGATATTTTTTCCTTTCTAAAAAATAGAAATACTTTTCTCATGTAATGCTGTGATGTTTTCTCAAAACGGTATAGCTTCCATCCATCCATCTTCTACCGCTTTTCCAGAGGTCCGGGTCACGGAGGCAGCAGTTCAAGCAGAGAAGCCCAGAATTCCCTCTCCCCAGCCACCTGCTCCAGCTCTTCAGAGAGGATACCAAGGCGTTCCCGGACCAGCTGGGAGACATAGTCTCTCCACCGAGTCCTGGGTCTACCCCGGGGTCTCCTCCCAGTGGGACGTGCCTGAAACACCTCAAGTGGGAGGCGCCCAGGAGGCATCCTAATCATATGCCCATACCACCTCAACTGACTCCTTTCAATGTGGAGGAGCAGCGGTTCTACTCTGAGCCTCTCCCAGATGACTGAGCTCCTCACCCTGTCTGAGGGTGAGTCCAGCAATCCTACGGAGAAAGCTCATTTCAGCTGCTTGTATCCGCGATCTTGTTCTTTCGGTCATTACCCAAAGCTTGTGACCATAGGTGAGAGTAGGAATGTAGACTGACTGGTAAATCGACAGCTTTGCCTTAGAACTAAGCTCCCTCTTCACCACAACAGACCGGTACAACGTCCACATCACTGCAGATGCTGCTCCAATCTGTCTGTCAGTCTCTCGCTCCATTTTCCCCTCCCCAAGTCATCCCCCTCGTCCCCAAACCCCGCTTCCTCTGTGGAAGGCGTATCAGTGGGATTGAGGAGATCCTTGAAATATTCCTTCCACCACCCGACAATATCCCCAGTCGAAGTCAACAGTGTCCCATCCGCACCATACACAGTGTGGACAGGGAGCTGCTTTCCCCTCCTGAGCCGCTGGACAGTTTGCCAGAATCTCTTCGAGGCCGACCGAAAGTCTTGTTCCATGGCCTCACCAAACTCCTCCCATACCCGGGTTTTTGCTTCAGCAACCACCCGAGCCGCACTCTGCTTGGCTTGCCGGTACACCTCAGCTGCTTCGGGAGTCCCACAAGCCAGCCAAGCTTGAAAGGACTCCTCCAGCTTAATGGCCCCCCTCACCACTGGTGTCCACCACTTGGTTCGGGGGTTGCCACCACGAGATGCACTGACCACCTTGCGGAAGCAGCTCTGGGCCACCGCTTCAACAACAGAGGTGGAGAACATGGCCCATTCAGACTTCATGTCTCCAGACTCCCTCGGAATGTGGTTGAAGTTCTTCCGGAGGTGGGAGTTGAAGACCTCCCGGACAGGGGCCTCAGCTAGACGTTCCCAGCACACCCTCACTATATGTTTGGGTCTACCAGGTCTGAATGGCTTCCTCCCCTGCCATCGGATCCAACTCACCACCAGGTGGTGATCAGTTGACAGCTCTGCACCTCTCTTTACCCGGGTGTCCAAGACATATGGTCGCAGGTCTGAGGACACGATAACAAAATCGATCATCGACCTGCGACCTAGGGTGTCCTGGTGCCAGGTGCACATATGGACACCCTTATGCTTGAACATGGTGTTCGTTATGGACAAACTGTGGTTAGCACAGAAGTCCAATAACTGAACACCACTCGGGTTCAGATCGGGCAGGCCGTTCCTCCCAATCACCCCCTCCAGGTTTCACTGTTGTTGCCCACATGTGCATTGAAGTCCCCCAGTAGGACAATGGAGTCTCCAAGAGGAGCACCCTCCAGCACCCCAGTCACAGACTCCAAAAAGGGTGAGTACTCTGAGACATCATTTGGTGCATAGGCACAAATGATGGTCAGGACCCGTCTCCCAACCCGAAGGCGCAGGGAAGCAACCCTTTTGTCCACCGGGGAAATCTCCAATATAGAGGCAGCAAGGTGGGGGGATACAAGAATACCCACCCCTGCTCGTCGTCTCTCGCCCGGGCAAACTCCAGAAAAGGCCAAGCTCCAGCCCCTCTTCAGGAGACTGGTTCCGGAACCAGAGCTGTGTGTTGAGGTGAGGCCGACTATATCTAGCTGGTATCTCTCAACCTCGTACACCAGCTCAGGCTCCTTCCCCACCAGAGGTGACATTCCATGCACCAAAAGCCAGTTTATTAAGCTTGGGATCAGTCCGCCAAGGTCTCCGCCTTTGACCGCCACCTAATCCACATAGCACCAGACCCCCATGATCCCTCCTGCAGGTGGTGAGCCCACTGGAGGGCGGGCCCATGTAACTCCTGGCTGAGCCTGGCCGGGTCCCATGGGCGGAAACCCGGCCACCAGATGCTAGCATTTGAGTCCCTCCCCCAGGCCTGGCTCCAGGGTGGGGCCCTGGTAACCCCATACCGGGCGGGGTACACTGAATCCTTGATATAGAATTTATCATGAGAGTCTGTTGGATCGTTCTTAGTCTGGCCCTTCACCCAGGACCAGTTTGTCTTGGGTGACCCCATCAGAGGCAAATTGCCCCGGACAACATAGCTCCTGGGATCACTGGGGCACGCAAACCCCCCACCACGATAAGGTGATGATCCATGAGGGGGACTGTATAGCTTTTTCTGATCAATTTAGTGCACCTTTTTAATGCATTTGTTTTCTTATACATTTTCACTGTTACTGTACATGCGTAACTCTTTTCCTCATAAATTTGCAACTTTTGTAATGCAATTATGACTTTTGTCCTATGCATTAAAAATTTCTCTTGTATTTTTGTACTTGTTTTGGATCAGAGCAACAGCCCCTCAAAATTTCTGTACATGTCCCTGATTGACATCCTCAAGAACAGTTTCCAAAACCAAACCACATTTGTGTTTTACAGCTCCCAAGAAAGGCTGACTGTGAAGCTCCCTGAAACAGTCAGTTTAGAGCTTGCTCGTTAATACAGTGGTGTGAAAAAGTGTTTGCCCTCTTCCTGGTTTCTCATTTTTTTGTATGTTTGTCACACTTAAATGTTTCAGATCATCAAATAAATTTAAATATTAGACAAAGATAACACAAGCAAACACAAAATGCAGTTTTTAAATGAAGGTGTTTATTATTAAGGGTAAAAACAAATCCAAACCTACATGAACTTGTGTGAAAAAGTGACTGCACCCCCGTTAAAACAAAAATTAACTGGTTTATCACATCTTTGGAAAGCTGAGTTCAATTTCTCTTGCCACACCCAGGCCTGATTACTGCCACACCTGTTCTCAATTAAGAAATCACTTAAATAGGATCTGCCTGACAAGGTGAAGTAGACCAAAGGATCCTCAAAAGCTAGACATCATGCTGTGATCCAAAGAAATTCAGGAACAAATGAGAAACAAAAGTAATTGAGATCTGTCAGTCTGGAAAAGGTTATAAAGCCATTTCTAAAGCTTTGGGACTCAAGCAAACCACAGTGAGAGCCACTATCCACAAATGGTGAAAACATGGAACAGTGGTGAACCTTCTCAGGGGTGGCCGGCCGACCAAAATTACCCCAAGAGAGCAGCGACGACTCATCCAAGAGGTCACAAAAGACCCCACAACAGCCAAAGAACTGCAGCCCTCACTTGCCTCAGTTAAGGTCAGTGTTCGTGACTCCACCATAAGAAAGACTGGGCAAAAATGGCCTGCATGGCACAGTTTCAAAATGAAAACCACTGCTGAGCAAAAAGATAGATAGATTAGTTTATTTGACAGGGACAGTGCAATAAACAGACAATTAATCAATGACAATCAATCTGATGTGTTGCACATGGAGTGTATAGCTATTAGCTAATTTGCAACTCTTGTCCCTGGATGGGCTTTAGAAAAGAGAATCAGGTAAAGAAAAGAAAAGAAATAAAGAAAATACACAATAACCACATATATCAATGCAAAAAGATTATAAATATACAATTATAAAAAGAACAAAGGCTCGTCTGTTTTGCCAGGAAACATCTGATGATCCCCAACACTTTTCGGAAAATACTTTGTGGACTGACATGACAAAAGTTGAACTTTTTGGAAGGCGCGTGTCCCATTACATCTGGCGTAAAAGTAACATCATACCAACAGTAAAATATGGTGGTGGTAGTGTGATGGTCTGGGGCTGTTTTGCTGCTTGAGGACCTTGAAGACTTGCTGTGGTAAATGGAACCATGAATTCTGCTGTCTACCAAAAAAAATCCTGAAGGAGAATATCCGGCCATCTGTTCGTGACCTCAAGCTGAAGCACACTTGGGTTCTGCAGCAGGACAATGATCCAAAACACACCAGCAAGTCCACCTCTGAATGGCTTAAGAAAAACAAAATGAAGACTTTGGAGTGGCCTAGTCAAAGTCCTGACATGAATCCAGTTAAGATGCTGTGGCATGATCTTAAAAAGGCGGTTCATTATCAAAAACCCTCCAATGTGGCTGAATTACAACAATTCTGCAAAGATGAATGGGCCAAAATTCCTCCACAGCACTGTAAAAGACTCATTGCCAGTTATCACAAACACCTGATTGCAGTTGTTGCTGCTAAGGGTGGCACAACCAGTGCAATTACTTTTTCCACACAGGGCCATGTAGGTTTGGATGTTTTTTTTCCCTTCATAATCAACACCTTCATTTAAAAACTGCATTTTGTGTTTACTTGTGTTATCTTTGTCTAATATTTAAATCTGTTTGATGATCTTAAACATTCAAGTGTGACAAATATACAACAAAAATGAGAAATCAGGAAGGGGGGCAAACACTTTTTCAGACCACTGTATTAATGAAATCTGGCTGGGTAAAAGTTTTCTAAATGAGCCATTATCAAAAAAACATGGCAAAGTTTATAGTAGTGGCAGAGTTTACGTTTCAATAGGAATGTGATTGGAGGAAAAAATTAAGGCAGGGCTTGTCTGTTCATGACAGAAAAACCAACAGCTTTTAGGGCAGATGCTTTTCAGCAGAGACTAATCTATGTTACAATATAGTTGAGTGTCACCTGGATTTTTACAGATCTTAATTTTGTCGCTCTGTCAAAATCAGCACAGGTCAGTGTTTGACTGGAAAACGCTGACTTGTTTAATGGCTGCTGCTCGTTGTTCTCCATTTTAACGGACAGGGTTGTAAAATGCATGGACATTTTACATAATTACCAACATTTTTTAATATTGGCACTGAATAGCTTTCATATTTACACTTTCATTTTTAACTAGAAAAGCACTCAAAGTGCATACCTCCGCCAAGGCTCCTTCCATCCCTCATGAATCGCCTCCAAAATGTAATGGGTTTGTGTGTAGGCCTAGAGCCACTTCTGGTGAAAATTGCATCAAAGTCTGTCCATTAGTTTTGGAGTATTATTGCTAACACACTGTGAGAAGATAAGAGCCTTTGCAGAAGTATGCATTTTCAGATCATCACCAAAATGTGATGGGTTCCTCTGTAGCCCAAGAACCACCTCTGGTGACAATTTCATCCAAATCCATCCGGTAGTTTTTGTGTAATCCTGCTGCATAAATACAATCAAAGCCTTTGGTGGAGGTATGCACTCTCAGATCATCACCAAAATCTAATCATCTGTTCCCCATGCCATTATGCACCTTTCTTGAAAATTATATCAAAATCTGTTCTTAACTTTTTGAGTTATGTTGCCAACAGAGACAGGCATACAAACCAAAAAAAAAAAAAAAAAAAAATCAACACCGGCAAAAACATAACTTCCTTGGCAGATGTAATAAAAAAATTAATTCTAATACATACAGTATGTGTGCGCACTTGCATGACACTTGGTGGGCCATGTGCATTGTGTTTGTGTATGTGTGTGTGGGGGGTTCCAGGTCCAGCACAAAAAAAATGGATACGTTACTGTCACGTAAAAAAAATAAATATATAAGAGCGGAGGATCACACAGTCCACATTAATGCAGGGCAAACAAGGATGCACAAATGAAACTGGAACGGAGGACTGCACCATGCATGTCTGTACAGGCTGAATCGATGCGTCTCCCACAACTTTTGTTCCAGGACAGGTTGGTCTCGGCTCAGCAGCAGCTGCCGCTCTGTCACTGTGCGGTGACGTGATGACAGACACCTACTCTTTTTTTTTTTATCTTTCGGCTGCTCAATTTCGGGGTAGGCACAGCGTATCATCACCTTATATTGCGATGATCCGCATGTTGATTTGGCAAGGGTTTTTACACCGGATGCCCTCCCTGACACAACCCTGCCCATTTTATCCGGGCTTGGGACCGGCACAGGGTTGTGCACACCCTGTGGCTGGGTAACCAACATTTCCCTCCTCCATTCCATTATTGCTGGACACCAAGCTGGACAGCAGGAAGTTCCATTTTTACATGGACTTTGGCATGACCCTGCTGGCGTGGATGTTCTACCTTTAGGCCACCACTCCGGTACGCCAGTGACCGTGATAGTAACACCTACTCCATCGCGCATTTATCCACATCGTTTCTTTCAAATGTCAGCTAATCTGAGGTGAGGTGGACGACAATCAACATCGCTTGGAAGGACAATTAGCCGGATAACCATATTCAAACAGCAGAGGTAACTCGGATCTTACCGAGTTTGCCTGGATTGCCAGGGTACTTTGAAAGGGGCTTTGGTAATCCTCCACCAGTTTCCACTGTCTGCATGACCATGAAAGAATTGTGAAATCAAAGCTGGCCCCTTACCTCTATGAGCATCGCCCTCTCTGTCTTCATGACCACCTCCAGCAGAGGTTTGACGAGAGTCTGCGGTGCCGCCGGGATCAGGTGGAAAAGGTTAATGATGGCAGAGCAGATCTTCATCTCCTAAAGAAAGATTTGGAGAGAGACAGAGAACAAGGGAGCAGATGAAATTGTTGAACAGATGAGTTGGACACAAATACAAGTTGACAGACAGTCTTGATGGACAGCCACTGTGAAAAGACGAGGATGAATCTTAGTCAAAGGGTAGAAAATTCAGTCTGTAATAATCAGGTTTGTAATTTCCCCACAGGAAACTCATGAGGATATTATTACAAAAGGTACAAACGGATAAAGGGCAGTATGCACAGTTATTCTATAAACCTCACTTTATCATTAAAGAGTTGTAAAAGTCAGGGGGGAATTCTGACATTCCTAAACAATTAAAATGCAGGGTAAGAGTGAAGCAGAGATGACGGAAACATTTTTGAAGATGACCACAAACATATGGACACATATGTACAGGGAAAACTCCACCACTACCATGACATTTGGTTCAATTCACCAGCACGACAGCTCAAACCAAGTTTCAACCACTGACAGAGTCACCAACAGAGGGCGCAACACCGGGTCTCATCTCACCTCAACGCCCTCCAACGCAGGCTGTACCAGAATGGGAGACAATGATCAGAGTCAGCAGAACAGTATGTGTGCTTTTTGTGTGGCTGTGTGTTCGTCTGTCTTTGCTCCATGTGGAAGGTGAGCAGATAAGATGAGATGATAATGAAAGGGTGGGCCGCAGCAACCTTTAAGGCTAGTCCAATGAACAACTTTCCCAGATTTTGGGGTGAATAAAAACACAGAGGTCAGTTTCAGAAGAGCATCAAGGTTTGCTTATGAAGAGAAAAGGTATCGGCTTAAATGTAAAAAATTTAACAGCAGAACAAAACGCAAGTATGGCAGTGTGTTTCAAAGAAGTCCGCTTTAACATTTCTCTCACACAAACTCTTCCCCTGCTCCAGTCAATCTGCTTCTCACTGTCAAAAGCCTCTTATGTCTACAAGTCTTTGGACCCTCTTTCAGCCCTGGTTTTTGTCTTTATCGTTCCTGGTTAATTGACTCCTTGACCCTGGCTCCACAGCCACTTCTGGCGTCGCTGTCAACAGGCACAAAGACCACAATTTGGAGGTCGGAAAAGACAAAGGATCAATTTGCATATAATTAAAGACATCATTTTGAGATGTGTTAGGATGAACTTGCACAAAGTGAAGGGAGCAAAAGGGGGGGAAAGAATAAGACATTTCTATGAGGGAGAGGCATCTGCCCCCCCTCCCTCCCTCTCTCACCTCTTCTCTCTGCCTTTACAAGGTTATCTGTTGGAGAGATAATGAGGAGACAGTGCTGGGCCAACCACTGCCTGCCTGGCGCCTAATTAATCATTGATTGTAATGTGGGCACTCGCAACTCATCTGGGAGGAGGCCACACAGCCGAGGTGTTGACTACATGTGACAATGTGGGTAAAGGGGACAAAGTCTTGCCCCCTTCAGTGAATATTATTTGGATTAGGTGTGACAGATAAACTAACAAAGTCTGAAGAAGTAAACTTTTTTAGAAAGCCACGGACACTTCTGTAGGCATTCGGGAGGGAATTAAAGTAAAGTTGGGAAAAGCAATAAAATACAAATTTCTGTTAAATTTGTTAGCGCTGTGAGGTATCACATGGATCTGAAATCTGTTTACTTACACTGCCATCGCTCCGCTGGCCTCCTTTGTGCGTTATTACAACTACCTCCATCCATTTCCGCAGGTGTTGCTGACAGAGATGGAGAAACAAGAATGAGACTCAGTGTAGAAACAGATCTGTAAACCTCAAAAGCATAAAAGCTCCCTAAGGAGGCCCAGTGTTGAGATTCCAGCAAATTTCACCGCTTATTGGAAATCAATTCAAGGCTTTTACTTATTACAGAACTGTTATAGATGGCAACAAAGAGTGATTAAACAATCTTTTATTCCACTTTGACAATAGCTGTATTATTCAGGTATGCTGAGGTACCTACGGGTATGTTGTGGATAATAAATTGCATCCAGCAGCTAACTGATATAAGTACAAGAATACAAAGAATAAATACAAGCAATATGAAGGTAATATTTGACTTTACTGTTTATTTTTGACCATCAGTTACAATTCCTCCACTGCTGATAGGGCTGTCCTGAATACCAGTTTTGGAGCGCCGAATATGCAGGAACAATGACAAGAGATTATCCAAAATTTATTCATGAAAAAAATCGTATTAAAGACTCACATACACAAGTATAAAGTCTATAATTTATAGGAAAAAAAGATGTGAATTTACAAGAAAAAAAGTCTAAATTGCAAGAAAGAGTCAACGTTTGGAGAAAGAAAAAAAAAAGTCAAAATTCTGTGAAAAAATCACAGATCTACCAGAAAGCTAAAAACATTTACAAGCAAAAGGCTATACATTCACAAGGGGGAAAAATCTCAAGAAATTATACCAAAACTGTCCAAGAAAGTCACTAATTTATGAAAAACCAAACTGTCAGTGATGGAGTAGCTTATTCCTTTCTGATGAAATCACCCCGAGAGTGTCAGATCTCCTGACCTTTGACCTTGACCACAGCCTAGAAGCAGACCCACTTGAGGATCATTGTGCATGAGTTTGCCAAACACTGGGGCAATTACCTAGGAAGAGTAATGATTTTTGTCGAATCATTAATGCCCAGATCTCCAGACTTCTGACAATGACCTTGAGCGTAGCCCGAATACAGACAAATCTGTGGTTCATTATGAGTGAGTTTGGTGAACATCGGGGAAAATGCGTAGGAGTAGCAATTCCCGTGAACTGTGGACGAATGGTGCATCATCCGCATTAGCTTGGCCAGAAAGAGCTAAGAGTAGTATCTCTTGGAGCAGCGATTGCTGATGAACGTAGCAGCGATTTTTGGACTCGCCAACATTCATCAGAAAAGTTGGCGAATGTTGGCCAACTTTTTAATGAACACTGTGCTTTTTGGGTTTTGTCAGGGTTCATATAAAGCTGCAAAACAGTTCGCCAACAGTTTTTAAGGCCATACAGAGTTCTGTCATAAAGGTTATTGAACAGTTGCCCGTGTTCACTACTTGGCAAACCAAAAAGAACTTTAGCAACACGTGTTACAATCGTTTGCAAACGCTTGCAACTGTTCATGGAAAAGTACGTTTGCAAAAAAATAAATAAATTAGAAAAAAAAAAAAAAAAACTGTTTGGGAATTGTTTGGTGACCTTTCATGAACCCTGACAAAACCCAAAAAAGTGCTATGTTCGTGAACGTTCCTCAGCATTCACCGCTCCATGAGATACGAGGGGTAAAAAAGTAAATGAACATGGCAATTCGGGGATTTTTCTGACGAATGGTGGCAAAAATCGAGCAAAATTCAAGCTAGTATCTCACTGAGCAGTGAATGCTGAGGAACATTCACGAACGCTGAGCTTTTTGGGTTTAAATACAAGGTTGCAGAACAGTTCACACACAATTTTTAATAAGTTCTTCAACAGTTTTGTTGTAAAGGGTCTTAAACGGTTGCTAGCATTCACTATTAGTTGAATCAAAAAAGCTTCAGCATTTGCAAAAGTGTTACAACTGTTTGCAAAGGCTGATAACTATTTTGCAACTGTTTCCAGAAAAATACAGTGGTGACAATAAAAACTGTTGGTGAACTGTTTGGCAACCTTTTACGAACCCTGAAAAAACCCAAAAAGCCGAACATTCCTCAGCATCCGCCACTGTGAAATATGGGGGTAAAAGTGGCACAAATTCACAAAAATACAAAAAAACTGAATATTACAAGAAAAAAACTTGTTTACAAGGAAAAAACAAAAATGACAAATTCCTACAAAATGAAGTGTTTATCCCAATACATTTCTTAAAATCAAGCTGTTTAAACAAGTTGACTATCTGAATACCAAAGTAACAAATACTCAGAAAATCAAATATTTTGGTACAATCCTGCATGCTGATACTAATGAATAATAAGATACCTAAATGTTAAATATGCAGTATAACATGCTGTGGGAAATAATGAGGAGATAAACAACAGATAAAAGGTGCTCACCATCATCTGGTCACAGAACTTATCATTGAAGGAGTTGGGGAACAGCCGCGTGACCGAGGTGAGGCGGTTCACCACATTGAGGGTAAGGCTGCGGTAGTCACCCAGCATCATCAGTAACGGGCGCATGTGGGTGTGGATCTGGTCCACTTCAATCGTGGCACCTTCCAGGAACTGCAGCAGAAACAGACAAAAGTCTTTAATTTGCTTTTTTCCACAAAATCTTTAAATTTCAAAAATTATTAAGAGTACTCTGAGGTGAGTGCAATATCCCTTGCTTCTGTTTTCTTTGAAGATCCCAATATGTTACTGAAGGAGAGCAGCGTTTGGTGACCCTAGCTTTACTCATTCTATAGTAATAGTACAATGGAATGTTAACCTTGACCTTTTGACCCCAACCCATAGTCAGGTCAGGGTGTAAGCCTTCCACAATTTGTCTTAGATGCAATTATGGAAAGGATTTGAAAAGCCAACATAATTTCTTTCAGTAGTTATTATGTTTACAAGATTTAGGGAAAGAATGAAGTCTGACCTAGACCTCAAGGTCTATAATTCTTGCAAAAATCATCCAATCTGAGCCAAACAGCAACATGTACATCAGTGTACATCAATCCCTGGTACCACGTTTCAAAACATTTGGAACAAAACTGTAGGAGGAGTTGATTTCACAAGACAGTTACTGTCTATTGAGGTAAAATAGGACATCATAAGCCAGGGCCCATAACTCCTACAAAAATCATCCAATCGGAACCATCCATCCATCCATCTTGTACCGCTTTTCCGGAGGTCCGGGTCACGGAGGCAGCAGTTCAAGCAGAGAAGCCCAGACTTCCCTCTCCCCAGCCACCTGCTCCAGCTCTTCAGAGAGGATACCAAGGCGTTCCCAGACCAGCTGGGAGACGTGCCTGAAACACCTCAAGTGGGAGGCGTCCAGGAGGCATCCTAATCAGATGCCCATACCACCTCAACTGACTCCTTTCAATGTGGAGGAGCAGCGGTTCTACTCTGAGCCTCTCCCGGATGACTGAGCTCCTCATCAATTGGAACCAAATAGCAATATGTCCATCATCAGTGTATATGAAACTCTGGTACCAAGTTTAAAAACAAATCACAACAAAACTGTAGGAGGAGTTCATTTCACAAAGGTGGGACAGATGGCTGGACGGACGGACCGGCCCATACCATAATCCCCCTTCAGTCTTCGCCCTTTGACCAGTGGGGGATAATAAACTGATATAGGTTGGTTTGCTCACTGAACGTTATGAGTATAACATTTGATAATAAATGTTATTTTGATGTGTTCATAAATATGTTTTTCCCCTCAGAAATATTTTAAATTTAGCTCCCCCCCCCCCTCGATGCAAGACAAACCCTTGTCTGGTTTACCACCCGGGTCTCTCCATTAAAGAACTCGGGCCATTCAAAAGCGGGGCATGGTGAACCATGAACAAGCACACATTCCAGCCGAACACTGATGACGCGCACCCACACCATCACACAGACGGGAGGGGAATGACGCATGGCAACCACATTCATTTTCCTCTCAGCGCTGAGAACAAACACTCCATCCTGTATCGATCTGGCCATGGCAACGCTCATTAGTGCTAGCAGGGAAGAGATGAAAGAAGGGAGGGAAGAGAAATGGCAAGGGGGAAAAAGATGGTAGCAAAAACAAGGGATGGAGGCAAAAAAAATGGGAGGGAGAAAGAGTTTGGACTAGATTGATATAGGCCAACTTGGCAGGACAAATTATGGAATAGAGCTGATTCTGGGAGAGTGTGACAGAGCAGTGGGTGGTCCATGAGAGGGAAGCTAAGCGGGTAGGAAACTGGCACCGGATGAGGACTACAAAAGAACGTCAAAAATGGCAAATGGCATGAGCAACGCAGATAAAACACTCAAGATAAAGCAAAGAATTTTCACAGTTACAGAAAAAGAAAAATCAACAGTAAAATAGTAGAAAATGGTGGAATAGTATTTTTTCAAGGAACAGATGAGGTGTCTAGAACATTTTCAGCTGTTTTTAAATAAATTTACTTGTGTGGTCTTGCATATATTAGATTATGGCTAATTAAGTGATATTACAAAAAAAGGAGTATAAATCACACAGCTGTGATGTAGACATGAGACCACAGGGCAAAGTTTACATGACTGCGTTTTTTTGATTTTACAACAAAGACAGAACAAAAGAACCTGATATGACACACTCATCCAGTAAGGACAGCCACAAAAAACACTTTGTGAAGACTACGAACACGAGGGCCGCCACCCACCCCTCTCTACACCATTCAGCAGCAGCAGCATTAGCGGGGTACAGTTGAGTCAAAACAGCACCAAGTGGAAAAAAAAAATGAAAAAAATAAAAATAAAAAAAATCAACCAGCTGCTGCAACAGTAGGGGCGGGGATAACAAACCGATGCAGCATAGTACTGTGATACTGCACCAATTCAGATACATTATATTGTGATACTTTAAGAATTTCTATTAAATGTCACAAACAAACTTACCTATTTAGGTACCAGAGTAATAAAAAGTTGGCTTTTCAGTCTATTAGATGTGTTAAATGCTTCATCTGGTTAGGCCAGCACAGCAAAGGAGTGACATCTGACACCTAGCCGGGAGTTGAACAAGACAAAGATTGGGATGGGAAATCACAATATAACCTAGATAGATATCACAATACTCGACATATTGCAAGATTATGATAGTATCGCAAGATTGTGAGTGTATCGCATTGCAGCTCAAATATCATGAAACGCACTGCATCGTGTGCCCTCTGGCGATTCCCAATCCTAGCCACAACCCAGCCCAACAAAGCCACCTTCAAACTCAGGAGTGAGCCATGAAGACAACAGTCCACCACACACCCCATGTGCAAAGACCTGCATCCATACAGCACCGCAGAAATCGCAAAGGCTCCCGCCACATTATGAAGACGCCGGAGCCCAGGTATGTGACGCCATCCCACTGCCACGGTGGTCCACAAGCTTCACTGAAAAGAGACTTGCAAAGCTGAGAAATCCCTGGGTGAAGCAGAAGTGGCTGCACCAACCCACAACGCGCGGACCTCCAGAGCAGCAAGCCCACATGTGACCTCAACAGCACACCATCCCAAATAGGACTGAGGTCCTACAGCCAATGAAACAAAAGCAACCACGGTGAACTGTGTAGACTTAAAGTTTTATTAGACGAAACAAATGTTGACAGTTGTACTTTGTGGACATGAATTGAAGTTACACAAGGGGGAAAATATATATATAGATAGTAGCACAACACTTGATCCATCGTGTCATCGCAGTACTTAAGGAATCGTATCGAGTATTGACTTAAATATCGAGACAGTATTGCATCATGACATCTCTGGCGATTCCCAACCCCTAGCAAATATTTGTAAAAATCTTAAAATTATTCCACTTAGAGCTAATATCTGAGAGGTTAAACAAGATCTCTGCTGCTTGGTGAAGAACAATAAAAAAAAGGCACCCCAGGAAAAGCCCCACCATACAGTGAGTCTACAAAAGGCTGTACATAAGATGATGTCATGTTGTTTTAGCTAAATCTAATAAGTGTTCTTTGGTAACGTGAGACAAATTACATCTGGTGAAGACGATCAATGTGTGGAGCAAAAACAAAACGACAGCATTCCCTGAACCTTGCACATCATCATCACGCCTAAACCAATTACAAAGAAAAAAAAAAAGATGCAAGTCATTGCACTGACCTTCCTCATGCACGCCTCGCCTGCTTCCTGAAGCTCATTGTTGGTGGAGTTGAGGGCTTTGAACAGGGCAGCAATGATCTTCTCCCTGGACTGGGGCAAGTAGTTACAAGCTGCAAGGGCATCTAAATGGAATAAAAAATATTTTAAAAATGAATCAGTGGAGTGGCTGAAGAACAGGAAACTTCTAAATGTTCTTCAGCTTTCTACAGGAGCCATTTTATTCACATGCCAACAGAACAAAGATGATGCAGGACTGCTTACTGAGAGCAGCAATCCGGAGTGGAACCAGGGGAGAAAGGTTCTTGTAACAGGGCAGCTTCTTTAGTGCATCATCCTCTGCCTCACACAAGTTCAGCAACTACAGAGGCAGTGAAAACAGGACAGTTAGAGGAATAACAAAACTGTGCCAATAATCCTTTAAACCCAATCTATCCAATGTTCCATAAAAACTTGGTAGAACTTTATGCTTAAATAATCCCATGAAAAAGAGCCAACATGCCTACCTCAGTGTAGAAAACCTTGTGCTCCATGACGCTGAGGTCCATTGTGAAGAGGCGGGGCTGCAGGGTGGTGCAGAAGGTGTTGCCCTCCATCAGACCGATTTGGGCATTGGCAGGCTGGTGGCGCAGCAGGTGTTTCTTGGGGGGCACCATATCCTGCAAAACCTGCAGAGAAAGAAACATAAAAACATGACCTTCTATTTATATCTTTAACAGGTACTCTTCTCAGAGGCCTCCAAAGAGGGGAAAGGAAAAAAAAATTAGAATCAGTATGGGATTTCGCTATACTCGGACTTTGGCTTCACCTCTTTGTGTGGCTCCATGATGACGGTGACACTCTTGTTAGTGACCTGGGCCAGCACCTGCAGGGAGTGCATAGCCTGCTTTCTAACGGTGGAGTTTGGAGAGGTGACCTCTCGGACTAGGTCATGGGTGACCATGTGGAACGACTTCTCCTGTGCGGCCACCAGCTCGTCAGTCCTTTCCTCGTCTTTCAGTGGAGTGGCACACCGCACCAGCAACTGCTCCAGGGTGGTCTTCGCCATGGCAACCGCCCCATTTGACACCTGTGTAAAAATCAATAAGTTAATAAATACAACCTGGTAGCCACAAGGGAACGTAGCATAATAGGACACGAAATGTACAAGTTGCTTCAGGGGTCAAAGACGTTACTTCCACTCCTTTTCTAAGCATTTTCTTAAAATCTAGCAATGCGCTCGTTTAACCTCACCTCTCCTGTGAGGTCCATCATGACAAAGAGTAGAGCTTTGAGAAAGGTCAGCTGGTTCTGCAGCACCCAGATCAGAGGCAGTCGCTCCATCAGAAACTTGATTGACACCACTCCACCAAGCTTGGCGTACCAGGCCTGCTCGTAGCAGCAGGCACACAGACGCTCCACGATGTAAGAGAACAGGGGTAGCTGGCATGCCTGGGGACGCGGAAGTTTGAAAAGTCCATTTAAAACACTACACAGAAAGTAAAGTTGAATTGTAATTTTAAAACTGAAAATGATCTAGCATTATATTTTCAGTTCAAATTTAAGACAATTAATTGAAACCTTTTTTTCCCCAGAATGATATTGCATGAAACGGAGGGAATTAATATCCTATCATGATGGCATCATTGGCACAGTTTACAGCACAACAGCAGACTAAGAGCCAATGTCAGATTCATTACAAAGTTGAGGCTCGTGGTGACTAACCCTCTCCTTGGAGCCAAGGATGATGCTGGCGACATCAAAGATGACAGCCAGGGCCACTTCTCCGATCTTGCACAGCTCCTTCTCCTCGTAGGCCATGCAGATAGCTATAGCGTCAATCAGAACCAGAGGATCCATGCCCTTGGAGCCATTCTCCTCGCTGTGGAACATGGCTGTGCTTGGCTGGCTGCCCAGCTGGTAGCACGGCAACAGGAATGGGCCTGAGATAACGGAGAGGCGAAAGGAATTAATTCTAAAGTGGATAAAGAGAATGCAATACTTCGTGTATTGAAAAAAACAACTTAAATTTATTAATGCAGCTAAAATTTAATAGCAATGAAGGGGAAAAGTGATCATCTGAAGTGTAAAGCATGAAATGCTCCAGTCCCTCACCACACTGCTGAGCTACGGCAACCATGGTGTAATGGCGAATCAGACTGGCTACGAAGGGCAGTGCGCTGGGCCTCAGGTCTTTTATCACAGCCGACATGAAGGCCCCAGTCAGGGCCTGCTCAAATGTTCGGCGGGCTGGCGTGTCTTGTGCCTTATAGCGGTGTGAGATGATGACATTGGGGATCCACTTCTCAGTAAAGCTAATTGGTGACAAAAAACACAGGGGGAAAAAATGACAGATTACCAATTACCTTAAACTAACGTGACAGTGGCACTGGAATGGTTATAAAATGCATATTCAAACGTTTCTAAACAAAGGTTGGTGCTGACAGCATGTCTGCAGTCTCCTTATCCCTATATTCCCTGTCTTTTCTTAGTTCCTCCCACCTTTCTATTCTGCTGCCTTCCTTTGGTCCCCCATTGGTATTGTTATTTACTGCAGCTGCAGGCAACTGGGCCATGGTGTGATTGAGCAGCTGTTTTCTCCATGCTTGAGCTTGTGTTTTATAATGCCACACGCCAGGGGCAGACCTGATGGATCGCCTCATTTTATTATTGCCATTTTAAAAACTGTTCTTTGGGGGAAGGGGGGAGAAGCGGGGTGGGTGGAATGTGGGGTAAGGTGCAGGGCACGGTTGACAAAATGTCAGATCGGTTGCCTTTCATTCATTTGGGAGCATGCCAATCCACCGTGGCTTCAGTTTGTCAATTTGGCATTTGTGAAAACATTTTTTCCTTAAGGTTTCTGCAGCTATAAGGAAGTTCAATTTAACGCTTTTTAAGACTTTTAAGCTTGATGAAATTTAACACTATGTATGTGCAAAATAGCAAAACATGACCATAATAAACTCAACCGGAACCCCCCCCCCCCCCCCGTACAAACCAAAAATTCTGAGTTAATTACCTTACATGGAACATACCAAAAACATGATTTAGTAGTGTACTGAATGTTTTTTTCTGCTCAAATCTGGTGGCCCAATTCCAGCTGACCACTGCAAATGAGAGTTATTTCACTCATGAGCTACATGGAACATAATGTGGTGGACAGTGTAGTGATTTGGGTCTACTGATGGCATCTTGAACGGCCAACGGCACCAAGACAAAATCTTGAGATCCATAATTGTGCCGTTTGTGTGCCTCCACAAATCATGTTCCTGCATGACAGTGCCCGACCACACACAGCCAGGATATACATGCAGTTAGTTCCTGGAAGGCACAGGAGACATCCTGGATCATCGTGTGCGACGTGTTCCAGCTCCAGAAAACGCACACCAGCTGTGTGCAGTGCTCCAGGAGGAATGGGATTACATTCCGCAGGCCACTATCAACAACCTGGTGAGCTCGGTACAGAGTGCTATGGCCTCTGACCACTGTCCAGTCAGTGTTCATGCTGCCGTAATTCGTGAACTGTTGACAGAAAAGTGAAATTGTTGGAGGAAGTTAAGGCACAGTCAAAAATGAATATCCACCATAACTGTTATGCTAAAATATTTTAATGTAAAAAAAAAAAAAATATGTACCTTTATATTTAGTGTGAGTGTACAATCAACCATGTCCAAATAGTTACTGGACTGCAAATTTGAGGTAAAAAAAATCCAGTTCACATTGAATCTGAACTTCTCCTGGATCGAGATTTCCTCTAAATAATTCAGTGATTCAAGTAAAATACCCGATATAAGACCCGACCCCACAACCAAAATTTGCAAGAAGAAAAAGTCACAATTCACAAATTTCAAATTTACAAGAAACTAGTACATACCCATGCATGCCTGTAGAAACCCGTGCATGCCCGTAGAGGGGACGCATTGGAACAGAATTCTTGCCAGTTACAGGACAGTTGGTACAGCAACACAGCACCAAGTGGCAATCACATGTGATGGCTTTTGTATGCAGCAAAACCTAAAAATCACACAAAATATGCCGTGCCATCTGGGGCTGTTTGCCCCTGCTTGTTACTTCTTCTCCTGCCTGTTACTGTTCTGTGTTATGTTGCTTACCTGTGCGTCATATATATATACTGTATATATATATATATATATACATACACATACACACACACATACAGTATATGTCTTGTAGGGAGTCATGTGCTCTGTCTATGTGCCATCATATAGACATCATCTGCTGGGTCGTCTTCTTTCAGACCACTGAAGAGTCTCCTCCTGTCTCAGTCGGCTGTGTTCACAGTCATGCCTGCAGCGTACTGGTGGAACCTGAGGTGTTTCATGTTCACGGCATCCTTTCTGACGTGCAGCAGTTCTCATTCTATTGCTCTCCATCTGGTGGGTCTTCTTTGTTCAGACCACTGGTTGAGGGATAGGTGCGTCGTAATTCCAGTTCATGGGCACAATCCTGAAAAAGTGGCTTTTGACCCTGTTCAGGAAGGTCCGTGCATGCCTGTAGAAACCAAGAAACTGAAGCACCCGGAGAAAGTCAGTGCTTTGCTTGGCATTTTACACATTTGTAGTGTAGACTGGCATTCGTCAAGGTTACACATTTGCCGTCATGTAGGCATGGCGAGTCGTCCTATTATGTCTGAGTTCATAGGATGCGCTATGATGATGAGGCAGAGATCATAGGCCATCCTATGATGTTCTAGAAAAGTGCTTTAAAGTCTGTCGTACCCTATGCTGGTGAAGGATGTCCTGTCTCAGACGGGTGCGAAGTACTGCTGGAACCTCAGGTGTTTCATCTTCATGGCATCTTTTGACGTGCAGCAGTTGTCATTCTATTGCTCTCCATCTGGTGGGTCTTCTTTGTTGAGACCACTGGTTGAGGCATAGATGCGTCGTAATTCCAGTTCATGGACAGGATCATGAAAATAGATCTGAGCAAAAAAGAGGCTTCCCGGCATGGATTCACTGTATATGACATAAAAACATGTTGCCTGATGTCTGTCACTGTGATGCCTGAGTTCATGGTCTATATGACACCATAAAGACACATTTGTCTATGTGTCCTATGATGCCTGAGTTCATAGGACATCCTATGATGTTCAGGCAGCGATCATAGGCCGTCCTATAATGTCCTATGAACGTGACAGACACGCACAGATTTCTTGCTAAAATAGAGTGATGATACAAATTTACAAGAAAAAAAACTGCAAAATTATGTGAACAAAACTGTAAATTAATGAGAAAGAGTCGCAAATGTATGACCAATTAATGAGGAATAAGGGATAAGGACGTATACTTACAAACTGTAGTGTTTTTTCTATTCACAAAGACCACTCAGTGCTCAACTATTAGCTACAGTAACTAACATGCACATCTTTGGATTGTATTGGAGGAAACTGGGGCCCCTGTAATGAACCCACACAGCAGAGGGAGAACATGCAAACTTCACACAGAAAGGTTTCCACCCCTGCCAGCCTGGGGATTTGAACCTGGAACCTTCTAGCTGTGAGACATCAGTGCTAATCACCGCACTACAGTGCTGCCCAGTGCTATTCATTCCATTGATTTTAGTTAAAAATGCAAAAACAGTAACTACAAATTCACAGAATTTAAAGATGATAGCAAGAAAACATACTGTTTATCAGATCTGTGGTATTTCAAAGCCTTTGAAATGCAGATTTCCAAAATTTATCGTCAATTTTAAGGATTGTTATGGCCTTAATTTTGGCAAAAATAATTTTAAGGCTTTTTATGGGTCAGCTTACTCACCGTTTCTATATTTACAGGCCAAATGCTGAGCCAAAGTGACAGTGGATGAAAAATTACAAACACTTTGAAGAAAGAGAAGACACTGAAAAATCAAGACATCTGAAGAAGTCGCAGCCACAGCCCCCTCCAAATCGTAACTGACACACTTCATTACCCCCATGTGCGCAAGGACGCGTTTGTGTGTGTATATATGTGTTAGTGCATAATGACAAGAGAGTGTAAGGGGCATGGTGAAGAATAAACAGACAGGAGAAAGTCAATTAGCCCCTGCCCGGGGATCAATGATGGTAATGTGACTAACCCACCCGACAACAACGCTCATTTCTGTTTGTCTGTTCAAGTATGTGTTTCCACCTTACAGCGATGCCTGCCAGCGGGTGGGGTGGTTGGTGTGTAATTAGCAACACCCATGGATGAAACACTTGATGAAGCATTGTATAGTGAAGATGTGGAAGGAGACAAAAAGCTGGATGTGTTAAGGAATGTGTCCACCTAGGCATCTGCTCCCCACGCCTCCTCCATCTGTGACTGGTTAAATCCTGGAGACTGGAATGGAAGAGAAGGACCTTGGTGTGATCACCGACACAAAGCTGAAGCCCAGCAAGCAATGTGTTGAAGCAGTGAAGAAAGCCAATAAACTGGTTGGACTGGTGAAGAGGCACTTTGAATGCAAATCCAAGGAGCTGATCACCGCGTTCTGGAAAGGGAAGATACGTCCTAACTTGGAGTACTGTGTCCAGGCATGGTCCCCGTACAACAGGAAAGACATCATATTGATGGAGAAGGTCTAAAGGAGAGTAACCAAGATGATACCCCGCTTGTCAGAACTGCCTTATGAGGATCAACTGAAGGAAACAGACCTCACAACACTAGAAGATAAGATAAGATAAGATAAGATAAGCCTTTATTAGTCCCACAACGGGGAAATTCCAGGATTGCAACAGCACAGGGATAGCAACACTCAGAGCAACAATCAGAAGGCAAGAAAAAAAACAAGCAAGCAAGAGCAGCTAATAAACATATGTACGTATTACTATAAAATATATATATATACACACACACACAGACACACAGTGCAGAGCATTGTAGCTGGATGGAATAAATATATGAATATATGAACACACAGTGCAGAGCATTGTAGCTAGATGGAATAAATATGTAAATATATAAACACCCACAGTACGGAGCATTGCAGCTAGGTGGAATAAATATGCAAGTATATAAACACACACAGTGCGGAGCAATGTAGCTAGATGGAATAATATGTAGATATATAAATATATAAACACACCCAGTGCTGAGCATTGTAGCTAGATGGAATAAATATGCAAATATATAAACACACACAGTGCAGAGCATTGTTGCTAGATGGAATGAAACAGCATAACCGTCTACTTAGTTATCCTACATGGTATGATTATGTGCCCATACATATTCTCACCCTCCATAGCGACCGGTATGTTCCTAGTTGTATGCCGGAGGGGACCATTGTGTAAGTCTATTGCATCTTTTGCATTCAAAAAACTATTAGTTTGTTACGTCTTTTTGCTATCTCTGCGAGCAGCCCTGCTTAGGTTGTACAGTCTGACAGCCGTTGGTAGGAAGGACCTACGAAACCTCTCGGTTGTGCACCTGGGATGATGTAGTCTGCTGCTAAATGAGCTCCTCAGTGCATTCAGTATGTCCTGCATAGGGTGGAACTCGGACTCCAGCAGAGATGACAGTTTAGCCACCGTCCTTCTCTCTCCTATCTCCTCCATCGGATCAAGGCGCTGCCCCAGGACAGAGCTAGCTTTCTTAATCAGTTTGTTCAGTCTCTTCCTATCGGCTGCAGTAATGCCACTGCCCCAGCAGACCACTCCAAAGAAGAACGACGAGTTTGTGGTGACATGATAGAAACTTATAAAATAATCACTGGAAAAGAAGACGTGGACAGAGACACGTTCTTCAGCATGATCAATCCAGAGAGGAACACTAGAGGTCATCGACTTAAAATTTATAAGAAAAGAGTAAAGAGACTGTAGAAAGTACTTTTTTTTCCCCCACAGAGGATTGTGGATGGATGTAATAATTTTCCTAGTGACGTCATCAAAGCTGAATCTGAGCATGCCTTCAAGAAACAATATGATAAGCACAGAGGGGCTGTAAATGGGCCTAATGCTCCAGTTGAATGCAGGTAAAAAGAACTTCAGCCAGTTTTCAAGCAATATTTTTGGCTACAAAAGTGCATTCTGATGAGCTTTTTCTGTCTATCCCAACCCGTTCTGCGCTCCCTGACCTGCAGGGCTTGCAAGTGATTGGTTGCCGCGACTCTCGGTGGGTGGGCTGCTCTAGTCTGTTCACAACGCTTACGGACGTTAAAGTTTTGCATATAGCTTCAAAAATAAAAAGCGAAACATTTTTCTGAAAACAGTCAGGGCGAGAAATAAATGTGTAGTTGCCAAATATGTGTTTACTTTTTACTAACAACCACTATTTTAAAAGCTCCGTGACGTGATCGGCTCCACGCGCCTGCTCCTCATTTGCGTATTATAGATCTGACCAGGGATTCAGAAGGAGGCGGCGCGGGCACCTCCAAGCGACAGCTCGGGTTTCTTGACGCCACACTACCAGAGTGCATGTGGGGCATGCTACATAGACAATGAACAGGAAGCGTGAAAAGGCACGCCTAGGTGAACACGTACCTTTAGGAAGTGGCAAGTCAGGTGATGGAGATGTGGAGTTGATTAGTAGGTATAGCTAGTAAATACTTTACTGATCAAATAGCCAAGTCAAGTCCAAAATTAAAGCAGAAGAAGGCAGGAAATTAATGTGTGCATCACACACCCCCATCCCCAATAAAATTTGACTCCATGAGTCATGTCAGCAGATGGTGAAACTAGAGATGGTAGCAAAGCATATCAATGCTCGTCTGGGACAGCCCTCAACCATGACTGGGAAGTCCGAATTAAATGAGGTGTTGTACCGTATGTTGTGCATGGTACACTGAAGTACAAACACATATCAAAATTCCTTGGATGAGTGCATAAAAACACATTTAAGATGCCAAAGACAAAAAAGAAGAGATTAAAACATATGAAACTAAGATTTAAGGGCTGTCCACAATCAGAATACGGTATATTAATAACTGTAGTGATAATGTGAGCATCCTCACTGCTGAACAACAACTTTATGTAAATGGTGGCGCCAAGCAGCATTATGCTGGGTTCAAACCACAAGCGTCACATCTGAATGATGGCTGCATTATTATTTTGGTGTCAAAGTTAATCACTGACATGAGACGTGCATGTTGAGCTGCACTGCTCACAGGTGTAGCAATAAAAGCTCCAAAATGGATTTTGCTGCTGGACCAGTTGTTGCTGCACATTGCTGGTTGTTGAGTCACAAAATTATTTAGCAGATCCTTCTCTCTGCGTGAAGCTTCTTCAGACCCACAGCCATGATAGGATGTGGTGGGCTCCTCTATCAACTTCATTCATGTCTGTGTGCTGCACAACATGGGAATGGAACGAGTTGGATATGCCGTCCATGTGCGCTACGCTGACGTTAATATCATGATCTGTGACAACCACTTAAAGCATCCAACTGTTTCCTCCTCCCTTGTCTGTCAGTGTGTATCATTCATCAAATTACTTCCAAAGTGATCCGAACGAGACTGTGTCCGCAGAGTGCATAAAATGCTTTAGACCAGTTTTTCTGGGGGATTCACAGGCACTCTTAAAAAAAGGTCTCTGCCCTGCATCCTAGCAACCGCTTGACCTGTAACTCAAAGCTGGGGTTTCACACATTTTCTACTTAAGCCATCTACTAGTTGCACTAAACTGTGTCAAACTGGTAAGAAAAAATACATCCATTTCAGCTTTTGCTGTTAAATATTGGTCACGAGGTACTTTTAGTCTAATTTCGATCAGGTGGTGAGAGTTCTATCGCTGATGAGCAGTGTTGGGAGTAATGTGTTACTGTAACGCCACTACTTTTGCAGTAATGTGCTGTGTAACAAAGTTGCGGTTTAAAAATTCAGTAATGCGTTAGTTACTGAAATTTGATCAGATGCGTTACTCACGTTACTCATTTTATTAATATGGATAGATATTTCAGCGCAAATAAACTGACTCTACTATAGCTGGCGAAGCCGTCAGTCTCCGCAGGTCGGTTTCCTGTCCTGTCCCAGTTCACACACAACCTGGTGGCGGATTCTCATATTGAGCCCTGATCACTTGTTGTCCCAGCGATGAGCAGCCCCTAACAGCTCCTACCTCTGTTGTTAAACCTGAGTATTTTTAGAGCAAGAGCATTTAGTTTTCTTATGCACAGAGAAAAAGTGACTGATTTCAGCTTCTTGTAAGCTGTGAACTTTCATTTATCTGCGCTGTTTTATTTTATCTCATTCATTTACATACTGTTGTGATATGCAACTATTTCATGGAAGTAAATCCTCTAAATATGCATTTTTAATGGGCTGGTCCAGGGGTGTCAAACATATGGCTCGTGGGCCAAAAACGGCCCACCAGGGGGTCCAAGGTTTTCTCTTATTTTACAGCTTTATTTCTAGTAAATTTCTGACTTTCTACCGATTACAATAGTTTATGGAAATCAGACATTTTTTCTCTGTAAGATGAGACTTTTCCACAGTTTTCTTTTTCTTCTTTTTTCTGATGAACAAGGGGCCTTTAGTCTTGCTATGTGTGCAAGATTATTCAAGTATGCATTTAAAAGTAATGTGAAAGTTAATTTTCCAAGTAGCTAGTTACTTTAATCATGCAGAAACTAAAACTCAGTTACTTTTGAAAAGTAGCAACTAGTAACTAGTTACTATTTTTTAGTATCTTGCCCAACACTGCTGATGAGTGCTGCGGCACTCCAAAAGTTGAATTATTTCAACTTTAACACTGAGCACAGTGACAAAAATTGATGGTCTTGACCTAGGATCGAACCAGAGTTCAATCCCAGACTATCTAATCCAGTACTATCTATGGATAGTTCGGCTCGTTTGGTGCAGTCTAAGCCACATTCAAACTCTGGTGCACACCAACCAAGCAAACTCTGGTCTGCCTAAAAATGGTGGTCTTGGTTCAAAAGCTTCGCTTGCAGTGTGAATGCAAATGGACTGTCCAGCAAACCAAAGGGCGGCAGTGCCCCTCAGCATTTGTGTAACCATAGCAACACAGTCTGAGAAGAGGAAGTGATGTTTACCATAGTGCATTTTGGGTAGACAATAATAAAGACAACCGCATGAATCTGAGAAATCCTTTTACCGGAGAAAGCTGAGGAGCAAAGTTAAAAAAAATGTCTCATTTGTGGCGGACAAACAACCCGAATGAAGGGAACAGATTTCCGTTTTCAGTCCTGGCCAATTGATGAGCCAGATTCTTCTTCTTTGCCGAGATTTTTTGTTCCTGGTCAGTGGTGGTTTCGGCTACAGCGTCCCAAACGAGTAGTTGTTGTAATTGCATGACGTTACCCAGGCAGTTTGGTCCGCTGCATTGTCAATGCAAACCAAACCCAACGAAGGTGCAAAAATTCTCGGAATTCCTCACCCAATCAACCCGAGACCCCTGGACTATCCTGATGTGAATGCAGCCTTGAGTTCACTTATACACTTAGCTGTCAATTGTGCAATTTTAACCAGGAACCAAAGCAATACCAGCACAAGACACTAAATTTTACACAGTAAATGCATCTTTGAGATGAGACCATTTTCTAAAAATTACTGGTAGCTGCCTGTGGTACCCCTCAGCTTGCTGACATTAAGAGAACTGGCTGACTGAATTTTAGTGCAAAGCCACCAGATTTTTCATGGATCCAACAATGAGATCAATATGAAAAGTCTATGTCATTTCATTCACAAATTATGACATGTACAAGGTTTTCTGAGAGTCGACCTGACCTTGACCTGAGGTCAAGGCTGCCAAATTTTGAACTCATCCAAGAGTTTTCAAAGATAGAACTATGGCATCATTGTAAAACATGCATCTTTCCTGATTCATCATGTTTACAATGTTTTTGGAAAAACTGACTTTGTGTTCAAGTTCACCCAAACTGGAACTCATCCAAGATTTATCATAGACACTAGAAAATTCCCAATAGAAGTTTTGAGAGTGTGCCACTGCAACTGTTGGTAGGTTCGCAGCGAACCTACCAACAAAGGCTTTTTTGCAAACTGGAACTCATCCAAGATTTAGCATAGACACTAGAAAATTCCCAGTAGAAGTTTTAAGAGTGTGCCACTACGACTGTCCATTGGCTGTGGCTTTAACCAGTGAACCTAATAAAAAAAAAAAAATCATGAAAATCAACTGAATTTGAATGAAAATCAAAAACCTTGACCTTCGAGCTTTTGACCCCAGACCCATAGTTTGAGGTCAGGATCTCAAAGTGAACATTGTACTAAACTTGGTGAACCTAGCTTTCTTTATTCTTGAAATACAGTTTATATGGCATTTTGACCTTGAGAGCCCAAAAACTAGTCACAGTTCAGGGTCTCAGAGTGAACCTGTGTACAATGCTTGGTGACCCTAGCTTTACTTATAGTAACAGTGCAAAGGGAACATTAACATTGACCTTTGACCCCCAAACCCATAGCCAGGACATTTCTTAGACACAACTATGGTATCAATTTGAAAAGCCAACATCACTTCTTTCTAGTTATTGCATTCACAAGGTAGGTGTTGACACCATTGCCCATCCAACACCCCTTCAGCCTTTTTAGAGGCTGAGGGGTAAAAAAAATGTACGAAATCTCTCACATGACAATTAACAAATGGCACCACAATAACTGGAGTATTGAAGCGTATGCCACAGTCAAATTAAATCCAGACTGTTTACTCACTTGGGATGTGACAGAAGCTGGTAGAGAGAGTGCTTGTTGTCATCCAGACTTGTCATTGCCACAAGGAAACACTTAATGACCTCCCAAGCCTGTCGTCTGTAGTACGGCTCAGTGTTGGCACTCTTCAGGCAATCCAGTGCCGTCTCTATCGCCTTAGAGGAAATATGACATATGAATATCGGTTCAAAATCTTCACATTTTTTAAAGACAGATTTCCAAGCCGCAAAATGCCAATATTTTTTTTAAATTATCATAGGAATTAAATTGCATAGGCTATAAATGTGATTGACTGCACAAAGTAACAGAGCGCCATCTGGTCGAGCAAAGGTCATTATCATTTCCACATTATGGGCTGTCAGGCCACAGGAACCAGGCACTTTAAAGGGAGAAAATGAACTAATTAATGCCACTCAGAGCAGAGAGGAGAAGACGACGAGGAAGGAAACAATCGAGAGAAGGATGAGGGAGTGTGAGGACATGGGCATTGTTGAATTGTAGACCTGTCAGCACTGGGATCAACTTGTTCTCCAGTATGTCAAAATAAAATCCATGGGTGGAATGTAAAGTTAAAAAAAAAAAAAAAAAGTGCTTTATCTGCTTGGCCCTATTTAGCGAGCAAGGTTACTGAGGAATATTTATAGAGAGATTTAAAGTGAAAATGGATGCAATAAAAAGCACCGAAGAGTGAAAAACTTTTAAAGAAATGTAATCTTTTTGTTTTCAAGTGGCAGCTAGCTGCATAGATGCATTAAGAGGCTGCTCGAAATTCCCAAATTGAGCCTGTGCA
The DNA here is from genome assembly GCA_020510985.1 of Pholidichthys leucotaenia. Classification (NCBI taxonomy): domain Eukaryota; kingdom Metazoa; phylum Chordata; class Actinopteri; order Cichliformes; family Pholidichthyidae; genus Pholidichthys; species Pholidichthys leucotaenia. The sequence goes on along the minus strand of CM035836.1, from coordinate 437,555,890 downwards.
TGAGGGTGTGCAACAATTGGCATAGTACGTGGGTTTGTGTGTGGGCTTCCAGCACCTGTGATGATGGCAAACACACAGACTGATAGCCAAGAAGAAGAAAAAGAAGCGGCCATTAGTGAGAGTAAATAATACCGTCATGGTGGCCTGTGCTAGATTGATGATTACTGACTGGGGATGAGGAGGAGAAACAAGAGATGAATTTAATTACCTGGAGGACACGCACGTCTCCTCACACACTCTCTCACACACACACACACCCAACTTGTGACAAAGATATATTGCTCTCAAAGGAGAAAAAATAATGAGGAATACAGAGCTCCTTTGTTTAATTCCAGCTTTGTAAAGCTAAAACACAAAAGCAAACAAATGGTAAATGGTGTTCACTTATATAGCGCTTTCTCTCATCTCTGGATGACCAAAGCGCTTTACAGATCCTGCTATCCACCCATTCATGCACTCATTCACACACTGATGGCGGCAGAGCTACCATACACACACAGGCACTACTCTGGCCACCAGGAGCAACTGGAGGCTCAGTGTCTTGCTCAAGGACACTTCGACATGCAGCCTGCAGACAGAGCGGGAATCGAACCCATGACTCTCCGATCAGCAGTCTGTCACACTACACCTGCGCCACAGCTGCTCCCAAGCGGCAAAAAGAGGCGCTCAAACAAGATTTTGGACAGTGTTGCACAATTTAAAAAAAAAAAAAAAAATCCGTACAAAACTTTTCTAGTAAACAATTAAATAACATAGCACATCAGATCTCCATAGGATGACATCTTACCTTCTCCATGGGGAGTTGTATTGATGCTTTGCAGTCAGTGAATTCTGCCTTAATGCTGGGCCCCTGTACCTCAGTCACCACATAATGTAGTCTCTGAGACTCTTTCAGCATCTTCCTGTTGCTGCCTCCAAACTTTCCCAGCACACGGTAAGCCACGTGGGAGATGCTTTCTGCAGGATTTCGGAGGGTACGCCATAAGGCCTAAAGGAAAGTGGTGGAAGAAGAAGGGAAAAAAAAAAAACTGTTTCAGTCTCGAAAAAGACATTAAAGCACTGCAATGACAAGTGTATCCATAATGGTAAAATACTTTCAATGTGATGACAAAAGAAGACCAGTTTTAAAGCTCTGAATATTCAAGAGCAATCCAGAGTGAATATCTGAATACTCAATATTCTCCCTCAGTGGAATAGCACAGAATCAGTGTTTTTCAGAAATGTGACCTCTTGTAAATATACAGTGGAAAAAAAGTCTCCAATTGACAAGAAAAGTTGCAGATTACATGAAAAGTTCGAAATTTATATGTTGTGATAAACATGCAGCTTTTTTTCTTGTAACTTTAAAGTCTTCCCTTAAGTTTGCAGGTTTTTATGGAAATTTTAGGACTTCTTTCCCTCAAATTTGCAGTTATGCCAAGTAAGCAAATTCTTTTTTTCCCCCTCATATTTGCAAACTCAATGTAAATTTGTGATCTGTTTGGCAAATTTGCGACTTTATCATCAAGATGCTACACTTGCAAATTTGTAAGATTTTTCAACAACTATGGTGACTACGATCTGAGTCCTAACAGCCAATCACAGGATGCTAAGTTATTGGTGGCTACAGTTCTGCCCTGTGATTGGCCGTTGGGACTCAGGTCATAGTTTCATAACTGTAGTCCTTTCAGTGCTCCTACCAGGAACAGAACAGTTGTAATGCAGGCCACTTTTTTTTTCTTTTTTTTTTAAAAATAAACTAAGCAGTCCATCCATCCATCTTCTACCACTTATCCAGGGGTCCGGGTTGCAGGGGCAGCAGTCCAAGTAGAGAAGTTCTGACTGCTGCTTGGTTCACATTGAGCCATGATCCTTCCTGCAGGTGCTGAGCCCACTGGAGGGCAGACATATGTCCCTCCTCTGGGTACACCACGACCCTGTTGTAACTTTTTTCATGGGGATCCACTGGACTGCCCTTGATCTGGCCCTTCACCCAGAACCATTTCTTCTTGGAAGACCCTACCAGAGGCAAACTGCCCCCGACAACATAGCTCCTGCGATCATTAAGGCACGCAAACCCCTCCACCATGATAAGGTGACAATCCATGCAGGGGGTCGTCACTTTTTCCCTCCATAACCAAGCAGTTGTTTTTTTTTGTTTTTTTGTTTTTTTTTGGGGGGGGGGGGGGGGACTGTCTGAATATAAAATTTGAAAACCGGAGTACCAGTGTAGCACACAAATATCCAGACAATAACACCCCACAACCTGTCATGGCAGATGGCTTCCCCTCCCTGAGGGTTTCTTCCTATAAGGGAGTTTTCCCGTCACACTGTTGCCTAGTGCTAGCTCATAGGCGATCTCTTAGTTGTTGGGGTTTTCTCAGGATTATTCAGCATGTAACCCATGCCTTGTGTATCTAGCTCCTTGAGACAACCTTCTGTTGTGATTAGGTAGTATATACAGTTGAAACCACAAGTTTACATACACCGTATAAAAAGATAAATAACCTCTTTGCTCTCACTGTTTGACATTAAATCAGACTAAACTTTTCCTGTTTTACAGGAAGCAATTTACATACACTAAGATTAAAATGCCTTAAAACAGTTTGGGAAAATGGTAAATGGTGTTCACCTATATAGAGCTTTTTACTCATCTCTGGATGACCAAAGTGCTTTACAGACCCTGCTATCCACCCATTCGCGGTGGAGCTGCCATTCACAGGCGCTGGCCTGACCCACCAGGAGCAACTGGGGGTTCAGCGTCTTGCTCAAGGAAACTTCGACATGCAGACGGCAGACAGAGGGGAAATCAAACCCCTGACCCTTCGCTCAGTAGTCGGCCACACTACACCTGCGCCACGGGTGTAGTGTGGAGAAAGATCAGATGATTATGCCACGGCTTTGGAAGCTTCTGATAGGCTAACTGATAATATCTGAGTTAATTGGAGCCACACTTGTGGATGTATTTTAAGACACCTCAAACACCCTGCTTCCTTGTGTGGCATGGGAAATTCAAAATAAATCAGCCAAGATATCAAGAAGAGAATTGTGGCACTCCACAAGTCTGGTTCATCACCGAGTATAATTTCCAGATGCCTGAAGGCGCCACGTTCAACTGTTCAAACAATTATACACAAGTACAGTGGGGCAAAAAAGTATTTAGTCAGCCACCAATTGTGCAAGTTCTCCCACTTAAAAAGATGAGAGGTCTCCAATTTTCATCATAGGTATACCTCAACTATGAGAGACAAAATGAGAAAAAAAAAAATCCAGAAAATCACATTGTCTGATTTTTAAAGAATTTATTTGCAAATTATGGTGGAAAATAAGTATTTGGTCACCTACAAACAAGCAAGATTTCTGGCTCTCACAGACTTGTAACTTCTTCTTTAAGAGGCTCCTCTGTCCTCCACTCGTTACCTGTATTAATGGCACCTGTTTGAACTCGTTATCAGTATAAAAGACACCTGTCCACAACCTCAAACAGTCAGACTCCAAACTCCACTATGGCCAAGACCAAAGAGCTGTCAAAGGACACCAGAAACAAAATTGTAGGCCTGCACCAGGCTGGGAAGACTGAATCTGCAATAGATAAGCAGCTTGGTGTGAAGAAATCAACTGTGGGAGCAATTAGAAAATGGAAGACATACAAGACCACTGATAATCTCCCTCAGTCTGGGGCTCCATGCAAGATCTCACCCCGTGGGGTCAAAATGATCACAAGAATGGTGAACAAAAATCCCAGAACCACACGGGGGGACCGAGTGAATGACCTGCAGAGAGCTGGGACCAAAGTAACAAAGGTTACCATCAGTAACACACTACGCCGCCAGGGACTCAAATCCTGCAGTGCCAGATGTGTCCCCCTGCTAAAGCCAGTACATGTCCAGGCCCGTCTGAAGTTTGCTAGAGAGCATTTGGATGATCCAGAAGAGGACTGGGAGAATGTCATATGGTCAGATGAAACCAAAATAGAAGTTTTTGGTAAAAACTCAACTTGTCGTGTTTGGAGGAGAAAGAATGCTGAGTTGCATCCAAAGAACACCATACCTACTGTGAAGCATGGGGGTGGAAACATCATGCTTTGGGGCCATTTTTCTGCAAAGGGTCCAGGACGACTGATCCGTGAAAAGGAAAGAATGAATGGGGCCATGTATCGTGAGAGTTTGAGTGAAAACCACCTTCCATCAGCAAGAGCATTGAAGATGAAACATGGCTGGGTCTTTCAGCATGACAATGATCCCAAACACACCGCCCGGGCAACGAAGGAGTGGCTTCGTAAGAAGCATTTCAAGGTCCTGGAGTGGTCTAGCCAGTCTCCAGATTTCAACCCCATAGAAAATCTTTGGAGAGAGTTGAAAGTCCGTGTTGCCCAGCGACAGCCCCAAAACATCACTGCTCTAGAGGAGATCTGCATGGAGGAATGGGCCAAAATACCAGCATCAGTGTGTGAAAACCTTGTGAAGACTTACAGAAAACGTTTGACCTCTGTCATTGCCAACAAAGGGTATATAACAAAGTATTGAGATGAACTTTTGTTATTGGCCAAATGCTTATTTTCCACCATAATTTGCAAATAAATTCTTTAAAAATCAGACAATATGATTTTCTGGATTTTTTTTTTCTCATTTTGTCTCTCATAGTTGAGGTATACCTATAATGAAAATTGGAGACCTCTCTCATCTTTTAAGTGGGAGAATGTGCACAATTGGTGGCTGACTAAATACTTCTTTACCCCACTGTATAAACACCATGGAAAGTCCAGCTCTCATACCACTATGGAAGGAGACAGGTTCTGTGTTTCAGAGATGAATGTGTTTTGGTGCGAAATGTGCGCATCAACCCCAGAACAAAAACAAAAGACTTTGCGAAATGATGATGAAAGATAGTAAAAGAAAGGGTATTATTTCAGAGTTTTATAACTCATTGACACTATCTTCAAGTGAAAATTCACTGAAAAGATTAAACTACTGGAAAGAAGATCTACAAATTGAAATTTCAGAGGAACAATGGGAATTGGCTTGTACAGAAGCTCAAACCAAATCAATAAATGCACGCCTTAAATTGATACATTTCAAATGGTTAATGCGGATGTATGTTACACCGGAGGAGTTAAATAGATATAACAAAAATATACCAGATACATGCACAAAATGCATGGAAAGTAAAGGAACCCTATTTCATTGTTTATGGGAATGTAGATTAATAAGAATGTTTTGGGAGGAGGTGAGGGTAACAATTGAAAAAATAATCTCAAAACAAATCATATTGAATCCTAAACTGTTTTTGTTGGGTCTGCACCCAGAAAAGCATAATTTCAATAAAAGTGAAAGAACATTCATAGACCTCAGTTTGCTTAATGCCAAAAAATGTATTGCACTATTATGGAAAAAGACTCATAGACCAGATGTGACTCAGTGGTTAAGACAGATGTTAACAAACCTTCCATTAGAAAGAATAACATATATACTGAAATCAAAGGAAATTGTGTTTGAGAATATATGGAGACCTTTTATTGATTATGTAAAAAATTTAAACATAACTCTTGAAGAAGAAGGTGAATGATGTGTGTGGACCTTGTAAATTCCAAACTGGTGAACATAATATGTATACTAATGTATTGGATTGTCTAGACTAAACAGAGGAGCATTGTTGAAGACTTGATTTTGTTGGTGGTTGTTGGTGTTTTTAGGGTATTTTTTTTTTTTTGTAGTACTTTAGTGTTAGTGTTTGATTGTATCATGTTTGTAAAAAAAAAAAAAAAAAGGTTCAATAAAGATATTGTGGAAAAAAAAAAAGACTTTGCGAAGGTGCTGGCTGAAGCTGATAAAAGAGTGTCATTATCCACAGTGAAACAAGTTCTGTACTGACATGGGCTGAAAGGCCACTCAGCGAGGAGGAAGCCATTACTCCAAAAGCAACATAAAAAGCCAGATTACAGTTTGCAAATGCACACACAGACAAAAAACTTAATTTATGGAGACATGTTCTGTGAACTAATGAAACTAAAATTGAACTGTTTGGTTATAATGGCTATCGTTACATTTGGAGGAAAAACGGGGAGTCTTGCAAGCCTAATACACCATCCCAAATGTGAAGTAAGGGGGTGGCAGCATTATGTTGGGGGGGGGGGGGGGGGGAGTTGCTGCAGGAGGGACTGGTGCACTTCACAAAACAGATGGCATCATAAGGAAAGAACATTATTTGGAAATATTGAAGCAACATCTGAAGACATCAGCCAGAAAGTTAAAGCCTGTGCGCAAATAAGTCTTCCAAATGAACAATGATTCTGAGCATATTGCCAAATTAGTTACAAAGTGGCTTAAGGACAACAAAGTCAATGTTTGGAAGTGACCATCACAAAGCCGTGATCTAAATCCCATAAAGAATTTGTGGGCAGGCCTAAAAAGACGTGTGCGAGCAAAGTGGCCTACAAACCTCAGTTACACCAGTTCTGTCAGGAGGAATGGGCCAAAATACCAGCAGACTATTTTGAGAAGCCTGTGGAAGGATATCCAAGACCAAGTCATACAGTTTAAAGGCAATGCTACCAAATACTATGGAAATGTATGCAAACTTCTGACTGAAAAATTAATTTTTTTTAAAAAACTCTGAAAAATATTCAGAAAACAGAAATAATAAGATAAGATAAGATAAGATAAGCCTTTATTAGTCCCACAACGGGGAAATTCCAGGATTGCAACAGCACAGGGATAGCAACACTCAGAGCAACAATCAGAAGGCAAGAAAAAAAAAACAAGCAAGCAAGAGCAGCTAATAAACATATGTACGTATTACTATAAAATATATATATATACACACACACACAGACACACAGTGCAGAGCATTGTAGCTGGATGGAATAAATATATGAATATATGAACACACAGTGCAGAGCATTGTAGCTAGATGGAATAAATATGTAAATATATAAACACCCACAGTACGGAGCATTGCAGCTAGGTGGAATAAATATGCAAGTATATAAACACACACAGTGCGGAGCAATGTAGCTAGATGGAATAACATGTAGATATATAAATATATAAACACCCACAGTACGGAGCATTGCAGCTAGACGGAACAAATATGCAAATATATAAACACACACAGTGCAGAGCATTGCCGCTAGATGGAATGAAACAGCATAACCGTCTACCCAGCTATCCTGCATGGTATGATTATGTGCCCATACACACTCTCACCCTCCATAGCGACCGGCATGCTCCTAGTTGTATGCCGGAGAGGACCACTGTGTAAGTCTATTGCATCTTCTGCATTCAAAAAACTATTAGTTTGTTACGTCTTTTTTGCTATCTCTGCGAGCAGCCCTGCTTAGGTTGTACAGTCTGACAGCCGTTGGTAGGAAGGACCTACGAAACCTCTCGGTTGTGCACCTGGGATGATGTAGTCTGCTGCTAAATGAGCTCCTCAGTGCATTCAGTATGTCCTGCATAGGGTGGAACTCGGACTCCAGCAGAGATGACAGTTTAGCCACCGTCCTTCTCTCTCCTATCTCCTCCATCGGATCAAGGCGCTGCCCCAGGACAGAGCTAGCTTTCTTAATCAGTTTGTTCAGTCTCTTCCTATCGGCTGCAGTAATGCCACTGCCCCAGCAGACCACTCCAAAAGTGATGGCTGATGCCACCACCGTGTCATAGAATGACTTCAGCAGCGCCCCTTGTACACCAAAAGACCTGAGTCTCCTCAGCAGGAACAGCCTGCGCTGTCCCTTCTTGTAGAGTGCATCAGTATTGTGTGACCAGTCTAGTTTATTGTTCAGATGAATACCCAGGTACTTATAGGATGTCACCATCTCGATGTCTGTTCCCTGTATATTTACTGGTACTGTGAGGGGCTGCCCATGCCTGCGGCAGTCCACCACCAGCTCCTTAGTTTTCCTCGCGTTGATCTGGAGGCAGTTCCGATGGCACCAGTCCACGAAGTCCTGGATAAGCCCTCTGTACTCAGCTTCATCTCCATTGGAGATGAGGCCAACGATCGCAGAGTCATCAGAGAACTTCTGTAGATGGCAGTGTGTTGTGTTGTGTGAGAAGTCCGCAGTATAAAGAGTGAACAGGAAGGGAGCCAGCACCGTTCCCTGGGGGGCCCCCGTGCTACTGATGATCGTGTCGGACACACAGTCCCGGGTTCTCACAAACTGAGGCCGGTTCGTGAGGTAGTCCAGGATCCATGATGACAGGTGCTGGTCCACCCCTGCGCGCAGCAGCTTGTCCTTCAGGATCATCGGTTGGATGGTGTTGAAAGCACTGGAGAAGTCAAAGAACATGATCCTCACCATATTCCCGGGCTTCTCCAGGTGGGACAGAGAACGGTGAAGGAGGAAGATCACCGCATCCTCCACCCCAATGCCATGCTGGTAGGCGAACTGGAGTGGATCCATCGCTGGTTCCACCAGGGGGCGGAGGTGAGCAAGGAGCAGTCTCTCCAGGGTCTTCATCAAGTGGGACGTCAAGGCCACCGGTCTGTAGCTGTTCAGGTCTTTGGGGTGGGAAGTTTTTGGTACAGGTACCACACAAGATGTTTTCCACAGCTGTGGTACCCTCCCCAGTTTCAGGCTCATGTTGAAGATATACGTCACAATCCCACACAGCTGGTCTGCACAGGACTTGAGGAGCTTTGCGCTGATGCCGTCCGGTCCCGGCGCCTTCCTCGCCTTGATCTTCCTCAGCTCCGTCCTCACCTGGGTCCTGGTCAGGGTCAGGATGGGGGGCTGTGTGTTGGGAGTGGGGGGGTGTTGGTAGAGTGGGGAGTGGGCAGCAGGACTTGATTTCTTTAGAGGCAGCAGTGGTTGTTGTGCAGTCAGGGGGGAGGGCGGTTGGTCAAATCTATTGAAAAACAGATTCAGGTTGTTCGCCCACTCCCTGCCCCCTGTGGCCTGGGGGGAGGTATTCTGGAGCCCCGAGATGGTTTTGAGGTTTCTCCAGACCCCGCTGATGTCGCTCTGTTGCAGCTTGTCCTCCATCTTCTTCCTGAAGCTGTCCTTGCCTTCTCTGATCTTTCTCCTCAGCTCCCTCTGTACGGACTTCAGCATCTCCCTGTTCCCTGACCTGAAGATCCTCTTCTTCTCTCTCAGAAGTGTTTTAATCTCAGGGTTGATCCAGGGTTTGTTGTTTGAGTGACGCCGTATGGTCTTGGTGGGAACGGATTTGTCCACACAGAAGCTGAGGTAGCCCGTGAAGGTGTGAATGAGGCCATCGATGTCCTCACCATGTGGATCGCAGAGCTGCTTCCAGGCGGTGGCTTCAAAACAGCCCTTTAGGGTGTCCATTGTCTCCTCAGACCATAACTCCACAGTGTGCATGGCCGGAGGTTGTCTGTGCACTAGGGGTTTGTACACCGGCCGGAGATGAACCAAGTTGTGATCCGATCTCCCGAGTGGGGGTAGTTGTGATGAGGTGTACGCCTCCTTAGTGTTTGCGTAGAATAAATCCAGTGTTTTATTGTCTCTAGTGTGGCATGTGACATACTGGGTGAACGTGGGTAGAATGGGAGACAGTGAAACATGGTTGAAATCGCCTGAGATGAGGAGAAGAGCATCTGGGTGTTCTGTCTGCAGCCTGCTGGTTACTGAATGGATGACGTCACGTGCTGTCCCAGCGTTCGCCGTCGGATTTGCATAAACAACAATGCAGATCACGTGTGAGTGTTCTCTCGGGAGATATGTAGGCCTCATGCTAACAGCTAGCAACTCAATGTCTTTGCTGCAGTGTCGTTGTTTAACAGTGATATGTCCCGGTCTGCACCAGTTGTTGTTAACATACATGATCACTCCACCGCCCCTAGCCTTGCCACTGTCTGGTGTTCGGTCAGCTCGTATCATGTGAAAACCCTCCAGCTCAATGTTAGCATCTGCTGCTAGTTCAGTTAGCCACGTCTCAGTAAACAAAAGGAGAGAGCACTCCCGGTATGTGCTATCATAACGGGAGATAGCCGCTAGCTCATCTAACTTTCCCAGTATCGACCGTACATTTCCCATGACAACAGATGGAAGGGAGGGTCTGTACCTTATATTTTTTGTCCTCCGCCTTACTCCAGCCCGGCAGCCGCGGCGTTTTCGCCTCAGTTCTCTCGGTATGTCGAGTATTTCCAATGGGACCGGGTGGCGGTTGAATGCTAGCAGCTGTTCTCTGCTGTATCGTATCCTGCTATAGACAGTGGCTCCGTCCACCGGCTCAGGAGACATTTAGGACGATCTGTGTGTCCGTGATATAAGTGGGGTGAAAAAAAAGACGGATCAAAAGAGAGAGGAAGGGAAAAAGACTCGGAATCGAGCCGCTGTTGCAAAAGGCAGCCGACTCGTGTGGCGCCGAGAGAAAAAAAAAAAAAAAAAAAAAAAAAAAAAAAAAAAAAAAAATTTTGGTAATTTTGGTAATCCTAACTGACCTCAAACAAGAAAAGTTCAGTCTGATTTAATGTCAGCAGTACTGGAAAAAAAAAGGTTGTGTCTTTTTATACAGTGTATGTTAACTTCTGATTTCAACTGTAAATAAAGCTGAATTGAACTCAAGCAAATACTTGGGTACAGCCCTTGACATAAACGAATGATGAAATATGTTGTCTCTTTAAATTACAAGAGCACTCTGAGGCGAGTGCAATATCACCCGGCTCTGTTTTCTTTGAAGATCCCAATACTTACTGACGGAGAGCAGTTTTCAACTTTTCAATATAAAATTACTGTGACAGAACCAAATTATGATAAACCCATCATCTATGAATATACAATAAAGTATACAACCCAAAGTTGTAGGTCAGAATCCCAAGATGAACCTGTGTAGCAAGTATGGTGACCCAAGAGAGCTTTTCACATTCTATAGTAAGATCATAGGGAGTGTCAACCTTGACCTGTGACCTTTTGACCCCAAACATGTGTACCAGGTTTGATGACCTCTTGGCTTTCGCTGCTGTTGAGATATACTTTATAAGGCATTTTGATGTTGACCTTTGACCTTGCGACCAAAAAAACCACAGTCACACTTCAGGGTCACAGGGTGAACTTCTGTACCAAGATTGGTGGCCCTAGCTTTACTCGTACAGTAATAAGGCATAAGAAATGTTAACCTTAACCTTTTGACCTCAAACCCTTAAGAGTTCAGGATCCCAAAGTGAACCCGTAAACCAGCTTTACTGGTTTTATAGTAATAGCAAATGTAGCATTTACCATAATAATAATACATCAGATTTATATAGCGCTTTATCATAGACACTCAAAGACGCTTTACAAGTAGATACATTATTCATTCACTCCAGACAGACAGACAATGATAGTGGCAAGCTACTACTGTAGCCACAGCTGCCCTGGGGCAGGCTGACAGAAACGTAGCTGCCAATCCACGCCAATGGCCTCTCTGGCCACCACTGAACATTTATACACATTCATACCCAGTGTTATGGACACTGAAGGCAAGGCGGGTAAAGTGTCTTGCCCAGGGACACAACAGCAGGATATCTGAGGAGAGCGGGATTCGAACCACCAACCATCTGGTTATTTGACAACCTGGTCTACCTCCTGAGCCACTGCCATCTGGTGCACTGCACCATAGTGCAACTGCAATGTTAACTTTGACCCCTTGACCCCAAACCCATAGTTAGGTGAGGGTGTAAATTGTCCAAGATGTGTATTAGATACAACTACTGTATCAATTTCAAAAGCCTGCACCATTTCTTTCAGTAGTTACCGTTTTTACAAGATTTAGGGAAAAATCTGACCTGACCTTTGACCTCAAGGTCATGTGATGAGAGTAAAATTGCAATTTATGCATCATCAGAGTATATGAAACCATGGTACCAAGTTTCAAAGTAATCGGACCAAAACTACAGGAGGAGTTGATTTCACAAGACAGTTAGGCTGCGTGTCCACCAAATGCGTTCTCAGCTCTGGGCGGCCATTTTCCATTTATTCTCTATGTAGTCCAGCGTTAACTGCGCTGAGCGCCCTCGGCGCAGCTCAGAGCTGAAAAAAGTTCAACTTTTCAGAGACTGCAGCTGAGCTCATCAATATCAGACCAAGCAGCCAATCAGAACTGCTGCGTGGGTGAGACATAGGACACCGGTACTAGTTGGTACTCAAGACTCCTGCTTTCCGTGTCATCGTATTTCACATCCAGAGTTGCTAAAACATGTTTCCTGTCCATTGTTATTTAGAGACTATTAAAAAAAAAAAAAAAAAAAAAAAAAAAAAAAAAAAAAAAATCAGTAGAAAGTCTGACAATAGGAAAAGTGGAAGTGCTGAGCTGAGAGTGACAAGCTGTTGCTGAGATACAAGGCACAGACCCCCCCACCACCACCACCACCACCACCAGAACGCTGCGCACAAATGCTGAAAAAGAATGCTCAGGGTGGTCGGATGACAAAAAAACTCGTTTGGTGAACACGCACCCTTACCGTCTATGAAGTGAGGTGAAACAGGAGGTCATAGGACAGGGGCTACAATTTCTGCAAAAATCATCCAATCAGAACCAAATTGCAATATGCGTATCATCAGTGTATATCAAACCATGGTACCAAGTTTCAAAACACTGCAGGAGGAGTGGATTTCACAAAAGTGGGACAGACAGACTGACTGACCCATAACATAATCCCCCTTTGGTCTTCACCCAAAAGGGCTCTTCAACCAGCAGGGGATACAAAGCTATAACATATACAGACTGCACTTAGCTTTTCCTAGTCCAACACTGTTGTGATACAAATTGTGACAAATCATTATGTTTCTATGACTTAAAAAAATTGCTACTTAACCCACCATGTATCACTAGAGGGGACCAATAACCACCAAGACAAATCCTTACTTGCATGAGCTCTGCTCTGACAGGCTGGATGTGGTCATACAGGAAGTCAGGCTGCAGGTTGTCCACGCACAGCTCCAGAGTACGAAGGCCCTGGCTGACTAGAGTCTGGGAGCCATTGAGGGCTGACACTAGCGGATCCATTAGCATGGGTAAGTAGGGCAGCAAAGAGCTCAGACGCACGGGCACAGTCAAACACAACTCCACAAACAGGTCCTTCATGTGCTGCTTGTGAAGTCCACTCTGCAGCATGTTCAGACCTAACAAAAGATAGAATACAGTTCTTAATGCATATACTGTATTTATCAAATACTGGATAGCTATGTCTTTAATTCTCGGCATTTCTGGCATTAAGTTGTACCTTGTAACAGGTTTTGCAGAAGAGGTAGGAACTCTTGGTAGAGAAGGTCATGGCTGCCTCCACCAATTGAGCGGAAGAGAGCCCGGAGAAGTAGGAAGTAGTTGTATGGCTCTTTGGCTGACTGGGCTAACTCCATGGAGCTGTTTACTATCTTGTGGAGGTGTGGCTAAGTGGGGGGAAAAAAAAGGTACAGTCATGTTATTCAAATGACCACAAAAAAAAAAAAAAAAAAAAAAAAAATTAAAATACATACAAACGTGTAATTACCTTGAGCATTTGCTCATTCTCAGCAGCAAAGAGTGACACTGAACCAAACACTAATTTGAAGAGCTTGAGGTAGAGGTTTGAGAGCTCAACATTGGAGCCCATCTCTGGCAGTCGTTCAAGAAGGTACTCTACTAAGATGGTGGCAAACAGAGCAGAAGTGGACAGGTTGGCCAAGAAAGAATTTGCCACAATCTAAGAAAAAAAAAAAAAAAAAAAAAACATACAAAAGAAATTTGAGAATTTAATCACATGAGACTTAAATCTTATGGGTGAACTGTTAAACACTGAAAACTTTATCTACAAATAATATCTACCTGAAGAGCGTAGTTCTTCGAGATCCTCTCGACCAAGTATGGCACAGTGGTCTGAAAGATCTCTTTGAATGTGAGGGGGTTCATCATGGTGAACACACCCGCAAAATGCTCCAGAACTTCCTTCTCCTCCTTCATGCGTACAGTCTGACAGTTGGCCACTCGGATGTACGTCTGCTGGTTATTTGCAACCTGCACCTTGTCAAGGAAGATGTGGCATTGAGATGCTGATGTATTTAAAAACATTTCATTCAGAGCCTCTTCCTAATCACTTTGGGTAGCATCTCACAGGGCAACGAATGCTAAGGAATGTTCAAGAACCCTGTACTTTTTGGGTTTTGTCAGTTTGCACACAGTTTTCTAAGGTCGCTAACAGTTTTGTCATAAAGGGTCTTAAACAGCTGATAGGATTTACCATTTGGAGAACCAAAAAGAACTTGAGCAACACGTGTTACAACTGTTTGCAAAATGTGTTACAACCGTTTGCGGAAAAAATACATTTGCCAAAAAAAGAGAATGTTCTCAAAAAATTTTGGGTGACAAGAAAAGCTGTTTAAGACCTTAATAACGGTTTGCAAACTGTTTGGAACCCTTTCGCCAGCATTCGCCACTCTGAGATACAGGGGTTACGCTTGCATACATTTAGTCTTCGTGATTTAACACTGTGCTTTTTCATCAATATACTAGAATGGCAAATACTCAGGAGTGACAAATTTTGATATACGCATACACCAGCCAGTCATTTTATATCAATATCAGTAAAGACTCAAACTACGGGTAGTAAAGGTTTGGAATTAAATTAACAGGTAGGTACCAAAAGATTATGACCAGTAAATCAGAAACGGATCAAATGTGAAGCAGAAAAAGCAATGGCAGAATCTCAGATTGGCACCAGTCTTACTGTAATTTTCAAAAGAAACAATAATGTATTACTGAAGTCTGAAAGTGAGAAATTAAGACCATATACACACCGAGAAAGTGTTCCTACTGAAGTCAGAATTGAAGCAAGCCAACAGTAGGATCAATTTCTTTATAAAGCTTTAATTTTAATCAGAACTGCTGACATCTGCTGCCCTCTAGAAGGTTGCAGGCTTAAAGCCCTTTTTTAGTCTTGCGTTTTTTATCTGACAATAGTTATCTGATTTTTCCAAGCAATATTTGACCACTAATTTTTCATGACTGTCCTTTTAATGTAAGTGCACAGTCACGTCAATGTCTAGAAATTTGTTACAAAACAACTCAAAAGATCTGTCACTTCTGTATACAGAGGCAAACACCTGCATTACTTTAAAATTCATACTCTGACTCACAAACAAACTCAATTATGAGTTGATGAGTTGATTATACCTGGTATATGTCCAAGGCTTGCAGCGCATATTTGACCAGCTTGATATAGATTTGGGTCTCCTTTGGCTGGAGCTGCTTGTTAGGAATGAACTGAGCCTCTGAAAAACAATATGAAATCCAAAAAAGCTGAATTTAAAAAATCAAAACACTTCAAGAAGTAGGATGTGAATGAGAGAACAAACAGCAAAAATGATCCTGGCTATAATTTGTCAACTAACAAGTGCATCCAAGAAACAAAAAAATAAAATGTAATATTCTGTTGTGACCCATATTCCATCTCACCTCCTGGTGCCTTACAAGATGTGATGCCCCAAGTAATTGTCTTCACTCCACACACCAAGGTTTTGACTAAGCTACGGCAGTCCGACACTTGAAACGTCTGCTTGTCTTCCTTCTCACCAGACCTATCAACGGGCGTTGCCGGTGGTTGAGGTGCAGCGGCAACAGGTGTGGGGGGAGCAGGGGGCGGGAGGGCCGGGGTGGTTGATGGAGTGGGTGTGGCCGGTACCCCAGGTAATGCCCCTGGGTCGACCACACCCATCTCTGACTGAGGCTTGCATTTCTTAAAGATGGAGATGAGCTGGTAACGTGCAATGGTGTGAAACTTGAGCACAAACACCTGTTCAATGACAAAAGTAGGAATTTAAAAAAAAAAAAAAAAATGTTCATAGATATTGACTCATATTGATCCCACATCAGTGCTGCCTACCTCCAGCATCCTCATCAGGATGTCTCGCCCGTTGCCATTTTCCTGCTCCGACTTTGAGCGGATACAGTCCACCAGATTAAGCAGCAGCTTGCATGACATGGTCTGGATATTACTGGGAAGTGACTCGTCATCAATGTTCTTGGCAAAGAGCTGCACAGCAAGGGATAAATCTGCCAGGGGCAAGTTCTGACGAACATGGTGCACTAGATCTGCCAGCGTACTATAAGCCAAGGGTCTGAAAAAAAACAATGCATATTTTACTGGGAGACTTGTACAAGAATCATATTTTAATACCAAAACTTTAGTAGAAGCTAAAAAGACTATACTCCAGTGCAGCCACATTTTCTGGAAGGCAGAGGGAAATGTTAATCAGTGAAGTTGAACAAAGGAAAAGTTTCACAGATTTGAGAAAGGAGCATTGGGATGAGAGAAAAAGGGAGTGAAAGGAGAGCTAATGAATGGCACTGATAATCCTGCCAGATCCCATCCAAGCACCTTGTTTTCTATGCAGTACTAATGTGAAATGACAGCTCTTTTGTTGATGAGGTGAGCTAGTTTGGCAACTAAGGAGGGTCAAGGAGGTTTGGAAATCAAACTCAGGCAAGATGCGCAGGCAGCTTGCACTCTGGAGATGCGGGTGTGCATAACAAATTGACAGTCCTTTCTGTGCTGCAGCATTGCCATCAGCTTCCCTGAGAATTTCTGCAGTACTGAGAACTACCTGATTAATATGCTAGGACACTTAACGTGCACCTGGCTGAGAAATTATCCAAGGGAGAGACAGACTGTGCTGACAGCAAGGAGTTCAAACGATCGTGAGCACACATACTGAGATCCTACCTCAGTGTCTCCCGAGCAGTGTAGCCAGAGCCAATCAGAATGGATTCGTCGAAAAGTTTGTCCATACAAGGGATGAACTCTGAAACATCACAGAAATATGCATTTCATTTGCGCAATCAAAACAATGCAAAGTAGGGGAAAGGGTATGTGGAGCTGTTGCTGTAAAATTTGAGATTTTCAAGTTTATGCCACATTAAACTTCCGGTTCTGTCTCACAGTGAAAACAAACTCTTCCCATGTAAACAAACTGATCTCACCATAAAACAAGCAGAAAAAGATATAAACAATAAAAGCAACTCTGTAAAATTTTCACCTTAAAATGGTTTTTATAAAATCATTGATGGTAGATCAGTCTTTGACTGGATGAATGTGACTTCCACTATAAGCCCGTATCTCACTGGGCTTCGACAGCTCACAAGTAGTTTGAGAACGGCATTCGCGAGGACGTGTCCAAAATGTCTCAAAACATTGATGGGGTTCTCAATTTCCTCGTGAATTGCAGGAATTTTGAACAAATTTTCTCTCAAAGTAGTCAGTCATCACAGGTGTCTCAAGCCCATCCAGAACTCTTCTCAATTTAGTTTTTTAGCTTTTAACCAGGCAAAACAGCATTAAGCCTGTGTCGATCAGCACCCACTGACACAAAAGAGATACAGACTATAGCCTGAGTGGACATACCTAACGTGCATGTCTCTACTGTAGGAGGAAATCGGAGCACCTGGCGAAAACCCACACAGACACAGGGAGAACATGCAAACTCCACAAAGGTCCCCAGCTGGTCACCTCTTGGGTTTGAACCTGGGACCTTTGTGCTGCCAACTTCTTACATCAAAATTCCTGAACCAGCAAAATGCATAAAGTAAGTATCACTGTAAATGTGCTGCAGTTTGATAAATTAATATCACAAATCAGGTTTTCATAAATATGGTCATTTTCCTTCACTCAAAGATCTTTATATTGCTCTCATATTGTTAAATAACTATGATAATTAGTGGCCACGGAGCACTTATCTGATTTTACACCAAAACTCTGAATATAATCTGGGCCCAACCAGGTTAAGAGTTTTGATTAAAAAAAAAAAAAAAGCCAACTTCATGATACACAAAATTTGGATTGGGCTAAACCTCAATCTGGTTTCGTAGTCCAGCCCTCTGGTAGACAACTGGAAAGTTTTATAGCCTGCATCCCATGAGCCAATATTAGAGCATGACTTAATACACCAATGAACAACGCATCCTGTGATTTGCTATTGGAACTCCCCCTGACAAATGTGCCAGTAACAGGTTTTTCAGCGTTCCTACCAAGAACAGGAAAATTGTATCGCTCCGGTGCAGGGAGACAGAGGTCCACTCAAGCTATAGTGGAAGTGGCATTCACTCTGCCAAAAATATACTATCAAATTGAGTTGACATGTTGTTTTAATGTGCAAAAACAAAAAGAAACAAAACACATTGTACTGAATTAGTCAAGTCTGTTCAAATGTTCAGATACAAAGCAGTTTACTTGTAGCTTTAGATGCAGGCTAGAGCACTTGTTACATAAATATTTTTTGTAAGTTGTCTGTGTTTTTTCAACTGATTTAAGACAATTTTGCACCACTGAATCCAAAAATGGCATTCACTTATATAGCACTTTTATTTTCATCTCTACATGACCAAAGCGCTTTACAGATCCAGCTATCCACCCATTCACATACTGATGGCGGCATAGCTGCCCAACATGGCGCTGGCCAGACCCACCAGGACCAACTAGGGTAAAGTGTCTTGCCCAGAGACACAACGGCAGGATATGTGGGTAGAGCGGGATTCGAACCGCCAGCCATCCGGTTATTGAAAATTAAAATGACAATCAAGGTTAAAATGGCATCCGTTTCTCTCGATCAGGTCAGGTTTTTATGCCAAGTTGTAAGCAGTTATACAGTTGTACTGTAAATTGAATAGTAGACACTGATAAAGGTAAGTACATGTAAATTGAATGTTATGTCATCATTGTTCAAAATTCAGAGAATTTCAAGACAAAAAAAGAATTTTGCATCATATAAAGCGAAAATACCCGTACATGTAAACAAAAACAAAAAACGTGGCCATAGTTCAAAAAGTTGACCTGATTGAGCAAAACCAATGTGATTTTTGGATTCAGCACATCAAAACTGTCCTAAATCAGCTAAAAAAAAACTTAGACAATAAATTTGGTGTTGACCAGTGTTATTAAGTATTTTGCCTTTAATCTGTACACTTCATATCCTCTCTTCTTCATATGAATTTTAGATTTCCATCCTAAGCTCTAAAAATGACTTCTAAACAAGTGTACAAAATAGGAAATTTTGTCCCTTTAGATATCAGTTAAACCAACACAGACAATGCATCAGCACGATAAAGCAGGGTCTCTGCTGGTAACATTTCTGCGTGGCGGCCCGCTGCACCAAAATCTAAGCCACCACGCTAAGAAAAATTTAGGTCTATAATTTTTTTTTTTTTTTTTTTTTTTTTTAAAGTGCCACGCAGGAACTAATTTTAAAAAAGAGAAAAGCAGCAGGTTTGCTACCCCTGATATATATATATATATACACACATATATATATATATATACACACACACACACACATATATATATACATACACTACCGTTCAAAAGTTTGGGGTCACTTAGAAATTTCCTTATTTTTGAAAGAAAAGCACTTTTTTCAATGAAGATAACTAAACTAATCAGAAATACACTCTATACATTGCTAATGTGGTAAATGACTATTCTAGCTGCAAATGTCTGGTTTTTGGTGCAATATCTAGATAGGTGTATAGAGGCCCATTTCCAGCAACTATCACTCCAGTGTTCTAATGGTACAATGTGTTTGTGCATTGTGTCAGAAGGCTAATGGATGATTAGAAAACCCTTGTGCAATCATGTTAGGTCTGCAAAGCTGTAATTGCTGCAAATGGAGGATTCTTTGACGAAAGCAAAGTTTGAAGGAAAAAATTATTTCAAATACAAATCATTATTTCTAACCTCGTCAATGTCTTGACTATATTTTCTATTCATTTTACAACTCATGGTGGTAAATAAGTGACTTTTCATGGAAAACACAAAATAATTGTCTGGGTGACCCCAAACTTTTGAACGGTAGTGTATATATAAATTGCTATAGACCATTTGCTGTGACGTCACATCCTTTTGTTTACGCCGCCATATTGGACAGCAAAAGCGAGTGGACGGCACATTCAGCAGCTGTTCAGTGGTGTACCAGATCTCGATATATTTACCTGATTTCAACCTACATCTTTGTTTTATTTTATGTTGGCATTGAATTAGACTATGGTGTTTCACTGCTGTGCCTTTGGGTGTACAAATCGCCAGAAAAAGGGATCCAACTTGAAGTTTTACCGGTTCCCAGCTGACGAAGACGGGCGCAGGAGGTGGGTGGCCCGTCACCTTACTCATGGCTATGCAATCAACATTTTATATTGGGTATGTCTGATGTATCAGTGTCTATAGATGTAATGTTGTATCATTTTAAACACTGGTAAATGGTAAAGCATGAGTCTGAATGACTCCATGTTTTAATCCTGTACTCCTGGTTATAAATCAGGTTATCGGGTACATAAACACGCTGAAAACTGTGGTGGGCAGGGCCCGGCAGCATGCCTGTGTTTGCGCTATGCTGCAAAAGCTGAGACGAGGAGCTGCCCGGAGCAGGATTATCTGGTAGAAATTCCCCGGGCAGCCGTAGTGGTTGCGTAAAAACGAGCTCTGCCGGGGAAGCTTCTCGATCCTCTTTCGGCATGGAGCGCAACCCCAATAAAACCCACGGCAACCTGTCTACCCAATTTGCATCCGTCAGTGAAGCCCTGAGCGCTGCTTTCAGTGATCTATGAAAACGCTCGCATAAACCATTGGCCTGTGGGTTGTACGCAGTTGTGCGGTGAATTCTAACACCCAGGCTGCGGGCCATCGCGGACCAGAGTTCGGAAACAAATTGAGGGCCCCTGTCGGACGTAATGTCCGACGGGACTCCAAAACGCGCCACCCACTTGTCTACTTATCTAGTAGTTGCACAACATCGGACAAAGCCGGCACATCTGACTGAGCGGACGCCATGCTGAAACGCACTCACACAGCGCCCGAGTTGCCGTCCAATATGGCGGTATCAAAAATCACGTGACACGGGATGTCACTTGCAAAACGTCAATACCCTAAACTGTCAAGTGGTAATACCCTAACATAGGGAGTCCGGGTATTGGAAATGGCAATGTTTCATGACAGACTGAATTGTATAAGTTCTAGGTCTTAGAAGTTGGTAGAGACATGGGACCACCGGCAAACCTGTGGCTATTTTCTCTTTTTTTAAATTAGTTCCTGTGTGGCTCTTCGCCTTTGTGACAATTCTTGCAGCCAACAAAGTCTGGCATTGCTGTCCAACAGATAAAACTGAATCTGTAGTCTTTCCTCTACAGTTACATTATGGCAATATGTTTACCCTCACACAGACAAAAGTGTGTGTGTAATGGATTGTCTTGGCTAAAGAAAAGTTCTTTATCATTTTTGTCATAGCAAACATTCTGTTTTCAAATGTCTTGATCTTTCTGTGCAATAACACTAAGACAAAAACACCATTCTAAATCCAATAGAATGGCAGATAACTGCCAGTAAACATCAACAGAACATAGTAAGCACAGGAAAACAATGGCTTCTTAAATATATATTCCAAACACTTGTAGATAGTTCATTTGCACAGATAACAGCATTGTCAAATCTCTTGCAGGAAAGAAGCCACATCTGTGAAGAGTGAGTCAGACAAAACCACTGCCAACCATCATCCTAAAAGTGCACTGCAGCCCGTGGACACACTGATGGTTGATTAAGCTTTGATCCAATCCAGATTCATGTTTTTTCTTTACTCTCCAACCACCAACTTTTTTTTTTGGTAACTTTGATTTTTATTCATTTTTCATCATACATATTACATTCAGATCACAGTCTCTATATTTTAAAAAAGGGAGCTAGAAGAAGGAAAAAAAAAAAGGGGGGAAAAAGGGGGGGGACAAATGTTGGAGCATCAAGTTTTTAGTTTCCATCTCTTAATTCTTCTGGTTTTTCCAGTGTCTTTGGTTATTCTTTCAATTTCTGTCTCGTTGTTGCACTTTGTAGTGTGTCCATTTCCACCATTTTTTTTTTCATATTGTCCTTCTTGCATTCTCTGTCGATATGTTAGTTTTTCCATTAAACGTATATCCTCAACAATGTCTGTCCATTGCTCTTGGTCAGGAAGAACTTCTGATCGCCATTTTCTTGTGATTGTTTTTTTTACATGCAATCAGCAAGATTTTAACCAAATATCTGTCCTTAGCCTGTATTACATTGTCTCTTTTAAGATCACATAAATACATCAAGTTACAGTTCATTGGTATATTATATCCTAATATCCTCTGTATTGTCACATGTATAGATTTCCAGAATGATGAGATTTTGCAGCATTTCCAAAACATATGCGAGTGGTCTGCATTTTGAGCCCCACAGCCCCTCCAGCATATAGATTGGGTATTTGTATATTTTCTTTGGATCTGTGGTGTAATGAAATAGCGAATCAGGTTTTTCCATCCAAATTCCCTCCATGTCCTTGGACTTGATGTGTGTTGTGTTTTCCATATTTCTTGCCAGTTTTCTTCTGTTATGTTTAAATTTAGCTCTCCCATTTCTCCTTTATATAGTTACTTGAATGTTTGTTTGCCGTAAGTTTCTGATATAGCTTTGAAATAATTCTTATTTTATTTCCTGCATGTGAGCTTAAAATGAATTGTATAATCTCGCTCACATCTGTGTGGAGGTTATGCCTAATCTTCCTCATATAATAGTCTCTCATCTGCAGATATCTGAAGAATTCAGATTTTTCTAGTTTAAATTTTCTTCTCAGGTTTACAAAACTCCCGAAATCTTTTTTTCCCCCCATATTGCCCCATGCTGTGATTCCCTTGTTCACCAGATTTTTGTATCCCCTATCTCGCTTTGCTGGTTCAAACTGACTGTCAAATGCTACCCACTTCAATAGTTCTATGTCCTCCTTTATATTATACTTTTGTACTATTTTATACCACAGTTCCAAAGTAAATTTAGTGATTGGGTCTATTTGTTTGATTTGCTTATATGCATCCTTATCCCCTATTATGCTTTATACTGGGAGTCCCTCAATTTCCTTTTCCATTTCTTTCCATTTTGCCTCGTATCCTCCGTCGCACCAACATATGATATATCTTATTTGTGCCGAGTAGTAATATTCCTTTAGACTCTGTAGGCCCATGCCTCCTTTCTCTTTTGGTAATTGGAGAGTTTTATATTTCACTCTTGGCATTTTACCTCCCCAAACAAATCTCGATATCATCCTGTCCCACTTTGAGAACTGGGCACCAGGAATCTCTGTTGGTAGAGCTTGGAAGAGGTAAAGCAGTCTAGGTTGTATGCTGATTTTGACTGTCTCAATTTTTGAATTCAGATCCATATTTAAGATGGACCATCTATCAATATCTTTTTTTATTTCTTGTTGGTTAGTTTGATCTTATCAGTTACCTGGTTTAAAGGGTTATAGTGGAATGTCAGTATTTGTGTTTGTTATGTTTATCTTGTATCCTGATAATTTTCCAAAATTTTCTATCAAGTCCATCATTTCCATTATTGATTCATCTGGTTGTTCAAGGTAAACTATAATATCGTCTGCAAATAGCCCAATCTTGTGTTCCGCTCCCTTTATTGTTACACCTTTTAATTTCTTATTTTGTCGCATCGCTTGAGCCAGTGGCTCTATGAACAGAGCAAACAAGGTGGGCGATAGGCAGCATCCCTGCCTAGTTGATCTTTGTATATTTACTTTAAGCTACCGTTTATCTTGATTCTTGCCACAGGTTTTTGATAGTGTCTTTATGCATTGCACTGACTTTTCGTTAAATCCAAAGCGTTCCAGCACATTATATAGGAACATCCAATTAACCCCATCAAATGCTTTTTCTGCGTCTAAACTCATTATTACTGCGCTTTTCTTTATGTATTTGATTAATTATGTGTATTGTTCTCCTGATATTATGTGTTTGGCGTCCCTCTATGAAACCAGTTTGATCATCCTCTATCAATTCCGTCAAGAATGTCTTTATTCGTTTACAGATAATTGTTGTATATATTTTATAATCCACATTTAATAAAGAGATTGGCCTATAGTTTCCGCATTGTTCCCTATCTTTCCCTGGCTTTAAAATAACTGAAATAATGGCTTTGTTCCATGATGGAGGTATTCTGTTGTTGTTTAACGTCCAATTAAATGACTTTAGGAGCTGTGGCGTGAGTTCTTTTATAAAGTTTATAAAACTCAGACGGGTATCCATCACTACCTGGTGATTTACCATTTTTTAGTGACTTAAACACATCTTTAATCTCTTGTGTTGTTATTTCTGCTGTTAGCTTTTCATTTTGTTGGTTTCCTATTGATGGCAAGTCCAATGTGCATAGAAATTTTTTAACATCCTTAACATTTGCCTCTTCAGGTTGCGAGTATAGTTCTTGACAGAATTTATGCAATATTTCTTCGATGTTTTCTGGGGTAGCTGTGGTTTTATTTGTGATGCGGTCCTTAATCTTATATACATTATTCACCGTTTGTTGTTTTCTTAACCGTTTTGCCAGCAGTTTTGTGGCCTTTGGCCCCGTTTCATAATATTTTTGTTTTAAATATCTATTTTTCCTTTCAATTTCATCTATTTGTATTTCTTTTATCTTTATTTTTTCTTCCTTAATTTCTTGATATATTTTTGGGTCATTTGTGTTTTGATGTTTACGTTCTAATTCCCTAAGTCTCACATCTTTGTTCATATGATTCCAGTTTAGACTTTTTTGCTTTTCCTGATTCAACAATTAATTTACCTCTTAACACGGCTTTTAGTGCATCCCATAGTATTGTTGGGTCCACTTCTCCATTATCATTCTCCTCGATATACTCATTTATAGGCCCTTTTCCACCAGCACGCTTTAGCGCAACACGGGACGGCTCAGCACGCTTTGTACGCTTTTCCACTAGCCCCAACACGGTTTAACAGCCGTGGTTCTCAGCCCCACTCAAGGGCAGGGTACAGCAGTGCTGAGCTGGGCCGTGTTGTGACGTTAACAGACTGGTCGCCGCTGATTGGTCAGGTCGTAACCGGCGCTGATTGGTCAGGTTATAACCGCCCCTCTCCTCCTCTTCTGCCGAATCTTCACGACCTTCTCAATAAAGTTTTGAAAAAAAAAAAAAAAAAAAGAATCTTCACGACCGCCATTACTCAGCGCGCAACCACTGTTGGCGGTTTATTTTCAGTGTATTGCTGTGCTATTTTCATTTATTCTCTATCAAAAATGGCTTCACGTAATAAGGGTGTTCCATGGACCAATAAGGAGCTGCAGTGTCTGCTCACTGCATTGTCAGACGAACGCATCCAGCGCGAGTTAGACGGAGCCACCCGGAATGAAAAAATATACCGGGAGGTCTCGACATCGGAGTCCTTTAACGGTGAGTTTTAATTTTTTTTTTTTTTATTGTGCGTTTTTTAGCAAATATATTCGGTAAGACGACTTCCGGTTATGGCTGCCACGTAGGACGGACGTGTCTCGCTCTGCTCTGCTCCTGGAGAAAAAAAATCGGCAAATAACTCTCTCATTTGGGACAGAACGTATCCCAGCATTTGGGCGAGGATATGTCGGCGAAGCCTAAGGCTGGAAAACCAGGAAAAGGAAAAAGCGAGCCGCCGAAACAGTCCAAATTAACGGACTTTCAGGTCTGTGACGCAGCAAACAAGGCTCCATATATGGCGGAGGAGGCTGGCGGCGGTGCGATTTCTGCGGGGAATGGCGCAGATGCGCTGATGGCTGCCATGAGTTCAATGAGAGCGGACTTTTCCTCTAGATTTGATGGGATTATGACAGCGTTGGAAGGAATAAGAAAGGAATTGGGTGACTGTGTAGAACGAACGGCGCAGATGGAGCTCCGTCTCGCTAGTGCTGAAGATGACGTCACCCGTCTTCAATTAAAGGTGCGCACTTTGGAAAAAAAAAATAAATCTCTGGAAGATAATATTTTGGATTTGGAATCTCGGTCGAGACAGAATAATTTGAGGCTGGTGGGTCTTCCAGAGGAATCAGAAGGTCGGGACGTATGTTCCTTTCTGGAAAAGTGGATTCCGGAGGTGCTGGGCAGCGAGGAGTTGCAATCAGCAGTGGTTCTGGAAAAAGCACATCGTATTGGCCCACGGAGAGATAAGGGACCGCCGAGGACCTTAATTATGAAGTTTCTTAGCAACAGAGACAGGATGAAGATCTTCAACGCTGCACGTGCTAAAGGAGAGATTAAACACCAGGACCAGCAGGTGCGGTTCTACCCAGATTTGGCCACAGGAATCCAGCAATTGAGGAAGCAGTTTGATCCCGTACGTAAGGAGCTGCGCAACCTTGGGATTCGTCATGGTGTAATCTATCCTGCGAGACTGCTGACCACGTATGAGGGCAGAACCCACATCTTCAAGACCCCAGAGGAGGCGCAGGAGTTCATCAAGAAGATCAAAGAAGAAGAAGAGACTGGTGGGAGCTAAGCATGAACAAAATATAAGGTAGAATAATTAAGCATTTGCACAGGCATCTGACTGACTTGAAGTAAATAGTAAGTTTACAAAATATAGATTGTATTATATATTAAAAAAACAAAACAAAAACAAAACAAACACAAAAAAAAAAAAACTATGATGTACAAAGTTGTTAAAAATTTTGGAGTTAAGTTGGAAAACTACAGAGGAGAGTTAATGTTACGTCATTAAAAGCAGTAGAGTTAGGGTGATTGGGAGGATGAAGAAGGAGTGGCTTAGGCTGTTCCCCGTGGGTGTGGAACGGTCGATGGCTATATCGGGAGACAGAATTTTTCTTTTGATTTTGGGGGGTTTGCCACAAGTGTGGGAAGGGGAAATTTGTTTGTGTGTAGTTTGTAGGATGAATGTTCAACCACTCATGTTTTTGCTTCTCTGTATGAGCATGTTTACACTGCAAGGTAATCCCAAACTCTCTATTGATCATGGACCAAAGTGTTAATCTTAATTTAACTTCATGGAATTGCAGAGGTCTACAAAATTTAAAAAAACTTAAACAAGTTATGAATAAAATAAAGGACATGGGTTCAAGAATTGTGTTTTTACAAGAAACTCATCTGATAGAGGAGGATGTTAAAAGAATTAGGAGTAGATGGCAGGGAAGTGTATTCACCTCTTCATTTTCATCCCGAGCCAGGGGAGTTATGACTCTCATACATAAATCAGTTCCTTTTCAAGTGAAAAATGTAATTGGAGACAAATTTGGAAGATATGTAATCATTCAAGGTTCTTTGCTATTAGAAAATATAAATCTTGTGAACTTATATGGTCCCAATATAGATGATCAGAAGTTCTTTGCTAATTTATTTCTCATCTTATCATCACTTACAGGGCAACATATAATAGCAGGGGATTTTAATTGTACATTGAATCCAGGTGTGGATAGATCAACAGGACTGGATTGTACGCACATTGGATGTAGGATGACTATTAATCATTTTATGAAAGAATTGAGATTGTTAGATATATGGAGAGAAATGAAACCACAAGTTAAAGCCTATTCTTGTTATTCCAGTACCTACAAGACATTCTCACGTATTGATTATTTTTTGATTTCCACAGAATTAAGGTCCAAGATTCAAAACTGCTTTTATGATAACATCGTGATCTCTGATCATGCACCCTGTTGTCTAATATATGTAGATAAAAAATTGACAAAGGAATCAGGTAGATGGCAATTTCAGCATAAATGGCTTCAGGATGAGGAATTTGTCAAGTATATAGAAAAACAGATAGACGAGTTCTTTGACATCAATACTACACAAACATCAGCATGTGTAAAGTGGGAGGCTTTCAAAGCTTTTATTAGGGGACATATTATTAGTTATACAGGATCAAAATCTAAGAAGACTCGAGAGGAGAGAGCTAAATTGGAACATAAAATAAAAAATCTTCAGGAAAAAGTGTATGCAGGAAGTGACCCAAGGTTGGAGAATGAATTACTGATTTTGAGAGCTGAATACGACAAAAAATCAGCGAATAGAGCTGCCTCGAGTCTTCTAAGATTGAAACAATCTTTTTATGAACAAGGTGAAAAATCGGGAAAATTATTAGCATGGCAGATTAAACAATTAGAATTTAAAACACCAATTACCAGTATTATAAGTAACGGACAGGTAGTTATAGATCCTTTAGAAATTAATAGAGCCTTTAGAGATTACTATGAAAAATTATATGATACCAAAAATGAACCTGATTTAACAAAACTAAATGGGTTTTTGAACGAACTATCTATACCGTGTATTCCAAATGAAAACAGGGAGATATTGGATTCTAAAATTAGTCAAGAAGAAGTTGGGCTAGCCATTGATAATATGAAATCAGGAAAAAGTGCAGGACCAGATGGTCTTCCAGTTGACCTTTATAAAAAATTTAAGAATAAATTAATAAAACCTTTTTTGGAAATGGTTTTAGAAGCATTTCAAAATAATAATTTACCATCATACATAAATAATGCCTTAATTATACTGCTGCCAAAACCAGGTAAGCCCTCTAATAAATGTGAAAATATGAGACCAATAAGCCTATTAAACGCCGACCTTAAGATAATCTGTAAAATTTTAGCAAGACGAATACAAGAAATTTTACCAAATATTATTAATCGAGATCAGAATGGCTTTATAAAGGGTAGACAAGGCTTCCATAATGTAAGAAGACTATTTAATATTATTTATTTTAATAAAGAAGCACCGGATACAGCTCTCCTATCATTGGACGCCGAAAAGGCCTTTGATAGAGTTGAATGGCCCTTTCTTTTTGAAGTCCTACAAAGGTTTGGACTTGGAAATAATTTCATAAAATGGGTTCAAATAATATACAATAATGCTACAGCAGAAATCCTAACAAATAACAATATTTCAAAACCAATAAAAATCAATAGAGGATGTCGACAAGGCTGTCCACTTTCACCTTTACTGTTTACTATGGCAATTGAACCTTTAGCGATAGCGATACGTTTACATTCACAAATATATGGAATTAAAGTTGGACCAACAGAACATAAAATCTCCCTGTACGCCGATGACATAATTTTGTTTATGTCGAATCTAAAAAAATCAATTCCAACCTTGTTGAATTTAATAAAGAATTTTGGGGAAATATCAGGATATAAAATAAATAAAACTAAATCTTCAATATTAATGCTAAATGAGACCCAGAGAAATTACCCAGCCCCTGAGGTAAATCAATTCAATGTTGTAAATCAGTTTAAATATTTAGGAATCCAAATTATGCCTAAGCTAGAATCAGTCGCCAGTGTCAACTATGAAGCCTTAATGTCAGATATCAATGAGTTAACTCAGAGATGGATGTCACTACCAATGTCGATGATCGGGAGAATCAATATACTTAAAAGTAATATTTTACCTAAAATACTTTATTTATTTCAATACATCCCCTTATCACCACCTTTAGATCTATTCTCAAGAATAAAAAAAAAGTTAGTGGAATTTATATGGAACAACAGGAGGGCTAGATTACGTTTGTCTTTATTATATTTACCATTTGATCGTGGAGGTCTGAAATGTCCAAATTTTATGTTGTATTATTGGTCGGCACAACTGAGGTCTATGACATATTATTTTTCATCAAATGATCTCCCTCACTGGACTGAAATGGAATCATACAATTTACCTTTACCTCTTCCCATATTCATATACTCAGATTCGGCAAAAAAATTACAAAAACAAGTTAAAAATCCATTTGTAAAGCATATGATCAAAATATGGTGTGAAGCTAAAAACTATTTAAAAGAACCACAGTTATTGTCACAATTTAGTCCAATATGGGGTAATCAATATTTTAAACCAGGGAGAGCGGACGCTGTATTTAAAGTATGGAATTTAAAAGGGATACAAAAGATTCAGGATTTATATTTGCCATGTGCAGACAACATAATGTCTTTTGAAGAGCTGAGGATCAAATTTAATCTCAATAGAACACATTTTTTTAAATATCTTCAACTTAGAAACTTTATTCGATCAAATCAAAATAAAGCTCTCACTCGACCTATTTATTCATCCTTGGAAAAAATGATGATGAAAGATAGTAAAAGAAAGGGTATTATTTCAGAGTTTTATAACTCATTGACACTATCTTCAAGTGAAAATTCACTGAAAAGATTAAACTACTGGAAAGAAGATCTGCAAATTGAAATTTCAGAGGAACAATGGGAATTGGCTTGTACAGAAGCTCAAACCAAATCAATAAATGCACGCCTTAAATTGATACATTTCAAATGGTTAATGCGGATGTATGTTACACCGGAGGAGTTAAATAGATATAACAAAAATATACCAGATACATGCACAAAATGCATGGAAAGTAAAGGAACCCTATTTCATTGTTTATGGGAATGTAGATTAATAAGAATGTTTTGGGAAGAGGTGAGGGTAACAATTGAAAAAATAATCTCAAAACAAATCATATTGAATCCTAAACTGTTTTTGTTGGGTCTGTACCCAGAAAAGCATAATTTTAATAAAAGTGAAAGAACATTCATAGACCTCAGTTTGCTTAATGCCAAAAAATGTATTGCACTATTATGGAAAAAGACTCATAGACCAGATGTGACTCAGTGGTTAAGACAGATGTTAACAAACCTTCCATTAGAAAGAATAACATATACACTAAAATCAAAGGAAATTGTGTTTGAGAATATATGGAGACCTTTTATTGATTATGTAAAAAATTTAAACATAACTCTTGAAGAAGAAGGTGAATGATGTGTGTGGACCTTGTAAATTCCAAACTGGTGAACATAATATGTATACTTATGTATTGGATTGTCTAGACTAAACAGAGGAGCATTGTTGAAGACTTGATTTTGTTGGTGGTTGTTGGTGTTTTTAGTGCATTTTTTTTTTTTTTTGTAGTACTTTAGTGTTAGTGTTTGATTGTTTGTATCATGTTTGTTAAAAAAAAAAAAAAAAAAGGTTCAATAAAGATATTGTGGAAAAAAAAAATATATTCGGTAAGACGCTCAAGTTTATTTATGCAATAAAAAAGCTGTTCATTTGTGGATGATGATCGCTCTGCTTTATTGCAGCACACTGCGGACTCACGCTTTTCTTTTAATTATTCATGTGAACAATACGCTGAAATAAGCTTATGTAATCTTGTTAAAAACTAATGTCTTTTCTGTATATCTTGCACTTTCGTGCTGTATTTTATTGTGTGCATTTTCCTTGTAGAATCATTCCACGCGTCCGCCGTGCCAGCACGCCCGGATTAATGTGAATCTGTCCCGCCACCAGGCGCAAAATCTATTCAATGACAAATATTTGCAACATTTAAATGAGGTTGCAGAAAACGCGAGGGTATCCCAGGAGCAGGATGTTGCCTTGAGAAGGCAGGAACTGGCAGAGACGGCTTCATTCAACCAAGCCTTCCTGACCCAGGAGCTGGCAGAGACGGCTTCATTCAACCGAGCCTTCCTGACCCAGGAGCTGGCAGAGACTGCTTCATTCAACCGAGCCTTCCTGACCCAGTTTGGGAAGCTGGTAGAGGCACTCAGTGGTCGGCGCGTATAAAATGTCGATTAACCTTCATGTTGTGTTGCAAAGTTTTTTTTTTATTTTAATATTTTGTATATAATAAAATGGAATTGTTTTGGAAAGTGTGGTTTGTCTGTTATAACACTGAATTATAAAACAGTATAATTACATAGAAATTCCATTGCCTAGTCTGATCAAAATGATGCTGATCATCCTGTCAGGGGTCAACCATTGTAAAGGTAATGTAATTTTTAACTAGACCAAAAAACAAATGTTTTTGTAAGCTTTCTGTTCTTTTTATTGAAATATCATAAAAAATTAGCACCACATGATCCAGTTCTAAACTTTGGGTACATTTTTTATGTTAACTTATAAGAAGTTGCACAGTTGGACTTTAAAATGCAGCAGGAGAGACTGATCAAGCTTACTTTTTTACCTACTTTGACTTGTAAGTATATGTAAATTGAATGTTCTATCGGCATTCCAAATTCAGAGAATTACAATACTTTAGAAGGAGTGTAGCATCATCTAAACGGAAAATACTAATACTGTTGTTCCAAACGTTGACCTGAAGGTGAAAAACATGAATTTTTTTTTATTCAGTACATCCAAAATGCCCTAGGAAGTAAAAAAATAATACAATTTGGTGTTGGCCAGTGTGCCACTGTCTCATTATTTAATACGAATAAAAAGTTTCAGCTCATTATTTCTAGGTCATTTGGCAGTTAATTCAAACCAAAAGTGACTTGTGTTGTTGCAGTTTTTTATCAGAGAGTTTCTCAGGTTTTGGAGCATATAATCATCCGTCCCTTAACTGTTAAACATTAAATAACAGCAGACAGATTGGCAAAGGATACACAATTGTGTTGCTGTTGCCCAAAACCCTTATGAACCACTGCTTGTGGTGCTACCTTTTTCATGTGTGTGCTTTTTATGAATATTCACACGTTTTTGTAAGTACAAGTGGGATAGTATTAAATTGAAATATAACATTTCTAATAATGTGTGCTTTTTGCAAATATTTACACTTATTTTGAAAGTAAAAGTTGGATAGGATTAAATTGACATAACACGTTTCTCAATAGTGACAGTACCAGTATATGGAGGAATTCTGGGTCATATTAGCATCTGCTCTTCATCATAATGGGTTTAGGTGGGGGGGGTGTCTAATCATGTGCCATGGAGGGCCAAGACCCTGCAGGCTTTACCTCCAACCAGTGTCTTCAACAGCAGATTCCACTGAACTTCTTCCACTGACTGATCAGTGATAACACCTGCTGAAAAGACTGGGTAGAAGAGAGAACCTGCAGGGTCTTGGGCCCCCCATGACACATGATTGGAAGCCCCTGGATTAGGTTTAATTGGATTTAACATTTTAACACAAACTGCTTTATGGTTCATAATTCTGTTGACAGACTTACACCAAACCAAAAGTGATTTCTCAAACTGCTGGATTATTCTTAGCTTTTCCAATCTTTCAGTATTTAATTTATGCCACATGGTGGTAACCTTCACATATAAAAAAAAAAAGAGACATCTGCAAAAACTTCATAGGTTTATTGTCAGTGCAAATCCCAGTGCAATACAACATGAATGCATATCTAGTACATTGTTGATGCAGAGAATATATATTTCTACAGTACATGTTACCATGTAAACTTGTGACTGCATTATTTTAATTGCTTTTAATCCTAGATCAAGTTTGTTTTGGCCTAAAATGCATGATAACTGTCAAACATATCTTATTATACCTAAATCAGTAAAGTTTACTTTTTGAATATATATTTTGTGGCCAATATTAACCTGGCGATCAAGTTGTGTCAGCTGATCGTTTTTTTCTGATACCATCTCAGAATCTGCTGCAGAAGCAGGTAAGTCCATGATGTCTCAACAGTCTCCATGATTTTCAAGCAGATCAGAGCAATTTGTTGTACAGGAAATAAAACGTTTCTACAGACATTCTTAAGCTCTATAACCACTGATCGTTTGTGAAGCTGTGTTGACATCAGTGACAAGCTGATCACATCCGTGACAGGCACGCCCAGAGCGAATGAAGCAGTAATTTCCCCACAACAGAGCCATCTGAAACACACACAGCGTACATATTTTAGTACCTAACAGCGATAACTTGCAGACATTAAAGTGTAGCACGACGTACTTATAGCAAACTAGCATTAGCAACCATTAGCTTACCGTCATATACGACCTAGTTTGTATCCTCACGCCTTTGGCTCTCCCAGAAGCTGCAGAACTATTCCAGAGTGTTTTCATCTCGCTGCCTGTACCCTCGTCTGGCGGTCCTTTTTGGCTTTTACGGTGAAAAAAGCCACAGACCGAGGAGTGGCCTTGTACAGTTATGTGTTATGTTTTGCTTGGGTCTTCTCAAAGTTTTGGAAAAAAAAATGTTTTGCTTGGGTCGCGTGCGTTACGTCACGGGAGTGTGGCGCCGCCTCGCTGGGAATGTGGCGCCACCTCGCTGTTATAAACCCACCCACCCTAGCACAACACCCATGCCCAACACCGTGCTAATGGAGACAGAAGCATTCCGAGCCGTACTGAAGTGAATCGAGCCGTACCGAGGTGTGCTGGGCTAGTGGAAAAGAGGCTTTATGTTTACCTTTATTCTTTCTTTCATTTTCTCATCATTTAATAGTCCTACATTAAGTTTCCATGTTGTCGTTTTCTATTGTTTAAATATATTTCCATGTATACAGGATTATGATCTGATATTTCTGCCCCTCCAATCCGACAATTTCTCACCCTGTGTCTGTCACCTTCATTCATAAGCAAGTAATCTGTTCTAGAGCGTACTTTATGGACTGCTGAATAATGTGTATAGTCACAGGAACTAATTTTAAAAAAGAGAAAAGCAGCAGGTTTGCCACCCCTGATATATATATATATAAATTGCAATACCCTAAACTGTCAAGTGGTAATACCCTAACATGGGGAGTCCGGGTATTGGAAATGGCAATGTTTCATGACAGACTGAATTGTATAAGTTCTAGGTCTTGGAAGTTGGTAGAGACATGGGACCACCGGCAAACCTGTGGTTCTTTTCTCTTTTTTTAAATTAGTTCCTGTGTGGCTCTTCGCCTTTGTGACAATTCTTGCAGCCAACAAAGTCTGGCATTGCTGTCCAACAGATAAAACTGAATCTGTAGTCTTTCCGCTACAGTTATATTAGGGCAATATGTTTACCCTCACACAGACAAAAGTGTGTGTGTAATGGATTGTCTTGGCTAAAGAAAAGTTCTTTTTTATCATTCTTGTCATAGCAAACATTCTGTTTTCAAATGTCTTCTGATGATCTTTCTGTGCAATAACACTAAGACAAAAACACCATTCTAAATCCAATAGAATGGCACAGATAACTGCCAGTAAACATCAACAGAACATAGTAAGCACAGGAAAACAATGGCTTCTTAAATATATATTCCAAACACCTGTAGATGGTTCATTTGCACAGATAACAGCATTGTCAAATCTCTTGCAGGAAAGAAGCCACATCTGTGAAGAATGAGTCAGACAAAACCACTGCCAACCATCATCCTAAAAGTGCACTGCAGCCCGTGGACACACTGATGGTTGATTAAGCTTTGATCCAATCTAGATTCATGGGTTTTTTTTACTCTCCAACCACCAACTTTAAATAAATAAAAATATATGGCCAAATTTGAAGGCAGAATGTGAAAGAAAAA
Organism: Pholidichthys leucotaenia; assembly: GCA_020510985.1. Lineage (NCBI taxonomy): Eukaryota > Metazoa > Chordata > Actinopteri > Cichliformes > Pholidichthyidae > Pholidichthys > Pholidichthys leucotaenia. The sequence continues at coordinate 437,520,934 of CM035836.1, read as the reverse complement.
TTAAAATCAATACTTTTAACCAAGAACAAAAAAAAAAAAAAAAAATCCAAAGGTGTGTTCTGTCACATCAGCAAGGGTGATAAAGGTGTGTGCATATACTGTACATACGGCTGCGTAGGTCAGTGGTGAGGATGTGCTTGGCTGCAATGAGCAGTTCCTTGCGAAGGTGAGCAGTCTCAGGAGGACAGTTGGACAACAGTTGCAGCATGCCCTTTACCATCTGCTGGGAGTACTTTGCAACCAGGTCCTGAAAGGATTGAGAAACCCAGAACTGTAGTTGCCAAGAAAAAATTTCTCCAGGTGAGGTGAAAAGTGACAGTACTTGCTTTAAAGCAACAATCTCTAATGCCCTCCAACATCGACTCCTGACAGACAATGACGGTCAGGTGCCAAACTTCTTCCAAATATAAAACGGCTGATTTTTCTTCATTTACGACTGGATCTATGAGCCTTCTTTCCAGCAACGACTACATTATAGTGAATATTTCAACACCCCACAAATCAGTGCTAACACAGTAAGTGTGCACAATCTGACCTCTTCCAGTATGCAAGGGAATTATTTTGGCCTATTTTCTGATAATGTTCACACCCAATACAGCAAAAGATAACTTCAGAGGGAGCCATTTAGGTCATTAATTTGTGTTCCCTGTGGAAAAAAACTACATGAAAAAGAGGCTTAATTTAATTTTCAGACTGTCTTATCATATGCTTTTAAAGTCTGTTTGTATCCTTCAGTTCTCAAATTACACGACAGTCTTTTCTGCCAATCACCCGTCACCCGCAAGCAGACACTATATCCTGGAAAAAAAAAAAAAATAGAAAGACAGTAATGATATGATACCAGTCACAAATGACAACTGTTGTACAACAGTCCGGCCGAGCAGTCTGAACAACAGAAGTAATGTCAACATTGTTTCCACAACACCATAACTTGGCTAGGCCCGGGTTAACAACAACTGCCACCGGTGCTGCTAACCGACAGGGCGCCGGTGGAAATTGAGCTACCGTATTTTTGGGACTATAAGGCGCACCGGATTATAAGGCGCACTATCAATGAACGGTCTATTTGATGGTCTATTTTCATACATAAGGTGCACCGGATTATAAGGCACATTAAAGCGAGGTAGTCAGAGCCGGGAAAAAAACATTTTTTGCGTGCATGGAAAGAAAATCCTATCTATAGTCATTATAGACACATATAGCGCGATTGTCTGCGAGTGTGAATGACCCGTTCCACGAGCAGGCGGAACGTTTTTAGTCCGTGGCTGTTCATCGCCATATTGGCCAGGATACTCGCTGGGTACTCGATACGGCTCGCTCTCCGGCGGCGGCCCTGATAAGTAAACCTATGTCTGGACGCTTGAATTCTTTCGTCCCAAAAATATCATTTTTGGAATATTTAATTACAGCTAAACGGGAGCAGTTTCGATGCCGAAATTTCACATACAAATCTTCTATACACCATCGGTTTTTGGGCATCAACTACCTCGCGAGGTAGTCGGATCTGGGAATTTTTTTTTTTTTTTGCGTGCATGGAAAGAAAATCTTATCTATAGTCATTATAGACACATAATGCCATTGTCTGCGAGTGTGAATGACCTGTTCCATGAGCAAATGTATGTTTTTGGTCCGTGGCTCTTTACATCGCCATAGTGGCCAGGATACTCGCTCGGTACTCGATACGGCTCGCTCTCCGGCGGCAGCCCTGAGAAGTAAACAATGCCAACAAATGCCGGGACGCTTGAATTCTTTCGTCCCGAAAATATCATTTTTGAATATTACAGCTAAACAGGAGCAGTTTCGATCCATTGGCAGATAGTGGCATAACTCGCTAGCAATTTAACTTTGAACGACCTGTTGACACCAATATAGCGGTTGGAGTTCTTTGGTTAATCCACCCGGAATGATGGCAAGCTCCGAATTAGTTTGCTTCACTTGGGTTTTGACAGTATCGGTGAGATGGGTGCGCATGGAGTCGCAGATCAATAGGGACGGAGATTTGTGGAAAAAGCCATCCGGCCATTATGTTGAAGCACATATTACTCCGCGAGGCTCCTGACTACCGTAATGCTCCGACAATCCATCAAGCGGTTTGGCTTCGTAGCTTATCAAAGTCGTACTAAAACATTTTTGACAGATTTTTGAGCACCGTGTACCACATAAAATCGGTTCGAGGTCAGTAAGCACAACCAGAATTAATACATAAGGCGCACCGGATTATAAAGCACACTGTCGATTTTTGAGAAAATAAAGGATTTTAAGTGCACCTTATAGTCCAAAAAATACGGTACCGTTTGTCAAAGATCGAGGAGGAGGAAAGGGGGGAGCGAGAGAAAAGGAAGTTGGCTGATATGATGAAGAGAAGAAAGGTAGATGTACAGTGTGTTTAAGAAACCAGATGGAAGGGAAGCAAGGCTAGGAGCATTGGAGGTGAATTTAAACTGTTCTACCGTGGTGTAGATAGGAAGAGAAATGAAGTAGGAGTAATCTTGAAGAGTATGTGAAGAGTGTTCAGGAGGTACCAAGGGAGTTAGACAGAATCATGAGTTTGAAGCTAGAAGTCAAAGGTGTGATGTTGAATGCTGTGAGTGCATATGCTCCACAAGTTAGAGGTCAGGTAGAAGAGAAAGAAATTCTGGAGTAAGTTGGATGAAGTGGTAGAGTGTGTTCCCAGTGGGAGAGAGTGGTGATTGGAGCGGACTTTAATGGACATGTAGGTGAAGGGAACAGAGGTGATGAGGAGGTTCTGGGGAGGTATGGTCTTAAGGAGAGAAATGTGGAAGGACAGATGGTTGTGGATTTTGCTAAAAGGATCGAAATGGCTGTAATGAACACGTGTTTCAAGAAGAGGGAGCAACACAGGGCAAGTTACAAGAGTAGAAGAAGGTGCACACAGGTGGACTACATTTTAGGCTGCATTCACACCAGGATAGCCTGGGGTTCTCAGTTTGATTGGGTGGGGAATGCCGAGAATCTTCGCACCTTCGTTGGGTTTGGTTTGGTTTGCATTCACACTGCACTTTACTCAAGTGGACCAAACTGCCGGGACAACGTCACGCAGTTACAACAACTGCTAGTTTAGGGCACTGTAGCAGAAACCACCACTGACCAGGAAGAAAAAAATCTCAGAGAAGAAGAAAAATCCGGCTCATCAACTGGCCAGGACTGAAAACAGAAATCCGTTCCCTTCAGGTACAGGCTGACAGATGAGGTCAGACAGGAGTCTCTGCGGACCATGATGTTTGCAGACAACATTGTGATCGGTAGTGAGAGTAGGGAGCAGGTAAAGGAAAACCTAGAGAGGTGGAGGTATGCTCTAGAGAGATGAAAGTCAGTAGAAGCAAGACAGAATACATTAGTGTGAATGAGAGGAAGGCAGGTGTAACAGTGAAGATGCAAGGAGTAGAGGTAGTGAAGGTAGAGGAGTTTAAATACCTGGGGTCAACCATCCAAAGCAATGGAAAATGCATAAGAGACGTGAAGAAGAGGGTGCAGGCACGGTGGAGTGGATGGAGAAGAGTGTCAGGGGTGATTTGTGAAAGGAGGACAGCAGCTAGAGTGAAAGGGAAGATTTACAAGATGGTAGTGAGACCAGCTATGATGTATGGTTTGGAGACGGTAGCGCTGACAAAAAGACAGGAGGTGGAGCTGGAGGTGGCAGAGTTGAAGATGCTAAGATTTTCATTGGGAGTGACTAGGAGGGACAGGATTAGAAATAAGTACATCAGAAGGACAGCTCAGGTTGAGTGGTTTGGAGACAAAGTAAGAGAGGCAAGGCTGAGATGATCTGGACATGTGCAGAGGAGGGACAGTGGATATACTGAACAAAGGATGTTGAAGATAGAGCTGCCAGGCAGGAGGAAAAGGAGAAAACCACAGAAGATTCATGGATGTAGTGAAGGAGGACATGGAGAGGGTTGGTGTTACAGAGAAAGATGCAAGGGATAGGGTGAGATGGAGGCAGATAATCTGCTGTGGCGACCCCTAAAGGGAGCAGCTCAAAGAAGAAGACAGGTGTCCTAATAACTGTTAACTAGCCTGCAGTAACTAATGTTTACTTAATAAAAGGTGAAGATTATAACAATGCTGTATACTGCACCTTCTTTTCCACACCAGGAAGCGGTTTGACAAAATACCAACCTCACAACTCTGATGTTCCTTCTGGTTGTTTACCTGGATTATGCTAAGAGTTAGCCTAGTTAGCCTCATCTCAGTAGCCTGCTTTTAAAATGAGCTGCTGTACAATCTTTGTTTTAAGCCTCCCAGCATATTCCAAGCTTCTGACTCTTTCTGTCACAGATGTCAATATCAAGGCCTGGGGGCAATATACGGCCCACCAAGAATACTTTGTATGGCCCGTTCTTGTAAATTTGCAACTTTTCCCTCAGTTTTGTAAATTTGAGACTTTTCCCTCCCAGTCTCAAATTTACGACTTTTGTCCCATCTCGTAAATTTGCAATCTCCCCCCCACCCTGTCTTGTAAATCTGCAACTTCTACCCCTCTTGTACAGTGCTGTGATAAAGTATTTGCCCCCTTCCTGATTTCTCATATTTTTGCATTGTCACTTAAATGTTTCAGACCATCAAACAAATTGTAATATTAGATAAAGATAACCCAAGTGAACAAAATGCAGTTTTTAAATGATGATTTCATTTATTAAGGGAAAAAAGCTATCCAAACCTACCTGGCCCTATGTGAAAAAGTAATTGCCCCCTAAACCTAATAACTGGTTGTGCAACCTTGGTGGCAATGACTGCAATCAAGCGTTTGGCAATGAGTCTTTTACATCGCTGTTGAGGAATTCTGGCCCACTGTTTATTGCAGAATTGTTTTAAGTCAGCCACATTGCAGGGCTCGAGCCTGAGGTCATGAACTGACGCCCAGACATCCTCCTTTAGGATTTTCTGGTAGAGACCAGAATTCATGGTTCCATCAATTACGGCAAGTCATCCAGGTCCTGAAGCAAAGCAGGGGCAAAGCAGCCCCAAACCATCATAGTACCACCACCATGTTTGACTGTAGGTATGATGCCATTTCTATGAAATGCTGTGTTAATTTTATACCAGATGTAATGGGCTGCATGCCTTCCAAAAAGTTAAAACTTTTGTCTCGTCAGTCCACAGAATATTTTCCCCAAAGACTTGCGGCTCATCAAGATGGTTTTTTTTGCAAATGTGAGACAAGCCTTTGTGTTCTTTTTTGGTCAGCAGTGGTTTTCAGGCTTGGAACTCTCCCACGGATGCCATCTTTGCCCTGTGTCGTTCTTATTGTTGAATCATGGACCAGTGTCCAAACTGAGGCAAGTAAGGCCTGCAGTGATTCTGATGTTGTTCTTTGTTTTTGTTTCTCATCTGTTCTAGATCATGACACATTGTGTTGCTTTTTGCAATCTTTTAGCCTACATCACTTTGTCAGACAGGTTCTATTAATGTGATTTCTTGATTCAACAGGTCTGGCAGTAATCAGGCCTAGGTGCGGCTTGTGAAATTGAACTCAGCTTTCCAAAAAAAATGTGGTTAATCACAGTTAATTCATGATGTAAGGAGGGGGGGGGGGTCATTTACTTTTCCACACAGGGTGTTGGGTTGGAAAGCTTTTTTCCCCTTAAATGAAATCCTCACTAAAAACTGAATTTTGCATTTACTCCGGTTATTTCTGTCTAATATTAAAATTTGTTTGATGATCTGAAACATTTAAGTGTGACAAATATGCAAAAATACCAGAAATCAGGAAGGGGGCAAATACTTTTTCCCAGCACTGCAATTAATTAACCAAGTATGCCTAGAATAGCATTGGCTTGTCAGGATTTTCTTTCATGTTCTTTCATGGCACTGTACACTTAACTTTTTTCGAGTAATAATAGTAATAATGATATTTTTATTAATTTACAATGATCTTTCTTATTTAAAAAAAAAAAAGAAATTAATTTCCAGCCCCCGACTTCCTTCATTCCCATCTTTTTGGCACAGAGGAATCTTAAATTTCCCAAATGCGTTTGGGAGATTTCAAATGTGTTTTTGCAAAATGTAGCCAGGCTTGGATGTTTTTTTCGTAAGATGAGGCTTCCGTCTTGCCACCCTACCCCATAGCCCAGACATATGAAGAAGATGGGAGACTGTTGTCACATGTACTAAACAGCCAGTACTTGCCAGAAATTCCTGCAGCTCCTTCAATGTTGCTGTCGGCCTCTTGGCAGCCTCCCTGACCAGTTTTCTTCTTGTCTTTTCAATTTTGGAGGTACGTCCAGTTATTGGTAATGTCACTATTGTGCCATATTTTCTCCACTTGATGATTGTCTTCACTGTGTTCCATGGTATATTTAATGCCTTGGAATTTCTTTTGTACCCTTCTCCTGACTGATACCTTTGAACAATGAGATCCCCCTGATGCTTTGGAAGCTCGCTGTGGACCATGGCTTGTGCTGTAAGATGCGTCTACAAAAATGTCAGGAAAAGCCAACAAGAACAGCTGAACTTTATTTGGGGTTAATCAGAGGCACTTTAAATGGTGGCAGGTGTGTGCTGACTCCCATTTAACATGAGGGGCAGCACAGTGGTGCGGTGGTTAGCACTGTTGCCCAACAGCTAGAAGGTTCCAGGTTCGAATCCCCAGGCTGGCAGGGGTAGAAACCTTTCTGTGTGGAGTTTGCATGTTCTCCCTGTGCTGCGTGGGTTTACTCCGGGGGCTCCGGTTTCCTCCCACAATCCAAAGACATGCATGTTAGGTTAACTGGTTGTTCTAAATTGTCCCTAGATATCTGTCTCCTATGGGCCCTTGGAATAGAGGGTTAGTACTAGTGAAGCGCTTTGAGTGGTTTTTGAGACTAGAAAAGCACTATATAAGTGCAAGTCCTTATCCTTATGAGCTTGAATGTGATTGGTTAATTCTCAACACAGCCACATCCCCAGTTATAACAGTGTGTGCATATTTATGCAACCAGGTTATTGTAAGTTTTTTTATTTTTTATTTTTCCCCTTAAAAGATTTCAGTTTGTTTTTCAATTGGGTTGTACAGGTTATAGGTCACATTAATGGGGGAAAAAGTTTTGAAATGATTTATCTTGGTCTCACTTCTTTACATCACAAAAGCCTGGCATTTGAATATGTGTAGACTTTCTACATCTACTGTATGCTATGCTCCTCGCGGTGCTTAGGAACAGTTAAGCGCTGGTACAGGTGGGGGATGATTTTTCTTGGCAGAGTAAAATAACTGGTTATACAAAATCTTTTGTTGTGTACTGCTGTGAGCCGACAGAGTGTGGAACTGTTGTACAATGGCAATATCACACTCAAGGTCATGGAGTTGTTTTCAGCACTTGGCTGTGCCTCATGCTTACGACGCATCATAGCCATGCTGACGCCCCACTAACACCACCACAGCCTCTTGTGTGCTATCGCTTAATTCTTTAACCCTTTAAGCCCCAAGGGTATTTTGGTGTGAGGTGTTCCTCGCCTAAACAGACATACCCAAAATAAAATCTATTATAACTTCACAAGTCTTAAGGTCTACATGTACAATCTTGGTCTCTACAGCTACGCAAGAACTCAAAATTTTCCCCTAGCATAATTGGCATTGTACATTTTACTATGACTTAGGAAATCGTGATAACCAAAGCAGAAATTAATATTGTTTATGCTCACCCAATTCTACTTTTTTTTTCATTTCAATGTTAATAAAAGCACCATTACAGCAATAAATCTATCTGCAGAGATGCCCCTGAATCAATTAAGCAACTTGACTGCAACTAGACCAAATTATATAGAACTGACACTTTCTGTACAGATTCTACACTGTTTTTAATGAAAGGAACCAAGCAGACTTTATATATTTTTACTATATAAAATAAATTTAAAGAATAAAATATTTTAAATATAAATCAAATTGTAAACCATGCAAAATTAGGTCAACTGCACATGCCAAACCTCTTTGGAAAGTTCACAAGCTGTAGAACAATGCCAAACGGATGTTTTAATTTGTAATACCCCTGCTACACCACCAGATGGTAGCAAAAGAGTCTGAATTTACACTTTTTTTGACCTGCCGGAGGGTCTGGGGGGGCTTAAGGCAGATTTGTCAGGAACCAATGCAAAAATCAAACCATCAAACAGCCGTACCTGATAGATTCGTATAATGTAGGCCAGAAACGATAGAGTCTTGATCTGGGCAGCAATGAAGTCTGCATACAGCTCCTTGTTATATAGCTTGTTTTGTCTACAACAGAAACAATTGATAATGAGAAAATATCAAATTCAGAATACACATCAATGACTTTAATAATATATATCTGTAACAGTGACAATTACAGAAGTTGAAATTAAGGGAGTCAGCTCTAAACACCTGTTCCAGACCGCAGAAAAATAATCTATACCTGCCAGAGAGTGGAAGCGATATTCTGAATTAACTCTGCTCAGAATGCTCAGCACAACCCTCCCTGTGACTCTTCACGTCCTGCTAAGCTAATTTCTGCAATTTCAACTTCCCCAAATAGATTTTTAATCATGGCTTCTAGCAGCCAAAGAGCCAAGCAACACTACCAACACACTTGGAGCAAGAGATGCCAAAACTAGCTCAGTGGCTGTACATTGAACGTTATTAATAAAACTTTGATATGGAAACAGAAGCAAAGAGCGATGCATTTTACCTGGCCTGTGGGGACACCTGGAGCATGATGGTGTTCATGATGAGGGGTACGAACTCTGACACCACGTTGTGAATATTCAGCTTGTAGAGCTGAAGAGACAGAGCAGGCACAAAACCTCGGTTGATATTCAAAATTAACTTCTCTACACACATCTTAACATTCATTAATGAAGAGATTTTTATTGGCATTTTGAAAAAAATATGCTACAGTGTCAATTCCAGTTATTTCAATCTGTAGACAGGTTATAAGGGAGATGTAAAACATTTTTTTGCAGATTTTCTTCTACCCAACATACAGTATATATTTACATTTAATTAAGAAAATCACAGCATTATGTGTTATTTATGCAGTTAGCTTCACATGTTTTCCCTCCAGATTTTGACATGTTTAAGGTAAAGTAAAATACTAAATCTGGAGGAAAAAACAAATTTATAAGGAAAAAAGTAGCAAGCTGATGGAAAAAAAAACTCAAATTTACCTGAATACCTTTGCAAATATACAAGAAAACCCCTCAAAATCACGTGAAGAAACCAAAAACTCATGAGAACTCAAAAAAGAAAAAATAAGAAAAGCTGGAAATCTAAGGGGAAAAGCTGCCATACTTTTAAGAAAAGTACATTACCAAGCAGAAGGCAAAATTTTTTAAGAAGTTATTTTTTTGAGAGGAAAAAAGATGCAAGACTAGGAAAAAAAAAACAAAAGAAATTTGTAAGTTCCAGTTTTATAAGAAAAGTCAAATTTCTGATAAGACATTTTTTAATGCATTAAAAAGGAAAAAACCAATACAGAATATCTGAATATTCTCTCTAGATCAGCGTTGTTCAACCAGGGTTTTAAATTTTTTTTTGACCAATTAAAAGTGAAATCATAAAATTTCCCACAGAAACCTGAACATTCCAGGGAATCCTGGAAGAAAAACACTGATCTAGATTACCAATAACTATTCAGAGCCCCTCAACTGGCATCCAGGACAGCCTTAATTATCACACATATGCAGTGAAATCCAGGAGCGTCTTACTCACCTGATACATGAGCACCACTATGATGGGTAGCTCAGCGAGCACCTTGAGAGACAAGGACCCCCGTGGGATGATGGTGTGCTGGAGGTCAACATGAAAAAATAAATTATTACCAGTCTTGGACATAACTGATTATAAAGGAGAAGAGGGGGTGTTTTTTACTTTAATCCAGCAATCTTTTACACTTTTTTAAAACGTTTAGTGCTTTTTTTTTTTTTTTTTAAACTTTCTCTCTGACAATTATACTCTCCGACACATCATTTGATCACAACTTCTCATGCTCGCTAGATAATTGTTCAAACAATGTACTACTGCCATCTGCTGGCAACATGCGGTACTCTAACAAAGTATAAGCCTCAAAGGCAGGGAGTGCAAACTCTTGGTGGACTCACAGTTCGTGTTTCGCTGTCTTCTCTCTCAGGTGCGGTTTTAATCAGCACAGATGTGATCATTCCTACCATTTCTGGAGAGGGAACTGTATTCTCTGCGATCACTTGGGGATTCTCAAAATAGCGAGCCTGGAGGGAGCACAACGAAATAAAGGAAATGAAGCAAGGCAAAAAAAAAAAAAAGTAGAAGACGATGAGTTAATAAATGCCTCCCTGAAAACCACATAAATGCAGACCACGTCTTCACAGTGAACACAGACAATTGTTGGCCGGGTGGACTTACAACAACTTTAGGCAGGTCTTTGTAAATTTGCTTCACAAAATCCAGAAAGTGGTGAATCTGAGAAGAAAAGAGGACATAAAACATGATCAGTGCTCATTTTAAATAGATGTCCATCTATTTCTTTGCCATTCAGTTCTTTCTCTATATAAAATACAGCAGCTACCTCCCTTCAGTCCATTTGACTGACTGATAGGTATTTTTAGGAAGCAAATTAAAACACTGTTTAAACAGGCCTTTAGGTGTGTGTGTGGGGGGGTATCCATTGGTTTATTTGTTTTATTTTACTTTGTTGTAATCCATTCTTAACTTGTCTTATTTTATCACTGTAAATTTTATTCTTTTAAGTTGTGCTTCTCTGTCATTTAACCCCTTCTTTCAGTGTTTTATTTTATGTAAAGCCCGTTGTGCCTTTTGTCTGTCAAAATCAGGTGTCAACTCCTGTCATTTGGAAATCAAAGTCCCAGAGTCTGGAGGAAGAGGCACAGAATCCAAGTTGTTTGATGTCCAGTGTGAAGTTTCCACAGTCAGTGATGATTTGGGGAGTCATGTTGTCTGGTGTCTGTCCACTGTCTTATCAAGTCCAAGGTCAGTGTAGCCATCTACCAGGAAGTTTTAAAGCACATCCTGCTTCCCTCTGCTGACAAGCGTTACAAAGATGTTGATTTCAATTTCCAGCAGGACTTTGCATCTGCCCACACTGCCAAAAGTACTAAAACCTGGTTTAATGACCATGGTATCACTGTGCTTGACTGGTCAGCAAATTCTCCTGACCTAAACCGTATAGAGAATCTATGGGGTAATGCCAAGATGAAAGACGCAAGATTCAACAATGCAGACGAGCTGAAGGCCCCTATCAAAGCAACCTGGGCTTCCATAACACCTCAGCAGTAACAGCCCGATCACCTCCAAGCCACGCTGCATTTATGTGGTAATTCATGCAAAAAAGCCTCAACCAAGTACTGAGTGAGTACATGGACATACTTTTAAGTCGGCAAACATTTTTCTGAAAAATCCCTTTTCTTTAATTGATCTCATGTAATAGTCAAATTTATTGAGAAACTGAATTCTGGGTTTTCAGTAGCTGTGTCATTATCATCAAAATTAAAATAAATAAATGTTTGAAATATATCACTTTGTATGTAATGAATCTATATAATATATGAGTTTCACTTTTTGAATTGAATTACAGAAACATTTAGTTTTTGATGATATTCTAATTTATTGAGATGAACCTGCAATGTTAGACATTTATTATTGGTCATCTAATTACATCTCAGGAATAAATATAGAAATGCCTTCGTCTTTAGCCAGAATGACTCAAAATAGTCTTGGATTCATCAACTCAAATATAGCCCTGTTTCTACAACAGGAACCAATTTTATAGAAACTTCCCGCATGGTGTGTGTGTCTCCCCACTACAGGAACCTCCCTGAAAGGGGGGGAAGTTTTCAGGAACTCGTAGCGGCCAAAATAAGGTTCTGGTCAGGGGTAGGTACTTCGAAGCGGCCCCAAAAACTGCTGGGTGGGGTTTAGGATTGACTCGATGCTGACTGGATAAAACTCGGCATAACGAATAAAGCGCTACGTAAACAAAACACACAGAAATGACAAGTGCCAAATTTGACCCCAAAAAAATAGCAATGAAGGTCCAATGTTTAAAAATGTATAATAAACCACTGCTGTGTTTGCGAACCATCTAAACGATTAATCAGTATATATGGAGGACACGAGCATTACAGCGGAGTGGGCTACACACAACACCAGGCGCTACTGCAGTTGTTCGCCGGGATGTGAACACCCACAGCCGGCCAATGGGGGACAGGAGACCGCACTGGTACCGGTACTTCTCCTGGTGTGCTTGTGCAGCTAATGCTGTATAATGCCTAAAAAATGTAAACATTAATACCGCCATAGCTGCGGAGGGGGAACAGCCAGATCAATTGTATATCAAATGCGGCCATATATACACATCAGGGTAGCACAAACGCAGCGGAGAAGCAAGGCCAGTGACCTGTGTTGTTTTCTAGCCGGAGAGTGGACACATACGGTCAGCCAGCTGGGGACACAGTGCCCCACTGATGCTGCTCACACAGCTCCAGTCCTCTGTGCAACTATTAAACAACAACACTGGCAAGTTGGTCCAACGCACTCCACTTTACATGCATTTGTAGTATAATCATTTCTGTAGGACTCCAACGCATTTTACTTTCCCGCAGTGCATCACGGCTAAAAATGTCACATGATTAACAAATCCTAAAAGAGACTGATGGTTTCTACCCCCATAAAGCAGACACGATGGGGGAGAGGCCCAGATACAGGACCAGCCCTTATGAAGTCCCTGTCCCCTAAAACTGGTTCCTGGAGTGAAAACGGGGCTTATGACGGACAATTAAAGAGGAAAGCCAAAATTTAACTTGAGGACAGCCTTATCGGTATCAGCATTTTTATAAAACAAAAAGAAAACTACTCACCTCCTGAGAGATTGTAGGACGAAACTGTTTGTGCAGCTCAATGATAATTCGCAGGCATATCAGCACATTTTCCTCATTTTCAATCTGAAATTTAAAAAAAAAAAAAAAGTGAAAAGGATGAATGTGAATTGTTAGAGTGAGGGTTTATGAAATAACTACAGAGATAATGGTTTCCTTATAATATTACCACAAGAGGTGGGTTCAAAACACCAAAGAATTAACACTGAATCAATTTTATTTGAATGATGCAATACTGATTCACAAAATCATTTTACATATTTTACACTTACAGCATTGGGTCATGAAATTCTTTCATATGCAAAGAAAATACCATAATGGCAAAGTCACTAACTGAATCGAATCAGAATGGATCAAAATTGAATCCAGTCAGTACCTTCTGAATTGGAAGTGAATGGATTTTGGAAAATATTGATGATTCCCAGCCCTAATTACCACTATCCACAGCAAACAAAAAGGCCAACAGAAAAATCTGTATCCTTTTGGGATATGTGAAGTATTAAATTTAAGTCATAATGTGCATTCACTAACATTTGGGAACTTAAATACATACAAAATATAATGTAAATATTAAAGCTGCGGGCAGCGATAAACGGGCCCTCACGTCCTCGCTAGACCTTGGAACTCCGAGCACTTAACTCTGCGCAGGCTCCATTCCTCCCTCCCGCTCTTTGTCCATCCGTCCTTCCATAACGCCATGCACCCACCCATCCATCCGCCATCCATTCATCCATCAATCCATACCGCCATCCATCATCAGTCCGTCCATCTGTCCATTGCAAGACAGCGCCTCGTCAGAGGTACTGTATAAGCTTGTGGATTACCTCAGAAATCTAATATGTTTATCCACAGCCTAAAGGCCACTTCTGGTGAAAATTTCACCAGGAATTTTGTTTGAATTTAGACAAGCTATGCCATCGCTATAAATGTTTGGGATTTTATTTTACCTAGGGGGCACTATAGCCACATGTGGTATAGTCATATAAAACTGTTCTGGGTGGTACTAGTACTATGTATACCGAGTTTGGGTCCATTTGGATGATGTACGTGTGAGTTATGACAACTTCTTGTTCATTGGTGGTAGGGGGCGCTAGTGCTGTGTCTCACTGTACATTATAGAAATCTTCACCATTGGCTGACTGTTCAACACGCTAAATTTGGTTGACTTTGGACAAAGTATGTCAGAATTATAAAGCTTTTTTTTTTCCCTAGGGGGCACTATAGCTATGTTTGTTATCATTACAAAAATCTTTTCTGGGTCTGACTTTTTTCCTTCTTGCCTTGAGAGAGAGCAGTCGCATTTTTCTTCCCTCCTCCCCTGCCTTCCTGATCTATTCCCAGCTTTTGCAATGTTGCGTTTTTGTCTGTGTTTAGTCGCTCTTCTTCTGCTGAATCTTAATCTAAACGGAAATTATGGATTTGGAAGCGGCTTAAATGTGCTATTGTCACCATTTTTCAACAAGAATTGGGCCAAGGGGGAGCCCAAGAATTGGAACCTACGAGGAGACTCATGGACATTGGAATTCATGCGTCTATGGAAACATTATTGGTTATGATCTCAGGACTTCTATTTTTGGCTGTGGAGTTCCCTGATGCATCAAAAATTGAAGGAAAGTGAGAGAGCTGATCAAAGCGGACCCGGCAAGCTCCTTCATCAAATTCGACCAGTTGGGGAGGGCATGAGTAGCGGCAAACGGTGAACTGAATGACAGTGATTCAGTGAAGGAATACATCTGAAGCCCTGTGCTCTCTATGGAAAAACAGTTTAAGCCTGCATATATAATGGAAGCACAGAATTACACGGGTGAGGACAAATTCTATTCTCTGAGTGCACTGTGCTGATTTGATTTGACCTTGTTTGCCCCGTGTTTACATTCCTCCTGACTGAGATAAGCGGAAGGACCGGCTCTTATGTCTACCCAACAATCAATCAGTTGTTTGTCGTCAGCGGATTGGACCCTCAAGGACAATGCCCATGTGCCTTCTGCAAGCAAGAGAGAGAGAGAGATAGACTCTGGACTTGTTTATAAGTCACATGATTATAACATCTATCCACTGCCAGGAGGCGCCCTCTGCTGCTCACTAACAACTGTTACATTTACACTACACAATGCATACAACACTACATGCATACGATACTGCTCTCCCTCTGCTGTGTGATCTGTCTACTAAATGTCTGCTAAATATGCATTGAGGGGTTTTTTGCCTGCAATCAAAATTTCGCTTACTCATTAAGCGTCAATTTGATAAAACATGTTTTTTTCTCTCGCCTACTGTGTCATATCCTCTCTTCTTTTTTTTTTTCCCCTCCTGTCTTCTTTATGACTGGCGCCTAGCGGCTGCCCCGGCCTTGGATGCGCTCTGCAGAGCGTGCCCAAATGCCAAGTCACGTTTCGTTACCTTGTATTCATACATGTGTAATGACAATAAAGTTGAATCTCAATCTCAACTAGTATCACATATATAAAGTTTCACACCAATCGGACATTCTATATGAGTTATGGCAACTTCCTGTCCATTGGCGGTAGGGGGCGCTGTCGCTATGTGTCATTCTTTATTATAGAAATTATCAGTATTGAGGGGTTTCAGTCATGTGACCCGCGTGCCCAGCGATGCAGCCGGCGGCCATACTGGCGGTCAAGCGCGACGCCCGCCAGGCTTGTTTACATAACAAAGATCGTGAGTGTTGCAAACTTCTGAGTCTTCTGGAAGTGTGGGACAGGTTAGCTGGTAGTTTATCACTATTTATCATGTCTGAACGTGAAGGAGGTCTGAGTGAACAGACCAAACACCTCTCTGGCATCGAATTGAAGCGGTATCAGGATAAAATAGCCATTCTAGGAGGCTGTGATCCTTACACTGCACCTGGCGTGTTGTTCTCCCCCATCACAGCTGAGGATGTCACACTGCCAGACTGAGTTCAGTGACTTGATGATTTACCTGATCGTGCACCCTTCACCATACAGT
This sequence comes from Pholidichthys leucotaenia, assembly GCA_020510985.1. Classification (NCBI taxonomy): domain Eukaryota; kingdom Metazoa; phylum Chordata; class Actinopteri; order Cichliformes; family Pholidichthyidae; genus Pholidichthys; species Pholidichthys leucotaenia. The sequence continues at coordinate 437,505,145 of CM035836.1, read as the reverse complement.
CTGGAGAATTTTGAGGCTCACAAGACCAAGCGAGACTCACAAGCGAGTGTACTCTGTGGGAGTCCACAGAGTACACGCACGAGCGTGCGCTTTGCACGATATTGTGTTTTATCATAGCGTGATTAATACATATGTCAGCTCTATCAAGTGTTGTGGGATGTCTGGTGCGTGTGTTTGGATGGGCAGCTCGGTGCTGGACGTGAGTGAGTGATGGCGTTTGCGCAGCTGAGGCGCCCCCCCCCCTCCCCGGTGTGTGTGGCGAACGGTGTGTGATTTGGTGCGGATAAGTAGAAAGAGCGAGGCCACCAGAGCAGGTAGAATTTGTTGCTGACAACAGTGCGGTATATAAATAAAGCCCCAACGCTTCAGCAAAACGGCCTGTGCTTCTGTGTACCACAAGAGTGAGATTTACTCGGGAATTGACCGCGGAGGAAGATGCATCTCCCCTGCGTCCCAAAACCACAGTTAGGAGAGGAAAGGCAGGAACAGTCAACACAAGCGTGCGATCACAGACATGTCTCATGTGCGCGCTTTGAGCGATGTTGTGCTATTATCACAGCGTGATTAATACATATGTCAGCTTTATCAGGCATGCGTTACAGCGCACGATCACAGACTCCTGTCTATTGCAGCAATCCACATGTTTCTAAGGTCAGGCTCTTGACTCAGTGCAGGAATCCTGTAGAAGTTCACATTCCCTGGGCTGCACGGTGGCACAGTGGTTTAGCACTGCGGCAGCACAGTTTACCCTTGGCTGGGGGATCGTGGGTTCGATCCCAGCCCCCGACCAACAGTGAGCTGTGTGGAGTTTGCATGTTCTCCCCGTGTTGTGTGGGTTTACTCCAGGATTTCTCCGGTTTCCTCCCGCATACCAAAAACATGTAGGTTTAGGGCGCTCGCCCACCTAAACCTGACAAGCCACGGTGACAAGCCGCCGGTGGCTTGTCACCAGACTGCAAACCAAATCTACCTACGGGTACAAATAAGTAACAAAAAAAAAAAAAATTCTCCTTCTGTCCACGCCTATTATGGCAGTGAACAGCACAACACGTGTCCGGCATGATAACGGCGAGAAAACAGTGATGACAGGCACCAAAACACGTGTAGAACTGGTTTGTTTACATAGGCACATGCACAGAGACCTCCAGCGCTTGACCGCCAACATGGCGGCGGCCGGCCGTGACTCAGACCTGTGACGTCACGTGAAAACCCCTAATTGACTACCTATTCACCACACAAAATTTGGTTGAAATCAGTCAGTGTTAAAGGCATTGGAAGGGTGATGGCGATACTGCAAACTTGGCCACACCCCTTCCGCCAAACCGTCTGGCATTTGGAAAAGTTTAACAACTTCTGACGGCACATGGGTATAGATGATTGGTACTAATCAGACTATTTATTTCAGAGATATTGAAGAAAACCTTTGGTGTAACCTTCATGTCTCCAAGAGAGGGTGCTATTGCAACTATGAATATTCATAGCTATAATTGTTAGGAGTTACAGTATACCCATATACAGTACATCATACCTATCTTGGTGCCAATCCGACTTTCCATTCCTGAGGTATTAAAAAAACAACATGATGCAAACTTTCTGCCTCCTATAGGTGGCGTTGCAGACTTCTATGAATACTGTTCTATAGAACTGTTTGGAATTGGACTGCTAGCCATAATATTGAATTATGGTTGAAATCCCACAATGCATACCAGAGTTATTGCCGTCAGAATGGTCATAGAACGATCATGGCGAGGCATCAAACTTTGCCACGCCCCTACGGCCAAACCATCGAGTGTCGTGAAAAGTTTTCAATAACTGTTAATGGCACATGGGTATAGATGATTGTTGCCACAAATAAGCTCAACTGGACTAAAACCCTAGGACGAGTTTGATCAAATGCGCGAGGTGGAAATCTGGTCAAGGCCACTTCCTGCCAAAATGGCCGACTTCCTGTTGGGTGTAGACCATCACCTCTATGGAGTTTTTTTTGCATGTCTTGACATGATAAACATCTCACCCGATTTTCATCTTTCTACGCCAAAGTAAGCGTGTGCCACTCCCCAATGACTTCACATGTTAGGTGGCGCTGGAGAGCCATTTTTGTGGGGTCATTCATATTTCCTCCAAAATATTTAATTTTTTGCCAGTCTTGAGGTCCCTGCAAAAAATTGTGAGTTTTCGTGCATGCAGACTACCCCAAAAATGAGATCTTAGATGGAGAAGAAGAAGAACAAAAAAAATATTCTAACAATCACAACAGGGCTCTCGCCCACCGATGATGTCAGTGGCTCAGGCCCTAATAAAATAAAATAGTGGCAGTAAAATATAATACAGTATCCACAGCAAAAACTGAATTCCAAGTTTTAAAAAAATGAAATCTTAAATCGAGGTTATGTATGCTTGTTTTTTGTCTAACAAGATATTTCTTCTTCCCATGCAGATTTCACGTAAGCACATTCCACCTGCATCAAGATTACCTCCGCCAAGGAGGTTATGTTTTCATCGGCGTTGGTTTGTCTGTTTGTTAGCAAGATAACTCAAAAAAGTTATGGACGGATTTTCATGAAATTTTCAGAGATTGTCAGAAATGGGGTATCCTGCAGATGATTAGATTTTGGTGGTGATCCGGATCACCGTCCAGAAGAAAACCACCATTACGGAAAATGCAATTTTTGTGAATAACTACTGAACCACTAATCCTATCATTGTCAATCCAATTGCTAGTCATATGTTTTCATGGTCAAGGAATCTGAAAACGTACACACAAACACTGTATGGGGGGGAACTGTGGCACTTGGTGGAGGTCTGCGCTCTCCGAGTGCTTTTCTAGTCTTTAACTTTTTTTAAAATAATTTTGAAAAATCAAACTTTCTTGTTCTGTTGGCAGATAATTTTGCTTAAAGTAATATACACTCACCGGCCACTTTATTAGGTACACCATGCTTGTAACGGGTTGGACCCCCTTTTGCCTTCAGAACTGCCTCAATTCTTCGTGGCATAGATTCAACAAGGTGCTGGAAGCATTCCTCAGAGAGTTTGGTCCATATTGACATGATGGCATCACACAGTTGGCGCAGATTTGTCGGCTGCACATCCATGATGCGAATCTCCCGTTCCACCACATCCCAAAGATGCTCTATTGGATTGAGATCTGGTGACTGTGGAGGCCATTTGAGTACAGTGAACTCATTGTCATGTTCAAGAAACCAGTCTGAGATGATTCCAGCTTTATGACATGGCGCATTATCCTGCTGAAAGTAGCCATCAGAAGTTGGGTACATTGTGGTCATAAAGGGATGGACATGGTCAGCAACAATACTCAGGTAGGCTGTAGCGTTGCAACGATGCTCAATTGGTACCAAGGGGCCCAAAGAGTGCCAAGAAAATATTCCCCACACCATTACACCACCACCACCAGCCTGAACCATTGATACAAGGCAGGATGGATCCATGCTTTCATGTTGTTGACGCCAAATTCTGACCCTACCAGCAGCAGAAATCGAGAGTCATTAGACCAGGCAACGTTTTTCCAATCTTCTATTGTCCAATTTCGATGAGCTTGTGCAAATTGTAGCCTCAGTTTCCTGTTCTTAGCTGAAAGGAGTGGCACCCGGCGTGGTCTTCTGCTGCTGTAGCCCATCTGCCTCAAAGTTCGACATACTGTGCGTTCAGAGATGCTCTTCTGCCTACCTTGGTTGTAACGGGTGGTTATTTGAGTCACTGTTGCCTTTCTATCAGCTCGAACCAGTCTGGCCATTCTCCTCTGACCTCTGGCATCAACAAGGCATTTCCGCCCACAGAACTGCCGCTCACTGGATATTTTTTCTTTTTCGGACCATTCTCTGTAAACCCTAGAGATGGTTGTGCGTGAAAATCCCAGTAGATCAGCAGTTTCTGAAATACTCAGACCAGCCCTTCTGGCACCAACAACCATGCCACGTTCAAAGTCACTCAAATCACCTTTCTTCCCCATACTGATGCTCGGTTTGAACTGCAGGAGATTGTCTTGACCATGTCTACATGCCTAAATGCACTGAGTTGCCGCCATGTGATTGGCTGATTAGAAATTAAGTGTTAACGAGCAGTTGGACAGGTGTACCTAATAAAGTGGCCGGTGAGTGTATATTCTAAATGTTTTTTCTTGTTCCTTCGCAGTGTACTTTAAAAGAACCAGAATTTTAAACTAAACTATAAGATGGAAAGTGCTGAAGATAACAGGGCTCATACCTCCAGGAAGCGGAACATCACAGACAGGATGTTCTTGGTATGTGGACGGAGGTGCTCGTTTGTTGGAATGCGGTGGATGATTTCCAGCACAAGCTTCCTCAGTTGCTGCACACACAAAATAAATTATTCAACACTTTGTTTCTACTTATTTGACAAAATTCTACATTTACTCATTTAATGAAAGCACCAAGGTGCTGATGCCTCAGCGCCTCTGACATGGTAGTATGGGGGGGGGGGGGTGTAAAAAAGTTACACTGCCACTTCTAGTGGGCAGGAATAGTTATTACAATAGCTTTTTCACAGCTGCATTGATTGCAAAAGTGAGTTAAATTTGTTTTCATTTTGAAAACAAGGCCTTATCTGGAAATAGTGGCAAATTAAAAGTCAAGAAAATATAGAGAGAATGAATAGAAAATGCAAATTGCAAGAGCTGAAACAGCTAGGCGGACAGATCCACACACACACACATTGAATGATTACCGTATGCCTCCGTTCACCGAGGCATAATGAGATGTGTAGCAATGGATTTAAGTCACTGATGCACCAGAATAGTCAGTATCAATACAGGAAACACACTAAAGACACAAAAGTTTGAAAATGTGGCATGTGTTAGGGCTTCACACTATTCTGTTTCAGCCACACACCTGCGTGGGCTTTTCTTGAAGAAACTGTACTTCTCCATCCTGAAGGAACGTGAGGAACCGAGGAATGATGTGTTCCAGGAAGGTCGAGTATTGAGGGGAAGATGTCACATTCTGAAATTGACAATGAAATTTAACATGGTTAAGCAACTCAATGCAGCCAACAAAAATATCAATTTGATCAAATTTAGAAGTCATAGTGATGACAGCATGTTGTCAAATGAATGGATGAATGAACAGATGGGTCAAAAACATTACACTTTACAGAATCAACAACAAAAAAAAATAAATAAATAAAAAAAAAATCAGAAAACTCATCAACATTTACAGAGAAAGAAAATAACTACTTCATCACATTCCGAGAACATTTGTCAAACTCACCTCAAAGTTCTCGCTGACCTCCTGCATCATCTTCAGTTTAGTTTCATCAGCTGGCAGTTGAAGGACAAGAATGTCGCCATTAATGACAATGAAACCATTCCACGTGTTCTTTTTGCCTCTACCTGCTCAGCAGGGGCTCTCAGATCTTATCAGTTTAACTTTCAGCGTCCAGACTTGTCAAAAGGTACATCAAATAACACTCACTCTCACAAGCACCTTCACACACACACGCATGCGCGCGCGCACACACACGTACCTTTGACTGGACTAAAGCATTTCGCTCTCATCACACTGCCCATGCCAAGCACTCATTTTACAAACAATAATCATGTTGCCACTAAAGCTGGGTTCACACTATAGTGTTTGGACTGACTTTTACAGAAGTTTTGAAAAATTAAGAGAAATTAGTCCAAACGTTGGTGAAATTACATTCGTGAACAGTTTTTTTTTTTTTTTTTAAACTTCTGCTAGCATTTACCAGCATTGCAGTCAGCGTTGACAAACTTTTGCCATCTCAGGCTAGCTTATGTGTAGCTGTTGCCAACTTAAGTTAACTTAAGCCAGGTGTGTCCAATCACGTGCCATGGAGGGCCAAGACCCTGCAGGCTTTACCTCCAACCAGTGTGTTCAGCACCAGATTTCACTGAACTTCTTCCCACTGATTGCTGATCAGTGAAAACACCTGCTGAAGCAACTGGGTAGAAGAGAAAGCCTGCAGGGTCTTGACCCTCCATGGCACATGATTGGACACCCCTGCTCTAACCAGTGTCTTCAACAGCAGATTTCACTCAACTCCTTCCCACCGATTGCTGATCAGTGAAAACACCTGCTAAAGAGACTGGGTAGTAATGCTATGCTCGACACCACCCACTCAACACTGATTTGAGCAATATAAAGTGAGGGTGTGCTAATTTTTTCACATGACTGTATATTAGTGTATCCCTAATACTTTACTACAATAACAGTACCTGAAAACTAAAAAATTATGAATAACCATAAAAATAATTTAATTACAAGTAGTACAAGACACACAATCTGGGTAAACTGACTTAAAAAAGAAGCCACATGATACTATTCCTATTGATGGACTTAAACATGCAGTAACAAAAAAGGTGACTGAGATAACTGTTTACACTAAAAGTCATGTGATATGTAAAACTGATGATTTATACAACTCAGTTTTTGAACTTACGCGTGTTTGCGTCTGTGAGCGCAGCCACAAACTGCAGGTACTTCTTCATAAGGGTGGTCTGGTCCACCACGGTGGGGCTGGGGGCGGGTACAAATGACATGGTGCCTACATAAATAGACTATGCTGCACCTCGCTTCGCTCAGTCCGATCACTGTAATCTCATGCACGCCCCTGAAACAAGATATGGCACACTTTAGCCTTATCAATGAGACAGTGCAAATCAATTGATATAAATTAAGATTAAGGGCTGCTTTTAATCAATGCTTTGATCAAATCACACGTTTTTATAAAGCAATCTTTCTTCTTTTTCTTTTAAATTTGATTGGCGGTTGGCAACCAGCTTACAGGTGCATTGCCGCCACTGACTTGATTATCATCACTCTATAACGTTGTATAATGAGTTCTTATACGAAGTTCTGAACAACTCCCCATGTGTGAAAAAAATTATCCATCCTTGGGACTGCGTCCTCGGCTGTCTGTCGATTGGCTGCTATACAAACCGGTTAGGTTCACAACCATGACGAATGGGCGCGCAGTGATGACATCATAAAGAAATAAATCAACTCGTACAATGTGATCATTAAAACACCTTTTTGAATTAAAGAAAGGGCTTTGGTGTCAAATAGAAACCATTCTTTTGTACAAATGCGCTGCATACATATTTTTTGCAAAACCAAATGTGAAAAGTTACATTATTAACTGTGCAGAACACACCGATAACAGTTAGCTAAACAGGCTAGCAGAAAGAAAGCGCTCGGGCATCACCCGTACACGTTAAATCTAAGCGGAAATTAACACTACCCACGAGGAGACACCTCGATTCTACTATAAACATGTCCGAAAGGTATTCTTTCATAACACATAGTAATAAATATCATTATTCCTCTAAAGTTAGTAATTCAGGAGAAGCCCCCTTCCCTTACCGAAACACACAGGAAACTAGAATCCCACATCCGCCGCGCTCGCGCGCCTGCTTGCACCGAAACACATGATATCCCTCCGCGCATACTGCGTTATATATTCAGTTTGAACGTGTAAATATACAGTATTTGGTGTTTATTTAATGTTGAAGGGTGCATGGAAAGGAAAACGTTGATATTTTGTCCCGTAAACTGAGTTATATTTAGGAAATACGTTTAGCTTAGGAACAGCGGAAGGATACATGATAGAAATGGTGGCTATAAGACCATCACTTTCGATGGTCTTCGAGCTTTCATCTGGCGGTGAATATTTTTACATTTTTAAAAGATCTCAGATTTATTTATTTATTTTTTTACTATTTGTGGAATATTAAGATCGTGTAAAAGCTCCGTGACTGTTGCACAAGTTCGTCTCTAAAATGTACAGGTATATATAATGGAAAAATGTTACTGTTACAGGTCTCGGGTAGTGAGAGGCCTGAAGACAGATGTGTGACTGAGAAAACAGGAGCAAATAATAATGAGACAAGCAGCCTGTGGCTTCTCAGAACAAAGTCTACTCAGCTGTGAGAAAACGGCCCAGGTTCCCATGGAGACGCCACAGCTGCAGTACCTTTAACTGCCCATAGGTTTACTCACTCCTCTCTGGAAGTTGTTTTCACAGATATTTTATCTTATTGTAGCTTTTAAGTGAATATATCATCATAGATAGACATTTTAAAAACGATTAAATCACAATAAATATTTATCAAGCAATTAAACAAAAATGTGACCAAACAATTTGCACTTATCCATGGCCACACGGGGGCCAATACAGAAAAAAATTAAAAATCGTTCAGATACAAATCACAAAATGCAATCAGTTCTTTTAAAGAAGACTTGCTGAAGCAGGACTGGACAAAAGTCTATGTATCAGATGTAAATGAAGCCTATGACACATTTATGAACATTGTAACCACTCTTTATGAAAAAAATTGTCCATTACTAACTAACTACTAACTAACCTGCACTTATATAGCGCTTTTCTAGTCACAAAGACCACTCAAAGCGCTTTCATTAATACTAACCCTCTATTCTAAGGGCCTATAGGAAACAGATATCTAGGGACAATTTAGAACAGCCAATTAACCTAACATGCATGTCTTTGGCATGTGGGAGGAAACCGGAGAAATCCCGGAGTAAACCCACGCAACACGGGGAGAACATGCAAACTCCACACAGCTCACTGTTGGTCGGGGGCTGGGATCGAACCCACGATCCCACGATCCCCACAATCCCCCGGCCAAGGGTAAACTGTGCTGCCGCAGTGCTAACCACTGCGCCACCGTGCAGCCCCCATTAGTAAAGAAAAAGCCTAAACATAAATTTGCCGATAAGCCATGGTTAACCAAATGATTACAAAAGGCGTGTAAAAAGAAAAAAATATTATATAAAGCTTTCCTAAAGAAAAGGACAAAAGAAGCAGAGCAGCGGTATAAAACATACAAAAATAAGTTAACATATTGTGATGCCGGGGCCATGTGAAGGGGGGCAGGGGTTTCCCAGCATGCTATGACAATTGAAACGTTACTTTGTGTGTGTAGTAAATGTTATTACTGAGCTATTCTGCTGCTGGGTAATTATAACTACACAGCAGTATTTCATAGGCAAGATTTATTATGTGTGTGTAACTGTGATTTAAACGGAGGTCTGGGAGAATGACCTCCCCTCCTGCCTGTGCTCAGAGTGTGTGTAAAATAAAGCCCGTTCATCATAACCATCTTGCTCCATTTTCTTTGTGTGAACCTTGCAAACGTCACACTGGTGTCAGAAGTGGGATGGAGCAAATGGAAGCCAGGATCAGAATGGAGATCCAGCAGCTGGAGCAGGCCATTGCCCAGCTGATGATGGACGATGAGACCGAGACACCACCACCGGGAGCCGGGAGCTGGGACGAACAAAGCGGCGGACCCGACGGGGCCAGCGCACCCCGCCTCCTGTCTTTTTCAAGACAGAGCGGGCGGAACAGAGCAAACATTCCACCCTTCTCAGGACAGGACGGGCTGGCGACCCCACGGCGATCAGGAGTGGCGAGCGATCAGGAGACGACCACCCCACCTGTTCGACAGCGGGCCAAGATTCCCCGTTTCAACGGCGAAGCCCCATTGGACGACTACCTGACACAGGTCGAGCTGACCGCGGCGCTGAACGGCTGGTCGCCAGAGGAAACTGCCGTACAGGTCGCACTGGCCTTGGAAGGGAAAGCCCTCTGCACGCTCTCTGATCTCCTGCCTGAGGAGCGCCACAGCTGGCCAGTACTACAAGGGGAGCTCCAGAGACGATTTGGGAGAATAGCGGACGCTGAGCACGCCCAAGAACAGCTGACCCGCCGCCGCCGGAACCACCAGGAAAAACTAGGAGCCTATGCTGCAGACATATGGCTGTTAACCCGGTGCAGCTACCCAGATTTTGCACCGGAGGCAGTAGAGAAGCTCGCCCTCCGGAGTTTCATCCAAGGTCTCCGCCCGGCCCAGCTCCAGAGCCACGTATGGCTCCACGCCGCGAGCGACTGGAAGACTGCAGTGGCAGAAGCAGAGCGGGCAGAGCCGCTAATAAATCGCACAACTGAAGCGCCAACGCACAGCCGAAGAACCTACCAGGCTACGATGGAGAGTGAGGGGGAGGAGGAGGAATTACGGCAGACCACGGCGGCGCGTCCACGGAGAAGATGGCCGCGGCGGCTCGAGGAAGGGTGCTTCCGCTGCGGAGAGATGGGACACATCGCACGATACTGCCCCGCACCCACCCCATGACAAACTGGCCCCTCGCCGGAGTTAAACTAGAGCGAGGTGGCGTGAACGGGGACAGGCCACCTCCAGCAGATGTTTCCCCCGAGGAGCCGGCACCGCGCGTGGGCCGAGTTGGACACTCCCCAGGGATGTATCTACAGTGCAGCTTGGGGAAGACGTCGATTCAGGCCCTGATTGACACCGGCTCTACAATCTCCTTGGTTCGACCCGGTGTGCTGCCGGGCACAAGCAAGACGGCTCCGCAGGGGTGGGAACCCACCGAGCGCTGCATCACCACGGCCACCGGTGAGCGCGCCCGACTGAAGGGGCGGAGAGTGCTGGTGGTGGTGGTGGCCGGTCACAACATAAGACACCCGTTCTGGCTGGCTGACATCCAAGACCCCTGTATTATTGGACTAAACCTGCTCACAGCCTGGCGTGCCAAGATCGACACCGCCGGACCTTCCCTCCAGCTGGGAAACCGGACCATCACGCTCCACAGCAGAACCCAGGGACGGAACACGGGGGCACGCGCAATCGAGGGATCGCCAAGACAGACCGGACCAGGCGGGCCACCGCGAGGACTGGACACGATGACGTCACCAGCACAGACAGAGGGAGCACAAGCACACACAGGGACAGCAAGGGGAGGGGTCAACGTGTCAGCAGAGATGCAGCAGGCGGTGGAGGAATTATTTCAGCGGAGCTGCAGCGGGCTGGACCCGGGACAGAGATGCCAGCTGCGGGAGCTATTGGACTATTACATGGGTGTTTTCGCCGCGAAGGATGAGGAATATGGCTGGACCGGGTTGGTGCAGCACGAGATCGACACCGGTGAGGCCAGGCCGATTCGACTCCACCCACGCCGGCTGCCCTTTTCAAGGCGGGCAGCGGCAGAACAAAAAGTGCGAGAAATGCTGGAGGCAGATGTTATTGAGCCCTCCAGCAGCCCCTGGGCGGCACCTGTGGTGCTGGTCAAGAAGAAGGACGGGTCGTGGCTGTTCTGCGTGGATTACCGGTGCCTGAACGACGCCACCAGGAAAGATTCCTACCCCCTGCCCCGCATCGATGATGCACTGGACCACATCGCCGGCTCCAGCTGGTTCAGCTCGCTGGATTTACACAGCGGCTATTGGCAGGTAGAACTGTCACCTGAGGCCCGCCAAAAAACAGCCATCTCCATCGGGCAGGGACTGTACCAGTTTAAAGTGATGCCGTTTGGACTCTGCAACGCCCCGGCCACCTTTGAGCGCCTGATGGAGCGAGTGCTGGCTCACTTGCCCCGGAGTCGCTGCGTTGTTTACCTGGATGACCCACTGGTGCATGCAGCTGATTTTGACAGCGCCCTGTCAAATCTCCGAGAGGTGCTGGGAGCCATCCAACAGGCGGGGCTACGGTTACACCCTAAGAAATGCCACCTGTTCCGACGGGAGACCACCATTTTGGGCCACGTCGTCAGCGCAGCGGGGGTCGCCACCGACCCGGAAAAAGTGGCAACAGTGAGAGACTGGCCAGTGCCGCGGAACGTTGGAGAACTGAGAAGTTTTCTTGGATTGGCCTCCTATTATAGGAGGTTTGTGAAAGACTTCGCCACCATTGCCAGCCCGCTGCATCAGCTGACGCAGAAAGGACGCACATTTCAGTGGAGTGACAGTTGTGCTGCTGCTTTCTCCCAGCTCCGCGCGGCGCTCATCAGAGCCCCCGTCCTGCAGTATCCTGACCCGAACCGCCCTTTCATCGTGGACACGGACGCCAGCAACCAGGGCATCGGGGCGGTGCTATCCCAGGAGGGAGAGCAGGGAGAGCAGGCGGTCGCTTTCTTCAGCCGCACTCTCAGCAGAGCCGAGAGAAATTACTGTGTGACTCGCAGAGAGCTGCTGGCTGTCATCCAAGGACTGCGTCATTTCTGCCCGTATGTGTACGGGGGGAGGTTCCAGCTCAGGACGGATCACGCTTCCCTGACCTGGTTGTTAAACTTCAAAGAACCGGATGGACAGTTGGCGAGATGGCTGGAGGCACTGCAGGATTATAATTTCCAGATTGTGCATCGGGCAGGCCGCCTTCATGCCAACGCTGACGTGCTGTCTCGGCGCCCCTGTGCGACAGAGGAGTGTCGTCACTGCCAACGGGCTGAAGATCGGGACCAAATCGCCCCATGGGCTGCCGCTCTCCGAGCCGCTGCGAGCAGGAATCACGCAGCGACGCGCAGCCCCTCCTCGGATGATCAGGCAGCTCTCCCCAGCGATGACGTCACAGAGGCCCTTGGCACGCAGCAGCTGCAGAGCGAGCAGGACAGAGACCCGGTCATTTCGCGGGTTCGGCAGTGGCTGGACGCAGGACAGCGGCCTGCCTGGGAGGTTGTGTCACCGCTGGACCCAGAGACTAAGGCCCTGCACTCCCAGTGGGCCAACCTCCACTGCCACGAGGGCGTGGTGTATCGACAGTGGCAGACTCCAGCTGGGCAGTGGCACGTCTGGCAGCTGCTGGTTCCTCGTCGACTCCGGCCCAACGTACTCCAACTGGTTCATGGGGCGGTAGGAGCGGGCCACTTCGGAGTGACAAAGACGCTGCAGCGCCTTCGGGCCCGGTTCTACTGGCCCGGTTGTCATCAGGACATGGAGCTCCACGTTCACCACTGCGACACATGCACAGCTCAGAAAAGACCAACTCAGCGATCCCACGCTCCCCTGCAGCAGTACCGGGTGGGGGCGCCGATGGAGCGAGTGGGAGTGGACATCCTGGGCCCTTTCCCGACCACGGACCGGGGGAACCGCTACATGCTGGTCGCGATGGATTATTTCACTAAGTGGCCAGAGGCGTACGCGGTCCCGAACCAAAGCGCCACGACAACGGCATCAAAGCTGGTGGACGAAATGTTCTGTCGGTTCAGCGCACCGGAGGTGCTGCACAGCAATCAGGGTCGGAACTTCGAGGCGGAGGTCTTCGGAGAGGTCTGCAAGTGGCTGGGCATCTGGAAAACCCGGACCACCCCGCTGCATCCACAGAGCGACGGCCTGGTCGAACGATTCAACCGGACCCTCACCACCCAGCTCGCTATCCTAGTGGACCAGCGACAGCGAGACTGGGACCTGCACCTGCCTTTTGTTTTGTGGGCGTACCGGACGGCAGCTCAGGAATCTACCCGGTGCACCCCTGCGGCGCTCATGTTTGGACGCGAGCTGTGCACACCGGTGGATTTGGTATTCGGTTGCCCCCCTGAGCCGGAGGTGGAAGGAAAACCCGGATTGGATTATTTTTTTTGTTTGAAAGAACGTCTCCACACGGTGCACGAGTTAGCTCGAGAGGCCCTGGCAGCGGCAGGGGGTCGGCAGAAGCGAGCGTATGACTCCCGCTGCCAGGGGAGGGACTTCGCACCAGGAGATCGAGTCTGGGGTTTGTCAGAAAAATTATGTGTATGCATATTATCATTTTTATATAATCCAATCAAGTATATATAACTGTATGTAACTGTCTGCTGAAAAATACTAAAACTGTCTGTGTATTAGAAGTTTTGTACATGATGCATGAAGATTGAAGTTGTTTTTTCTTTTTTTAATTATGTTGAAATTCCAGTTCTCCTTTCATGGTAGATTTAGCTTAAGGCACATGATGACCTGGGCTGCACAGTATGACCTGCCCTAAGAAACTGTTACTCCTTAGAGCACAAGGTGGACTCTGATAAAGTGAAACTGTTCCTTTTTCTTTGATGTCAGCATATTTCATCATGATTGTATAAGGGAGTATATGATAGATGTTTCTGTTTGATCATGCAAACTGCTGTGTATAAATTGTCTGAACTCTGATGATTGTCTTTAGTACTGATCTCCTGTAACCAGGATTTGTGCTCCTTGCATTGCAAGTAAACAAAAGCTCATGAGAAATAGAATTTTGTGTCTTGAATCTTTATTGAGGTAACGAACTAATATACGATCACTTTTATGAGTTTCTAGATTCCTGACATACGTGGTGCCGTGACCCGGATGGACAACAGGCTAGAGGGTGCCAGAAGCGACGCCTTCTCTGGGTTGAAATCCGTGCGCACGGTCTGACCACTGGTCAGCTTTGGAAACCCGCCTTCTGGGAACTCCGGAGGAGGACCGGCGCCCTGGCTCTCCCTAGTTGACGTCCATCCTCGATAATAAAGAGAAAGCAGTCATAAAGTAAGTGACGTCTTTTGTTATTAAGTGTAAGGATACAGTGAGTTTCCTGTATTACGGTCAGGGACCATAAAAGTCAGTATACACTCAATACGTTACAAGAATCTCCTAATCCATCCTGAGTGAGTAATGTAACAAAGAGCCACAAGAACCTTTTTTAAAAATCAATAAGTGAGTGTCGCTCATAAGTCTGAAAAGAGTGTAATGGTAGAAAAAAAAATGGTCGGGGACCATAAGTAAGTTGCCAGGTTTTGAATACATGTAATGGTAATATAGCGGCGACTATATTTTTCCTGACAACAAGGATAAAAGGTTGTGATACCTGGTCTGGGACCAAAAAAGAATATCGGGTCGTCTGGGACGTAATGGTAGTGTGTTGAACCGAAATAACACACTTTTCCTGGTAAAATACTTTAATTCCTGTGGAATTAACAAAGGCTAAAAATGGATAATTGCACAAGAAAAACAGAAAACAAGAAAAAATCTAAACAAAAGAAAAAAGAGGAAACGGCATGCCGAACAGTTAAAAATTATAATTACCATTTAAAGGAAAAAGAGCAAATAAAGGATCCTGAAAAATATTTAAATAAATGGGAAAAAGATTATTCTTTCAAACCCACACTGAATGTGGATGAATGTGCAGTCCTAGTATCAACTGTAAAACTTATAACTAAAGGCAATAAGAAAGGGAGAAGTAAGCTAAGTTCTGAACTTAAATGTGCCAATCTCTGGGCAATGGCGGCTATAGACGCCAAAGCCAAATCAGATCAAGGGAGAAAAAATGATGAAAAAGAAAAAAAACAAAAAACCAAGGTATAAGAGTCAAAACAGCGAGGAGCCCTTGTTAAGTCACGGGGAGGAGGAAGCACATCCTCCCCCGTCTCACTCAACTTCTGATCCTAAGGAGGGTCCTTATAATGCATTAATGAAAGAGGGGCAGCCAAAACAAGACAGGCTGTATTTTAAACCTTGGACCCCCCAAGAAATAATTCAGGCGGCCAAGAGCATACCAAATCCTGAAGAGGATTTGACCAGGTGCATTCGGGAGCTTAAAGATTTGTTGTTAATACACTATTTAGGTCCCTCAGAAATGTTTAAAATACTGAGAACTGTGTGTGGTGAAAAAGTGAATGAATATATAAATGAACATTTTGATCCTGATTATGAAGACAAAATTGCTGGGGTAACATTTTTAAAGGACACGTTGATGCAGAAGAAAAGGTTAAAAGTAGGACAGTTCCACTGCACCTGAGCAGTGTAGAGGGTGAGGAAGAAGTGTTTGTTGCACGGATGGTGCAAGGTGGGGCTAGACCCAAGACAGGCAGGTCAATGCAAGTAAATGATGGAAATCAGGATGTTTGTTTTAATTGTGGCAAACCTGGTCACTGGGCCCGTGACTGCAGGTTTGGCCAAAGAGGTGGATTTGGAGGCAGGGGACCAAGTAGAGGTAGATGAAGATTTCAGAATGATCAGAGAGGCAGGTTTCAGCAAGGCAGAGGAGGTAGAAATCAAAATGATTATGGAGGTGAGAATAGACAAGGACCCTCAGACCGAAGAGCATGACTAACCGACTGTGACAAACTCTCTTCTGAGGACAAACAGACAGTACTGGACCAACAGAAAAGACTATCTGAAGTGTTGACAAGGCCTAATGAGACTTTGGACTTGACTATGTACAGCAGTGCGTTGTTTGCCCCTACAATATGGTTACTAGTGAATGGAAAGGAGGTTGAATTTCTTTGTGACACAGGAGCCACACGCACTACTGTTCGCAAAATCCCCAAAGGTGCTAAATTTACTGGAAGAACTATTAAGGTTCAAAATGCAGGAGGTGGAACAACAACTGAGAGCCTTTATGGCCCAATTACATTAACAGACTCCTCCACAGGCAAAGTATGTATTTCAGAAGTGGTTGTGGCACTCTCCTGCCCAGTAAATTTACTCAGGAGAGATGTATTATTCAAACTTGACATTACATTAGGCCCAAATTTAAAAAATAAAAGAAGGATGACTACACTGATTTAAAGGATTCTGACTTTACAGATGTGATGTTTATATGATTTTGCACTGCAGGATACATTTATAATGGTGTAACAACATCATATTTCAGAAATGTGATAGCAATGAGGAATGTGCTTCTCCTGATTCAGCGGTGGCCAAGCTGGGTCAGGGTGAACTACATTGCACTCCATAATTTACCAAGGAATGTATGAAATAGGGGCATTCCTTGTAAAATATTAAATCAAATTCTAATTGGGCAAAACGTCCGCCTTTCCTTTGACTGAAAGGGTGTGACACAATATTTCAAATTCAACCTATCTGTGTTCAACTGGACAAACTGATCTTATTTATCAATGCTGAAGCATATCAAAAATGCACAGATAGTTATTTTCTTTTTCTTTTTCTTAAGTAGAATTTGTAAACTATTTCAAGAGATGTCACAAAAAGAAGCTATAATTATTGAAATCTTATTTTTGAAGGAACTGGGCTACCTGCAAATTTTATTTAAAATTAAAATTGTTAGCACACTTCCTTTCAGTAAAATCAAACAAATACCCTGTAACTTTGCTGCGAGTCTCCATGTATCAAAACAGGGGGTATCAAAGAAATTAATTAACAAATAATTAGCAATCCTCAGAAAAATAGATAATGCATAAAAAAATTATCAATAAATGATTGATGATGAATTCAATTCAACTTTATGTACATAAGCGCTTCTCATTTCATTTTCTGTAGTACCCAGGATAAACATATGGCTACAGTTATAACTAAAATACATGCTGGGCAATACAGACCACTTTTTATTATTCATGGGATAATACAAATAAGAAGATCATGCCCTCTATTATGTTGTGAAGGGGGTTTTGCAGCAGGACAACCATTCCATATTGTTACCAGCTAGACTATTGTCGTACACTATAACCTTGTTGTCACAGCCACACCTTAAGCTTGTACCAAATTCCTTGTGGTTATTTACTGATGGCTCATTTAAAAAAAAAAAAAAAAAGGGGCAACAGAGGAGCGAGCGGTGGTTCTCTCTCCCATCAGCAAGGGGGGGGGGGGGTGAACGGCAGCTCTCTCTCTCTACTTAGCAAGGGAAAAAGCGAGCGACAGGCTTGCTTAGTAAAAAATAGAAGTGTGCTTATGCTGTAACAATGTTGTCTGGGGTCCTGATTGTGTAAAAATTCCACAACCTGCATCACCTCCAACAGCTGAACTATTGGCTACTAACCTGAATGTAACTTATCTGTACAGACAGTAAATATGCTTATAACGCATGCCACCTGCATACTGTTACCTTGAATCTGCGGGGGTTTGTCACCTCCACAGGAAAACCAGTAAATATCGATATCAATTATTGCAGCTACGTAATGTTTTGATGCTACCACGTTATGTGGCAGTTATTCACTGCCCTGCCCACACTAATGGCACTGACTTGTTTAACTGCAGTAATCGCTTGGCTGATAACGCTGCTCACTGTACTGCTATTAATCTTTTAGGAACCATCTGTTTTATTAATGATGTTGATGTTTTAAAATATTGTTAAAATAATATGGACCTTCCTCCTGTTTCATATGTAAATAATTAGATATACATTTGGCTTGCCTGACGAAAATTTGCTCTGCCACCCACATTATATAAATGAGCTGTCCTGGTGGCACATGGCCAATCATGTGCCAACAGGAGGGAAATCAATGAATGATGAGGATGTTGGAAAAACTGTCCTAATATTTTGAAAGAAGTAACAAAAACATGCCAAAAGTGCATCATTTGTTTATAAAATAATGCTCAAGGAGCAATGGAAAGCTACAATATTGCTTGGTGTTGATTAACACCTTCACAAAGTGGACAGACATTTGTCCCACATCCTCAGCAAATGCCGCATTTGTGTGTAAAACTCTAGTAAATTATGTTTTTCTGTTTTTGGGGTTCCAGAACTGATTTATGCAGATAATGAAACTCATTTTACAGCACAAACAGTTCAAGACTTAATCTAAGCTGTAAGATCAAATTTCATAGTATCTACCACCCACAAAGTACAGGTTTTGTAAAAAGAAAAATGGTACAATCAAACAAATGCTGGAAAAAACTATACATGGAAAGGGTATTACTTGGCCAGAAGCCCTGAAATTAGTCAGACTAACCATTAACTCTATACTAGACCTAAAGACAGGATTATCACCTTTTGAATGTGTTTTTCACTGTCCTTATGTATTACCTGACCTCTCCCCACTAACCACGCCTAACAAATACACAGATCTTGGTGAACATCTCAGGGAATGTTTTGATCCTGTCAGAAGCTCTCTCTCCTCCACAGAAAAAAGCGGATAACCCGTTGCAACTTGGAGGCTATGTAAAGAACCACCACCGACAACACTGGACACTCCCACTCCCACTGCAGTACGTATTGCTGAATGACCATCTTGGATTCACGTTAAAAGACTACGGGTGCCTATAAGGGAACTAACTAACTTGTTTCCCTGAGTAAGTCCAGTTACAAAGGGGGCGTGTCCTTTTAAGGACAAGGCCGTCTCAACCCTGGTGAAGAAAGAGGCCCGGAGGGGTACTCTCTCAGGTGGAAGCATGGCACCAAAATTATTGATGACTCTGTGTTCAGCACTTCTCCTGACAGTGGGGTGGTAATCTCTTTCTGATTCAAGGACAAGGAACCCACGAAGCACGGACAATGAACAATACGTGGATTATATGCATAACTTGTGGTACCATGGTGGTTTCAGTGAGAGGACTGGGAATCAATACTTCTTGCTATGTGTGTTCACTGCTACCCCATTCACACAAGACTGCAATACCCATGATCCCTGCTCCACTGAGTGAAGAGGAAACACCCGGAGCGACAATAGCGATGAACTCTCTGTTTAATACAAGCAATAATGTTGGACATTGGTTGGTGGGTAAACTATCTGGAAAACAGAGAATTAGTGATTTTAAAGGTATTATGAGTACTCTTTTTCCAATGTATGGCAGTGCTCTAGCTATACACCACATAAATGCATTAGCATGGACAATGGAAAATCTGACTGTATTAATGGAGCAAGGATTCACAACTTTAAATGAAGAACAAAAATTAGCCATTTGAATGATATTTTACACTTACAGCATGGGTTAGATGAAGATAAAGGTTGGGGCTTCTGGGATTGGTTTCAAAGTAGAACTTGGTGGCAGATTCTTTTGAAATAGTTAACCCCATTGATTGTGATATTAATCTTATTCTGTGTGCTTTTCATGTGTGTCATTCCCTGTATAAGGTCCATAATAAATAGAGCTCTTGCTCAACACACTTTCATGTTACAATCTGTTATGCTCCAAAGGGAAGTTCCTGTACAATATACTGCCTTGAGACAACAACGTAATGGTGATTGTGATGACAGAACCACTGTTTAGATTTGGAAGTGATGCTCAATGAACGTCAATGTAGAAAATCGTGAGAAGATACATTGTACTGATGATTGCATGTGATTTAAATTGATAAAAATGATAAACAGGAGGGAATGTCAGAAAAATTATGTGTATGCATATTATCATTTTTATATAATCCAATCAAGTATATATAACTGTATGTAACTGTCTGCTGAAAAATACTAAAACTGTCTGTGTATTAGAAGTTTTGTACATGATGCATGAAGATTGAAGTTGTTTTTTCTTTTTTTAATTATGTTGAAATTCCAGTTCTCCTTTCATGGTAGATTTAGCTTAAGGCACATGATGACCTGGGCTGCACAGTATGACCTGCCCTAAGAAACTGTTACTCCTTAGAGCACAAGGTGGACTCTGATAAAGTGAAACTGTTCCTTTTTCTTTGATGTCAGCATATTTCATCATGATTGTATAAGGGAGTATATGATAGATGTTTCTGTTTGATCATGCAAACTGCTGTGTATAAATTGTCTGAACTCTGATGATTGTCTTTAGTACTGATCTCCTGTAACCAGGATTTGTGCTCCTTGCATTGCAAGTAAACAAAAGCTCATGAGAAATAGAATTTTGTGTCTTGAATCTTTATTGAGGTAACGAACTAATATACGATCACTTTTATGAGTTTCTAGATTCCTGACAGGTTTCTGCCCTGAGAGGAAGAGAGGACGATCACCGAAGCTGGCGAGCCATTGGTCGGGGCCATGCGTGGTCCTGGAGAGACTGTCAGATGTGGTGTACAGGGTGAGGCTTAAAAAAAGGGACCGGGTTGTGGTCCTTCATCGTGACCGTCTCGCCCCGTATCGGCCATCTGCACCGCTGGTGGTCGAACCGGAGCATTCATCCCGGCCCGATACCCCGACCGAGACCCAGATGGACACTAGGGGGCCTGTACGTGTTGGCCGCTGGCGCCGAAGACCGCCCCGACACCTGGATGAGTTTGTATTGGACTTCTAAATTGGACTTTAATTTTTCTGGGGACAGAAACCAGTCCGGGGGGGGGGGGGCCGTGTAACGCCGGGGCCATGTGAAGGGGGGCAGGGGTTTCCCAGCATGCTTTGACAATTGAAACGTTACTTTGTGTGTGTAGTAAATGTTATTACTGAGCTAGTCTACTGCTGTGTAATTATAACTGCGTTATAATTACCCAGCAGTATTTCATAGGCAAGATTTATTATGTGTGTGTAACCGTGATTTAAACGGAGGTCTGGGAGAATGACCTCCCCTCCTGCCTGTGCTCAGAGTGTGTATAAAATAAAGCCCATTCATCATAACCATCTTGCTCCATTTTCTTTGTGTGAACCTTGCAAACGTCACAATATATAATAAGATGTAGTAAGAGAGACTATTACAGTAAAGAACTGGAGAAAAACAGAGACAATATTAAAAATACATGGACAATACTTAACAATATTCTTGGAAATAAAAACAGAAATACAGACTTCCGGTTATGGCTGCCACGTGAGAAGGACACGTCTCACACTGCTCTGCTCCTGTAGAAAAAAATCGGCAAATAACTCTCTCATTTGGGACAGAACGTATCCCAGCGTTTGGGCGAGGATATGTCGGTGAAGCCTAAGGCTGGAAAACCAGGTAGAGGAAAAAGCGAGCCGCCGAAACAGTCCAAATTAATGGACTTTCAAGTCTGTGACGCAGCAGATAAAGCTCCATATATGGCAGAGGAAGCTAACAGCGGTGCGGTATCTGCGGGAAACGGCACAGGTGCGGTGCTAGCTGTCATAAGTTCAATGAGAGCAGACTTTTCCTCTAAATTTGATGGGATGATGGCAGCGTTGGAAGGAATGAGAAAGGAATTGGGTGACTGTGTAGAACGAATGGCGCAGGTGGAGCTTCGTGTCTCTAGTGCTGAAGATGACGTCACCTGTCTTCAATTAAAGGTGCGCACTTTGGAAAAAAAAAATAAATGTCTGGAAGATAATGTCCCGGATTTGGAGTCCCGGTCGAGACGGAACAACTTGAGGCTGGTGGGTCTACCGGAGGAATCCAAAGGTCGGGACTCATGTTCCTTTCTGGAAAAGTGGATTCCGGAGGCGCTGGGCAGCGCGGAGCTGCAATCAGCAGTGGTTCTGGAAAGCGCACACCGTATTGGCCCACGGAGAGATAAGGGACCACCGAGGACCCTAATTATGAAGTTTCTCAGCAACAGAGACAGGATGAAGATCTTCAACGCTGCACGAGCTAAAGGAGAGATTAAACACCAGGACCAGCAGGTGCAGTTCTACCCAGATTTGGCCACAGGAATCCAACAATTGAGGAAGTAGTTTGATCCCGTATGTAAAGAGCTGCGCAACCTTGGGATTCGTCATGGTGTAATTTATCCTGCGAGACTGTTGACCACGTATGGGGGCAGAACCCACATCTTCAAGACCTCAGAGGAGGCGCAGGAGTTCATCAAGAAGATCCAAGAAGAGACTGGTGGGAGCTAAGCATGAACAAAATATAAGGTAGAATATTTAAGCATTTGCACAGGCATCTGACTGACTTGAAGCAAATAGCAAGTTTACAAAATATAGATTGTATTATATATTTAAAAAAAAACAAAAACTATGATGTACAAAGTTGCTAAAAATTTTGGAGTTAAGTTGGAAAACTACAGAGGAGAGTTAATGTTACATCATTAAAAGCAGTAGAGTTAGGGTGATTGGGAGGATGAAGAAGGAGTGGCTTTGGCTGTTCCTCGTGGGTGTGGAGCGGTCGATGGCTATATCGGGAGACGGAATTTTTCTTTTGATTTTGGGGGGATCGCCACAAATGTGGGAAGGGGGAATTTGTTTGTGTGTAGTTTGTAGGATGAATGTTCAACCATTCATTTTTTTGCTTCTCTGTATGAGCATGTTTACACTGCAAGGTAATCCCAAACTCCCTATTGATCATAAACCAAAGCGTTAATCTTAATTTAACTTCATGGAATTGCAGAGGTCTACAAAATTTAAAAAAACTTAAACAAGTTATGAATAAAATAAAAGACATGGGTTCAAAAATTGTGTTTTTACAAGAAACTCATCTAATAGAGGAGGATATAAAAAGAATTAGGAGTAGATGGCAAGGAAGTGTTTTCACCTCATCATTTTCATCCCGAGCCAGGGGAGTTATGACTCTCATACATAAATCAGTCCCATTTCAAGTGAAAAATGTAATTGGAGACAAATTTGGAAGATATGTAATCATTCGAGGATCTTTGCTATTAGAAAATATAAATTTGGTGAACTTATATGGTCCCAATATAGATGATCAAAAGTTCTTTGCTAATTTATTTCTTATCTTATCATCACTTACAGGGCAACATATAATAGCAGGGGATTTTAATTGTACATTGAATCCCGGTATAGATAGATCAACAGGACTGGACTGTACGCACAATGGATGTAGGATGACCATTAATCATTTTATGAAAGAATTGAGATTGCTAGATATATGGAGAGAAATGAAACCACAAGTTAAAGCCTACTCTTGTTATTCCAGTACCTACAAGACATTCTCACGTATTGATTATTTTTTGATTTCCACAGAATTAAGGTCCAAGATTCAAAACTGCTTTTATGATAACATCGTGATCTCTGATCATGCACCCTGCTGTCTAATATATGTAGATAAGAAATTGACAAAGGAATCAGGTAGATGGCAATTTCAGCATAAATGGCTTCAGGATGAGGAATTTGTCAAGTACATAGAAAAACAGATAGATGAGTTCTTTGACATCAATACTACACAAACATCAGCATGTGTAAAGTGGGAGGCTTTCAAAGCTTTTATTAGGGGACATATTATTAGTTATACAGGTTCAAAATCTAAGAAGACTCGAGAGGAGAGAGCCCAATTGGAACATAAAATAAAAAGTCTTCAGGAAAAAGTGTATGCAGGAAGTGATCCAAGGTTGGAGAACGAATTACTGATTTTGAGAGCTGAATATGACAAAAAATCAGCGAATAGAGCTGCCTCGAGTCTTCTAAGATTGAAACAATCTTTTTATGAACAAGGTGAAAAATCAGGAAAATTATTGGCATGGCAGATTAAACAATTAGAATTTAAAACACCAATTACCAGTATTATAAGTAACGGACAGGTAGTTATAGATCCTTTAGAAATTAATAGAGCCTTTAGAAATTACTATGAAAAATTATATGATACCAAAAATGAATCTGATTTAACAAAACTAAATGGGTTTTTGAACGAACTATCTATACCGTGTATTCCAAATGAAAACAGGGAGATATTGGAGTCTAAAATTAGTCAAGAAGAAGTTGGGCTAGCCATTGATAATATGAAATCAGGAAAAAGTGCAGGACCAGACGGTCTTCCAGTTGATCTTTATAAAAAATTTAAGAATAAATTAATAAAACCTTTTTTGGAAATGGTTTTAGAAGCATTTCAAAATAGTAATTTACCATCATACATGAATAATGCCTTAATTATACTGTTGCCAAAACCAGGTAAGCCCTCTAATAAATGTGAAAATATGAGACCAATAAGCCTATTAAATGCCGACCTTAAGATAATCTGTAAAATTTTAGCAAGACGAATACAAGAAATTTTACCAAATATTATTAATCGAGATCAGAATGGCTTTATAAAGGGAAGACAAGGCTTCCATAATGTAAGAAGACTATTTAATATTATTTATTCTAATAAAGAAGCACCGGATACAGCTCTCCTATCACTGGACGCCGAAAAGGCCTTTGATAGGGTCGAATGGCCCTTTCTTTTTGAAGTCCTACAAAGGTTTGGACTTGGAAATAATTTCATAAAATGGGTTCAGATAATATACAATAATGCTACAGCAGAAATCCTAAAAAATAACAATATTTCAAAATCAATAAAAATCAATAAAGGATGTCGACAAGGCTGTCCACTTTCACCTTGACTGTTTACTATGGCAATTGAACCTTTAGCGATGGCGATACGTTTACATTCACAAATATATGGAATTAAAGTTGGACCAACAGAACGTAAAATCTCCCTGTACGCCGATGACATAATTTTGTTTATGTCGAATCTTAAAAAATCAATTCCGACCTCGTTGAATTTAATAAAGAATTTTGGGGAAATATCAGGATATAAAATAAATAAAACTAAATCCTCAATATTAATGCTAAATGAGACCCAGAGAAATTACCCAGCCCCTGAGGTAAATCAATTCAACGTTGTAAATCAGTTTAAATATTTAGGAATCCAAATTGTGCCTAAGCTAGAATCAGTCGCCAGTGTCAACTATGAAGCCTTAATGACAGATATCAATGAGTTAATTTAGAGATGGATGTCAGTACCAATGTCGATGATCGGGAGAATCAATATACTTAAAAGTAATATTTTACCTAAAATACTTTATTTATTTCAATACATTCCCTTACCACCACCTTTAGATTTATTCTCAAGAATTAAAAAAAAGTTAGTGGAATTTATATGGAACAACAGGGGGGCTAGATTACGTCTGTCTTTATTATATTTACCATTTGATCGTGGAGGTCTGAAATGTCCAAATTTTATGTTGTATTATTGGTCGGCACAACTGAGGTCTATGACATATTATTTTTCATTAAATGATCTCCCTCACTGGACTGAAATGGAATCATACAATTTACCTTTACCTCTTCCCATATTCATATACTCAGATTCGGCAAAAAAATTACAAAAACAAATTAAAAATCCATTTGTAGAGCATATGATCAAAATATGGTGTGAAGCTAAAAACTATTTAAAAGAACCACACTTATTGTCACAATTTAGCCCAATATGGGGTAATCAATATTTTAAACCAGGGAGAGAGGATGCTGTATTTAAAGTATGGAATTTAAAAGGGATTCAAAAGATTCAAGATTTATATTTGCCATGTGCAGATAACGTAATGTCTTTTGAAGAGCTGAGGATCAAATTTAATCTTAATAGAACACATTTTTTTAAATATCTTCAACTTAGAAACTTTATTCGATCAAATCAAAATAAAGCTCTCACTCGACCTATTTATTCATCCTTGGAAAAAATGTTGATGAAAGATAGTAAAAGAAAGGGTATTATTTCAGAGTTTTATAACTCATTGACACTATCCTCAAGTGAAAACTCACAGAAAAGATTAAACTACTGGAAAGAAGATCTGCAAAGTGAAATTTCAGAGGAACAATGGGAATTGGCTTGTACAGAAGCTCAAACCAAATCAATAAATGTACGTCTTAAATTGATACATTTTAAATGGTTAATGCGGATGTATGTTACACCGGAGGAGTTAAATAGATATAACAAAAATATACCAGATACGTGCACAAAATGCATGGAAAGTAAAGGAACCCTATTTCATTGTGTATGGGAATGTAGAATAATTAGAATGTTTTGGGAAGAGGTGAGGGTAACAATTGAAAAAATTATCTCAAAACAAATAATATTGAATCCTAAACTGTTTTTGTTGGGTCTGTACCCAGAAAAGCATAACTTTAATAAAAGTGAAAGAACATTCATAGACCTCAGTTTGCTTAATGCCAAAAAATGTGTTGCACTACTGTGGAAAAAGACTCATAGACCAGATGTGACTCAGTGGTTAAGACAGATGTTAACAAACCTTCCACTAGAAAGAATAACATACATACTGAAATCAAAGGAAATTGTGTTTGAGAATATATGGAGACCTTTTATTGATTATGTAAAAAATTTAAACATAACTCTTGAAGAAGAAGGTGAATGATGTGTGTGGACCTTGTAAATTCCAAACTGGTGAACATAATATGTATGCTTATGTAATGGATTGTCTAGACTAAACAGAGGAGCATTGTTGAAGACTTGATTTTGTTGGTGGTTGTGGGTGTTTATAGTGCATTTTTTTTGTAGTACTTTAGTGTTAGTGTTTGATTGTTTGTGCCATGTTTGTTAAAAAAAAAGGTTCAATAAAGATATTGTGGGAAAAAAAAACAGAAATACAAGCTACCCAACCAATTTTTCAAAAAATAATAAAACGACTCAGAGTGTGAATGCAGTTTCACCTGCAGATGAATTTAATAACTTTTTTGTTAACATTGGTCCTTATTTGGCTCGAGAAATGCCCATTACAACGCCAACAGGTGATACAATAAGCAAAAACACTGCTATAAAAGACTCCATTTTCATAAAGAACACAGATGAGAGAGAGGTTATTGAAATTGTTTAATTCCTTAAAAGTAAAACATCTACGGACTGTGATGGTATTGACATGCTCTTAGTCAAAACTATTATTGAATGCTTATTGAAACCACTGACGTATATCTGCAATGCTCCGTACTGTGGGTGTTTATATATCTACATATTTATTCCATCTAGCTACAATGTTCTGCACTGTGTGTTTATATACTCATATATTTATTCCATCCAGCTACAATGCTCCGCACTGTGTGTTTATATACTCATATATTTATTCCATCCAGCTACAATGCTCTGCACTGTGTGTCTGTGTGTATATATACTGTATATATTTATAGTAATATGTACATATGCATATTAGCTGCTCTTGCTTTTTTTTCTTGCCTTCTGATTGTTGCTCTGAGTGTTGCTATCCCTGTGCTGTTGCAATCCTGGAATTTCCCCATTGTGGGACTAATAAAGGCTTATCTTATCTTATCTGTAACCTGTCTCTCCAAACAGGTATATTTCCCAATGCAATGAAAATAGCTAAAGTAATTCTGATATACAAGACGGGTGACAGAGGGGTATTCTCAAACTATAGACCAATTTCACTATTGCCGCAATTTTCCAAGATACTTGAAAAAATACTCTATGAGAGAACTGACAACTTCATAATGAAGAATAATTTATTGTGTGAGCAGCAATATGGGTTCAGACACAAGAAGACAACTGCATTTGCTCTAACGGAATTTATAGAAAAAATATCAACTGCCGTTGAAAATAAAGAGTATTCAGTTGGGGTATTTCTGGATCTTAAAAAAGCATTTGATACAGTGGATCATAATTTATTATTAAAGAAACTACAAAATTGTGGTATTAGTGGGGTAGCACAGTCCTGGTTAAGTAGTTACTTAAAGAATAGTTATCAGTATGTATGTGTTGATAACAAAAACTCACAGTTACTGAAGGTTTCTTGTGGAGTCCCACAGGGTTCAGTTTTGGGGCCATTGTTATTCAATATGTACAGTGGGGTAAAAAGTATTTAGTCAGCCACCAACTGTGCAAGTTCTCCCACTTAAAAGATGAGAGAGGTCTCCAATTTTCATCATAGGTATACCTCAACTAAGAGACAAAATAAGAAAAAAAATCCAGAAAATCACATTGAAGGATTTTTAATGAATTAATTGGTAAATTCCTCGGTAAAATAAGTATTTGGTCAATAACAAAAGTTCATCTCAATACTTTGTTATATACCCTTTGTTGGCAATGACAGAGGTCAAACATTTTCTATAAGTTTTCACAAGATTTTCACACACTGTTGCTGGTATTTTGGCCCATTCCTCCATGCAGATCTCCTCTAGAGCAGTGATGTTTTGGGGCTGTCGCTGGGCAACACAGACTTTCAACTCCCTCCAAAGATTTTCTATGGGGTTGAGATCTGGAGACTGGCTGGGCCACTCCAGGACCTTGAAATGCTTCTTACGAAGCCACTCCTTCGTTGCCCGGGCAGTGTGTTTGGGGTCACTGTCGTGCTGAAAGACCCAGCCACGTTTCATCTTCAATGCCCTTGCTGGTGGAAGGAGGTTTTCACTCAAAATCTCATGATACATGGCCCCATTCATTCTTTCCTTTACACGGATCAGTCGTCCTGGTCCCTTTGCAGAAAAACAGCCCCAAAGTATGATGTTTCCACCCCCATGATTCACAGTAGGTATGGTGTTCTTTCTCCTCCAAACACAACAAGTTGAGTTTTTACCAAAAAGTTCTATTTTGTTTTCATCTGACCATATGACATTCTCCCAGTCCTCTTCTGGATCATCCAAATGCTCTCTAGCAAACTTCAGACGGGCCTGGACATGTACTGGCTTAAACAGGGGGACACGTCTGGCACTGCAGGATTTGAGTCCCTGGTGGCGTAGTGTGTTACTGATGTAGCCTTTGTTACTTTGGTCCCAGCTCTCTGCAGGTCATTCACTAGGTCGCCCCATGTGGTTCTGGGATTTTTGCTCACCGTTCTCATGATAATTTTGACCCCACGGGGTGAGATCTTGCGTGGAGCCCCAGATCGAGGGAGATTATCAGTGGTCTTGTATGTCTTCCATTTTCTAATAATTGCTCCCACAGCTGATTTCTTCACACCAAGCTGCTTACCTATTGCAGATTCAGTCTTCCCAGCCTGGTGCAGGTCTACAATTTTGTTTCTGGTGTCCTTTGACAGCTCTTTGGTCTTGGCCATAGTGGAGTTTGGAGTCTGACTGTTTGAGGCTGTGGACAGGTGTCTTTTATACTGATAACGAGTTCAGACAGGTGCCATTAATACAGGTAATGAGTGGAGGACAGAGGAGCCTCTTAAAGAAGTTGTTACAGGTCTGTGAGAGCCAGAAATCTTGCTTGTTTGTAGGTGACCAAATACTTATTTTACTGAGGAATTTACCAATTAATTCATTAAAAATCCTTCAATGTGATTTTATGGATTTTTTTTTCTCATTTTGTCTCTCATAGTTGAGGTATACCTATGATGAAAATTGGAGACCTCTCTCATCTTTTAAGTGGGAGAACTTGCACAGTTGGTGGCTGACTAAATACTTTTTTGCTCCACTGTATATAAATGATATATGTAAAGTTTCGGAAAAAATGGATTTAATATTGTTTGCCGATGACACTAATTTATTATGCAGTGGAAGCAATTTGGAACAACTTTTGGATACACTCGGAAAGGAATTAGGAAAGCTTAAACTGTGGTTTGATTCAAACAAATTAACGCTCAATTTAAGTAAGACAGAATTTATAGTTTTTAACAACCATCACAACAACTTAGTGTCTAAACTCAGTGTAAATGGAGTAGAGATATATAGGGTATCCAAAACTAAATTTCTTGGAGTAATAATTGATAATAAACTGTGTTGGAAGTCACATATTAATTATATTAAAGGTAAAATATGTAAATCAATTGCAATACTACACAGAGTGAAATATTTGCCGAATCAACCCCCATTATATACTTTGTATCATTCATTAATACTCCCATACACGACATATTTGTACTGAAGTATGGGGAAATACATATAAAACAAGCATACAGTGATCCCTCACTTATCGCGGTTAATGGGTTCCAGAACCGACCGCGAAAAGTGAAAAACCGCGAAGTAGCGTCGCCCCTAATGATGTCATCCATAAATAATACGTACGTTCATTCTCTCACTCTCTCTCTCTCATATGATACGTGTGTGTGTGTGTACGTGTACATACATACGTAGATGTAAATAAAGTGTACATAAATATGTTTTTAGAACTCTTTTATTCTTATAACAAGATGCGTAACTCAAGATGAAGATGATTTACTTCACAGGTTAATGAGAGCTTTACTGCTCCTCAGGTGACGCCTCATCGTCAGGTGCTAGAAGCGCAGGATCATCGAGGGCAGCTTCCGATAGAGCTGGAGAAGCTGCAGGAGGCGGCGTAGTGGCTCGACAGGAAGACTATTTCGCACAAAATGGCACAAGAGAACAGCGAAAAGTTCCACGCGGCGAGACTACGTAACACGAGCGATAAAGAGCAATGAATGCGGTCTTTCTTCCCTTCATGGGCGCTCGGCAGGGAGAGGAGGTGGGTGAAACGTCTCGGCCAATCAGCTTGCGGGGTGAAACGTCTCGGCCAATCAGCTTGCGAGATTTCCGAGCCGAGCCAACACGAGAACAGTGAACAGAGAGGTGGGGCTCTCAGTGTTGATACCTGATGGTCTAATGTAGTCTCCCTGCCTTCTGCTAGCGCCCGCCCATTATTTCTCAATTTTGAATTTTTGATGAATATTTTTGAAAAATCCGCGATGCACTGAGGGCGCGAAAGGTGAAGCAGCGAAGGATCACTGTATATCCAATCTTTATGCTTCAGAAGAGAGCTATTAGAATAATAAACAAAGCTGTTTACAGGTGTGACAGAGATCATCCTGCGCAGTTCACCCCACACGGGACACGAACCCGCGACCTCTCAGTCAACTACACAGTTCGAGCATGGGAGACACAGCACGATCGCGCTGAGCTAAAGGTCCGACCGATAGCTCAGCGCTACCGATACTGTATGAGGCTTTGGGAGGGAGGTTTACTAACGTTCTACGCCGAACAGTACTAGTTGGCATCCGTTACACAGGGAACCAACAAACCCACTTTTTCTTAAATTAAAAGCTCTCAAGTTGAAAGATCTGGTTGACTTTAAAACTGCAGTAATAATGTTTAAAGTGAAGAATCTATCACTGCCCGCAAATATCCAAAAGCTGTTCCAAATAAGGGAGAAACAATATCATTTCAGAGGAACATGTATATTTCAAAAACCTTCAGTGAGAACTACCACCAAGCAACACTGTGTTTCAGTGCAAGGAGTCAGATTATGGAACGATTTTGGACCTGAATTAAAATCATGTACAACGCTTGGACAATTTAAACAAAAACTAAAGGAAGAAATACTCCAAACATATATACAAGATGACATGTAAAATCACACAAGGATTGTCATATCCAGTCTGTGTTGTGTTGTTGCTTAGTTTTTTTGTCACATTTTGTCTTAGCTTTATTCTGAATTGTAATCGCTCTTGCTTTGTTTTTCTTTTAAATTCTTGGATGGAATATGGGTGGGCAATATAAGCTGCGGCTTCAGCCATCACCCATTTCGAATAACTTGCATTAAACTGTATAATCAGAGGAGTTGTTGTCTGGTTTGACCTTGTTGGATTTTCTTTCCCCCTTTGTTATATTATTCTGTTTCTTTTTTTAATCTTTACTTTTAATCTATCCGAAATAAAGATTCATTCATTCATTCATTATTACTGTGCATTTCATTTTTGTATATTACTGTGCATTTCACTTTTAAAATTAGCCCAATTTAATTTTATATTTTGACAATGCATCAAATTAATTAAAAATTTACAAACGGTTCACATAGAGCACTTGCTAAACCTTGCTGAAATGAAGATGAGGTTGTCACAACCCCCCAGTTCTGTGGGGACATTTCCCATTTACTCTATTTATTGAGTAAAGCAACAGTATATCAACAAAGAAGTCATAATGATTGTGAATGCACGTGTTTAAAAGCCATTTGATCAATTTCGAGAAAGATCCACTTATGTTGGAGAAGAATAAGCCTTACCCACACAGATACTTTACAAAATATCAATCTAAAACATGAAGATTTTTCAAATATTATTTTATGTTAAGAAGAATTGTGATGAATAGATCATGAACATGTTTTATATTCCACTATAATTTGACTGGATTGGAAAGAATTTTGTTTTTCATTACCTTGCCACCTTGTGTTATTTTATCCACAAGATGGCAGTCCACTGAAATTGACTTTTGGTCTGGAACGTATCCGTGGTCTGAAATTTGATGCTTGAAAGAAAAGAGCATGTTGTTAACTTTTTGTGGTTAAAAAAATAGTCTTAATCTGATTTATTGTACTAAACAAACACAGACCAGTGGCCTCTTTTGGGCAAAACAAAATTAAAGTATTTGAATGAAAGGCTATAAACATGACAGAGACAACACCACTAATTAAGGGGGTTTAATACTGGTTTGTCTATAGAACCTGCTTGCTCAATTTGTTAATTATCTTTAAGGAGAATGATAAATGACATAAATCCAAAGTAAATGTACAACATATAAGCCAAGGGATTAGAATGCTTCCCCTAATATTTAAGCTGCTTCTACCCTAAACATTAAATAGATTTCCCACAATTTTTGTTTACATTCAGATTTCTATATTAGCTCTTTAAATTATATAGTTATGATTTTTCTAAATATGCACAGAGCAGCTGAAAGGTGAAGAAGAAGAAGAAGAAGAAGAAGAAACATCTATTTTATTTATTCCTTTGTTAAGTTCTTCCATTCTTCTTTGAATCATACAACAAAAATGCTGTTATTGGACTCCAAATCATATTTCCACTGTTGTACTGTTTTTAACAGCTCCCTGTTTTTATTTCAACTGTA
This sequence comes from Pholidichthys leucotaenia, assembly GCA_020510985.1. NCBI lineage: Eukaryota > Metazoa > Chordata > Actinopteri > Cichliformes > Pholidichthyidae > Pholidichthys > Pholidichthys leucotaenia. The sequence continues at coordinate 437,472,350 of CM035836.1, read as the reverse complement.
TTAAGCTGCTGTCATGGCTCACAAATGGCAGTGCACAGATGAAGCTTTTCCCCTTCATAATGCTTGTTTTAATAGCTTTGGAAATAATGAAGCCTGGATGAAAGACGATCATTGTTTATCTGGCCTAATCTATCAATCCTGTGTGCTACCCAAGCTTTGCTAATGGTTTTAATTCTCTTCTTCACAACCTCCTCATCCATACTCTGAAGCCCCTGGACGAGGTATTTTTTCTCATTGAGTGCTGCATATAATTTAAAAGATAATTTGACATATAATGTGACTTTCTCATTCTCTTTTGCTTCCTCTGTTCCCTAACCAATAATGATCTGCTAAAAGATGTTTGTCTCTGGCTTATTAGAATACCCCGATGGTTTCGTTGGTTTCTCATTTTTTTTCTGCTGGGGGCTTTATCCCGAGATGAGAGTGAATGACACTCTAGTTCTGCTGCTTTCCAAAACCACTCATCTGTCCATTAGATTTGTGTTTTCTCGGTACAGTGCACTGGCTGCTGATGCCTTTATGATGAAGCCACAGCACCTCTGCATTATTCCTTCTATAGACACAAGTGCACTTTCCTTCAGACTGGGTCTGAATCATCAACAGCAGCCTGAAATCTATTAATGCAGCTCAAACCCATATTCATACTTATTCATTTGCTCTCCTGAGTCTGCAGAACAACAGCGTATGTTGTCTCTGACCTGGGCAGACAGTGAGAGAGACTCACTGTGACACTGCTGTGGTGGCTGTTTGGTGTGTGTGTGTGTGTGTGTATGTGTGTGTGTGTGTTGCCGTACCCGCCCCTGTGTGTGACGTCAGGCGGGCTATGGCACTCTGTATATAGTTCTGTGTTCCTCCCAATAAAGTTCGCTGAGTTCATTGCTTGGCATAAGATCAACTCCAGTCTCCTGTTATTCAGACATAACATTTTGGCAGCGAGAGAAAACTATGGGGGTGTACGGGCTACCTCCATCCTTATTACCGTTTCTGGAGTACCCGGGAGAGCTAGCGATCCTGTGGTTGAAATGGGAGGCCATGTTCGAGGGTTACACCGCGGCGATGGGCTTAAGTAGATTCGACAGAGTATGAAGACAAGCACTTCTGGCCCACCATCTCGGCGTGGAAGGTCGGAGAATTCTCTGCACATTGGGAGAGATGGAATCTTGTGCGGATGCTGTCGGGCAGATGGCTGAATATTTCGCTGAACATACGAGAACCATGCAGCAGTGGGTAGAAGAGCTGTTGGTGCCAAAAGAAGCTAAGCTAGCTAGCTTGGAGAAGCTAATGGCTCAGTCAGTGGCAATAGGACAGTTACCCACGATGCTAGGTGTGTGCCAAAATCAAGCTACAAGCTACCAGCTGGACTTCGAGGCAGAACCGGGGCCACGAGTAGGGGAGCCCCCGGTTACCGAAGACGGCAAGCCAGCTGAAGAGCTCAGCACGGTGTGTGACCGTAGCGCTGGTGTTGTTGACGGTGCGGTGAGCAGTGACAGCAGAGAGGGAGAGCAGCGAACGGAGTCTTCCCCGCGGCTGGAGTCCGGGCAGCAGGAGAGTGGGAGCAAGCAGGCTGGAAGCCCTGGGAAGCAGCAGCGACAGCAGAGCATAGAGGCAGTGCAGCGGAGTGCCTTCGACGAGGGTGCTGGGCACAGCGGCGAAGTGCCTGGGTTGGTGAGTGATGCTGACGAGAGTGATGCTGTGAGCCCCTGGAGTGAGCAATGACAGCCGGGCATGGAGGCAGCACAGCGGAGCACCTTGGACGACAGGGAGGACATGTCAGGCGCAGAGGCAGCGCAGCGGAGTGCCTTGGACGAGGGTGCTGAGCGCAGCGGGGAAGCACCTGGGTCGATGAGTGACGCCGACGAGAGTGACGCTGTGAGCCTCGGGAAAGAGCAGTGACAGCCGGGCGCAGAGGCAGCGCAGCGGAGTGCCTTGGACAAGGGTGCCAGGAGCAGCGGTGAGGCGCCTGGGTCAAGGAGCGGCGCCGATGAGCGAGTTTTGGTTTTCCCCAGAGTTTGGCCATAGGAGACCGGAGTGTTTGGGGTTACAACGGCAGCCACTGCAGCGGTTCCGAAGACAGTCAGGAGCAGACCGACAGGCACGGAGGGACTGCGTGCCGGGCAGCAGCACTATGGGTCCAGACAAGAGAAGCGGTCGATCTCGCCGGTGAGGTCGGTTTCAATCCTGAGGGCAGGCTTCAGCCAGGGGCGGTATGCTATGGGGCTGCCCTGGGCCTCCGAGCCGGTTTTACCCTTGGCTGCCCATGGACATTAGAGTAACATAAATGACGTTACTGTAAATAGGTTTATATGGTGATGTGAATGAATGTGTGTTATTTGGGGATTATTTTGTGTATTTAGTATAAAAAAAACACTGATTTTAGTTGTTTTGGGTGAATGTGCTAGACTACTCTAGTTCACTGTTTCCCTGCTATTTCCCTTAAGGGCCTTTTCTACTAGCCCCGCTTAGCCCAACACCGCACCACTCAGCCCGCATTTGAGCATTTTTCAAACCAGTGATTTATAAAGTCATTCATATAATTTTCTAAAGTGTCAGAATAGACCCACACACCTATTCTGTGGATCCTGCAGTGCTTGTCAGGGAAACGAAGCATTTTTGGCACATCCCACCACTGACTCATTTCAGAAAGAGAAATCCATATATTATATAGATTCATTACACAGCCAGTGATATATTTGAAGCGTTTATTTATTTTAATTTTGCTGATTACGGCTTACAGCCCCTGAAAACCCCAAATTCTATTTTGCAAAAAATTGGAATATTACATAAAATTAACTTTAAAAAATAGTTTTAAATATAAATGCTGGCCGCTGAGGCATTGGTTAATATGGGCTGTAGCTGTAATCATCAATATTAAAATAAACACTTTCAATATATCACTGTTCCTGTAATGAATCTATATATGGGTTTCACTTTCTGAAATGAATGAAAAAAATATTGAATTTTTTCATGGTATTCTAATTTTTGAGACGTGCCTGTATATGTATTGAACTTGCCTGAAACTAACCATCATCCAGTTCTGTCGTTTGTCTAGGCAAGACGAAATCAGCCACCCCACAACCTACCTTGCCACTGTGGAAAGTACTGAAATCCTTTGCTTTTATAGGTAAACTCTCAAAACCAAAGTAGCACAGTTTCCACTTAATATAAAAGGGACTGAACTGAGATTTATTTGATTGTGTGAATATGGCACATCAACTGTAAAATAAACTGCTTGTTAATGTATTTATTTTTTTGTCAGATCACTTTTTTGATCCTTTGTGAGTTATGTTTATAAATGTATGTTTTGGCGAATGTGAGATGTTCAGTCGTCAATATAATTTACTTTATATGTGTAGTTTATAGTCTATCATCAATAAACTCATGCAGTAACAGGACACATTACAAATATTTGAGACCCATTGTAGTGCTTCCTTTTATATTTTAGCAATGCTAGTACAAAACACCGCCCACACTTGAAGCCAGGGCAAGAAGAGACACTTTTACAGACAAGACAAACTTTTATTGATAAAAACTTCATATTTTGACTGAATGACTCCATACTCGGTTATTCACACCATCAGTTAAAGTACTAGATTCCATTCAAGTGAATGTATTAATTCATTCTGATTGCTGAAGCCACAGTAAAAGCAGATGATTTTAAATGTAACCCAGCCCTTGTAAAATCTAGTGAAGCACAGCTACATGAAAATTGTGGTTAAATACAACAATGAAGTACTTTATTGTCACATTCAAATTGTAATCCCTCCTGTTTTGTTTTTCTTTTGAAATCTTGGATGGAATATGGTGGGCAAAATAAGCTGCAGCTTCAGCCATCACCCATTTCAGATAACCTATGTTGAACTGTATAATCAGAGGAGTTATTGTTTAATTTTACCTTGTTAGATTTTTTCCCCTTTGTTATATTATTCTATTTTCTTTTAATCTTTACCTTTAATCAATCCGAAATAAAGATTCATTCAATAATTCACATTCCACCACTGGCTTTTAGCAACAAGTGTATTTCCTAAATATGTTTTACACTTGCTTTAACTAACCACCACCCATTTGTCTTTTGTCTATGCAAGAGGGAAAATGTCCACCCCAACTGGACCTTGCCTCATTATTTACAGAGATGCAGGCTGAAGATCTGCTGGACCAGCACCAGGGGCCGATCCATTTGCTTCTCAGTGAGGGAGCGTGGCAGCTGTGTGTGACCCATTCCAGTTTTATTCTTTTTTACAGTTTGAATTTTGCACATTCTGAATAATCTGGAATTTGCTGCTGATTGTAATAAACAATTTAGTGACTTAAGTGTTTGCATCATGATTTTCCATTTTGTCTGTTAAGACACCGGTGGGAAAAGAGCCAACTGTACAAAGGATTTATCGGTGACCTTGAAAATAATGGCTCATTTTTAAGAAAAAAGTAACCAATGTGGAAATGTGAAAGGACGAGACAGAGTTTATCTCACGAGTCAGGTTTATTCACATTCTCCAACATCAACAATACAGAAAGAGGAAGAAACCCAGACCTTCATCCCTTTTTATACCCCAGGAGCTTCAAAGCTCCAGTCACAATGCATTTAATCCCAAATAACAATGCATCCCTTTCAGATCTTATCACCCCCACCCAAAGTCACTGGCAGCCAGGAAATCCCCCACGGCCATCTCTTTGCATACCAAAGACCACATTTCACATCCTCCTGTTATCTCCGAGGAGGCTCAGTCCTTTGTTCATTTGAGACGTGAAGCATACAGTAAGCATACAGTGATATACATATGAAGCATAAGGTGATATACGTTTGTGCATATGAAACCCACATATGTGTCCCACATGACCCCCCCCCCCCCAAACGTCTAAGATGTAACAACGGAATAACAGTCAGCCTGTCATGATAAAATCATTACACATCAGCCCACGTGTTGCTTGGGCCTCAGCCTCCTCCCGTATCAGCTGTAAGCCAGCTTCAACACTTCCGTGGCACCATCCTGCTGGGGGGTTGCTGTCTGAGGGTGAGAATTGTTAGTAAATCCCTGTGGGTGTTCTGGGGGACGTACTCTAGGGGGTCTGCCGCGCCGAGGAGCCCTGGCCAACAGCACATCGTCGTCCGCCACCACAAAGGCGGGTTTGAGCCTGTTAATGCCAATCTTCTCCTTCCTGCCCCCCAAATCTAGCAAAAAATGCTTATCCCCTGTTTCCAGCACTCTAAATGGCCCATCATAAGGTGGTCGTAGTGGCGGGCGACGGGCATCGTGTCTGACAAAAACAAACTCCGCGTTTTTTAAAGCCTTAGGTACAAAAACGCGCGGAAAACTGTGGTGAATGGGGACAGGCAGCGCGCCCGATTCCGTGCCACGCTGCAACCGCTGAGCCGGGGAACATTCTGGCACAGGATTATCTGGGAGAAACTCCCCGGGCAGCCGAAGGGGCTGCGCAAAAACTAGCTCCGCCGGGGAGGCTTCTAAATCCTCTTTAGGTGCAGAACACAACCCCAATAAAACCCATGGTAGCCTGTCCACCCAATTTGCATCCGCAAGCGACGGTCTGAGAGCCGCTTTCAATGACCTGTGAAAACGTTCGCATAACCCGTTAGCCTGCGGATTGTATGCGGTTGTGCAATGGATCGTTACCCCCAGGCTGCGGGCCATTGCTGACCAAAGTTCTGAAAGAAATTGAGGGCCTCTGTCGGACGTAATGTCCGACGGGTCTCCAAAACGCGCTACCCATGCTGTTAAAAACACGCGCGCCACCTCCTCGGCTGTGGTTGACTCAAGTGGGACCACTTCCGGCCAGCGCGTGGTGTGGTCTACCATTGTCAGAAGGTGTGTGCACCCCTGTGACGGCGGAAGGGGGCCTACGAGGTCCACGTGAACATGATCGAACCTCTTAGCCGGGATGTGAAACGGCTCCAAAGGAACTCTTGTGTGCCTGTGTACTTTGGCTCGTTGACAGGCCATGCAGGCTGCCGCCCACTCACTAACTTGTTTGCGCAGGCTCGGCCATACAAATTTCTCTCCCACCATTTTGACCGACGCACGCACTCCCGGGTGTGCCAGAGAATGAATCGAGTCAAAAACGCGGCGGTGCCACGCGGCGGGTACCACCGAACGCGGTCGCCCAGTGGAGACATCGCAGATTGGGGGGGGGCATACCGTCTTGCAGCACCCTGTTCTCCAGTCTTAACCCTGTTGGTCCAGGCTGGAGCGCGCACACGTCCACGTCACTAACCTGATCCGTGGCCATGGCTGCATAATCTACCCCCACGCGGACTGGAGCCGCCACGGCGCGCGAGAGGCAGTCTGCCACTACATTAAGTTTACCCGCCACATGCTGAATATCGGTAGTAAACTCTGAGATCGCGGCCAGCTGTCTCTGCTGCCGGCCTGACCACGGTTCTGAAACCTTGGCCACTGGAGAGCTAACAACTCCCTGTCGAATGCGCTGTATTTTCGTTCACTATCGCGCAAGGTCCTGCTGAAAAAGGCGAGCGGTTGCCAAGCCCCGGCTACATGCTGCTCCACGACCGCCCCTATGGTCACATCTGACGCGTCAGTAGTGAGCGCTATGCGGGCCGTTGGGTCTGGATGTGCTAACAACGCAGCGTTTGCCAGGGCTGTTTTGACTTCCGAGAATGCTCGCTCTCGCTCCGGAGACCATTCGATTTTATTTTGGGGTTTTTGATTTTTTAGTGCGGCATATAATGGCGGCATGAGCTGCGCTGCGCGGGGGAGGAAATGGTTATAAAAATTCACCATTCCCAAAAACTCCTGTAACGCTTTGACCGTTTGTGGCTGGGGAAAATTTGTTACCGCACGCACTTTGTCAGGCAGAGGAACTGCTCCTTCTGGAGAGACGCGATGCCCCAAAAAATCAATCTGCATCACCCCGAACTGACACTTCGCTGGGTTGATTATTAACCCATGTTCTCCCAACCTCCGGAAAACTGCCATGAGGTGGTTTTCGTGTTCGTCTTCGGACGCGCTGGCTACCAAAACATCGTCCATGTAGACAAACACGAAGGGGAGATCGTGCAACACCGCGTCCATCATGCGTTGGAACGTCTGCACCGCGCCTTTAAGCCCAAACGGCATGCGCAAAAACTCGAATAGACCGAACGGAGTTATTGCTGCTGTTTTGGGTATGTCCTCAGCGCGTACTGGGACCTGGTGGTAACCGTGTACCAAGTCCATCTTAGAAAAAACGCGCGCCCCCGCCAAATGAACGGAAAAATCTTGGATATTCGGGATTGGGTAGCGGTCGTGCGCTGTAGCATTGTTCAACCTGTGGAAATCCCCGCAATGTCGCCACGAGCCATCAGCTTTCGGGACCATGTGAAGCGGTGAAGCCCATGGGCTTTTCGAACGCCTGATGATGCCCAACTTTTCCAGGTTGGCGAACTCCTCGCGCGCTATGGTCAGTTTAGCTGAATCCAAGCGCCGGGCTTTTGCAAAAATGGGCGGTCCGGTGGTAGTAATAAAATGTTCCACCCCGTGTTTAGCCACGGCCGCTGAAAATGTTGGGACCGTGAGTGCTGGGAACTGAGTGAGCAGTGTGTGGAACTTACCACTTGCAGCTGTGAAGTTGGCTTGTGCTGTTGGCGGGGCCACTCGAGCTGTACAGGGAATAGAATAAAAAGAGAGTGCATTAACCAGGCGCCTGTTAGCAAGATCAACCAACAAACTATGTAAGCACAGAAAATCAGCCCCTAACATATTGAAATTCACTGCAGCTATGACAAAAGTCCACTCAAATGTACGGCCGTGTAGGGACAGAAGCAGAGTCCTCTCACCAAAGGTCTTAATCGCTGAGCCGTTCGCTACTGACACCCCGGGACCACTGGAAGGCGCCAGCCGGTCAGCGGAGGAAGTTGTGATGAAACTCAACTGGGAGCCTGTGTCCACGAGGAAATGCCTACCCGAGCGCGCATCCTTCAAGTAGAGCAGCTTGTTCTCCTCCCCGAGGGCCGCAGCTGCTACCGACCCCCGGTCTTGGCGTTTCCCGAGCGCTTGAAATGGCACGGTGGTATACATTTGTGTGCCTTCTCTGCAAAGCGGCGATGGTAGAAACAGAGGGTGTCTCCTCCGTGATCCTTGTCCCCCGCCGCCGCCGTCGTCGGTGGGTCTGTTACCGCTGTCTCTGGCCCCTCGCTGTCTCTGGCCCCTCGCCGTCTCCGGCCGTCGCGCCGCACCCCGTCGCTGCTGCGGTGGCCACACGCTGTTTGCTGGCGTTGAGAATCCGGTGCGCCTCCTGGGCCAGCGCGCGGAAGTCCCGCTGGGCCAACAACGGCGAACTGGCCAGGGTCGCTCTCGTGGCCAACGGTAGGGTTCTCAGGAAAATGTGGGTGAAGAGGAAATCGTCGCCGTCTGAGCCCCTTAACCTCAGCATGTCCTCCATCAGGTCAACGGGCGTGCCATCTCCCAAGTCGTTCAGAGCCAGGAATCTCTCCGCTCTCTCCTGCGCTGAGAGAGTGAAGCGCTGGATGAGCGCAGCCTTCAACACGCCGTATTTGTCGTCAGCCGGTGGGTTCACCAAAAGGCTCTGCACATGCCGAGACGTGCGGTTGTCGAGCTTGGCAATTACATGGTAGAATTTCGTCTCATCTACCGTTATCCCCCGGAGGGCGAACTGTGCTTCGACCAAGAGGAACCAGGAGCACGGGTTGTCTCGCCAAAAGTCCGGTAGCTGGACGGTAGCGGCATACGCCTGGCTGGGAGCTCCTAACCCGGCTGGTTCGGGGGAATTTCTTTCACTCATCGTCTTAGGGTCACCAGTGTGGAAATGTGAAAGGACGAGACAGAGTTTATCTCACGAGTCAGGTTTATTCACATTCTCCAACATCAACAATACAGAAAGAGGAAGAAACCCAGACCTTCATCCCTTTTTATACCCCAGGAGCTTCAAAGCTCCAGTCACAATGCATTTAATCCCAAATAACGATGCATCCCTCTCAGATCTTATCACCCCCACCCAAAGTCACTGGCAGCCAGGAAATCCCCCACGGCCAACTCTTTGCATACCAAAGACCACATTTCACATCCTCCTGTTATCTCCGAGGAGGCTCAATCCTTTGTTCATCTGAGACGTGAAGCATACAGTAAGCATACAGTGATATACATATGAAGCATAAGGTGATATACGTTTGTGCACATGAAACCCACATATGTGTCCCACACCAAAACAATTATTTTATTAACTGAAGACTGTATTGTTGGATGTATATGGAGGAATTCTGGGTCATATTAGCATCTGCTCTTCATCATAATGGGTTTGGGCAGGGGTGTCCAATCGTGCCATGGAGGGCCAAGACCCTGCAGGCTTTACCTCCAACCAGTATCTTCAACAGCAGATTCCACTGAACTTCTTCCACTGACTGCAGATCAGTGACAACACCTGCTGAAGAGACTGGGTAGAAGAGAGAACCTGCAGGGTCTTGGCCCCCCATGACACCTGATTGGAAGCCCCCGGATTAGGTTTAATGGGATTTAACATTTTAACACAAACTGCTTTATGGTTCATAATTCTGTTGACAGACTTACACCAAACCAAAAGTGATTTCTCAAACTGCTGGATTGTTCTTAGACAGCTTTTCCAATCTTTCAGTATTTAATTTGTGCCACATGGTGGTAACCTTCACATATATAAAAAAGAGACATCTGCAAAAACTTCACAGGTTTATTGTCAGTGCAATACTACATGAATGCATGTATAGTACGTTGTTGATGCAGAGAATATATATTTCTACAGTACATGTATCTAGTAAATCAATTATTTTCCATGTAACCTTGTGACTGCATTATTTTAATTGCCTTTAATCCTAGATCAAGTTTGTTTTGGCCTGAAATACATAACTATCAAATATATCTTATTATACGTAACTCAGTACTCTTTACTTTTTGAATACATATTTTGTGGCTAATATAGTTATTAAACTGGCGATCAAGTTGTGTCAGCTGATCATTTTTTTCTATGACACCACCTCAGACTCAGTGCTGCAGAAGCATGTACGTCCATGATGTCTGAACAGTTTCTCCATGATTTTCACGCAGATCAGAGCAATTTGTTGTACAGGAAATAAACGTTTCTACAGACATTCTTAAGCTCTATAACCACTGATCGTTGGTGAAGCTATGCTGACATCAGTGACAGGCTGATGACATCAGTGAGAGGCTGTGCTGAGCCAGACCAACCGTTTGAAGAGGTAATTTCCCAACAACAGAGCCATCTGAAACACACACACACAGCATACATATTTTAGTACCTAACTTGCAGACATTACAGTGTAGCACGACGTACTAACAGCAAACTAGCATTAGCAACCATTAGCTTACCGTCATATATGACCTAGTTTGTATCCTCATGTCTTCGGCTCTCCGTGAAGCTGCAGAACTATTCCAGAGTGTTTCGTTTCGCTGCCTGTACCCTTATCTGGCGGTCCTTTTTGGTATTTACGGCAAAAAAAGCCACAGACCGAGGAGTCGCCTTGTAGAGCAGCCATGTTATGTTTGCTTGGGTCGCACGCTTCACATCACGAGAGTGTGGCGCCGCCTCGCTGTTCAAGAAATCCCACCCACCGCAGGTGTGCCAGCAGTAATGTCGAAACGCAACCGAGGCAGAACCGAATCGAAGTGAGTCGAGTCGTGTTTTCTAATCGGGGCTAATGGAAAAGCGCCTTTAGTGCATGATTTGGGTCCTAAATTGGAGTGGGTCTGGATTTGTCAAGGACCATTCTCACCCTCTGCATAAACACTTTGAACTTCTTCCATCTGGTAAACGATTCCGGAGCATCAGAGGCAGAACCACCAGACTGATCAACAGCTTCCTCCCACAAGCTGTCAGGATGCTGAACAGCTGACCCGGAATCTCTCATACACACTGCTGCACCTACGGACATTTTGTATATTATAGTTAGTTATTCTTTTTCCCCAAGTATGTCTCAGGGATGTGTGAATGGATGGGGGTGGGTGGGGGTGGGGGGTGGAGCTATGTGGGAGTGTGTCTTAATCATGCTGCTTCTTATATGGATGCCGAGAGAAACGCAATTTCATCTTGCCTGCACTACAGTTGTATGTACAGCAATATGACAATAAAGTTTGATTTGATTTGATTTGATTTGATTGTGTGTATGTGTTTTGCACTTTTGTAAGGGGGAGGGGAATGTTGTGTGGTGTGTGTGTGCTGCCGTACCCGCCCCTGCGTGTGACGTCAGGTGAGCTACGGCACTCTGTATGTAGTTCTGTGTTCCTCCTAATAAAGTTTGCTGAGTTCATTGCTTGGCATAAGACGGACTCCAGTCTCCCGTTATTCAGACATAACAGTGGCCATCATAAATATTTGATTATAATGCCCGTGTTGACCAGATATTATAATCAGAGGTGAAATTTTCAACTACATGTGCTAGTGGGCTTCTGCAGTGCAGTGACCAGGCAGTAGGTGTGATGTCAGTGTAAAATGGTCTATGTTTGAACAAGACAGAGCCTGACTGAAAACTGAAGGTGTTGATGGTCTGCCACTTGCTGCTTCTGCCTTGTTCTCTGTAATGACCCACACCCCTACTACAATCCTTTCAAAATTATTCATGCTCTCATACTGTTGGCTGCTGTTGCGCAACTAAAATATTAGACACTCAGGGTATTTAAATGTCACATTAGTGGTTTCCAACCTTATTTTCTCTTGACTCCATATAAAAGCTTTAATAAGCTGTCTGAGTGGATGCTACAGTTCTGATATGAATGCTTCAGTAAATAAGCACCTTTCCTTTTAAATGTTCAGTTAAGTAGCTAATCTAAATCATTACTTGATACAAAAGAGATTAAAAGATAGACAGACACAAGAGCTGCTCATTACAGATTTCCTCTGATTCATTTCTCATGGACTGAGAGGAACCAAACTTGTCAGTTATTAATCTTTCTTTCCACAATTTCATTATACTGTACAACTGTACAATGACAATAAAGCCTATTCTATTTTATTCTATTCTATTCTATTTCTCTACATAGGTACCACTAAGGGTCACACACTTCTTCCATCACTTTATACAGCTGTGGAGACCTTGCCTGCAGTCTCAGGTTGCATCAGAAGCCATGACTTGACCTCAGAAAGTATATAGCAGAATTCATGTTGCACCTCTGCTGTCCACGTACGTGTAACCGGAAACCTCGTGTGACAAAATTTACATCATCGTTTCCACTCTGGTAGTGTCCGCAGTGCTTGACCACGGACGACCGCGTGCAGCCCAAATATTGTGACCGTGCCGCCTGGCCACGACCTGAACGCGTTGAAAAGTGTATGCGCAAGACTGAACATCCCATTCATAAGGTGGCGACAACGATCCACAATACCAAGACAAAGTAGACGAAGAAGACAACGAGGAAGCGGAAGACGAGAATAAACATACATGAATCGTACATAAATACTTTAGCAGCAGCAGCAGCATCTTCGTGGAGAAGGAGTGAAAAGTGGGAAGTCAAGCAGCAGAAAGCAAGCAGCATTTCTTTGTTGGTGAAAATCCTGGCACGTCAGCGCATTGGTGCTACCTATCGGGCAGGAGTGAAACTACAAATGATGGTTGTGCGCATGCATCAACCGCTTGGCCTGGGTAGATGAAAAAAGTGAGCATGAACAGCGCTGCGTGCCGGGCTCATCCAAAGCGTACGCGGACCAAAGTGGACTAGAGGGGAAATGTAGCATGATTAAGGCTTAAGGGGGGTGAGGAAGGATTTCAGAACTGCAGGACCGGACTTCCGTCTGGGCAACATGTGAGCTGTGAACCAGGGCATCGTCTTGCAAGAGGAGAACACCTTTGATCAGCATGCCACGCCTCTCAGTTTTCGCCTTTTTCAATTTCTGCACAGTGAAGCATAGTAAGTCCCAGTAATTGTGGTACCCTTTGCCATGAAATCCATCATCAGTACTCTATGCTGGTCCCAAAAGACCGTGAACATGACCTTGCCCGCCGAGGGTTGGACACGTACCTTCTTTGGAGGTGAGTTATAATGCTACCTTTGCTTCAAATGGGCTTTAGTCTCTAGCCCTCTGATGCATGAATTATGAAAGCCTTGATCAAGATTTTTTTCTGAAGTGTTTTTATTCTTCTCAGGACATGAAAAAAAATGTTCAACTTTTTTTTCCCAAAAATATGATTTTTTCATAAAGTTACAGACATGTCCAATCCAGTGAACTACATGCGCCTGAGCAATCAACATAAAACATTGTGAACTTACTGTAAAAATGAATTAACTTGTGTTCTATTGTAAATATACAAACCCTTGTTTCTTTTTATGCTTTGAAAAACATTTCAACAATTTTTGGTAAATTTCAACACTGTATAGGTGCAATGTTTAGGCCTGAATAATTACAGCCGTTTTAAAAGCCTGCGGTACATGGCCTAAAGTTAATGAAGAATTTATTATACGAAGAATAAGGCTACCAATAAGTGGGAAGACTTCTTTAAATAACCTGGTAGGAATAGGGTCTAAAAGACAAGTTGAAGGTTTGGATGAGGAAACTATTTTGTCTAACTCACAAAGGTCGATTGGAGTAAACTCATCAAGACAGACATCAATAGATGGAGTTGTAGTAGTTACAGTATTTAAGTTAACTGTGGGAAGAATCTGATTGATTTTATCTCTGATGGATGAAATTTTATTATTGAAAAAGTTCATAAAGTCCTGACTAGTAAGCTCTAAGGGAATGCTAGGATTGACAGAGTCCTGACTCTTTGTCAACCTGGCTACAGTACTGAAAAGAAACCTGGGATTATTCTTGTTCTCTTCTATTAATGCAGAGTAATACCTCGTTCTAGCTTTTCTAAGAGATTTTTTATAAATTAAAAGATGATTTCTCCAAGCTAAATAGATTTCATCTAAATTAGTGGAGCGCCATTTTCTTTCTAATTGACGAGTCTTCTGTTTTAAGCTACGAGTTTCTGTGTTGAACCAAGGAGTTAGAAATCTCTGATTAGACTTTTTCTTTTTTAAAGGGGCCACCAAGTCTAGAGTCTGATGCAGAGAAGCTGAAACACTATCCACCATGTTATCAATTACAGAAGGAGCAAGCTGTCTATAGCTTATTTCCGTTGTGTTGACACATGGCATAGAGGAAACAATCTGCATAAATTTGGTAACAGCATCATCTGAGAGGCATCTACTGTAATAATATTTTTCTTTAGGAGCCAAATAGTCAGAAATAGTAAAATCAAAGGTTAACAGACAATGGTCTGACAGTACAGGGTTATGAGGAGACACTACAAGATTTTCTATTTCTATGCCATATGTCAGAACAAGGTCCAATGTATGGTGGAGGTAATGAGTAGAATTTCCTACTTTCTGAGAAAACCCAATCGAGTCTAATATTGAATTAAATGCCACATTAAGGCAGTCACTATCTACATCCACATGTATATTAAAGTCCCCTACTATAATTATTCTATCAGATTTCAGCACTAAATCAGCTAAGAAATCAGCAAATTCGGATAAAAATTCTGAGTAGGTTGATGGGGGACGATAAACTATGGCAAATAAAATTGGGTTTAACCTAAAATTGCTAAAGTGCCCAATACTGAGGACCAGGCCCTCAAAGGAATTATAACAAGTTTTTTGCTTTACATTAACTAGTAATTTGGAATGGTAAATTGTTGCTACTCCTCCTCCACGACCAGAACTTCTGGGATTTTGACAGTTTAAATAACCAGAGGGAGTTGATTCATTTAAACCAACATAATCCTCTTGCCCTAACCAAGTCTCTGTAAGGGAAATTAAATCAATCTGATGATCAATTAACAGATCATGGACTAACAGAGACTTGGGAGTTAGAGACCCAATATTTAATAAACCACATTTAATTTTTAAATTATGAGGAGGAACAGTGAAAGAGGGAGGAGGGGGGTGATTGGGAGGAACGGCCTGCCCGATCTGAACCCGAGTGGTGTTCAGTTATTGGACTTCTGTGCTAACCACAGTCTGTCTATAACGAACACCATGTTCAAGCATAAGGGTGTCCATATGTGCACCTGGCACCAGGACACCCTAGGCCGCA
The DNA here is from genome assembly GCA_020510985.1 of Pholidichthys leucotaenia. Classification (NCBI taxonomy): domain Eukaryota; kingdom Metazoa; phylum Chordata; class Actinopteri; order Cichliformes; family Pholidichthyidae; genus Pholidichthys; species Pholidichthys leucotaenia. Next base: position 437,457,320 of record CM035836.1, on the reverse strand, counting down.
GGTCGATGATCGATTTTGTTATCGTATCATCAGACCTGCGACCGTATGTCTTGGACACCCGAGTAAAGAGAGGTGCAGAGCTGTCAACTGATCACCACCTGGTGGTGAGTTGGATCCGATGGCAGGGGAGGAAGCCATTCAGACCTGGTAGACCCAAACGTATAGTGAGGGTGTGCTGGGAGCGTCTGGCTGAGGCCCCTGTCCGGGAGGTCTTCAACTCCCACCTCCGGAAGAACTTCAACCACATTCCGAGGGAGTCTGGAGACATGGAGTCTGAATGGGCCATGTTCTCCACCTCTGTTGTTGAAGCGGCAGCCCAGAGCTGCGGCCGCAAGGTGGTCGGTGCATCTCGTGGTGGCAACCCCCGAACCAAGTGGTGGACACCAGTGGTGAGGGGGGCCATTAAGCTGAAGAAGGAGTCCTATCAAGCTTGGTTGGCTTGTGGGACTCCCGAAGCAGCTGAGGTGTACCGGCAGGCCAAGCGGAGTGCAGCTCGGGTGGTTGCTGAAGCAAAAACCCGGGTATGGGAGGAGTTCGGTGAGGCCATGGAACAAGACTTTCGGTCGGCTTCAAAGAGATTCTGGCAAACTGTTAGGCGGCTCAGGAGGGGAAAGCAGCTCCCCGTCCACACTGTGTATGGTGCGGATGGGACACTGTTGACTTCAACTGGGGATATCGTCGGGCGGTGGAAGGAATACTTCGAGGATCTCCTCAATCCCACTGATACGCCTTCCACAGAGGAAGCAGGGTTTGGGGACGAGGGGGATGACTCGCCTATCACAGGGGCTGAGGTCGCCAAGGTGGTTAAAAATCTCCTTGGTGGCCGGGCCCCGGGGGTGGACGAGATTCGCCCCGAGTACCTCAAGGCCCTGGATGTTGTTGGGTTGTCATGGTTGACACGCCTCTGCAACATTGCGTGGAGGTCGGGGGCAGTGCCTTTGGCATGGCAAACCGGGGTGGTGGTTCCTCTCTTCAAAAAAGGGGACCGGAGGGTGTGCTCCAACTTTAGAGGGATCACACTCCTCAGCCTCCCTGGGAAGGTCTATGCCAAGGTACTGGAGAGGAGAGTCCGGCCGTTGGTCGAACCTCGGATTCAGGAGGAGCAATGTGGTTTTCGTCCTGGCCGTGGCACATCGGACCAGCTCTTTACCCTCTCGAGAATTCTTGAGGGTTCGTGGGAGTTTGCCCAACCAGTTTACATGTGTTTTGTGGACTTGGAGAAGGCATTTGACCGCGTCCCTCGTGGATTTTTGTGGGGGGTGCTTCGGGAGTATGGGGTATCGGGCTTGTTGTTACGAGCTATTCGGTCTCTGTACGACCGTTGTGAGAGTTTAGTTCGCATTGCCAACACTCGGTCGGAGTCATTCCCAGTGAGAGTTGGACTCCGCCAGGGCTGCCCTTTGTCACCGGTCCTGTTCATAATTTTTATGGACAGGATTTCTAGGCGCAGCCAGGGAATGGAGGGTGTCATGCTTGGTGACCACAGGATCTCATCTCTGTTGTTTGCAGATGATGTTGTCCTGTTGGCTTCATCCAGCAATGACCTACAGCTCTTGCTGGGACGGTTTGCCGCTGAGTGTGAAGCGGCTGGGATGAGAATCAGCACCTCCAAGTCCGAGTCCATGGTCCTCAGCCGGAAAAAGGTGGATTGTCCTCTCCGGGTTGGGGACAGGCTCCTGCCCCAAGTGGAGGAGTTTAAGTATCTTGGGGTCTTGTTCACGAGTGAGGGGAAAATGGAGCGAGAGATCGACAGACGGATTGGAGCAGCATCTGCAGTGATGCGGACGTTGTACCGGTCTGTTGTGGTGAAGAGGGAGCTTAGTTCTAAGGCAAAGCTGTCGATTTACCAGTCAATCTACGTTCCTACTCTCACCTATGGTCACGAGCTTTGGGTAATGACCGAAAGAACGAGATCGCGGATACAAGCGGCTGAAATGAGCTTTCTCCGTAGGATTGCTGGACTCACCCTCAGAGTTAGGGTGAGGAGCTCAGTCATCCGGGAGAGGCTCAGAGTAGAACCGCTGCTCCTCCACATTGAAAGGAGTCAGTTGAGGTGGTATGGGCATCTGATTAGGATGCCTCCTGGACGCCTCCCACTTGAGGTGTTTCAGGCACGTCCCACTGGGAGGAGACCCCGGGGCAGACCCAGGACTCGGTGGAGAGACTATGTCTCCCAGCTAGTCTGGGAACGCCTTGGTATCCCCTCTGAAGAGCTGGAGCAGGTGGCTGGGGAGAGGGAAGTCTGGGCTTCTCTGCTTGAACTGCTGCCTCCGCGACCCGGACCTCCGGAAAAGCGGTAGAAGATGGATGGATGGATGGATGGATGGAGGAGGAACAGAGGCCAATTCATTCAATTTCGAGGCTTTATGTTTAATTTGAGTTTTACCAATATTTTGCTTTATCACTTTGGGATGCTTATGCATTATATTTTTATTTACTTTGGAGAGAGCAGACAACGATTCTCTGATGGGGAAGTCTGGGGCTAAGCTGAGGGGTGGCGGATGAAGAGGAGCTGCAGAGAGGCGTGTAAGACTGCGACTCTGCTTCCTGGTCCCAACTCTGAGTAGTCAGGGTTTTGGAAATTTGGATAAAAAAGATGCCAGATTGTTAGATAAATGAGAAGCACCATCCAAAGTGGGATGAATGCTGTCTCGTCTCATAAGACTAATAAGAAAACCAATGACACTCATAGCCGTGAATCTTACACCTAAATGTGTCAAACCATCCCCAACAGGAGAAACATTATTGTGAGTCTCCACAGTTCTATAAGGATGCAGGACAGTATTACCAAGCCCTTACATTAGCATGTTGGAAGAAAACACAAACTGATATTTTAGTCTCTGCATCTCCAAACACTTCTATGTTCATCACACCTAGGCTGTATGAAAGTTCGCAAAGCATCCAGGGCACAGTGGCACACAGCATTGCATGCAGATGTATTTGGTCTTCCGTGTGCATGCAGCATCATGGCATCTGTTTGCATTTTTCACCTCGGTGAGTTGGGGCCAGTGATATCCTGTGCCAAACTGCACTTAGCAATGGTCTTATTTTGAAGAGCCTATCCGTGTTCGCTGGCTGGTAAGTCAAGTTATCCACAAAGTGCAGGTATCTCAGGATTTGCTCATATCTGTTTACAGACATGGCATTTGCAATTATTCCAAGACAAAGGCCATCTTCACTAGACCAGTACATTCGTGCCCTAGGCTACTGAATGTACCCCATGATCAGATTGATCCCTAAAAAAATCTGCATTTCTTCTCCTTTCACTGCCAGATTTTCTTTCCCTTTCTGGAGAGCATACAAGTTGGTGTTGTGCACTATATCATCAATGAGATCTGCTGGAAACAGATGTCTGAAGAAATCTATGGGATCTCTTCCCTCCACGTTCAGTTTCCACTCTCCTAGAAAAGGAGGCAAGTCTCCATCAAAGTCATTGTCTTGGACTTTCCAGATATTTTTTTGGGCTTGAGTATGGTCAGGTGCCATGTACCCATCTTCCACAGGTCCCTGATCATGCTGACCATCCTCTGCATCCTGCTCCTCATCATCCTCACTTTCTGCATCCTGACTGTCTGTATCTCCATCATCCTCAGCTCCTATGTCTCTGTTCTTCTCTGGCAGCCACTCATCATCACTGTTGTCACTACACTCATCATCACTGGAGCTGGACGGAATTTCCTGGGCTATTCTGTAGGCTGCCTTATTCTTTGCTGCGTTTGAAGTCTACAAAATAAGATAAAATTATTATAGTAACTCAAACTACAGCTAATCTGCACAAAAATGTATATTTTAAATGAATAGCTTATAAATATAACAATTATACACTGACTTATAACCAAAACAGTCACAAGAAACAGTGAAGCTGTGGGCTATATTAATCATAGATCCCATAACCTACATATGTTTAAGCATGTGAGAGTGTTTAGTGATTACATATGTAAAGCGACTTCACACCTCAGAACAGGACAAAGGGTCTCAACCACCAGTGAAGATCAAAGAGCATCCCAGGCGCTGCGGTGGAGACCGGATGGGTTGCCCTGACCCCCCAGGGCCAGGTGGAGGAGTACGAAGACAAAAGAGGGGATTAAGATAGTGAGGGATGTCAGCTTTTGATATGCATGTCTTTTGTTATGTGCGAGTATAAGTTCGTAGAGCCGAAGGTGTTCGCTCTCTTACTTCTTCTGCTGCTGCACCTAGATGAGACTTGTTAGAGGAGCTGATAATAAACTTTGGTTTATGAATCACATCGCCTCGTTATTTCAAGCTCCTCTACACTGGTGACCCTGACGCGAGAATGGACCGGAGGCGTTCCCCCGCTATCGACTCATCTGTGGCGACCCAGGCAGACGCCGTCGCCCATGCAGACAGGGGAACAGATGGACGACGTTCCCCCATGGCAGAAGTGATAGAGAGGGCTCAACCGAGCACCAGCGCCGCGGAGAGAGCCGAAGCAAGGCACTCTCACCCTGCGGACACATCAGTGACGGTCCACACAAACGCCGTCACCGTCAACCTGCCGGACTTCTGGCAGGAAGACCCCGCCTCGTGGTTTCAGCAAGCTGAAGCCCAGTTTGCACTTGCAGGCATCACGGCTGATGATACAAAGTTCTATCACATCGTCGCCAAACTCGACGCCGCCACTTCGAGATGTGCACGGAGCATAATCCAGCGGCCGCCGGCCCAGGACAAATATAAAGAACTGAAAGTGACCATCGTGGCAAATTACGTCCCCTCAGCCGAGGAGAGAGCCGAGAGGATCCTGGCGGTCTACGGCCACAGAGGAGGCAGACCCAAGGCCCTCATGGAGGACTTGCTGCAACTTAAAGAAGAGGACAATGACAACTTCCTCTTCCATTTCATATTCCTCAGTACGCTGCCGCCACACATGAGAGGGACGCTGGCCAACATGCGATGCAGCACCCAGCAAGACTTCCGCACGCTGGCTCACGAAGCTCAACGGCTCGTCAACGCCTGCAAGGAGCAGACACTCACAGCAGCATCCGCAGACCTCAACGCTGATGTCCGGAGCCACGAGGAGCCACAAATCACCGAGCAGAATCAGCCCGCGGTGACAGCGACACGGCCAGGACGCAACAGACGGAGCGACGTTTGTTATTACCACCACCGCTTCGCCGAGAAGGCTTACAAATGCGTTCCCCCCTGCAAATTCATGATTTCAGGAAAACGCCGAAGCCGAGAGCCGTTAACAGCGGCGGTTCTCGGCGAAAAAAGCAAGCTTTTATATGTGACGGACGGACACACTGGCAAGCGGTTCCTTATCGACACGGGAGCTCAACTAAGTTTTGTCATGCCCTCCCAAGCAGACCGGGCCATGGGCCCCCGGGGCAATGGAGCGGTGGCAGCCAACGGCTCCATCATCGACACTTTTGGCGAAAAGAGCCTGCCCCTCTGCATCCACAGCCGCAACTACAGATGGACATTTGTTGTAGCGGCGGTGAGTTTTAACTTGTTGGGCGCAGATTTTTTGTGTGCACATGGGTTATTAGTTGATCTAGCGAACAGGCGCTTGGTTAATGCACTGTCCTTTGCTTCTATTCCCTGCTCAGCTCGACTTTCTCCACCACCCGTGCAGGCTAGCGTCACCACAGCAGGAGGTAAGTTTGATCAACTCCTCACCCAATTTCCAGCACTCACAATTCCCAAATTCTCAGCCACAGTGGCTAGACACGGGGTCGAACACTTTATTCCCACAACGGGCCCACCCGTATTCGCCAAAGCTCGGCGCTTAGACGCGACCAAGCTCGCCATAGCTCGGGACGAGTTTACCACCCTTGAAAAATTAGGCATTATCAGACGCTCGAAAAGCCCCTGGGCGTCACCACTTCACATGGTCCCGAAATCCGACGGTTCTTGGAGGCCGTGCGGCGATTACCGCAGATTAAACAATGCGACAGCGCATGACCGCTACCCAATTCCTCACATTCAAGACTTTTCACTACATCTGGCGGGTGCGCGCATTTTTTCAAAAATAGACCTGGTCCGCGGTTATCATCAAGTCCCAGTTCAAGCAGAGGACATTCCTAAAACAGCTGTAATAACCCCCTTCGGTCTTTTTGAATTTTTGTGGATGCCTTTCGGCCTCAAAGGCGCTGCTCAAACCTTTCAGCGGATGATGGACGCAGTATTACGCGACCTCCCTTTCGTGTTCGTCTACCTCGACGATATGCTGGTAGCCAGCTCGTCTGAGGAAGAACACGAGCGGCATCTCACTATGGTTTTTCAGAGACTAGAAGAGCACGGGTTAATAATCAATCCAGCCAAATGCAAATTCGGCGTGTCACAAATTGATTTTTTAGGACACAGAGTTTCTCCGAAGGGGGCAGTCCCACTTCCAGACAAAGTTCACGCAGTAAAAAGTTTCCCACGGCCACAAACGGTCAAATCGCTGCAGGAATTTTTGGGCATGGTTAATTTTTAAAACCGCTTCCTCCCCCACGCAGCTCAGCTCATGCAGCCCCTATATGACGCGCTCAGAAAACAAAAAACTTCCAACGCAGTCGAATGGACCCCGGAGCGCGAACGCGCCTTCGTGGAAGTAAAAAGCGCCCTAGCTAATGCCACATTGTTGGTTCACCCCGATCCCTCGGCCCGCATTGCGCTAACCACAGACGCTTCAGACCTGGCCATAGGGGCAGTTGTAGAACAACACGTCGGCGGAATCTGGCAACCTTTGGCATTCTTCAGCAAATCGCTAAACCAAACTGAGCGTAAATACAGCACTTTTGACAGAGAGCTACTAGCGCTCCATTTATCCATCCGCCACTTCCAGTTCTGGTTAGAGGGGCGGCATTTTACGGCTTTTGTAGACCACAAACCGCTCACTTTTGCGATGGTTAAAATTTCAGAACCATGGTCAGGCAGGCAACAAAGACAGCTAGCTGCGATTTCAGAGTTCACCACAGACATTCGACATGTGGCAGGCAAACTTAACGTGGTAGCAGACTGCCTCTCTCGCGCTGTGACATCGCCAGAGCGCGAGGAGACAGATTATACTACCTCAGCCGCGGAACTCTTCGCCAACGCGGACACATACGCAGCACCAATCCACGCAGGGATAGATTATGCAGCCATGGCAGAGGAACAAAGTAGTGACGCGGACGTGCGCACACTCCTGTCTGGACCAACAGGGTTAAGGCTGGAGAAAAGGGGTCTATGCGACGGTGTGCCCCCCCTAATATGCGACATCTCAACCGGCCGACCTCGCCCGTTAGTTCCAGCTGCATGGCGCCGCCGTATTTTCGACTCGATTCACTCCCTCGCGCACCCAGGTGTGCGCGCTTCAGTTAAAATGGTCGCCGAAAAGTTTGTGTGGCCTGGCCTGCGCAAAAACGTAAAAGAATGGGCAAAGACTTGCATTACTTGTCAGCGCGCCAAAGTACACAAACACACAAAAGCCCCTCTGGAGCCTTTTCGAACCCCTGCTAGAAGGTTCGACCACGTTCATGTCGACCTCGTGGGGCCACTACCTTCCTCCCAAGGTTTCACACACCTGTTAACAATGATAAACCGCACCACACGCTGGCCGGAGGCAGTCCCTCTGGCGTCAACCACAGCGGAGGAAGTCGCTCGCGTTTTTTTGACAAACTGGGTGGCACGTTTCGGCGTCCCATCGGACATCACGTCCGATAGGGGGCCTCAATTTGTCTCGGAGCTTTGGTCAGCCATGTCCAGCAGCTTAGGGGCAACAATTCACCGCACCACCGCTTATCACCCTCAGGCTAATGGGTTATGCGAGCGTTTTCACAGATCTTTAAAGGCCGCCCTCAGAGCCTCACTAACGGATACAAATTGGGTAAATAAACTTCCCTGGGTTTTATTGGGGTTGCGTGCTGCGCCCAAAGAGGATCTAGACGCCTCCCCAGCAGAATTAGTTTTTGCACAACCTCTCAGGCTCCCAGGTGAATTTCTACCAGAGAACCCAGAGCCAGGGCATCTTCCAGCCCCGAGGTTTTTAGGCAGCAACGGACCGGACTCTCTCCCCGGACCGGCACATCACTCTTTTCCATGGGTTTTTGTCCCCCAAGCTTTAAAAAACGCTGAATTCGTTTTTGTTAGGCATGAAGCTTTAAAACCAACCTTCCGCCCACCATACGATGGGCCATTCAGAGTGCTGGAACCTGGTGATAAACATTTTGTGCTTGATTTTGGGGACAGAAAAGAAACAGTCAGCATTGACAGACTTAAACCTGCCTTCTTGTTGAGAGACGAGCCTGCACGGTTGGCGAGAGCACCTCGGCGGGGTAGACCCCCCAAGAGAAAAGACTCAGCCCCCCTGCAGGGAACAAATAATCACTCTCCTTCCCAAGCTGCAGATTCCTTACAGGAAGGTCCCACCAGGACGCCCAAGCGGACCCACAGCAGATTCGGGAGAAGATTAAAACCCAGACGGCACAGAGACTGATACAAACTACTCAACAGTTGTTCACTAATTGTGCTGTAACAGTTTAGGACTGACTTGTGATATTACTATGCTGTTATGATTACCACTGAACTCTCTTAGGAGCATGGCTGCTGGAAAGTTTCTTCTGTGTCAAGAGGTGTAGCAGTTAGTATGTCATAATAATTATCTTAAATTGTGAATTTTTCTATTGTCCTTTTCTTAGTCGTTTGGGGGGGGGGCTGTGGGCTATATTAATCATAGATCCCATAACCTACATATGTTTAAGCATGTGAGAGTGTTTAGTGATTACATATGTAAAGCGACTTCACACCTCAGAACAGGACAAAGGGTCTCAACCGCTAGTGAAGGTCAAAGAGCATCCCAGGCGCTGCGGTGGAGACCGGATGGGTTGCCCTGACCCCCCAGGGCCAGGTGGAGGAGTACGAAGACAAAAGAGGGGATTAAGCTAGTGAGGGATGTCAGCTTTTGATATGCATGTCTTTTGTTATGTGCGAGTATAAGTTCGTAGAGCCGAAGGTGTTCGCTCTCTTACTTCTTCTGCTGCTGCACCTAGATGAGACTTGTCAGAGGAGCTGATAATAAACTTTGGTTTATGAATCACATCGCCTCGTTATTTCAAGCTCCTCTACAAAGCAATTATATGACTTGTGTTAAAAAATATACTGGGTGATGCATGATGTCCGCTTCATTGGACACATGGTTAATCGTAATTTTCTACATATTGGAAATAAAAATTTCATATTCCAAACAGATAATATCCTTCCCTAGATGTTACTGTATATCATCATATTTTTTTTTAGCACTGGGGCTCTTCCAGTATAGAAGGATTGACAGGATATGCCAGCAGTGGTCGACAGGTGTAGCTGTTTATCGGCCATCTTGGATTCAGAGGAAATTTACTTGCAGTTACAATGACTGACCACTGAATTGACCTCAATGGACTATGGCAGCAGAGAGCACTCTAGAGGCTGATATGCAGTTCCACCATAGAAACCAAAGCATTAAAGAGAAAGTTACTTTTGAGCAGCTGTCCACTGTAGTGACTGCTATGCACCAGAGGGCTAGATCAGAGTGATGGACCCATGCTTTGTCCTGCATGATTAGTATGTCACAGAAGTCCTCCTGGTTTTCTTGGGACATGGCCAGAAGAGCCTGGAAGCAAGTGACTTGCTCGTGCTTCTGGAAAAATATGAGCAACCAGGGAATTCATCATGCAGACATCTTCTGCATGTCACGATCTGAGCACGGGGGATTTCACTGTGCTCTCTCTCTTTGCCGTTTGGTTTTTCCTTATTGGTATAATTTTGCATTTTGGAATTCCATGCCTGTTATGTTTTCTAGTTTGTTTTCACATATTCGGTATTGTTTCTTTGTATGATTTATTTTCCTGTTTACGTTCAGTGTAGTTTTGTTCTTGTTTGCTTCCGCTTTATTTTTGCCGGTGTCTTCTCTTTTCTTTCTCTCTTAGGAGTTGCAGTTGTCAGAAGCACTTCCAGGTTTTTCCCTGGGGGTGGGCGGTGCTCCTGTCAAACTGTCAGCTCCGTCCCCTCTCCTCATGACTCAACAGCTGATTGTCATTTTCTCCCCAGCCCACTCATGTGATTTGCACCTGTCATCATTTGTTTCATTTGTGTTTAGCCGTATTTAGATAGATAGACAGATGTACTTTATTGATCCCAAACTAGGAAATTGCAGTGTAACAGCAGCATGACAGTAGAGAACCAAACAACAGAAACACACGCATGACAGACAAAGGGATTACCCATGGAAATTAAAACTAACAGGACTATAAAAACTATATACATCATTCGTAGCTTAATACTGTATATGATGACCTGTATAAACACAGAAATTATCCCGTTGCACACTGAAGGACTATCAGGAGCAGAATGAAATGTGAGGTACCAGTTAGACTGTAAGGTGCAGTGTGGCAGCATTGCTATGACCATAATACAACATCATAGTGAGTTATTGTACAGTGAAAAGGCATGCGGCAGGAACAATTTCCTGTACCTGGCTGTTCGACAGCGATGATGTAGTAGTCTACTGGAGAAAGTGCTTCGCTGTCTGTCCAGTGTGTGGTGGAGGGGGTGATCAGGATTGTCCATGATGGATCGCAGTTTATTTAGTGTTCTCCTCTCCACCACTGTCTCAAAGGCCTCCGGTCTGAGACCAATTACAGAGCCAGCCCTCTTGATAATCTTGTCAAGTCTGTTGGAGTCTCTGGCCCTGATACTGCTACCCCAACAGACAGCAGCAAAGAAGATGGTGCTGGCGACAACGGTCTGGTAGAAAAGCTCCAGCATCCTGCTACACACGTTGAAGGATCTCAGCTTCCTCAGGAAGTAGAGTCTGCTCATCCCCTTCTTGTGCACAGCATCAGTGTTGGATCTCCAGTCCAACCCGCTGCTGATCCTGACACCCAGATATTTGTAGTCCTCAACCACTCCCACATCCTCCCCCCTAATCTGCAGTGGCTGAGAAGGAGCCTTCCTCTTCCTGAAGTCAATCACCATCTCTCTGGTCTTGCTGACATTCAACCTCAGGTGATTCTGCTCCGTCCACTCCACAAATCTGTCTACCAGTGCCCTGTACTCCCCCTCCTCTCCTCCTCTTATACACCCCACAACAGCTGAGTCATCAGAGAATTTTTGCAGGTGGCATGACTCTGTGTTGTACTGAAAGTCAGTGGTGTATAAAGTAAAGAGAAAAGGAGAGAGCACAGTCCCCCGTGGAGCTCCCGTATCACTAGCCACCACTCCAGACAAGACACTGCCCAGCCTGACAAACTGTGGCCTGCCTGTCAGGTAGTCAGTAATCCAGGAGATCACAGAGCTGTCAACCCCCATCACCCGCAGCTTCTCACCCAGCAGCAGTGGCTGGATGGTGTTAAAGGCACTGGAGAAGTCAAAAAAAGTGATTCTCACAGTGTCTCCTCCGCCATCCAGGTGCAGATGGGCTCATTGCAGCAGGTAGATGACAGCATCTTCAACTCCTAAATGGGGCTGATATGCAAACTGCAGATGGTCCAGCCATGTCTTCACCTGCAGCCTCAGGTGGGCTAAGACCAGTCTCTCCAGGACCTTCATCACATGAGATGTGAGTGCAACTGGTCGATAGTCATTCAGGTCCGATGGAGATGACTTCTTGGGAACAGAAACCAGGCAGGATGTCTTCCACAGCACCGGTACTCTCTCCAGACTCAGGCTCAGGTTGTACAGGTGTTTCAGTACCGGAGCTAGCTGGCTGGCACAGGTCCTCAGGGTCCTGGCGGAGATGCCATCAGGGCCCACCACCTTCCGCTGGCGGAGTCTCTCCAGCTATTTCTTCACCTGGTCTGTAGTCACCATGAAGTGAGGGAGGGTCCTGGTGCCCCCCGAGGAGGAGGAGGAGGGGGGAGATGGATAGATAGATAGATAGATTAGTTTATTTGACAGGGACAGTGCAATAAACATAGACAATTAATCAATGACAATCAATCTGATGTGTTGCACATAGAGTGTATGGAAAGAGGTTCTGCACAGGAGGGTGGGTGGGGAAGGGTGTGTGGGGGTCTGGTTGTGTTGTTGGGGTTGACAGACTGTGAGTGTTCCTCAGCTCTCTCCTGGCTCCCAGATGGCTGCCTGACTCTCCCCTTGCACTCAGTTATTTGTTTCATTCCCTCCCACACATCTTTAGTGTTATTTTGCCTGAGTTTATTCTCCAGCTTCCTTCTATAATTGCCCTTGCATCTCCTCAGCATCTCTCTCAGCTTGTGCTGCACTCCCCTCAGCTTCTCCTTGTCTCCAACCCTAAAAGCTCTCTTCTTTTTGTATAGAAGTGCTTTCAGGTCACGCGTGACCCATGGTCTGTTGTTGGAGAAGCAGTGTACAGTCTGAGCTAGCATGGTCGTGTCTTCACAGAATCTAATGTATTCTGTGATGCAGTCGGTCATATTGTCTATGTCCACCCCATGTGGTTCTCAGAGTACGCCCCAGTCTGTCGTCTCTAAGCAGTCCTGTAGTGCATCAGCAGCCTCCTGTGTCCACCTCCTCACAGTCCATGTATAAGCAGGTTGCCTTTTCACATGGGGAACGTATTTGGGTGTTAATATGACCATGCAGTGATCTGATTTCCCTATGGGGGGTAGAGCTGTTGCACTATATGCATCTCTGACATTGGCATACAGTAAATCCAGTGTTTTGTTTTCTCTGGTGGGACAGTCAACAAACTGGTGAAAGTCCGGTAATGTTTTTCCCACTTAAGGGTCATTATGTTCATTCCTCCTTGCTGGAGTCTTAAGTTCTCAACCCTCATCCCCTCATGAACCCAGCCCTTCTGGTATGGTAATTGTAAGCTTACTGTGCTTGTCTTTTTGGATTTTGTCTTTGAGCACGGTTTTGGACTTTGTGTTTTGTTTTCCTAATAAATTCACAAACTGCAGTCCTATGCGTGGGTCTGTCTTCTCTGCCCTGAGGGGCAATTCATGACACTGCATGTGCAAATGGTCATGACTGATCTTGACATCTTGGGCTAGTTGGTGAATAGCTATGCAACAATCCTCCAAAATGGTGGCCTACAATTACCAGATGGTGTTTTCATCAATGCTGCACCGTGGATGCCCAGGAATGGGTGTCATTTGCACTGATGTCTGACCATACTTGAACTGTCGATGCCAATGCCTGACTATGTCATATGATGGGGCATCCTCCCCATAAGTCTCTTTCATCTCATCGAACGTCTCCTGTGGTGTGCAGCCTCCCAAGTACAGGAACCCGATGATCACTCTGCATTCACCTGGCTCCACACCTTACTCTACCTTAACACCTGTAAAAGAGAAACTCTTAGCAGTTCAGAACTGCAAATTACTGCGTGACCTATAGCAATATGTATGATTATACATGTGCAATTTCAGCCTCCTACAATAACTGACACTGGATCAGGGGAAATCTTTAGTGAGCAGCCTTTAGCTGGCTAGCTAGATGGATAGCTAGATAGAAAGAAATAGATAGCAGCAATGGACCAAAATGAACATTGCTTTCTTTTAATGAATGCACCTCAGTTTGATTTCAATTTTTTTTAGTCTTTGACTTAATACATACATGCATCCGGAAAATATTCACAGCGCTTCACTTTTTCCACATTTTGTTATGTTACAGCCTTATTCCAAAAGGGATTAAATCATTTTTTCCCTCAAAATTCTACACACAATACCCCATAATGACAATGTGAAAAAAGTTTTTTTGAGATTTTTGCAAATTTATTAAAAATAAAAAACTAAGAAATCACATGTACATAAGTATTCACAGCCTTTGCTCAGTACTTTGTTGATGCACCTTTGACAGCAATTACAGCCTCAAGTTGTTTTTTTTTTAATATGATGCCACAAGCTTGGCACACCTATCTTTGGGCAATTTCACCCATTCCTCTTTGCAGCACCTCTCAAGCTTTATCAGGTTGGATGGGAAGTGTTGGTGCACAGCCATTTTCAGATCTCTCCAGAGATGTCCAATTGGATTCAAGTCTGGGCTCTGGCTGGGCCACTCAAGGACATTTACAGAGTTGTCCTGAAGCCACTCCTTTGATATCTTGGCTGTGTGCTTAGGGTCGTTGTTCTGCTGAAAGATGAACCATCGCCCCAGTCTGAGGTCAAGAGCGCTCTGAAGCAGGTTTTCATCCAGGATGTCTCTGTACATTGCTACATTCATCTGTCTATCCTGACTAGTCTCCCAGTTCCTGCCACTGAAAAACATCCCCACAGCGTGATGCTGCCACCACCATTGGCATGGTTATGAACGGTGCCTGGTTTCCTCCAAATATGATGCCTGGCATTCACACCGAAGAGTTCAATCTTTATCTCATTAGACCAGAGAATTTTTGTTTCTCATGGTCTGAGAGTCCTTCAGGTGCCTTTTGGAAAACTCCAGGCGGGCTGCCATGTGCTTTTTACTAAGGAGTGGCTTCCGTCTGGCCACTCTACCATACAGGCCTGATTTGTGGATTACTGCAGAGACAGTTGTCCTTTTGGAAGATTCTCCTCTCTCCACAGAGGAACACTGGAGCTCTGACAGAGCGACCATCGGATTGTTGGTCACCTCCCTGACTAAGACCCTTCTCCGCCGATTGGCCGGCCAGCTCTAGGAAGAGTCCTGGTGGTTCCGAACTTCTTTCATTTACAGATGATGGAGGCCACTGTGCTCATTGGCACCTTCAAAGCAGCAGAAATTTTTTTGTACCCTTCCCCAGATTTGTGCCTCGAGACAATCCTGTCTCAGAGGTCTACAGACAATTCCTTTGACTTCATGTTTGGTTTGTGCTCTGACATGCACTGTCAACTGTGGGACCTTATACAGACAGGTGTGTGCCTTTCCAAATCATGTCCAATCAACTGAATTTACCACAGATGGACTCCAATTAAGCTGTAGAAACATCTCAAGGACCATCAGTGGAAACAGGAGGCACCTGAGCTCAATTCTGAGCTTCATGGCAAAGGCTGTGAATACTTATGTACATGTAATTTCATGTTTTGTTTTTTTTTTAATTTTTAATAAATGTGTAAAAATCGCAAAAAACTCACATTGCCATTATGGGGTATTGTGTGTAGAATTTTGAGGGAAAAAATGAATTAATCCCTTTTGGAATAAGGCTGTAACATAACAAAATGTGGAAAAAATGAAGCACTGTGCATACTTTCTGGATGCACTGTAGTGTGTATTACATTATAATGCGCCTGTATATTTTGTTTTCCATCATTTCAATCATATTATTACTACTTTTTTCCTATTTCTGTGTGCTTTGGCGGAGATTCAATAAACCTAGTATGAGAATAATAAAGACTTAAGTCTTATTTATAATTGTAATTAATAATAATAATTAAGACTAATAATAAAGACCTATCTTATCTCATCTTACAGCAAATAAGGACTCCCATAACTGGATTCTGTGCTGTTTCTAACTTCAGCTGCACTTATAACTAAACTGCTTTAGTTTGCCATCATCCTCCAGATTATTAGCCTACAAAAAGAATAAAAAGAGCTGATCGACTTTGTGATTTGGAGCCAGGCTGGATGCCTCGTTCAAAGCACAGTGGTATGTCTTCCAGTCTGCCCACCAGGCTTTATTGACCTTTCACAGCTGGCCATGCTACTCCTGCTAATTGTTTGCGACCACATCCTGTTTCTTCGCGTCTTGCAGTCTTCGCAGAGACTCAGCTGCCTTGGCAATGATTTGTTGTTTTCGTACTAAATGTGGCCTCGTCTTGTTGCGTATAGATTGTACACTTAATATATTACAAAGCCAAATCTTCTGAAGGTTATTATATGATTCATATTAATCTCAAGATCATGTCCATTTGCAGTCATCGAGGAGGGATGTACTGATTTAAAAACAGAGGAGGGGAGAGGATAATAAAAAAAAAAGAAAACACCTGAGAATCTTGACATAAAAATCAATCGTACTTTTCTGGCCCCCCTGGAACCCTCTAGTAATTGCCTGATAATTAATAGCTCAGTAGATTCATTAGCAAATAATGACTTTATTTTTTTTTTAAGTGTTAAAACAAGGTTGGTGACGTCAAGCTTCACGTCCCAGAGTCCTCAGACACCTTTCTATGGTAATCCTCTGTCTTAACAGGCGCTGTCTGATCAGCACCACGGTGCGCGTTTGGTGTGCGCCAAGAATAGTCCCGGAGACACGAGCCAAGTTAACAGGCTTACTGAGACAGACTCACTCTTGATCGGATTTTCCGCTCGGAATTTCTTGATTGTGCTGCCTGAACATGGCGCGCCTTTGAGAAAACAGACACATATATATATATATATATATATATATATATTTTTTTTTATCACATACCTGTTGGGATAACACTTTTACGCACAGCACCGGACGCCAGCTGAGGATTTAAGGGCTCAGTGTTCGACTTGCCACTTTCCCCTTGAGCCTCCTTAACGGGATTCGTCATTATGTTTTGTTTTTGGTGCGGATTTCTGTGGTTTTGCGCTCTGGGCTGTGATCCAGCGAGCGGCCAGCCGGATGATGGGAAGCGCTACATCTGCCGGGCCGTGCCGCTGCGCGGGGACGCCGGTTGCCCCGTGACGCTGTTACCCGACCTGAACACCGGCGGGCAGGAAGAGGAGCTCAGGAACACCGTGATGCAGCTGCGGGAGACCATTGTGCAGCAAAAAGAAACTATTTCCAAGCAGCTCGGCACCATTAACGAGCTGACGACCAAGTTGTCCCTGTGCGCCTCAGCCACAGACGACAGGAGCTTTGACAAAGGTGGCTCGTGGGGTAAAGAGAGGCAAAATACAATGGGAGACGTTCCCGGAGATCCAAACGATACCATAGACAATCTTGGAAAAACCATGAAGGGACTCAAGGACCGACTGGAGATCCTAGAGGTGAGTGGAGACCAATCTGGCTAAGGGGCAAGGGTGTTCCAAACTGGCGCATGAAAAAAATACACAATTAAAATAATTAAAACATTAGGGAGGGATTAAATTACTTAACGCCTGTTATACACGACCTTATTTGTGGTGTGTTTTTCCATTTTTAAATACTGCCCTTCACATAACGGTTTCACAATATGCGCACCATTTGTCACTGATATTTTCTGTTTCAAAACTCACATTCAGACTACATTCAATTAACAACAGCAAAATGATCTTCTCAGACTCACTTAAAACCCTTTTCCCCGAAACACACAGAACCTGTAAATCAGTCGCAGCAGTGACTGGAATATGAGACTGATGTCACTGATCACCTCTGTGCACTTCCTCTTCCTGTCCACTCACCTTCGTAGCAACAGCAAATGAGGGCCAACGTGTCGGGGGCCTCATTCCCCAGCGAGCTCCGCGACCTGCTGCAGCAGCGGCTGGGGGAGCTGGAGAAGCAGCTCTTGAAGAAAGTGAGCACCCTGGAGAAGGAGAAGAGCGTGCTGTCCAACGCCACCACTGCCTACAGGCTGAAGACAGAGAGCACCCTGAACGCCCTGGTGGATAGGATCAGTGAGCTGGAGAAAGGTGAAAACGCTTCTGGTGCTGTCACGCTGACAGCGAAAAGTCTAGATGACGATAAGATACTGGATAATGAAGGTCTCAAGGCATGCAGCTCATGGAACAGAAAGACTGTGCAGAATATGGTGCGGTCAAGATGTAAAATAAAAATAAAATTAGCTGCTTATTGTACTTTGAAATGAATATAAGGCAGAAAAAAAAGCACTCAGATTTGTTGTGATCTGTTGCTGAAAGGGCAGATGTGAAATAATGATGACAAACATGTGAACTTGAATTATAAAGGGACTTTTTGGTAATTTTGCCCTTTAAGGTCAGGTGATGCTTTTACCAGTGCAACCTTAAGTTTCACCTCTACCTTACTTCTTCTGTGTACTGATTATGTTCTGTGTTCCTGTTTTATTACAGGGGGCGGCGATTTCAAGTCCCCGGAGCAGTTTAAGGTGTCCTTCCCCCAGCGGACCAACTATTTGTATGGCCGCATCACCAAGAGCTTACCAGAGATGTACGCTTTCACCCTCTGCATGTGGCTCAAGTCCAGCACCAGCCCTGGCATTGGCACACCATTCTCTTATGGAGTACCAGGGCAAGCGAATGAGATTGTGCTCATCGAATGGGGCAATAACCCAATTGAGCTGCTCATCAATGACAAGGTCACTGGAATTTCAGGGTTATTCTTAAAAAAAAAAATAATTCCTTGTCCAAAGTGCATATTTCTAAAATGACAGGTCTTTGATTACAGGTTGCCCAGTTGCCTTTGGAGGTTCGTGATGGTCGGTGGCACCACATCTGCATTGCTTGGACTACAAGAGACGGTCAGTGGGACGCTTACCAAGACGGAGAGAAGCTGGGAGCTGGTGACAACCTCGCAGCCTGGCACCCAATCAAACCCGGAGGAGTCATCATCCTGGGGCAGGAGCAGGTAAAGAAGTACAGTAGAATGTGCTGCCCATTTTCATTCTGGGCATGTCATATAGTGCTGTTTGATCAGAGCCATTGGTGTGTCTGTCCTAAGCTGACACACACTGGGTTTTGGCAGTTGGAATGCAGTCCAAAGGCTTAATGTAACAACAGGCTGAGTAATGCTTGTGAGCAAATGCACATTCATTTCCTAACCCTAACGCTAACCAAGTCATTTAGTGCCTAAACCTAATCAAAAAGTCAAAATGAAGAAAAGGAATCAACAGGCTGGAGGGAAAACAACACTTGACACAAACTCACAGTTCCTGCATACATAATACACTGCTGATTTACACCACTTCCAGCTCCCACTTCCAACCGCCATATGAGAACATTTAGGGTTCTTATAAAATGTGTTAATATAATTACGTTGGCTCTTTAAGCTTTTGTAGTGACGCGGTCTGTTTTCTATGGAGGCTCTTCCAAACCTAACACTTCCCAGATCAATACTAGTGTATGTCAGATTTGCCAATGGCTTTGACTGAGCAACAATGCATGATGTCTCCTGAATGAGAACCGGCAGGAATGTTTGTTGAATGTCTCCATTCATCGCTCAGTTTCTCTTTTGTAACAAACAAAGAGAAAAGTCACTTTCCCTGAAGTTAAAACTTAATTTCTGTGCTGTATAATGTGATTGCATACTAGTGATGTATCGCAAACTGTCCAGCAAATCTTGTGCGCATCATCACAAGCTGAACACTTCAAAGTGTTATGTCAAGTGGTGCGACTAAATAAGCAATTTTAGTTCTGAAGCACCAAGCGAATAGTTGATGGAATGAAGAAATTAAACCAGACTCAAAGCAGCTGAAATTAGATAGCCCCATTAATTCTGACAAGCATTTAATAGAAAAACAGTAAATCTGTCATTTCCCATACTTCCTGAAACTGTAATGGCATCATTACCTTTACAAAGGGAAAAAAAAATTCTTTAAACACCTGTCAGCATGATTATTAAAAATTATGTGCTGGTTTTTATGAAACTTTGTGGTGGATGAAGAGAGAATAACATTAATTTGTGTTCAAATCCTGATGAATTTAGAGATACGACACCAACCTTGGAACCTTTTCTGCCTTAAAGTGTTCAAAGCAACACAGAGCACAGTTACAGTGGTGTGAAAAAGTGCTTGCCCCTTCCAGATTTCTCTCTTTTTTTGTATGTTTGTCACACTTAAATGTTTCAGATCATCAAACAAATTTGAATATTAGACAAAGATAACACAAGTAAACACAAAATTCAGTTTTTAAATGAAGGTGTTTATTATTAATGATAAAAAAAATTCCAAACCTACATGGCCCTGTGTGAAAAAGTGATTCCCCCCCATTAAAACATAAATTAACTGTGGTTTATCACATCTTTGGAAAACTGAGTTCAATTTCTCTAGCCACACCCAGGCCTGATTACTGCCACACCTGTTCTTAATCAAGAAATCACTTAAATAGGACCTGCCTGACAAAGTGAAGTAGACCAAATGGTCCTCTAAAGCTAGACATCATGCTGCTATCCAAAGAAATTCAGGAACAAAAGAGACACAAAGTAATTGAGATCTATCAGTCTGGAAAAGGTTATAAAGCCATTTCTAAAGCTTTGGGACTCAAGTGAACCACAGTGAGAGTCATTATCCACAAATGGTGAAAACATGGAATAGTGGTGAACCTTCCCAAGAGTGGCCGGCCAACCAACATTACCCCAAGAGCACAGCAACGACTCATCCAAAAGGTCACAAAAAACCCCACAACAACATCCAAAGAACTGCAGGCCTCACTTGCCTCAGTTAAGGTCAGTGTTCATGACTCCATCATAAGAAAGAGACTGGGCAAAAATGGCCTGCATGGCAGAGTTCCAAAATAAAAATCACTGCTGACCAAAAAGAACATAAAGGCTCGTTTCAGTTTTGCCAGAAAACATCTTGATGATCCCCAAGACTTTTGGGAAAATACTCTGTGGACTGACGAGACAAAAGTTGAATTTTTTAGAAGGTGTGTGTCCCATGACATCCGGTGTAAAAGTAATACAGCATTTTAGAAAAGAAACATCATACCAACAGTAAAATATAGTGGTGGTAGTGTGATGGTCTGGAGCCGTTTTGCTGCTTCAGGACCTGTAAGACTTGCTATGCTAAATGGAACCATGAATTCTGCTGTCTACCAAAAAATCCTGAAGGAGAATGTCCGGCCATCTGTTCGTGACCTCAAGCTGAAGCGCACTTGGGCTCTGCAGCAGGACAATGATCCAAAACACACCAGCAAGTCCACCACTGAATTTCTTAAGAAAAACAAAATGAAGACTCTGGAGTGGCCTAGCCAAAGTCCTGACCTGAATCCAATTGAGATGCTGTGGCATGACCTTAAAAACGCGGTTCATGCTCGAAAACCCTCCAGTGTGGCTGAATTACAACAATTCTGCAAAGATGAATGGGCCAGAATTCCTCCACAGCACTGTAAAAAACTCATTTGCCAGTTATCGCAAGCACTTTATTGCAGTTGTTGCTGCTAAGGGTGGCCCAACCAGTTATTAGGTTTAGAGGGCAATCAGTTTTTCACACAGGGCCATGTAAGTTTGGATTTTCCCCCCCTTAATAATAAACACCTTCATTTAAAAACTGCATTTTATGTTTACTTGTGTTATCTTTGTCTAATATTTAAATTTGTTTGATGATCTGAAGAATTTAAGTGTGACAAACATACAAAAAATGAGAAATCGGGAAGGGGCATACACTTTTTCACATCACTGTATGTTATGTTATGTTATGTTGTATGGTATGTTTGCTGGTCATTTGTCTGCCACTTTGCTAAAAGGGTATTGGTGAGGAGAAAGATATTAATATCAACATGAACTATAACTTTAAATGTCTGGTTTTGTCAATTATTTTTATTTAGGACTCAATAACACTCCTGTTATTTGTAGCTAGTTTTTAGTTGTAGTTTACTACTAAGGTGCCTTCACACCAAATGTGAACGGGCAGCGTGAATACATACAAAGTCAATGGAAAGAGGTGAGCACACACAAAATCATGCATTCACATCCAAGGGTTAGTGCCGGATGTTGATACTTTTACTGCCGTCACCGGAAAAAAAGTATCAACATTGGAGAGTAAACTAGTTTGAAAATAAGACACTCACCTGGAGACAGAAAGACCGGGAGCTCTTCAGCTGAATCGGGATGTCGGAGTTGTTTACCCACGGATTCCTGCCACGGACGTGCTAACAAGGCTAGCAAGCTAGCAACGTAAACACCCATCTGGTGAAGTTTTGGAGGTAGGGACAACTTTTTCAGGTGAGCCCCCTGTCAGATAATGTAAGCATAAGCATGGTGTTATTTTGGGGATTTCCACAGCAGGTTGAACGCAACTGCAGAAATTATAAAGGCAACTTCACCTGTCTGCATCTCACTCAGACGGTGAATCATGTCGTGTGTTTACATTGAGTTATAATGTATTCGTGCTGCGTGAAAAATTTGCCCGTTCGCGTTTGGTATGAAGGCACCTTGTGTAAATAAGAGAAACCAATAATGTTGCATAAAACCAAAGTACAAAGCAAAACCAATGGAAAATACACTGCTCACAACAAGTTAGGGATATTTGGCTTTTGGGTGAAATTTATGAAAAATGTAAAAAGTTCACGCTACAGTGATATTATATCATGAAAGTAGGGCTTTTAAGTAGAAGCATGCAATGGTGATTTCCTCATCTCAAACAATTTATTGAAACAAAAGCCAACAACATTGGTGGGTATACCACAACAAAAAATGTCAGTGTCTCAGTTACTTGTCATGTGGCCTTGAGCATCAATTGCAGCTTGACAATGACGTCTCATGCTGTTCACAAGTCGACTTATTGTCTGCTGAGGCATGGCATTCCACTCTTCTTGAAGGGTGGCCCTCAGGTCATTGAGGTTGTGGGGTGCAGGGTTACGAGCCTCTACACGGCAACTCAGTTGATCCCATAGGTTTTCTATGGGATTCAGGTCTGGAGAAAGTGCAGGCCACTCCATTTGAGGTACACCAGCCTCCAGCAGCTGTTCCCTAATGATGCAACCTCGATGAGCTGGAGCTTTGCCGTCCATGAAGGTGAAATTAGGCCTGTGTTGTTCATGCAGGAGCACAATGACTGGATTAAAAATGTTATTCAGGGAGTATCAGCTTGTCACTGTACCATTCACAAGGTGCAGGGCAGTTCTGTATTGACTAGACACACCTGCCCAGACTGTCACACCACCACCACCACCAAAGGCTCATCTGGTGTCAACAGTGGCTGATGCATAGCGCTCTCCTTGGCATCTCCAACATTGTTGGTGGCCATCATTTCTACTCAACATGAATCGACTTTCATCAGAAAACAGCACTGAGGCTCACTGGTAGAATAGAATTCCTTTATTGTCATTATACAATGAAGCATAACGAAATCTGGATGCATCTCTCCATGATAATTTAAGAAAGAAGGATAAAAAGACAGGAATAAATAGCATTAAAAGGGATAAAACAAAAACTAACTTTACATAGTGCAACCTGTGCAAATATGCAACATACGACAACGGGAGGATCTTAAAGACTATTTAAAATATGAATTGCACTTGGAATAGAGCTGTCTCTCGATCTTGTTATATGAGCCCAGAATGCTCTAAAGCATCTACCAGAGGGCAACAGTTCAAAATATCTATGGAATGGATGTGTGGAATCTTTACAGATAGACCTCGCTTTCCTGAGACAGCAAGTGTGGTAAATGTCCTCCAGTTCTGGGAGCTGCAATCCAATGATTCTCTCTGCTCTTCCCACCACACGCTGAAGTGCTCTCTGCTCAGCCGCAGTACAACTGTGAAACCATATGCAGATGCAGTATGTAAGGATACTCTCTGTGGTGTAGTGGTAGTAGGAAAGCAGGACACACTGAGAGAGGCCAGATTTTTTCAACAATCTAAAAAAATGAGATGCTGTTGGGCCTTCTTCAGCAGAGCATTGGTGTTGGATGCCCACAAGAGATTTTCCGAGATGTGGGTTACCAAGAACTTGAAGGACGAAACTTGTTTCACACAATCACCGTTAATAAAGATGGGAGGATGATCCTTGTCCCCAGAGCTCCAGAAATCAATAATTAGTTCTTTGGTTTTTCCAGAGTTAAGGGACAAGTTATTTACAGAGCTCCATCTCACCAAATTCTGCACCTCCGCTCTATAGACTGACTCATCACCATGAGAAATCAGACCAATCACAGTCGTGCTATCTACAAATTTTATTACGGTGTTTAAGTTATATGCAGGGACACAATCATTGGTGAGCAGTGAGTACAGAATTGGTGAGCGTACACAGCCTAGTGGGGTGCCAATGTTCGGGGTGATGGAAGCTGAAGTGTAGTCCCTTGCCCTATGTAAATGCTCCCTGACCCATGCAAGACAACACGCCTGTGCCTGGTGGTGTTGTCAGGCAACCTTGCAGGTCGTCTAGCACGCAGATCACGCTCATGTAAATGGTTTTGAATGGTCTGATGTGACACTTGGGTGCGTCTCACCTCCCTTAAATGTGCCTGGAATTGAGTGGCATTCATCATCCGGTTCTGCAGAGCACTGTTCACAATGAAGCGGTCATCAACGTGGGATGTAGCCAAAGGACGTCCACTTCTGTGCCTTTCTGACTCTTCCAGTATCTGTGTTGTAACCTGCTGATGACACTCTGTGACACTCTAAGCTCAGTGGCCACTTCCCTCTGAGAACATCCTGTTTGAAGCATTGCAATGGTGAGGTAGTGTTGATCAATTGTTAGGTGTCATCTTGGTCTCATGATGTCAAAATGTGAACAGCATGATGAAGAAGACTGTTTAAATACCAATTCTAAGTGAACCAGAAAATTCCTAACTTTTTGTGAGTAGTGTATAATTGAACAAAAAAAAACATACTGTAATTTTGTGTAGACAGAAATAGCATTGGGTGCATTATGAAATAAAAATATAAATAGTCTAGATATAGTCTCAAAGCGTGCTCTGGGTCTGCCTGGGGTCTCCTCCCAGTGGGCCCAAAACACTTCAAGTGGGAGGCATCCAGAAGACATCCTGATCAGATGCCCAAACCACCTCAACTGGCATATACAGTGGTGTGAAAAAGTGTTTGCCCCCTTCCTGATTTCTCATTATTTTGTATGTTTGTCAAACTTAAAATGTTTCAGATCATCAAACAAATTTAAATATTAGACAAAGATAACACAAGTAAACACAAAATGCAGGTGTTTCTTATTAAGGGTAAAAAAAAATCCAAACCTACATGGCCCTGTGTGAAAAAGTGATTGCCCCCTAAACCTAATAACTGGTTGGGCCACCCTTAGCAGCAACAACTGTAATCAAGCATTTGCGATACCTGGCAATGAGTCTTTTACAGCGCTGTGGAGGAATTTTGGCCCACTCATCTTTGCAGAATTGTTGTAATTCAGCCACTATGGAGGGTTTTAGAGCATGAACCGCCTTTTTAAGGTTATGCCACAGTATCTCAATCGGATTCAGGTCAAGACTTTGACTAGGCCACTCCAAAGTCTTCATTTTGTTTTTCTTAATCCATTCAGAGGTGGACTTGCTGGTGTGTTTTGGATCATTGTCCTGCTGCAGAACCCAAGTGCGCTACAGCTTGAGGTCACAAACAGATGGCCGGATAGTTTCCTTCAGGATTTTTTGGTAGACAGCAGAATTCATTGTTCCATTTACTACAGCAAGTCTTCCAGGTCCTGAAGCAGCCAAACAGCCCCAGACCATCACACTACCACTACCATACTTTACTGTTGGTATGATGTTCCTTTTCTGAAACGCTATATTACTTTTACACCAGATGTAATGGGACACACACCTTCCAAAAAGTTCAACTTTTGTCTTGTCAGTCCACAGAGTATTTTCCCAAAAGTCTTGGGGATCATCAAGATGTTTCCTGGCAAAACTGAGACGAGCCTTTATGTTCTTTTTGGTCAGCAGTGGTTTTTATTTTGGAACTCTGCCATGCAGGCCATTTTTGCCCAGTGTCTTTCTTATGGTGGAGTCATGAACACTGACCTTAACTGAGGCAAGTGAGGTTTGCAGTTCTTTGGCTGTTGTTGTGAGGTCTTTTGTGACCTCTTGGATGAGTCATTGCTGCTCTCTTGGGGTAATTTTGGTTGGCCGGCCACTCCTGAGAAGGTTCACCACTGTATCTATTTGTGGATAATTGCTCTCACTGTGGTTTGCTTGAGTCCCAAAGCTTTAGAAAGGGCTTTATAAC
Source organism: Pholidichthys leucotaenia (assembly GCA_020510985.1). NCBI lineage: Eukaryota > Metazoa > Chordata > Actinopteri > Cichliformes > Pholidichthyidae > Pholidichthys > Pholidichthys leucotaenia. The sequence continues at coordinate 437,431,724 of CM035836.1, read as the reverse complement.
CTTTTCCAGACTGATAGATCTAAATTATTTTGTTTCTCATTTGTTCCTGAATTTCTTTGGATCGCAGCATGATGTCTAGCTTTTGAGGATCTTCTGGTCTACTTCACTTTGTCAGGCAGGTCCTATTGAAGTGATTTCTTAATTGAGAACAGGTGTGGCAGTAATCAGGCCTGGGTGTGGCTAGAGAAATTGAACTCAGTTTTCCAAAGATGTGATAAGCCACAGTTAATATATGTTTTAACAGGAAGGAGGCAATCACTTTTTCACACAGGGCCATGTAGGTTTGGATTTTTTTACCCTTAATAATAAGTGTGACAAACATACAAAAAAATGAGAAATCAGGAAGGGGGCAAACACTTTTTCACACTACCATACATATCAAAGGTTGCACTAGACTTTTTCGTTATTTGTAATTTTGACAGACAGGGTTGTAAAAAATCTGTCATGATTTATTATTATTACCTGTCATTTTAATTGAACTTTAAGATTCAAGATTCAAATGTTTTATTTGTCAGTACTTCTATATATACAGGACATACAGGAGAATCAAAATGCAGTTTCTCCCTCTCTTAGTAGTGTGCGTACTGCATAAGAAGAAAGAATAAGGATAAAAACAGCAACAGCAGTCTATGTGCAATAATGCCACCTGTAGTGCAAATAAGATAAAAACACAGCAGTCCTATGTAAAGTAACACCGTAATACCCGTAGTGCAAGTTCAGTGTGGTAAAGGAGGCGCCAAGAGTGACAGTTTGGAATGCGCATGAGGTCCTTAATTAGATTAACCTCAGTGTAATCTGTCAAAATAATAGCTTTCACATTTTTCTGTCACTGCTGAAAAAAATCTATCAACAAAGGCCAATTTTTAGGTAACACAACCTCTGATGTTACTTTAATCGTAAGAAGATACGCTTATGGAAAACAAACATGGCTTGTTACCCTGAACTTACTCCATACTTAAACCATTTTACTCCAGTTTTTATACAGAGTAATTTCATAGTGATACACAGGCTGCATTATAAAACCTTTTGTGTTTAACACAAACTCGCTCAATTTCTACAGGGAAAATATGAATGACTTGACCTTGATGTCCCTAATGATTGTTATATGAACTGAGAGGAGAACAAAGCAATAAGATTCAGCTGCCCAGGGGTGTGGTAGGTTGATCTGTCTTTCTGGTGGTGTCACAGTAGACAGATTGCCAGTCTGTCACAGGGCCCGCACTCTCACATGTGCACCAGCAGATTTTGAATTACTAATTAACCTCACATACCTTCTTGACAAAAGAAAGTTCAAAAGTTTAATGACGAGCTCATCGTTATTCCCCCAGATCACCGCCCCAGTCTTGAAGAGATAATTGCCTGTGATAATGTTGTTGATGATGATGCTGTGCTCATTTACATGCTGCTGTTTATGGCCCCTACAGGACGTGGTAGGCGGGCGCTTTGATGCTGGACAGGCTTTCGTGGGCGAGCTGAGTCAGGTGAACATTTGGGACCGTGTTTTGAAGCCATTCGAGATCCAGTCAATGGCTAACTGCAGTTCTTACATAGCCGGTAATGTGATTTCCTGGCTTGCAAGCAACGTGGAAGTTTTCGGAAGGGGAGCATTCAAACGGCCTTTGGAGATGTGTCAGGAGCGGCTGCTCAATGCTTAAACCCTCTCTGTCTGCCTCTCATTTTGATTAGCTGGTGTTTTAGCTGGTGTTTCCAACCATTCAGCATTTTAGAGAAGTGTCTGTTCTTACTGTACAGCAGTTCACAGGATTTACAACAGTGCTGCACTGTAAACCCAAATAACTTCACTTGGGACTTGATTTCCACAATTAATAAATTTAAAAGGTCAAATGGTTACTACAATTAAAAATATTAGCTTGCATGCTAGAACTCAAAATCAAATTCTCATTTAGTCAACTCAGATATTTTCAGTTAATATGACCAGTTTTCATTCATTGTCTTTGCTCTCTTCCATAGAATTACAAAATACAGTATAAAGATAATACACTATTTATCCATCCATCTTCAACCGTTTAATCCTTTGGGGTCGCGGGGGGCCTGGAGCCTATTCCAGCATCTTTGGGTGAGAGGCAGGGTACACTCTGGACAGATCGCCTCTATCACAGGGCCAGCACAGAGAGACAGACAACCATTCACTCTCACATTCATACCTAAGGACAAATTAGAATCCCCAATTTGATGCCAATTAACCTAACCTGCATGTCTTGGCCTGTGGGAGGAAACCGGAGAACCTGGAGAAAACCCACGCAGACACGGGGAGAACATTCAAACTCCACACAGAATGGTCACCAATGGTCAATGGTGGGATCGAACCCGTGACCTTCTTACTGTGCTGCCACAGTGCTAACCACTGCACCACCCAGCTGCCCAATACACTATTTATTGCTCTTTAAAAGAAAACCCATTGTGTTTTCATGTCAGTAGGCGCCATTTACTGGAGACACGATTCTCCAGACAATATCTAATAATCCTTACAACAGTTTTGCCACTGTTGTTCTAGCTTTTCATAATTTTCCACACTGGCCTTCTAGGTGCCTCATAAACAGTCATCACAGTAACTAGTCACATTCACTCAATCAACTTTATACTTTACTGAGCAGTTTTATTGTTGGATATTGTTTACTCTTTGTTGAGTACATTTATGAAGACACAAACAGGACTTTTACATGTATCTCGTCAGGATTCGTACAAGCTTGTCAAACCACCAACAGTCTTCAAGGTGACCAACAGTTTTTCTTTTCGCCAAAAAATTTTGAACATGTTCAAAATTGTAAGCGCAATACAGCTTGCCTCTGTGGGCAGACGGTGGCTGAAGGGTCACCTGGCATTAGCTCAACTGTCGAGCCAGCCAGATTTAATCACTAGTTTCTATCAGGTCTAGCCACCCCCCACTGGAATCCTTGTTCATCTAACAACACTTGACCATATACTTTGTTCTTTGATGTTATTTTAGCTTAGTTAAAAGTTTTTTTAGTTTTTTTCCTCTAAGATCCAGGGCGCTGAAGCTTGCAGCGTGAATGTTTCTGTGTTTATTGCTCTCCAGGGACCACTCATATCCTATGGACAAATGAACCTACACACCCATGTCGACCAGTGATGCATTATTTCATTCATTCTTTAAGACAAATTTAGGTTAGTTTTCTCAGACTCGATCTGAGCTAGGAACTAGCCAGCTAAGATTAGCAATAGTGATGTAAGGGGAGGGCGGAGTTAAATGTGGTCTTAGGGATTTAAAGAGGCATGCACTGAAATGAGCCATTCCGAGAAAGGCTTCAAAAGATAATTCACAATTTTGCTGTAACAGTTAAATAATTAAAGAAAATTTGACCAAAACATGTCACAAACATTTCATTAAGACCTGTGTAAGTGGTTAAAATGTGGAAAAAGTGCAGTCAGTGACCCCTTTAAATCTACTTTAGTCCAGTGCAGATGGACACATGTACTGCTACTACTACTAATACAATGAGAAACAGACAGACTTTGCCAATGACATGTGAGCTGCTTTTGCGTGCTGTGTGGGCGTGAGCAGATTAAAGGTCTGGCTAATGTTACGTCTCTTCCTCAAACAGGGAAGCAGATTTAGCTCTAACATCAGTGTCATCATAACTTGGCCAGTCAATTTAAGGAGAAAAATAACAGAAGTAATCTATTATGTTGTCTACTATGTTAAAAACTAATGTAGTATAATTGACCTGATCTCCAAATTCTATTCTATAAGAAGTACTGATGGTATAGTTTTACTGCATTCATAGGAAACCTCATGGCAAAGCATCACCTTTTCCATGCATGTTTGTGATACTGTGATTTCTCTGTGGCCTTTTCCATTTAAATAAACCTGTTTAAATGGTGATCCATGTTTAAAATATATCCATAGCTTCAGTGTATTCAGTGTTTCAGCACATGAGACTCATCAAAACCTTCACAGATACACATTACATGTACTCGGTCCCTGAAAATGTGGTTTTCTACATGCTGTTTGTTTTTAGCAAATGTATGTTGTTCACCTAATCCTGTGGCCTTTTTATGTTTGCTTTCTTAAATGCTCAAGTGCCATTCAGTAATTTGGAAGTGTTGAAAATTATTTGCTCTGCTAATAAAGTGTTGGGAAAATAAAGAAAACTACCACTTCATCATTTGTTTTCTGCCAGCTTCATGTTTATCAGCGTTTGTTAATCTCTAACAGAGTTTATCCAGATACATGGCAGCATTTCAACGGTTTAAAATTATCTCGGTTCTTGAAAAGGTACCATGTCACACAGGTATGGTGGCACAGGAGTGACAGGAGCAGTTATTTACACAGGCAAAGTACGATCCTTAGACTCAGATGACCTGGTAAAGCACCAGCAGGTGTCCTGGATGGCACTGGTAAATCAAAACAGATGAGAGAGGCTGAATGTTCAGAGGCGACGTCACAGTTATTCCCACTTAGACAAAGCAACTCCAGTCAATCAACTATATATGTGTAGTTATATGCACACTATATTGCCAAAAAGATTAGGATTCCCCTCCAAATAACTGGGCACCCATGGACAAAGCAAGGTCCATAAAGACAAGGACAAGTGAGTTTGGTGTAGACTAGAGGAACTTGACAGGCCTGCACAGAGCCCTGACCTCAACCCAACAGAACATCTTTGGGACGAATTAGAGTGGAGACTATGAGCCAGGCCTTCTTGTTACTGTATGTTACTGGTAGTCTATATGCATCATGGGTTATTCAAGATGGTCACACATTTGGGCCAAAGATGATCTTTTTAACCAAACTGCAGCTCAAACACATCAGCTCTGCATTGAATGCCCCATATGCCCTCCAGTTTTATATCATCTAAGTGTCACATTTTGATTTCAACACTAATAGCGACAGGCATATTTTCAGATGCCCCATCCCAATATTCACTTCAAAACGTCATTGTTTTTTTTCCCTTTAAATTTTTGAACAGCTGCAGATTCAAAACACAACAGCGTTTTAGCTCAAGGTCAATCCTCTCATCCTGCTCAGCATCTGTAGTTTCCTACAGAGTCTATGACAACTAGTATTCATCAAGAGACTCACAATTAATAATGTGACTCCTCTGGCAGAGGACAAGCTGTCATTTTGCTATGAAGGTGCTGAAATGCAAAAGTAAGCTACTTGATTTAAGTGCAAATAATTAAAAAGCTCTATGATGAATTTTCCTTTTATTTTTGCTTTTCTTTGTTCCTTCCTGCTCTATAGATTAATTTGATTCCTTTTTCTTTCACAAATGATCCTACTTCATCTCACTATTAATGGAATCTGACTTTGGTGCCACTGCCAGGGACAGACTAAGGCTGCAGCGCGTCGTGCGCACTGCTGAGAAGGTGATCGGCTGCAAGCTCCCATCTCTCCAGGATCTGTACATCTCCAGGACCCGGAGGCGTGCTGGCCGGATCATAGCCGATCCCTCACACCCTGGTCACGTACTGTTTGCCCCCCTCCCCTCTGGTAGAAGACTTCGGTCCATCCAGACTAAAACCTCCCGTCACATGAACAGCTTCTTCCCCTCTGCCATTAGACTGCTGAACACTAAGTGACTTATTGACTCTCGTGCACCATGTACAGCAGCTCAACCAGACTCATGTCAATCATCACTGTTTTCTTTCTGCATTACCGACTGCACTATATAGTTCTCCACAGTATCTGCTGCTGGCTAATATATATTTTAACTGTTGACCAGTATCACTTAATCTTATCCTACACTTTATTACATGTATAGTTTATTTCTCTTATCTTATCATGTTTAATGTTGCAGCATTGTACCGAGACAAATTCCTAGTTTGTGTACTACATGAACAATGGCAATAAACCTGATTCTGATTCTGATTCTGATTCTGATTCTGGTGTAGAGACCTAGTTAAGTTTTCATTTCAAAAAAGCCTATCCCAGGATCTTTGGACTACAGGCACCATACACCCTGGACAGGTCACCAGTCCATAACAGGGTCAACACAGAGACAGACAACAATCCATTCTCACATTCATACCCAAGAACAATTTATCCCCAGTTAATGCCAGTTAACCTAACTGTCATGACTGAATACCCAAAAGGCTCAAACACAGAGCTAACCACACCAGATGAACACTCACACACAGAAGAGAAGTTTGACACAATTTAATGAAAACAAAACACAAATACGCTAACATAATGAACATACAAAAAACCTGCACAAGTAAACAACAACGCAAAATAGCGCCAACTTAAGTTCACCAAAACTTCAGTTACATGCTGGAGCCGCACACAGCCTGAAACAGAGAAAGAAGAGGAAATGATTAATAACAGAAGTAACTGAGAAGGAGGAATGTGAGGGAGAAGAGGATAGGCTTACTACACAAGCAGAGGGCCCAGCAGTGAACTCCAGTGTGGAATTAGATGGGGAGAAACCAGTGGATGCAGGGAGATGGTAGGATGGAGAGATGGAAGGGTAGACCTGGGTGGTATTGGTACAAAATGCCAAACAACATTAACTTAGGTTGTCTTAGGCAGCAATACCCAATGATCCAGCAGAGAAGCATTCACACACTGGCTCTTTTATACACTGGTAAACCAGGAAGCAGCAGGTATGTCCAATCACACAGGTGCGCTGATGAGCTCCATAGCTGGGAAAGAGACAGAAACAAGAGGGGAGGGGGTGCACACTCACCTGATCATCACAGCCCTCCCCCCCCCAAGGGGCACCGCCTGGCATCCCTCCAGGCTTCTGAGGGTGTGCCCAGTGGAAGCCCAAACCATGTCCTTATCGTGGGAAGTAGGGCTCAGGGATCTACGACCTCTCGCCCGGTCCATAACCTTTCCAGTGGACAGGTATTGAAGGCCCCAGCCCAGACAACGGACGTCCAAAATCCTCTGGACGGTGTAGGTGGTGTTGCTGTCGAGGACCCGGGGAGGAGGAGGGGGGTCCAGGGAGGACAGAGAGGGCTGGCGGAGAGGGGTTTAATCAGTGACACGTGGAAGGTAGGGTTGATGCGGAGAGTTGGCGGTAGCTTGAGCCGAACGGTGACATCATTGATGATGTGCTAGATGGGGTATGGACCCAGAAAGCGTGGTGACATCTTCCATGATTCCGTCTTTAATGGCACCTGTTCGGCAGACAACCAGACCTTCTGACCCACAGTGTAGTTGGGCGCCGGCGCACGTCTGCGGTTGGCGTAGAAGCGGTTCCACTTGGATGAATGGAGAAGAGCAGCCTGAGTGGACCTCCACAGCCGGCGACAGCAATACACGTGAGCCTCCATGGATGGCACGGCCATTACAAGACCCTGGATGTCAGACTAAGACTAAGACTAAGACTGCAGCGCGTTGTGCGCGCTGCTGAGAAGGTGATCGGCTGCAAGCTCCCATCCTTCCAGGACCTGTACATCTCCAGGACCCGGAGGCGTGCAGGTCGGATCATAGCCAACCCTTCACACCCTGGACACGCACTGTTTGCCCCCCTCCCCTCAGGCAGAAGACTTCGGTCCATTCAGACTAAAACCTCCCACTACATGAACAGCTTCTTCCCCTCTGCCATCAGACTGCTGAACACTAAGTGACTTATTAGACTCTCGTGCACTACGTATAGCAGCTCTACCGGACTCATGACAATTATCACTGTTTTCTTTTTGCACTACCGACTGCACTATGTGGAACTCCACAATATCTGCTGCTTGTTAATATATTTAAAAATCGCATAGATTAGTATTACTTATTCATATTCTACCTTTTATTGCATGCATAGTTTTGTATTTTTATCTCTAGTGCTACTCCATGTTTAATGTTGCAGCACTGCACCGAGACAAATTCCTAGTTTGTGTACTACATGAACAATGGCAATAAATCTAATTCTGATTCTGATTCTGATTCTGGATGGTAAGTAATGGAAAGGTTAAATCTGAGGAAAAACAGAGCCCACTGTGCTTGACAAGAATTTAACCATCTGGCAGATCTGAGATATTTAAATTTTTGTGATCTGTCCAGATTATGACCAGTTGATTAGTTCCTTCTAGCCAGTGCCTCCATTCCTCCAACGCCAACTTAATGGCCAACAGCTCACGGTCCTACGTTGTAATTCCTCTCGGCTTGAGTTAACCGCTGAGAGAAATACGTGCATGGATGAAATTTCTGATTGGAGCCGGAATGCTGGGAAAGGACAGCGCTCACCCCCAAATGAGAAGCATCAACCTCGACCACGAACTGGGATTGAGGGTTGACGTGAGCCAGAATGGGAGTGTCAGTGAAGAGGGCCTTAAGTGTGGTGAGAGCTTGTTCCACAGCTTCTGACCATTTAAATTGGATTTTGGTGGAAGTGAGCTGTGTCAATGGCAGGGCTACTTTACTCCAATTACGGATAAATTGGCAGTAGAAGTTGGCAAAGCCCAAGAAGCGCTGGAGCTGCTTCCTGGACTGGGGGGTAGGCCAGTCTACTACCGCCTTCACTTTAGCCGGGCCGGCCTTTAATGTGCCTTCGGCCACAATGAATCCCAAAAATGAAGTGGAGCTGGTATTGAGCTCACACTTCTCAGCTTTCATGAAGAGTTGGCTCTCCAGCAGCCACTGCAGGACAGCTCAGACGAGGACTGTGTGCTCCTCCAGTGTGCGAGAAAAAATAAGAATGTCATCTAAATAAACAAAAAACAAAATGGTTCACCATGTCCTGAAGGACATCATTTATTAACCGCTGGAAGATGGCGGGGGCGTTGGTCAGCCCAAAGGGCATGACCAGGTACTCAAACTGCCCCAGATGTGTTTTAAAGGCCGTCTTCCACTTGTCTCCCTTGCAGATGCGAACTAGATGGTATGTGTTACAGTGATCGAGTTTGGTGAACACACACAACACTGGAGTAGCTCGAAGGCCGAATTAATAAGCGGCAACGGATACTTATCTTTGATAGTGATTGCATTAAGCTCGTGATAATCAATACACGGCCGCAGTGACCTGTCCTTTTTCCCCACAAAAAGAATCCAGCGCCGAGAGGAGTGGAAGACGGACGAATAAGGCCAGCGCTAAGGGAGTCTCTTATGTAGCTCTCCATCGCCTTCCTCTCCGACCCAAATAAACTGTAGAGCCGACTAGATGGCAGCTGCGCGCCTGAAAAGAGGTCAATAGCACAGTCGTAGGACCGATGAGGTGGTAACAAGAGGGCCCTAGACTTACTAAAGACCTCCCCCAAGTCATGATAGACCTCAGGCACGAGGCTGAGATCCGTCGGCTCAGCCGGAGGGGAGGAGATAGGGAAAGTGGGCGAGCATGCAGCTGAGTGGAGACACGATGAAAGACAAAAGGGACTCCAGGAAGAAATGGAGCCCTGGTCCCTGTTAATGATGGGGTTGTGTTTGCAAAGCCACGGATACCCCCAAATCACTGGTGTGGACGAATTAGGGAGGAAAAAAAACTGAATAGTTTTACGGTGGTTACCGGACAAAATGACGGAAATGGGCTCAGTTTGAAGGGTAACCGCTGCGAGTCTGCAGCCGGAAAGGGCTGAAACATTTAACGGTGTTGGGAGGTTCCTGGCAGTAATCTTACATTTTTGAACCAGGCCCTGTAGAATGAAGTTTTGCTCAGCTCCGGAATCAGTAAGAGCTGAGATTTTACACTTGGCCCCCAGTCACTGAATGAGGGCCGGGAGTGTAAAACTGTTGGGAGGATCTGGAGAAGATCCACCCGCCAGACCCCCCACGGCTACTGACGGGCTGGATCTTTTGGCCAAATGGGGCATTTTGACAGTGCGTGATTAGTGGCCCCGCAATACATACAAGCCCCTGCCTTCTCCCGGTGGCCGCGTTCCTCTGGAATCAGATGAGTCCAACCGAGGACCATCAGTTCCGGCGGTGATGCTGACCGGGCAGCATGGGAGGATGGAGGAACCGGACGCGAAGCGGACGAGGAAACAGCACCCCTCTGCTCCCTCGTGCGTTCACAGTACCAATTATCCAGGGCCACTGCCTGTGTAATTAATTCATCCAAAGAGAAGGGGTTAGCGCAGATAGCCAATTCGTTGTGGAGGTTGGCATTAAGACTCTAGAGGAAGGCACTGCGTAGAGCAACGTCATTCCATCCGGAGTCTGCCACGGCGACCCAGAACTCGACTGAGAAGTCGGCGACCAACCGACTTCCCTGCCGGAGCCCCATTAACTGGCTAGCGATATTACCCTCATTCTCCATATGATTGAATGCCCGTGTGAATTCCTGCACAAACCGGTCATATGTGTACAGGGGCCCCTCCGGGCTACTCAAGATGGACTGTGCCCACTTAAGCGCCCGGCCCCAGAGTAACAGAGTCATGAACTGAATTTTTGCAGAATCATCCCTATACTCCCCTGCCACCTGCTGGAAATAAAGTCAACAGTGGAGCAGAAACCCTTTGCATCCCCCAACTCCCCCTCATAGGGGGCAGGAGAAGGGATGGAAATGGTTTGGTGGAAGGGAGGAGCTGTCAGAGCAGCAGGTGTAGTGAGAGATGCTGCACCAGTAAGTCGACACAAGTGTTCAATGACAGTTGCCAATTGTTCAGTGATAGTTTGGAGTTGTTCAGATAGGAATATGACTTGGCTCTCCGTGGCATCCAAACGGGAAAGTGCTGACTACTTACTTGGTTAAGAGCCCACTGAGCCTCGATCCTGGCTGGACTGTTCTGTCATGATTGAATACCCAAAAGGCTCAAACACAGAGCTAACCACACTGGATGAACACTCAGACACAGGTGGAGAAGTATGACACAATTTAATGAAAACAAAACACAAACACGCTAACTTAATGAACATACAAAAACCCCGCACAAGTAAACAACAATGCAAAATAACGCCAACTTAAGTACACCAAAACTTCAGTTGCACGCTGGAGCTGCACACAGCCTGAAACAGAGAAAGAAGAGGAAATGATTAATAACAGAAGTAACCGAAAAGGAGGAATGTGAGGGAGAAGAGGATAGGCTTACTACACAAGCAGAGGGCCTAGCAGTGAACTCCAGTGTGGAACTAGATGGAGAGAAACTGGTGGATGCAGGGAGATGGCAGGATGGAGAGATGGAGGGGTAGACCTTGGTGGAAAATGATGTTGTCCTTGAGATGAGTGGTTCAGGTGAGTGTGCACAGCCCCAGAGACACACCACTGAGGTGGCAGCAAACCTGAGGAGGAGAAGACACAAAAGGGTAAGACAAGAGGAGAGCAAAAAACACCAAACGACATAAACTTAGGTTGTCTTAGGCAGCAATACCCAACGTTCCAGCGGAGAAGCATTCACACACTGGCTCTTTTATACGCTGGTAAACCAGGAAGCAGCAGGTATGTCCAATCACGCAAGTGCGCTGATGAGCTCCGGAGCTGGGAAACAGACAGAAACAGGAGGGGAGGAAGTGCATGCTGACCTGATCATCACACTAACATGCAAACAAAATGCAGTGTTTAAATTATCATTTCATTTATTGAGGGAAAAAAGCTATCCTAACCCACCTGGCCCGATGTGAAAAACAACACCCCCCCCCCCCCCATTATATCATGAATTAACTGTGATTAACCACATTTTTTGGAAAGATGAATTCAGTTTCACTAACCACACCCAGACCTGATTACTGTCAGACCCGTTGAATCAAGAAATCACTTAAATAGAACCTGTCTGTGACAAAGTAAAGTAGGCTAGAAGATCTTAAAAAGACATGATGACACACAATTATACCTGTCAATGAAGCCAGATGATCGTAATCAATTAGCCAAGTTAGAGGCCTGTCTTAAGGAAATCAAAGCTTGGATGACTTGTAATTTCCTGCTATTAAATTCAGATAAGACTGAAGTCATTCTAATTGGTTCAAAAAACCTTAGAAATACCTTTCCAAATCAAACTCTTAGTTTGAATGCGGTTACTCTTTCTCTTAATAGTTCTGTGAGGAACCTTGGAGTTATTTTTGATCAAGATCTGTTTTTTAATTCACATATTAAACTTGTTTCGAAGACTGCCTTCTATCATTTGCATAATATTGCCAAGATTATCAATCAATCAATCAACTTTATTTATAAAGCACTTTAAAAGCAACACTCACTACACAAAGTGCTGTACAGCAAGAGAACATAAAAGCAGGGCACTAACTCAAAGGGTGCTAACACAAGAACCACAGTAAAAAAAAAAAAAAAAAATTCATAAATAAAATAAAAAGTAAAATAAATAAAAATCCATTTCATTCAACAAAATCAATTTCTCATACTGGGTCGAAGGCCAGGGAGTAAAAATGTGTTTTAAGACGAGTTTTAAAAATGGACAGTGAAGGTGCTTGTCTAATGTCCAGGGGTAAATCATTCCATAACCTGGGGGCCATGATCGAAAAGGCTCTATCCCCTCTGAGGTTGCGCCTCGCCTTTGGTACCTCCAAAAGCAGCTGTTCAGCTGACCTAAGGAACCGGGTGGGAGCGTAGAGATGCAGAAGCTCAGAGAGGTAAGGTGGAGCAAGACCATTCAAGGATTTAAAAACAAATAAAAGAATTTTAAAATAAACTCTAAAATACATGGGCAGCCAGTGGAGTGAAGCTAAGATGGGTGTGATGTGATCTCTTCCACGTGTACCTGTTAAAAGACGAGCAGCGGCGTTTTGAACCAGCTGCAGACGGGAAAGAGATGACTGGCTGACACCGGCGTAAAGTGCGTTACAGTAATCCAGCCGAGATGAAATAAAAGCATGGATTACTGTTTCCAAGTGTGGTCTAGAGAGAATGGGTTTTACTTTTGCTAAACGCCTTAGATGAAAGAAGCTGGATTTTACCACAGAACGAATCTACGTGTCTAATTTAAAATCATTGTCCATGATAAAACCAAGGTTCCTAGCTGTGGATTTAACATAAGGAGTAAGGGGGCCCAAGTATACAGGAAGGGACTCACAGGGGCGACTACGTCCAAACACCATCACTTCGGTCTTCTTATCATTAAAATTTAGAAAGTTTAGGGCCATCCAAGACTTTAATAATAATAATAAGTTTATTTATAGAGCACCTTTCACAGACAGAGTCACAAAGTGCTTAACATGGTAAAAAACAAAATAAAAACACAGGCACATAAAACAGTAAAAAAAACAAACAAACAAAAAACAAAGTAGACAGTAAAAGCACATAAAAATACAATCGGCACATAGTTAAAAAGCCAGGCTAAAAAGGTGGGTCTGAAGCGGCATGAAAAAATAAGCAGCAGTGCTGTGGTTTTGAGCAGGTTTTATTAATCATGTCGCCTTCACGGGATCCTCTCTCCGGTGCATAGTGGAGCAGCCCGGAGCGGGATCCCACGGCTCTCAGAGAAAGAGAGGCGGACACAGTGTGTCCACCTGTTGCAGGATCAGAGTGAGAGAGTAAGAGAGAGATTGCGTTACAGAGTTGCACCTTAAATACTTGATCATAACAATACATCAAAAAGACATACCCCACAGTCTAGAATGATCAAAGGGACAACAGAACAGGCAGGAGGTATTTGCATTTGTAAGCCATACATCACAATGGGCAGATTAGCTAGACCTCGCTCTAAGTGCAAGACAAAGAGGCTAACAAGCACATCTACATATTGATCTGAGTCTCTAGGTCACAGTAAGGACAGGACGCATGAGTACAAAGGATGAAAGGCATCGATTAACATCACATAGGTGAGACAGAAGAAACTCGTCTACCTGTAGACATTAATACACCAAAGCACATCTAAGATGCTCAGAAAAAGCACAGTAAGGACAAGCCATATGCACACTATACAGAATGGCGCATTACATCACAACACATGCATGTTTGCATCACAAATACATGAATGGCACATTGCTTCTCAGTAATGCAGCAGAAAAACAGAGAAAAGAGGGCTGAGTGTCCTTAGTCTGTTGTGGGGTTAAAACGAACCGCCACACGCTCCCCCCCAGAGGACGCGGCAGGGGGCCGCGACCTCGATAATCCATCTGTGTGAGCGAGCTGTGGGAGAAGCTGGCTGCAGGCGGAGGGGGAGGGAGGGGAGGGGTGGTAAGTGCCGGCAGGAGCTGTGAAATCGTCCTGAGCCGCGCAAAAATTGCTTGCTGCTCCGTGATGTCGAGGGGTTGTCCCGTTGCACGTGCGGAGATCACAAGAAGAAAAACTAGTCTCTGACTCCTCTCGTGGCCATGAAGAAAAGCAGGGGCGGCTGTAAGAAAAAAAAAGTAAACAAAACATAGGGACTGTTGGCTTTGGGTGCTGAAGCAACCCCAAAGCTCCCGGGAACAGCTGACGGTTGAAATCCCGTTGTGCCGTGGCTAAGACCATTAAAAAATCCAGTGGCGAGCTGCGTGCTTGCTTCAGGTGAACGAGCAGCCCTGAAGGTTCTGTGGGCAGCGGCGGAGGACGATGGCGGTCTGTGGCGTGGCTGAGACTGTTAACAAATCCTTCCAGTATGCTGCATGCGTGCCTCAGGTGAGCGAGCAGCCCTGAAAGGCAGCGGCGAAGGAGGAAGGCAGTCTGTGGAGCCATTACTTGTCCCATGCGTGATGCGCCGTCCTTGTAACTCCCCGATGCGTGCGCGGGGGTTCAGTGCGTGGGTGGGCCGCTGGAGTGGTGAGTCAGGGTGCAGAAACTTGGTGGAGAACGGCGCAGACGGCGCCGGTAAAATCCAGGTTGAGCTGTGGCTGTAGATTGGCCATGGTGCGTTGGAGCGGTGAGAGGAAATAGATGATCTTTAGTCCCTCAGGCCCGTGCAGATGCGTTGGAGCGGCGGGAGGGAATAGACGATCCTATGTTCCTCAGGCTCATGCAGCTGCGTTGGAGCGGTGTGAGGAAGTAGACGATCTCCGTCCTCCGGGCTCGTGGAGGCGCGTTGGAGCGGTGCGAGGCAATAGACGATCTTTGTGCCCCGGGCTCGTGCAGCTGCGTTGGAGCGGTGAGAGGGAGGAGACGATCGTTGTCGCTCGTGCGGCCATGAAGAAAAGACGAGGCTGAATGGCGGCTGTGATGAGGGCAGAGGGACTGGCGTGTTGACTTTAGGTTCAGGCGTAACCCTAAAGCCTCGGGAACCGCAAAACCGCTGAATTCCCTATGTGTGCCATGACGTTTTCTGCAGTTTACCCGGTCGTGGGTGATGTCCGGAGAACGGCTCGCCTGTGTTGGCTCCGCGTCGAAGTCTCCCTGAAGCCGCAGGGAGGGGGAACCAGTAGGCCGCTGCACGGAGCATTCATGCCCGGGTGTTGCGTTCGCTGGCCGCTCGTTTTTTTCAGCGTCGGTTCGCCAGCGTGGCCATCCAAAACAGAAGGCTGCGTTGCACAAAACGTGTGCGTCTTCAAGGGGCCACCAACGCAGCTGTGTGGTTGTCCAGCTCGGAAGGTTGCTTTCGCACAAAACGTGTGCGTGTTCGAGGGGTCACCAGTGAAGCGGCATGAAAAAATAAGCAGCAGTGCTGTGGTTTTGAGCAGGTTTTATTAATCATGTCGCCTTCACGGGATCCTCTCTCCGGTGCATAGTGGAGCAGCCCGGAGCGGGATCCCACGGCTCTCAGAGAAAGAGAGGCGGACACAGTGTGTCCACCTGTTGCAGGATCAGAGTGAGAGAGTAAGAGAGAGATTGCGTTACAGAGTTGCACCTTAAATACTTGATCATAACAATACATCAAAAAGACATACCCCACAGTCTAGAATGATCAAAGGGACAACAGAACAGGCAGGAGGTATTTGCATTTGTAAGCCATACATCACAATGGGCAGATTAGCTAGACCTTGCTCTAAGTGCAAGACAAAGAGGCTAACAAGCACATCTACATATTGATCTGAGTCTCTAGGTCACAGTAAGGACAGGACGCATGAGTACAAAGGATGAAAGGCATCGATTAACATCACATAGGTGAGACAGAAGAAACTCGTCTACCTGTAGACATTAATACACCAAAGCACATCTAAGATGCTCAGAAAAAGCACAGTAAGGACAAGCCATATGCACACTATACAGAATGGCGCATTACATCACAACACATGCATGTTTGCATCACAAATACATGAATGGCACATTGCTTCTCAGTAATGCAGCAGAAAAACAGAGAAAAGAGGGCTGAGTGTCCTTAGTCTGTTGTGGGGTTAAAACGAACCGCCACAGGTCTTTAGTTGCTTCTTAAAAACACCAATGGAAGGTGCAGATCTAAGTTCAAAAGGCAAGGAGTTCCACAGTCTGGAAGCAACAGCAGCAAAGGCTCTATCGCCTTTGGTTCTGAGCCTAGTACTAGGGACTACCAATAGATTCTGATGAGAAGACCCGAGAGACCTGCTGGGCTGGTGTAGAGAGAGCAGGTCACTAATATAAAAAGGCGCCTCTTCATGAATGGCTTTGTAAGTAAGAACAAGAACTTTAAAATCAATTCTATAATTTACAGGAAGCCAGTGCAAGGAGGCCAAAACAGGAATGATATGACAGAATCTACTGGACCTAGTTAGTAATCTTGCAGCAGCGTTCTGGACTAACTGTAGGCGGTGTAAAGAGGATTTGCTAAGACATGTAAAAAGAGCATTACAGTAGTCCAAACGTGAAGAAACAAAGGCATGAATAATGATTTCTAACTGAGTGTAGGAAACCAATGACCTAATTTTGGATATATTCCTAAGGTGGAAAAAACAGCTCTGGGTCAGAGATTTGACATGCTGATCAAAACTCATCGATTGATCGAAAATGACACCAAGATTTTTTAGATTAGACCGTACGTTAGAGCTTAATGAACCAATGCTATTAACCAACTTAGGAATTAGATTATCAGGTGCTACAATAAGGACTTCAGTTTTATCAGCATTAAGTTGCAAAAAGTTACTAGACATCCAGTCCTTAATTGCAGACAGACAATCATGAATAATTTTTAAATTGTCAACATGGTCAGGCTTAAAAGAGAAAAGTAGCTGTAAATCATCAGTGTAGCAGTGATAAGACACACCTTTAAATTTGCTGATAATAGAATCAAGTGGCAGCATATATAGGGCAAATAAAAGTGGACCCAGAATAGAACCCTGAGGCGTGCCACAGGTTAAAGGAGCAGAGTCAGATGAATAAGAGCCAACAGCCACGGAAAAACTCCTACCAGAAAGGTAGGAGAAAAACCAATCCAGAGCTTTTCCAGAAATACCTACCCAATCTCTAAGCCTTTGTAACAAAATAAAATGATCAATAGTATCAAATGCTGCAGTAAGATCTAATAACACTAAAACAGAGCATTTGCCAGAGTCTGATGACATTAAAATATCATTTGACACCCTGAGAAGATCAGTCTCTGTCGAGTGTTTCTGACGAAAGCCTGACTGAAATTTGTCGAAAATATTGTGTTCAATCAGAAAGTCAGTGAGCTGCTTGGCAACAACTTTTTCTAAAAGCTTAGAAATAAAAGGAAGCTTAGAAATTGGACTGAAGTTTTTAAAAACAGATGGATCAAGGTTAGGTTTTTTTTAAAAGTGGCTGCACAACTGCATGTTTAAAATACGAGGGTACACAACCAGATTCAAGTGAACTATTAATGATATTAACCAAAGACGTACCCACTGAGCCAATTACCTCTTTTAACATTGAGGAAGGCAAAATATCTAAAACGCAGGAGGAGGATTTCATGGAACTCACCAACACTAACAAATCCTCAAAAGAAATTAGGGTAAAATCATTTAAAAAGGCCTGTCTGACTTTATGTCTTCAATGCATGCCAGGAGTGAGTTTACTGATGAGGCAGCTTTTTGTTTTAGTGGGACATAAATCTGACAGTCATCAGCATACAGGTGGAAAGAGATACCATGCTTTTTAAAAATGGAACCCAGTGGAAGTATGTACAGAGAAAAAAGCATGGGCCCTAGAACTGACCACTGTGGGACCCCATAAGGCAGAGGAGCAGAAGAGGATTCAAACCCAGACATGCTAACTTTAAAAGTCCTATCTGCCAGATAGGACCTAAAACAGTTGAGAGCATTGCCACAAATGCCCACTAGGTGCTGCAAACGGGAAATTAAAACATGATGGTCCACTGTGTCAAAGGCAGCAGTTAAATCAAGCAGCAAAAGAACAGCATATTCACCTGAATCACATGCCAAGAGAATATCGTTAAAAACTCTTAACAAGGCTGTCTCTGTGCTATGAAGAGCTTTGAAACCAGATTGAAAAATCTCCAAAATACCGTGTTCATCCAGAAAACATTTCAGCTGCATATAGACAATTTTCTCTAAAATTTTTGAGAGAAATGGCAGCTTGGAAATAGGCCTACAATTTGCCAACATGGTATGATCGAGACCAGGTTTCTTAATCAAGGGCTGCACTATTGCATTTTTAAAATTTGCAGGAACCACACCAGATGACAGGCTGCAGTTCAAGATGGTGAGAACTGACTGGCCTATACTGGGAAGCACCTCTTTAAAAAGTCTAGGAGGGACAGCATCACAGGGAGACCCTGAGGGCTTAATGTGGCCAACCACATCCTCTAAAAATGACAGAGTCACAGGTTCAAACTGATTAAAAACAGCAGAACAAGGGACAGAGACAGAGGGATCAGAGGCAGGAGCTGAGATGAGAGCCCTGGTGGTGGCCACCTTATCAATAAAACAGTTCATAAAATCATTGCATAACTCAGAGGAGGCCTCCAAACAGTTTGTCTGTGGGGTATTAAGAACAGAGTCAATAGTGTTAAATAAAACACGTTGATTATGACAATGAGATAAAACAATGTTAGCAAAATATTTGTTTTTTTCCTGCTTGACAGTATTTGATACTGATGCCAGCAGTCTTTTAAAATCTGCAGTGACACCTGCAGTTTGTCTTTCTTCCATCTGCGTTCAACTCTACAGCACTCCTGTCTGACTGCACGAGCTCTGTCATTGAACCACGGCTCAGGTTTGGATCGAGGCTGCTTGGTTTTCAGTGGAGCCACAGAGTCCAAGATGGTTTGGCAGGAGGAGTCAAACCAGGAGCTGAGTTCCTCCACAGATGAGATGGAGCCGGGAGGGACACAGAGGTGGTCAAAGGCAGTGGAGAACTTTAGGAGCATCTTGTCTCAGAGTGATGCTGAGAAACTAATCCACACTTTTGTTAGGTCAAGATTAGATTATTGTAACTCTTTATTATCAGGTTGTCCTAAAACATCTTTAAAAAGTCTTCAGCTGATCCAAAATGCTGCAGCAAGAGTTTTAACAGGTTCTAAAAAGAGAGATCATATCTCTCTGGTTCTGGCCTCCCTTCATTGGCTTCCCATAGAGTTTAGAATTAAGTTTAAAATCCTTCTCACTTGACTTCCGGGAAGATGGCGGAGAGGCATAACGCTTAAACAGAGAGCTCTCCCTAGCCGGATTAAAAATCATCGGTAAATGGCCAACTCGACATAAGCGGATCAATAAACTAAGGGATGAAAACACGAAGGAGCCGGGCACAAGGACAAAAGC
The DNA here is from genome assembly GCA_020510985.1 of Pholidichthys leucotaenia. Classification (NCBI taxonomy): domain Eukaryota; kingdom Metazoa; phylum Chordata; class Actinopteri; order Cichliformes; family Pholidichthyidae; genus Pholidichthys; species Pholidichthys leucotaenia. The sequence goes on along the minus strand of CM035836.1, from coordinate 437,412,361 downwards.
AGAGTAAAATTAAAGAATTCCTCTTCAACAACGCAGGAGAAACCGCTGAACACGGGGCTCAAAAAAACGAGGTGACCGCAGCAGAGAAAATGGAGGACACAAAACTCGATACCATGAACACTGGCATCGCCAGTTTGGGTAAAGAGTTGAGAGACTTCAAACGGCAGCTACAACAGGATTTAGCGGCTCTTAAGGAGGAGCTGAAAAAAGAGATTAAGGAGGAAATTATGGGCCTCCGAAGAGAAATGGAGCGCAAGCTAGCAGAAAACATGGAGGAGCTGCGCTCCCAGCGGGCGTGTATGACAGAAGCGCAGGCCCGAATATCAGAGCTGGAAGATTGGAATAGCGAGGCAAGCGAACAGCTGCAGACCCTGACGGCACAAATGCAGAGGATGCAGGAGAAAGTAACCGACTTGGAGAGCAGGTCCAGACGGGGCAATATACGCATCTTCGGGATCCCGGAGGGCATTGAAGGCAACTCGATGACGAAATTCATGGATCAGTTCTTAAAAAAAGAGCTGGAACTGCCCAGCGAAGCGGATCTGCAGATTCAACGAGCGCACAGAGCCTCGGCACAGAACCCGAACCCACGCTCTACACCCAGGTCAGTTGTGGTAAACTTTCTGAAATATGATGTAAAGGAAAGAATCCTGACACGAGCGTGGAAAAAAAAGATACGAATCGGCGACAAGCAGATATTCTTTGATCATGACTACCCGGCGGAAATTGTGCAGCAGCGGAAGAAATATGCCAACATTAAAAAAACGCTGAAAGAAAAAAAAATTAGATTCCAAACGCCGCTAACGAAGATGAGGATTCATTGGGAGAACGGCGTAAGAACCTACAACACAGCCAGAGAGGCAGCGCAGGACATGATGGAGCGGGGCCTTGAGGTGTACGTGCCGGAGGAAACGGTAGGAGCAGCGGAGGCCCTGAACGCATCACGACAGCCGGAGTGGAGGCGAGTGAACGGCAAAAGACGGGGGGAGACGTGGCGCAGCGGGCCCAGGAAAGACTACAAGGCTTTCAACTGAAAGCCTAGATTATAACAAAGATTAAGAAAGACACAGAAGAAATGAAGGCCAAGAAGACAAGGTAAAAGAGAAACAGACGGCTAGGAGAGGTTTAAGTGATATTTGTTGGACATTTCTAGACTAATGACTATTTCTTGGATAGTAAATACAGGTCTAGGGAGGGCCCTACACTCGGTGAGGACAATCCCTCCACCCACCAACAGGGACCAGTGGGCAGAAGAAAGGCCCAAAGTACGGAGGTCGAGATTTTTTAATGTGTTTTTATATAAATATGTGTTATTTTTGTTGTTAAAGGGGCTAGGAGCACAGGTTAAAAAAATGGAAAAACATGATTATGGGTAAAAATCTTAAGATAATAACACTAAACGTGAATGGTCTGAACTCACCTGTTAAAAGGGAAAGAATAATAAGAAAATTCAAGAAAGAAAAAGCCGAAATTATATTTATGCAAGAGACACATTTGAGCAAGACAGAACATGTGAAACTAAAGAGATTTGGCTATAAGAACTCCTACTACAGTTCATTTAAGGGAGGAACTAAAAGGGGGGTCATGATACTAATCTCAAATAAAATACAATTTGAATGTGAACAGGAAATCCAGGATAAAGAAGGCAGGTATGTAATAATAAAGGGTAGCATAGATGGAATGCAGATCACGTTAGTGAACATCTATGCCCCACCAGAAAGTGACAAGGTTTTTTTCAACATCTGTTTGATCTCATAGCAACACACAGTGAAGGAGTCCTGATTTGTGGAGGAGACTTAAATGCTGTCATGGATCATGAAGTTGACACAACAAGTGTTAAGAAGACAAAAAAACATGTAACAAAATTCATAAGAACCTCACTGGCAGAAATGGGTATGGTAGACATTTGGAGGGACCTGCACCCACTCGAAAAAGACTATACACATTATTCAGCAGTCCATAAAGTACACTCTAGAATAGATTACTTCCTTATGAATGAAGGTGACAGACACAGGGTGAGAAATTGTTGGATTGGAGGGGCAGAAATATCAGATCATAATCCTATATACATGGAAATAAATTTAAACAATAGAAAACGACAAACAACATGGAAACTTAATGTAGGACTGTTAAATGATGAGAAAATGAAAGAAAGAATAAAAGTAAACATAAATGAATATATCCAAGAGAATGACAATGAAGAAGTAGACCCAACAATACTATGGGACGCACTAAAAGCCGTGTTAAGAGGTAAATTAATTGTTGAAACAGGAAAAGCAAATAAGACTAAACTGGAAGCGTATGAACAAAGATGTGAGAGACTGAGGGAATTAGAACATAAACATCAAAGCACAAATGACCCAAAAATATATCAAGAAATTAAAGAAGAAAAAATAAAGATAAAAGAAACACAAATGGATGAAATTGAAAGGAAAAATAGATATCTAAAGCAAAAATATTATGAAACGGGACCAAAAGCCACAAAACTGCTGGCAAAACAGTTAAGAAAACAACAAACAATGAATAATGTATATAAGATTAAAGACCCCACCACAAATAAAACCACAGTTAACCCAGAAAACATCGAAGAAATATTCCATAATTTCTACCAAGAACTATACTCGCAACCTGAAGAAACAAATACTAAAGATATTAAAAAATTTCTATACACATTGGACTTGCCATCAATAGGAAATCAACAAAATGGAAAGCTAACAGCAGAAATAACAACACAAGAGATTAGAGATGTGATTAAGTCACTTAAAAACGGTAAATCACCAGGTAGTGATGGATACCCATCTGAGTTTTATAAACTGTTTATAGAAGAACTCACACCACAACTCCTAAAGTCATTTAATTGGACGCTGAACAACAACAAAATACCTCCATCATGGAACGAAGCAATCATTTCAGTTATTTTAAAACCAGGGAAAGATAAAGAACAATGCGGAAACTATAGACCAATCTCTTTATTAAATGTAGATTATAAAATATATACAACAATTATATGTAAACGAATAAAGACATTCTTGACGGAATTGATAGAAGATGATCAAACTGGTTTCATAGAGGGACGCCAAACACATGACAATATCAGGAGAACAATACATATAATTAATCAAATACATAAAGAAAAGAAAAGCGCAGTAATAATGAGTTTAGACGCAGAAAAAGCATTTGACAGGGTTAACTGGAAATTCCTATATAGTGTGCTGGAACGCTTTGGATTTAACGAAAAATCAGTACAATGCATAAGGACGCTGTATCAAGAACCTGTGGCAAGAATCAAGATAAACGGTAGCTTAACAGACAAAGTAAATATACAAAGATCAACTAGGCAGGGATGCTGCTTATCGCCCACCTTGTTTGCTCTGTTCATAGAGCCACTGGCTCAAGCGATACGACAAAATAAGAAATTAAAAGGTGTAACAATAAAGGGGGCAGAACACAAGATTGGGCTATTTGCAGACGATATTATAGTTTACCTTGAACAACCAGATGAATCAATAATGGAAATGATGAACTTGATAGAAAATTTTGGAAAATTATCAGGATACAAGATAAACATAACAAAAACACAAATACTGACATTCCACTATAACCCTCTAAACCAGATAACTGATAAGATCAAACTAAACTGGAAACAAAAAGAAATAAAATACCTTGGAGTGAACATACCTAAAGATCTAAGCAAAATCTATAAAGCAAACTATGATAGGTTGGAACAAGAAATAAAAAAAGATATTGATAGATGGTCAATCTTAAATATGGATCTGAATTCAAAAATTGAGACAGTCAAAATCAGCATACAACCTAGATTACTTTACCTCTTCCAGGCTCTACCAACAGAGATTCCAGATGCCCAATTCTCAAAGTGGGACAGGATGATATCGAGATTTGTTTGGGGAGGTAAAAAACCAAGAGTGAAATATAAAACTCTCCAATTACCAAAAGAGAAAGGAGGCATGGGCCTACCGAGTCTAAAGGAATATTACTACTCAGCACAAATAAGATATTACATATGTTGGTGCGACGAGGGATATGAGGCAAAATGGAAAGAAATGGAAAAGGAAATTGAGGGACTCCCAGTACAAAGCATAATAGGAGATAAAGATGCATATAAGCAAATCAAACAAATAGACCCAATCACTAAATTTACTTTAGAACTGTGGTATAAAATAGTACAAAAGTATAATATAAAGGAAGACATAAAACTATTGAAATGGGTAGCATTTGACAGTCAGTTTGAACCGGCAAAACAAGATAGGGGATACAAAAATCTGGTGAACAAGGGAATCACAGCATGGGGCAATATCGGAAAAAAAGATCTCAGGAGCTTTGTAAACATCAGGAGAAAATTTAAACTAGAAAGATCGGAATTCTTCAGATATCTGCAGATGAGAGACTATTATATGAAGAAGATTAGGCATAACCTCCAAACAGATGTGAGCGAGATTATACAATTCATTTTAAGCTCATATACAGGAAATAAAACAAGAATTATTTCAAAGCTATATCAGAAACTTATGGCAAACAATCATTCAAGTAACTATATAAAGGAGAAATGGGAGAAAGAGCTCAATTTAAACATAACAGAAGAAAGCTGGCAGGAAATATGGAAAACACAACACACATCAACAAATTCAAGAACATGGAGGGAATTTGGATGGAAAAACCTGATTTGCTTTTTCATTACACCACAGATTCAAGGAAAATATACAAATACCCAATCTTTATGCTGGAGGGGATGTGGGGCTCAAAATGCAGACCACTCGCATATGTTTTGGAAATGCTGCAAAATCTCATCATTCTGGAAATCTATACATGTGACAATACAGAGGATATTAGGATATAATATACCAATGAACTGTAACCTGATGTACTTATGTGATCTTAAAAAAGACAGTGTTATACAGGCTGAGGACAGATATCTAGTTAAAATCTTGTTGATTGCATGTAAAAAAACAATCACAAAAAAATGGCGATCAGAAGTTCTTCCTGACCAAGAGCAATGGACTGACATTATTGAGGACATACGTATGATGGAAAAACTAACATATCGACAAAGAATGCAAGAAGGACTATGGGAAAAAAAATGGCGGAAATGGACACACTACAAAGTGCAACAACGAGACGGATATTGAAAGAATAACCAACGACGCTGGAAAAACCAGAAGAATTAAGAGATGGAAACTAAAAACTTGATGCTCCAACATTTGTCCCCCCCCCTTTTTTTTTTTTTTTCCTTTTTCTTTTTTACTCTAGCCCCTTTGTTTTTTTTTTTTAAAAAATGTAGACTGTGATCTGAATGCAATATATACAGTATAATGAAAAATGAATAAAAATCTTAAGTTACAAAAAAAAAATCCTTCTCACTTACAAAGCTCTAAATAATCAGGCCCCTTTTTATTTAAAAGAGCTGATACTACTGTGGAGAATGTGGAAATGACGAGGCTGAGTTTATCTCACGAGTCAGGTTTATTCCATTCTCCAACATCATCAAAAACAGAAAAGAAAGAAACCCCCATACATTCGTCCCTTTATACCCCAGGACATCAAAGCACACAGTCACATTGTATTTAATCCCAAGTCACAATGCGTCTTCTTCCAGGTCTTCTCACCTCCACCTAAAGCCGCTGGCGGCCAGGAAATCCCCCAAGGCCATCTCTTGCATACAAAAGGCCACATTTCACATCCTTCTGTTATCTCCTAGAAGGCTCAGTCCTTTTGTTCATCTGAGACGTGAAGCATACAGTAAGCATACAGTAATATACATGTGAAGCATATGAAACCCACATATGTGTCCCACATGACCCCCCCCAAACGTCTAAGATGGAACAACGTAATAACAGTCTGCATGTCATGATAAAATCACACACATCAGTCCACATGCTGTTTGGGCCTCAGTCTTCTCCCGTATCTGCTGTAAGCGGGTTTTACCACCTCCGCGGCGCCCTCCTGCTGGGGAGCTGCTGTCTGAGGATGAGAACTGTTAGTCAATCCCTGTGGGAGCTCTGGGGAATGCTCCCTAGGGGGTCTGCCGCGCCGAGGGGCCCTGGCCAACTGCACACCTTCATCAGCCACCACAAAAGCGGGTTTGAGCCTGTTTATGCCAATCATTTCTTTTCTGCCCCCCAAATCTAGCAAAAAATGCTTATCTCCTGTCTCCCGCACTCTAAATGGTCCATCATAAGGTGGTCGCAACGATGGGCGATGGGCATCGTGTCTGACAAAAACAAACGCCGCATTTTTTAAAGCCTTAGGCACAAAAATGCGGGTAAAACTGTGGTGAACGGGGCCAGGCAGTGTGCTCGATTCCGTGCTACTCTGCAACCGCTGAGCTGGGGAGCACTCTGGCGCCGGATTATCTGGGAGAAATTCCCCAGGCAGCTGAAGTGGCTGTGCGAAAAATAGCTCAGCCGGGGAGGCTTCTAAATCCTCTTTAGGTGCAGAACGTAACCCCAATAAAATCCACGGTAGCTTGTCCACCCAATTTGCATCCGTCAGTGATGCCCTGAGCGCCACTTTCAATGACCTATGAAAACGTTCGCATAACCCATTAGCCTGCGGATTGTATGCGGTTGTGCGGTGAATTGTGACACCCAGGCCGCGGGCCATTGTCGACCAAAGTTCGGACACAAATTGCGGGCCTCTGTCGGACGTAATGTCCGACAGGACTCCAAAACGCGCCACCCATGCTGTTAAAAATGCGCGCGCCACCTCCTCGGCCGTGGTTGATGCCAGCGGAACCACTCCCGGCCAGCGCGTGGTGCGGTCCACCATTGTCAGAAGGTGTGTGCACCCCTGTGACAGCGGAAGTGGGCCCACGAGGTCCACATGAACGTGATCGAACCTCTTGGCCGGGATGTGAAACGGCTCCAAGGGAGCTCTCGTGTGCCTGTGTACCTTGGCTCGTTGACACGCCATGCAGGCTGCTGCCCACTCTTTAACTTGTTTGCGAAGGTTCGGCCACACAAATTTCTCTCCTACCATTTTGACCGACGCGCGCACTCCCAGGTGCGCCAAAGAATGAATCGAGTCAAAAACGCGGCGGCGCCACGCAGCCGGCACTACTGGACGCGGTCGCCCAGTGGAGACATCGCAGATTAGGGAGGCATACCGTCTTGCAGCACCCTGTTCTCCAGCCTTAACCCTGTTGGTCCAGACTGGAGCACGCGCACATCCGCGTCACAAACCTGCTCCGCGGCCATGGCTGCGAAATCTATTCCTACGCTGACTGGGGCGTAGGAATCTCCACAGCGCGCGAGAGGCAATCTGCCACTACATTCAGTTTGCCCGCAACATGCTGAATATCAGTAGTAAACTCTGAAATCGCAGCCAGCTGTCTCTGCTGCCGGCCTGACCACGGTTCGGAAACCTTGGCCATCGCGAATGTTAGCGGCTTGTGGTCAACGAACGCGGTGAAACAGCGTCCTTCCAGCCAGAACTGAAAGTGGCAGATGGCCAAATGGAGAGCCTGCAGCTCCTTGTCGAACGCGCTGTATTTACGTTCACTATCGCGCAAAGTCCTGCTGAAAAAGGCGAGGGGCTGCCAAACCCCGGCTACATGCTGCTCCACGACCGTCCCTATGGCCACATCTGACGCGTCAGTAGTGAGCGCTATGCGGGCCGTTGGGTCTGGGTGTGCCAACAATGCAGCATTTGCCAAGGCTGCTTTTACCTCCGAGAACGCTCACTCCCGCTCCGGGGACCACTCGACCTTATTCGCGGGTTTCTGTTTTTTGAGCGCGGCATAAAGCGGTTGCATGAGTTGCGCTGCGCGGGGGAGGAAACGGTTATAAAAATTCACCATTCCCAAAAACTCCTGTAACGCCCTGACCGTCTGCGGCCGGGGGAAATTTGCTACCGCGCGCAATTTGTCAGGAAGCGGAACCGCTCCTTCGGGGGAGACGCGGTGTCCTAAAAAATCGATCTGCGCCACCCCGAACTGACACTTCACTGGGTTGATTATTAACCCGTGATCTCCCAACTTCCGGAAAACTGCCGCTAGGTGGTTTTCGTGTTCGTCTTCGGACGCGCTGGCTACCAAAATATCGTCCAAGTAGACGAACACGAAAGGGAGATCGCGCAACACCGCGTCCATCATGCGTTGGAACGTCTGTGCAGCCCCTTTAAGCCCGAATGGCATGTGCAAAAACTCGAATAGGCCAAATGGAGTTATTACCGCTGTTTTGGTTATGTCCTCAGCACGCACTGGGACTTGGTGGTAACCGCGGACCAAATCTATCTTAGAAAAAACACGCACCCCTGCCAAATGAACGTAAAAATCTTGGATATGTGGGATTGGGTAGCGGTCATGCGTTGTGGCGTTGTTTAACCTGCAGAAATCCCCACAAGGTTGCCACGAGCCGTCAGCCTTCGGGACCATGTGTAGCGGGGAAGCCCATGGGCTGTTCGAACACCTGATGATGCCCAACCTCTCCAGGTTGGCAAACTCCTCGCGCGCTATGGCCAGTTTAGCTGCGTCCAAGTGCTGAGCTCTTGCAAAAACGGGCGGTCCGGTAGTGGTAATAAAATGTTCCACCCCGTGTTTAGCGACGGTTGCCGAAAATGTGGGGACCGTGAGTGCTGGGAACTGAGTGAGCAGTGTGTGGAACTTACCGCTTGCAGCTGTGACGTTGGCTTGTGCTGTTGGTCGGGCCACTCGCGCTGTACAGGGAATAGAATCAAAAGAAAATGCATTAACCAGGCGCCTGTTAGCGAGATCAACCAACAAACCATGTGAGCACAAAAAATCAGCCCCCAACATATTGAAATTCACTGCTGCTATAACAAAAGTCCACTCAAATGTACGGCCGTGTAGAGACAGAAGTAGAGTCCTCTCACCAAAGGTCTTAATCTCCGAGCCGTTCGCTGCTGCCACCCCGGGACCTCTGGAACCTGCCAGCCTGTCCGCGTAAGAAGGTGTGATGAAACTCAACTGGGAGCCTGTGTCCACGAGGAAACGCCTCCCCGAGCGTGCGTCCAACAAGTAGAGCAGCTTGTTCTCCTCCCCGAGGGTCGCGGCTGCTACCGACCCCTGGTCTTGGCGTTTCCCAAACGCTTGAACTGGCACGGTGGTACACATTTGCGTGCCCTCTCTGCGAAGCGGCGGTGACAGAAACAAAGGGTGTCTCCTCCGCGTTCCCTGGCCCCCTCCGCCGCCGTCGTCGGTGGTTCTGCTACCGCTGCTTCTGGCCCCCTGCCATCTCCGGCCGTCGCACCGAGTTCCGCTGCTGCAGCCGTGGCCGCGCACTGTCTGCTGGCATTGACAATTCGATGCGCCTCCCGGGCCAGCGCGCGGTAATCCCGCTGGGCCAACAACGGCGAACTGGCCAGGGTCGCTCTCGTCACTGACGGTAGGGTCCTGAGGAAGAGGTGGGTAAAGATGAAGTGGTCATCGTCCGAGCCTTTCAACCTCAGCATCTGCTCCATCAGGTCAACGGGTGTGCCATCTCCCAACTTGGTCAGCGCCAGGAGTCTCTCTGCTCTCTCCTCACCCGAGAGAGTGTAGTGCTGGATGAGTGCAGCCTTCAACGCGCCGTATTTGTCGCTGGCTGGCGGCTGCTCCAGAAGGCTCTCCACATGCTGAGCCGTGTGGTTATCAAGTTTTGCGACCACATGGTAGAATTTTGTGTCATCTACCGATATCCCCCGGAGGTTGAACTGTGCCTCAACCGAGTGGAACCAGGAGCGCGGGTTGTTCTGCCAAAAGTCCGGTAGCTGGACCGTAGTGGCATTCGCTTGGCTGGGGGCTCCTGATGAGGCTGGCCCCGGGGAATTCTCTTCTTGCTGCATGCTATGTCTTGGGTCACCAGTGTGGGAATGTGCAATTGATGAGGCAGGTTTGTCTCAAGGCAGCTTTATTACACATTCACCAACATCTCAAAGTAGAAAGAGAACATCTCAGAAAAACTCATTCCATATATACCCCAGTCCCCCACAGTTCACAAGTCACATTCATTCACATCAAAAGTAACAATGCATTTCCTTTTTGGACTTCCGGTTATGGCTGCCACGTAGGACGGACGTGTCTCGCTCTGCTCTGCTCCTGGAGAAAAAAATCGGCAAATAACTCTCTCATTTGGGACAGAACGTATCCCAGCATTTGGGCGAGGATATGTCGGCGAAGCCTAAGGCTGGAAAACCAGGAAAAGGAAAAAGCGAGCCGCCGAAACAGTCCAAATTAACGGACTTTCAGGTCTGTGACGCAGCAAACAAGGCTCCATATATGGCGGAGGAGGCTGGCGGCGGTGCGATTTCTGCGGGGAATGGCGCAGATGCGCTGATGGCTGCCATGAGTTCAATGAGAGCGGACTTTTCCTCTAGATTTGATGGGATTATGACAGCGCTGGAAGGAATAAGAAAGGAATTGGGTGACTGTGTAGAACGAACGGCGCAGATGGAGCTCCGTCTCGCTAGTGCTGAAGATGACGTCACCCGTCTTCAATTAAAGGTGCGCACTTTGGAAAAAAAAAATAAATCTCTGGAAGATAATATTTTGGATTTGGAATCTCGGTCAAGACAGAATAATTTGAGGCTGGTGGGTCTTCCAGAGGAATCAGAAGGTCGGGACGTATGTTCCTTTCTGGAAAAGTGGATTCCGGAGGTGCTGGGCAGCGAGGAGTTGCAATCAGCAGTGGTTCTGGAAAAAGCACATCGTATTGGCCCACGGAGAGATAAGGGACCGCCGAGGACCTTAATTATGAAGTTTCTTAGCAACAGAGACAGGATGAAGATCTTCAACGCTGCACGTGCTAAAGGAGAGATTAAACACCAGGACCAGCAGGTGCGGTTCTACCCAGATTTGGCCACAGGAATCCAGCAATTGAGGAAGCAGTTTGATCCCGTACGTAAGGAGCTGCGCAACCTTGGGATTCGTCATGGTGTAATCTATCCTGCGAGACTGCTGACCACGTATGAGGGCAGAACCCACATCTTCAAGACCCCAGAGGAGGCGCAGGAGTTCATCAAGAAGATCAAAGAAGAAGAAGAGACTGGTGGGAGCTAAGCATGAACAAAATATAAGGTAGAATAATTAAGCATTTGCACAGGCATCTGACTGACTTGAAGTAAATAGTAAGTTTACAAAATATAGATTGTATTATATATTAAAAAAACAAAACAAAAACAAAACAAAAAAAAAAAAAACAAACTATGATGTACAAAGTTGTTAAAAATTTAAAAAAAAAACTATGATGTACAAAGTTGTTAAAAATTTTGGAGTTAAGTTGGAAAACTACAGAGGAGAGTTAATGTTACGTCATTAAAAGCAGTAGAGTTAGGGTGATTGGGAGGATGAAGAAGGAGTGGCTTAGGCTGTTCCCCGTGGGTGTGGAACGGTCGATGGCTATATCGGGAGACAGAATTTTTCTTTTGATTTTGGGGGGTTTGCCACAAGTGTGGGAAGGGGAAATTTGTTTGTGTGTAGTTTGTAGGATGAATGTTCAACCACTCATGTTTTTGCTTCTCTGTATGAGCATGTTTACACTGCAAGGTAATCCCAAACTCTCTATTGATCATGGACCAAAGTGTTAACCTTAATTTAACTTCATGGAATTGCAGAGGTCTACAAAATTTAAAAAAACTTAAACAAGTTATGAATAAAATAAAGGACATGGGTTCAAGAATTGTGTTTTTACAAGAAACTCATCTGATAGAGGAGGATGTTAAAAGAATTAGGAGTAGATGGCAGGGAAGTGTATTCACCTCTTCATTTTCATCCCGAGCCAGGGGAGTTATGACTCTCATACATAAATCAGTTCCTTTTCAAGTGAAAAATGTAATTGGAGACAAATTTGGAAGATATGTAATCATTCAAGGTTCTTTGCTATTAGAAAATATAAATCTTGTGAACTTATATGGTCCCAATATAGATGATCAGAAGTTCTTTGCTAATTTATTTCTCATCTTATCATCACTTACAGGGCAACATATAATAGCAGGGGATTTTAATTGTACATTGAATCCAGGTGTGGATAGATCAACAGGACTGGATTGTACGCACATTGGATGTAGGATGACTATTAATCATTTTATGAAAGAATTGAGATTGTTAGATATATGGAGAGAAATGAAACCACAAGTTAAAGCCTATTCTTGTTATTCCAGTACCTACAAGACATTCTCACGTATTGATTATTTTTTGATTTCCACAGAATTAAGGTCCAAGATTCAAAACTGCTTTTATGATAACATCGTGATCTCTGATCATGCACCCTGTTGTCTAATATATGTAGATAAAAAATTGACAAAGGAATCAGGTAGATGGCAATTTCAGCATAAATGGCTTCAGGATGAGGAATTTGTCAAGTATATAGAAAAACAGATAGACGAGTTCTTTGACATCAATACTACACAAACATCAGCATGTGTAAAGTGGGAGGCTTTCAAAGCTTTTATTAGGGGACATATTATTAGTTATACAGGATCAAAATCTAAGAAGACTCGAGAGGAGAGAGCTAAATTGGAACATAAAATAAAAAATCTTCAGGAAAAAGTGTATGCAGGAAGTGACCCAAGGTTGGAGAATGAATTACTGATTTTGAGAGCTGAATACGACAAAAAATCAGCGAATAGAGCTGCCTCGAGTCTTCTAAGATTGAAACAATCTTTTTATGAACAAGGTGAAAAATCAGGAAAATTATTAGCATGGCAGATTAAACAATTGGAAATTAAAACACCAATTACCAGTATTATAAGTAATGGACAGGTAGTTATAGATCCTTTAGAAATTAATAGAGCCTTTAGAGATTACTATGAAAAATTATATGATACCAAAAATGAACCTGATTTAACAAAACTAAATGGGTTTTTGAACGAACTATCTATACCGTGTATTCCAAATGAAAACAGGGAGATATTGGAGTCTAAAATTAGTCAAGAAGAAGTTGGGCTAGCCATTGATAATATGAAATCAGGAAAAAGTGCAGGACCAGATGGTCTTCCAGTTGACCTTTATAAAAAATTTAAGAATAAATTAATAAAACCTTTTTTGGAAATGGTTTTAGAAGCATTTCAAAATAATAATTTACCATCATACATAAATAATGCCTTAATTATACTGCTGCCAAAACCAGGTAAGCCCTCTAATAAATGTGAAAATATGAGACCAATAAGCCTATTAAACGCCGACCTTAAGATAATCTGTAAAATTTTAGCAAGACGAATACAAGAAATTTTACCAAATATTATTAATCGAGATCAGAATGGCTTTATAAAGGGTAGACAAGGCTTCCATAATGTAAGAAGACTATTTAATATTATTTATTTTAATAAAGAAGCACCGGATACAGCTCTCCTATCATTGGATGCCGAAAAGGCCTTTGATAGAGTTGAATGGCCCTTTCTTTTTGAAGTCCTACAAAGGTTTGGACTTGGAAATAATTTCATAAAATGGGTTCAAATAATATACAATAATGCTACAGCAGAAATCCTAACAAATAACAATATTTCAAAACCAATAAAAATCAATAGAGGATGTCGACAAGGCTGTCCACTTTCACCTTTACTGTTTACTATGGCAATTGAACCTTTAGCGATAGCGATACGTTTACATTCACAAATATATGGAATTAAAGTTGGACCAACAGAACATAAAATCTCCCTGTACGCCGATGACATAATTTTGTTTATGTCGAATCTAAAAAAATCAATTCCAACCTTGTTGAATTTAATAAAGAATTTTGGGGAAATATCAGGATATAAAATAAATAAAACTAAATCTTCAATATTAATGCTAAATGAGACCCAGAGAAATTACCCAGCCCCTGAGGTAAATCAATTCAATGTTGTAAATCAGTTTAAATATTTAGGAATCCAAATTATGCCTAAGCTAGAATCAGTCGCCAGTGTCAACTATGAAGCCTTAATGTCAGATATCAATGAGTTAACTCAGAGATGGATGTCACTACCAATGTCGATGATCGGGAGAATCAATATACTTAAAAGTAATATTTTACCTAAAATACTTTATTTATTTCAATACATTCCCTTATCACCACCCTTAGATCTATTCTCAAGAATAAAAAAAAAGTTAGTGGAATTTATATGGAACAACAGGAGGGCTAGATTACGTTTGTCTTTATTATATTTACCATTTGATCGTGGAGGTCTGAAATGTCCAAATTTTATGTTGTATTATTGGTCGGCACAACTGAGGTCTATGACATATTATTTTTCATCAAATGATCTCCCTCACTGGACTGAAATGGAATCATACAATTTACCTTTACCTCTTCCCATATTCATATACTCAGATTCGGCAAAAAAATTACAAAAACAAGTTAAAAATCCATTTGTAAAGCATATGATCAAAATATGGTGTGAAGCTAAAAACTATTTAAAAGAACCACAGTTATTGTCACAATTTAGTCCAATATGGGGTAATCAATATTTTAAACCAGGGAGAGCGGACGCTGTATTTAAAGTATGGAATTTAAAAGGGATACAAAAGATTCAGGATTTATATTTGCCATGTGCAGACAACATAATGTCTTTTGAAGAGCTGAGGATCAAATTTAATCTCAATAGAACACATTTTTTTAAATATCTTCAACTTAGAAACTTTATTCGATCAAATCAAAATAAAGCTCTCACTCGACCTATTTATTCATCCTTGGAAAAAATGATGATGAAAGATAGTAAAAGAAAGGGTATTATTTCAGAGTTTTATAACTCACTGACACTATCTTCAAGTGAAAATTCACTGAAAAGATTAAACTACTGGAAAGAAGATCTGCAAATTGAAATTTCAGAGGAACAATGGGAATTGGCTTGTACAGAAGCTCAAACCAAATCAATAAATGCACGCCTTAAATTGATACATTTCAAATGGTTAATGCGGATGTATGTTACACCGGAGGAGTTAAATAGATATAACAAAAATATACCAGATACATGCACAAAATGCATGGAAAGTAAAGGAACCCTATTTCATTGTTTATGGGAATGTAGATTAATAAGAATGTTTTGGGAAGAGGTGAGGGTAACAATTGAAAAAATAATCTCAAAACAAATCATATTGAATCCTAAACTGTTTTTGTTGGGTCTGTACCCAGAAAAGCATAATTTTAATAAAAGTGAAAGAACATTCATAGACCTCAGTTTGCTTAATGCCAAAAAATGTATTGCACTATTATGGAAAAAGACTCATAGACCAGATGTGACTCAGTGGTTAAGACAGATGTTAACAAACCTTCCATTAGAAAGAATAACATATATACTAAAATCAAAGGAAATTGTGTTTGAGAATATATGGAGACCTTTTATTGATTATGTAAAAAATTTAAACATAACTCTTGAAGAAGAAGGTGAATGATGTGTGTGGACCTTGTAAATTCCAAACTGGTGAACATAATATGTATACTAATGTATTGGATTGTCTAGACTAAACAGAGGAGCATTGTTGAAGACTTGATTTTGTTGGTGGTTGTTGGTGTTTTTAGTGCATTTTTTTTTTTTTGTTGTAGTACTTTAGTGTTAGTGTTTGATTGTTTGTATCATGTTTGTTAAAAAAAAAAAAAGGTTCAATAAAGATATTGTGGAAAAAAAAAAACAATGCATTTCCTCTTAAATCCTTTAGCATCCCCCCTCACAGACTTTGGCCCCCAAAGGCTCTTCCAAGCAGTCTCTCAGCACACAAAGAATTACCTTTTTCACAGCTTCCTGTTATCTCCAAGGGAACTCTGCACTCTGTTCTATCTAAGATGTGGAGTACACTGTAAGGCATTAAGTAAGACACATGTGTGGCTAGTGTGGCTACAGGGGGACAATTTTGACACCCACCTTACTCACATGCATCGAGTTTGGGCTTTGTGTGAATATATGTTAATGGGTTATTGTCTGTCCAAACTGTAAAGTTGTGTCCCTTTAACCAGTGACTAAATTTGTCACAGACAAATCATTTAAGCACCAAAAAGTCAAGACGATGGGCAGGATAATTTTTCTGAGCACAGGTGAGAGCTTTACTCGCGAAAGCAACTGGGCATGCTTTACTGTCGCCCTCTGGGACCTGAGATAATACAGCACCTAACCCATCCTGTGATGCATCTGCTGACAAGATGGGTGGTGTGGTGGTGCAGTGGTTAGCACTGCGGCAGCACAGCAACTCACCCTTGGCCATGGGATCCCTGGTTCGATCCCAGCCCCTGACCAACAGTGATCTGTGTGGAGTTTGCATGTTCTCCCCGTATCTGTGTGGGTTTACTCCGGGATTTCTCCGGTTTCCTCCCACAGGCCAAAAACATGCAGGTTAGGTTAAATGGAGACTCTAAAGTGGCCCTAGGTGTGAATGTGTGTGTGAATGGTTAAGGGATAGCGCTGTACCGTGGCTGCTTCATCCATCCAGGTGGATGCCCTCAATTTCCCCTCTGGGGATCAAAGTATACAAAATCAAAAAAAAAAAGAAGAAGAAGAAGAACGGTTTATTAAAATCAGGGTGGGCAAGCAAAACAGACTCGAGAAGTGCAGTCTTTAGCTGTTCAAATGAGTCATGTTCCTTCTTCCAGTCAACTGGGCTGAGCCTCCTGAAAGAAGCAGAACCTCGAGCATTTGTTTTTCTCCCTTTAGGGGCAGCAGTCAATGTAAAAAGGAACTTGGGAACTTTAGAGCAGTCCGTTATGAACTGTTGATAGTACATCACCATGCCCCAAAACAATTTTATCTTTTTCTGAGATGGTGTAATCCCATCCTCCATCATTAAATCAGCCTCTGTCATAGGGGTGATTGCCCTAATTTTGTCAGGGTCAGTAGAGATTCCATTTTCATCCACAACATGGCCCAAAAACCTCACACTTCGCTTTAGCAGTTGGCACTTTTTGGGGACTAGTTTCAATCCATGCACACGCAGTCATTCGAAAACAAGCTCTAACCTCCTGAGAGCCTCGGCTTCATTGGGTATATACACAAGGAGGTCATCCAAATAGCAAAGCAGGGTTAAGAAATTTTGGTCACCAAATATGCCCATAATGAGACGCATGAAACTGGCTGGGCTGTTGCAAAGATCCTGTGGCAGTCTGTTAAACTCATAAAGCCCCATAGGTGTTGTAAACGCTATCAGCTTCTTATCTTCTTCTGACATGGCAATATTATAGAACCCAGATGTCAAGTCCATGGCACTAAAGATTGCACTACCACCCAGGGCTGCCAGGCAGTTAGATTGATGGGGCAAAGGATGGGCATCCTTGACTGCACGTGCGTTCAACCAGTGGTAATCCACACATATTCTGAGATCACCATTTTTCTTCCATACAAGCACTAGAGGGGATGCCCATTCACTGTTGGACTTGTGAAAAAGCTCACGTTCCTCCATCTCCGTCAGCACTTGTCGCAGCTTACGATACTGGCCTGGTGGAACTTGAAAAGGATCTAGACAGGGCCTTCCGGCATGGCGACTGAGACAGCAGCAACTTAAACCCAAGGCTCCCCTGTGGTCGGCAACCCCCGAAAGAAATAACTGGACTGTGAATCATAATTTTAGATTTGAATAGCATGAGAGGGGGTAGAAAAAAGAAAAGGAGTGGAAACGCAAAAAACTTCTGAAGTAAATGATAATTCAGCGAGTGACGACGATGACGTTAGCTTAATTGCTAATGAGCATGCTGAGCAAGTCATGGAAGCTAACATCCATCCATCCATCTTCTTCTGCTTAATCCTTTTCGGGTCGCGGGGGGGCTGGAGCCTATCCCAGCATCTTTGGGCGAGAGGCTAACATAATTACAGAAATAAAAGCCGTCCACTCGGACATAAAGAAACAGCTCGCAGAAAACGCGAGTCTTCTGAAAAGACAGCTGGATGACTTAAAAGAAAATATTAACAAGAAACTGAATGACATTGTTAAGGATCTGGGTGAGCTGGTAACCGAGTAGATGAAGCGGAGCAACGAATTGCAGATGTGGAGGAGCAGCATATGGATGAGGAGGCAGCGCTATCACACACACACTGGAGTTTTGTGAAAGTATCCAAGAAAAGATAACGGACTTGGAAGCACGCTCGAGACGGAACAATATTCGCATTCACGGCATCCGAGAGGAGGCAGAAGGAAATAACTTGCAAGAGTTTGTGGAAAACTTTTTAAAAACAGAACTGACCCTCCCTGGCGATAACCTAAAAAATCAACGCTGTCACCAGTCACTCGGTAAGAAACCCAGCCCAGACTTAAATCCAAGATCCATCATTATCCACTTTCTGGAATATGCAACAAAAGAAATTGCGCTGCGCTCGGCGTGGAAGAAGATGGAGATTATATATGAAGGAAAGAGGGTATTCTTCGAGCAGGATTTCCCAACTGAGATATTATTAAAGAGGAAAGCATATAACGCCATCAGAAAAGCTCTGAAAGAGAAAGGGATCCGTCATCAGACACTTTACCCAGCAAAGCTCAAGGTGTTTTATGACTCCGGACCCATGACCTATAGCAGCACTCGCGAAGCCACCGAGGACCTGGAAAAGCGAGGGGTAACGGAGTCTGCAGCCAGTGCTTCTCCTGCATGCACAGTGACAACGGGACCGCGGTGGGAGACTGCTGGCAGTGCCTCCCGTGACAATCGAGAGACAAACATGAGGCGCATCAAGGAGAAGTTGAGAGGATTTCACTGCGACAATGGTGACGTGAGAGAGCTGCCACGCCGGGTGAAATGAAGAGTGGTAAGAATGATGACAGCCTGCTGCTTAAAGAGTCTGTGACATAATTCATCCAAGACGTCATTAGAAAGAAGAACTACTGTTTTTATTCTGTGTAGACAAAAAAATTCAAAAATTTTTTTTCCCATATACTACCATAAATTACATCGCGATGCAGCAGATTGCGATGTTCCTTTGTCGAAATTGGGTCAAACGGCGCTCCATATTGTGACGTCATGAGAGGAACCCAATATGTAAACAAGCATGGCTGAGTACACTGAAGCGGAGGAAGTTGTGAGCGATTTCAGCGAAGATTTGAGTGATTTGTCGATAGTTTTTGAGGAAGAAGCAGGACCGAGTGATGAAGAAGAGCGAGTTGGTTCTAACGAAGGACTGCAACCCTATTTATTTGAACCATATCGTTCAGGAAGTGACGATGACTCGCATGTTTCAGAAGATGAAGGGTCCGACGGTGAAGGGTTAGAGATGGACATCGGTTGCCTCCAAAACACTGAATGGTAATATACAGATAGATCTAAAAGAACTGGATGTGCAACTTTGATTATGTACCTTTGCTATGTTGTAGATCGAAGTGGCTAGACGGCCGAGAGCCGGTCTCCTTCATTTCAGTGGTTATTCTCTTTCACCCCTAATTTGGTTTTATTTCAGTGGTTATTCTCTTTTACCCCTAATTTGTTTTTAAAAAAAATTCACCAAAAGGCCCGCAATTCATTTTTTTATTCAATAGTAGAAAAAAATATACTACAAGTAAATACCCCCTAATTTGGTTATTTGTTTAAAAAAAATATAAAAAATGCACAACTGTATGTGTTTGTCACAGTTTACAAGTTACAAATAATGCAACAAGATACTTTTTAACTAAACACCCCAACTGTTTTGCAGATCTGATGTGTCCACACACCTCTATCACACCCTAAAACATAAACAAAGGGACTTGCTCTTTTCCGGGTGAGTTTTGACAATGTTGCTTTTCTGCACTGTTTTGATATGTTGATATCGTCTTGAGCTGTGGGTTTTCGTTTAAAAACCGTAGGTATGGCAGTCAGTTTTAGAACTCGTTTGTAATGAACTTTCATGCCTAAAGATTCCTGTATAGCAGGCGGCTCCTCAACGCTGTCTGCAGTGAAATGATCTCTACAGAGTACAGAAGATGGTGTTGGATGCCATTTGTCCCTTGTTCTCTGTACTTGCTTCGTCCATTTTTTAAGAAGACTGGGATCTTTTGGGAATGCAAACAGGTTTATATGTTCACTGGGGCAATTAGAACACCCAGCCGCCACACAATGTTTTGGCATTTCTTCGCTGGTACAGAAGCTAAACAGTTTGTTTACGCTGATAGCACATGGATCAGCCGAGATTGAACTCCTCTCATGACGTCATATCCGGAAACGAGGCAAGTCTCCGGATATCACGTTACTGCAACAAGGCGCTAAATTTAAATTCACTTAGAAATATTTTTCCACTTATTTAGCGTTCTAAGTCAACAGAACCAACTATGTGGACGATTGAAGATAAAGTCATACTGAATATTGAGCCATACTTCCTACATCGTGTCACAGACATTTTAAGTCTGAAAATATTGCACTCCTATCATATATACTGTTAAAAATGACTGCATAGGGACTTCTCTTTAGCCTAGTTTAATGTGTACTGTCCTGACTGAATCCAATCGGAGATGGCAGTTTGCATCTGGTGGGGCCCCTCCGAGGACAGAGGCCCCCCCCCCCAACTTTTGAAGTTCAACAGCAACTTCAGACTTAGAGGTCACAACCTTTTTCTTTATGTTCCCTTTGTTTAAGTTGTCATTGTTCATTAGACAAACAGGTTTGTGTATATGTGTTCAGGTCTTCTAGGAGGGTAAACTCTGTCTGTTTCCTTTTACCATTTACTTAATGAGTGATGTCATATACCATAAATACAGAATAATAAGCTTGAATGTGAATGGGCTTAATAACCCAATTAAAAGAAGCAAGATAGTAGCTAAGATGAAGAGAGAGAAACATGATGTTATTTTCTGGCAAGAAACCCATCTTTTTAAAAGTGAACGTGATAAATTAAAGCAAATAGGGTTTAGAAATACATTTTACTCCTACAAAAAGGGGAATTCAAGAGGGGTGGCGATCCTAATTCCAAGCAGAGTAAATTTCCAACTTGTTCCACAGATTGCAGATAAAGGTCAATTTGTGATGGTTAAGGGTTTAATTGACAACAGAGAGGTTACCTTATTTAACATCTACAGGCCTACAGGCAACGATAAACAGCTAATTAAAACCATTTTTAATCTTATATCCACAGAAATATCTGGAGTGCTGATTTGTGGAGGTGACTGGAATACCCAACTACAGCCTGCTGTAGACGCCTCAAACACAACAAAAAAGACATCTATTGAAGCTATACAGTATATACTGCTCAAAAAATAAAGGGAACACTTTGAAAACACATCAGATTTTAATGGGAAAAAATAAGCTGGATATCGAAATTGTGGCAGGCTAGTCCAGTTTACTCAGATTAAAAAGTGTTCCTTTAATCTGAGTAAGCTGGACTAGCCTGCCACAATTTCAATATCCAGCTTATTTTTTCCCATTAAAATCTGATGTGTTTTCAAAGTGCTCCCTTTATTTTTTTGAGCAGTATATATTAAGAAGCTACTAAACGAAATAGGAATGATAGACATATGGAGGACATTACATCCAAAAGACAGGCAGTATACATTCTTTTCTCACCCCCATAAAGTTTATTCTAGAATTGGTTATTTTTTTATGATGAAAACAGACACGCATAGAATCTCGGAATGCGCCATCGGTGTCAGAGACATCTCCGATCACTCGGGCATATATTTAAATGTGCATTTAGACAATAAACCTAAAAATATGCTGTGGCAGCTCAATACTCACCATCTTAACGACCCTAGCTTTAAAAAATTTGTCAAAACAGAATTCAGGGAATATATGCAACATAACAATGAAACAGTGTCTCCCAGTATCCTCGGGGATGCAACTAAGGCTGTCCTCAGAGGCAAACTCATACAATGGTCAGCACAAAAGAAGAGGGAAAGAGAAAAAGAAATAAATGAGCTCACTGAAAAACTTAAACAACTGGAAAATAAGTATATACACGATAAAGACACTCCTATCCTGAACCAAATTTTAGGCACAAAGCAAACTTTAAACCGAATGTATGTGGAAAAATTAGATAAGAAGGCCAGATTAATGAAACAAAACTACTATGATAATGGACCCAAATTTAAAAAAAACTATTAGCATGGAGAATACGTAAACGAGTAACAGAAAGGGAAATGCATAAAGTAAAAGATCCTCAAACTAAAAATATTTACTACAAATTGGAAGATATACAACAATCATTTGAAAAATACTACAGTTATACTCCCAACCACAAGCTGCTGAAGTTGGGGTAGTGTCCCAATTTCTTATCAGCATTAGATCTCCCATCAATAGGAACAGAACAGAATATTTTAAACCAAAAAATATCAGAGAAGGAAATCAGCACAGCCATATCAAAACATAAGACTAATAAAATGCCAGGAGCAGATGGCTACCTGTCTGAATGGTACAAATTTGCAAAGGAAATGATTATACCAATATTAAAAGAATGCTTTAACTAGTGAAGTTCGCGAGCTGTTTTTTTTTTTAAGGCTGGGTGAAGACTGGCTGCTGGAGCGGATCAAAAAAGGACGCAGGAAGAGCCCCACAGACCCAGCAGCATGGAGACCATCCACAAATGCAACCTGTGTGACACGGAGTGCCATTCGTGGATCGGCATGTTCGGCCACAGGCGGTGCTTATTTTGTATTGGTTCCAGCAGAGTAGACGTTATGATTTCTTCCATGGTCATCATAGACCGACAGAGGCTGACGACGAAGGCTGAGTGACACACACGCCTTCGCCAGTCTTTTTTTAATTACTACTGTTATTTGTTTTGAAAAATCGTTTGCCAAAAACCGCAATCATGGAAGCACAAAACCGCAATAATGGAATTATGTTTTGATCGAGTCGCGAGACCAGAACCACGAGCGGACCAGCGTCGCGTTCGTCTGACAATGAGGAAGAGAAGTTGGCCAGGACTCTGCTGCTGTGAAGAGGTAAGGTGTTATAAGCTAAATTATTCTCTATCCCTGAAAATTGTAATCCAAAATGACTTTTGACCGATCGGTAAATTACAGCTGTGCGGTTCACGAAGTCTGAAGTTCGTGCGCCGCGGTACAAGGGGTTGCTCGCAGTGTACAGGCTGTGAACGCCCCCCCACCCCCGCTATTCTTCTGCAGCGAGGGGGGGGAGCTGCGGTGATTGCACTGCTGTCCCACATGAGGCTAATCCGTTGTGCAGCGATGGCCGAAGTCCATCCTCTGTAGCGGGGGGGGGGGTTGTCCCCCCCCCCCCCCCCCACACACACAGACAGCCCTGGGTGTGACCTTTCATTAGAGCCTAAAATGAAGCTTCTATGTTGAATTATTCAGAAGTTACAGACATTTTTCCAAACTGTGCTATTTGGCACAATTTGGCACAGTTCCAAAATGCCTGGGAACAGCCTGAGAACAAAGCTGTGTAAAATATTCATTTTTTGTGGTATTGTTACCAAATTTGGATCTCAGCTTGATAACATTTGGTTCTACATTTCTGTTGCATTTTCCAGCCGGATCGGACAGCTGTGTGTTATTTGCAAGCATTTGTATCCAAAAAAACACAGTGGCCAAATTAATTTTCTTCAAGTTCAGTATGTTTAGATGACTGTAACTCAGTGGCTGGAGCACATAGAGAGATTATGTTTTTTTTGCCAAAAAATTCAAAGTGTTTTCTTTTAAATGAGACCAACCCCATGAAGATGCTGCAAAGGGTTGAAGAACAGCTTTCAATTTACTTTGGGCACATTATTTTTTGGCATTTTTAGGAAAATTGCCCGGAGTGCAAGGGGTTAAATGTTTTCAGGAGGAGAGGAGATAGTTGCTGTTTAAAGGTTTTGTACCACTCTGCTGTATAGCCATCTGCTCCTGGGGATTTGTTAGCTTTAAGTTTCATAATTGCTTTTTCCAATTCTTCAGGTTGTATTTCTGACAGTAGTGCTTTATTTTGAGACTCAGTAAGTTGGGGAAGGTTTAATGTGTTTAGGAATGTTTCGGATGCGTTTTTGTGTTTTTTGAGGGAGTATAAGTTCTTATAGTAGTTCTCGAAGCTTTTAAGAATATCCTGAATTCTGAATTTTATTTCCTTTGATACTGGGTCTCTGATTTTGTAGATTGCTCTTTCTGTTTGTTGTTTCCTCAATTTATAGGCTAGCAATTTTGCCGATTTGCTGCCTGCTTCATAGTATTTTTGTTTCAGAAATGTAAGTTTCTTCTGGATTTCTATTGTGTAGATCTCATTTATTTGATTTTTAATTTTCTTAATTTTGAGCGAGTCATTAGAATGAGTGTTGCCTTTGTGTTCTTTTTCTAGGTTCTTAAGTTCTGACTCTAGTGTGATTAGTTTTTCTTGTCTCAGTTTCTTTTGGATTGCCAGTTTTGCAATAATCTTTCCCCTTATTACAGCTTTGCATGCATCCCACAGTATTAAAGGGGATACTTCTCCATTATTGTTTTCTTCCAGATATCTGAGAATATCTGATTCCAATTCATCTTTCAGTGGTCCTTTCAGGACATTTGAATTCAACCTTCAAGAAAATGTATTATTTGTGTATTTTTGGATACTTAAGTCCATATAGATTGGACTGTGGTCAGAGAGATCCATCAGTCCTATTTTACATGTTTTTACTCTTCCAATGTCTCTATTAAACATAAAAAAAATAGTCAATCCTTGAGTAAGATGAATGTGGTGCTGAGTAAAATGTATAATCTTTTACACTGGGGTTGAATTCCCTCCACACATCACAGATTCCCATTTCTTTTAGTAGCATCCGAGTTTTCTTACTTTGAGTGTTATTTTGGTGTGGAGAATTACCTGATGCATCCCAGTATGGATTCAGTCTTAGACTGAAGTCTCCACCACATATCACTAAACCCTGGGCTTTAGTTATCATTAGGTCAAATACATTTTTATAACATTTCCAGTTAGCCCCTGGAGGTGCATATACATTCAGCAGGGTGATATCTTCTCCCTCTAGCCGCCCAATTACCAAACTGTATTCCCTCTTTATCTTTGTGTTCTGATTTTTTTTCTAATGTAATTTTGGTTGAAATCAATGTCGTTACTCCCCTCCTCCTCCCTGACTTATATGAAGATGAAAAGATCATTTTAAACCCTTGTCTATTGAGTTTATTGTGCTCCACGTCTGTTAGGTGGGTTTCTTGTAAAAATATTATTCCTGCTTTGTCTTTTTTCATTTTGCCTAGAATCTTGGATCTTTTAACTGGATTCAGGATTCCTTTTACATTATATGAGATTATTTTGGTTACACCCTGTTTCTCCATTGTATTGTCTTATTTAGTATAACAGTGTGGTGGCCCTCTTTTACGCTACTCAGAAACTGAAAGAACATTAAGAACATAAAAAACATTAAGAACATAGTGTATAAAACTTTAAAACAAAAAACTGTCAGAAGAACTTCCTGAGCTGAGGTCTTTTTAAAGACCCTGGAAGAGCCTTGATGAAGTGTAGGCTCTGAGGGAAATTCCTCAAACTCTGTTATGTGTTGAGGGCCCTCTCTTACCCCTGTAAGTTGACCCATGTTTTTAACGTGAATTTCAGATCCCAATCCGAACTTTTAATGATTTTTTTTTATTATTTTTTATTTTATTTTTTTTTTATGCCTATACCCTATGAAATTGTGTGCACCCTCCCACCACCATTACAGCAAACATTCACGTTAATACAGTATTTGTTAGTGTGGGGAGAACATGTGGATCATTGTCACATTTCTATTTTAACAAGTTGTTTTTTTTTATTGAAAAGACTTATTTATTTCTAATATTATGACTGTTCCATGAAATGTTTTACCACATGCTGATTCTGCATCTCCTTTAATGTTTGTTACCTTGTAGGAGGGGGGTTGGATGTGTAGATTGACTAAAAAAAAAAAAAAAAAAGGTCGTTATTCCCTCCTGTAAACGGCCAGTTTCTCCTTGTAGCTCTGGCGCTGGGTTTCCCGCTGCTGGCCCGTGGATTTTGAAGGTCTCTGTGTGGACCATGATTGGGCCTTGATCCTATCGCTCGGGTCTGCTGCGGGTTTAAACACCGTTACCGGGAGCCCTCTTCTCGCCATGTCAGCTGTTGCTTCTTCCGCCGAATTATAGAGACATGTCTCTTCACCGTAGAAGACCCTTAGCTTTGCAGGAAATGGCGTCTGAAAGCGCAGTTTTTTCTTTCGTAGCACCTTTTTAGCGTCGTTGTATTCCCGGCGCTTTTTAAGGACCTCCGGGGCGTAATCGTGTTCCACGAAGACTTTTCTCTCTTGGTGCATAAATCCTTTTTTCTGCCAAGCCAGTCTTACAACCTCTTGTTTTATTTTGAAATTGGAGAATCTCACCACCACCGATCGTGGAGGCGCTTCCGCCGCCAGCCTAGGAGCTAATGTATGGTGGGCCCTTTCTATCTTCAAGTCGGTGGTTTGGGGAATATCCAACTTCTCTCTCAGTAAGGATTCCACACATTCCGCCATTGTGTTGAAACCATCCTCGGCTCCTTCTTTCAGACCATGAATTCTTATGGTGTCTCTTCTCAGTCTTCCTTCTTGGTCGGTTAGCTTAGCCTCCAGTCTTGAGTGCCTTTTGTGTAGATCCAGCACGGAATCTTCAAGCCCTTTTATTCTTTCTTCTGCTTCCAAGATTCGGTTCTCGGCCTGGTCCACTCTGCTGTTTGTCCTTTTTAATTCTTCTCTGAATTCACGAAATTCGGCCCAAACCTCTTGGCGAAATCGTCTTAATTCTTCAAATAACATTTTCAAGCTAACCTTCTTGTTAGCTACATTCAGCTCCTCGTCTTCTGAATGGAAATCCTCCGGATCAGATTCTTCGGCCGATGTGTGTCCTGGCCTGGAAAATGTCGATTTCTTCTGTTTTCCTTTAGGCATGATGACTTTGTCTTTTGATTTTCACTCTTCCAAAAATCCGTTAAATCTGATTTTCAAGATATTTTCCTGGATTGAGTCTGGGAGCTTCAGCGTTAAGCTGCAATCACCATGGCGTCCAAACCGGAAGTCCAAATAAAAGAATTTTAAAATGAACTCTAAAATGCACGGGCAGCCAGTGGAGTGAAGCTAAGATGGGTGTCATGTGATCTCTTCCACGTGTACCTGTTAAAAGGCGAGCAACAGTGTTTTGAACCAGCTGGAAAGAGATGACTGGCTGACACTGGCATAAAGTACATTACAGTAATCCAGCCGAGATGAAATAAAAGCATGGATGACTGTTTCCAGGTACGGTCTAGAGAGAATGAGTTTTACTTTTGCTAAACACCTTAGATGAAAGAAGCTGGATTTTACCACAGAATGAATCTGCGTGTCTAATTAAAAATCACTGTCCATGATAAAACCAAGGTTCCTAGCTGTGGATTTGACGTAAGGAGTAAGGGGGCCCAAGTATACAGGAGGGGACTCACAGGTGCCACTAGGTCCAAACACCATCACTTCTGTCTTCTTATCATTAAAATTTAGGAAGTTTAGGGCCATCCAAGACTTTGTCTTCAATGCATGCCAGGAGTGAGTTTACTGATGAGGCAACTTTTTGTTTTAGAGGGACATAAATCTGACAGTCATCAGCATACAGGTGGAAGGAGATACCATGCTTTTTAAAAATGGAACCCAGTGGAAGTATGTACAGAGAAAAAAGCATGGGCCCATGAACTGACCCCTGTGGGACCTTGTATGGCAGAGGAGCAGAAGAGGATTCAAACCCAGACATGCTAACTTTAAAACTCCTGTCTGCCAGATAGGACCGAAACCAGTTGAGCGCAGTGCCACAAATGCCCACTAGGTGCTGCAAACGGGAAATTAAAACATGATGGTCCACTGTGTCAAAGGCAGCAGTTAAATCAAGCAGCAAAAGAACAGCATATTCACCTGAATCACATGCCAAGAGAATATCGTTAAAAAAAACTCTTAACAAGGTGTTATCTGTGCTATGAAGAGCTTTGAAACCAGATTGAAAAACCTCCAAAATACTGTGTTCATCCAGAAAACATTTCAGCTGCATATAGACAATTTTCTCTAAAATTTTTTTGAGACAAATGGTAGTTTGGAAATAGGCCTAAAATTTGCCAACATGGTATGATTGAGACCAGGTTTCTTAATCAAGGGCTGCACTATTGCATGTTTAAAATTTTCAGGAACCACACCAGTTGACAGGCTGCTGTTCAAGATGGTGAGAACTGACTGGCCTATACTGGGAAGCACCTCTTTATAGTGATGGCAGAAATGGAACGTTCGAGAAATCGAATCATTTGGAACAATTGATTCAGAAAAAGAATTGATCTTTTGGAACATTTGAAAAATCTCCCCACAGCGACATCTGGTGGCCAAATGTTATAATACTACACTCAAACAGACGAGGATTTTTGTCTGTGTTTCTGGATGGAAGGATGTAATTGGGGTCAAGTTTATTGACAAAGTGCCTGAAACCCTCATCTTCCAAAATTGAAAAAGGTTGTGAGTCCTCCACAATAAGGTCACCTAGGGCCTCGTCTAATTCTTTTTGCCTTCCTGTCAAGGAACAACAAAAAGACTGATTCAGGAGGAATGCTGTCATGCAACTTGATGTATGGTAAATCCATCCATCCATCCATCCATCCATCCATCCATCTTCTACCATTTTTCCGGAGGTCCGGGTCGCGGAGGCAGCAGTTCAAGCAGAGAAGCCCAGACTTCCCTCTCCCCAGCCACCTGCTCCAGCTCTTCAGAGAGGATACCAAGGCGTTCCCAGACCAGCTGGGAGGCATAGTCTCTCCACCGAGTCCTGGGTCTGCCCCAGGGTCTCCTCCCAGTGGGATGTGCCTGAAACACCTCAAGTGGGAGGCATCCAGGAGGCATCCTAATCAGATGCCCATACCACCTCAACTGACTCCTTTCAATGTGGAGGAGCAGCGGTTCTACTCTGAGCCTCTCTTGGATGACTGAGCTCCTCACCCTATCTCTGAGGGTGAGTCCAGCAATCCTACGGAGAAAGCTCATTTCAGCCGCTTGTATCCGCAATCTTGTTCTTTCGGTCATTACCCAAAGCTCGTGACCATAGGTGAGAGTAGGAACGTAGATTGACTAGTAAATCGACAGCTTTGCCTTAGAACTAAGCTCCCTCTTCACCACAACAGACTGGTACAACATCCGCATCACTGCAGATGCTGCTCCAATCCATCTGTCAATCTCTCGCTCCATTTTCCCCTCACTCGTGAACAAGACCCCAAGATACTTAAACTCCTCCACTTGGGGCAGGAGCCTGTCCCCAACCCAGAGAGGACAATCCACCTTTTTCCGGCTGAGGACCACGGACTCGGACTTGGAGGTGCTGGTTCTCATCCAAGCCGCTTCACACTCAGCGGCAAACCGTCCCAGCAAGAGCTGTAGGTCATTGCTGGATGAAGCCAACAGGACAACGTCATCTGCAAACAACAGAGATGAGATCCTGTGGTCACCAAGCATGACACCCTCCATTCCCTGGCTGCGCCTAGAAATCCTGTCCATAAAAATTATGAATAGGATCGGTGACAAAGGGCAGCCCTGGCAGAGTCCAACTCTCACTGGGAATGACTCCGACCGAGTGTTGGCAATATGAACCAAACTCTCACAACGGTCGTACAGAGACCGAATAGCTCGTAACAACAAGCCCGATACCCCATACTTCCGAAGCACCCCCCACAACAAACCACAAGGGACGCGGTCAAATGCCTTCTCCAAGTCCACAAAACACATGTAAACTTGTTGGGCAAACTCCCACGAACCCTCAAGAATTCTCGAGAGGGTAAAGAGCTGGTCCGATGTGCCACGGCCAGGATGAAAACCACATTGCTCTTCCTGAATCTGAGGTTCGACCAACGGCCGGACTCTCCTCTCCAGTACCTTGACATAGATCTTCCCAGGGAGGCTGAGGAGTGTGATCCCTCTAAAGTTGGAGCACACCCTCCGGTCCCCTTTTTTGAAGAGAGGAACCACCACCCCGGTTTGCCATGCCAAAGGCACTGCCCCCAACCTCCATGCAATGTTGCAGAGGCGTATCAACCATGACAGCCCTACAACATCCAGGGTCTTGAGGTACTCAGGGCGAATCTCATTCACCCCTGGGGCCCTGCCACCAAGGAGATTTTTAACCACCTTGGCGACCTCAGCCCCTGTGATAGGTGAGTCATCCCCCTCGTCCCCAAACCCTGCTTCCTCTGTGGAAGGCATATCAGTGGGATTGAGGAGATCCTCGAAGTATTCCTTCCACCGCCCGACGATATCCCCAGTCGAAGTCAACAGTGTCCCATCCGCACCATACACAGTGTGGACAGGGAGCTGCTTTCCCCTCCTGAGCCACCGGACAGTTTGCCAGAATCTCTTCGAGGCCGACCGAAAGTCTCGCTCCATGGCCTCACCGAATTCCTCCCATACCCGGGTTTTTGCTTCAGCAACCACCCGAGCTGCACTCCGCTTGGCCTGCCGGTACACCTCAGCTGCTTCGGGAGTCCCACAAGCCAACCAAGCTTGATAGGACTCCTTCTTCAGCTTAATGACCCCCCTCACCACTGGTGTCCACCACTTGGTTCGAGGGTTGCCACCATGAGATGCACCGACCACCTTGCGGCCGCAGCTCTGGGCCGCTGCTTCAACAACAGAGGTGGAGAACATGGCCCATTCAGACTCCATGTCTCCAGACTCCCTCGGAATGTGGTTGAAGTTCTTCCGGAGGTGGGAGTTGAAGACCTCCCGGACAGGGGCCTCAGCCAGACGTTCCCAGCACACCCTCACTATACGTTTGGGTCTACCAGGTCTGAATAGCTTCCTCCCCTGCCATCGGATCCAACTCACCACCAGGTGGTGATCAGTTGACAGCTCTGCACCTCTCTTTACCCGGGTGTCCAAGACATATGGTCGCAGGTCTGATGACACAATAACAAAATCGATCATCGACCTGCGACCTAGGGTGTCCTGGTGCCAGGTGCACATATGGACACCCTTATGCTTGAACATGGTGTTCGTTATGGACAAACTGTGGTTAGCACAGAAGTCCAATAACTGAACACCACTCGGGTTCAGATCGGGCAGGCCGTTCCTCCCAATCACCCCCCTCCAGGTTTCACTGTTGTTTTCCACGTGCGCATTGAAGTCCCCCAGTAGGACAATGGAGTCTCCTAGAGGAGCACCCTCCAGCACCCCAGTCACAGACTCCAAAAAGGGTGGGTACTCTGAAACATCATTTGGTGCATAGGCACAAATGATGGTCAGAACCCGTTTCCCAACCCGAAGGGGCAGGGAAGCAACCCTTTCGTCCACCGGGGAAAACGCCAATATAGAGGCAGCAAGGTGGGGGGATACAAGAATACCCACCCCTGCTCGTCGCCTCTCACCCGGGGCAACTCCATAAAAGGCCAAGCTCCAGCCCCTCTCCAGGAGACTGGTTCCAGAACCGGAGCTGTGTGTTGAGGTGAGGCCGACTATATCTAGCCGGTATCTCTCAACCGCGTACACCAGCTCAGGCTCCTTCCCCACCAGAGGGGTGACATTCCACGTACCAAAAGCCGGTTTAGAAAGCTTGGGATCAGTCCGCCAAGGTCTCCGCCTTTGACCGCCACCTAATCCACATAGCACCGGACCCCCATGATCCCTCCTGCAAGTGGTGAGCCCACTGGAGGGCGGACCCATGTAACTCCTTCGGGCTGAGCCCGGCCGGGTCCCATAGGTGGAAACCCGGCCACCAGACGCTAGCCTTCGAGCCCCTCCCCCAGGCCTGGCTCCAGGGTGGGGCTCTGGTAACCCCATACCGGGTGGGGTACAATGAATCCTTGATATAGAATTTATCATGAGAGTCTGTTGGATCGTTCTTAGTCTGGCCCTTCACCCAGGACCAGTTTGTCTTGGGTGACCCTATCAGAGGCAAATTGCCCCGGACAACATAGCTCCTGGGATCACTGGGGCACGCAAACCCCCCCACCACAATAAGGTGACGATCCATGAGGGGGATCAGTGGGATGATCAGGGGATGAGTGTATGGTAAATATTGTAAATATATGTAAAATATATAAATATATAACTATTTGTAAATGTACAACAATATGGCTTCTTTTAGTGATCGGATGCATAATTATATTTATTGTAAATAATAATATAGGTGTATAAATAATAAATGTATACTCGTATGTGTATTAAAAGACCATGAATACATACCACTAACACTATGCTGGCAATGGCTTGAATCAGCACTCGGCTGTGTTGTGCTAGGAATTTAGGCGTCAGGATGTTTTGTCCGTAGGTGTCTTCACATACAGTCATGTGAAAAAATTAGGATACCCTGTATAAGCTTGTGTGGTTTTTTTTTTTACATATTTAGATATATGGATATTTAATATCAGTGTTTTAAATAATGGGAGATTCGTGTAATACGACTAAACAATTAAAAATGAATTAAAGACCTTTTACTAAAAATTTTCTGTAAAATATAGTGAGGAATAACTTAGGATACCCCCCATCTTTTTAGGACATCCCCCACAATCATTCCCACTTAAAATGGCTAAAATGTAAAAAAAAAAAAAAAGCAAATAAAAACAAAAACAAGGTTAGACATAGATTTGTGAACATTTCTTAATAAAGAACTGAATATTTAAAGGGGTACCCTAATTTTTTCATATGACTGTAGTTGTGTTATTAGAAAATGCAAGATGCTGCATACAGTGCATACATTTAACTTTTTTTTTCCCTCAAGAAGGTCGAAGTGATCCCAGACAGCTGACCTGGGACGCTTTCTACTGCCATCCATTTCCAAATAGTGTAAATCCAAAAGCACGCTCAGTACAAGACACTCAGAGACGCAATACTTCGCAAACAAACTGCACTTTAGAGGAGCTTTTAAATGCTTCAGGCATGTGGGGTGATGAATCAGCAGCCAATCAGGCAAGGACACAAGAAATTAGTATTTTACATGTAAAGTACAGTATTTATATAATACATATATTGTGCATAGAATAGGTATTTTCATATTGTGTAATGGTAGTTTTATTTATTATTCCATTTTAGAAACGGGATAACAAAATCACTGCATTAAACAACGGTTGATGTTTCAAAACAGTCGGTGACGTAATGGAACGCGACATGAAGCAGTCACGTGACATCCTCTTTCTGATACAGACCTCGGAACAGTGGTTTGATTCAGAAGTTCCACCTAGGTTTCGGTACGCACTAAAACACTGTTTCGACTTTGCCATCACTGCCTCTTTAAAAAGTCTAGGAGGGACAGCATCACAGGGGGACCCTGTGGGCTTAATGTGGCCAACCACAGGAATTGGGACTTGATCCCAATGAATATGCATAACAGAGTGGAAATTATAAAAATGAATATGCTGCCCCGGCTTCTCTTTCTTTTTCAATTTTTACCTGTGGAGATCCAGCCTAGACAATTTACAGAGTGGAATAGACTGATACCAGCCTTCATCTGGGGTGAGAAAAGACCAAGGGTTAGACTGCAAACCTTACAGCTAACCAAGGAGGCAGGAGGCCTGGCTCTGCCATGTCTAGAAAATTACTACAAAGCAGCTCAGCTCCGCTCTCTGATCTGTTGGTGTGATGTCAGGTATGAAGCAAAGTGGAAAGAAATAGAGCAGCACTATATAGATAGGCCACTTCAAGCCATATTAGGGGACAAAAATCTTCTAAAAAAATAGTTATCTAGATTTAATAAATGGATGCTAGTGCCCCTCAAGATTTGGTTCAAACTAGTTAAAGATCCAGTGTTGGAAAGGAAAGCAAAGCTCCTGCGTTGGGTGGTGTATGATACAGAATTTCCTCCAGCAACCTTAGATGGTAGATTTAAACAGTGGGCATTCAGGGGTATCACAGCATACTGTACCATTTCATTTGAAGATTTAGATTCTTTCCAAAAGCTTTCAAGAAAATATTATCTGAATAAAAAAGACTTTCAGATATCTTCAAGTTAGACACCATTTTAACAAAAATATCAGAACTACAAAGGAAGAAGAATCTAGTTTAATAGCAATTTTTGTGAATATATACAAGGGTAAAACAAATGAAAAAATTATTTCTCGGTTACACAAGTCTCTGCAGGACAGAAATAGGACACCCTCTGTGGCGGTTTGGGAAAACCCCCACAACACACAGGGACAGACAGCTCGCTACTCCTGGGTTTTTTCCGCTGCCTGCTGTGATCTAATCTGCCATTTATGCATTTCACTGCTGTGAGGTTAATGTGCCATCCATGCATTGTGTTCATGCATCCTGCCTGTGCCTCTCATATGCAAATGCTCATATCGACCCATGTGAATGCTTTGATGTATTGTTGTAGCTGAGTATATAAGCTGTCTGAAATTCATGTTCAACCTCTCAGTCTCATTCTCACTCTGCAACTGCTGCTACAGGACACAGACTTTGTGTCCTCCTCTCCTTCTCTGAGAGCCGTGGGCTTGCTCCCGGCGCGCATGCACGGCGCCGGGAGAGGAGCTCATGACAGCGGTATGATTAATAAAACCTGCTTAAAACCTCAGCATCACTGCCTTATTTTATCATCCGCCGCACTGGTGACCCGACGCTGAAACGAACACGCTGCCAGCGAACGCAACGCCCGGCGGTGATTCTCCGACGACCAGCGAACGCGGCAGCCTGACTGATCTGCCCTCCCTTCTGCTTCAGGAAGACCTCAACGCGGAGTTTCCAGGCGAAACTCTCCGGAGAACACCCACGACCGGGAAAGCTGAGCAACGTTTCATGGTGAGATCTGCACGCCTAGATCGGCACATCCACGCTGGACCGGCCGCGCTCACAGCTCCTCCACACGAGAGTGCATGCACCTCGTCCCCTCTCCACGACGGCGATCCCCATGGCCGACGGAGCACACGTGGACCTGAACGCACCATGACCGAGCGAGTGACAGAGCGTCTACTTCCCTTCACCGCTCCAACACACTGAGCAGGGATGATTAAGCTCCCTGACCCTGGTTCTCCTCTCCAGCTGGCTCACCCATCATGGAACCCCGGCGCACGCACCGGGGAGTTATGAGGACGGCGCACACCACGCATGGGACAAATACGGCTTTTCTGACCACCTTCCTTCTGCTGCACACTGGCCCTTCAGGCTTGCTCGTTCACCTGAGGCACGCAGCTTGCTCACTGGATTTTATGGTCTTAGCCACGGCACACAAGGGAAATTCAGCTGTCTGCGGTTCCCGAGGCTTTAGGGTTACGCCTGAACCTAAAGTCAACACGCCAGTCCCTCTGCTCTCATTACAGCCGCCACGCAGCCTTGTCTTTTCTTCATGGCCGCTATTAATCCTTGCAGGACTTTATCGCGGGAGGAGCCAGTGACTAATTTTTCTTCTTGTGGACCTCTGCACGTTCAACGGGACATAATAAAATAAGGCAGCGATGCTGAGGTTTTAAGCAGGTTATCAGGCGGTAATCATACCGCCGTCACGAGCTCCTCTCCCGGCGCCGTGCGTGCGCGCCGGGAGCGAGCCCACGGCTCTCAGAGAAGGAGAGGAGGACACAAAGTCTGTGTCCTGTAGCAGCAGTTGCAGAGTGAGAATGAGACTGAGAGGTTGAACATGAATTTCAGACAGCTTATATACTCAGCTACAACAATACATCAAAGCATTCACATGGGTCGATATAAGCATTTGCATATGAGAGGCACAGGCAGGATGCATGAACACAATGCATGGATGGCACATTAACCTCACAGCAGTGAAATGCATAAATGGCAGATTAGATCACAGCAGGCAGCGGAAAAAACCCAGGAGTAGCGAGCTGTCTGTCCCTGTGTGTTGTGGGGGTTTTCCCAAACCGCCACACCCTCATTATATATCAAGAGCAGATGGGAAAAGGAGGCAAACATTAAACTAACGCAACATGACTGGCTTAACATATGTAAGACCCGCTGCTCCACTACAAGCTCAGAAACCTGGAGAGAATTTGTTTGAAAGAATACTATTGTGGAGAACGTGAAATAAAGAGGCTGAATGATTTCTCAATTCAGGTTTATTGACGATCTCACATCTCCAGCTTCATCTCAACAGAATAAGAGAGTGAACTCCCCCAAACCCCCACTTTTATACTTGGGACATCAAAGACAGAATCACATTGTCATCACATCCCCCCAAGTCCCCTCGTCCTCCATCTGACCCCAGGAGGTCAGGAAGTCCTCTCAGAGTCCTCGCCAAAGGCACCTCCACCTCCTGCTGTAATCCCCAGGAGGTCCAGACACATTGTTCCTTCAAAGACGTGAGGTCACAGAATACATATGTAATTCTAAGCATCTCAATCCTGTGCTATACATATGCAGTCAAAATATGTTCGCCACATCACACCCCCTCCCAAACGTCGAAGAATGAAACAATGCAGCATAATCCACACAACATGATAAACCCACACATTAGTCCATGTGCCATCTGGGCTTCAAGCGTCTCCCAAACTTGCTGTAAGCGGGCTTCACAGCCCCTGCAGCGCCATCTTGCAGTGAATCTGCCAACTGAGGATGAAAATCATTATTTGATCTCTGCGGGGGCTCCAGGACATGCTTCCTGGGGGGTCTGCCACGTCGAGGAGCCCTCGCCACTCGTACAGACTCGTCGTTCATCACAAAAGCAGGCTTTAGTCTGTCTATACTGATTGTTTCCCTTCTGTCCCCCAAATCTAGCACAAAATGCTTGTCACCTGTTTCCAGCACTCTATATGGGCCATCGTAAGGTGGGCGCAGAGCTGGGCGCAGAGCCTCATGCCGGACAAAAACAAATTCGGCATTTTTTAAAGATTCGGGAACAAAAACACGCGGAAAAGTGTGATGAACGGTGCCCGGAAGCATGTCCGCTCCCGTGCCGATCAATGACCACTGAGCCGGGGGACGCCCTGGCGTCGGATGGTCTGGCAGAAACTCGCCTGGCAGCCGGAGAGGCTGTGCGAAAACCAACTCCGCTGGGGAGGCCTTTAAGTCCTCTTTAGGCATAGAACGCAACCCCAATAAAACCCATGGTAGTCTGTTTACCCAATTTGCATCCGTAAGCGACGCTCTGAGGGCTGCCTTCAATGATCTATGAAAACGCTCGCATAAACCATTAGCCTGGGGGTGGTAAGCGGTAGTGCGGTGAATTGTCGCGCCTAAGCTATGGGCCATTGCTGACCAAAGTTCAGACACAAATTGAGGTCCCCTGTCGGACGTAATATCCGACGGAACCCCGAAACGCGCTATCCAAGCCGTTAAAAATGCGCGGGCCACTTCTGCAGCCGTGGTGGATGCCAGTGGGACCACTTCCGGCCAACGCATGGTTCGGTCCACCATTGTCAAAAGATGTGTGAACCCCTGCGACGACGGTAGGGGGCCCACGAGGTCGACATGTACATGATCAAATCTCTTGGCCGGGATGTGAAACGGCTCTAAGGGGACTTTTGTGTGCTTGTGAATTTTGGCCCGCTGGCAAGCCATACAGGCTCTTGCCCACTCTTTCACGTGCTTGCGCAGGCTCGGCCAAACAAACTTTTCTGCCACCATTTTCACAGACGCGCGCACCCCAGGGTGTGCCAGGGAGTGAATCGAGTCAAAAACGCGGCGGCGCCAAGCGGCCGGCACTACCGGACGCAGTCGCCCGGTAGAGACATCGCAGATTAGGGGGGGCATACCATCGCGCAAGTTCCTGCTCTCCAGCCTTAACCCTGTGAGTCCAGACTGGAGCGCGCACACGTCCGCATCTCTACCCTGATCCGCTGCCATGGCCGCATAATCTATCCCCACGTGAACTGGGGCCACGTGCGCTTCTACCCTGCTATTTTGCTCTGCGGCCGCGGTAGTATAATCTACCTCTGCGCGGACTGGTGCTGTTACCGCGCGGGAGAGGCAGTCTGCCACTACATTGAGTTTACCCGCTACGTGTTGAATATCAGTAGTAAATTCCGAAATTGCGGCCAGCTGCCTCTGCTGCCGGCCCGACCAAGGTTCCGAAATTTTGGCCATCGCAAAAGTGAGCGGTTTGTGGTTGACAAACGTGGTGAAACGCCGACCTTCTAACCAGAATTGGAAGTGGCGAATGGCTAAGTGGAGCGCTAACAGCTCCCTGTCAAACGCGCTGTATTTACGCTCGGCCTCGCGCAAGGATCTGCTGAAGAAGGCCAGCGGCTGCCAAACTCCGGCGACGTGCTGTTCCACAACTGCCCCTATGGCCAAATCTGACGCATCCGTGGTGAGCGCTAAGCGGGCCGTTGGGTCTGGGTGAGCTAACAACGCAGCGTCTGCAAGGGCTTTTTTTACCTCCGCGAATGCGCGCTCCCGCTCCGGGGACCATTCGATTGCATTGGAGGGTTTTTGCTTTTTAAGCGCGGCATATAGTGGTTGCATGAGCTGCGCTGCGTGGGGGAGGAAACGGTTATAAAAATTCACCATTCCTAAAAACTCCTGTAGCGTCTTGACAGTTTGTGGCCGGGGAAAATCTGCCACTGCGCGCACTTTGTCCAGTAGCGGGACCGCCCCTTCTGGGGAGACGCGGTGCCCCAAAAAATCAATCTGCGCCACCCCGAGCTGGCACTTAGCTGGATTGATTATTAACTCGTGCTCTCCCAACCTCCGAAAAACTGTTGTGAGGTGTTTTTCGTGTTCCTCTTTGGATGTGCTGGCGACCAATATGTCGTCCAGGTAGACGAACACAAAAGGGAGATCGCGTAACACGGCATCCATCATGCGTTGGAAGGTTTGCGCGGCGCCTTTGAGGCCAAAAGGCATGTGTAAAAACTCAAAAAGTCCAAACGGGGTTATCACCACTGTTTTGGGAATGTCCTCAGCACGGACTGGGACTTGATGATAGCCGCGGACCAAGTCTATTTTAGAAAAAACGCGCGCCCCCACCAGGTGTACTGAAAAATCCTGAATATGTGGGATGGGGTAGGGGTCATGCGCTGTAGCGTTGTTTAACCTGCGGAAGTCACCGCAAGGTCTCCACGAGCCGTCGGCTTTAGGGACCATATGCAGTGGGGAAGCCCATGGGCTGTTCGAACGGCGGACAATGCCCAACCTTTCCAGGTTGGCGCACTCCTCGCGCGCTATGGACAGTTTAGCTGCATCCAAGCGCTGAGCTTTCGCAAAGACAGGGGGACCAGTGGTAGTGATAAAGTTCTCCACCCCGTGTTTTGCAACTGTTGCAGAAAAGGTGGGAACTGTGAGTGCTGGAAACTGTGTGAGGAGTGTGAAACTTAAGCCTGTTTTCCACTAGCCCAGCACACCTTGGTACGGCTCGATTCACTTCAGTACGGCTCGGAATGCTTCTGTCTCCATTAGCACGGTGTTGTGCTTGTGCTGTGATGGTTTGTGTTAGGAGGTTTTAGAAGCGGGGCAGCAGCAGATTCTCAGCGAGGCGGGGCCACACTCCCGTGACGTTATGCACCCGACTGAGTCCTTATTTACAAGAGACAAAAAATGGAGGATCCAAGGATTATTGCCTTGCTTGCTCTGTGGTTTTATCTCACAATTAATTTTATCTCATAATTAAGCTGCAACAACACAAGTCACTTTTGTTTTGAATTAACTGCCAAATGACCTAGAAATAATGAGCTGAAACTTGTTTTTATTCATATTAAATAATGAGACGGTGGCACACTGGCCATCACCAAATTGTATTATTTTTTACATCCTAGGGCATTTTGGATGTACTGAATTCAAAAAATTCATGTTTTTCACCTTCAGGTCAACGTTTGGAACAACAGTATTATTATTTTCCGTTTAGATGATGCTACACTCCTTCTAAAGTATTGTAAATCTCTGAATTTGGAATGCCGATAGAACATTCAATTTACATATACTTGTACCTACTTTGACTTGGTGCTAATTTTTTATGATATTTCAATAAAAAGAACATAAAGCTTACAAAAAGATTTCTTTTTTGGTCTAGTTAAAAATTACATTACCTTTACAATGGTTGACCCTGACAGGAAGATCAGCATCATTTTGATCAGACTAGGCAATGGAATTTCTATGTAATTATACTGTTTTATAATTCAGTGTTATAACAGACAAACCACACTTTCCAAAACAATTCCATTTTATTATATACAAAATATTAAAATTAAAAAAAAATTTGCAACACAACATGAAGGTTAATCGACATTTTATACACGCCGACCACTGAATGCTGAGGCTCGGTTGAATGAAGGCGTCTCTGCCAGCTGTGGGTCAGGAAGGCTCGGTTGAATAATCCGGACGGGCTGTCGCGGCGGACGCGTGGGATGATTCTACAAGGAAAATGCACACAATAAAATACAGCACGAAAGTGCAATATATACAGAAAAGACAATAGTTTTTAACAAGAATACATAAGCTTATTTCAGCGTATTGTTCACATGAATAATTAAAATAAAAGCTTTAGTCCGCAGTGTGCTGCAATAAAGCAGCAATCCATCCACAAATGAACAGCTTTTTTATTGCATAAATAAACTGAGCATCTTACCGAATATATTTGCGAAAAAACGCACAATAAAAAAAAAATTAAAACTCACCGTTAAAGGACTCCGATGTCGAGACCTCCCGGTATATTTTTTTCATTCCGGGCGGCTCCGTCTAACTCGCGCTGAATACGTTCGTCTGACAGTGCAGTGAGCAGACACTGCACCTCCTTATTGGTCCATGGAACACCCTTATTACGCGAAGCCATTTTTGATAGAGAATAAATGAAAATAGCACAGCAATACACTGAAAAGAAACCGCCAACAGTGGTTGTGTGCTGAGTAAAGGCGGTCGTGAAGATTCTTTCTTTTTTTTTTTTTCAAAAACTTTATTGAGAAGGTCGTGAAGATTTGGTAGATGAGGAGGAGGAGAGGGGCGGTTACAACCTGACCAATCAGCGCCGGTTACGACCTGACCAATCAGCGGTGACCAGTCTGTTAACGTCACAACACGGCACAGCTCAGCACTGCTGTACCCTGCCCTGGAGCGGGGCTGAGAATCGCGGCTGTTAAACCGTGTTGGGGCTTGTGGAAAAGCGTACAAAGCGTGCTGAGCCATCCCGTGTCGCGCTAAAGCGTGCTAGTGGAAAAGGCCCTTTACCGTCTGCTGTGGCGATGTTGGTCTGTGCTGGTGGCGGGGACACTCGAGCTGCACAAGGAATGGAGTAAAAAGAGAGTGCATTAACCAAACGTCTATTGGCAAGATCAACTAACAACCCATGTGAGCACAGAAAATCAGCACCTAACATGTTGAAACTCACTGCCGCTATAATAAAAGTCCATTCATAAGTGCGGCCGTGCAAGGACAGAAGCAGCGTCTTTTCGCCGAAGGTCTTAATGCTCGAGCCGTTCGCCGCTGTTGCTCCGTCACCACGGGGGCCTGTCAGCCGGTCAGCGTAGGTTGGGGTGATGAAACTCACTTGGGCGCCCGTGTCCACAAGGAAGTGCCGCCCAGAGCGCGCATCCGTGAGGTAGTGCAGCTTGTTTCGCTCGCCGAGGGCCGATGCTGCTAACGACTGCCGGTTCTGGCGTTTCCCGAGCTCTTGAACTGGCACGGCGGTACACACCTGCGCGCCCTCTCTGCGAAACGTCGATGGTAAAAGCAGAGGTTGTCTCCTCCACTGCGTCGGGACCTCGCTGCTGCCATTGTTGGTGGGATCGATTCCGCCACCTCTGGCCCACCGCTGCTCCCGGCCGCTGCGCCGAGGTCTGCCGCTGCTGCGGTGGCCGCCTGCTCCTCGCAGGAGTCGAGGATCCGCTGCGCTTCTCGGGCCAGCGCGCGGAAGTCCCGCTGGGTCACGAAATGAGTGCCTGTCAGGGTCGCCCTCGTCTGCGATGGAAGGATCCTCAGGAAAATGTGCTTGAAGAGGAAATCATCGTTGTCTGTGCCTCTCAGCTGTAGCATGTCTTCCATCAGGTCGACTGGTCTGCGTCCTCCCAAGTCGTGCAGAACTAGGAGCCTCCTAGCTCTCTCCTCGGCTGAGGGCGTGAAACACTGGATGAGGGCAGACTTCAGCTCGCTGTATTTGTCGCCAGCGGGCGGTTGCTGCACCAGGCTCTGCACATATCGAGCTGTGCGGTTGTCGAGCTTGGCGATGACGTGGTAGAATTTTGTGTCATCTGCCGTTATTCCCCCGAGTGCGAACTGGGCTTTGGCCTGGAGGAACCACGAGTCTGGGTTGTCCTACCAGAACTCTGGTAGCTTGATCGAGACCGCGCTTGCTCGAGCGGTCCCTGACGAGTCTGGTTCAGGGGAACTGTCTCCGGCCATTACACGTCTTGGGTCACCAATGTGGAGAGCGTGAAATAAAGAGGCTGAATGATTTCTCAATTCAGGTTTATTGACGATCTCACATCTCCAGCTTCATCTCAACAGAATAAGAGAGCGAACTCCCCCAAACCCCCACTTTTATACTTGGGACATCAAAGACAGAATCACATTGTCATCACATCCCCCCAAGTCCCTTCGTCCTCTATCTGACCCCAGGAGGTCAGGAAGTCCTGAGTCCTCGCCAAAGGCACCTCCACCTCCTGCTGTAATCCCCAGGAGGTCCAGACACATTGTTCCTTCAAAGACATGAGGTCTCAGAATACATATGTAATTCTAAGCATCTCAATCCTGTGCTATACATATGCAGTCAAAATATGTTCGCCACAACTATAAGGTTTTTTATTTCTCCTCAAACTAAAGTATCACAAACTGGCCTCTCTGAACAAGGACACTGCTGGAGGAAATGTGGGAACAAATCTGCATGTCTTTTTCATATTTTTTGGGAATGTCCAAAGCTGTTTTCCTTTTGGAAAGAGGTGATTAATATAATGAAGATCACTTCAGTTAGTATTTGACTTTAGTGTCGTTTACCTAAGAAACCTGCCATGTGGGTTCAGTAAAAAAGACAGGGTTTCCTCTGGTAACATTTCTCCGTGGCAGGCCGCCTCGCCAGAAATCGTACCGCCACACCAAGCCGATATGATTTTATTAATAAAAATATATGAAACAATGACTTTCCGCAAGCGCGCACACAAACAACGCGTGTGGCCGTCATCTGCACGGAGTTTAGAAGCGCCCCGCTCACACGAGTTTTCCAGTCAGTCAGCAGGCAGTGTCTCGCTAAGCGTGACTGTCCGATAGAAACGTGAGTTTATTAAAGTACTTTAAACGTGGAAAAAATCATAAGAGGTATGTAAGCGCTGGCAATTATCATGGTTTTAACCCGCTGGAAACGGGAGCCATAATGAAAGAGTCACTTTGCTAAGAGATGCGGTTAGAATTCAAATGTAGCCGGCTTCATATGAAGGGAAAGGCAAGGGGGACTGATGAATTGCTGAGGATATATTTCACCAGCCACTACAGTATTAAGTTATGAGACTGGCAATTTCTCTCTTTTCTCGCACGAGCAGGCGTGCCGTTTTTATTCTTCAGCGGCAGTGACAAAGCAACAGCTAAAAACGCTAGCTCTAAACTGAGGTCCTTCAGTGGCTGCCTAGAGAGATGCCTGATGAGAAAGCCTGAGCGCACAACTATAACTGCCTAAACAGATCATTCTGTACATGAACACATATTGTAGTGAATTATGTCTTTACAGTTCCCTGTTATGTACCTGGCAGGTTAAGATGACCGAAACTCACGAAGTCAATGACTTTAATCTGTCAGCAGCCTTCAGACAAACTAAACGTGTCAGCATTTGATTTCAAAATAAGGGAGGTTTTTCCTCTGTCTGGGTGGTGAGGAGATTTC
Source organism: Pholidichthys leucotaenia (assembly GCA_020510985.1). Taxonomy (NCBI): domain Eukaryota; kingdom Metazoa; phylum Chordata; class Actinopteri; order Cichliformes; family Pholidichthyidae; genus Pholidichthys; species Pholidichthys leucotaenia. Next base: position 437,368,927 of record CM035836.1, on the reverse strand, counting down.
TAAAAAAAAAAAAAAATTATAAAGAAATATAACAAATAATGGCATCTTTGGTCATTTAAGTTAATTTAGTTCATTAAATAAAATTTTATTAATATTTTTTCTTTGTAATCAGAGTTAAATTATTGTTCTGTTTTGACTGCAAAATTATGGTCAAAAATGTAAATTGTTATAAGGAAAAAGTAAAAAAAAAATACCAGTCTGTTTCAAATTTATCTAAAAAAAAAACAAACAGTAATTTATTTAAAAAAAACAGAAAAATTAGTCATAAAATAATCTACAAATTTATAATAAAGTTTCAAATGTACAAGAAAAGTCAATTTTACAAGAGGAAATTACAAATTTGAGGAACATGGTTTCAACTTTAGAGTTACAGAGAAAAGTAGAAAACTATAAGAAAATTGTTATAAATTTTTGAGAAAAACCTCAGACCTTCAAGACTGAAGTCATTACTCAAATTTTTAAGTGGCTGCTCTTTGTACCTTTAACTCAATTAGAAATTTTTGGTTGCCTACTTTTAATTATTAATTTCAAAGCACTGCTTTTACATGAGTAGAATTTCTGGTTACTATACTCACCTGATCATGTAATTTAAGTATACTTGAGTACATTACTATTATGAATGTTTCTTTCCCTTCCCTACTCTCTCAATGGAAAAAAAGAAACACTAGAATAAAAATACAAAATATACACATATTTTTGTGATTTATGTAAACCATGACAAAAAAATCCTGCAGGACAAAACATGACACTTGATATTTTCTAACCTGTTTGTATACCACCATAGACAGAGAGAGAACCTGAATTAGACAGAGCCCAGAGAGGGCAAGATGAGACAGAAGAGAGGAGCCAAGGAGAGGGAAGTGTTCAGGCAGAGGAAGGAGAGAAGGATATCATCACTAAAAAGTCTAAATACAGGATGTGTGGGTGGGACCCCAACTGGCCCAATATTCAAGCCTCGGTTGTACAATACTTCAAATGGTAAGTTCCATATGCAGCGTTACTGTGTAAAATTTTAAAAAGAAATAAATAGTATAAGATTAACATTTTCCGGTGTGTTTACCCCCCACCCCGGGAAGAATATGTTGCCACCGCGCCAAGGTCTTTAAGCCAGAGGAAACACTGAAAGATAAATATCTCTTACAAATCTTGATAGTGAGTAGTAAAAAAATCAATAACTAGAAGGTGGTTATGTGAATCAGGACCAACAGTTCTGGAATGGATTGAAATTGTGCAGGAGATTCATGGAATGGAAAGACTGACATTTTCTTTAAGACTTCTGATGGACAAGTATGTTACAAACTGGTCAAAGTGGAATAATTTTCTGAAACAGAACAATACATAAATGTGATGTTTGATGTGATTGGTGTATCTTTTTTTAAGCAACGAAGGAAACCAAAACTGTAAGGGACTGTGTCAAAGATTTTACTTAAGACTTTTAAGGGACCAGAAGGTTCTTTATCAATAGAAATGATCCTTCCCCCTCTTTATCTGTTAAATATTGTGTAGTAATCAAGATCCCGTAAATTTTACAATCCTGGAGTAAACCCACGCAGATATGGGGAGAACATGCAAACTCCACACAGATCACTGTTGGTCGGGGGCTGGGATCGAACCCAGGATCCCCCGGCCAAGGGTGAGTTGCTGTGCTGCTGCAGTGCTAACCACTCCACCACCGTGCTGCCCAATTATGTGACTGGGGTCACATAATTGAATTTAAATAGATAATAACAACACCAGTGATTCAAATAAAAGCAAGCCTTTTTTCTGTTTTTTATTCATCCAACCCAGAGCTATATGAGAGTTGCGACACTCGGGTTGACTTCTATAGAAACTGTGCAATGCGGAAGTCATGGAGTGGCGAATAGTTCCAAACAATGGAACTACAGTATTCAACAGTGGAATTACATATATTGTACACATTATTTATTGCAGGAATTTATTGTTTTTATGCTTTTTATTTTTCTCTTTTATATATGTTGCACTGAAGGAGATGCTTAAATCTCATTGTACATTTGCTTGTATAATGACAATAAAGGCTATCTATCTATCTATCTATCTATCTATCTATTTATCTATCTATCTATAATGCAACATCACGTAATTGTGGAAAATCAATAAATGCAAGTTTATGAGCTTTTACTGCACATACACAAGAAAAAAAAAGCTGATGAAATAAAACAAGATCACAGACTACAGAATCTACATGTTAACTTAAGTGGTAGAATGACCAAAACAACAGCCACTCATTAACTTACCCGGGATTATTAAGCAGACACTCCCTGAAATGAATGGTGGTCGATGGAGAAAGATCCATTGTTTGGAACTATTCGCCACTCCATGACTTCCACATTGCACAGTTTCTATAGAAGTCTACCCGAGTGTTGCAACTCTCATATGGCTCTGGGTTGGGCGACACATTTGGTGGACATGCAGCCTAATACATGCAGTTAGTGTGTTTAGGCATGTCGTCATAATAATAGTCCTGATGACAGTCCTATATAAGTAAATTAAAATATCATGCAGTGCTTTAATCTTGCTATTACGTGCCTAGGCCTGATCTAATTTGTATAATATGGAATCACAACCTTTTCACAAAGGTCCTATTTAAATTGAGGTAAAAATCTGAGCGAAAAAGGCCTCACATACTGTATTTTCTGTGATGATGTAGCTCTAGGCCTTGCTATACATAGCCTATTTAACTAGTATAGACTAACCATATATTGAAATAATTTGTCACACTGCCGTGAATAGCCCCAAATGGAATAAAACTTAAGGCCTAATGCCACTTCTTATATAATTATCTTCATCAATTTTTCTGATACAAAACATGACACCTTCCCTCCTGCTTACATATCTTGGTTACAAGGCAGTGGTGCAGTTAAAGGTGAATGGTAATTAACAAAAATCGGCATGTAGAATTGATCCAGTGTGTTGATTGGTAATCAGTAGTTGACGCCCAGCATCAGGAATAATTTAGCACAGATATACTGTATACACTGTCAGATGATCAGGAGTCAGAAGTCCTCCTTAAGTGTCCTTGGTGATCACTATCCCTGGTAAGTATATTATAAATAATTTAATCATCATACAGTGCATCTGGAAAGTATTCACAGCGCTTCACTTTTTCCACATTTTGTTATGTTACAGCCTTATTCCAAAAGAGATTAAATTAATTTTTTTCCTCAAAATTCTACACACAATACCCCATAATGACAATGTGAAAAAAGCTTTTTTGAGATTTTTGCAAATTTATTAAAAATAAAAAACTAAAAAAATGACATGTACGCAAGTATTCACAGCCTTTGCTCAATACTTTGTTGATGCACCATCGGCAGCAATTACAGCCTCAAGTCTTTTTGAATATGATGCCACAAGCTTGGCACACCTACCTTTGGGCAGTTTGGCCCATTCCTCTTTGCAGCACCTCTCAAGCTCCATCAGGTTGGATGGGAAGTGTCAGTGCACAGCCATTTTCAGATCTTTCCAGAGATGTTCAATTGGATTCACGTCTGGGCTCTGGCTGGGCCACTCAACGACATTCACACTTGTCCTGAAGCCACTTCTTTGATATCTTGGCTGTGTGCTTAGGGTCGTTGTTCTGCTGAAAGATGAACCGTCACCCCATTCTGAGGTCTAGAGCACTCTGGAGCAGGTTTTCTTCCAGGATGTCTCTGTACATTGTTGCATTCCTCTTTCCCTCTATCGTGACTAGTCTCCCAGTTCCTGCCGCTGAAAAACATCTCCACAGCATGATGCTGCCACCATCACTGGCGTGGTTATGAGTGGTGTCTGGTTTCCTCCAAACATGACACCTGGCATTCATGCCAAAGAGTTCAATCTTTGTCTCATCAGACCAGAGAATTTTGTTTCTCATGGTCTGAGAATCCTTCAGGTGCCTTTTGGCAAACTCCAGGCGAGCTGCCATGTGCCTTTTACTAAGGAGTGGCTTCTGTCTGGCCACTCTACCATACAGGCCTGACTGGTGGATTGCTGCAGAGATGGTTGTCCTTCTGGAAGGTTCTCCTCTCTCCACAGAGGAACGCTGGAGCTCTGACAGAGTGACCATCGGGTTCTTGGTCACCTCCCTGACTAAGGCCCTTCTCCCCTGATTGCTCAGTTTAGACGGATGGCCAGCTCTAGGAAGAGTCCTGGTGGTTCTGAACTTCTTCCATTTACGGATGATGGAGGCCACTGTGCTTATTGGGACTTTCAAAGCAACAGAAATTTTTCTGTACCCTTCCCCCAGATTTGTGCCTCGAGACAATCCTGTCTCGGAGGTCTACAGACAGCTCCTTTGACTTCATGCTTGGTTTGTGCTCTGACATGCACTGTCAACTGTGGGACTTTATATAGACAGGTGTGTGCCTTTCCAAATCATGTCCAGTCAACTAAATTTACCACAGGTGGACTCCAATTAAGCTGCAGAAACATCTCAAGGATAATCAGTGGAACAGGATGCACCTGAGCTCAATTTTGAGCTTCATGGCAAAAGCTGTGAATACTTTTGTACATGTGATTTCTTATTTTTAATAAATCTGCAAAAATCTAAAAAAAAAATCGCATTGTCATTATGGGGTATTGTGTGTAGAATTTTGAGGGAAAAAATGAATTTAGTCCCTTTTGGAGTAAGGTTGTAACATAACAAAATGTGGAAAAAGTGAAGCGCTGTGAATACTTTCCAGATGCACTGTATGTGTACCACCATCATGACCCTTATGCATTAATGATCAGCATCACAAATAAATTAAGAGTTCACAAATATTTACACTGTATGGTGACCAACATCCTGATTAAATTAGTTTATTCAGCATGCTGGTCATCGTCGGCCTCCGTCGGTCTATGATGACCATGGAAGAGAATCCTAAACGTCTACTCTGCTGAAACAGCACCGCCTGTGGCTGAACAGGCCGATGCGCGAATGGCAGTCCCTGTCACACAGGTCGCACTTGTGGGTGGTCTCCGTGCTGCTGGGTCTGTGGCGGTTCTTCCTGCGGGTCCTTTTTTCATCTGCAGCAGCAGTCAGTCTCTCTTCACCCGCCTTGAGCTGTCTGGTCAGGGTGCCTCTCCATTTGGAGCAGTCCGTTGCAAGGTCCCCCCAGCGCTCTGTGTTGATCTCCAGAGCCTTCATGTCTCTCTTGCAGACATCTCTAAAACGCAGCTGTGGGCGGCCAACGTCTCTCTTGCCAGTTGCCAGTTCTCCATAGAGAACGTCTTTGGGGATTCTGCCATCCTCCATACGGTGAACGTGGCCTAGCCAGCGGAGCCTGCGCTGTCTGAGTAGAGTGAACATGGAGGGAAGGCCGGCGCGGGACAGAACTTCTGTGTTGGGCACTTTGTCCTGCCAGGATATGTCCAGGATGTGGCGAATGCAGCACAAGTGGAAGGAGTTCAGTCTCTTTTCCTGCCGGGCGTATGTTGTCCACGTCTCACTCCCATAGAGCAGTGTGCTGATGACGCAGGCGTTGTACACTGCCATCTTCGTCTTGACAGAGAGTTTGGGATTCTCCCACACTCGTGTGGTGAGGCGAGCGAGTGTGAAGGCTGATTTTCCAATCCTCTTGTTGATCTCTGTATCAAGGGAGAGGTTGTTGCTGATCGTGGACCCCAGGTACGTGAACTGATTCACGACCTCCAGCTCGTAGTTGTCAATGGTGATGGTTGGTGGTGCTTCCGTGCCTTGCGCCAAGACGTTAGTCTTCTTCAGGCTGATGGTAAGCCCGAAGTCCTTGCATGCCTGGGAGAAGCGGTCCATAAGGGTCTGAAGCTTCTGCTGTGTGTGGGTTGCGACTGCAGCGTCGTCTGCGAACAGCATGTCTCTGATTAGAGCCTCGCGTACTTTGGTTCTGGCTTTCAGGCGGGCGAGGTTGAAAAGCCTGCCGTCAGATCTTGTGTGCAGGTAGATTCCCTCTGTTGCTGTGCTGAAGGCATGCCTCAGGAGCATAGCAAAGAAAATCCCAAAGAGGGTTGGTGCAAGTACACAGCCCTGTTTCACTCCGCTGCGTATGTTGAAAGGCTCTGAGACGTTGCCATCGTGCTGCACTATCCCCTGCATGTTGGTGTGAAACGATTCAATGAGGCTTTGCAACTTTGGTGGGCATCCTATCTTTGGCAGGATCTTGAAAAGGCCCTCGCTGCTGACCAGATCGAACGCTTTGGTGAGGTCGATGAAGGTGACGTACAGGGGCATGTTCTGTTCTCTGCATTTCTCCTGGAGTTGGCGGATGGAGAATATCATGTCTACCGTTGATCGCTCAGCGCGGAAGCCACACTGAGACTCGGGGTAGACACGTTCGGCAAGCTTCTGTAGACGAATGAGAACAACTCGTGCGTAGACTTTGCCAACAACGCTGAGGAGGGAGATGCCCCTGTAGTTGTTGCAGTCGCTTCTCTCCCCTTTGTTTTTGTAGAGGGTGATGATCTTGGCGTCCCTCATGTCCTGTGGTACGGCACCTTCCTTCCAACACTGGCAGAGGACGTCATGTAATGGCAGCAGTAGGGCGGTCTTGCAGTGCTTGATCAGGTCGGGGGGTATGCCGTCGTTGCCGGGTGCCTTGCCAGCGGCCAAGCTATCAATGGCCTTGCTGAGTTCGTCGATGGTTGGCTCGGCGTCAAGTTCGTCCAGGGATGGCAGGCAGTCGATGGCATCAAGGGCTGACGGTGTCACGGTGTTCTGTCTGGAGTAGAGGTCGGAGTAGTGTTCCACCCATCTCTCCATCTGCTTGTTCTTTTCTGTGATCATCTCCCCAGTGGAGGATTTGAGGGGGGCCGTCTTGCTCTGAGCTGGACCAAGTGCTTTCTTGATGCCATCGTACATACCACAGATGTTCCCTGTTATGGCAGCGGTTTGAATGTCTTGGCTGAGCTGAGTCCAGTACTCGTTGGCACAGCGCCGAGCAGTCTGCTGAACTTTGCTTCTCGCAGCCCTGAGAATCTGGAGATCCTTCTCGTTTGGGTACTTCTTGTACTCAGCAAGTGCTGAGCGCTTGGCTTCAATGACGGGGGTCATCTCGGTCAACTTGGCATCAAACCAGTCCTGTGACTTCGAGGTCTTCCTCCCAAAGGTAGCCAAGGCTGTGCGGTGGATGGTGTTTCGCAGCTCTTCCCACTTCTGCTTTGCAGATTCTCCTTCTTGTGGTACACCAAGTTCCTTCTCAAAGGTGGAGGCAAACTGCTCAACAAGTTCTGGTTGAGCCATCTTGCTGGTGTCAATCCGTGCCTTTCCAGGTTGTCTAACACGATGGAATTTCTTCAGCTGCAGCTTGACCTTGCAACACACCAATGAATGGTCTGTGTCGCAATCTGCACTCTGGAACGAACGGGTGATTAGCACGTTCTTCAGTGAGGTGCGCCTGGTCAGGATCAAGTCCAGCTGGTGCCAGTGCTTTGAGCGTGGATGTTGCCAGGAAACCTTGTGTTGGGGCTTGGTCTTGAAGAACGAGTTTGTGATGCACAGATCGTGATATGTGCAGAACTCGAGCAGCCGCTGTCCATTGTCATTCATTCTGCCCACGCCAAAAGGTCTAAGACAGGAGGGCCAGGAGTCGTGGTCAGCACCCACTCTGGCATTGAAGTCTCCAAGGAGAATGAGTTGTTCAGAGTTGGGGACGATCCTGACAGTTGTTGCGAGATTCTCGTAGAACTCGTCTTTTGCCTCTGGTGTGGCTGTCAGTGTTGGGGCATACACACTGACGAGGGTGACTGGGCCTTGAGTGGTGTTCAGGCGGAGGGTGAGGAGTCGAGCAGAGCCAGTGCTGCTCGGTTCCACCATCTTCAGCAAGGTGTTCTTCACTGCAAAGCCCACTCCGTGTTCCCTGTGTTCGTCACTGCCCTTTCCCTGCCAGTAGAACGTGTAGTCCTTCTCTCTCAGTGAGCCTGCGTCAGCCAACCGTGTTTCCTGGAGAGTGGCGATATCCACTCCCAGTCTCTTCAGCTCATTATTGATGATGGCAGTCTTCCTGGTGTCGTTGATGTCCTTGAGGTTAGTAGCGAGTCCTGTCATCATAGTGCGGACGTTCCAAGTTCCCAGTTTTAGAGTTGGTCTCTTTTGTTTTATTGTCTTGCCTGGTGCAAAAGTTCTCAGCCTGCTGTTCGGATTTCTCCTCATCCCCATGCACCCAATGAGGAAAGCAAGCTGTGGCGGGACATCACCTTATTGGCTGGGGGCTGCCCAGCTTGAGGCGGGCGGTAGCTGTCCAGTGAGATCCGATGATCCCTCCCACCGTCGGGAATAACCCCTGGCGCCGAGCTCTACGCCAATTGAGCGGTGGCTTATAACCGGTAACTGTCATTCCCCGTGTTTTGTCTACGCCAAAGGCGAAGCTGGAGTGTCCTCTCCAGTGATCCGGTGTTCTACCTTCCAGCGTTGGGCGTTGGTAGGATTCAAGCCTGGGCAGGAAGATATGGAGGATAAGATGTTGCCCATGCAGCATGTCCCCCCTCTCCACGTCACTGATGAATCCAAAGGAACAGCAGGGCTGCTACAGTTTGGCACCAGCGCCGTTGCAGGAGCTGCCAGAACGATGTTGAGCACAACATAGAACTGCCTTAGGGGCTCCGACTCCGGATTTTTCCTCAGGGTTGACTCCCGAAGCCTTTCCCGTGACCAGGTATGCCGCAAGGCAGCGGAGGTTTGAAATCAGGGTTTACCTTCCCCTAGATGGGCTACCTTCCCAGGTTGACGAGCCACCATCTACCCGAAGCATCTGGTTTTAAGGCGCCAGAGATCCGCCCTTGCCCCTTCTCCTATTAGTAAAAGCAGTTCCGCCGGGCTTAGAGACTAAACCACACGAGCAGGCTAGGAGTTGGACTTAGTTGTCAGAGGCTTTTCGAGACGCACGCCATAAGGAGCATTTTATGAGCACTGGGAGCTTAACCCCAGTGCCACTCCTGGCTATGACAACCTTGGAACCAAGGTTGTCATAGCCAGGTTGCTGGTGACCAGCAATATGATGACCAGCCAAGGTTGCTGGTCATCATATTGTGCAAATTAGATTAGGCCTAGGCACTTAATAGCATACGAAGATTAAAGCACTGCATGATATTTTAATTTACTCATATAAGACTATTATTATGACGACATGCCTTAACACACTGCATCACAGAACTACTGGCCTTGGTTTGACTTTCCCGATTATCCAGCCATCCCACAGCTGCTAAGCATAATGTCAATTTAATTTCTACAGTTCACCGGTTGTGCAAGATTATAAGCTGTGTCTCCATATCAAGAAGTTCAAAATCTGTTCATTTTTGGGGAAGTTATTGAGGTAAAAGTGGCACCGCTTACTGCTAAACCCATTCATTCTCCACTGACTCGCTGAGTGTTTTGGGTGTACTAATATGGCGGCCGGTGGCTGCACTCAGCTCTGTACTCGCTAATGGGGCTTGCGTTATCCACTGTTTTTTTTTTTTTTTTTTTTTTACACAGATCAGTAGATTTAAGGTCCCATGTGAGGAAGCAGAGCGGGTGCGGCTTTAGGCTTTCACTCGCCTCAGAGTGCTCTTGTTTTTCAGCAGAAAAAATAATGCAAATCAAAAATCAAAAATCTACACGTTTTAGTTCTGCATATAATATGAACCCTGAGTTTGAAATAAACGTTTGAATTTGAATTTGAAAAATTGCTACATGAATATGAAAAAACAATGAAAGTTCCAATTCATTCACAGCATGCTTTAAATAACTCTCATTGTTTAAACATGACCTGCACTTGAGCCATTAATTTATTATGAGTTCATTCAAATGTCAGCCTGAGCTCTCTGACTTATTAATTGATTTTTATCATGTTGTGGCAAATACAGTGCCTGGTCTGTTAGTTTACTTAAAGCTTAGTTTTTTGTTTTGTTTTTTTTTTCTCTCTGTGACATTCTGTCTTAGATTTGTCTTGAATAGTAACTGCTTAACTTAGCTTAGCTTAGTTTTCTTTTTTTTTTTCTCTCAGTCACACTTTGTCTTAGCTTTGTTCTAAATTGTAATCACTCTTGTCTTGTTTACTCTTTTTTCTTTGAATTCTTGGATGGAATATGGGTGGGCAATATAAGCTGCGGCTTCAGCCATCACCCATTTCGGATAACTCACGTGGAATTGTTTAGTAGAAGGAGTCTTTGTCTAATTTGACCTTGTTGTTATATTATACAGTTTCTTTAACCTGTACTGTATTATCCGAAATAAATAAATAAATTCATTCAATTCATACTTGGCATTGGTTTGGCATTGGTGATTAAACTATTTCTTAAAAAAAAAAAAAACAACAACAACGAACAAACAAAAAACTATGCTATGTTTGCACTGATCATGCACTGGAAAGGTACATATAGATATTCAGTGGTGGTTGCTCCAGACATACTGTAAATGTAGTCACAATGTGATGGCAGAGAAACAGCAAGAAGAGAGTATAGTCCATTAGTTAAAACCATACTGGGTTCCGCGCTGAAACAGGGGTTTTGTCTCCACTGTGGATGGGTTGAACAGAATAAAGCTGTGATCTTCATAGTCCTGGTTCCTCAGAAACACAGCATTACTGGAAGCAGAAATCTGCAGAATGGCGTGCATATCAGCCTACAAGTTAAGCATTCACTTGTTTCAAATACACTTTAAAAACAGTTTTGTAGATAACCTGTTACATTTATAACTACATTAAAATGTATGTGAATTTTTTAAAATTATCATTGTTGAGCCATGCATGTTTGGATGTAATTTATTTTTAGTGAAAGACACCCTCCTTGTGGCCAAACACAGTTTTTACAGTTCCAGCTATCTGGCAATTGTGCTATTGGAAGCATGCATAATGCATAAAATATGTGACTAAATACATAACGTAACCTACAGTATGTACCAAGGATATGCTGTGGTGACAAGGACGAAAGGTGATGACCGTAATGAAGGAGAACATTGCAGCAATAATGGCAGCACATAACAGGATGAAGAGAATTTGAACATTATCTGAAATCAGCACAGAGAAGACATGTTGGCAAGTTATTATTTTGGCTCTATTGTTTAAGCTATAATTTCACTTATGGAACTGCAAGTCATTTTTGGACATCTGCAAGTGCCATACACAAATACATTAAAGACATACATTTTTTTTTAAAACTATATTTAATCTCCCTGATGGAAAAACTATCATAGACCAGCATTAAAAAAAACAAAAAAAAAACAAAAAACAGGCTAGACCTTCATGCTGGTCTATCCTGGTCTATGCTGGTTTGGTGTTGGTTTAGCTGGTGGACCAGCCAACACCAAACCAGCATAGTATGCTGGTATGACCAGCTTCAAAACAACAAATCATACTGGTGACCAGCATGCTGGTCCATGCTGGTTTTTCCAGCAGGGCTGTAGTTTTCCTTACATAGAATCTGGTAGCCATTAAGGTTTCTAATCAGCTGAAATGTCAAATGATGTTTGTGCATCCTTTTTCCTGGCCCTTTACAATTTTCTTTACAGCTTTAAAACAACATAGAGTGTAATTAAACCATGGAGAGAGCCTGTAGGTTATGCTCTTTGTTATGTATGTAAGTAGGCTGGTAACAGTAAGATGGCGGCCGGGTTGGACGGGGAATATACTGGGGTGGTTAACTACTGGTTTCCGGTGGTGACACCACTCCTAGTATAAGGGAGGTGGGCGGAAGGAGCTAGTCCTCTTTCGTCGGGAAGACACCTGGCCTGTAGGCGAGTGCCATAAGCCTCATTTGTATGATAGTTTGTATTCTAATAAAGCTCCATAAACCGAGTTACCACTTACTCATTATTTGCCTAATTATGGAGGCAACATTTGGCAATGAGGTAAAAGCGGTAGTGAAATGATCTGTTGCCAGTTTTTGGCTGTTTTTGGAGGCCCTGGGTGAGCCACCCGTACCATGGCCCCTCTGTTTTGCTGCTTTTACCAACTATTTGGTGGTTTTGAACCTCGGCAAGCTGGAGAAGCTTCGCGTGAGGGATGTCTTGGTCCATAATTTAGGCATGGAGGGGCAGAGGATACTGGAGAACCTGGGGGGGGGGGGCTGATAGGTTTCACGAAGTGGTAGAGCTAATGGCGCGCTACTTTCGCGCGCCGGAAAACGTCACGTCCGACATATCCAGTTTCGACAGCGCCGCCAGTGGTCGGGAGAGTAGTGAAGAGATTCTTGGCGGACCTCCGAGAGCTGGTGAGGGAGTGCAAGTTTGGGCCCCTGGAGGACAAGATGATCTGGGACCAGCTGGCAGAGCATATCTGCTGCCCGGCGGCCCGGTCCAGGTTTTTAACACACCCAGGAGAGTTGACGTTGGCTGCAGCTATCGAGCTCGCCCAACAGTTCGAGGCAGCAGAGACCATTACGAGGGGCCTTACTGGAGGGGCCACTCTGGGTCAGGATGAGTCTCGCGTTAAGACACTGTTTTTGGACCCTGGTGACGAAGACAGCGGAAAGGAAGAGTATGCCTCCGTCGTAAAGGTCAGGTCCGCCCCAGGTACACCACGTTGTTATGGCTGTGGGTCCCCTAGTCACCATTATAAGTCCAGAGTGTGCCCGGTGAAAGGCGAGCGTTGTGGGAAGTGTGGTTTGCTGAACCACTTTGCCAGAGCGTGCACAAACTTCAAACGCAGAGACCGGAGGAGTGAGCCAGGTCCCGCGCAGAAGACTCCAACAATAGTGCACGACGTTTCCCCCGGAGACTACGGGACAGATCAGGTGTAATGTCACGCTAGATGGCGTCGAGGTTCCCCTGCTGGTGGACACAGGAGCAGTTATTTCCATTTTAAACCTGGCGACTATGAGAAGTTTGTTTCGCCACCGACAGATTAGAAAGCAAGGAAGGGATTATTATGGCTATGGATGGAGCAGACTGGCTGTGCTGGGGTTTGTGGAAATGAAGGCTCGGTACAAGTCTGTCATTGTGCCCAAGGCCCGCGTTTATGTCACCACTGCGGGGGTCAACATCATGGGGTGCAACCTCTTTTACAGCTTGGGGTTCTCCATAGCCAGCATGTCGGGTGAGGAGTGGTCGGGATGTGGACTTTGGGGCCGACCAGCTCCGGTGGTGGATGGTGTGGAGGTGTGGGACTCAGACTGGCTGAACAAAGAAGTAAGCGGAGAGCATGTTCGGCGCCACGCGACGCCGCCCCGGGATGGACCTGATGCCGGTCATTATGCTGCCCTGGATGAGGGTGCTGGACGGCATGCCGGGACCCCCGGAGTGGCCCCTAAGGACAAGGTGCCCGCGTTGGAGGACGAGGGGGCGAAACCTGAGAGCGTGGTAACAATGCGCTCACAACAACAGCCCACAAAGAAGAAATCGAACTGGACCCGCGAGTCGACTGGATCGGTGAAGGAGGCCAGTCGGAAACAGAGTGATCCAGAGAGGAAGAGGAGGGCTTCCCCCACAGGTTGGAGACAGAGTTTGGCCCAGGGTTGAGGCTCGAGTATGTGAGGATCACAGTTCATGCGAGTGGCGTGATGACCGGAGGCAGTTGCAGGTGGAGGCTGCCCGGAGGGATGGGCATCGACGCGTGTCTGACCAGACCTGGAGACATCCAAGTGTGCTGTGTCTGATGTTGGAGGAGAGGGGGCGGTGTAGCAGGAGTCCTGAGGTCAAAAGACGGAGGCGTCTAGAGAGAGACCCGTCCAAGGACTGTGGGTGCTTTGTGTGTGTGTTTAATTTAATTTTTTTTCTCTTTGCCCAGGTCCTGATGTGTGCGGTTTTACTACTGTTTTAGTGCCCCGGTTTAAACAAAATAATAAGAGTAGTAACGGTTAATGATGACATTTTATGGGTGAAATCTTGTGAATTCTGTATCGTTTAGAAACTGTGTTCTGTGATTCTGGGTTTTTATTGGCCATGGTGAAAATGAATTGATAAACTGGTAATTTGATACATACCCGAGTTTGGTTTTGTGATGTGAAATTAGTGGGGTGTGTTTGGTTTGATTTTGTAAATTGGTCATTTATTATAACTATGATACCCAACACAGATTATTTTGTTGTGTGCCCTACTGTGGGGTGGGTGTTGGGGTGGGGGCCGCCAGGAGTTTGTGTGTGTTGTGATTTTTTTGTATGTTGTGTTCATATGGAGCTGTTTTATGGGATTATTTTATTTAGAGACACGGCTTTACTTTTAAGTTGGACTGTTCTAGTTTGGTGACAGAATAACCCGCCTGGCCATGTAGGGGGCGCTGACAGTCTACCCGGCCCCCCAGCCTTGGTTGTATGAATGGATAGGCAGTTTGTTTCTTTTTTTCTTTTTGTACATATTTTATGGTTAGAGAGTGAGTTGGGAGGCAAATTTGGGTGGGTTACCTGTATGCTTGACATCTTTTTTTTTGAAAGGGGAGAAATGTTATGTATGTAAATAGGCTGGTAACAATAAGATGGCGGCCGGGTTGGACGGGGAATATACTGGGGTGGTTAACTACTGGTTTCCAGTGGTGACACCACTCCTAGTTTAAAGGAGGTGGGTGGAAGGGGCTAGTCCTCTTTCGTCGGGAAGACACCTGGCCTGCAGGCGAGTGCCGTAAGCCTTATTTGTATGATAGTTTGTATTCTAATAAATGTCATGCGCTGGCCCTCACGAGCCAGCATAAGACGCACAGAGTCACCAATGAGTTCTTAGTGAGTTTATTACGGTGAAAAGTTAACAACACAAGATGCAGGGGCAATGACACATAAGTCAACACACTTCCGGAGGCGTAAGGCTAGACAGCTCACTTACGAGTCCATAGGAGGAGACGGTCATACACAGGCAAAGGTTGTTTAGTAATTGGCTACACAGGCTGCTGAGGCAAAGACACACAAGGTCTACTCTCACCGGGAGGAGTAAGGCTAACAGCTAACTTACTGGTGCCGGAGAGGCGACGGTCAACCACAAGCATACGAGGTAGATAATGGTCCAAGTCATCCGTAGCTCAGACGTATAACGACTGACACTGCTGCGTCTTACCGTCGCCAGTGCTGGGCTTATATGGCGAAACACTAACAACGGTAATGACACTCAGCTGGCCGACCGTTGACAGGCGGAAACCCCACCGAGCACCTTCACAATAAGAGCCCGGTGAGGCCAGAATACAGCCCGCAGCTGTCAAGGCCGGCAGCGAGACATAACTTTAGCCCGAGCGCGATCAGAACCGGCGCTCGGGTCATAACAGTACCCTCCCTCCACGGGTGGACTCTGAACGCCCCAAGGAACCACCCTGCCCCCCCGCCCCCCCCAGGGTGGGAGGTGGGAGGACAGGTGCGGAGGGAGAGAAACCAACCCCTGAACAAGACCATGACCAGACCAAAAAAAACATACGAAAACTATGGAAACAAGGAAATAAATACAAACACATGACTCTGGAAAAAAGCATACATGACTGTAAGAAAAGATGTACGTGCTAAACACGATGACCATGAAAAAACAAAACACACGAAACCAAGAAATACATGTAAATACCTGGAAACAAAGAACAAAATCCCCATACAATGGGGATTTGTATGGGGATTTTTTTCTCTTCACTTCCGCCCTCCAAAGAGAGCAGAAGCTTTTTTCTTCTCTCCTGCTCTGACTTATCTCCTCCTCCCCTAACTAACTGGATCCCAGCTTGCTGTCGTCTGTCTGCGTCTTTACTGCTGATTATCGAAAGAAATTATGGAATTAATAAGCTGGGCTTTGAACGCAATTGACACTATTTTTTCAACGAGGAAAAGTGCCCCGGGGGAGGTTGTTTGCCCCGCAGGAACGGCTGCTGCGGGCTATTTACGGGAAACAAGTAATTGGAAACTCTTGTGCCTGACTGATCTTTCCATCGAAGATGTAGAAGATTTGTACGTCTTCGTAGTAATGGTGATTGGGATCGTTCTGATTGGATCTGGGATTGTCCTGGTGTACCGCAAATTGTTGAAGATGGATACAACCTATCAAAATGCTGGCCAGGCGAGGTGCATCCATCAAATTGAAAAAAAGGAGAGGACTCTGATAGCGGCAAATGGAGAACTGTCTCGGAAGGTGGATTACATCATGATTACGCTTAGAGCCATCCACGATGGATTCAACGTCCAGCAATGAAGGATTAAGTACTGAATCTGTAAGAGAATATAAAGTTTTTTTCTCTCTGTGATCAGTACTATTCGACGAAATCTGACTCCCTCACAAAAATCCTCCTGATCATCTGCAGTCTTTGTTTTCAAAACATTGAGCTCATGGCCTTCGGACAGGCATGACATAACGCACGGCTCAGGAGACGCACACACACAGGCTTAGAGTAGTTCAAAGAGTTTATTAACAGCAGGAGTAAATGAGTGCGTGTCTGCGGGATGTAAATGTGTTGGTGATGGTGTCTGCTCCAGGCACAGAGGCAGGTGACCGTACAGCCGAGCAACCCTATGGAGAGAGCACAGGGAGAGGGTGGCGGGCATACACCAACACAGGAGGGATTTATGGCGAGAGAAGGACTTACTTGGTGGGTCAGGACAGCTGGCACAACAAGGGGGCGAAGCCCGGAAGACAGCCACCTGGAGAGCTCCGTACAGCAGCGAGGATTGGGCGATGGAGTGGAGATGTCCGCCGCTGGGGAATCCACCTGTGCACAGGGGAGAAGACTGAAGAAGAGAGGTAAGCGATCTTCTTACCAAAAAGGTGATGCTGAAGAGAAGTATGCTCACAACGGTGAGGGACGAAGTCTGACGGCTTCAGGCCGAGCCTCCGGGCGAGACGGCCTTTATCCCTCGCCGCTGATGATTGTCAGGTGCGTGAGCAGGTGGCGCCGCTGATGAATGGCGCGGCGTGACAGTACTCCCCCCTCTAGCAGCGCCTCCTGGCGATGGCTTATCCGGGTGCGCTCGGTGGAAGTCCGCGATGAGCGATGGGTCCAACACAAACGACGGGGGCACCCATTGTCGATGCTCGGGCCCATAGCCCTCCCAGTCCACCAGGTATTGCAACCCACGACCTCGGCGCCGGGAGTCCAGGATGGAGGAGACGGACCAGGCCGGATGGCCACCAATCATCCGGGGCGCGGGTTGCGCTGCAGGAGGAGGGCAAAGGGGGTCAGTGACTGCCAGTTTCACCCTCGACACATGGAAAGTGGGATGGATGCGGAGGGAGGGGGGAATAGCCACGCGCACAGCCACCGGGTTGATGATCCGGGTGATGGGAAAGGGACCCATGAATCGCTGTGCCAGCTTCCTCCTCTCGCCTTTTAATGTGACGTCCTGGGTAGACACATACACGAGTTGCCCAACTCTGTACGCCGGGGCAGGTCTTCTGTGCCGGTCCGCCACGGTCCTGTTGCGCTCCGCTGTGCGTAAAAGCGCATGACGCGCGGCAGCCCAGGTGGAGCGGAACTGCCTAAGGTGCGCCCTAACAGAGGGGACAGTTACCTCGTTCTCCTGCGCTGGAAACAGTGGGAGGTCGTAACCCAGGGACGCCTTGAAGGGGGACATCCCCGTTGCAGAAGAGCGGGCGGTGTTGTGGGCATACTCCACCCAGGCGAGATGGTTGCTCCAGGACGTCGGCTTGGATCTAGTAACACAGCGGAGCGCAGCCTCCAGCTCCTGATTGGTCCTCTCACACTGCCCGTTAGACTGGGGGTGATGGCCGTAGGAGAGGCTCACCTTGGCTCCGATGGCGTTACAAAAAGATCTCCAAACCTCGGATGAAAATTGGGGGCCCCGGTCCGAGACCACGTCCACTGGAATCCCGTGCAGCCTGACCACGTGTTGGACGAGGAGGCCCGCCGTCTCCAGGGCAGTAGGGAGACCTCGCAGGGGGATGAAGTGCGCCGCCTTGGAGAAACGGTCCACGATGGTCAGGACGGTGTCAAAGGAGTTGGAAACGGGGAGTCCGGTGACGAAATCCAGTGCGATGTGCGACCAGGGCCTGCCGGGGACGGGCAGAGGCTGGAGCAGACCCGCTGGGGGGGCATTTCCCGACTTGCTGGTGGCACAGATTGGGCAAGCCCGGGCGTAGCGGGCTGTATCCCTCCGCAGGCCTGGCCACCAAAAGGACCGTTGGAGGAGGCTGATCATCCGAGAGGTGCCGGGATGACAGGTGAGCCGGGAGGTGTGGAGCCAGTGGATGACCTCTCCCCGGACCGCAGATGGGACGAACAGTCTTCCCTCCGGTCCGCCGCCAGGATCAGGTTCCACCTCCTGCGCCTTCCGGATCTTGTCTTCAATGTCCCAAGAGATGGCACCGAGGACGCACGACCTGGGCAGGATAGTGTGGGGCGTCTCCTCAGCCTCCACGGGGGTGAACTGCCTAGAGAGGGCGTCAGGCAGGCCGTTTTTGGAGCCCGGCCTGAAGGTGATTGAGAAGCGGAACCTGGCGAAGAACAAAGACCAGCGCGCCTGGCGGGCATTCAGGCGCTTGGCAGATCGTAAGTACTCTAAGTTCTTGTGGTCCGTCAGGACCACAAACGGCAGGTCCGCCCCCTCTAGCCAGTGGCGCCACTCCTGTAAGGCGAGTTTAATGGCCAAGAGCTCTCTGTCCCCCACATCGTAGTTTCTCTCCGCCGGGGACAGGCGCCGGGAGAAGAAGGCGCACGGCCGTTTGGCGCCATCGTCAGGTGACCGCTGGGAT
Source organism: Pholidichthys leucotaenia (assembly GCA_020510985.1). Classification (NCBI taxonomy): domain Eukaryota; kingdom Metazoa; phylum Chordata; class Actinopteri; order Cichliformes; family Pholidichthyidae; genus Pholidichthys; species Pholidichthys leucotaenia. The sequence goes on along the minus strand of CM035836.1, from coordinate 437,350,404 downwards.
AACACTGCTCCCACTCCCGTGTCCGATGCGTCCACCTCCACAATGCACTGCAGCGCGGGGTCGACCTGGCGAAGGACTCGGGAGGAGGAGAACTCCGCCTTCAGCGCCCTAAAGACAGCAGCGACCTCTTCAGTCCACCGGAACGGGACCTTCGGGGACGTGAGGCGGGTCAGCGGTCCGACGATCGAGCTGAAATTTGGGACAAAGCGGCGGTAAAAATTGGCGAAGCCAACAAACTGTTGCACCTGCTTCCGGGATGCGGGAGTAGGCCACTCCACCACCGCCTTCACCTTCTCTGGGTCTGGGAGCACCTGATCTTGAGCGATGATGAATCCCAGGAAGGATGTGGTCCTAGCGTAGAATTCGCATTTCTCAGCCTTCACGTACAGACGATTCTCCAGCAGTCTTTGGAGGACCCGCCTCACATGGACCTGGTGCTCGTCCCTGGACCTGGAGAAGATAAGGATGTCATCCAGGTAGACGAACACAAAAAGGCCGATGAAATCCCGGAGGACGTCATTAATGAGGCGCTGAAAGACGGCAGGAGCGTTGGTCAGCCCGAACGGCATGACGAGATACTCAAAGTGGCCGTTCGGGGTACGGAAGGCTGTCTTCCATTCATCTCCCTCCCGGATCCGGACGAGGTGGTAAGCGCTGCGTAAATCCAGCTTGGTAAACCAGGTCGCCCCCTGGAGGGAGTGAAAGGCAGTGTCCATGAGGGGCAGGGTGTAACGGTCCCTCTCAGTGATGTCATTTAGCACTCGGTAGTCTATGCAGGGGCGGAGGGATCCGTCCTTTTTCCCGACAAAGAAAAACCCTGCCCCCACGGGTGACGACGATGGGCGAATAATCCCAGCGCTCAGTGATTCCTTCAGGTATGTATTCATGGTCTCCTTCTCCGGCGCCGACAGGCTGTAGAGCCGACCAGATGGCAGGGGAGCCCCCTGGCGGAGATTGATGGCACAGTCATATGGTCGATGCGGGGGAAGAGACATAGCTTTCGATTTACTAAATACCATACCCAGGTCGTGAAATTCTGGAGGCACCAGTGACAGGTCCGGAGGTGCTGTATCCGCCACAGGGGGAGCCGCGGATGGGGAGCAGGCAGCGGACTGAAGGCAGGTGCCCATACAGAAGGTACTCCATGCCGATACCCCAGCGGACCTCCAGTCCAGGACAGGGTTGTGGAGGCGTAGCCAGGGATACCCCAGGATGACGGGCGACACAGAGTTGGGCAGGACGTAAAATACCATCTCCTCCCGGTGGTTTCCTGAGATGATGACTGGGACAGGCATGGTTTGGTGAGAAACTCTCCCAAGGGAGGCACGGGAGAGATGGACCAGGGAGATGGGGTGTTTTAATGCCTGACAGCGGATGCCCAATCGGGTTGCCAGGCCTTGTGAAATGAAGCTGCCCTCTGCGCCCGAATCCACCAGTGCGTGGGTGAGGTGCCCAGTGGGATTGTGGCAAAAACGGATGGGCAGCTTTAATTGAGTGAGAGTGTCTAACCGGTTGGGATCCGCGAGGCTCCCTACAGCGATTCGCGGACCCCGCCGACTGGCTTTCCGCGGGCAACGCTCCACAGTGTGTTGGTCACCTCCGCAATACATGCAGAGGCCCAACTCACGGCGGCGTTGTTTCTCCGCAGGGGAAAGCTTGGTCCAGCCCGTCACCATCGGCTCCGACTCCTCGGGGCACGATGCTAGCGGCGCCGCCAGGGGGCGAGCTTGGAACAGGTGCGGCGAGACTCCACGAGGGCGAGAAGAAGAAGACTTCCGCCCCGAGGAGCGCTCGCGCAGCCTGTTATCCAAACTTATCGCTAAGGATGTCAGCTCCGCTAGCGTCCCAGGGATATCCCGTCCAGCCAGTTCATCCCTCAGATCACTATTGAGGCTGCGGAGGAACAGGCCACAGAGGGAGCGTTCCTCCCAGCCCAATTCCTCCGCCGCTACCCGGAAGTCGACCGAGTAGTCCGCTGCCGACCGGCCTCCCTGCTGGAGAGCGAGAAGCCGATCGACCTGGACCGTCTCGGTTTGAGAATGGTCAAAGACCTCCAGAAAGCGCCTCACGAACTGGTCATAGGTGAGGGTGGCATAACTGGGCCTCGCCATTACGGCGTAGGTCCAAGTTAACGCACGCCCCTCCAGAAGATTCCCTATGTAACCAATCCGACTGTGATCCGAGGGAAAATCTCCGGGCACACGGTGGAACACGGACTCACACTGCATAATGAACCTCCGCGCTCCGCCGAGCTTACCGCTAAAGCGGGCGGGGGTCGGAATCGGTGTGAGCCGAACCGGTGCCACTGGAGCCGGCTGGACGGCCGCTGGAACAGCAGGAGCCGCGCCACCCTGACGAGCCGGGGGGAACGGCTGTTGAGGATCTAAGCGGCCCAACCGGTTAGTTAAGTTTAATAATTGATTTAGGATAACCTGCTGTTGATAAGCAATCTGATCCACTCTAGCCTCGAGAGTGGTAAACCGGTGTGCGAGCCCGCCGTCCGCCGAGCCGCTCTGCTGAAGCCGTACTGACATAACGCACGGCTCAGGAGACGCACACACACAGGCTTAGAGTAGTTCAAAGAGTTTATTAACAGCAGGAGTAAATGAGTGCGTGTCTGCGGGATGTAAATGTGTTGGTGATGGTGTCTGCTCCAGGCACAGAGGCAGGTGACCGTACAGCCGAGCAACCCTATGGAGAGAGCACAGGGAGAGGGTGGCGGGCATACACCAACACAGGAGGGATTTATGGCGAGAGAAGGACTTACTTGGTGGGTCAGGACAGCTGGCACAACAAGGGGGCGAAGCCCGGAAGACAGCCACCTGGAGAGCTCCGTACAGCAGCGAGGATTGGGCGATGGAGTGGAGATGTCCGCCGCTGGGGAATCCACCTGTGCACAGGGGAGAAGACTGAAGAAGAGAGGTAAGCGATCTTCTTACCAAAAAGGTGATGCTGAAGAGAAGTATGCTCACAACGGTGAGGGACGAAGTCTGACGGCTTCAGGCCGAGCCTCCGGGCGAGACGGCCTTTATCCCTCGCCGCTGATGATTGTCAGGTGCGTGAGCAGGTGGCGCCGCTGATGAATGGCGCGGCGTGACAAGGCAGCTGCATGGCCCAAGGACAATGCCAGCAGCCAGACAAAACATCTCCTGCCAAAGAATCCTTGTTGTTCTTAACTGATGCAAACACCTACTTTCAACATTACACTCATACTGATTCACAAAACTGATGATAAAGATGATTCACTCACTGCTCTCTCTGTGTCCTTGTGAACTTTTTTTTTGTCTGCTGACTGTGCATTGAGGGCTTTTTTTTTCTTGTAATCATAATATTGATCATATATGACCACTATTCTGAAATCAATGATTTTTTTGCTCCTTCCTATTGTATTATCCTTTCTTCCCATGCTTCCTGTACCCTTCTGTTGGCAGGCGCGTTCACAGATGCAGCCGTGTCACCGGAAATGCAGGTCGTTTTCTGTGTCAAGTCAAATCCCTGGTATGTTATCAGTGATCTCTTATCATTTATCTGTTAATGTACTTGGCAATTAATCTTTTCTGAGTTCTGAGTTCTGAGTACAATGGCCCCTCAAAGAAAGAGGGGAAAACAAAAACAAAGACAAGACTTGACCATAGCCCCTCAAAAAAAAGGGGAGAAAAAAAACAATTAGCAAAACAAGGCCAAACTATGGATACAAAGCACAAAAGGCAATATAGATTGCTTTACCTGACTATGGCTTTCAAAACACGAACAAAACAAAAAAAACACACAACACACAGGGAGCAATCTAAAATTGCTTTGCTTTGGCTATGACTATGACTATGGTTTTCTAAAAGAACAAGAACAAGAGGCAATCAAAAATTGCTCAGAACTAGACTGTGACTAAGACTGTGGCTTACAAAGAAGAGGAAAAAAAAAACAAGAGGCAATCAAAAATTGCCCAGACTTCACTACGACTATGACTTTGGCTTACAAGGGAAAAAAAAAACAAGAGGCAATCTAAAAATTGCTCAGACTTGACTAAGACTATGACTTCGACTTACAAGGAAACAACAAAAAAAGTCTCTAGACGTACTTAACATGACCAGGCCCCATATGGGCCCACAGATAGTCCCACAGTACATGATAATCAGGTGGCCTGCCCCAGTCCCAGGCCCCCAGAAACAAGTCCTCTGGTGGCCGAACCAGGTCACCCCGTAACACACACAGTTTATTGGGTGGCCAACCCAAGACGCCGAACGCTCAAAGCAATTCCTCAGGTGGCCGACCCGCATCCCACAACCACCAGGACCATGGAGGGATTGCATGCAGCTGCTCACCTGAACACGACAAGACAGGGGAGCGCCAGACCGTCAAACAAAACCCCCTAACGGCCCCCAGCTGGTGGCTCCTGAGAGGGGGACAACCAAAAACTTGGACCCCCTCGAATCCTGATTGGGTCGCAGCCGCACCTGCGCTGGACCCCCACTGGACCTCGTCGGACCCCGATTGGGTCATCATTGCACCCACGTTGGACCCCGACTGGGTCACCTCTGCCCATGCGTCGGACCCCGACTGGGTCAGGACGGGCCCCGATTGGGTCACCGCTGCACCCACGTTGGACCCTGACTGGGTCACCTCGGCCCACGCGTCGGACCCCGACTGGGTCAAGACGGCCCACGCGTCGGACCCCGACTGGGTCAGGACGGCCCACACGTCGGACCCCGACTGGGTCATCTCGGCCCACACGTCGGACCCCGACTGGGTCACCTCGGCCCACGCGTCGGACCCCGACTGGGTCAGGACTGCTCCGGCGACGACCTCCATCTCCGAACCTGGAACCCCCAGTCCCGTGACCTTGACTGGCTCCGGACCGGTAGCGCTGTGGAGGTGCTCAGAAAACAAGAGAGGACCGGGATCAGTTCCACCGGCAGCGCCAGAGCCCAGCGAGATGAGCTCGGGTGCAGCGGACGGCTGCCCCTCACTCGCCTCCCCATGAGGCAGGCAAAAATGCTCTAATACACCATACAAGAAAACAAGAAAGAGCACTTGCCTGCACTCGGGCTCTGGAGCCGTCCAGGACTTCGCCGATCCAGGTTCAAGAAGCAGCTCGTCGTCGGGCTCCCACTCGGCTGCGTCGGGTTCCACAGCCGGCCTGATGGTCTCTGCAGCTGGATCCTCACGCGCTGGCGTCCACGCCAATAACCCGTATGGCGTGGGGGCAGAGGACCCTGGACCTGCTGACTCGGGCTGCATCCCTGAGGAACCCTGGGGACGCTCTCTCGTCGGCTCTGGCTCCTCACTGCAGTCCGTTCTTCTCTGTCCAATGCTAGGCTGCAGGGCCGGGATATTTCCCAGAGCTGCAGGCCTCCCCCTTGTTCGATGGCGTGGGACTGACGCCGAGGACCGCTCAGCAGGAGGAGACACAGAGGCAGCAGGTTTAATATAAGTGGCTACAGCTGGGGAAAGAAACTCAGGGAGCTGCGAACCCCGAGCTTCGCCCCCAGGAGTCAGACAAGACAGATCACTATGATCGATAGGTAAGTGAACTTGAACTTGCCTGTCTCCCGGGGGGAGGATGGTATCAGCTGTAGCGGACATCGCTCCTTCCCTCGCTCGCTGGGTGGTAGAAACGGACCCATGGACGGAGCCCACCGGCACAGGACTCAGCTCACTCACAGCAGCCGGCTGGTTGAGGGGGTCATCCCGGCGGCCCAGAACTGGATCCGGAGCAGGAGCTTGCCGAGGATGCGCCCGGCCGCGGCGCCGACGCCTTCGCCGGCCCCCAGACGATGCGAACTCCCGGAACGGATCGAGGAAAGGATCGGGATCCATGAGCAAAGAGCAGGAGTGCCTCTTCTCCTGCTTCATGCCGCGTTCCTCCTCCATCATCAGGTAGATCTCGCGTTGCGCAACGATGTCCTCCCTCCTCGCGTCGACTTCCGGGTGGTCAGCGTAGCGGGGAGAGAGATGACAAAGTATATCCTCGGCGGCGTCCAGGTACCAGTGTATGCCGTAGTCATAATCTAGCAGAGAAGCGGAGATGAGCAGCTCATCCACCACTTCCAGCACATCAGTCAGCTTGTGGCTCGGACTCCACACACGGTTCCTCCGCGACGGCATTCTTCACATACACGGTACCCAAACAGGAAAAAGCAAATGTCCAAAAAACTCAAACCCACTGGTGAATAGCGTCTCGGGTTGGCGTCACCGTAACGCTGTTTTGGCAGCAGTGTACTGTCATGCGCTGGCCCTCACGAGCCAGCATAAGACGCACAGAGTCACCAGTGAGTTCTTAGTGAGTTTATTACGGTGAAAAGTTAACAACACAAGATGCAGGGGCAATGACACATAAGTCAACACACTTCCGGAGGCGTAAGGCTAGACAGCTCACTTACGAGTCCATAGGAGGAGACGGTCATACACAGGCAAAGGTTGTTTAGTAATTGGCTACACAGGCTGCTGAGGCAAAGACACACAAGGTCTACTCTCACCGGGAGGAGTAAGGCTAACAGCTAACTTACTGGTGCCGGAGAGGCGACGGTCAACCACAAGCATACGAGGTAGATAATGGTCCAAGTCATCCGTAGCTCAGACGTATAACGACTGACACTGCTGCGTCTTACCGTCGCCAGTGCTGGGCTTATATGGCGAAACACTAACGATGGTAATGACACTCAGCTGGCCGACCGTTGACAGGCGGAAACCCCACCGAGCACCTTCACAATAAGAGCCCGGTGAGGCCAGAATACAGCCCGCAGCTGTCAAGGCTGGCAGCGAGACATAACTTTAGCCCGAGCGCGATCAGAACCGGCGCTCGGGTCATAACAATAAAGCTCCATAAACCGAGTTACCATTTACTCATTATTTGCCTAATTATGGATGCAACACTCTCAGCGCAGCATATACAGGCGGGGCTCTTCAAGCAAAAATATAAATACATTTCAGCAAATACCATTAAAGCACGAAGAAGGTATCACTAAACAGCCCAGTCTCACAAAAAAAGTCAAATTGCACATTTTGTCACTCAGGGACTCGGCTTGTAAATATGTGCCGAGTCACATTATTTTTTCGTTTAATGTGCAAATGTACGATTTTAAAGGAGTGGAAAACCTTGATTAGATACGTTTTTTTACTGAGACCAGGTTGCACTAAAATATGGTCAAATTCAGAGAAATAATAACAAATCACTGAGGACTGTCAATAAATGCAGACCACTCAAATCATGTTCCTCAAATATGCATTGATATCCTCCATTTCTTGCATTCCTACTTTATCTGTGGAATTACAGCTAATTGCCACATGAAATGAAAGCACCAAGGTGCTGAAGCCTCGGTGCCAGAGCCCTGGCGGAGGCATGCATTCTCAGGTCATCACCAAAATGTTATGGGTTCTTCTCTAGTCCAAGGACCACCTGTGGTGAAAAATTTCATCCAAATCCATCCAGTAGTTTTGTAGTACACGCATGTGCAGTGAAAATAATCTGCAGTTCACATGCCTGTACTGTTTGGTGGCAGCCAAGAGCCACCAAACTGATTTGAACAGCTACAATCCAAACAAAAGAAGAGCATGGTGGCAGACGTTTTAAATGGGCGAAGTGATGGAGGTACGTGAATACAATGACAATCAAAACAAACAGGAGCTTTTGCTGTTTAGTGGCAGAGGAAGAAAACAGACGGACAAAAAGACGGACATTTGTTCACCCAGTATTGGTGGGTTGCTCGGTACTTTCCTCTGGCGGGAGTTTCCAAGCACATGTGCAGTACCGTTCCATTACAGTAAAGGTGAGCTATTTTTGTATTTATTTCAAAAACAAAGCGTTATTTCGAAATTCTGGCAAATTAAAAGTTGATAAAATATGGTGATACAATGATACAGGCCTTTAGTTCCACTTAATTTTGACCGAGCGAGCTGAAACGGAGGCGGACAGTCAGATGGACACACACACACACACACAGAGTGACACAGACACACTAACTGATTACCGTATGCCTCTCAGTTTCACCGAGACATAATAAATGGTGTAGTTGCTGAATACGTTTTTTTTTTTTCCAGTAACCACCATTTTATAACCATTCAGCTTGATGCACTGTAAAAAAAAAAAAAAAAAAAAAAACGTGCTGTGTTGTGCTGTAAAAAAGTTGTACTTCCACCTCTAGTGACCCTGCATAGTTATTACAATACCTTTTCCCCCAGCTTCATTGACCTTCAAGGTGAGTTGAATTTGTGTTTATTTCAAAAACAAAGCCTAAAACAAAGCCTCATCTCAGAATTTTGGCAAATTAAAAGTCCAGAAAATATGGCGATTCAATGATACAAGCCTTTAGTTCCATTTAATTTTGACTGGGCGAGCTGAAACAGAGGCGTACAGACGGACAAATACACACACACACAGACGCATTAACTGATTACCGTATGCCTCTCTGTTTCACCAAAGCATAACAACTCATGATACACCACAGCTTTTATTTGCTTCAGAAGGATGACAGGAGATTGTGATTGGGGTGGTTTGTTTGTTTGTTTGTCTGATTGTTAGCAGGATTATGCAAAAACTGCCTGAAGGATTTTGATGAAATTTTCACTGGTGGTGGTCCTTGGTCCTAACCCTTGGACTATGGATGAAGTGATCCAGAATCAGTTTCTTGACCCAAATCACTTCTAAAAACTAATGGGTTCATCTAAAACCCAAGGGCCACCTTGGCTGAACATTTCATCAAAACCTGTACAATAGTTTTTGCATAATCCTGCTCACAGTCAGACAGACAGATCTTGGTGGAGGTATGCACTCTCTGAGTGCCCTCTAGTTTGATATTGTTTACTCCTTTCTTTATGATACTGTATATTAGGTTTTTTTAAATTTCATTTTCTCTGAATAACATTAAGGGGAAAATCCTCTCAAACTCACAAATTTAAAGTAAAATTGCAAACCCACATGAAATGTAAGAAATTTGTCACAAAAATGTTGCAAATTTATAAGAGAAAAAAAACCCAAGTAATTTGTTTTCATTTTAATTTATTTTCATTCCTAAATATGGCTGAAAAAATATAAAGTAATTACTCTTACTGCTTGAGTGCAATTTCTGGTTGCTATGTAGCTGTACATGTATTACAGTGAATTTTTTGGCATTTTCCATCATGAATTACATTCAGACTTAAAAAAGAGGGTTTCTAACAACCATCTTTCCTTTAGGTTATTTTCTCCCTCATTCTTGTCTGATCTGATCTTATCTTATCTTGGTCACCCACCGTTTCTCCTGACATAGAGGCTGAAGGAGGTCTCCATCTTGCAGACATTGTAACGGACACTGATGTCCAGACAGTTGTAGCCAGCAGACATGAAGGTGTGGTTCAGCTGTATGGTGTTGTTGTACAACAGGGTCGACGTGTAGCTCGCTGTCATGTCGGGGACACAGTTGTACAGGAAACACCAGCACGCCCACATGGGAGGACTGAAGGCACACAGAGGAGGCAAACACTTTCCTTTCAAATTCTGCTTGAAGAATATACTACTGCATTTTTTGAACCAAGTTAAGCACATGAATATTAAGTTATTGTCTCAACAATCAGGATATGCATCATCTTCTGTTTTTTCAGATAACTTTCCATCAACATGAAAAGCCAAACTGGTGCTCTGAGACATCTCATAATGTGATGGGCCCTCCAGTTTGATGTGTCTGCATCTGGACAGGGACATGCAAAGACATTTTGATGTGTTGCCGTTCTAACCTGAATACTTATTAATTTACTACTTAAGTAATTAACAGCCTACCATAAATCGTCTAATATTAGTAGCCTTGCGCATGGCTTCATGTCAACAATAAATATTTCTTAAAGCAACACATTATAAGATTTTCACCTTGAAATAGCATTTCCAAATTTATTTTGATTGTACATCAAAGTGAATGTCACGTCCCCCATAGCCTGAGTGGGCCTACATTGCCTGCAGTAGCATTGTTCTTGGTAAGAAAATTGAAAAGACTAAAACTGTGGTGACTATGTCCACATTCCAAAGAGCCAATTACAGGGTATGACTTTAGCGACCAACAGCAAAACACCCTGTGATTGGCTGATGGGACTGAGCTCATAGTCACCATAATTGTAGTCTTTTCAGTGCTCCTACCTGGAACAAGAAAATTACAGCAAGGTTCAACCATTACACTTAATGATCTAACAGCGATCAGAATTATTCCGCTTCTGCCAATGACAAGTGACCCCCTGTGGTTTAAGGACAGAAGGAAACAGAGATGAGGAAGACAGTGAGAAAGGAAGGAAAAATGGAGTAAAGAAGGAAGGAAAGAAGGAAGTAGCAAAGAAGGAAGGAAGGAAACGAGGAAGGAAGGAAAAGGGAGTAATAAAGAAGGAAGGAAACAAGGAAGGAAGGAATGACATGAGGAAGGAAACAAGGACGGAAAGAAAGAAGGAAGTAACAAGGAAGGGAAGGAGGAAGGAAGGAAAATAAGGATGGAAGGAAATGAGAACGTAATAAAGAAGGAAGTAGGGAAGAGGCTACTATCAGTCCAAGGACGGATAATTTTTTCACACATTAGGAGTTGTTCAGAACTCCTTATAAGATCTCACACAAAGATATATAGTGATGATAATCAAGTTAGGGGTGGCAATGCATCTGTAGGCTGGTTGCCAGCCGCTAATCAAATCTAAAAGAAGAAGATGAAGAAGGAAGTAGGGAAGGAAGGAAACAAGGCAGGAAGGAAGGAATCAAAAAAGAAACAGGAAAAGAAGGAAAGGAACAAGAAAGGTGGGAAGGAAGGAAAGGAGCAAACAAGGAAACAAGGAATGAAAGAAATAAGAAAGGAAGGAAACAAGTAAGGAAAGTAGGAAGAAATTAATGAATTTAACACTATCTATTTTTCCCCCATGCTCCTCCACAGCACCCTAGACTGCAGTGACCCATGGACTCCAACACAAATGAAGAAGTACATCATGTGATTTAATAAAAATCTTTTTAACAGTTAGTTTAGAATTAAGGATCCCATGATATGTCAGGTCACACAGGAGATTTTTTAGATGCCAAAAGGAGTTTTTTTAAAATTAAATTATTATATCAAATTAAATCTGAACAAAATAAGAAGGAACATGATCAAAGAGTTCATAAATGGGTAACGTTTTTACTCAGCTGCAACTGAACCACGTAAGTATTTGATAATGTGAAATTACAAGCCAAGCACTTGAACATCAGCAGAATAGACCACAGTGACTGGAGATGCATATGTGGTCAATTTCACGTCAACTTTGAGCTGCAGTGTGTAGTTCCCTCATTCTGAGTAACTGTAACGAACCATCGGCTCGGACCCTTGGATCACCTTCTTGTAAAGACAAAAAGGCTGCGATTTTACATCTTCTACTATCCAAAGCCTTCTTCAAATGTGAGAATTCTTGTATTCCCTAAGTCCCAGGTACTGAAATTCTTTTGTGGCTTGAAGAGTTCAAACATTGTCTTTGTGGGGACGTCTGACACCAGCTCTCCTGCATCTCTCACACAGGTGGCATCTCCCTCTGTTTGGTAGAAAACCAGTTTCCCAGGAATGTTTTCTGATTACAAAAATAATACAGTGCTAATTATAAAGCCAACACTCCTTTAAGAAAAGTAAGTATTGATAAAGGATGACATACCTACAGTCGTGAAAAATTTAGGACACCCTGTATAAGCCTGTGTTTTTTTTTGTTTTTTTTTATACATACTTGGACATATGGATATTTAATATCGATGTTAAAAATACTGGGAGATTCACGTAATACAACTAAAAAGGAATTAGTCTTTTTTCAGATTTTCTCTAAAATGTAATTCTAAACAAATAGTGAGGAATAAATTAGGACACCTCCCACCTTTTTTAGGACACCCCCACATTCATTCCCTTTTAAAATGGCTAAAATAGATTTTAAAAAATGCAAATAAAAACAAAAACAACGTTAGAAATAGATATGTGAACATTTCTTAATAAAGAACTGAATATTTAAAGGGGTATCCAAATTTTTTCACAAGACTGTATATTTGTCCGATTATGTGTTCTCTGCCACACCCAGCAGAACTGGGAGAGAATTTATCAAGATCCACAGGAAACTTCTTCTGTGAACACACATCTCAACATTTTAAATTGTCTTGGTTTCAAACTCTTACATGCAGCAGATGTTTGACTTGCATGTCCATACAGTATCTGCTGGCCCTGTTGCTGTGGACCCCTCAAGGACCTCAGGTTAAGGTAGAATTTGGTCTGACAGAGTGGATGGACGTTGCGGATGAAGATGATTGTGTAGCTCCTTCAACCCTGGTCAAGTCAAAGAGTGCGGATGTAAGCTTCAGAGGCATGAAATCATCACCATCCATTCCAGTCGTGGCTGAAGAACAACAATCAGCCTTTGAACAGCTGACTCCAGTCAGGGTCACATTTCTATTTGTGATGTGGAACATCCTGTCAGCGATTTCTGACTGTATCTCTGTAGTTGTATGAATCAGAAATTACAGTCTCTGAAATTTCCAGTGGTTAGCAAAAGTTGAAAAAACAGGCAGAATTTTGAAGATTCAAGGGTTGGGACAATTCTTAAATATCAGTATAAAATATCTGACTAAAATTTGTCAATCAATCAGTCAATCAATCAACCAATCAGACTTGAAGCACTATAAGCTATAAAGCACTTTTCATGCAATGTAGCAGCTCAAAATGCTGTACAAAATAATAAGCAACATACACCGAAAAGTCATAACATCGTCTCACCCACCCACTCACACACATATACACTCACAACACACCAACTGATGGACCTACCATATAAAACCATGTAAAAACCACCATGTAAAACATTAAAACTGAACTGAGGAAGCGCTATTGGTGGGGAAAAACCAGAGGTAATAAGACATAAGACCAATCAATAACAAGTAAAAACTATAAGTAAAAAATAGTTAAAACAGGATAAAAGGTGTAAGAAAAGGTAAAAGGGGAGAAAAGCGAATATAAATTTTAATAGAAGCCAGGTCAAAAAGGTGGGTCTTTAGTTTGGTTTTAAAAGTATTGTAGAGAAAAGGATGCAGGCGAGGCACGAGCTGGACGACACAGAATCTTTATTTTTCCACTAACAACATAATACAGCCTTGAGCCTCCAGTGCAAACGCGCTGAAAAGCCACATAAAGAGGAACTCCCTCGGTCGCTGTGCATTTGCCTTTTATAGCTTTATTCTCGTGCATAGTGACCGAAGTTTCCGACATTATACAGTACATGTTGCATGGACAAAGAGAATGTGTGGCACAATTATCATAACATAACTTGAAACATATGTTACAATACATTCACACCCCTGCGTCTTCACGTGCTAGCTTGGTGCTACAGGGGGTTAAAGGCACCTCTTTGTCTGGTTGGCTCCAGATTAATCTTCCTTTCCCCGGGGGGTGTCTAGAACTAACTGTCCCATTTGAAACCTCCCAGAGACACTTCCTCCTTCAGTGATTATTCTCCTCTCCACCCAGCTTCTGGGTGTGAGAAAACCCCCAAACACTGTGTATTGTGTCCGCCACACAGCCCCCCCCCCCCCCCCAAACACCCAGAATGGGCCTTAACCCCCCCGTCCTTTGGGCTTGAGCCGGCGTCCATAGCAGCTGTAGCTGGGAGGGGGGTCGCTGATCCGGTCAAAACGCCCTGCTGTTTAGGTGTACCGGAGGGCTCGTCAGTCTGTGGAGGAAAAAAGGGAGGGGGGGGGACACTTTCTGCTTTGCTCCAAGTTCCAGCCCGTTGAACAGTCTGTAGTGCGGTGGGTGCAGCAGGGGCTGGTTTCCTCGTGCTTGATAGAGACAGAACCGGCATCTGCAGGCTTTTTGGGATGAAGGTGTGCGGAAATCAATGGTGGGCCGGCCTGGTGCATTCAAAGCCTCCAGGCTGCGCAAAAATTGTGTAGTAGTAGTAGTAGATTAGTTTATTTGACAGGGACAGTGTAATAAACATAGACAATTAATCAAAGACAATCAATCTGATGTGTTGCACATAGAGTGTATAGCTATTAGCTAATTTGCAACTCTTGTCCCTGGATGGGCTTTAGAAAAAAGAATCAAGTAAAAGATGAAAAAAAACAAAAATACACAATAACCACATACATCAATGCAGAAAGATTATAAATACACAATTATAAATATTATAAATCCACAAATATAACAGCCTGACTCACATTTAACATAAATATTATAAATATTATAAATACACAAATATAACAGCCTGACTCACATTTAACACATATAACATAACTCACGTTTGCCTATTTCAGGCCTCCCTCCCTTCGTCACTCACTATAAACAAACACATTTATTCCTTCCCTTCATTCACTCTCACTTTGCAGACAATTAATTCATACATGAGTACATTCTTGTTTATTTTTCAGCCAGTTTTTAACATTTTTAGTGAATGTTTTAAAGTCCGTTATTATTTTAATTACATTTGGCATTGTGTTCCAGATGTGACTGCCCTTTATAGAGAAAGCTGTTTATCCAAATGTGGTTCTGCGGTGGAATATTTTACAGTTATTGTTAACAGAACTCCTGGTGGCTCTGCTGCTGTCCTGTCTTTGGACGAAACCAGCAAGTGGCTCGGGTGCTGATTTATGGAAACATTTGAACGTTAATTTCAGAAAGCAGAGGTCAATGAAACTCTCAAAACTCAATAGGTTGTATTTTTTTAAAACATTACAGTGATGCCACCTAATGGGCTTTTTGTCCAAGATTTTTAGGGTTTGATTATATAATGAACCTATATGTCTTATTGTGGAAGGGGCTGCTTGAGCCCAGACTGTCAAACAGTATGATATATGAGAAAAAACCATAGAATGCATATACAGTGCAGCTGCTTCGTAAGGTATGTAATATCTAATTAATTTAAAGCAGTTCAGATTTTTTTTTACTGTTTTTGAAATTTTCTTTATATGAAGATTAAATTTGAGTTGAGGATCTAGTACAATGCCAAGGTATTTGAATTCTGTAGCTAAACTGATGTCATGATCATGTATATTAACTTTAAAACGTTGCAGGTTACATTTTTTGATTGAAAAGCACATTGAGACTGTTTTCTGAAGGTTCAGCAATAGATGGTTCTTGAGGAGCCATTCTTGGACATCAACCATACTTGTAGACAGTACATCTGCAGCCTGTGCTGGAGTCTTGGCAGCTGTGTAAATAACTGCATCATCTGCATAAAGTTGGCATGTTGCAGCTGAGCAGTGTAACGGCAAGTCATTAATAAAAATGCTGAAAAGTAAAGGACCAAGAATGGACCCTTGTGGGATACCCATGCGGTTGTTTAAAAATGAGGATTTATCCTGGTGAACTTTTACACACTGTGGCAGATCAGTGTGGGCAGATCAGCAGATCAGCCTCTGTGTGGGATTTCGGAAAAAAAAACTCCCCGGGGATCCGCAGCGGCAGAGAAAAACACGTTCTGCCAAATCTTCTTTAGGAGAGGATGCAGCCCTAAAGGATCCTGGGAAGGCGATTGGCCCAATTCCCCAAGGATGCGTAGTGGCTGAAAAAAATATAAGCTCTGTCAGGGAAACTGCCAAATCTTGTTTAGGTGTGGGCGCAGCCCTAAAGGATCCGGGGAAGGCAATCGGCCCAATTCCCCGGGAATGTCCAGCGGCTGAGAAACAAATATAAGTTCTGTTGATGAGGCTGCCAGACTTCTTTAGGTGTGGAGTGCAGCCCTAAAGGATAGGGGGAAGGCAATTGGCCCAGTTCCCCGGGAATGCGCCGTGGCTGAGAACAAATGCAAGTTCTGTCGGTACCTGGAGCAGGCTTGTTGCTTGTTGTGTGGCGCACGCGTCTGGCGCAGCGACCACATAGCTGTATGTTGTGTCATCCTCGTAATACCGCGGAGTGTGCACGGGGCTTCTATGTGCAGAAACCACGCTGTCGGGAGGTGAAACCAGAGTCTGAGAGCATGACAGAAACAACACAGACGGCGCTGATGTGCTCTCTCCCGGCAGTTCCCGCGGGTGTGCTCGTCTCGCTCTCCATGGTGCGTCTTGGTCCCAGACTAGGGAACGGAATAGGCGCTCCCTGGCCCGTCAGGTCACCAGTATGGAGAAGGGATGGCAGGCGATCCATGGCAATTCAGATTCCACTGCGTGGTGAAAGGGATAGATGCTCCATCTCATGTCAAGGGTCACTAGTGTATAGGAAAGGATGCAGGCAAGGCACAAGCTAGATGACACAGAATCTTTATTTTTCCTCTAACAACATAATACAGCCTTGAGCCTCCAGTGCAAATGCGCTGGGGCTGAAAAGCCCCATAAAGAGGAACTCCCTCGGTCGCTGTGCATTCGCCTTTTATAGCTTTATTCTGGTGCATAGTGACCGAAGTTTCCGACATTATACATGTTGCATGGACAAAGAGAATGTGTGGCACAATTATCATAACATAACTTGAAACATATGTTACAATACATTCACACCCCTGCATCTTCACGTGCCAGCTTGGTGCGGCGGGGACGAAAGGCACCTCTTTGTGTGGTTGGCTCCAGGTTAATCTTCCTCTCCCCGGGGGGTCTGTAGAACTAACTGTCCCATTTGAAACCCTCCAGAGACACTTCCTCCTTCAGTCATTATTCTCCTCCCCACCCTGCTTCTGGGTGTGAGGAAATCCCCAAACACTGTGTATTGTGTCCGCCACAGTATCAACATTCTCTGCCGCCCTCAGGTCTTCAGGAAGGCTGTTCCACAGACGTGGACCATAATGACAGAAAGCTGTCTCACCGTGAGTTTTAGTTCTGACTTTAGGAATGATTAAAAAACCTTGACCTGAAAAACACAAGCATGTGGGGGCATGGTGGGGGGTTTCTCCACCCAGAGAGGGCAGGGGTAAGGGGGAACAATGGACCAAAGGAGGAGGTGTCACCGGGGTGTATCGGATGGGACTGTTGGGTCTATGCACCCCCTGGGGAGAGTGAGAGCTGCCGCAGCCGCTGGGAGAAGGAGGGTGTGAGAGCAGCCCCGGAGTAATGTCATGTTAATGTGCCACACATTCCTTTGTTCAAACTACAGTGTGTTATGGTCGGAAGTTCTGGGTCTCGATGCATGGAAGTAAAGATATAAAAGTGGAATGCACAGAGACCCAGGATCGCTGTTTTGCTGTACTTCATGTTGGAGATGAAATAAAGTTTCTGTGTTGTCTAGCTCGTTGCCTCGCCTGCCTCCTTTCTCCACAGTGGTGACCCTAAGATGTGCCACGGAAAGCAAGCCGAGCATCGCCCCAGAGGCTGCCGGAAGGGAGAGCACCGACACCGCTTGTACTGTCTCAGTCAAGCTCCCAGACTTCTGGCTTCACAGCCCAACTGCGTGGTTCCTGCACATAGAAGCCCAGTTCGCACTCTGCAGGATAACAACGGATGACACAAGATATTACTACGTGGTCACTGCACTGGATGTGCACGTCATGCAACAGGTGACAAGCCTGCTCCAGGAGCCGCCGGCCCAAGGAAAATATGAAGCGCTCAAGAGGATGCTTCTCCAGCGTTACACCCTTTCTGACAGTGAGAGGGCAGAGAAACTCCTAACACGTTTGTGTCACGCCGCGCCATTCATCAGCGGCGCCACCTGCTCACGCACCTGACAATCATCAGCGGCGAGGGATAAAGGCCGTCTCGCCCGGAGGCTCGGCCTGAAGCCGTCAGACTTCGTCCCTCACCGTTGTGAGCATACTTCCCTTCAGCGTCACCATTTTGGTAAGAAGATCGCTTACCTCTTTTCTTCAGTCTTCTCCCCTGTGCACAGGTGGATTCCCCAGCGGCGGACATCTCCACTCCATCGCCCAATCCTCGCTGCTGTACAGAGCTCTCCAGGTGGCTGTCTTCCGGGCTTCGCCCCCTTGTTGTGCCAGCTGTCCTGACCCACCAAGTAAGTCCTTCTCTCGCCATAAATCCCTCCTGTGTTGGTGTATGCCCGTCACCCTCTCCCTGTGCTCTCTCCATAGGGTTGCTCGGCTGAACGGTCACCTGCCTCTGTGCCTGGAGCAGACACCATCACCAACACATTTACATCCCGCAGACACACACTCATTCACTCCTGCTGTTAATAAACTCTTTGAACTACTCTAAGCCTGTGTGTGTGCGTCTCCTGAGCCGTGCGTTATGTCAGTACGGCTTCAGCAGAGCGGCTCGGCGGACGGCGGGCTCGCACACCGGTTTTCCACTCTCGAGGCTAGAGTGGATCAAATAGCTTATCAACAACAGGTGATCTTTAATCAATTATTGAATTTAACTAACCGGTTGGGCCGCTTGGATCCTCAACAGCCGTTCCCCCCGGCTCGTCAGGGTGGCGCGGCTCCTGCTGTTCCAGCGGCCGTCCAGCCGGCTCCAGTGGCACCGGTTCGGCTCACACCGATTCCGACCCCCGCCCGCTTTAGCGGTAAGCTCGGCGGAGCGCGGGGGTTCATTATGCAGTGTGAGTCCGTGTTCCACCGTGTGCCCGGAGATTTTCCCTCGGATCACAGTCGGATTGGTTACATAGGGAATCTTCTGGAGGGGCGTGCGTTAACTTGGACCTACGCCGTAATGGCGAGGCCCAGTTATGCCACCCTCACCTATGACCAGTTCGTGAGGCGCTTTCTGGAGGTCTTTGACCATTCTCAAACCGAGACGGTCCAGGTCGATCGGCTCCTCGCTCTCCAGCAGGGAGGCCGGTCGGCAGCGGACTACTCGGTCGACTTCCGGGTAGCGGCGGAGGAATTGGGCTGGGAGGAACGCTCCCTCTGTGGCCTGTTCCTCCGCAGCCTCAATAGTGATCTGAGGGATGAACTGGCTGGACGGGATATCCCTGGGACGCTAGCGGAGCTGACATCTTTAGCGATAAGTTTGGATAACAGGCTGCGCGAGCGCTCCTCGGGGCGGAAGTCTTCTTCTTCTCGCCCTCGTGGAGTCTCGCCGCACCTGTTCCAAGCTCGCCCCCTGGCGGCGCCGCCAGCATTGTGCCCCGAGGAGTCGGAGCCGATGGTGACGGGCTGGACCAAGCTTTCCCCTGCGGAGAAACAACGCCGCCGTGAGTTGGGCCTCTGCATGTATTGCGGAGGTGACCAACACACTGTGGAGCGTTGCCCGCGGAAAGCCAGTCGGCGGGGTCCGCGAATCGCTGTAGGGAGCCTCGCGGATCCCAACCGGTTAGACTCTCTCACTCAATTAAAGCTGCCCATCCGTTTTTGCCACAATCCCACTGGGCACCTCACCCACGCACTGGTGGATTCGGGCGCAGAGGGCAGCTTCATTTCACAAGGCCTGGCAACCCGATTGGGCATCCGCTGTCAGACATTAAAACACCCCATCTCCCTGGTCCATCTCTCCCGTGCCTCCCTTGGGAGAGTTTCTCACCAAACCATGCCTGTCCCAGTCATCATCTCAGGGAACCACCGGGAGGAGATGGTATTTTACGTCCTGCCCAACTCTGTGTCGCCCGTCATCCTGGGGTATCCCTGGCTACGCCTCCACAACCCTGTCCTGGACTGGAGGTCCGCTGGGGTATCGGCATGGAGTACCTTCTGTATGGGCACCTGCCTTCAGTCCGCTGCCTGCTCCCCATCCGCGGCTCCCCCTGTGGCGGATACAGCACCTCCGGACCTGTCACTGGTGCCTCCAGAATTTCACGACCTGGGTATGGTATTTAGCAAATCGAAAGCTATGTCTCTTCCCCCGCATCGACCATATGACTGTGCCATCAACCTCCGCCAGGGGGCTCCCCTGCCATCTGGTCGGCTCTACAGCCTGTCGGCGCCGGAGAAGGAGACCATGAATACATACCTGAAGGAATCTCTGAGCGCTGGGATTATTCGCCCATCGTCGTCACCCGTGGGGGCAGGGTTTTTCTTTGTCGGGAAAAAGGACGGATCCCTCCGTCCCTGCATAGACTACCGAGCGCTGAATGACATCACTGAGAGGGACCGTTACACCCTGCCCCTCATGGACACTGCCTTTCACTCCCTCCAGGGGGCGACCTGGTTTACCAAGCTGGATTTACGCAGCGCTTACCACCTCGTCCGGATCCGGGAGGGAGATGAATGGAAGACAGCCTTCCGTACCCCGAACGGCCACTTTGAGTATCTCGTCATGCCGTTCGGGCTGACCAACGCTCCTGCCGTCTTTCAGCGCCTCATTAATGACGTCCTCCGGGATTTCATCGGCCTTTTTGTGTTCGTCTACCTGGATGACATCCTTATCTTCTCCAGGTCCAGGGACGAGCACCAGGTCCATGTGAGGCGGGTCCTCCAAAGACTGCTGGAGAATCGTCTGTACGTGAAGGCTGAGAAATGCGAATTCTACGCTAGGACCACATCCTTCCTGGGATTCATCATCGCTCAAGATCAGGTGCTCCCAGACCCAGAGAAGGTGAAGGCGGTGGTGGAGTGGCCTACTCCCGCATCCCGGAAGCAGGTGCAACAGTTTGTTGGCTTCGCCAATTTTTACCGCCGCTTTGTCCCAAATTTCAGCTCGATCGTCGGACCGCTGACCCGCCTCACGTCCCCGAAGGTCCCGTTCCGGTGGACTGAAGAGGTCGCTGCTGCCTTTAGGGCGCTGAAGGCGGAGTTCTCCTCCTCCCGGGTCCTTCGCCAGGTCGACCCCGCGCTGCAGTGCATTGTGGAGGTGGACGCATCGGACACGGGAGTGGGAGCAGTGTTATCCCAGCGGTCACCTGACGATGGCGCCAAACGGCCGTGCGCCTTCTTCTCCCGGCGCCTGTCCCCGGCGGAGAGGAACTATGATGTGGGGGACAGAGAGCTCCTGGCCATTAAACTCGCCTTACAGGAGTGGCGCCACTGGCTAGAGGGGGCGGACCTGCCGTTTGTGGTCCTGACGGACCACAAGAACTTAGAGTATTTACGATCTGCCAAGCGCCTGAATGCCCGCCAGGCGCGCTGGTCTTTGTTCTTCGCCAGGTTCCGCTTCTCGATCACCTTCAGGCCGGGCTCCAAAAACGGCCTGCCTGACGCCCTCTCTAGGCAGTTCACCCCCGTGGAGGCTGAGGAGACGCCCCACACTATCCTGCCCAGGTCGTGCGTCCTCGGTGCCATCTCTTGGGACATTGAAGACAAGATCCGGAAGGCGCAGGAGGTGGAACCTGATCCTGGCGGCGGACCGGAGGGAAGACTGTTCGTCCCATCTGCGGTCCGAGGAGAGGTCATCCACTGGCTCCACACCTCCCGGCTCACCTGTCATCCCGGCACCTCTCGGATGATCAGCCTCCTCCAGCGGTCCTTTTGGTGGCCAGGCCTGCGGAGGGATGCAGCCCGCTACGCCCGGGCTTGCCCAATCTGTGCCACCAGCAAGTCGGGAAATGCCCCCCCAGCGGGTCTGCTCCAGCCTCTGCCCGTCCCCGGCAGGCCCTGGTCGCACATCGCACTGGACTTCGTCACCGGACTCCCCGTTTCCAACTCCTTTGACACCGTCCTGACCATTGTGGACCGTTTCTCCAAGGCGGCGCACTTCGTTCCTCTGCGAGGTCTCCCTACTGCCCTGGAGACGGCGGGCCTCCTCGTCCAACACGTGGTCAGGCTGCACGGGATTCCGGTGGACGTGGTCTCGGACCGGGGCCCCCAATTTTCATCCGAGGTTTGGAGATCCTTTTGTAACGCCATCGGAGCCAAGGTGAGCCTCTCCTCCGGCCATCACCCCCAGTCTAACGGGCAGTGTGAGAGGACCAATCAGGAGCTGGAGGCTGCGCTCCGCTGTGTTACTAGATCCAAGCCGACGTCCTGGAGCAACCATCTCGCCTGGGTGGAGTATGCCCACAACACCGCCCGCTCTTCTGCAACGGGGATGTCCCCCTTCAAGGCGTCCCTGGGTTACGACCCCCCGCTGTTTCCAGCGCGGGAGAACGAGGTGACTGTCCCCTCTGTTAGGGCGCACCTTAGGCAGTTCCGCTCCACCTGGGCTGCCGCGCGTCATGCGCTTTTACGCACGGCGGAGCGCAACAGGACCGTGGCGGACCGGCACAGAAGACCTGCCCCGGCGTACAGAGTTGGGCAACTCGTGTATGTGTCTACCCAGGACGTCACATTAAAAGGCGAGAGGAGGAAGCTGGCACAGCGATTCATGGGTCCCTTTCCCATCACCCGGATCATCAACCCGGTGGCTGTGCGCGTGGCTATTCCCCCCTCCCTCCGCATCCATTCCACTTTCCATGTGTCGAAGGTGAAACTGGCAGTCACTGACCCCCTTTGCCCTCCTCCTGCAGCGCAACCCGCGCCCCGGATGATTGGTGGCCATCCGGCCTGGTCCGTCTCCTCCATCCTGGACTCCCGGCGCCGAGGTCGTGGGTTGCAATACCTGGTGGACTGGGAGGGCTATGGGCCCGAGCATCGACAATGGGTGCCCCCGTCGTTTGTGTTGGACCCATCGCTCATCGCGGACTTCCACCGAGCGCACCCGGATAAGCCATCGCCAGGAGGCGCTGCTAGAGGGGGGAGTACTGTCACGCCGCGCCATTCATCAGCGGCGCCACCTGCTCACGCACCTGACAATCATCAGCGGCGAGGGATAAAGGCCGTCTCGCCCGGAGGCTCGGCCTGAAGCCGTCAGACTTCGTCCCTCACCGTTGTGAGCATACTTCCCTTCAGCGTCACCATTTTGGTAAGAAGATCGCTTACCTCTTTTCTTCAGTCTTCTCCCCTGTGCACAGGTGGATTCCCCAGCGGCGGACATCTCCACTCCATCGCCCAATCCTCGCTGCTGTACAGAGCTCTCCAGGTGGCTGTCTTCCGGGCTTCGCCCCCTTGTTGTGCCAGCTGTCCTGACCCACCAAGTAAGTCCTTCTCTCGCCATAAATCCCTCCTGTGTTGGTGTATGCCCGTCACCCTCTCCCTGTGCTCTCTCCATAGGGTTGCTCGGCTGAACGGTCACCTGCCTCTGTGCCTGGAGCAGACACCATCACCAACACATTTACATCCCGCAGACACACACTCATTCACTCCTGCTGTTAATAAACTCTTTGAACTACTCTAAGCCTGTGTGTGTGCGTCTCCTGAGCCGTGCGTTATGTCAGTTTGGAGTTAGGGAACAGATCAGCAGTGGAGCTAATGGAGAGCATGCTGGTGTTGAGGTGGAAGGACGATGAATCCTTCTTGTTCTCCCACTTGTTCCTCAGGAACCTACCAGCTACAGCTAGGGTGATCCTGGCCAACTTGCCGTGGCTGGTTGCCAAGGACTACCGTGTCCTGGCGCTGGAAGTGGACCGCATCATTTTTGCGACCAGAACTCTCAGCGTGCAGGCAGTGGCACCAGCATCCATAAGGGGCTCCAGCGAGGTCAAGGAGCCATGGATGGTAGCCGGGACGGACACCAGGAGATGAAGGAACAGGGTGATCTGTTGTTATCATCGCCATTTCAGCTCGAATGCCCAACACTGCCTGTCGCCATGCCAATTCAAGGAGCCAGGAAGACGACGCGTTCGGAATTTGGTTGCAGCTGCGACCGATGGTGACAGGAACAGACTGCTTTATGTCACAGACACACGTTCGGGGAGACAGTTTTTGGTAGACTCCAGCTCCCAGAAGAGCCTCATCCTACTGGTCAACGCAGATAGGGTGGCAGGAGGCAGCAGTCCCAAGCTTACGGCTGCTAACGGATCCACCATCAGGACATTTGGCGAGTGGACACTGACGATATGCTTACATGGACGCAACTTTCAGTGGAACTTTGTGGTAGCCGCATGTTCCGTCCCCATTTAGGTGCAGATTTTCTATCTGCTTATGGGTTGTTAGTTGCTGTTGCTAATAGGAGATTAGTGAAAAATGTCTCTTTTGCCTCTCTGCCCTGTACAGTTTGGGGAGCTCGGTCAACAACACTGGCTAACGTTATAGCTTCAGGGGTGTCACAATCGATAGCCAAGCGGTCAAGGCACCAGAGAAAGAGCGGAGGCTTCCAAAGTTTGCAAGCAGCAATTTCTGTTTATTCCAATAATCTTCACAGGTAATAACTCCAACACATATCCGACACCCCACACAAACCAAATGAAAACACCTGTTAATATACTCAGTGAGATAATTAACCTAATAGGCACATACAATAATCCCAGGTAAGACAATGAACATTTCATCTTCCCACATATACCCAATAATATCTAAAAAGGACATAAATGCATAAATAATTTCCCCACAATATTTACAGAATAAATAACACCATAAATACACCATAAATAATACAATAAATAATTTAAACCCCTATTTACATATTAAATACCCCCTTTACTCCACCATCCTATACTACCTCCTGCTGGTATCCTTTAAAGGCCCTCAAACCCCTGAGGAGTCTTTTGCCCTGATACCACCAGGAAGCATACTGGCAAAGGTACGTGGTTCCAAGATTAATCAATTGCCTCACCCAATTAACATAATTAATATTAACAATTATCTCACAAAAGAATTCAATTCAGTCAAAACCCATTCTACAACTAGAAAAGCACTCGGAGAGCGCAGACCTCCGCCAAGCGCCACAGTTCTCCCCATACAGTGTTTGTGTGTACGTTTTCAGATTCCTTGACCAGGAAAACATATGACTGTGGGGAGCCTTGAATAACGAAACTGAATTGCATTTAATTCAAGTTTATTTCAAGCAATCATTCCCACAGTCTGCTCTCATTCTTGAGCAGTGAACAAAGAGGAGGAAACACACCAAAGTCCTCACCTTTAAACATTCTCACATAAAGGAATCTCCCTCGCAGGGGAGGTCACACATCTCCATCATAATCCCTTTATTCACATTCATAATCCCTTTATTTACATTACTCCCCCCTCTCTCCTCTCGAGCCTCAGAGGTCAGGGAGTCTTCTGTCCACACCTATGTCTTCTCTCGCTGTCCTCCGCAGGGGGCTCAGACTCTGCGTCGCAGGGGGCTCAGACTCTGCATCTCCTTCATCGTGAGGTTAAATCACATATGCATATGTCCAACATGTACATGCACAACTAGTTAAATCACATATGCATATGTCCAACATGTACATGCACAACTACACAGCCATAATGACTAGCAATTTGATTGACAATGATATGATTAGTGGTTCAGTAGTTATTCACGAAAATGACATTTTCCGTAATGGCGGCCACAGTTCCCCCCATACAGTATTTGTGTGTACATTTTCAGATTCCTTGACCACGAAAACATATGACTAGCAATTGGATTGACAATGATAGGATTAGTGGTTCAGTAGTTATTCAGGAAAATGGCATTTTCCGTAATGGCGGCCACATTTCCCCCATACAGTGTTTGTGTGTACGTTTTCAGATTCCTTGACCATGGAAACATATGACTAGCAATTGGATTGACAATGATAGGATTAGCGTTTCAGTAGTTATTCAGGAAAATGGCATTTTCCGTAATGGCGGCCACAGTTCTCCCCATACAGTGTTTGTGTGTCCGTTTTCAGATTCCTTGACCATGAAAACGTATGACTAGCAATTGGATTGACAATGATAGAATTAGTGGTTCAGTACTTATTCAGGAAAATGGCATTTTCCGTAATGGCGGCCACAGTTCCCCCCATACAGTGTTTCTGTGTACGTTTTCAGATTCCTTGACCATGAAAACATATGACTAGCAATTGGATTGACAATGATAGAATTAGTGGTTCAGTACTTATTCAGGAAAATGGCATTTTCCGTAATGGCGGCCACAGTTCCCCCCATACAGTGTTTCTGTGTACGTTTTCAGATTCCTTGACCATGAAAACATATGACTAGCAATTGGATTGACAATGATAGGATTCAGTAGTTATTCAGGAAAATGGCATTTTCCGTAATGGCGGCCACAGTTCCCCCCATACAGTGTTTGTGTGTCCGTTTTCAGATTCCTTGACCATGAAAACGTATGACTAGCAATTGGATTGACAATGATAGAATTAGTGGTTCAGTACTTATTCAGGAAAATGGCATTTTCCGTAATGGCGGCCACAGTTCCCCCCATACAGTGTTTCTGTGTACGTTTTCAGATTCCTTGACCATGAAAACATATGACTAGCAATTGGATTGACAATGATAGAATTAGTGGTTCAGTACTTATTCAGGAAAATGGCATTTTCCGTAATGGCGGCCACAGTTCCCCCCATACAGTGTTTCTGTGTACGTTTTCAGATTCCTTGACCATGAAAACATATGACTAGCAATTGGATTGACAATGATAGGATTCAGTAGTTATTCAGGAAAATGGCATTTTCCATAATGGCGGTTTTCTTCTGGACGGTGATCCAGATCACCACCAAAATTTAATCAGTTCTTCCTTGTACCATTTCCAACAACGCCTGAAAGTTTCATCGAAATCTGTCCAAAACTTTTTGAGTTATCTTGCTAACCAACAGACAGACAGACAGACAGACAGACAGACAAACAGACAAACCCCGGCAAAAACATTACCTCCTTGGCGGAGGTAATAATTATATGTGCATTTTTACAATCCATGTTAATTGCAAATATAAATCCTTTTACACATATAATATTCAATTACCAGACCATACAGTGGCGACACTCCGTCGTCACATTTCCTCCCCCCCCCCCTCCCAAGAGTACAGTACTCTATGAGTCATGTACTCTGGAGAGGCTGTCTGCCACAAAGTTGGTCTTCCCTGCCATACACTGAATCGTGAAGTTATAGGGCTGTAAGGACAGATGCCACCCTGCAAGACGATTGTTAGTGTCCTTCATTCTATTTAGCCATTGTAAGGCCCGATGATCTGTCTCTAATGTGAAATGACGTCAACTAAATAATACCTAAGAGACCCTATTGCCCATTTCTTGGCCAGACATTCTTTTTCCACCGTAGAGTATCTTGTCTCTCGGTCCAACAATTTACGGCTCAAAAACAGTACTGGGTGTCTCTCTCCCCTCACCTCCTGGAGAAGTACTGCTCCGATGCCAACTCCTGAAGCATCTGTTTGCAGAATAAATGGATGGGCGAAATCTGGACTGTAGAGAACCTTCTCCCCAGTAATTGCACCCTTCAAATCCTCAAAGGCTCTCCCACATTCTTCTGTCCAATTCACCCTATTTGGTGCTGAAGCCTTCGTGAGGTCAGTCAGGATTGCTGCTCTTTCAGCAAAATGGGGGATGAATTTACTGTACCACCCTACCAGACCCAAAAATGACCGTACCTTCTTTTTGGTGGTAGGGACAGGATAGGCCTGAATAGCGTCTACTTTCCCCACTCATGGTCTAATGACCCCCTGACCAACCACATGTCCCAGGTACTCCACCTGCTGCCGTCCAAATGTGCACTTGCGTGGATTAATAGTCAGACCTGCCTCCTTAATTAAATGCAGGACCTGCCGAAGATGTAACACGTGATCCTTCCAGGTCTGACTATAGATGACTACGTCATCCAGATAGGCAGCTGCAAAGTCTGACACTCCTCCTAATACCTGGTCCATGAGCCGCTGGAAAGTTGCAGGTGTCCCCTGGAGGCCAAATGGCATGATTTTGAACTGGAAAGTGCCATAACGTGTTTTAAAGGCTGTCAATTCCTTCGTCTCAGGTGCCAAGGCCACCTGCCAATACCCCTTGCTTAGATCTAATGTAGAAATAAACCTATCCCTGCCCACTTTCTCTAACAACTCATCAATTCAGAGCATGGGGTATGACTCGAACTTAGAGACTGCATTCAAATACCTAAAGCCAATGCAGAACCTCGAAGAACCATCCTTTTTGGGGACCAACACAATCGGACTGCAGCATTCGCTGACCGACTCCTCGATCACTCCCAGCTGCAACATCAAATCCATCTCCTGCCTCAGTTTAGATAGATAGATAGATAACTTTATTGTCTGTCCCAGTCAGTGACAGAAATTCTTCTTCGACACGGCTACAACAATATTACACATTCAGCACTCTCAAAAACATGTTCAAACTCACAGGATAAAAACAGTTTAAAAAAGTAAACATGGTTAAAAAGGAAACAGCAAATAAAATCATGTGGCAGAAAATATTAATAACTATTAAAAATTAATAGTGATTAATAGATAAATGCTGATAACTAATATTGATAACATTGATAGCTATGATAACTGTTTGATTTTGTTTAGGATTGTTACTGCAGAAGGAATAAATGATTTCTTGTAAATGTTTTTATGGGCCAATGGAACTTTATATCGTCTGCCTGATGGCAGTAACTGAAAAGAGTGATGGAGGGGGTGAGATGGGTCCTCTGTGATCAGGGTGGCTTTTCTGATCACAGAGCGCTGATACAGTTCAGACAACGGTGTCTGGTGTTTGGGACCAACCGTTCAGGAATCCTATAGGACTTCCGACGGGGAACAGCCTCTTTCTTTAAATGCACTCTATGGTGTACTAAAGTGGTGAAACCAGGTCTCTCCTGAAACAAATCTGGATCTATTAGTGCCTCTAATTGTCTCTTCTGATCATCCTGCAAATGAGACACATGAAAAGAACAAAACTCTGTCACGTCTGTGGGAAAGGATTATTCTCTCTCCTCATCCACTTTCGTTGCACAAATCAGGAGCTGATGACGCATCTGCTGATGACCAGGCTGCTGCTGCTGATGCACAGGCTGCTGAAACTCCTTCAACAAGTTGATATGAAAGCACTGGTGTTTTGTCTTTCTATCAGGCATATACAGTTTATATGTCACTGAGCTCAACTTCCTGGAAATTTCGTAAGGCCCCTGCCATCGAGCCAACAGCGTACTATCACAAGAGGGCAGCAGTAACACCTGCTGACCTGGGTGAAAAACCCTCTTCCTGGCCTTCTTGTCATACCATGTCTTTTGTTTATTCTGCGCCATCCTCATGTGCTCCTGAGCCAAAGCAGTCATCTGATCCCGTTTTTGTCTCATTTTAATGATGTATGAGACCACATTGTCCTGATCACTCAGAGGCCTCTCCCAGTGCTCCTTTAATAAATCCAGTGGGCCCCTCACCTGACGACCATAAAGTAGTTCAAAAGGTGAGAACCCTGTTGAAGCCTGGGGAACCTCCTGATAAGCAAACAGCAGATACGGTACCCATTGGTCACAATCCGAGCCCGTACTAGAAACAAATTTCTGCAGCATGTTCTTTAAAGTCTGGTTAAACCGTTCCACCAGCCCATCAGTCTGAGGGTGATATGGGGTGGTCCTAATTCCCTTGATACCCAACAGTTTATAAACCTGCTGCAAAAGTTTTGACAGAAAATTTGTCCCACAGTCTGTCAGGACCTCTCTGGGTATGCCTACCCTTGAAAATAACTGAATAAGGCAGTCAGCAACCTGCCTAGCCTTAATAGATTTCAGTGGGAAGGCTTCTGGGTACTGAGTAGCATAGTCACATATTACAAGAATGTATTTGTCACCCGAGGAGCTTCTTTCTAGGGGGCCAACTATATCCATCCTTATCCTATCAAACGGTGTTCCAATGATTGGTAATGGATGAAGATGGGCCCGGGCTACTCCCCTAGATGATGGAATTTGACATATCTCACATTTTGCCCAAAACTCCTTAACTTGGGTATACATTCCTGGCCACACAAACCTTCTAGCAATCCTCTGTAACATTTTCTGGAATGCTAGATGACCTGCCCGAGGGATAACATGTCCCAGTTCCATCACTTTTTGTGTGAGGCCTTGTGGCAAAGCAATGGTCCTAACTTCACCTTGCTGTTGGTACGGAATGCCATCTCTAATGACATACTCGGCCTCAGCCAAACAGTTTACTCTGCCCTGTTTCACACCGTCAGTCTCAGAGATCTTTCCAAACCAAGGTTTTAGCAGTGGGTCAGCTTTCTGCAGCGCAGCTATGTCAGAAGGAATGTTAAAATCTACTGACTGGCTTAGCTGTGATGTTTCCTCCTCCTGCGGGCCGACCCGACTGGTTGTCACCCTGGGGTCTTCCCCTGAAGCGCCATCATCACTGCTGCGTTCAGCCCGGCTCCCATACTCCTCTCTCAGCTCCGTCACTTGTGACTGCATCTGGCGAACTTCAGGCTGCACAGTCTGCCACCTTTGTTCTTTGCAGAGAGGCTTCTTCCTCCATCTGACGGTCTCTGACTGTCAGTGAACACACCAGGGACTTCACCAAGCTCGTCAATTCTCCCAGCTTGTCTAATCCACTGGTCCCCTGCTCCTCAATTGCCATGCTAGTTTCCAAGTCATCTAACTGCTCCTGTTGTTTCTTCATGTTCCTTTTGTCCATCGCTCCTCTTGTCCCGTGTTATCACTCTTTTTTTTTTTTTTAAACCAAACGTCACACAGTCCGCTTAATTTGACATCATTGTCATACGTTCCGCTGTCTTTCTTCGTAGCCACGGTGGGAGTGGAAAATTCCTGACACCACTCGTCCGGCTGTGCTTTCCTCTTCACCACAGCTGTGAAACCGGACCACTTCTGTCACCAATTAGCAGGAACGAACCATTTCTGACGCCAAATGTCAAGAAATGGACCACTTCTGACACCAAAATGTCACGATCGATAGCCGAGCGGTCAAGGCACCAGAGAAAGAGCGGAGGCTTCCAAAGTTTGCAAGCAGCAATTTCTGTTTATTCCAATAATCTTCACAGGCAATAACTCCAACGCACATCCGACACCCCACACAAACCAAATGAAAACACCTGTTAATATACTCAGTGAGATAATTAACCTAATAGGCACATACAATAATCCCAGGTAAGACAATGAACATTTCATCTTCCCACACATACCCAATAATATTTAAAAAGGACATAAATATATAAATAATTTCCCCACAATATTTACAGAATAAATAACACCATAAATACACCATAAATAATACAATAAATAATTTAAACCCCTATTTACATATTAAATACCCCCTTTACTCCACCATCCTATACTACCTCCTGCTGGTATCCTTTAAGGCCCTCAAACCCCTGAGGAGTCTTTTGCCCGGATACCACCAGGAAGCATACTGGCAAAGGTATGTGGTTCCAAGATTAATCAATTGCCTCACCCAGTTAACATAATTAATATTGACAATTATCTCACAAAAGAATTCAGTTCAGTCAAAACACATTCTACAATTATATGTGCATTTTTACAATCCAATACATGTTAACATTTGCAAATATAAATCCTTTTACATATATAATATTCAATTACCAGACCATACAGTGGCGACACTCCATCGTCACAAGGGGGTAAGCACCAACAGTTACTCGCACAGTTCCCAGCACTCACGGTCCCGACGTTTTCGGCTACGAAAATGAAACACGGGGTCAAACATTTCACAACTATGAGAGGGCTGCCGGTATTCGCGCGACCTCGGCGCCTGGACGCAGCTAAACTTTTTTTGCTTTGAAGCTGGGAAGTGTTTTAAAGGTACTTCTTCTTCTTTTTCTTCTTTCGGCTGCTCCCTTTAGGGGTCGCCACAGCAGACCATCTGTCTCCATCTCACCCTATCCCTTGCATCTTCCTCGAACACCAACCCTCTCCATGTCCTCCTTCACTACATCCATGAATCTTCTCTGTGGTCTTCCTGTTTTCCTACTGCCTGGCAGCTCTATCTTCAACATCCTTTGTCCAGTATATCCACTATCCCTCCTCTGCACATGTGTTTTAAAGGTACAGCTTGTAATATTCAGCACAATCTAGCAGTCTGACGTCAACATAAAACAATTTAATATTTTATTAGTTATCACCCTCTTCTAAAGTATGTATGAGAACTTCAAGAATTTGTATAATTAAAGCTTAACATAAAAACGTGGAAAAAAATTATAGTGGCTCCCTATGGCTTTCACTTGGAGAAGGACCAGATCATGCCCCACATTTTGAGTTTCTGAGTTGAGTTTCATTTTGAGTTTATTTCTGTTATCTTGGACTTTTGAATATTATGATCTCCACTTGTTTAGTTACAGTTTATTCTGAAATTATTTCCTGTCTTTCTCTTGTTTGGTTTAGTTTAGCTCATTTCTGGTTTTATTTTGTAATGCACTTCCTGTTAGTCTTTGTTATGATCTTCAATTTACTTTTTTAGGGTAAGTTTCTGATAATTTTCTTAGTTATGGTTTATCCCTGGGTTTTATATTTTTCCTGTAGTTATGTCTTAATTCTGGTTTTGTGTTTTAGGTTCTATTCCCTATAGTTTCTGTCTCCTTTTCTTCCTTAGTTGTTGTCTCTAGTCTGTTGTGCTCTTTTCTGTTCTTATCCCTCGTTAACATGATTCCCTTCACCTGTGTGCTCACCTGCTGTCCATTCCCTTGATTGTTTGTGCTTCCTTAAATTCAGTCTTGTTTTTTAACCCTTCTCTCTATGTCGTTGAAGTGTTCTCCTGTGTGCTTTCTTCATGTGAACATCTGATGCATTTTAAAACCTAATGGGTAGCACATCTTAGGTTTTAAATGCTGCTGCTAAACGGTACAAGACTTTGAAGTATACAGCTGCTTGGAACCCAATGATTTACAATTGCCTTTATATTTGTAATTATAGTAGTTGTTAAAAAAAAGCTTCTCAAAATTAAGTACACTACTCACAAAAAGTTAGGGATATTTCAGGAATTTCAGGATGCACCTAAATGCACTATAATTTTTACAGGTGAACTTAATTTGACCTTCTCTAACCTTTTGAATGCACATTTCCACTGTTCAGGGTTTCAATACTTTTTGTGTAACTTGCCGTTCTCTAACAAGGTGCTTAAGGGCAAAATTCACAACAGTTGTTTGATTCCAAGAGTCGATCAATAAATTTTCTGGTTCAAATAGAATTGGTATTTAAACAGTCCTCATCATCATGCTGTTTACCTTTTGATATCATGAGACCAAGACGATGCTTAACAATTGATCAACATTACCTCACCGCTGCGAGGCTTCAAACAGGATGTTCTCAGAGGAAAGTGGCCACTGAGCTTAGTGTCACAGAGTGTCATCAGCAGGTTGCAACAAAGATGCAGAGAGACTGGAAGAGTCACAGAAAGGCATAGGAGTGGACTTCTTTTGGCCACATCCCACACTGATGACCGCTTCATTGTGAACAGTACCCTGCGGAATCAAATGATGATTGTCACTCAACTCCAGGCACATTTAAGTAAGGTGAGAGGCACCCAAGTTTCACGTCAGACCATTCAAAACCATTTACATCAGCGTGGTCTGCGTGCTAGATGGCCTGTAAGGGTACCTGACCACACCACCAGGCACAGGCATCATCGTCTTGCATGGGCCAGGGAGCATTTACACTGGACAAGGGACCAGTGGGCCTCAGTGCTGTTCTCTGATGAAAGTTGATTCATGCTGAGCAGAAATGATGGCCACCAACAATGTTGGAGACTTCAAGGAGAGCGCTATGCATCAGCCACTGTTGTCACCATGTTTCAGTCTGGGCAGGTGTGTCTAGTCAATACAGAACTGCCCTAGACCTTGTGAATGGTACAGTGATAAACCAATACTACCTGAATAACATAATTAATCCAGTCATTGTGCCCCTGCATGAAAGTCACAGGCCTAATTTCATCTTCATGGATGACAATGCTCCAGCTTATCAATGTTGCATCATTAGGGAACGGCTGCTGGAGGCTGGGGTACCTCAAATGGAGTGGCCTGCACTTTCTCCAGGCCTGAGTCCCATAGAAAACCTATGGGATCAGCTGAGTCGCCGTGTAGAGGCTCGTAACCCTGTACCCCACAACCTGAATGACCTGAGGGTCACCTTTCAAGAAGAGTGGAATGCCATGCCTCAGCAGACGTGTGAACAGCATGAGATATCGTTGTCAAGCTGTTATTGATACTCAAAGGCACATGACAAGTTACTGAGATGTTGACATTTTTTGTTGTGGTATACTCACCACTATTGTTGGCTTTTGTTTCAATAAATTGTTTAAGATGAGGAAATCACCATTGCATGCTTCTACTTAAATGGCCTATTCTGATGATATAATATCACTGTAACGTGAACTTTTTACATTTTCCAAAATTTTCACCCGAAAGCCAAATATACTTAACTTTTTTTGAGTTGTGTATAACATATGGTAAGTGGGAAACATATGTAAAGCATTATGATTAACAATAGGCGGTGTGGTGGCGGAGTGGTTAGCACTGCAGCAGCACAGCAACTCACACTTGGCCGGGGGATCCTGGGTTCGATCCCAGCCCCCGACCAACAGTGATCTGTGTGGAGTTTGCATGTTCTCCCCGTGTCTGCGTGGGTTTACGCCGGGATTTCTCCAGTTTCCTCCCACATGGCAAAAACATGCAGGTTAGGTTAATTGGCATCAAACTGGGGATTCTAAATTGTCCTTAGGTATGACTGTGAGAGTGAATGGTTGTCTGTCTCTCTGTGTTGGCCCTGCGATGGACTGGCGATCTGTCCAGGGTGTACCCTGCCTCTCGCCCAAAGATGCTGGGATAGGCTCCAGCCCCCCCCCCCACCCCCGCGACCCGAAAAGGATTAAGCGGAAGAAGATGAATGAATGAATGAATGATTAACAATGCATATAGCAGTAAAATGACAAAAAAAAAAAAACTATTATAGTACAGCTTGACTAAAGTTGAAACTGAAGATGAAAGGATGACTAAAGATGAAATTGTGCATGACAGAGACTGGGAGATAACGGTCGAATGAGTGTGTAGGCACACAATTTACAGTTTTTTTTCCCAACAAATACACTTCTTTTCCTCAGAATAAATATTAGAAAATGTTCAGTCTGCTTCATGCTGCCGTGAGAGCTCTTATTGTGGGGAAACAAGGTTTGTGGTGTGAGACAGAGTGCAAAAGAGTGAGACTCACTCCAAATGAGTGAGAGTTGGCGACACTCATATGCATAGCTTTAGATCCATCTATCCATCCATCCATCTTCTTCCGCTTAATCCTTTTCGGGTCACGGGGGGGCTGGAGCCTATCCCAGCATCTTTGGGCAAGTGTCATATCCGGCTCTAGGGAGCCGGGCAATCAGAGCCAGGGACAAGCCAGTGAGTCGAGATGTTTTATTCTGGGTAAGGGATAAGGGATGAGGAGAGCACAGACACTCATACAGACGTACATTCTCAGGCTGCACAGCGCAGGGGTAGGTAGCTTGTACCGGACGTGGGGGTAACAAGACGTGCATACTCACAGCGGGATACAAACACCGGAATGCTGCAAGGGGAGTAGAGGCTGACACCAGACGAAGGGGCTTCAGCCTAGCAGTGCTTATGTCGCAGCCCCGAGTCATCGAGGCTGCTCCTATTTATCCTCATTGGCAGCGCCCCAGCTGATGAAGACTAATTGGCCCCAGCCGTCCATAATGCTGCCAGCTGGGACGCTGCTCAATGGGAAGCAGGGATGAGGGAAAACATGGGCTCAGTGCCGAGACGGCATCTCAACCCATGGTGACAGAGCCCCTCCCTCAAGGTCGGGCTCCTGAACGACCAGGAACATCCCAGCCCCCCCCCCCCCCCCCCACCTAGGGTGGGAGGAAGGGAGGCGGACTGGAGGGGAAGAAGCCAAGGGAAGGACAACACCAATGGGGCAATGTAGGGTAGCGGGAAAGAAAAACCCAAATACAATACTGACAAAACAGAATAATTAACCCAGGTACAGATGGGGAGAAGAACTGGGTCAGCACGCCGGTTACATACTACCCAGAGAGTACCAACCATGCGTGACCCAGAGCAAGAAAAAAAAAGAACCACCAAAAAGGTACAGGGCAAAAAATGCTGAGTATGGTCAAATAAAGGGAAAACACAATACACAGCACCAATATAAGTACATACACACAGTCACCAAGAAAAGTGAAGGTGACTGGAACAAATGGACAATTACAGAGCATGGTGTTACGGAAAACAAGGCACATGACTCTATAATGAACCAACAGGGCATAAAAAAGAAATACTGAGTGCAGGCAAAGAAAAACCCACACACATGAATATATAAATACCCACAGTCACCTAAAGAAATGAAAGTGACTGGAATGAATGGGCAACTGCAGAGTATGGTCTGAAAGGGAACAAAACATAACTCTACAATGCAAAAACGAGACTAAAAACATGGTACAAAAAATAAAATGCTGGGTACGAGGGAAGGAAAACGCACAGCACTATAAATACACATCCACCAACAGGACAGACATTACACCCAAGTGACCTTAATAACGATAAAAGAAAAAGTGACACCCGAGGTGTATGGCAGGCAGAGTCCAAAAATAGCCGAGATGGCTCCGGAGATCTCCCCGCCCATTGTCCAGCTGGCGAATCAGGGGAAGAGAAATGTTCGGACGGCGAACTCTGGACCCAGATCCCAGGAATCCAGTCCAACGGCTGCCGAACCAGGCCGCCCAAAGGCAAACACAGACCAGTGGGGGGAACCAGATCGCCGAACCGAAAGTTTTGCGGGTCGGGTCGTCGACCCGCATCACTCAACCACCAGGACCGTTGAGACGGACGAAGGGTCAGAGCGGATCCCGGTGGAAGAGGCTCAGGGGAGAGCCGATGACGAGGGCGGCGGGCCTCAGGGAAACGGCCACCTCCTCACCGGACCTGGACAACACTGGGGCAGCACCCACGTCGGACCCCGATCGGGCCTCAGGCGAACCCACGTTGGACCCCGATTGGGTCTCGGGCGAACCCACGTTGAATACTG
This sequence comes from Pholidichthys leucotaenia, assembly GCA_020510985.1. NCBI lineage: Eukaryota > Metazoa > Chordata > Actinopteri > Cichliformes > Pholidichthyidae > Pholidichthys > Pholidichthys leucotaenia. The sequence goes on along the minus strand of CM035836.1, from coordinate 437,313,920 downwards.
CACCAGAACCGACCTCCAACGTTGAACCCGGACCCTCCAGCACCACGAGGAACAGCAACTCCTTGCCGGTGACCCTGGAAGAAGGCTCAGAAGAGAAAACAGAACCGGGATCAGGATCACCGGCAGCGCCAGAACCCGGCGAGACGAGCTCAGACGCAGCGGGCGGCTGCACCCTGCTCGTCTCCCCTGGAGATAGGCTGAAGTGCTCAAAGATAAAAAGAAAGAAAAGAAAGGAGAGCACTCGCCTGATCTCGGGTTCTGACGCCGTCCAGGACTGCGAAGATCCAGGATCCGTCGTCAGGAGGTCGTTGTCAGGCTCCCATCTAGCCGCGTCGGGCCCCGCAGCCAGCACGATGGTCAGCGCAGCTTGAGATTCCTCCAGCTCAGGTAACCCCGCCGACGACCCACTCGGCGTGAAGCCAGAAGAATCTCGTCCCGCTGGACCGAACCGCTCCTCCGTGGAGACCCGGGGACGCTCAGTCGTCAGCGTAGACTCCACGCAGCAGTCAGTCCCCCTCCTCCGTCCGCAATGTAGCTGCGGAACCACAGGCCCTCTCCATATCCCACCACGTTGACCCGGAGCCGGGGACCGCTCGGCGGAGAGAGACACAGAGGATGCGGGATTAGGGATACAGGTTACAGCAGGTGGGGAGAGTTCAGGGAGCTGCGAACCCTGAACTTCTCCAGGGATGTGACAGAGCAAATCATTAAGCAGGTGTGAAAAAACAATGACTTGCCTGCCCCCTGGAGGTTGAGTATCGCCTGCTGTAGTGGAATCTGCTTCTTCCTCTCCCCGCCCGGCGATAACGGAGGACCCCCCCGGGAATTCGTCTGAGGATCGCTCGCGTTGTCTCCAGCAGAGAGCTCACCAGGCCGGGATTCCAGGCACACACAGCGGTCAAGAAGCGCGTCGAGGAGGAGGGGAAAACAGCCGGGGTGAGCCAGCCCGAATGTCCAGGAATGACAGCGGGGGAACGAGGCTCAGGGGACGAGGCTGTAGAATCTCCACACTGATGAGGCGAAGGGATGACAGCTGCGTGGGAGGAACGGTCCTGACGATGACCCAGAACTGGATCCGGACGAGGTTCGTGCAGAGGTGACTCGGCGATGTGATGACGACTACTCCCAGGGAACGAAGCGAGGGGGAGACCCAGGATTCGCCGCTCCAGATCGGAGATCGAGACGAGGGAGGCGTCGAGCACGGGAAAGCTTCGTAGCCCTGAAGTCCTCACCATCAATCTCACTGCCGCCGCCACATGCCTGAAGGTGGTGACAGGAAACACAGTAGAGCTCGCGACAGCCACTCGACCCCGGACATAACTGCTGTCAGCTGCGGCTCCTTGAAGGGAATCCCGAGTGACGTGACGCAGGTCTGTTGGATCGTCTGTTGGATCGTTCTTCGTCTGGCCCTTCACCCAGGACCAGTTTGTCTTGGGAGACCCTATCAGAGGCAAATTGCCCCGGACAACATAGCTCCTGGGATCACTGGGGCACGCAAACCCCCCCCACCACGATAAGGTGACGATCCATGAGGGGGGTTTGCGTGCCCCAGTGATCCCAGGAGCTATGTTGTCCGGGGCAATTTGCCTCTGATAGGGTCTCCCAAGACAAACTGGTCCTGGGTGAAGGGCCAGACGAAGAACGATCCAACAGACTCTCATGATAAATTGTATATCAAGGATTCAGTGTACCCCGCCCGGTATGGGGTTACCGGGGCCCCACCCTGGAGCCAGGCCTGGGGGAGGGGCTCGAAGGCTAGCGTCTGGTGGCCGGGTTTCCACCCATGGGACCCGGCCGGGCTCAGCCCGAAGGAGTTACATGGGTCCGCCCTCCAGTAGGTTCACCACCTGCAGGAGGGATCATGGAAGTCCGGTGCTATGTGGATTAGGTGGCAGTCAAAGGCGGAGACCTTGGCGGACTGATCCCAAGCTTTCTAAACTGGCTTTTGGTACGTGGAATGTCACCTCTCTGGTGGGGAAGGAGCCTGAGCTGGTGTACGAGATTGAGCGATACCGGCTAGATATAGTTGGCCTCACCTCAACACACAGCTCCGGTTCCGGAACCAGTCTCCTGGAGAGGGGCTGGAGCTTGGCCTTTTCTGGAGTTGCCCCGGGCGAGAGGCGACGAGCAGGGGTAGGTATTCTTGTATCGCCCCACCTTGCTGCCTCTATATTGGAGTTTTCCCCGGTGGACGAAAGGGTTGCTTCCCTGCGCCTTCGGGTTGGGAAACGGGTCCTGACCATCATTTGTGCCTATGCACCAAATGATGTTTCAGAGTACCCACCCTTTTTGGAGTCTGTGACTGGGGTGCTGGAGGGTGCTCCTCCTGGAGACTCCATTGTCCTACTGGGGGACTTCAATGCGCACGTGGGCAACGACAGTGAAACCTGGAGGGGGGTGATTGGGAGGAACGGCCTGCCCGATCTGAACCCGAGTGGTGTTCAGTTATTGGACTTCTGTGCTAACCACAGTCTGTCTATAACGAACACCATGTTCAAGCATAAGGGTGTCCATATGTGCACCTGGCACCAGGACACCCTAGGCCGCAGGTCGATGATCGATTTTGTTATCGTATCATCAGACCTGCGACCGTATGTCTTGGACACCCGAGTAAAGAGAGGTGCAGAGCTGTCAACTGATCACCACCTGGTGGTGAGTTGGATCCGATGGCAGGGGAGGAAGCCATTCAGACCTGGTAGACCCAAACGTATAGTGAGGGTGTGCTGGGAGCGTCTGGCTGAGGCCCCTGTCCGGGAGGTCTTCAACTCCCACCTCCGGAAGAACTTCAACCACATTCCGAGGGAGTCTGGAGACATGGAGTCTGAATGGGCCATGTTCTCCACCTCTGTTGTTGAAGCGGCAGCCCAGAGCTGCGGCCGCAAGGTGGTCGGTGCATCTCGTGGTGGCAACCCCCGAACCAAGTGGTGGACACCAGTGGTGAGGGGGGCCATTAAGCTGAAGAAGGAGTCCTATCAAGCTTGGTTGGCTTGTGGGACTCCCGAAGCAGCTGAGGTGTACCGGCAGGCCAAGCGGAGTGCAGCTCGGGTGGTTGCTGAAGCAAAAACCCGGGTATGGGAGGAGTTCGGTGAGGCCATGGAACAAGACTTTCGGTCGGCTTCAAAGAGATTCTGGCAAACTGTTCGGCGGCTCAGGAGGGGAAAGCAGCTCCCCGTCCACACTGTGTATGGTGCGGATGGGACACTGTTGACTTCAACTGGGGATATCGTCGGGCGGTGGAAGGAATACTTCGAGGATCTCCTCAATCCCACTGATACGCCTTCCACAGAGGAAGCAGGGTTTGGGGACGAGGGGGATGACTCGCCTATCACAGGGGCTGAGGTCGCCAAGGTGGTTAAAAATCTCCTTGGTGGCCGGGCCCCGGGGGTGGACGAGATTCGCCCCGAGTACCTCAAGGCCCTGGATGTTGTTGGGTTGTCATGGTTGACACGCCTCTGCAACATTGCGTGGAGGTCGGGGGCAGTGCCTTTGGCATGGCAAACCGGGGTGGTGGTTCCTCTCTTCAAAAAAGGGGACCGGAGGGTGTGCTCCAACTTTAGAGGGATCACACTCCTCAGCCTCCCTGGGAAGGTCTATGCCAAGGTATTGGAGAGGAGAGTCCGGCCGTTGGTCGAACCTCGGATTCAGGAGGAGCAATGTGGTTTTCGTCCTGGCCGTGGCACATCGGACCAGCTCTTTACCCTCTCGAGAATTCTTGAGGGTTCGTGGGAGTTTGCCCAACCAGTTTACATGTGTTTTGTGGACTTGGAGAAGGCATTTGACCGCGTCCCTCGTGGATTTTTGTGGGGGGTGCTTCGGGAGTATGGGGTATCGGGCTTGTTGTTACGAGCTATTCGGTCTCTGTACGACCGTTGTGAGAGTTTAGTTCGCATTGCCAACACTCGGTCGGAGTCATTCCCAGTGAGAGTTGGACTCCGCCAGGGCTGCCCTTTGTCACCGGTCCTGTTCATAATTTTTATGGACAGGATTTCTAGGCGCAGCCAGGGAATGGAGGGTGTCATGCTTGGTGACCACAGGATCTCATCTCTGTTGTTTGCAGATGATGTTGTCCTGTTGGCTTCATCCAGCAATGACCTACAGCTCTTGCTGGGACGGTTTGCCGCTGAGTGTGAAGCGGCTGGGATGAGAATCAGCACCTCCAAGTCCGAGTCCATGGTCCTCAGCCGGAAAAAGGTGGATTGTCCTCTCCGGGTTGGGGACAGGCTCCTGCCCCAAGTGGAGGAGTTTAAGTATCTTGGGGTCTTGTTCACGAGTGAGGGGAAAATGGAGCGAGAGATCGACAGACGGATTGGAGCAGCATCTGCAGTGATGCGGACGTTGTACCGGTCTGTTGTGGTGAAGAGGGAGCTTAGTTCTAAGGCAAAGCTGTCGATTTACCAGTCAATCTACGTTCCTACTCTCACCTATGGTCACGAGCTTTGGGTAATGACCGAAAGAACGAGATCGCGGATACAAGCGGCTGAAATGAGCTTTCTCCGTAGGATTGCTGGACTCACCCTCAGAGATAGGGTGAGGAGCTCAGTCATCCGGGAGAGGCTCAGAGTAGAACCGCTGCTCCTCCACATTGAAAGGAGTCAGTTGAGGTGGTATGGGCATCTGATTAGGATGCCTCCTGGACGCCTCCCACTTGAGGTGTTTCAGGCACGTCCCACTGGGAGGAGACCCCGGGGCAGACCCAGGACTCGGTGGAGAGACTATGTCTCCCAGCTAGTCTGGGAACGCCTTGGTATCCCCTCTGAAGAGCTGGAGCAGGTGGCTGGGGAGAGGGAAGTCTGGGCTTCTCTGCTTGAACTGCTGCCTCCGCGACCCGGACCTCCGGAAAAGCGGTAGAAGATGGATGGATGGGATGGATGGTGACGCAGGTCGGGGGAAGTCCTCTGGTTGGCGCGAACTCCCGGACTGGAATAACGGCAGGAACGGGACTCCGAAGCGGGGAAAGACGTCGCCCACTTCGACTCCCTGCCGGGATTTCCATCCACCCCGTGGAGCTTCTCTTGCTGTGTACCTGCAGCGTCTATCCTGGCACTGTCCTCCAGATGGTACAGAGAGTGAGGGTGACAGTCCAGGAGTTCCTCAGCACGGCCCGGATGCCAGCGTCTCGCGTTGGAGGCGTCGTGCAGGGTGAAGAACGTCCCGTCGACAGCCTCCGAGATGGACCTCAGCTCGTCGCCCTGGCGCCGGAAGTGACTCCTGGGAAACGGCATGCTAGCAGCGCTGACACCCGGACAGAAAGGTACATTTCCACAGCGACTCACGGCCGCCGGCAACTCTTCTGGCTGCGACATACTGTCATATCCGGCTCTAGGGAGCCGGGCAATCAGAGCCAGGGACAAGCCAGTGAGTCGAGATGTTTTATTCTGGGTAAGGGATAAGGGATGAGGAGAGCACAGACACTCATACAGACGTACATTCTCAGGCTGCACAGCGCAGGGGTAGGTAGCTTGTACCGGACGTGGGGGTAACAAGACGTGCATACTCACAGCGGGATACAAACACCGGAATGCTGCAAGGGGAGTAGAGGCTGACACCAGACGAAGGGGCTTCAGCCTAGCAGTGCTTATGTCGCAGCCCCGAGTCATCGAGGCTGCTCCTATTTATCCTCATTGGCAGCGCCCCAGCTGATGAAGACTAATTGGCCCCAGCCGTCCATAATGCTGCCAGCTGGGACGCTGCTCAATGGGAAGCAGGGATGAGGGAAAACATGGGCTCAGTGCCGAGACGGCATCTCAACCCATGGTGACAGCAAGAGGCAGGGTACACCCTGGACAGATCGCCAGTCCATCACAGGGGCAACACAGAGAGACAGACAACCATTCACTCTCACAGTCATACATAAGGACAATTTAGAATCCCCAGTTGATGCCAATTAACATGATTACAATAAATACAATAAACAACTGTGTATCCTGTTATCACAATGCTAAAGGTGCTGTCAGCCATTGTAATTACCTACAAAATATGGTGCTGTGGGGGACCCACTCAGTAGTTTTCCCTCAGACTGATGTGCATGGCAGATCAAAGGTGCTGGGGGACAAGGGGAATTGTCATGGGGGATTGATATGTTAATACAGCACCTCAGGTAGCGGAGGAATGTTGTGATATAAAAGAGAGTGCCTGCAACCTGAGTGTTTAATGCTTTTGATTCTGGTGGATGTGAGAGGGAGGAGAATAAAGTTTCCTCTGCTCTGAATGCTCGGCCTGGTTATTCCTCTCTCCACACTGGTGATCCTTGATGCATAATGGAACGCGAGGCGAACATCCCAGAGACGACCCGGACAGGAAGTGCCAGCAACGCTTGCGCCGTTTTGGTCAAACTCCCAGACTTTTGGCTACACGACCCGAAGTCTTGGTTCCTTCACACCGAGGCCCAGTTTGCGCTCCGGGGAATAATGGCAGATGACACCAGATACTACTACGTGGTTGCAGTACTGGACACACGCACAACCCAGCAGGTGGCGAGCCTGCTCCAACAGCCCCCAGCCCGTGACAAATACGGTGCTCTCAAAACCGCGCTGACCCGGCGCTATACGCTCTCGGACTGTGAGAGAGCGGAGAAGCTCCTGACGCGCTCCAACTTGGGAGACGGGTCGGAGGTTGAAATGATGGAGAAGATGTTGGCGTTGATGGGCACAGATGACGGGCATTTCCTGTTTGCCCATCTTTTCCTCCGGAACCTCCTGACAGCAGCCAGAGCAGTCCTTGCCAATTCGCTGCTGCTGGCCGCGCGCAACTACCAGGCTCTAGCCCAAGAGGCAGATTGGATCATTCTCACCACCAGAGCCCTCATAGTGAACACAGCAGCATTGGAAACCAGCGAGACGGCCAGCGGAGGTGAGGAGCCAGCGACGGTGGCTGCAGCGGAGGCCAAGAAGCACCGGAGGGACACGCTCTGTTTCTCCCACCGTCGTTTTGGAGAGGACACACACTGATGCATGCCACCGTGCCAATTCAAGCGCATGGGAAACGCCAAGGCCAGCAGTCGGTAGCAGCTGCGACCGCCAGTGAAGCAAGCAAGCTGCTCTATGTGACAGAGTCACGCTCGGGGAGGCGGTTCCTCGTGGACTCCGGCTCCCAAAAGAGCCTCATCCTGCCGTCCTACGCCGACCGGCTGGCAGGAACTAGCGGCCCCGAACTGACGGCCGCAAGCGGCTCAGACATTAAGACTTTTGGTGAAAGGACACTGACTGTATCCTTGCATGGTCGTACATACCAATGGATCGTCGTCATAGCGGCATGCAGCTTCCCCATTTTAGGCGCTGATTTTTTGTGTGCACACGGACTACTAGTCGATGTTGCTAACAGACGCCTGATTAATGCAGTGTCTTTTGATTCTCTCCCCTGTACAGCTCGAGGAGCCGGGCCCACAACACTAGCCAACGTCACAGCGCCAGGGGGTAAGTTTCACACACTACTCACCCAGTTCCCAGCACTCACGGTCCCAACCTTTTCAGCGACCGTCACTAAACACGGGGTGGAGCACTTCATTACCACCATGGGGCCACCCGTTTTCGCACAACCTCGCCGTCTGGATGCAACTAAACTGGCCATAGCGCGTGAGGAGTTTGCCAGCTTGGAAAAATTGGGCATCATCAGACACTCAAACAGCCCATGGGCATCCCCGCTACATATGGTTCCTAAGGCCGAGGGATCGTGGCGACCGTGCAGAGATTTCCGCAGATTAAATAATGCCACAACGCACGACCGCTACCCCATCCCGCATATTCAGGATTTTTCTGTTCACTTCACCAGGGCACGCATTTTTTTCCAAGATAGACCTGGCCCGCGGTTACCACCAGGTCCTGGTGCACGCTGAGGACATATACCTAAAACGGCAGTAATGACCCAGTTTGGGCTTTTTGAGTTTTTACGCATGCCTTTCGGGTTAAAAGGCATGGCGCAGACATTCCAACGCGTGATGGATGCGATGTTGCGCGGCCTGCCGTTTGTGTTCGTCTACCTCGATGACATCCTGGTAGCCAGCACGTCCGAGGACGAACACGTAGCCCACCTCAGGACAGTTTTCCAGAGGTTGGAGGAGCACAGATTAATAATCAACCCGGCGAAGTGCCAGTTCGGGGTGACAGGAATTGATTTTTTGGGCCACCACATCTCACTGGAGGGCACGATACCCTTACCGGACAAAATGCGTGCGGTGGCAGATTTTCCCTGGCCTCAGACGGTCAGGGCGCTGCAGGAGTTTTTGGGGATGGTTAACTTTTAACCATATATAACTTATAACCGTTTTGTCCCCCGCGCAGCTCAGCTCATGCAGCCGTTGTACGCCGCGCTTAAGAAACGGAAACCGGCAGACAGAGTCGACTGGACTCCTGAGTGAGAGCAGGCGTTTTCTGAGGTTAAAATAGCCCTGGCAAACACTACACTGCTGGTGCACCCGGACCCGGCGGCTCGGATGGCGCTCACTACCGACGCCTTGGACGTGGCCATCGGGGCCATCGTGGAGCAGCACGTCGCCGATTCTTGGCAGCCGTTCATCTTTTTTAGCAGGTTTTTGTGCGACAGTGAGCGTAAATACAGCGCGGTCGACAGAGAGTTACTGGCTCTCCACCTGGCCATACGCCACTTCCAGTTCTGGCTGGAAGGGCGCACCTTCACTGCGTTCGTGGACCACAAGCCGCTAACGTACGCAATGACCAAGGTTTCGGAACCACGGTCAGGCCGGCAACAGAGACAGCTGGCTGCGATCTCGGAGTTTACAACCGACATTCAGCATGTGGCCGGTAAACTCAACGTGGTGGCGGACTGCCTCTTGCGTGCATTAGTGGCCCCAGTCTACGTGGGGATAGATTACATGGCCATGGCCTCTGAGCAGATCGGCGATGCGGACGTTTGCGCGCTCCAGTCTGGACCAACAGGGTTAAGGCTGGAGAGCAGAGTACTGCAGGACGGGGCCCACCCCCAATCTGTGACGTCTCCATGGGCCACCCGTGCCCGGTGGTCCCATATGCTTGGTGCCGCCGCGTTTTTGAGTCGGTGCACTTCCTGGTGCACCCAGGACTGCATGCGTCAGTCAAAATGGTGGGAGCGAAGTTCGTCTGGCCGAGCCTGTGCAAACAGGTGAAACAGTGGGCTGCAGCCTGCGTAGCGTACCAAAGAGCCAAAGTGCACAGGCACACAAAGGCCCCCTTGGAGCCGTTCCATATCCCGGCTAAGCGGTTCAACCACGTTCACGTGGACCTCGTGGGCCCTCTCCTGCCATCACAGGGGTTCACGCACCTCCTGACAGTGGTGGACCGCACCACGTGCTGGCCCGAAGCAGTCCTGCTTGCTTCCACCGCGTCCGCAGATGTGGCACGCTTTTTTTTGACAACATGGGTGGCATGTTTCGGCGCCCCTTCAGACATCACGTCCGATCGAGGCCCGCAGTTTCTTTCCAACCTCTGGTCCACGATGACCCGAAGCCTGGACATCACAATTCATTGCATGACCGCGTACAACCCACAGGCCAATGGGTTATGCGAGTGTTTCCATCGGTCACTTAAAGCAGCAGTAAGCTCAAGGCTTCACTTACGGATGCAAATTGGGTGGACCGGTTGCCGTGGGTTCTATTAGGGTTGCGTTCCGCACCAAAGGAGGATTTGGTGCCAAAGGAGGATTTGGCCAAAGGAGGATTTGGTCTCCCCAGCAGAGTTGTTTTTTTCCCAGCCGCTGCGGCTCCCCGGGGAATTTTTGCTGGATAACCCCGTGCCGATTACCGATCCGTCCCCGCGTTCACGGCATAGCGCAGAGGCAGGGACGCTACCCGGCCCGGCCCACCACTATTTTCCCCGTGCTTTTGTGCCAAAGACCTTGAAGGACGCGTCGTTCGTATTTGTCAGGCACGATGTCCACCGGACCCCAGTGCGCCCGCCCTACGATGGCCTGTTCAGAGTGCTGGAACCCGGGGACAAACATTTTGTGTTAGACTTGGGGGGTCACCAGGAGACAATCTGTATAGACAGGCTTAAGCCCGCCTTTGTTTTAGCAGACGAACAGGTGGTTTTGGCCCGAGCTCCTCGCCGCGGAAGACCCCCACTGAGAACTCCCCAGGTAAATGACTCAGATCAGTCACACGAGCATGCTGAAGGTGTCCCCCCCCCCCCCGCATTGTCCCCACACAGACGGACGCACACCGGCACAGCAGCACCTCGGAGTCGAAGACCCCCCCGTTACAGCAGCTATGGATGGAAGCTGAAGCCCAAAGGACATGAGGGTTAAGGCTCAGTCTGAGAGTCTGGGGGCGGGGCGGTGTGGGGGACCCACTCAGTAGTTTTCCCTCAGACTGAAGTGCATGGCAGATCAAAGGTGCTGGGGGACAAGGGGAATTGTCATGGGGGATTGATATGTTAATACAGCACCTCAGGTAGCGGAGGAGTGTTGTGATACAAAAGAGAGTGTCTGCAACCTGAGTGTTTAATGCTTTTGATTCTGGTGGATGTGAGAGGGAGGAGAATAAAGTTTCCTCTTCTCTGAACGCTCGGCCTGGTTATTCCTCTCTCCACAGTGCCTCTATTTGTGATGAAAATGTAAGCCATGTCCTATCTACATTCACCCAGCTGCTCGGAAGTAAATATTTCGATTATTTCGGTCAGTAAAAAAAATTTTAGGTATTTTTTTCATCAATATATATTTTTTTCCAGAATATAAGAGCTTTAATTCTCCACCTCTCTGAACACATTGTTGATGTATTATTTTTTAAATACTTATTTTTATAAAATGTCTTGTCCTGTTCCAAATTTTTGTGAAAAAGTCTGTAATTACAAGAAAAATTAAGAAAGAAGAAAAATAATCACAAAATGAGAAGGGAAATCACATATATAATTCCAAATTTACAAGAAAATAACTAATTTTTCAAGAACATTTTGGAGAAAAAAGGTCACAAATTTATGATTAAAAAGTGTCAGATTTACTACACTGTAAATATGAGAATAAAGTCTCAAATTCAAATGAAAACATCTATGAGATTCAAAAAGCAAAACTGCAAATTCACCAGTCTAAAGTAACACTTTCATGAGGAAAAAGTCATATTTTAGAAAGAAAATGATACAAATTTCACAAGGAAAAATTGCAACTTAATAAATTAATTAGCTTAAACATGCATATTTAAAAGGAAAAGAAAAAGACTGACCTATTTCTTATATTAACTGATCAGCTTATTTTTCTAAAAGTAGGCCAAAATTGTGATGATTTCTTCTCATCTAATAGCAGTTGCAGGCTAGCACAACTTTTTTAAAAATTATTATTTTCATCTAGAGTGGCAGCTCAGACAAAGATTTTTGTTGTAGTTGTTGATTTTGTTGCCCATTTATTCATCATTAAAATAACATTGTATAACTAGAAAAGCACTCGGAGAGCGCAGACCTCCGCCAAGCGCCACAGTTCCCCCCATACAGTGTTTGTGTGTACGTTTTCAGATTCCTTGACCAGGAAAACATATGACTAGCAATTGGATTGACAATGATAGGATTAGTGGTTGAGTAGTTATTAACGAAAATGACATTTTCCGTAATGGCGGCCACAGTTCCGCCCATACAGTGTTTGTGTGTACATTTTCAGATTCCTTGACCATGAAAACATATGACTAGCAATTGGATTGACAATGATAGGATTAGTGTTTCAGTAGTTATTCAGGAAAATGGCATTTTGCGTAATGGCGGCCACAGTTCCGCCCATACAGTGTTTGTGTGTACGTTTTCAGATTCCTTGACCACGAAAACATATGACTAGCAATTGGATTGACAATGATAGGATTAGTGTTTCAGTAGTTATTCAGGAAAATGGCATTTTGCGTAATGGCGGCCACAGTTCCCCCCATACAGTGTTAATGTGTACGTTTTCAGATTCCTTGACCATGAAAACATATGACTAGCAATTGGATTGACAATGATAGGATTAGTGGTTCTGTAGTTATTCACGAAAATGGCATTTTCTGTAATGGCGGTTTTCTTCCGGATGGTGATCCGGATCACCACCAAAATTTAATCAGTTCTTCTTTGTACCTTTTCCAACAACGCCTGAAAGTTTCATCGAAATCCGTCCAAAGCTTTTTGAGTTATCTTGCTAACCAACAGACAGACAAACAGACAAACAAACAGACAGACAAACCCCGGCAAAAACATTACCTCCTTGGCGGAGGTAAAAATACAACACACATTAAAACAATGGGAGAACAGAAAAAGTGCACACACTTATTTCCATTGTGGTCCCTTAAATCATCATGTGATCAGCATGGATGATGACAATAAAACAGATATATCCAGAAACTAGAAAAGCACTCGGAGAGCGCAGACCTCCGCCAAGCGCCACAGTTCCCCCCATACAGTGTTTGTGTGTACGTTTTCAGATTCCTTGACCATGAAAACATGTGACTAGCAATTGGATTCACAATGATAGGATTAGTGGTTCAGTAGTAAAAGCATTACCTCCTTGGCGGAGGTAATAAACTGAAGTGTTGCTGTTCTGTCCATCTCCTCCACTGAAAGCAGCACTCAGGGCTTCACTGATGGATGCAAATTGGGTACACAGGTTGCCGTGGGTTTTATATTATTGGGGGTGCGCTCCGCGGCAAAAGAGGATTTAGAAGCTTCCCCGGCAGAGAGCTCGTTTTTGCGCAGCGCCTATGGCTGCCCGGGGAATTTCTGCCAAATAATCTGGCGGTGGACAGCTGGCCGTCTCCGCTTTTGCAGCGTCGCACAAACACAGGCGCGCTTGCGGGCCCTGCCCACCAGTGTTTTGCGCATGCTTTTGTGCCTAAAACGTTGAAGAACGCGGAGTTTGTGTTGGTCAGACACGACGACCAGCGTCCTCCATTGCGCCTGCGCACATGTTGAAAATGGCCGTATGTCACAGAAAAGAATGCTTTAAAAGAATGCTTTAAAAAATTCCTGTATCCAGATGGTGATCCGGATCATACTCAAAATTTAATCAGTTCTTCCTTGTACCATTTCCAACAACGCCTGAAAGTTTCATCGAAATCTGTCCAAAACTTTTTGAGTTATCTTGCTAACCAACAGACAGACAAACAGACAGACAGACAGACAAATGCTGGCAAAAACATAACCTCCTCCTGGCCTTCGGCCTGGCGGAGGTAATAACAATAAAATTAGTAATACATAAAAGGATTTAACTTTTGTTCATTAAGACGGTGAAATTAAAAGTTTTTGACTCGAAATTTGAACTGAGACTTGCTTGTAGCACTTTGAATGTACAGTGGGGTAAAAAAGTATTTAGTCAGCCACCAATTGTGCGAGTTCTCCCACTTAAAAGATGAGAGAGGTCTCCAATTTTCATCATACGTATACCTCAACTATGAGAGACAAAATAAGAAAAAAAAAATCCAGAAAATCACATTGAAGGATTTTTAATGAATTAATTGGTAAATTCCTCTGTAAAATAAGTATTTGGTCAATAACAAAAGTTCATCTCAATACTTTGTTATATACCCTTTGTTGGCAATGACAGAGGTCAAACGTTTTCTGTAAGTCTTCACAAGGTTTTCACACACTGTTGCTGGTATTTTGGCCCATTCCTCCATGCAGATCTCCTCTAGAGCAGTGATGTTTTGGGGCTGTCGCTGGACAACACAGACTTTCAACTCCCTCCAAAGATTTTCTATGGAGTTGAGATCTGGAGACTGGCTAGGCCACTCCAGGACCTTGAAATGCTTCTTACGAAGCCACTCCTTCGTTGCCCGGGCGGTGTGTTTGGGATCATTGTCATGCTGAAAGACCCAGCCACATTTCATCTTCAATGCCCTTGCTGATGGAAGGAGGTTTTCTCTCAAAATCTCACGATACATGGCCCCATTCATTCTTTCCTTTACACGGATCAGTCGTCCTGGTCCCTTTGCAGAAAAACAGCCCCAAAGTATGATGTTTCCACCCCCATGCTTCACAGTAGGTATGGTGTTCTTTCTCCTCCAAACACGACAAGTTGAGTTTTTACCAAAAAGTTCTATTTTGGTTTCATCTGACCATGTGACATTCTCCCAATCCTCTTCTGGATCATCCAAATGCTCTCTAGCAAACTTCAGACGGGCCTGGACATGTACTGGCTTAAGCAGGGGGACACGTCTGACACTGCAGGATTTGAGTCCCTGGTGGCGTAGTGTGTTTCTGATGTAGCCTTTGTTACTTTGGTCCCAGCTCTCTGCAGGTCATTCACTAGGTCCCCCCATGTGGTTCTGGGATTTTTGCTCACTGTTCTCGTGATAATTTTGACCCCACGGGGTGAGATCTTGCGTGGAGCCCCAGATCGAGGGAGATTATCAGTGGTCTTGTATGTCTTCCACTTTCTAATAATTGCTCCCACAGTTGATTTCTTCACACCAAGCTGTTTACCTATTGCAGATTCAGTCTTCCCAGCCTGGTGCAGGTCTACAATTTTGTTTCTGGTGTCCTTTGACAGCTCTTTGGTCTTGGCCATAGTGGAGTTTGGAGTCTGACTGTTTGAGGTTGTGGACAGGTGTCTTTTATACTGTTAACGAGTTCAAACAGGTGCCATTAATACAGGTAACGAGTGGAGGACAGAGGAGCCTCTTAAAGAAGAAGTTACAGGTCTGTGAGAGCCAGGAATCTTGTTTGTTTGTAGGTGACCAAATACTTATTTTACCGAGGAATTTACCAATTAATTCATTAAAAATCCTTCAATGTGATTTTCTGGATTTTTTTTCCCTCATTTTGTCTCTCGTAGTTGAGGTATACCTATGATGAAAATTGGAGACCTCTCTCATCTTTTAAGTGGGAGAACTTGCACAATTGGTGGCTGACTAAATACTTTTTTGCCCCACTGTAGCTCAGCAGTTTGTTCCAAAGCAAAATATTGGAAAAACTAAAAGATTTGCCATGACAATTTAGTTGGAGTACATGGAGAGACATAATGCTAGATCTTGTACTGATGGAGTGAAGGTTATGAGTCAACACAAAAGGTTCTGAAAGATAATTTGGAGCAGTACCATTAATGATACTGTAGAATGTAGAGACTGGGTTAATCATCTCAGACTGGATGCAGAGGGTAAACAGAGAAGGACAATAGCTATGGAGATTATGGTGAGGTAGCAGGAAGAAGGAGTTGGGGGGAGAAGGGATGAATGTATTGTGATGTGAGATGTCATGCAGATGTGAGATGGGCGGTTGGTATAAAAGGAGAACCCATGGTGTATTGTGAGATGCTTTTCTGTGTATGACTGATGTGAGAGTGAATTCAATTCAATTCAACTTTATTTATATAGCGCCATTTCACAACAACAGTCATCTCATAGCACTATCAACTGTAGGGAGGACCCCCACAGTTGCAGAAAGACCCCAGCAATCAGGCGATCCCCTGTGAGCAAGCACTTGGCGACGGTGGAGAGGAAAAACTCCCTTTTAACAGGAAGAAACCTCCAGCAGAACCAGGCTCAGGGAGGGGCAGTCATCTGCTGCGACTGGCTGGGGGGTGAGGGGATAGAGAAGAAGAAAAGAACAGACATGTAGAGAGCAAACAGCACGATGGGGACTCAATCTATGGGAGAGAACAAACAAATGTTAATGACCAGCAAAAAAAAAAAAAATTTCATAGAGAGTGAGGAAAGGAGTGAGGCCCAGTGCATTACTGGAGGTCCCCCGGCTGACTAAACCTATTAGCAGCATAACTAAGGGAGGGTTCAGAAAACACATGATCCCTCCCTAATTGTAGGCTATATCAAAAAGGTAGGTTTTAGCCCTATTCTTAAAAACAGAGATCGAGTCTGACTCCCGAATCCAGATTGGCAGCTGATTCCACAGGAGAGGAGCTTGATAACTGAAGGCTCTGCCTCCCATTGTACTTTTGGAGATTCTAGGTATTACAAGTAAACCTGCATTTTGGGAGCGTAGTGCTCTGTTAGGATGATACGGTAGTATCAGATCTTTTAAATAAAAAGGAGCCTGATTGTTTAGAGCTTTGTAAGTAAGAAGAAGGATTTTAAACTTAATTCTAAACTCTATGGGAAGCCAATGAAGGGAGGCCAGAACCGGAGAGATATGATCTCTCTTTCTAGTACCTGTTAAAACTCTTGCTGCAGCATTTTGGATCAGCTGAAGACTTTTTAAAGATGTTTTAGGACAACCTGATAATAAAGAATTACAATAATCTAATCTCGAGCTAACAAAAGCGTGGATCAGCTTCTCAGCATCACTCTGAGACAAGATGCTCCTAATCTTGGCAATATTACGCAAATGATAGAAGGCAGTCTTAGAAACAAATTTAATATGTGAATTGAAGGACAAATCCTGATCAAAAATAACTCCAAGGTTCCTCACAGAGCTATTAACTAACTAACTAACTAACCTGCACTTATATAGCGCTTTTCTAGTCACAAAGACCACTCAAAGCGCTTTCATTAATACTAACCCTCTATTCTAAGGGCCTATAGGAAACAGATATCTAGGGACAATTTAGAACAGCCAATTAACCTAACATGCATGTTTTTGGCATGTGGGAGGAAACCGGAGAAATCCCGGAGTAAACCCACGCAACACGGGGAGAACATGCAAACTCCACACAGATCACTGTTGGTCGGGGGCTTATTAAGAGAAAGAGTAACTGCATCCAAACTGAAAGTTTGATTTGGAAAGGAATTTCTAAGGTTTTTTGGACCAACAAGAATGACTTCAGTCTTATCTGAATTTAATAGCAGGAAATTACAAGTCATCCAAACTTTGATTTCCTTAAGACAGGCTTCTAACTTGGCTAATTGATTAGTATCATCTGGCTTCATTGACAGGTATAATTGTGTGTCATCTGCATAACAGTGAAAATGTATACAGTGCTTTCTAATAATGCCTAACGGAAGCATATATAAACTAAAAAGAGTAGGGCCAAGCACAGATCCCTGTGGAACTCCATGACTAAGCTTTGAGCTGAGAGAAAACTCATCATTTACATGAACAAACTGGAACCTATCAGATAAATAAGATCTAAACCACTGCAACGAAGTTCCATTAAGTCCAACATAGTGTTCTAATCTATCAAGTAGAATATTATGATCAATAGTATCAAAAGCTGCACTAAGATCTAAAAGGACAAGTACAGAAACTAGTCCATTATCAGATGCAATGAGGAGGTCGTTAGTGACCTTCGCTAAGGCTGTTTCAGTGCTATGATGGATTCTAAACCCAGATTGAAACTCCTCAAATAAACCATTTCCCTGCAGGTGGTCAAATAATTGCATAGCAACAACTCTTTCTAAGATTTTTGAAATGAAAGGGAGATTAGAGATTGGTCTATAGTTAGCTAAAGCTCCTGGATCTAGCGTTGGCTTTTTGAGTAAGGGTTTAATTACAGCCGTTTTAAAAGCCTGCGGTACATGGCCTAAAGTTAATGAAGAATTGATTATATGAAGAATAAAGCTACCAATAAGTGGGAAGACTTCTTTAAATAACCTGGTAGGAATAGGGTCTAAAAGACAAGTTGAAGGTTTGGATGAGGAAACTATTTTGTCTAACTCACAAAGGTCGATTGGAGTAAACTCATCAAGACAGACATCAATAGAAGGAGTTGTAGTAGTTACAGTATTTAAGTTAACTGTGGGAAGAATCTGATTGATTTTATCTCTGATGGATGAAATTTTATTATTGAAAAAGTTCATAAAGTCCTGACTAGTAAGCTCTAAGGGGATGCTAGGATTGACAGAGTCCTGACTCTTTGTCAACCTGGCTACAGTACTGAAAAGAAACCTGGGATTATTCTTGTTCTCTTCTATTAATGCAGAGTAATAACTCGTTCTAGCTTTTCTAAGAGATTTTCTATAAATTAAAAGATGATTTCTCCAAGCTAAATAGATTTCATCTAAATTAGTAGAGCGCCATTTTCTTTCTAATTGACGAGTCTTCTGTTTTAAGCTACGAGTTTCTGTGTTGAACCAAGGAGTTAAAAATCTCTGATTAGACTTTTTCTTTTTTAAGGGGGCCACCAAGTCTAGAGCCTGATGCAGAGAAGCTGAAACACTATCCACCATGTTATCAATTACAGAAGGAGCAAGCTGTCTATAGCTTATTTCCGTTGTGTTGACACATGGCATAGAGGAAACAATCTGCATAAATTTGGAAACAGCATCATCTGAGAGGCATCTACTGTGATAATATTTTTCTTTAGGAGCCAAATAGTCAGAAATAGTAAAATCAAAGGTTAACAGACAATGGTCTGACAGTACAGGGTTATGAGGAGACACTACAAGATTTTCTATTTCTATGCCATATGTCAGAACAAGGTCCAATGTATGGTGGAGGTAATGAGTAGAATTTCCTACTTTCTGAGAAAACCCAATCGAGTCTAATATTGAATTAAAAGCCACATTAAGGCAGTCACTATCTACATCCACATGTATATTAAAGTCCCCTACTATAATTATTCTATCAGATTTCAGCACTAAATCAGCTAAGAAATCAGGAAATTCGGATAAAAATTCTGAATAGGTTGATGGGGGACGATAAACTATGGCAAATAAAATTGGGTTTAACCTGGAATTGCTAAAGTGCCCAATACTGAGGACCAGGCCCTCAAAGGAATTATAACATGTTTTTTGCTTTACATTAACTAGTAATTTGGAATGGTAAATTGATGCTACTCCTCCTCCACGACCAGAACTTCTGGGATTTTGACAGTTTAAATAACCAGAGGGAGTTGATTCATTTAAACCAACATAATCCTCTTGTCCTAACCAAGTCTCTGTAAGGGAAATTAAATCAATCTGATGATCAATTAACAGATCATGGACTAACAGAGACTTGGGAGTTAGAGACCTAATATTTAATAAACCACATTTAATTTTTAAATTATGAGGAGGAACAGAGGCCAAATCATTCAATTTAGAGGCTTTATGTTTAATTTGAGTTTTACCAATATTTTGCTTTATCACTTTGGGATGCTTATACATTATATTTTTATTTACTTTGGAGGGAGCAGACAACGATTCTCTGATAGGGAAGACAGGGGCTAAGCTGAGGGGTGGCGGATGAAGAGGAGCTGCAGAGAGGCGTGTAAGACTGCGACTCTGCTTCCTGGTCCCAACTCTGAGTAGTCAGGGTTTTGGAAATTTGGATAAAAAAGATGCCAGATTGTTAGATAAATGAGAAGCACCATCCAAAGTGGGATGAATGCTGTCTCGTCTCATAAGACCAGGTTTTCCCCAAAAAGAGCTCCAATTGTCAATGTAGCCCACGTCATTTTTAGGACACCACACAGACAGCCAGCGGTTCAAGGATGACGAGCGACTAAACATGTCATCACTGGTCAGATTGGGGAGGGGCCCAGAGAATACTACAGTGGCTGACATCGTTTTTGCAAAGTCACACACCGATTCTACATTAAGTTTCGTGACTTCCGACTGCCGGAGACGGATGTCATTAATGCCGGCGTGAATAACAATTGTGGAATATTTACAGTTACTTTTAGCCAGCATTTTCAAATTTGACTCGATGTCGCCTGCTCTGGCCCCAGGAATGCATGTGACTATGGCCGCTGGAGTCTCTAGGTTCACGTTTCTGACTACAGAGTCGCCAATGATCAGAGTTTTTTCCTTAGCGGGTGTGTCGCTGAGCGGGGAAAAACGATTAGAAACGTGAACAGGTTGGTGGTGAACCGGGGCTTTGCGACTAGGCTTCCTTCTCACCGTCACCCACCCAGTCTCCTCGCTGCTGAGGAGAGCCGGGGAACCGCTGACAGGGGGGCCTAAGCTAGCTAGCTCCGCTGCAGCTAATGGGCGTCCGTCGAGATTAACTGGCGCAGACGGTGTTTCAATGCAGCGGAGCCGGGATTCCAAATCAGACAACCTCGCCTCGAGCGCCTCAAAAAGACAACATTTATTACATTTACCGTTATCACTAAAAGAGGCAGAGGTGTAGCTAAACATCTGACAGAGAGAGCACACCAGAGGAGGAGAGGAAAGAGAGCTAGTAGCCATAGCTAGTGGCTCGAGAGCTGGAGAGCAAACCACACAGGCAGACAGCAAAACAGGAAGTGACGATACGTTACCACAAGGAAGTGACGATCTGAGTATAACGAATAAAATCGTCTGCTGCATAAATCAGTCTCATTATTTACACTCTCTACACTGGTGACCCCTTTGACAAATTATGGAACACAAGGCAAGAACCCCGGAGTCGGCCCGGACGGGAAGCCCCAGCAACGCGGCAAGCATCCCAGAGACGGCCCGGACGGGAACCCCCAGCAACGCATGCGCTGTTTCAGTCAAACTACTGGACTTTTGACTGCAAGACCCACGATCTTGGTTCCACCACACCGAGGCTCAGTTCGCCCTCCGGGGAATAACGGCAGACAACACCAAATATTACTATTTGGTTGCAGCGCTGGACGCTCGCACGTCTCAGCAAGTAGCGAGCCTGCTCCAACAGCCTCCAGTCCACGACAAATACGGGGCTCTTAAGGCTGCGCTGACCTGGCGCTACACGCTCTCGGACTGTGAGAGAGCAGAGAGGCTCCTGAGGTGCTCCAAGTTAGGAGATGGTTCGGCAGTCGAACTGATGGAGAAGATGTTGGCGTTAATGGGCACGGACGACGGGCATTTTCTGTTTGCCCACCTTTTCCTCTGGAACCTCCCAACAGAGGCAAGAGCGGTTCTTGTCAATTCGCCGTTGCTGGCCGCGCGTGACTACCGTGCGCTAGCCCAGGAGGCAGATCGGATCATCCTCACCACCAGAGCCCTCACAGTGAACGCGGCGTCGGAACCCAGCAAGATGACCAGCGGAGGCAAGGAGCCGCTGACGGTAGCGGCAGCGGAGGCCAGGAAGCGCCAGAGAGACACGCTCTGCTTCTACCACCACCGCTCTGGAGAGAACGCACGCAGATGTGCGCCAACGTGCCAATTCCTCCGCTCCTGATTGACTCAGGAGCGGAGGAAGATTTCATTCAACAGGCCATGGTCCGGAAATTTCAGACAGCCACCAGGAGTGTCCCAACACCCTTGAGTGTCTCAGCGGTCTCAGGCAGCAGCATCGTGGCGGCTACCGAACAAACAACAAACTAGTAACTGTAACTAGTTACTATTTTTTAGTAACTTGCCCAACACTGGTTACTAGTTACTTCTTTTCAAAAGTAACTGAGTTACTTTCCAGTCGCTGCATGATTAAAGTCACTAGTTACTTGGAAAAGGAACTTTGACGTTATTTTTAAATAAATACTTAAATTACCTTTTATACATACTGTGTTTTATGTTACTGTGCATACATTGGTGTCTAGGACATGAAAACTGGCCATGTATCTTACCTCTATGTAGTATCAATGTCTCCTCAGGCCAATCCAGGAGATCACTTTTCTTCATTTCACAGAAATTTCACTTTTCTTCATTTTAAAGCAACTCTCACTCAAGGTCTGGTCAAGAATGCTGTGTCTTCAACAGGACTCCAGTGTAAACAATTTGACTTTTGTAGAGAGAGACTTGATAAGGATTTGCTTTTAAAGGCTTAAGTGGACCATAAACTCATGAAGTCAAGATCCCAAAATGGACAGTTCATGCTGATAGTATCCGCTCTACAGGAACTGATGCTCTTAAAAAGTCATAAACTTCTTAAGTGTGCAGATATATGGCCTTCTTCCTTCATTTAGATAGTTTCCAGAGCCCTCTAGGCCCCCTCCCCTCTCACGTGACAGAGACCTAAAAATTATCTACAGCTCAACAGTACCTCCTAGTGGACATCTACGGAATATGTTTCATTGTGTAATCTGACTGTCAATTCTTTTCTTTCAAAGGTCTTTTTATTATTATTAATTGAAGTATCAATACAATACAAAGTATTAGAAATTTTCATTTTTGTTTTAACCAAACAGTGCAAAACTAGAATTTAAAGCTAACAAATGTGAATGCTTCAAAACACAAAAACCTTTAAATAAACAATAATTAAAAAAATACAAAAAAAAAAAAATACAAAAAAAAGAAAAATTGTGTGTGTGAGGTGGGGGTGGGGTAAAGGGGATATGAGCTACTCAGAAACTATAATCGTGGGTCTTTCAAAGAAATCAAGAAACGGGCGCCATAATTTATAGAATTTGTTTTCAGAGCCACAAACTGTATATCTGATTTTTTCTAAATCCAAACGGGACATTATATGTCCCGTTTGGGTAATGTGGGTAATGTAATGTGGTAGGAGCTGGGTAATTATGGGTAATGTGGTAGGAGCTGTTTTTCTAGATCTCAAAAAGGCTTTCGATAATGTAAACCACAGTTTGCTTTTATCCAAAATGGTATCTTTTAACTTCTCTCCAGACACATTAGACTGGTTTGCATCTTATCTCCAGAATAGAGAACAGTGTGTAAAAGTTCACCAGGATAAATCCTCACTTTTAAATAACCGTATGGGTATCCCACAAGGGTCCATTCTTGGTCCTTTACTTTTCAGCATTTTTATTAATGACTTGCCGCTACACTGCTCTGCTGCAACATGCCAACTTTATGCAGATGATGCAGTTATTTACACAGCTGCCAAGACTCCAGCACAGGCTGCAGATGTACTGTCTACAAGTATGGTTGATGTCCAAGAGTGGCTCCTCCAGAACCATCTATTGCTGAACCTTCAGAAAACAGTTTCAACGTGCTTTTCAATCAAAAAATATAACCTGCAATGTTTTAAAGTTAATATACATGATCATGACATCAGTTTAGTTACAGAATTCAAATACCTTGGCGTTGTACTAGATCCTCAACTCAAATTTAATCTTCATATAAAGAAAATTTCAAAAACAGTAAAAAAAAATCTGAACTGCTTTAAATTAATTAGATATTACATACCTTACGAACCTGCTGTACTGTATATGCATTCTATGGTTTTTTCTCATATATCATACTGTTTGACAGTCTGGGCTCAAGCAGCCCCTTCCACAATAAGATATATACTGTAGGTTCATTATATAATCAAACCCTAAAAATCTTGGACAAAAAGCCCATTAGGTGGCATCACTGTAATATTTTAAAAAATACAACCTATTGAGTTTTGAGAGTTTCATTGACCTCTGTTTACTGAAATTAACTTTCAAATGTTTCCATAAATCAGCACCTGAGCCACTTGCTGGTTTCATCCAAAGACAGGACAGCAGCAGAGCCACCAGGAGTTCTGTTAACAATAACTGTAAAATATTCCACCGCAGAACCACATTTGGACAAACAGCTTTCTCTATAAAGGGCAGTCACATCTGGAACACAATGCCAAATGAAATTAAAATAATAACGGACTTTAAAACATTCACTAAAAAGGTTAAAAACTGGCTGAAAAATAAACAAGAATGTACCCATGTATGAAATGATTGTCTGCAGGGTGAGAGTGAATGAAGGGAAGGAATGAATGTGTTTGTTTATAGTGAGTGACGAAGGGAGGGAGGCCTGAAATAGGCAAATGTGTGCCAGGTTGTTATATTTGTGTATTTTATGTTTTTTGCATTGATGTATGTGGTTATTGTGTATTCCTTTTCTTTCTTTTTTTTTTTTTTTTTTTTTTTACTTGTTTCTCCTTTCTAAAGCCCATCCAAGGACAAGAGTTGCAAATTAGCTAATAGCTATACACTCTGTGCAACACATCAGATTGATTGTCATTGATTAATTGTCTATGTTTATTGCACTGTCCCTGTCAAATAAACAAATCTATCTATATCTTTTATCCACTGTAAATGTGAAGGGGGCGAAGAGTCTTTCTACTTCAGCAATACAGCACGTCTAGCCAATAATAATGAAAATTTGAATACTTTTAATTTGGAATTTGGCAAGACAAGTTCTGGAGCCACACCAAAAATGGCGCATAATGGATCAGGTTTAATTTGATATTGCAGGACTTCAGACATAGTGATAAAAACAGAATGCCAAAAATTCATCAATGAAGGGCAGGACCAATACATGTGAAGCAAAGTGCCAGGAGCGCTACCACACTTTTCACAAGTTGGGTCTATATCCGAGTAAATACGTGCTAACTTAACCTTGGACAGGTGCACCCGGTGTAGAATCTTAAATTGAATAAGAGCGTGACGAGCACACATTGATGCAGTGTGAACCTAGCCAAGAATAGAGTCCCACAGTTCATCAGTAAAAGTAAAATTAAGATCTTGTTCCCAATTCAATTTAATAGCGGCCAGAGAAGAAGATTGTAAATTTGAAATTAAATTATATAAAACTGATATTACTCTCTTAGAAGTTGGTTTAGCTAATAAAAAATCATCTAGAGGATTATCAGAAGGTTTTTGAGGGAATTGTTTTGTCATGGTTTGCACATAATGTCTGACCTGGAGGAAGCGGAAAAAATGTGTAGAAGTGATGTCGAATTTAGTGGAAAGTTGAGAAAAACTTGCAAATTGACCATCAAAATATAAATCCGCAAAAGATTTTAAACCTTTTCTGTGCCATATATGAAATGCACTATCAATAGTTGATGGGGTAAATAAATGATTTGCGGCAACTGGACTTCTAATGGAGAAAAACTGAAGACCGAAATTTTTCCTGAATTGAGACCAAATTCTAAGAGACTGACGAACTACTTTATTATTACCCAGTGTAGACAAAGCAAGGGGAAGTGGTGAACCTAAAATTGCCGGTAGGGAGGTTTGATTGTCCACATGTGACTCAAGGATCCAAATGGGTGATTTGGGTTCCAGATAGAAATGTTTCCAATATAACATGCACCTGATATTTGCTGCCCAGTAGTAATATTGAAAGTTAGGCAGAGCCATGCCACCCACTGATTTGGGTCTTTGAAGAAAAACTTTCCTCAATCTCGGATGTTTACCATTCCAAATAAATGAGGTAATCAGAGAGTCCAGAGACTTAAAAAAGGATTTAGGAATAAAAATGGGGAGACATTGAAACAAATATAAAAACTTTGGAAGTAACATCATTTTTACAGAATTGATTCTGCCAATTAAGGACAAGGATAATGGGGACCATTTGGAAGGTATTAGCTTGCACTGGTCAAATAAGGGGAGAAAATTATTTTTAAACAAGTAATTAAGTTGTTTAGTGACACATATCCCAAGATAATTAAAATGATCAATAACAACCTTGAAAGGAAAATTTTCAAGATCCTGAACTTGAATCTTTTCATTAATCGGAAACAATTCACTCTTATTAAGATTAATTTTATAACCAGAAAACCTACTAAAACTATCCAAAATGTTGAGTATAGCGGGTAATGAAGTAAGTGGGTTGGAGATAAATAGTAAAAGATTGTCAGCATAGAGTGAAACCCTATACTCGATGCCACCCCTACGAATGCCTAGAAAGTCCCAGCTCCCACGGATTGCAATAGCTAACGGCTCAAATGCCAAGGCAAAGAGCAACGGGCTCAAAGGACAGCCTTGCCTCGTACCACAGTAAAGTCTAAAATAGTCAGAATAGCGACAGTTAGTTAACACTGAAGCTAAAGGACTAGCATAGAGAAGTTTAATCCAGGAACAGAAGGAAGGACCAAAACCGAACCTCTCCAAAGTAAAAAACAAATACTCCCACTCAACCCTATCGAATGCCTTTTCAGCGTCCAAACTAATAAGACATTCAGGTATGTTGTGGTGAGGAGTATAAATAATATTAAACAACCGCCGCAAGTTAAAAAAAGAATGGCGATTTTTAATGAAACCGGTTTGGTCCTGTGAAATTATAAAAGGAAGAATCTTTTCCAACCTTGAAGCTAACAACTTTGACAAAATTTTAACATCGGTATTTAACAAGGAAATAGGCCTGTAAGAAGCACAATCAACAGGATCCTTATCTTTTTCAAGCAACACAGTGATACAGGCCTGATAACATGAAGGAGGAAGTGTACCGGAGTCAAGCGACTCTGTAAAAACTTGACAAAGGAAAGGGGCAAGGTCGCCAGAGAATTTTTTGAAAAAATCAGCGGAAAACCTATCAGGTCCTGGAGATTTCCCTGATTGCATGGATGATATTGCCAGCTGAATTTCTTCTTTTGTGATGGGAGCTTCTAGAATTTGCCGAGATTCTGAGGAAATCGAAGGGATATCAATAGAATCAAAAAAAATTTCCAAATCCTTTAAGTTTGTTGTATATTCTGAGGTATATAATTTGGAATAAAATGACCTGAAAATATCATTAATCACTTGTTGGTCAGATGTCACCTCTCCTTTATCTGTCCTAACTCCAGTAATAATTTGCTTAGCTCTAATACCACGCAGTTGATTAGCTAGAAGTTTACTGGTTTTTTCGCCATGTTCATAAAATTCACTCTTGTTCCTTATTAAACAACCTTCAATTTGTCGAGTAGAAAGTAAATTAAGTTTAGTTTGTAATGTCATACGTTCCTTGTACAGAGCGGGTGATGGAGATTGAGCATATTGTCTGTCAATGTCCAAGATTTGATCTAAAATAGCCTTCTGTTCCTGTATTATGGATCGTCTTTTAAATGCTGCCAATGAGATAAATTCCCCCCTAAGAAATGCCTTCATGGCCTCCCATATCGTTTTATTTGGCATACCAGGAGTTTTATTTTCTTTCAAAAAAAAATTAATTTTAGAAGAAATATTCACAACCAATTTTTCATCTGTAAGTAATAATGGATCCAATCTCCAATGCTTTCTCATGGAGTCACATCCATGGAGGATCATTTTAAGTACAAGAGGGGCATGATCAGAAACCGAGATGCTATCATAACTGCAAGAGAAAAGGATATTAATTAATAAATTGTCAACAAAAAAATAATCTATTCTGGTATAAGTATGGTGTACGTGAGAGAAAAAAGAATAGTCCCTGCCGTTAGGATGTAAAAAACGCCAAGGGTCTGTAAGGCTATATTCCTCAAGAAAAGACTTAACATAAGTTGCAGATTTATTAAGACTAGCAGGTTTTGAGGATGAGCGGTCTAAGATCGGATCCATATACAAATTAAAGTCACCCCCAAGAATTAGAGAATGAGTATTTAAATCTAGAAGTTGCGAAAAAAGGTTGCGAAAGAAGTGTACATCATCAAAATTCGGCGCATACAGATTAGCCAAGGTGACATGTTTATTGCCAAGTTTACCTGATATTATTACAAATCGTCCGTTTTTATCTAATACAACATTAGAGGGAATAAATGGGATATTTCGATCAATAAGAATAGCAGCGCCCCTGGCCTTAGCTTTAAAATTTGAATGAAAAAATTGTCCTGACTGTGGTATATATTACTCATATATTCCATACCTGCATATGTTAGAGCATGTGGAAATGTTTGGGACAACATATGCAAAGGAACTTCACACCTCCGAAAGGACAAAGGAATCTCACCGCCGTGTGAAGATCAATGACGTCACAGGACGCGGTGGCGACAGACTTCACACCTTCACCCCCTAAGGCGAGGAGAGGTTTTCCCATCACCTCCCAAGACGAAGGGAGGAGTTAACAGGACAATGGGGGGATTAAGATAACGGGGGATGTCGGCTTGTGTTTTGCATGTCTTTGATGTGTGCCTGTATTTAACCAGCGAGCTGGGCAGAAATCTCCCTCTTTGCCTTCTGCCAAGCTCTGCACCAGATGAGACAAGATAGGAGAGCTGTTCATTAAAGACTCTGTTTTTAATACAAAATCGCCTCATCATTTCCAGCTCCTCTACACTGGTGACCTTGACGCGAGTATGGACCGGAGGCGTTCTTCAAGCGACTCATCCGTGGCGACTCTGACATACGCCAGCAACGACGCAGACGAGGGAGCAGACAGACAGCTGTCCCCTCCGGCAGAAGGAATTGAGAGGGCTCAACCGAGCTCCAGCACCGCCGTGAGAGCCGAGGCAAGGCACTCTCACCCGGCGGGCACAACAGTGATGGTGTGCACGAACGCCGTCGCTGTCCAGCTGCCAGACTTCTGGCGAGAAGACCCCACCTCTTGGTTTCTACAAGCTGAAGCCCAGTTCATACTGGCGGGCATCACAGCAGACGATACAAAATTCTACTATATCGTCTCCAAACTCGACCCCGCCACTTCGAAGTGTGTGCGGAGCTTGATCCGGCGACCACCGGCCCGGGACAAGTATGAGACGCTCAAGGCGACCATCGTGGTGAACTATGTCCCACCAGCGGAGGAAAGAGCCGAGAGGATCCTGGCGGTCTACGGCCACAGAGGGGGCAATCCGAAGGCCCTCGTGGAGGATTTGCTGCAGCTTAAGGAGGAGGACAACGACAATTTCCTTTTCCAGTTTATTTTCCTCAGCACGCTTCCACCACACATGAGAGGGACACTCGCCAATACGAAGTGCAACACCCACCAAGACTTCCGCACACTGGCCAGCGAGGCTTATCGGCTCGTCAACGCCTGCAAGGAGCGGACACCTACAGCGGCATCCGCGGACCTCAAAACTGACGCCCCGAGCCATGGAGAGCCACAACCCACGGAGCAGACCCAGCCCACGGTGACAGCGGCGCGGCCCAGGCGTAATAAACAGATCGACGTCTGTTATTATCACCACCACTTCGCCGAGAAAGCCCACAAATGCGTTCCCCCCTGCAAGTTCACGATGTCGGGAAAACGCCAAAGCCAAGGGCCGTTAACAGCAGTGGTTCTCGGCGAGAAAAATAAGCTGTTATACGTGACGGATGGACACACAGGCAAGCAGTTCCTCATCGACACGGGAGCTCAGCTGAGTTTCGTCATGCCCTCCCACGCAGATCGAGCCATGGGCACCCGGGGCAACGGAGCAGTGGCAGCCAACGGCTCTGACATCGACACGTTCGGGGAAAAGAGCCTGCACCTCCTCATTCACGGCCGCAGCTACAGATGGACATTTGTTGTAGCTGCGGTGAGTTTTAACTTGTTAGGCGCAGATTTTCTGTGTGCACACGGGTTATTAGTGGATCTAGCAAATAGGCGCCTGGTTAATGCACTCTCTTTTGCTTCTATTCCATGCTCAGCTCGAGTTTCTCCACTACCTGTGCAGGCCAACGTCACCACGGCAGGAGGTAAGTTTGAGCAACTCCTCACCCAATTTCCAGCACTCACAACCCCCAAATTCTCAGCCACTGTGGCTAAACACGGAGTTAAACACTTCATTCCGACAACGGGACCTCCCATTTTTGCCAAAGCTCGCCGCTTAGACGCGGCCAAGCTCAACATAGCACGGGACGAGTTTACAACTCTCAAAAAATTGGGCATTGTTAGACGTTCGAAGAGCCCCTGGGCTTCACCACTTCACATGGTTCCAAAATCCGACGGTTCTTGGAGACCGTGCGGAGATTACCGTAGATTAAACAACGCTACAGCGCATGACCCCTACCCAATCCCTCACATTCAGGACTTTTCACTGCATCTAGCGGGTGCGCGCATTTTTTCAAAGATAGACTTAGTCCGCGGTTATCACCAAGTCCCAGTCCGAGCTGAAGACATTCCTAAAACAGCGGTTATAACCCCTTTTGGCCTTTTTGAATTCCTGCGAATGCCTTTCGGCCTCAAAGGCGCTGCCCAAACTTTTCAACGTATGATGGACGCAGTCCTACGCGACCTCCCCTTTGTTTTCGTCTACCTCGACGACATGCTGGTAGCCAGCCCGTCCGCGGAAGAGCACGAGCAGCACCTCACTACCGTTTTTCAGAGGCTGAAAGAGCATGGACTAATAATCAATCCAGCCAAATGCACATTCGGCGTATCGCAAATTGATTTTTTGGGACATAAAGTCTCCCCGAAGGGGGCAGTTCCGCTTCCAGACAAAGTTCATGCGATAGTAGGTTTTCCACGGCCCCAAACGGTCAAATCGCTACAGGAATTTTTGGGGATGGTTAATTTTTACAACCGCTTCCTCCCCCACGCAGCTCAGCTCATGCAGCCCCTATATGACGCGCTTAAAAAAAAGAAAGCTTCCAACGCGGTCGAATGGACCCCGGAGTGCGAACGCACTTTCACGGAAGTAAAAATCGCCCTAGCTAACGCCACAATGTTAGTCCACCCAGATCCCGCGGCCCGCATTGCACTAACCACAGATGCTTCAGACCTGGCCATAGGGGCAGTTGTAGAACAACTTGTCAGCGGGGTCTGGCAACCTTTAGCATTCTTTAGCAAATCGCTAAACCCAACTGAACGCAAATACAGCACTTTTGAGAGAGAGCTGCTGGCGCTTCATTTGTCCATCCGCCACTTCCAGTTTTGGTTAGAAGGGCGGAGTTTCACGGCTTTTGTGGACCATAAGCCGCTCACTTTTGCTATGGCTAAAATTTCAGAACCATGGTCGGGCAGACAACAAAGACAGCTAGCTGCGATTTCAGAGTTCACCACAGACATTCGACACGTAGCAGGCAAACTTAACGTAGTAGCGGACTGTCTCTCTCGCGCTGTGGCACCGCCAGAGCGCGAGGAGACAGATTACACTGCCTCAGCAGCGGAACTCTTCACTAACACAGACACATACGCAGCACCTATCCATGAAGGGATAGATTATGCAGCCATGGCGGAAGAACAAAGCAGTGATGCAGACGTGCGCGCGCTCCTGTCTGGACCAACAGGGTTAAGGCTGGAGAAAAAAGGGTTGCGCGACGGCGTGCCCCCCCCTAATATGCGATGTTTCAACCGGCCGACTTCGCCCGTTAGTACCAGCTGCTTGGCGCCGCCGCATTTTCGACGCAATTCACTCCCTCGCGCACCCAGGTGTGCGCGCCTCGGTCAAAATGGTTGCCGAAAAGTTTGTGTGGCCAGGCCTGCGCAAAAACGTAAAAGAATGGGCAAAAACTTGCATTCCTTGTCAACGCGCCAAAATACACAGACACACAAAAGCCCCTCTGGAGCCTTTTCCAATCCCTGCTAGAAGGTTCGACCACATTCATGTCGACCTCGTGGGGCCACTACCTTCCTCCCAGGGTTTCACACACCTGCTAACAATGATAGACCGCACCACGCGCTGGCCAGAGGCAGTCCCTCTAGCGGCAACTACAGCGGAGGAAGTTGCTCGCGTTTTTCTAACAAATTGGGTGGCGTGTTTCGGCGTCCCATCAGACATCACGTCAGATAGGGGGCGTCAATTTGTCTCAGAGCTCTGGTCAGCCATGTCCAACAGTTTAGGGGCAACAATTCACCGTACCACCGCTTATCACCCTCAGGCTAATGGGTTATGCGAGCGTTTTCACAGGTCCTTAAAGGCCGCCCTCAGAGCCTCATTAACGGACACAAATTGGGTAAATAAACTTCCCTGGGTTTTATTGGGGTTGCGTGCGGCACCTAAAGAGGATTTAGACGCTTCCCCTGCAGAATTAGTCTTTGCTCAGCCTATCAGACTACCAGGTGAATTTTTACCAGAAAACCCGGAACCAGGGCACCTCCCAGTCCCAAGGTTTTTAGGCAGTAACGGACCGGACTCTCTCCACGGTCCAGCTCATCACTCCTTTCCACGAGTTTTTGTTCCTCAAACTTTAAAAAACGCTGAGTTTGTTTTTGTTAAGCATGAAGCTCTAAAACCAACGTTACGTCCAGTATACGATGGCCCGTATAGAGTGCTGGAAAATGGTGACAAACACTTTGTGTTTGATTATGGGGATAGAAATGAAACGGTCAGCATTGACAGACTCAAACCTGCCTTCTTGTTGAGAGACGAACCTGCACAGCTGGCTCGAGCACCTCGGCGAGGTAGACCCCCCAAGGGAAAAGTCTCAGCCCCCAGGCAGGGAACAAATAATCTCTCTCCTTCCCACACTGCAGATTCCTCACAAGAAGGTCCCAGCAGGACGCCTAAACCAACCTACAGCAGCTTTGGGAGAAGATTAAAACCCAGACTGCACAGGGACTGATTACACCACTCTGCAATTTTTCGCTAAATTGTGCTGCAACAGTTTAGGACTGACTTATGATTATATTATGCTGTTATGTTTTCACTGAACTCTCTTAGGAGCATGGCTGCTTGAAAGTTTCTTCTGTGGCAACAGCTGTAACACGTAGTATGTCTTAGTCTTACCCTAGACTGTGAATCTTTCTGTGTCCTTTCCTAGTTGTTTGGGGGGCCTGTGGTATACGTATATTACTCATATATTCCATACCTGCATATGTTAGAGCATGTGGAAATGTTTGGGACAACATATGCAAAGGAACTTCACACCTCCGAAAGGACAAAGGAATCTCACCGCCGTGTGAAGATCAATGACGTCACAGGACGCGGCGGCGACAGACTTCACACCTTCACCCCCTAAGGCGAGGAGAGGTTTTCCCATCACCTCCCAAGACGAAGGGAGGAGTTAACAGGACAATGGGGGGATTAAGATAACGGGGGATGTCGGCTTGTGTTTTGCATGTCTTTGATGTGTGCCTGTATTTAACCAGCGAGCTGGGCAGAAATCTCCCTCTTTGCCTTCTGCCAAGCTCTGCACCAGATGAGACAAGATAGGAGAGCTGTTCATTAAAGACTATGTTTTAAATACAAAATCGCCTCATCATTTCCAGCTCCTCTACACTGACCAACATTTTGACAAACGCAAGTGGTCGGAATCCTGCAAATGGGTTTCCTGCAAAAACAGTACCCCAGGCTTAAGTTGCTTTAGATGTGACATGACTCTCTTTTGTTTAATTGGATGGTTCAACCCCTTCACATTCCAGCTTACCAAAGTAAGATTACTATTCATTCAAAGAGTAAAATTTATATATTGTGTTGTGTAGCCCAAAAAAGAATAGGGTGAGGTACGGGAAAAAAAGGGGGGGGGGTAAGGGGGGTGTAAATAAATCCATAACAAAAAAAAAAATAAATTAAAAAAATTTTTAAAAAAAAATTCAACAACCAAACCTATAACAACACTCCAGCCGGTTGCAAAGAACAGCAACCACTCTATCTCCTGCTCTATTCTCATCCTAACAAAATACTCCCATACAACTGGCTTCAATCCTGCATAGTATGAACATTTTACCCTAAAAAAAAAAAAAATTAAGTAAACAACAATGTATAGGGAGCCAATTTTACCTTGTTTTTGAACATCTAAAAATGCATCAACGTCCAGTCGGTGCAGCTTTACTGAAGTAGTAATCAAGTAGTCCAGTGTGGTAGTTGGTCAACCCAGAAATGTCCAGTTCAAGGCGAAGATCGCTGGTTTCTCTCCATGGTTTGCATGAAGCGGGTGGCCTCCGAGACGGACGCCAGCCGCTGGTTTTTGCCGTCTAGAAGAGTTACCCGGAGCCTGGCGGGGAAGAGAAGAGAAGGACGAAAACCTCTCTTGTACAACTCGGACATAACCTCCTTATATTCGGCTCGTTGCTTCTGAACATCGGCGTTATAATCCTCGTAGAACTGGAGTTTATGCCCACGATATTCCAAAGTCCCACGGTGTCTCCGCGCTTCTCTCATCACCAAGTCTTTGGTCCGAAACCGGTGGAAACAAATAATGACAGCGTGCGGCTTCCTGTTTGGACCCGGCTTGAGCGTGAAGCTGCGGTGGGCTCTATCCAGCTCTGGGGGAGATGGCAAAGTTTGTGTGCCAAAGACGTCCACCATCAGCCGAGAAAAAAATTCAGATGGCCGTAGACCCACATCAAAGGACTCCGGCAGACGCACCAGACGAATATTCAGCCTCCTGCTTCTTCCCTCCAGGTCAGAAAGTTTGTTTTTCAAAAGTTTGTTCTCCTCCTGCATTGACTCACACGTAACTTCAAGCGCCGCTAGGCGCTGGCTGACGTCCTCCACGTTGCTTTCAAGGTCGCCAATGCGTTGCTCCTGGTTCGCCACATCTGCGTGAATCTTGTCCAGCTTACCATTAATAAGTTCAAATGAAGCTTTAAAGTCAGCAGCTATGGACATTCTGTGTTGCTCAAGCAAGGCAACAAGTGCAGGGTTAAGGCTTATAATAGCATCCTCAGCTAAGCTGGTGTTATCATTGTTCTCTACTGCCTCCTTTTCAGTCTGCTTTCTTGTTTTGGACATATTTCTCAACTCAAAACAGATTCTGCGCATATTAAATGTCCAAAACATTGACAGCTTACAGCAAAGTAGGGTTTAAAAAGTAAGAAAAAAAAATATAGCAGGAGCCAGCAACGCACACACCTACTCCATTGCCAGCACACCTGATGCCAATCCTGACTGTCAATTCTGACTAAACATTGAGCTTTTCTTCCAGCAATCATCTCCCTGGGATTCTAAGGACACTGAAAATCATCACCCTTTTGACCACCGACCAGGGTTTGCAGAAATTCATTAATCCTTGATTTAAATGTGAGTGCATGTATTAGGAACATGTATTAGGAATGTTTATTTTCATGAGTGTTATTCAAATGAATGTTAATATTATTAGTAATGGTATAAATGCATGATCACTGAATATTAGCCGAGTCACTTAATTTAGTTAGATTTTACATTGACCACATAATTTCATAAGAACTGAATGTGTATCACTCTCCGTACGCTATCACTCATGATAACCAATCACTAGGCTGCCTTCCACTGGATAACACCCCTTTTCATTTGGTTGCCTGTTCCCACACAGAGATGTTCCCTCATTGGACAAAAGCCCATTCAAACTCCTCTTTATGAAAGATGATTGGCCTGTCTTGCGGCCGGCACTGTTTTATGACCAAGCAGCGCGCTTCAGTTAAATGCGCGAGAGCCACCCTGCATGTTAGAAGAAGTGGGAAGAAGTTAGGAGAAGTTTTTTTGAAGTTACAAGAAAGAAAAAAAGAGAAGATCTAGATCGGAAAAGGAACAAAAGAAAGATTTTGTTTTCATTTCTTCAGAGTTCTTTGTACTTCCTTGCAGTTTTCTTTTGTCTAAATTGTTCTGTGAATTTTAAGAAGTCTTTCGTGTGTGTGAACCTTGTCAAATCCTGCATTAGTTTTCCTTGTTTTTCTGGTTAACTGAGGAGAAACCATTCTTTTCTTACGAGCTTGCCTTAAAGAGAGTCAAACTCTCAAATTGTTTTTTTTTTCTTCACCTCAGAAACCATTCTTATCCTAGTTGATTATTTTTTTCCTTTGATTTTTCTGACTTTTCATGCAGTTAAAGTGGACTTTTAACTTTCCTATTTTAAAGTGAACTGAGAGATTTTTTTGGGGGGACTTTCTTTTCCGGCCTCATCCACGTCTGACCCCATAAAGAAACCAAGAGCTTGTGGGTGAAACTGACTACAACGTTCTTCCTTCAGTCTTTGGTTTTGTTCCTCAGGCCGGAGACATATTAAATTTGGACCGGTTGTCAAAGGACTCCACGCCTGCTGCGAGACAGCCTTCACTGCTGCCTGTTCACTGTTCGCACTGTGAGCCCCTGGCCGAGTCTACGCTTCTTACAGTTGTGAACCATCTGAAAACCAAGCAGCAGTTGCTTTCTCCCTGGGTCCCGACCTTAAAACCCCAGCTGGCACCGACCTGCTGAACACATGGACCTATAGCTGTTTGTGAGACTCCCATTGTTCCTGTCTGCTGGGTTTAAACGTGATGCCCTAAAATTTCAATTACAATTGAATATAACCAGTATTTCATGGTACAATTAGTTCCTCAGTCGTAGGACAAAGCTATAAACTGAAGGAAAATTCTTATTCCTTTTTAAGTAACCTTTTTTCATTTTTGTAGATTAATTCAGAAGTTCTGAATTTTTAGATAATCAGCTCATGAAATTTTTCCCCATAAAATTGCGTTCTGGTTTTGTTAGATATTTCAGCCTTCCATTGCATTACAGTTGACACATAAAATCTGGTTTCCTCTTGGTTCCACAAAGGTTTAACTCTAGATTTTATGTTCAGGAATTCACTAACAGTTGATGTGATATTAAACACCCGTTTATCATTTGAATCTGTTTATCCATCATTTGAATGCCAGTCATGTAACCTGAATGAGTTAAATTTAATAAAAGTGTAAATGAGAGAAGTTGAAGCGTTTTCCTTTTGCATATATGTTTCCTAGATCATGGCAGGAAAAGAACTCCCTTAAGTTTTGAGACTGATTCATTAAATAATTGAAGGTACGGGAAATTAATTAATTGAAATTAATTTATTAATAAGTTCTTTAAGAACTGGTGCCCCCTTTTTATGAGTGCTTTCCTATTTTATTTAGTGAGTATAGGGGTGACGGTTTAACTCTGTCCCCTCGCACACCCACAGTTAAAATAAATAATTCCTGTACCTTATTACACTATACTTTATTAAATATTGCTACATCTACAGTATATCAAGGAGACCCTTGTAGCAGTGTGAAATCAAACAACTGTATCTCAGACTTCAGACACAAATTTATTAGGCCTGATAAAATTAGCGTTTAGAATGATTCACAGAAACACAACAATCTTACATGCTGAAAGTCATGCTTTCCAAGCATAAATGCTTGTCCTTCAGATCAAATCAACTGAAGATTTTTTTTTTTACCTAATTACAATTGTCTTAATAATGAAAACAGCTGAAGTATGCATACCATTTAACAAAGGTAAATTTCTGAAACAGTTTAACAAAAATAATCTTGCCTCCCTTAATTTAGATTTAATAAACTTGAAACATTTATAAACCTCCAAATACATAAAGATAACTTTTATGGTTTTAGTTTTGATTTTTAAAGAGAAACTAAACACATCTTGTGATGTCATTCAGAAAAGCAGCAAATATGAATGTGTAACATATAACAAACAATAGCTGAACTTAAAAGGCTTAACAAGACCAACTTACTTCTTCACTTGTAGCCAAAGACATACTTTATCCTTAGGCTGCAAACCAATGATTATACCTCAAGAGGAGCAGCTTCTCAAATTTCTGATCTGACAGTCTGTTTCTCTTTGGAGAGAGAATGAGGTTTCCCGGCTAAAGAGTCTTTCTACAGGGGCACTGGATGGGGTGGCTGCAATATACTTAAGAGATATTTTCTTTATTGTGGGAAAATGATTCAGAGCATCCATTCCTGTCATTCCTGATTTAAGGTACTCAGCTACTTCAGTTTCAGCTGTGGCAAAATCCTCATCTTCTTCAAAGGAAAAGAACTCCTCTTCTTTGGTAGAAGCTGTGTGTTGTGTTACCTGGGTTCTAACTGGTTGCTGCTCCTTCTCAGGGGCATATTTTTGGCTCTCTGCTACCAGACTTGCTTTGGCCAGGTTTCTCCGCTCCTGGTCACGCAGCCACCGTAGCCTGAACTTGGGTAGTGTCACAGCTGCCAACAGAGCATCTCTACTTGCAAGCACATGTGCAAATCTGGTCCTGATTGCCTGAAACATATGGTACAAAAAAAAAAAATAATAAGAGAAAAAAGCACTGTTGAGTAAAAAATTTCATGAGCACAAGTTTAGGCTTAAAGTTTATGAGTGCAAATTAAACCAAACATTATAGAATATAGTGTTTTAAACTGTTTTTAATAAGTGAGCCTTGTCTCACTGATTGATATGAGGAGGGTTAAAAATAAAAACATATATCAGTACAACACATTGTGAATACAATAGCACTCCAACAAAAACTAATTCTTATAACCTTTATAAAACTCAGACTTATTTTTTTTTTTTTCCGGCGCCACACGAGTTGGCTGCCTTTTGCGACAGCGGCTCAATTCTGAGTCTTTTTATCTTCCTTCTTTCTGATCCGGTGATAACTTTCTGATCCGGCACACCTTTCACTCTATATATATCACGGACACACAGATCGCCCCAAAGGTCTCCCGAGTCGGTGGACGGAGCCTCTGTTTACAGCAGGAGACGATACAGCGGGGAAGAGCTAGCTAGCACTCAACCGCCACCCAGTGCTAATGGAGAAACTTGACATACCGGAAGAAACTGAAGCGAAAACGATGCGGGTTCTGGGCTGGAGTTTAGGCGGCGTGCAAGAAATATAAGACAGAATAATAAAGAGCGATGGCAAGAACCAAGCAGACCGCCCGTAAATCTACTGGAGGAAAAGCCCCCAGGAAGCAGCTGGCCACCAAGGCTGCTCGGAAAAGCGCTCCGGCCACCGGCGGAGTGAAGAAGCCTCACCGTTACAGGCCCGGTACCGTGGCTCTGAGAGAGATCCATCGCTACCAGAAATCCACGGAGCTGCTCATCCGTAAGCTGCCCTTCCAGCGCCTGATGAGGGAGATCGCTCAGGACTTCAAGACCGGCCTGTGCTTCCAGAGCTCCGCCGTCATGGCTCTGCAGGAGGCCAGCGAGGCCTACCTGGTGGGTATCTTCGAGGACACCAACCTGTGCGCCACCCATGCCAAGAGGGTCACCATCATGCCCAAAGACATCCAGCTGGCCTGCCGCATCCGCGGAGAGAGAGCTTAGACTTTCTGCTGCACATCCACCAACCACAGTGCTCTGCACTGTGTGTCTATATATATATATATATATATATATATACAGTACATATGTATACTAGCTGCTCTTGTTTTTTCTTGCCTTCTGATTGTTGCTCTGAGTGTTGCTATCCCTGTGCTGTTGCAATCCTGGAATTTCCCCATTGTGGGACTAATAAAGGCTTATCTTATCTTATCTTATCAAATGACTGGTGGATTAAAATGGAGTAGTTAAAGGTTGTTTTATTATATATAACATTATAAAAATCTATTAAAAAACTGAAGACAAAGGCCACATACCAACCAGTATTACACTAGTAAGTTTAGGTACTGTATTGAAATAATAAAACTGATTTCTTGAATTAAAGCTCAGTGTAAAAGAAAGTAACAGTTCTTAGCTGAACAATTGTCTCTGGTAGGTCAGCAAGGATTGAAAGGCCATTTTTCAGTTCCAGTGTCTTAGATATCAGTGTCTCCAGTGTCGGTAAGAGTGTGCCATAAAAACAGTTGTCTTCTCCCTGCAGAATGTCCAGTGCCACAGTAAGTGGCTTCATGACAGCACAGTACTCTTTAAGAAACTGATATTCGGTCTCACTGATACATTTCAGCTGCAGTTTTGAAGAGATAGTGTTCAGCTGGGCTAAAGTTATCTCTGAAATTCGAACCAGGGCATCATAGAACGAAATCTGTCTGGTTGTGCAAGGCACTAGTAACTTCTTGCCAAGATCATCATCCACACTCTCAGAAGCCACCGTGGACCTGCTCACCTTGTTCCACAGCCCTGAACATTTTGTGGTAGTGCTTCTGTAAATGTTTTTTGTTTCAGCTTTTGACATCGGCCACTTCTCAATATCAGTACAGGAGACAAGGTTCAATGTGTGTGATGCACATCTCTGATGAGGGGTAAAGAAATCACATTAGCATCATCATCTGCACTGAGCACATCCTCCATGTTGGTCAAAGTCACCTCGTCCTGGTCCTCATTATCCTCATCCTCACAATCAGAGTCAGATGGCGTTTGGAACGTCTGAAAAGCTTTCACAAAATTGGAGCCATTGTCTGTCACAGTTGCTGTAACTTTGAAGGATAGGCCAAAATAAGAGAGAACGCTATCAATCTCGCTAGCAATGATTTTGTATGTATGCCGACCCTGAATTCGTCTACATGCCAGCACTGCTTTCTGGCACTGCAGACTGTGTGGATTAATCCAATGTGCAGTTATCCCAAGAAAACTTTTATTATGCACAGTCCAGATGTCTGCCGTGGTCGAGATATAATCCAGTTCCTCAAATGTTTTTTTGAGCTCAATATCCATTTGTGAATATTCTTTATCTAGATATCTGGAAAATGTTTTTCTGCAGGGTGGCCCACATTCCTTAGATGTCATCGGTATTTTGCTAATCAGCTGTCTAAAAGCAACGGACTCGACTGTTGATAACGATAGCATGTCTTCAATGACATATCTTGCAATCAGTCTTTTTAATTCTTGCTGAGTCACAGATGCATACCTTGGATTGAACTCCAGCCGCTGCTGTTTAGCTGAAGTGGATCCATCATCAGCGGTGATGATCCCGCTGATGGTCCATCATCCAAAAGATGGACCCACTTTGTACCAAATAACCAAGCTGAGAGGTGAAGTATAGTTTCACTTATTTTACTGAAGCTGAGATATGGTACAAGGTACTCCCAAGATGTATCAAGAGAGAGTGCTACCACAACAGTGGGTCCTATGATTTTTATAGAACTCTGCCACTCCCTCATGCGGGAGGGAGGGCTCCCCTCACATGTATCACCGTCCTTCTACTATGTGCCAACTCATCTGAGGGCAGAGCTGATTCTATCTGTTTTCAGTGAGTGAATCCTTGGGTGTAATCTAAAGGCGGCAGTGTAGCGTGCAAAGCAAGCAGGATGAAGGATGAAACCATAGTTACAGAATAACTGACATTCTGAAAGCAAGCAGGATGATGAACAATTGATGAACAATTCCCCCTGTTGAGGTGTCCTAATGGGCACCTCACTAACTTAATAGCAACTTATATTCGCGTTTTTGCATCTCCTTCTGTTGAGATGGGCATAAACCCATCTCATAACCCTGCTCTAACCCCTGAGTGTAGTGTTTCTAAGTTTCTATATGTAACTGATGTCCCCTTCCGGCAGTAACGTGGACCTGCCCCCTTCAAGTCGCCATCTCTCCAGTGGACATCAGGTGTGGTGCAAACATTGTGGGTCAATATGGCTAACAATTCTATATGTGTAAAATATATCAAAATAATCTATCCCGACTTCCGGTCTGGACGCCATGGTGATAGCAACTTAACGCTGAACCTCCCAGATCCAATCCAAGGAAAACATCTTCAAAATCAGACTTAACGGATTTTTGGAAGAATAAAAATCAAAAGACAAAAACACCATGCCTAACCAAAAACAGAAGAAACTGACCTTCCCCAGGTCAGGACGCGCAGCGGCCGCAGAATCTGATCTCGAGGACCTCCGTTCAGGAGACGAGGAGCTAGGCCTAGCTAACAAAAAGATTAGCTTGAAATCGCTATTTGATGAATTACGACGATTTCGGGTTGAATTTCATGAATTCAGAGAGGAACTAAAAAGGACGAACAGCAGAATGGACCAGTCCGAAAACCGAATCTTGGAAGCTGAAGAAAGAGTAAAAGTGCTTGAAGATTCTATGCTGGATTTACACAGAAAACAGTCAAGGCTGGAGGCTAAGCTAACCGACCAAGAAGGAAGACAGAGACGAGATAACATCAGAATTCACGGTCTGAAAGAAGGAGCTGAAGATAGTTTCAACACAGTGGCGGAATGCGTGGAATCCTTATTGAGAGAGAAGTTGGATATTCCACAAACCACCAGTTTGAAGATAGAAAAGGCTCATCGTACATTAGCCGCAAAGCCAGCGGCAGAAGCGCACCCGCATTCGGTGGTCGTAAGATTCTCCGATTTCAAAATAAAACAAGAGGTTGTAAGATGGGCTTGGCAGAAAAAAGGATTTATGCATCAAGAGAGAAAAGTCTTCGTGGAGCACGATTACACCCCTGAGGTTCTTAAAAAGTGACGGGAATATAACGACGCCAAAAAGGTTCTACAGGAACAGAATCTACGCTTTCAGACGCCATTTCCGGCGAAGTTAAGGGTCTTTTACGGTGAAGAGTCATGTCTCTATAATTCAGCAGAAGAAGCAACAATTGACATGGCGAGAAGAGGACTCCCGGTAACGGTGTTTAAACCAGCAGCGAATCTGAGCGAAAAGATCAGAGCTCAAACGTGGTCCACTCAGAGACCTTCAAAATCCATGGGCCAGCAGCGGGAAACCCAGCCCCAGAGCTACAAAGATAAGCTTTCCAGTTCCAGGAAGGAATAGCGACCTTTTTGTTTTTTTTTCTTTTCAGTCATTC
The DNA here is from genome assembly GCA_020510985.1 of Pholidichthys leucotaenia. Classification (NCBI taxonomy): domain Eukaryota; kingdom Metazoa; phylum Chordata; class Actinopteri; order Cichliformes; family Pholidichthyidae; genus Pholidichthys; species Pholidichthys leucotaenia. The sequence goes on along the minus strand of CM035836.1, from coordinate 437,272,376 downwards.
TGCACTTCCATCCCCCCCTCCTACAAGGTAACAAACATTAAGGGAGGTGCAGAATCAGCATGTGGTAAAACCTTTCATGGAGCAGTTATAGCATTAGAAACAAATGTCTTCTTAATTTAAAGGGAAAAAAAAAATCTTGTTAAAATAGAAATGTGACAATGACCCACATGTTCTCTCCACACTAACAAATACTGTATTAGAGTGAATGTTTGCTGTGATGGGGGTGGGAGGGTGCACACAATCTCATAGGGTATAGGCATAAAAAAAAAAATCATTACAAATTCGGATTGGGATCTGAAATTCACGTTAAAAACATGGGACAACTTACAGGGGTAAGAGAGGGCCCTCAACACGTAACAGAGTTTGAGGAATTTCCCTCAGAGCCTACACTCCATCAGGGCTCTTACAGGGTCTTTAAAGAGACCCCAGCTCAGGAAGTTTTTTTGACAGTTTTTTGTTTTAAAGTTTCGTACACTATGTTCTTAATGTTTTTTATGTTCTTAATGTTCTTTCAGTTTCTGAGTAGCAAAAAAGAGGGCCACCACACTGTTATACTAAATAAGAAAATACAATGGAGAGACAGGGTGTAACCAAAATAGCCTCATATAATGTAAAAGGGATCCTGAATCCAGTTAAAAGATCCAAGATTCTACGCAAAATGAAAAAAGAAAAAGCAGAAATAATATTTTTACAAGAAACCCACCTAACAGACGTGGAACACACTAAACTCAATAGACAAGGGTTTAAAATGATCTCTTCATCTTCATATAAATCAGGGAGGAGGAGGGGAGTAGCGACATTGATATCAACCAAAATTACATTTGAAAAAAAATCAGAACACAAAGATAAAGAAGGGAGGTACAGTTTGGTAATTGGGCGGCTAGAGGGAGAAGATATCACCCTGCTGAATGTATATGCACCACCAGGGGCTAAATGAAAATTTTATAAAAATGTATTCGACCTAATGATAACTAAAGCCCAAGGTTTAGTGATATGTGGTGAAGACTTCTATCTAAGACTGAATCCATACTGGGATGCAACAGGTAATTCTTCACATCAAAATAACACTCAAAATAGGAAAACTCGGGACTTCCGGTCTGGACGCCATGGCGACTGCAGCTTAACACTGAAGTTCTCAGACCCAATCTAGGATAACACCTTGAAAATCAAACTTAACGGATTTTTGGAGGAGTGAAAATCAAAAGACAAAATCATCATGTCTAAAGGAAAACAGAAGAAACTGAAATTCTCCAGGCCAGGACACGTATCGGCCGGAGAATCCGAACTGGAAGATCTCCGTTCAGAAGACGAGGAACTGGTGATAGTTAACAAAAGGGTTAGCCTGAAATCACTATTTGAGGAGCTACGACGATTTCGCCGAGATGTTACGGCCGAATTTCGGGAATTCAGAGAAGAATTGAAAAGGACAAACAGCAGAGTGGACCAGGCCGAGAACCGAATCTTGGAAACAGAGGATCGAATAAAAGTGCTCGAAGATTCTGTGCTAGACCTACGCAAAAGACAAGCAGCTATAGAGGCTAAGCTAACCGACAAAGAAGGAAAACAAAGAAGAGACAACATAAGAATTCATGGTCTGATAGAAGGAACCGAAAATAGTTTTAACTCAATGGCAGAATGCGTGGAATCCTTACTAAGAGAGAAATTGGATATTCCACAAACCACCGACTTGAAGATAGAAAAGGCACATCGTTCATTAGCCGCTAGGCCGGCGGCGGAAGCGCCCCCACGTTCGGTGTTGGTAAGATTTTCCAATTTCAAAATAAAACAAGAGGTTGTAAGACTGGCCTGGCAGAAAAAAGGATTTATGCACCAGGAGAGAAAAGTTTACGTGGAACACGATTACGCCCCGGAGGTCCTTAAAAAGCGCAGGGAATACAATGACGCGAAAAAGGTGTTAAGAGAGAAGAAATTGCGCTTTCAGACACCATTTCCTGCGAAGTTAAGGGTCTTCTACGGCGATGAAACGTGTCTCTATAATTCGGCGGAAGAAGCAACAGCTGACATGGCGAAAAGAGGCCTCCCGGTAACGCTATTTAAACCCCCAGCAGACCCGAGTGAGAAGATCAAAACGCAAACATGGACAACACAAAGACCTTCAAAATCCACGGACCAGCAGCGGGAAACCCAGCACCAGAGCGTCGCGGATAAACTATCCGTTTTCAGGTTGGAATAGCGACCTTTTTTTTTTTTTTTTTTTTTTTCTCTTGAATCAATTCGCACATCCAACCCCCCTCATACAAGGTAACAAACATTAAAGGAGATGCATATTCAGCATGTGGTAAAACATTTCATGGAATAATCATATTATTTGAAACAAATAAGTCTTTGTAATAAAAAAAAAAAACTTGTTAAAATAGAAATGTGACAATAATCCACATGTTCTCCTCATACTAACAAATACTGTTTTTGCGTGAATGTTTGATGTGATGGGGGTGGGAGGGTGCACACAATTTCACAGGGTTTAGGCATAAAAGGAAAAAAAAAAAATCATTACAAGTTTGGATTGGGTTCTGAAACTCACGTTAAAAGCATGGGACTACTTTCAGTGGTAAGAGAGGGCCCTCAACACGTAACAGAGTTTGAGGAATTTCCCTCAGAGCCTTCACTCCATCAAGGCTCTTACAGGGTCTTTAAAAAGACCTCAGCTCAGGAAGTTCTTATGACAGCTTTTTGTTTTAAAGTTTTTTACACTATGTTCTTAATGTTTTTCTTGTTTTTAATGTTCTTTCAGTTTCTGAGTAGCATAAAAGAGGGCCACCACACAGTTATACTAAACAAAACAACACAATGGAGAAACAGGGTGTAACCAAAATAATTTCATATAATGTAAAAGGAATCCTGAATCCAGTTAAAAGATCCAAGATTCTAGGCAAAATGAAAAAAGACAAAGCAGGAATAATACTTTTACAAGAAACCCACCTAACAGACGTGGAACACAATAAACTCAGTAGACAAGGGTTTAAAATGATCTCTTCATCTTCATATAAATCAGGGAGGAGGAGGGGAGTAGCGACATTGATATCAACCAAAATTACATTTGAAAAAAAATCAGAACACAAAGATAAAGAAGGGAGATACAGTTTGGTAACTGGGCGGCTAGAGGGAGAAGATATCACCCTGCTGAATGTGTATGCTCCCCCAGGGGCTAACTGGAAATTTTATAAAAATGTATTCGACCTAATGATAACTAAAGCTCAAGGTTTAGTGATATGTGGTGGGGACTTCAATCTTAGACTGAATCCATACTGGGATGCTTCTGGTAATTCCCCACATCAAAATAACACCCAAAACAGGAAGACTCGGATGCTACTAAAAGAATTGGGAATCTGTGACGTGTGGAGGGAACTCAACCCCAGTGTAAAAGACTATACATTTTACTCAACTCCACATTCATCTTACTCAAGGATTGACTATTTTTTTATGTTTAATAGAGACATTGGAAGAGTAAAAACATGTAAAATAGGACTGATGGATCTCTCCGACCACAGTCCGATCTACATGGACTTAAATATCCAAAAATACACAAATAATACATTTTCTTGGAGGTTAAACTCAAATGTCCTGAAAGGACCATTGAAAGATGAATTGGAATCAGATATTCTCAGATATTTGGAAGATAACGATAATGGAGAAGTATCCCCTTTAATACTGTGGGATGCATGTAAAGCTGTAATAAGAGGAAAGATTATTGCAAAACTGGCAACCCAAAAGAAACTAAGACAAGAAAAACTATCCACATTAGAGTCAGAACTTAGGAACCTAGAAAAAGAACACAAAGGCAACACTCATTCTACTGACTCGCTCAAGATTAAGGAAATTAAAAACCAAATAAATGAGATCTACACAATAGAAATCCAGAAGAAACTTACATTTCTGAAACAAAAATACTATGAAGCAGGCAGTAAATCGGCAAAATTGCTAGCCTATAAATTGAGGAAACATCAAACAGAAAGAGCAATCTACAAAATCAGAGACCCAGTATCAAAGGAAATAAAATTCAGAATTCAGGATATTCTTAAAAACTTCGAGAATTACTATAAGAACTTATACTCCCACAAAAAACATAAAAACGCATCCGAGGCATTCCTAAACACATTAAACCTTCCCCAACTTACGGAGTCACAAAATAAAACACTACTGTCAGAAATACATCCTAAAGAATTGGAAAAAGCAATTATGAAACTTAAAGCTAACAAATCCCCAGGAGCTGATGGCTATACAGCAGAGTGGTACAAAACCTTTAAACAGCAACTATCTCCTCTCCTCCTGAAAACATTTAATTATGTCCTCCACACAGGGGAAATCCCCCCCTCCTGGAGAGAAGGGGTCATTGCAGTTATACCTAAACCTGAAAAGGATAAACTAGAGTGCTCCAACTACAGACCAATCAGTGTACTAAATCAGGACTATAAGCTTTTTACCATTATCCTTGCCAAAAGGTTAGAAAATATACTGACAGACCTAATTCATTTAGACCAAACAGGTTTTATAAGACAAAGACAGACACAAGACAACATTCGACGCACTTTACACATAATTCATCATATAAAAAAATATAACTTAAATGCAGTCATATTGGGATTAGATGCTGAAAAAGCATTCGATTCGGTTGACTGGTCTTTTCTATATAGAATCAGATGCAAATGATGTTTGCGCTCTGATTCCTGCTGTGTGTTGGACACTTGCACAGAGAAGAAATGGCAGAAGAAGCACCAGCCGCTGCTCCGGCTAAACCAGCAAAGAAGAAGGCATCCAAGCCCAAGAAGGCTGGACCCAGCGTTGGAGAGCTGATCGTTAAAGCGGTGACAGCTTCCAAAGAGAAGAAGGGCATGTCGCTGGCCGCCATCAAGAAGGCTCTGGCTGCCGGGGGCTATGATGTGGACAAGAACAAGTCCCGCATTAACATCGCTATCAAGAGCTTGGTCAGCAAGGGAACCCTAAGCCAGACCAAGGGAACCGGGGCTTCTGGATCCTTCAAGGTGGCAAAGGCAGACAGCAAGGCCAAGAAGCCCGCAAAGAAAGGCCCTGCTAAAGCCAAGAAACCTGCTGCCAAGAAACCAGCAGTGGCTAAAAAGCCCAAAGCAGCAGGAGCCAAGAAGGCTGCAGCTGCTAAGAAGTCCCCGAAGAAGGTGAAGAAACCGGCAGCGGCCAAGAAGGCACCAAAGAGCCCCAAGAAAGCTGCCAAGAGCCCCAAGAAAGTGGCCAAGAAGACCCCTGCTGCCAAGAAAGCTGCACCTAAGAAAGCAGCTAAACCTAAGAAGGCAGCCCCCAAGAAGAAGTGAGCTGTCATAGCTGATAATCACATGGAAACTCGGTTCAACATCATTTTTTTTTTTTTTTTTTTTTTTTTTGAATGCAAAAGATGCAATAGACTTACACAATGGTCCTCTCCGGCATACAACTAGGAACATACCGGTCGCTATGGAGGGTGAGAATATGTATGGGCACATAATCATACCATGTAGGATAACTAAATAGACGGTTATGCTGTTTCATCCCACCTAGCAACAATGCTCTGCACTGTGTGTGTTTATATATTTACATATTTATTCCATCTAGCTACAATGCTCTGCACTGGGTGTGTTTATATTTATATATCTATATATTTATTCCATCTAGCTACAATGCTCCGCACTGTGTTTTTATATATCTACATATTATTCCATCTAGCTACATTGCTCCGCACTGTGTGTGTTTATATACTTGCATATTTATTCCACCTAGCTGCAATGCTCCATACTGTGGGTGTTTATATATTTACATATTTATTCCATCTAGCTACAATGCTCTGCACTGTGTGTTCATATATTCATATATTTATTCCATCCAGCTACAATGCTCTGCACTGTGTGTCTGTGTGTGTGTGTGTGTGTATATATACATATATTTTATAGTAATATGTACATATGTATATTAGCTGCTCTTGCTTGCTTGTTTTTTCTTGCCTTCTGATTGTTGCTCTGAGTGTTGCTATCCCTGTGCTGTTGCAATCCTGGAATTTCCCCGTTGTGGGACTAATAAAGGCTTATCTTATCTTATCTTATCTTAGAATCTTATCCAGTTTCAATTTTCATAACAACTTCATTAGAACTATACAGGCATTATATAAAAAACCAACAGCTAAAATAAGGATTAACGGTAATTTATCATCATCTTTTGAACTGGAAAGAGGATGTCGTCAGGGCTGCCCCCTGTCTCCACTGCTCTTTGCAATCTTCATAGAACCTCTGAGCCAATGGATAAGACAAAACCAAAAAATTCAAGGTATTACACTTGGTCAGAAGGAACATAAAATAGCACTCTTTGCTGATGACATTTTAATATACCTAGGGCAGCCGGACACTTCTTTACCAGAACTAACCTCAGTTTTTTCAGAGTATGGAGATTTATCGGGATACAAATTAAATATGCATAAAACCCAAGTTTTAACATTCAACTATGACCCAAATCATTATTCACTAAGCAAACTCAAAACTAACTGGGAGTCGGAATCTATGAAATATCTAGGGGTCAATATCCCGAAACAACTCAACAAAATTATATCACTAAACTATGATCCACTGGTGACAAAAATAAAATCTGACCTAGCAAGATGGAATATGATACCATTCTTGGGTACTGCACAAAGAATTGAAGCAGTCAAAATGAATATACTTCCACGTCTTCTATACCTTTTCCAAACAATACCGGTAGAACCTCCCAAAAAAACATGGCAGGAGCTGGACAGAAGGATCTCAAGATTCATATGGCAGGGCAAGAGACCTAGAATCAGATATAGAACCCTACAGCTAAACAAAGACAAAGGTGGGCTCGTGCTGCCAAATATCAGGGACTACTTTAAAGCCGCACAAATTAAAACTTTAGTAGAGATATGTAACCCAGTCTACACTGCACAATGGAAGGAGATCGAATGCCAAATAACAAGTGACATCCCCCTACAGGCGATAATAGGGAACAATGTCTTACCTAAGCTTTTGAATAACACTAACCCGTGGATAGAGACCCCGCTAAAAATTTGGTTTAAGATAGTCAGAGAGAATCAAACTAAAGAGCCCTATCGACTTCTGCAATGGATCGCCTATGATCAGGACTTTACTCCTAATAAAACAGACACCAGATTTAAAAAGTGGAAGGAGAAAGGGCTGATAAAATATTACGATTTTTTTAAAGGGCAAATCTTAAGAAGTTTTGAAGATTTGAAAAAACAAGGCCTAATAAATCAAGACCTTTACAGGTTCTTCCAGCTTAGACACCACATAAACAATATACTTAAAAAGGAGGTTTTGGAAAGGGCCCAGTCAGGTGTTCTGAAGGTCTTCTTAATGGCATATAAAGGGATCCCAGGGATCAGATACATTTCTAAAATATACCAAGGTCTTCAAGACTTAAAAGGAGACAACACATCTTATATAAAAGAGAGATGGGAAAAAGAGGGGAATTTCACTTTACAACTGGAATTATGGGAAAAGCTAAATAAACAGCAATGGAAAAGTACCTCATCCCTGCAGTGGAGAGAATTTGGATGGAAAAACTTGGCAAGATTTTTCAGAATACCTGCACAAAACAAATTTACCCATAAGGGATTGAACTGTTGGCGCTTGTGTGGTGAAAAGACTGCAAATCATTTTCATGTGTTTTGGTCATGCCCAGTTATCCACCAATATTGGACCAAGGTACAGACAATATTGGGGAAAATATTCAAAATTACAGTTCCCTTTTCTTTTGTAACTTTGTATTTGGGTTTACTACCGGACTCACTGGAAAGACGAGGAGAAAAATACTTATTCAATGTTTTAATATTGGCAAGCAAAAAAGCTCTAACTAAAAAATGGATGTTGAAGGACTGTCCTACACCTGAAGATTGGACTAACGTGATCCAAGACATTTACTCGATGGAAAAGTTGACATTCGCACTGAGACAGGACATGGATGTATTCATGAACTTTTGGCAACCCTGGACCGCATATGTGTCTTCCATTAGATCTAATCTTTGACAAATACCATTTCAATAATGGTTCCGCTCTTTGTTCCAACACTACTCAGATGCTCTTTTATCTTTATTTACTTACTTTTTCTTTTTGTTTGTTTTTTTACTGTTTTTTTTTTTTTTTTGTTATTTGTTTCTTGTTTTTTTCTCTCGTTAATTTCACTTTTTCTTTCACTTTAAAAAAAAAAAAAAAGGGGTGTTGTAAGAATTAATCTTCCAATGTTGTCAGATATCAGAAAATAAGGGAACATGTGATGAAAATGTAAACACTGCATTGCTGTAACGACCTGTATACCCTTTACAAAAACTTAAATAAAAAAAAAAAAAAAAAAAAATAGGAAAACTCGGATGCTACTAAAAGAAATGGGAATCTGTGACGTATGGAGGGAATTCAACCCCAATGTAAAAGATTATACTTTTTATTCAACGCCACATTCATCTTACTCAAGGATTGATTACTTTTTTATGTTTAATAGAGACATTGGAAGAGTAAAAACATGTAAAATAGGACTGATGGATCTCTCTGACCACAGTCCGATCTATATGGACTTAAACATCCAAAAATACACAAATAATACATTTTCCTGGAGGTTGAATTCAAATGTCCTGAAAGGACCACTGAAAGATGAATTGGAATCAGATATTCTCAGATATTTGGAAGAAAACGATAATGGAGAAGTATCCCCTTTAATACTGTGGGATACGTGCAAAGCTGTAATAAGGGGAAAAATTATTGCAAAACTGGCAACCCAAAAGAAACTGAGACAAGAAAAACTAATCACACTAGAGTCAGAACTCAAGAACCTAGAAAAAGAACACAAAGACAACACTCATTCTAATGGCTCGCTCAAGATTAAAGAAATTAAAAATCAAATAAATGAGATCTACACAATAGAAATCCAGAAGAAACGTACATTTCTGAAACAAAAACACTATGAAGCAGGCAGTAAATCGGCAAAATTACTAGCCTACAAATTGAGGAAACAACAAACAGAAAGAGCAATCTACAAAATCAGAGACCCAGTATCAAAGGAAATAAAATTCAGAATTCAGGATATTCTTAAAAGCTTCAAGAATTACTACAAGAACTTATACTCCCACAAAAAACATAAAAACGCATCTGAGACATTCCTAAACACATTAAACCTTCCCCAACTTACGGAATCACAAAATAAAACACTACTGTCAGAAATAGAACCTAAAGAATTGGAAAAAGCAATTATGAAACTTAAAGCTAACAAATCCCCAGGAGCAGATGGCTATACAGCAGAATGGTACAAAACCTTTAAACAGCAACTATCTCCTCTCCTCCTGAAAACATTTAACTATGTCCTCCACACAGGGGAAATCCCCCCCTCCTGGAGGGAAGGGGTCATTGCAGTTATACCTAAACCTGAAAAGGATAAACTAGAATGCTCCAACTACAGACCAATCAGTGTATTAAATCAGGACTATAAGCTTTTTACCATTATCCTTGCCAAAAGGTTAGAAAACATACTGACAGACTTAATTCACTTAGACCAAACAGGTTTTATAAGACAAAGACAGACACAAGACAACATTCGACGCACTTTACACATAATTCATCATATAAAAAAATATAACTTAAATGCAGTCATATTGGGATTAGATGCTGAAAAAGCATTCGATTCGGTTGACTGGTCTTTCCTATATATTCAATTCAATTCAATTTTCAATTAAACTTTATTTATATAGCGCCATTTCACAACAACAGTCATCTCATAGCACTATCAACTGTAGGGGGGAACCCCCACAGTTGCAGAAAGACCCCAGCAATCAGGCGATCCCCTGTGAGCAAGCACTTGGCGACGGTGGAGAGGAAAAACTCCCTTTTAACAGGAAGAAACCTCCAGCAGAACCAGGCTCAGGGAGGGGCAGTCATCTGCTGCGACTGGCTGGGGGGTGAGGGGATAGAGAAAAAGAAAAGAACAGACATGTAGAGAGCAAACAGCACGATGGGGACTCAATCTATGGGAGAGAACAAACAAATGTTAATGACCAGCAAAAAAAAATATTTCATAGAGAGTGAGGAAAGGAGTGAGGCCCAGTGCATTACTGGAGGTCCCCTGGCTGACTAAACCTATTAGCAGCATAACTAAGGGAGGGTTCAGAAACACATGATCCCTCCCTAATTGTAGGCTATATCAAAAAGGTAGGTTTTAGCCCTATTCTTAAAAACAGAGATCGAGTGTGACTCCCGAATCCAGATTGGCAGCTGATTCCACAGGAGAGGAGCTTGATAACTGAAGGCTCTGCCTCCCATTGTACTTTTGGAGATTCTAGGTATTACAAGTAATCCTGCATTTTGGGAGCATAGTGCTCAAACAAATCTACCTACGGGTACAAATAAAGTAACCTGAACCTCTGTTAGGATAATACGGTAGTATCAGATCTTTTAAATAAAAAGGAGCCTGATTGTTTAGAGCTTTGTAAGTAAGAAGAAGGATTTTAAACTTAATTCTAAACTCTATGGGAAGCCAATGAAGGGAGGCCAGAACCGGAGAGATATGATCTCTCTTTCTAGTACCTGTTAAAACTCTTGCTGCAGCATTTTGGATCAGCTGAAGACTTTTTAAAGATGTTTTAGGACAGCCTGATAATAAAGAATTACAATAATCTAATCTCGAGCTAACAAAAGCGTGGATCAGTTTCTCAGCATCACTCTGAGACAAGATGCTCCTAATCTTGGCAATACTATGCAAATGATAGAAGGCAGTCTTAGAAACAAATTTAATATGTGAATTGAAGAACAAATCCTGATCAAAAATAACTCCAAGGTTCCTCACAGAGCTATTAAGAGAAAGAGTAACCGCATCCAAACTGAAAGTTTGATTTGGAAAGGAATTTCTAAGGTTTTTTGGACCAACAAGAATGACTTCAGTCTTATCTGAATTTAATAGCAGGAAATTACAAGTCATCCAAGCTTTGATTTCCTTAAGACAGGCTTCTAACTTGGCTAATTGATTACTATCATCTGGCTTCATTGACAGGTATAATTGTGTGTCATCTGCATAACAATGAAAATGTATACAGTGCTTTCTAATAATGTTGCCTAACAGAAGCATATATAAACTAAAAAGAGTAGGGCCTAGCACAGATCCCTGTGGAACTCCATGACTAAGCTTTGAGTTGAAAGAAAACTCATTATTTACATGAACAAACTGGAACCTATCAGATAAATAAGATCTAAACCATTGCAACGAAGTTCCATTAAGTCCAACATAGTGTTCTAATCTATCAAGTAGAATATTATGATCGATAGTATCAAAAGCTGCACTAAGGTCTAAAAGGACAAGTACAGAAACTAGTCCATTATCAGATGCAATGAGGAGGTCGTTAGTGACCTTCGCTAAGGCTGTTTCAGTACTATGATGGATTCTAAACCCAGACTGAAACTCTTCAAGTAAACCATTTCCCTGCAGGTGGTCAAATAATTGCGTAGCAACAACTCTTTCTAAGATTTTTGAAATGAAAGGGAGATTAGAGATTGGTCTATAGTTAGCTAAAGCTCCTGGATCTAGCGTTGGCTTTTTGAGTAAGGGTTTAATTACAGCCGTTTTAAAAGCCTGCGGTACATGGCCTAAAGTTAATGAAGAATTGATTATATGAAGAATAAAGCTACCAATAAGTGGGAAGACTTCTTTAAATAACCTGGTAGGAATACGGTCTAAAAGACAAGTTGAAGGTTTGGATGAGGAAACTATTTTGTCTAACTCACAAAGGTCGATTGGAGTAAACTCATCAAGACAGACATCAACAGAAGGAGTTGTAGTAGTTACAGTATTTAAGTTAACTGTGGGAAGAATCTGATTGATTTTATCTCTGATGGATGAAATTTTATTATTGAAAAAGTTCATAAAGTCCTGACTAGTAAGCTCTAAGGGAATGCTAGGATTGACAGAGTCCTGACTCTTTGTCAACCTGGCTACAGTACTGAAAAGAAACCTGGGATTATTCTTGTTCTCTTCTATTAATGCAGAGTAATAACTTGTTCTAGCTTTTCTAAGAGATTTTTTATAAATTAAAAGATGATTTCTCCAAGCTAAATAGATTTCATCTAAATTAGTAGAGCGCCATTTTCTTTCTAATTGACGAGTCTTCTGTTTTAAGGTACGACTTTCTGTGTTGAACCAAGGAGTTAAAAATCTCTGATTAGACTTTTTCTTTTTTAAGGGGGCCACCAAGTCTAGAGTCTGATGCAGAGAAGCTGAAACACTATCCACCATGTTATCAATTACAGAAGGAGCAAGCTGTCTATAGCTTATTTCCGTTGTGTTGACACATGGCATAGAGGAAACAATCTGCATAAATTTGGAAACAGCATCATCTGAGAGGCATCTACTGTAATAATATTTTTCTTTAGGAGCCAAATAGTCAGAAATAGTAAAATCAAAGGTTAACAGACAATGGTCTGACAGTACAGGGTTATGAGGAGACACTACAAGATTTTCTATTTCTATGCCATATGTCAAAACAAGGTCCAATGTATGGTGGAGGTAATGAGTAGAATTTCCTACTTTCTGAGAAAACCCAATCGAATCTAATATTGAATTCTCAACCAAGATGGCGCCCACAGCGGTCGACATGGTGCTTCGCTGCGCTCTTTGTTTGTTTTTGTTTGTCAATTGTGTGTCTGCTTGCACTTATACCCATGAAGAACTTCTAAATATCAGGACTTTCACCCCCACGGACCTCCTCCCAGTTTTTCTAGCCCCTGCCGCCGATCTGGTTTGCTGTTTGGCTCGGAAAGTGAGACGGCGAAAGAGAGGTAGACGAGCGGGCGCTCTCGTGCGGCTTCGCAGGAGAGGCTCGCGAACGGCGCTGCCTGGCATATTTCTGTCCAATACCAACTCTCTCTCTAACAAGGTAGATGAACTGAGACTGCTGATGCGTTTTAAGGACCTCGCCTCCTCAGCTGTCCTCTGCTTTACTGAGACCTGGCTCCGGGAAAATATACCGGACAGCGCGCTGCGCCTCGACGGCTTTCAGCTCTTCCGTGCTGATCGTGACACAGAGCTTTCCGGCAAGTCCACAGGAGGCAGAGTCTGCTTCTACATCAACTGCAGCTGGTGCTCTGATGTAACGGTAATTTCCAAACACTGTTCTCCTGCCTTGGAATTTCTTGTTATCAATTGCAAGCCTTTCTATTCCCCGCGGGAGTTTGCTTCTTTTATAATGATCGCTGTGTACGCCCCTCCCAACGCGGACACGCGCGAAGCTCAGCGCGTGCTCGCGGATCACATTCAACACACAGAGCGGATTTTTCCAGACTCGCTGATTATTGTGGCTGGCGACTTTAATCAGTGCAATCTGAGCCACGATCTCCCCCGCTACAAACAGTTTATTAAATGCCCCACCAGAGGATTAAACACAGTGGATCACTGTTACACCACAGTGAAAGACGCATATCGCGCTGTCCCTCGAGCTGCGCTGGGATTATCTGATCACGTGATGGTTCACCTCATTCCCACATACAGACAGAGATTGAAGCTCACTAAAACTGTTGTGAGCACTACGAAGATACGGACCAGTGATGCTGAGGAGAAGCTGGAAACGTGCATGGAAATATCTGACTGGGGCATGTTTAAAGGAGCCACGCATGATCTGGATGAGTACACGGACACTGTGAACTCATATATCCACTTTTGTGAAGAGAACATTCTTCCATCACGCACCAGGGTGAGTTACTCTAATGACAAACCCTGGTTCACAGCTAAGCTCAGACAGATCAGGAAGGAGAAGGAAGCAGCGCTGAAAAGTGGAGACAGGGACTGCTACAGGGAGGTTAAATACCGGTTTAACAGAGAGCTGAAGAGGGCTAAATCTCTATACTCAGAGAGACTCCAGCAGCAGTTCACTGCTAATGATTCGGCTTCCGTGTGGAGAGGACTGAGGCAAATCACCAACTATCGACCTAAGGCTCCTAAAGGTCAGGATGACAAAGCCCTTTGTCAAAGACTGTCCCAACACTATGCCCGTTTTGACACCTCGTCATCTGTGTCCAACTCCCCCCCTCCCTCCAGCTCCACAGCCTCCACATTCCCTACTTCATTTAAGGCACCCCCCCCTCCTCCCCCCCTCCCCTTATCATCAGTGAGCAGGATGTGCTCAAACAGTTCTCCAGACTGAACCCGCGCAAGGCCCCCGGCCCAGACGGCGTGTCTCCCTCCACCCTGAGACTCTGTGCGAAACAGCTGGCTCCTGTCTTCACAGACATTTTTAACACCTCCCTTAAGTTATGCCACGTGCCGTCCTGCCTCAAATCCTCCACCATCATCCCTGTCCCCAAGAAGCCACAGATCACTGGACTTAACGACTACAGACCTGTAGTGCTCACCTCTGTAGTCATGAAGTCCTTTGAGCGCCCGGTCCTGTCCCACCTCAAGTCCATCACCACCCCTCTCCTGGACCCGCTGCAGTTTGCCTACCGAGCCAACAGGTCTGTAGACGACGCAGTCAACCTGGCCCTCCACTCCATCCTGCAGCACCTGGACTCCCCGGGAACCTACGCCAGGATCCTGTTTGTGGACTTCAGCTCCGCATTCAACACCATCCGCCCCGCTCTGCTCCGGGACAAGCTGTCCCTGCTCAACGTGCCTGACTCCCTCTGCAGGTGGATCATCGACTTCCTGACGGACCGGAGGCAGCATGTGCGGCTGGGAAAGACTGTCTCAGACTATACTAGCATCAGCACCGGATCACCCCAGGGCTGTGTACTTTCCCCCCTACTCTTCTCCCTTTACACCAACTCCTGCACCTCCAGCCACCAGTCTGTCAAGTTGATCAAGTTTGCGGACGACACCACCCTCATCGGGCTCATCTCCAACGGCGACGAGTCCGCCTACAGGAGAGAGGTGGCCCAGCTGGCGTCCTGGTGCAGCAATAACAACCTGCAGCTGAACGCTCTGAAGACAGTGGAGATGATTGTAGACTTCAGGAAAGTCGCTACTCCTCTGCCCCCCCTCACCCTCTCAGGCTCTCCCATCACCACTGCTGATTCCTTCCGCTTCCTAGGCACTACCATCACCAGGGACCTCAAATGGGAGCCGACCATCAGCTCACTCATCAAAAAAGCCCAGCAGAGGATGTTCTTCCTGCGGCAGCTGAGGAAGCTCAAGCTACCCACCAAGATGTTAGTGCAGTTCTACACAGCCATCATCGAGTCCATCCTCACCACCTCCATAACCGTGTGGTACGCAGGAGCCACTGCCAGGGACAGACTAAGGCTGCAGCGCGTCGTGCGCACTGCTGAGAAGGTGATCGGCTGCAAGCTCCCATCTCTCCTGGATCTGTACATCTCCAGGACTCGGAGGCGTGCTGGCCGGATCATAGCCGATCCCTCACACCCTGGTCACGTACTGTTTGCCCCCCTCCCCTCTGGTAGAAGACTTCGGTCCATCCAGACTAAAACCTCCCGTCACATGAACAGCTTCTTCCCCTCTGCCATCAGACTGCTGAACACTAAGTGACTTATTGACTCTCGTGCACTATGTACAGCAGCTCAACCAGACTCATGTCAATCATCACTGTTTTCTTCCTGCATTACCGACTGCACTATATAGTTCTCCACAGTATCTGCTGCTGGCTAATATATTTTAACTGTTCACCAGTATCACTTAATCTTATCCTACACTTTATTACATGTATAGTTTATTTCTTTTATCTTATCATGTTTAATGTTGCAGCATTGTACCGAGACAAATTCCTAGTTTGTGTACTACATGAACAATGGCAATAAACCTGATTCTGATTCTGTTTCTGATTCTGAATTGAATGCCACATTAAGGCAGTCACTATCTACATCCACATGTATATTAAAGTCCCCTACTATAATTATTCTATCAGATTTCAGCACTAAATCAGCTAAGAAATCAGCAAATTCGGATAAAAATTCTGAGTAGGTTGATGGGGGACGATAAACTATGGCAAATAAAATTGGGTTTAACCTAAAATTGCTAAAGTGCCCAATACTGAGGACCAGGCCCTCAAAGGAATTATATATATAGGAATTATAATTTTTTTTTTTTTTTTTTTTTTTTTTTCTCTCGGCGCCACACCAGTCGGCTGCCTTTTGCAACAGCGGCTCGATTCCGAGTCTTTTTCCCTTCCTCTCTCTTTTGATCCGTCTTTTTTTTTTTTTTTTTTTTTTTTTCACCCCACTTATATCACGGACACACAGATCGTCCTAAATGTCTCCTGAGCCGGTGGACGGAGCCACTGTTTTTAGCAGGATACGATACAGCAGAGAACAGCTGCTAGCATTCAACCGCCACCCGGTCCCATTGGAAAAACTCGACATACCGAGAGAACTGAGGCGAAAACGCCGCGGCTGCCGGGCTGGAGTAAGGCGGAGGACAAAAAATATAAGGTACAGACCCTCCCTTCCATCTGTTGTCATGGGAAATGTACGGTCGATACTGGGAAAGTTAGATGAGCTAGCGGCTATCTCCCGTTATGATAGCACATACCGGGAGTGCTCTCTCCTTTTGTTTACTGAGACGTGGCTAACTGAACTAGCAGCAGATGCTAACATTGAGCTGGAGGGTTTTCACATGATACGAGCTGACCGAACACCAGAGAGTGGCAAGGCTAGGGGCAGTGGAGTGATCATGTATGTTAACAACAACTGGTGCAAACCGGGACATATCACTGTTAAACAACGACACTGCAGCAAAGACATTGAGTTGCTAGCTGTTAGCATGAGGCCTACATATCTCCCGAGAGAACACTCACACGTGATCTGCATTGTTGTTTATGCAAATCCGACGGCGAACGCTGGGACAGCACGTGACGTCATCCATTCAGTAACCAGCAGGCTGCAGACAGAACACCCAGATGCTCTTCTCCTCATCTCAGGCGATTTCAACCATGTTTCACTGTCTCCCATTCTACCCACGTTCACCCAGTATGTCACATGCCACACTAGAGACAATAAAACACTGGATTTATTCTACGCAAACACTAAGGAGGCGTACACCTCATCACAACTCCCCCCACTCGGGAGATCGGATCACGACTTGGTTAATCTCCGGCCGGTGTACAAACCCCTAGTGCACAGACAACCTCCGGCCATGCACACTGTGGAGTTATGGTCTGAGGAGACAATGGACACCCTAAAGGGCTGTTTTGAAGCCACCGCCTGGAAGCAGCTCTGCGATCCACATGGTGAGGACATCGATGGCCTCATTCACACCTTCACGGGCTACCTCAGCTTCTGTGTGGACAAATCCGTTCCCACCAAGACCATACGGCGTCACTCAAACAACAAACCCTGGATCAACCCTGAGATAAAAACACTTCTGAGAGAGAAGAAGAGGATCTTCAGGTCAGGGAACAGGGAGATGCTGAAGTCCGTACAGAGGGAGCTGAGGAGAAAGATCAGAGAAGGCAAGGACAGCTTCAGGAAGAAGATGGAGGACAAGCTGCAACAGAGCGACATCAGCGGGGTCTGGAGAAACCTCAAAACCATCTCGGGGCTCCAGAATACCTCCCCCCAGGCCACAGGGGGCAGGGAGTGGGCGAACAACCTGAATCTGTTTTTCAATAGATTTGACCAACCGCCCTCCCCCCTGACTGCACAACAACCACTGCTGCCTCTAAAGAAATCAAGTCCTGCTGCCCACTCCCCACTCCACCAACACCCCCCCACTCCCAACACACAGCCCCCCATCCTGACCCTGACCAGGACCCAGGTGAGGACGGAGCTGAGGAAGATCAAGGCGAGGAAGGCGCCGGGACCGGACGGCATCAGCGCAAAGCTCCTCAAGTCCTGTGCAGACCAGCTGTGTGGGATTGTGACGTATATCTTCAACATGAGCCTGAAACTGGGGAGGGTACCACAGCTGTGGAAAACATCTTGTGTGGTACCTGTACCAAAAACTTCCCACCCCAAAGACCTGAACAGCTACAGACCGGTGGCCTTGACGTCCCACTTGATGAAGACCCTGGAGAGACTGCTCCTTGCTCACCTCCGCCCCCTGGTGGAACCAGCGATGGATCCACTCCAGTTCGCCTACCAGCATGGCATTGGGGTGGAGGATGCGGTGATCTTCCTCCTTCACCGTTCTCTGTCCCACCTGGAGAAGCCCGGGAATATGGTGAGGATCATGTTCTTTGACTTCTCCAGTGCTTTCAACACCATCCAACCGATGATCCTGAACGACAAGCTGCTGCGCGCAGGGGTGGACCAGCACCTGTCATCATGGATCCTGGACTACCTCACGAACCGGCCTCAGTTTGTGAGAACCCGGGACTGTGTGTCCGACACGATCATCAGTAGCACGGGGGCCCCCCAGGGAACGGTTTTGGCTCCCTTCCTGTTCACTCTTTATACTGCGGACTTCTCACACAACACAACACACTGCCATCTACAGAAGTTCTCTGATGACTCTGCGATCGTTGGCCTCATCTCCAATGGAGATGAAGCTGAGTACAGAGGGCTTATCCAGGACTTCGTGGACTGGTGCCATCGGAACTGCCTCCAGATCAACGCGAGGAAAACTAAGGAGCTGGTGGTGGACTGCCGCAGGCATGGGCAGCCCCTCACAGTACCAGTAAATATACAGGGAACAGACATCGAGATGGTGACATCCTATAAGTACCTGGGTATTCATCTGAACAATAAACTAGACTGGTCACACAATACTGATGCACTCTACAAGAAGGGACAGCGCAGGCTGTTCCTGCTGAGGAGACTCAGGTCTTTTGGTGTACAAGGGGCGCTGCTGAAGTCATTCTATGACACGGTGGTGGCATCAGCCATCACTTTTGGAGTGGTCTGCTGGGGCAGTGGCATTACTGCAGCCGATAGGAAGAGACTGAACAAACTGATTAAGAAAGCTAGCTCTGTCCTGGGGCAGCGCCTTGATCCGATGGAGGAGATAGGAGAGAGAAGGACGGTGGCTAAACTGTCATCTCTGCTGGAGTCCGAGTTCCACCCTATGCAGGACATACTGAATGCACTGAGGAGCTCATTTAGCAGCAGACTACATCATCCCAGGTGCACAACCGAGAGGTTTCGTAGGTCCTTCCTACCAACGGCTGTCAGACTGTACAACCTAAGCAGGGCTGCTCGCAGAGATAGCAAAAAGACGTAACAAACTAATAGTTTTTTGAATGCAAAAGATGCAATAGACTTACACAATGGTCCCCTCCGGCATACAACTAGGAACTTACCGGTCGCTATGGAGGGTGAGAATATGTATGGGTACATAATCATACCATGTAGGATAACTAAGTAGACGGTTATGCTGTTTCATTCCATCTAGCAACAATGCTCTGCACTGTGTGTGTTTATATATTTACATATTTATTCCATCTAGCTACAATGCTCAGCACTGGGTGTGTTTATATATTTATATATCTACATATTATTCCATCTAGCTACATTGCTCCGCACTGTGTGTGTTTATATACTTGCATATTTATTCCACCTAGCTGCAATGCTCCGTACTGTGGGTGTTTATATATTTACATATTTATTCCATCTAGCTACAATGCTCTGCACTGTGTGTTCATATATTCATATATTTATTCCATCCAGCTACAATGCTCTGCACTGTGTGTCTGTGTGTGTGTGTATATATATATATATTTTATAGTAATACGTACATATGTATATTAGCTGCTCTTGCTTGCTTGTTTTTTTTTTTTGTTTTTTTTTCTTGCCTTCTGATTGTTGCTCTGAGTGTTGCTATCCCTGTGCTGTTGCAATCCTGGAATTTCCCCGTTGTGGGACTAATAAAGGCTTATCTTATCTTATCTTATCTTAACATGTTTTTTGCTTTACATTAACTAGTAATTTGGAATGGTAAATTGTTGCTACTCCTCCTCCACGACCAGAGCTTCTAGGATTTTGACAGTTTAAATAACCAGAGGGAGTTGATTCATTTAAACCAACATAATCCTCTTGTCCTAACCAAGTCTCTGTAAGGGAAATTAAATCAATCTGATGATCAATTAACAAATCATGGACTAACAGAGACTTGGGCGTTAGAGACCTAATATTTAATAAACCACATTTAATTTTTAAATTATGAGGAGGAACAGAGGCCAAATCATTCAATTTAGAGGCTTTATGTTTAATTTGAGTTTAACCAATATTTTGCTTTATCACTTTGGGATGCTTATACATTATATTTTTATTCACTTTGGAGGGAGCAGACAACGATTCTCTGATGGGGAAGTCAGGGGCTAAGCTGAGGGGTGGCGGATGAAGAGGAGCTGCAGAGAGGCGTGTAAGACTGCGACTCTGCTTCCTGGTCCCAACTCTGAGTAGTCATGGTTTTGGAAATTTGGATAAAAGAGATGCCAGATTGTTAGATAAATGAGAAGCACCATCCAAAGTGGGATGAATGCTGTCTCGTCTCATAAGACCAGGTGTTCCCCAAAAAGAGCTCCAATTGTCAATGTAGCCCACATCATTTTTAGGACACCACACAGACAGCCAGCGGTTCAGGGATGACGAGCGGCTAAACATGTCATCACTGGTCAGATTGATGAGGGACCCAGAGAATACTACAGTGGCAGACATCGTTTTGGCAAAGTCACACACCGATTCTACATCAAGTTTCGTGACTTCCGACTGCCGGAGACGGATGTCATTAATGCCGGCGTGAATAACAATTGTGGAATATTTACAGTTACTTTTAGCCAGCATTTTCAAATTTGACTCGATGTCGCCTGCTCTGGCCCCAGGAATGCATTTGACTATGGCCGCTGGAGTCTCTAGGTTCACGTTTCTGACTACAGAGTCGCCAATGATCAGAGTTTTTTCCTCAGCGGGTGTGTCGCTGGGCGGGGAAAAACGATTAAAAATGTGAACAGGTTGGTGGTGAACCGGGGCTTTGCGACTAGGCTTCCTTCTCACCGTCACCCACCCAGTCTCCTCGCTGCTGAGGAGAGCCGAGGGACTGCTGACAGGGGGGCCTAAGCTAGCTAGCTCCGCTGCAGCTAATGGGCGTCCGTCAAGATTAACTGGCGCAGACGGTGTTTCAATGCAGCAGAGCCGGGATTCCAAATCAGACAACCTCGCCTCGAGCGCCTCAAAAAGACAACATTTATTACATTTACCGTTATCGCTAAAAGAGGCAGAGGTGTAGCTAAACATCTGACAGAGAGAGCACACCAGAGGAGGAGAGGAAAGCGAGCTAGTAGCCATAGCTAGTGGCTAGAGAGCAAACCACACAGGCAGACAGCAAAACAGGAAGTGACGATACGT
Source organism: Pholidichthys leucotaenia (assembly GCA_020510985.1). Taxonomy (NCBI): domain Eukaryota; kingdom Metazoa; phylum Chordata; class Actinopteri; order Cichliformes; family Pholidichthyidae; genus Pholidichthys; species Pholidichthys leucotaenia. Next base: position 437,251,128 of record CM035836.1, on the reverse strand, counting down.
TACCACAAGGAAGTGACGATCCCAGTGACGATCTATAGAATCTTATCCAGTTTCAATTTTCATAACAACTTCATTAGAACTATACAGGCATTATATAAAAAACCAACAGCTAAAATAAGGATTAACGGTAATTTATCATCATCTTTTGAGCTGGAAAGAGGATGTCGTCAAGGCTGCCCCCTGTCTCCACTGCTCTTTGCAATCTTCATAGAACCTCTGAGCCAATGGATAAGACAAAATCAAAAAATTCAGGGTATTACACTTGGTCAGAAGGAACATAAAATAGCACTCTTTGCTGATGACATTTTAATATACCTAGGGCAGCCAGACACTTCTTTACCAGAACTAATCTCAGTTTTTTCAGACTATGGAGATTTATCGGGGTACAAATTAAACATGTATAAAACCCAAGTTTTAACATTCAACTATGACCCAAATCATTATTCACTAAGTGAACTCAAAACTAACTGGGAGTTGGAATCTATGAAATATCTGGGGGTCAATATCCCGAAACAACTCGACAAAATTATAACACTAAACTATGATCCACTGGTGACAAAAATAAAATCTGAACTAGCAAGATGGAATATGATACCATTCTTAGGTACTGCACAAAGAATTGAAGCAGTCAAAATGAATATACTTCCACGTCTTCTATACCTTTTCCAAACAATACCGGTAGAACCTCCCAAAAAAACATGGCAGGAGCTGGACAGAAGGATCTCAAGATTCATATGGCAGGGCAAGAGACCTAGAATCAGATATAGAACCCTACAGCTAAACAAAGACAAAGGTGGGCTCGTGCTGCCAAATATCAGGGACTATTTTATAGCTGCACAAATTAAAACTTTAGTAGAGATATGTAACCCAGTCTACACTGCACAATGGAAGGAGATGGAAGGCCAAATAACAAGTGTAACGTGAAATGGAATATTAATAAATAATAAATATGATCAGGTATGAATTATTTAATTTATATTGATGTATTGGAATCTGAGCTCAAATCTCATTTCATATACATCAGAAAAGTTAATAACACTCGTAAGGGGCACCAGCTTCTGTCTTTAAGAAGCAATTTGATCTTTAATTTCACTTTATACCTGTTTGATCACTCAATAAATTAATCAATAATCAGTCTCAAAAATTTTCCGTGAATTCGATACCTGGGCTTGAAACAGACTCAGAATGAAATAAATTCCCAACAACTTCTCATTTTTAAATATTTATTAAACGAAATGATTAATAGACATTGAAATAATTTCATTAATCATAAAATCAATCTTGTAAATGATAGATTAACAATGTCAATATTTTCGGAACCAAGGTTAAACTGAGAAACGAATTTCTATCAGTTTGAGTTAACAGATTATTAAAAACAACGCGAATTTATGGAGAAAGTTTATTAATTATGAAAAAGTCCTAAATTAATCTTAAGAAAATAAAAATGGAATTTTAATGCAAAGAAGAGTTATGTTAAGGGCTTCTTAATTTGCATCTGATTGGATATATAAATTATTACCGAACCTCAGACGTTAAATCAGCAATGGAATTAAAGTTTGCCGCTCACGTGTCCCGGTGATGAGAGTTCTGTCGTCCTTCTTCAGCCCAAGACTTTGTGGATGTGAGGGAAATATCTGCCAGCAGATACTTCAGAGTCCACAGTTCGACCTTTGGATTCAAGCGGTCGAAGGAGGCTGGATTCCGGGCTGTTTGACCCAGAGTTGTAACTGGGTTAGATGACTTTTCTTCAGAGCGATGTGGGACAGCTGCGCGTTGATTTCTCAGCTGTGTCTTTCTTCAAGAGGTCTTCGATAATAATTAAAAGATATCTAATCCGATTTCAAATTAGAAAAGAAACTTTCGGACTTTAGATAAAAATAGTAGTTTCTGGTAGGTGCTTGGTCAAGAAAAATATTATAAAAATAAAGTCAAGATTAAAGTTTACCTTAAAATTAAACAAACGGTGGTTTTACAGAAAGTTTAACAGAAAAAGTGATGAATAAAATTGGAGTTTGACTCCGATTAAGAGGTGAGCTCAAAGAAATAGGAATTCCTAGGTGTTTAAGAGAAAAAGAATACAAAGTTACATAAATTACAAGTTATCTGCTCTGTGTTCAGAAAAGCGACATGTGGTCCTTTGTTCTTCCTTGCTGGGTGTAGGCAATGGAGGAGATCAGGAAAAGGGAGCCGAGCCAGACAGAGGATCTGCAGCAGAAAGAGTGACAAAAAGAGAAGAGTCTGACAAAAAAAAAAGCAAAAGGGCTGAAACCGAGTCTCTCTCTCCTTTTTATAAGCTCTGTTGAGTTTCGCGGGATTCTGACCTGATCGGAGTCTCAGCCAATGAGCGTCCTTCGTGGGCGGGCTCGATGAACTTTTAGTCCAATGAACAAACAGTCTATTGTTCGGAGTCCTTTGGGGTGAAGAGCTGTCGTGCAGCGATTGGCTGTGGGAGTCACATGGTTTTAGAGGCAAACTTTGATACATGATATCAGTCCACAGGAATACACAGTTTTAAATACATTGGAATGTACTGTTACACTCTTATGTATAACTAAACTAACCTTAGTGTATCTTATAAGCAGTGCTTCTGAATCAACATGCAGGAATAAACATTCATTTAACATTACCATGCATATATATATATATATATATATATATATATATATATATATAAAATCACAGATTAATGCATTTCACACATTATTGATTTTCCACATCAAAAACATCAGAGTCCATCTGCATTTTCATAGTTCTGAAAAGAATGAAGGTTTAGAATTGAGTTTGTAATAATGTACTTTAAAGTTGTTTAAATCCAGCGTTTTCACAGTTTAAGGAAATTAGCTGAGTGTGGATCTGTTGCATGTTTTATGGGGGCAATAAAAGTGAAGCCGGACATTGGGGGAAATTCCTTAGGCTGGTTTTAACAAAACAAAGGGGATTTCAGCTGTGGCCTGGGGGAAGAAAATCCATTTATTTGCGTTATTCCTGGATGAAACAAAAATGTCTTTAAGCAGAAGAATAATTGTTGCTGAGCCAAAGTGAGATGATGCTACACAAGTGACATCCCCCTACAGGCGATAATAGGGAACAATGCCTTACCTAAACTCTTGAATAACACTAACCCGTGGATAGAGACCCCGCTAAAAATTTGGTTTTAGATAGTCAGAGAGAATCAAGCTAAAGAGCCCTATCGACTTCTGCAATGGATTGCCTATGATCAAGACTTTACCCCCAATAAAACAGACACTAGATTTAAAGAGTGGAAAGAGAAAGGGCTGATAAAATATTACGATTTTTTTAAGGGGCAAACTTTAAGAAGTTTTGAAGATTTGAAAAAACAAGGTCTAATGTAGAATCAAGATCTTTACAGGTTCTTTCAGCTTAGACACCACATAAACAATATACTTAAAAAGGAGGATTTGGAAAGGGCCCAGTCAGGTGTTCTGAAGGTCTTCTTAATGGCATATAAAGGGATCCCAGGGATCAGATACATTTCTAAAATATACCAAGGTCTTCAAGACTTAAAAGGAGACAACACATCATATATAAAAGAGAGATGGGAAAAAGAGGGGAATTTCACTTTACAATTGGAAATATGGGAAAAGCTAAATAAACAGCAATGGAAAAGTACCTCATCCCTGCAGTGGAGAGAATTTGGATGGAAAAACTTGGTTAGATTTTTCAGAACACCTGCACAAAACAAATTTACCCATAAGGGGTTGAACTGTTGGCACTTGTGTGGTGAAAAGACTGCAAATCATTTTCATGTGTTTTGGTCATGCCCAGTTATCCACCAATATTGGACCAATGTACAGACAATATTGGGGAAAATATTCAAAATAACAGTTCCCTTTTCTTTTGTACCTTTGTATTTGGGTTTACTACCGGACTCACTGGAAAGACGAGGAGATAAATACTTATTCAATGTTTTAATATTGGCAAGTAAAAAAGCCCTAACTAAAAAATGGATGCTGAAGGACTGTCCTACACCTGAAGATTGGATTAACGTGATTCAAGACATTTACTCGATGGAAAAGTTGACATTTGCACTGAGACAGGACATGGATGGGTTCATGAACTTTTGGCAACCCTGGATCGCATATGTGTCTTCCATTAGATCTAATCTTTGACAAATACCATTTCAATAATGGTCCCGCTCTTTGTTCCAAGGCTACTCAGATGCTCTTTTACTTTGAATTACTTAATTTTCTTTTTGTTTGTTTTTTGCTGTTCTGTTTGTTTGTTTATTTGTTTTTTTTTATTTAATTCTCTTTAATTTCTCTTTTTCTTTCACTTAAAAAAAGGGGGTGTTGTAATAACTATCCTACCAATGTTGTCAAATAGCAAAAAATAAGGGAATGTGTGATGAAAATGTAAACAATGCAGTGCTGTAATGACCTGTATACCCTTTACAAAAACTTAAATAAAAAAAAAAAATCTATCCCCCTATATGCATCTACATCCCATGAATCATATTTCACAAAAGAAACCTGTGGGGCAGAGGCACAGCGAAGCAAATGCTAACATCATGTAGGTGTGCATTTTAGACCCTATTGCAGACCCTAAACTATTTCCGGTGCGTCTTCAAAGTCCTTGTCCAGGTCCAGTGGTGGCACAACTTCATTGCCATCCTCGCAGTTGGAAAGCAAGTGGGCAGCTTCCTGGACACCTTGGTATAGAGGAGGATCCTTGCAAGAGAAAGCTGCTGAAATAGTTCTTTCAACAAGTCATTTAATTATGGGAATACAACAACAACCACAGAAGACAAAGATCAATAAACTAATGATAATGCTTACAAGGATCCCTTGAATGATTTTCCCCCATTCACCAAATACATTATCAAACCAACTACCTACATGATTGTCAATGCCAGATTGAGCTTTTAGCTCTTATAAAAATTTTCATTTTTTCTGAGATTTAAGCTATACTTTATAATCGTATAATTTTATGAAAAATATGTTACTTATGGATTTTATAACTATTTTAGTAAGTTATAAAGTAAGTAAGTTAAGTTATAAGTATATATATACTTATAACTTATATATACTTATACTTATACTTATATATATACTTATATAAAGTAAGTTATAAACGTTCTTTTGAATTTCAAAAGTTTTATGAAGTGTATGTTTATGTTATCATATGTCTTTTTGCATCTGATTAGAATTTTAGCATTACGAAGGTAATGAATCACGGACTTCTGCCAATGTCCGAGTTCCTGGAGGCACTGGACACTTGATACAGTGGGACTTGTGCCAGTACCCACTCAATTTTTTTTTTGTGAAACAATTTTAATAAATGTAACAATCTATATTGTCTTTGTAGTAGATTCTAAATCAAGTCCCACAGTAAACATAAATTCAGCACAAGTTGGACTTTCCTTAGACATTTGGAACTTTTCTCATAAATTTGCATGGTTTTCTTCCTTATCAGTTTACCTTGTTTCTTATAAACATGATATTTCCTTTACAATTATCTACAGATATTTCCTTCAATATCTGGAGATTTATTGATGTAACTTTTAACTAGTTCTATTGAATGTTGTGATTTCATTACCAAGCGGTTTCATTTATATTTTTCTCTTCATTATTGATCATTTATTGATAATTTTTTTATTTAGTATCTATTTTTCTGAGGATTTTTCTAATTAATTTCTTTGGTACCTCCCTTTGGTGCATGGAGACGCACATACAGCAAAGTTACAGGGTATTTGCTTGATGGGTAGAATCTTTTACTGGAAGGAAGCGTGTTACCACTTTTTTGTGTTACACACAGTTAATTTAGATGAAAATTTGTGAGTAGTACAGCTCCTTCAAAATGAGGTTTCAATAATCATGGCTTCTTTTGTGATGTATCTTGAACTAATTTACAAATTCCATTTAGGAAAAACAATATAGCTGTCTGTGCAGATTTGATATGATTTAGCATTGATAACTAAGATCAGTTTGTCCAGTTGAACACAGACAGGTTGAATTTGTGTACGTGAATCCTTGTGAAAGGTTGTGTCACACTCCTTCAGTCAATGGAAAGGTGGGCATTTTGCCTAATTAGAATTTGGCATAATTTTGTACAAGGAATGCCTCATTTTAAATATTCCTTGGTAAATTATGGGGTGGACTGTAGTCCCGAGGCCAAGCTTGGCCACGGCTGAGCATTGGGAAAACACATTCCTTGTTACTGTCACATTTCTGAAATGTGATATTGTCACACCATTATGTGGTGAGTAGCATCAGATGTATCCTGCAGTGTAAAGTCATATGAACACTACATTTTAAAGTCAGAGTCATTTAAATTGTTATGCTTTATGTCATTTGCAATGTCATTTGTTCTACTTAGCTTCAAAAATGCTTGTCAATTTAGGGGTCCTTTCCCCTGTGGTCAGTCACCATTGCCCCTTCCAGCCAATGAGCCCGTCACACACACATCCACCCTCCATCTCCCACAAAGATCAAATCTCGGTGCTATCCTGCAAAGGAAAAATTTGGGGAAAGCCTCACGGCTTCCCAGTCTGCATATCAGTATTTACATCAACAGGAGTGCAAATTTTATCACCTCATAAATTGATTTTACTTATGTTCCCGCGATCATCATTAGTTTTGTATCCCTTAAATGTTTATCCCATTTGTTTATTAATATTAAGAAACACAAGTGAATTATTTTTTTATCATTTTATTACATATTGCATACTGTATGTCACCAAGGATTTATTAGATTGAAAGGTAATGGTGATGCTATGATTCCTTGTTAATTTGGCAAATTTGATTCCTGGTGAAAGCTAAAAAATTTTGTGAATGCTTTCCCTTTCCTGTTGAAGAATGAAGAATAGCAGAAAAACCTTTAAATCACACCGAAATCTTCCACATTTTGAATGTGAGTTTGCTACTCACAACAAGTATTCGCTAAATATTCTGTGAATCAGTAAAGTTTTTTTTTTAATTGACATGGGTAGTCACTTAGTTTAAGATTATGTTCAAACAAAACATTGTCATATATTAGAAGCCTTAGACCAGTGCAGCATTTAGAATTAGTAACTGCAGGTGTAGACCTAATCTCTGTTTTCAGGAATTTATGGTACAGGACCACAATCTATGGCCTGTGTGTTTTTTTCCCTTTGAAGGCTGATTCTGTCTATTCTTATCTAGGTCAGTCTGACACAACTTGCTAATCAGTCTGAGTTTACCATTAAAATTAAATTCCCTTTCTCCATTTTATCAGAATTCTTTCTGTCTTTTCTGTTCATAAATTTACCATCTCCCGATAATAAAAAAAACTTCATCATCATCTTACTGTGTTCTTTAGGAGGGAAAAAGTCACAGCATAGACTGTCTCAGATCCTGCTCTCGTGTTCTCCCCCTTTTTTTATGGTCAGGTCTAGGGTCAAAATGTGAATAAGATTGCATATGTCATTTATTAAAAAGTGAGTATAGTATTATTTAAACAAAGCAACAATATGACATACAATTACCAAGACCTCTGTTTGATAATCAGTAGTCTCTGACAAATCATATGCACAAACACATTAATTATCAATCTCTTTTGAACTTCTATGCTTTGAATCATGTAATATAGGGTATACATAAAGCCTTCAGTGATTAGGCATTATTAAGTGACAGCATGATATTGTAATATTCAATTAATTTCATCATTGTCATGCTGGTAGCATTAATTAAATAACCCCTAGATGCAAACATTTGTACTTAACTTAGTATTCTATGTGCCTGTGGTCACATCGAGGGAGGCGTGGACAGCTGCGAGGGGCCAGGTCGCAGAGGCTGGTTGTTTTGGCGACAGCGGGAAAATCGTCCTGCGTCCTTTTTCCCTGTAAAGTGCACTGTTATGCTTCAGTCAAAGAAAAAAGTCAGTGAGACGTCAAAAAATTGTTTTAAAAAATATGTAAATAGTTTATCACGAACGCATCATTAGAGTTAAAAGCCCACAAAGTTAGATTGAAAAATAAAACCCCAAAACTTTGCAAAAATACCCATATATAGATTACTTCTCTTTCACTCCCCTGTCACACAGGTCAGCACCCACACAGCCTGTGTTTTTTCATTCTTTTTTTTTTTCTCAAGCAACCACATACACACACACACACAAAGACAGACACTCAGGATTGTTCCTTTCTCTATTATCTCCACAAGGTCGGAGCTTCTTAGCAGCGTGAAGGTCCTTCCATTTTTTCTACACTGCCGTGACACACACACACACACAACACTAGTCAACTCCTTTTGCTCAAAGCTACTATTTTCAAATACCTATAATTTTAAACATTTCTCAAAAGGACAATAATTAATTAACCAACCGTTTCACACTCCACAAATACCAGGAGGAAAAAAAAAATCACAAACAATTTCACAGCCTGCTCCCCCTGCCTCCGCGGAGGATTCACTTTTTTTTTTCTCTTCCACACCAGAGCAGATTACACGAAGACAAAACAACCCAGACCGCAGCAGCTGCTATCTAAACTCACAAAATAAAATAACTGTGTTTCTCATTGTCCATTTTATCGTTATCCGGTTCTGTTGCCATTTAGTCCAACCGTCTTTAAATGCTATAGTCTAATATCAATATCTTATAACATAAAATGTAGTTATTATTATGATCTTATTTATCTCCACTTTTTCACACCAACTTCTCTACAATTTAAAACTCTCTGCGGTAAGACCAACTGTATTTTAGAGACACGCATGTTGCAATTCTCTGGGAGTTAAAACCTTTTGGTCTGAGCTAAATACGCTAGGGGTGACAACTCTTCTTTCAGGAATTAAGCAATAAATCCTAGGAGTTTAAACCTTTTGGCAAAGCTATGCACAACTGAATAACACTACTTTTTTGGTGACCCTATATCAGTTACCTCAGGGTTTAAACCTTTTACCCAGGCTATGCAATGCTCAACGGGGCAACTCTATCTTCCGGTGGCCCTAAAAGATTTTTTTTTGTCTTTTTCCTTATTGTCCACCCTACTTTTCGGTGGCCCTACAAGATTTTTTTTTTGTCTTCTTTCTTATTGTCCACCCGGGGTTCAAATCTCTTGCCCAAGCTGTCTCCAACCTTGCTTTTTAGGAACAGTATTAATGCGTATGACTTATTCCACGGGGTTAAAACCGTTTGGAGATTTCCTTATCAAACTCAGTAAATATTCCTTAAAACAACATATCATAAATCCAAGACCATATCTCAGGTTCATTCCACAAATAAAATCACACATATGTGAATATTTAATCGCTACAGAAAGGTCTGCCCCCGAAGGGACAGGCAGAAGTTTGTTGAAAAAGGTTTCTGCTTACCTTTTATAGTTTGCGGCCGCTGAACTGTAGAGAAAAAATTCCTCACATTGTCTACAAAACTAAAATTTAGCCTCGTAACTGGGCGGAAACACCAACTGTTGCGTTAAAATATCTTAACCTCCGGTTTTTTTGGTATGAAGGCCAAATAACCAAACTGAGAGGTGAAGTATAGTTTCACTTATTTTACTGAAGCTGAGATATGGTACAAGGTACAGCGCTGGAGCACTACTCTCAAGATGTATCAAGAGAGAGTGCTACCACAACAGTGGGTCCTATGGTTTTTATAGAACTCTGCCACTCCCTCACGTGTATCAGCGTCCTTCTACTATATGCCAACTCAGCTGAGGGCAGAGCTGATTCTATCTGTTTTCAGCGAGTGAATCCTTGGGTGTAATATAAAGGCGGCAGTGTGGCGTGCAAAGCAAGCAGGATGAAGGATGAAACCATAGTTACAGAATAACTGACATTCTTAAAGCAAGCAGGATGAAGGTTGGAAAAACATAGTTGCATAATAACCAACATTCTCAGACAGACAAGGGCATCATAGAAATTTACCAACACTAGGATCTGTTTGTTTTTCTTTACCAAATAGCTTAGCCGAAGCATGCGTTTTAACCAGGTGCTTCTGAAGATCTGAGTTACTATTCTTTGCTGTGGAGTAAGTCTTCAAGCCGGCACATAGTTTGCAACTCACCAATGTATTTTTGTCCTTAAGGCCGAGAAAGTTAAAATAATGTGCGTACTTCCATGAAAAAAAAGTTGCTGCTTCCCCCTCCATCAGTCATTTTCACTGCTCTTCACAATGTCGAGTGATGGCAGCCGGGTGAGTTCACATTTGTTTTGTGTAAAGTAAAATAAAATAAAATGTATATAAAACGAGTAATGTGAGTAATGAATCTGTTAAAAAATTCAGTAACTGTAATGTAATACTGAATTTTAAGCAGTAATTTGGTTACTCAGCAAGTTATTGCAAAAGTAGTGGCGTTACAGTAACATGTTACTCCCAACACTGCTAGTAACTGTAACTAGTTACTATTTTTTAGTAACTTGTCCAACACTGAAAAACAAACATCAAGAATTCAATAAATAATGTTTGTTGAATGTAAACATGAGTTTGAGTTAAATTAATAGTTATACATATGTTGAAGAAAAGCAGTGTGATATTTAACATAGTCACATGGTAATAAACTGTTAAACCTCTTCCTGACTTGGCCACCCCATATAGGCTCTGAGTCCAACCTTGGCCACCCCAGTAAAGATTTTCTGGATATACCACTGATGACTGCACTCCGCCGGGGTTTGTTTACACCCGCCAGCCCCGTGGCTCCGGCTGTGGTGGGGGTGTAGCTATGATTCACCGTGAGAGGTGGAAAGTCTTGCCGGTGTCTGCTCCAACTTTCCACTCATTTGAATATTCAGCGTCATAACTCACTAGCGTTATTCCCACCATTATAGCCACATTTCCACTATATAGTTCTGCGCTACTCTTTTCTTTTCTTTTCTACTTGTTTCTCCCGCGGCTGCGCCTCCATCACAACCGCGGAAAGCCGAGAATTGCTGGGGTGGGCGGGATCGAGGTGGCGCTACACTGCTGACGTATAAAGGACGAGACTGACTCCTCAACAACACAGAAAAAAATAGCGGATTACGAGCGGAGGATTTCCACGGTTTTTAACACAATGAATGTCTTTAACGAGACAAGAGAATTTTACAGGAGAAGACGACGTGGATTGAGACAACACACGCTGGAGCAGGAGAGGAGAATAGCGGTTGCCCAGGAGGAATCTGAAGCAGCTGCATATGAAGCAGAGATCATTTCATTTGTTCAGTGTTCATGTGCATACATATGTCAAACGTGTTTTTTAAATAAAATGTTGTGCACTTTTAAACTACGTCGCCTCTGTTGTTCAAAACGGTTAAATGTTAACAGACGGTTAATTAAATGCTGAAACACCGGGGTAATTTAAAATTATGCAGAAGCTTAATCCTAAACCCCTTTAACTTACCAAATAATTTATAATATTATAAAAAAAGCCAATCCAAATCTAGACCCATTTTGTATATTGTGTAATAATGATACACTGATGATAAACTGACTTCCCCAAAAAAAGCAGCAGCTATACAATGCACTTTTGGTTTGATGGAATTGCCAATTGACCTTGGAATTATATGTGGAAACTTGTTATACTTCCAGTTAACTTTAACTTACAAAATAATTAAAAATATTATAAAAAAAGCCAATCCAAATCTAGGCCCATTTTTTGTATTGTGTATCATTTGAGTATCATTGTACAATCTATTGTTATTTATAAGGGTTATCTGTTCAGTGGTGGCTAATTACACACTAAAACAACGTAGAAATGACTCAAAAAAAAAATATGCTGCAGCTAGACAACTCACTTTTGGTTTGATGGAATTGCCAATGAACCTAGAAATTTTATGATGAAACTTTTTTTAATCCTACTAAATACACTGACATTGTCACACTGCCAACACCAAATTATAATTTTCTTTTTCAAACCAAAGATCACTATGGATCTATTGAATCACAATCGCATAGGTTTATCATATACATGTCAACGTTTACAACATCAAAAATGTTATACTTGGGTTTACATGTATGGGTATTTTCGCTTTATATTATACTAGACTGCTTATAATTTATTGGAATTCTCAGAATTTGGAATGCCGATATAACATTCAATTCACATGTACTTACCTTTTACCCAATTCGACTTTCACCTTTATCAGTGTCTACTGCTGAATGTAAATTACACCTGTGCAACTGCTTACAATTTTACTTAAAAACTGTACCCAATGTAGAGCAATGGATACAGCAGTGGTAATATTTATTAAATTTAACAATAACAATTACATTACCATTAAAAATCTTGACACCTTTATGGCTGAACAGCAGGATTAGGGTCATATGAGGCAATGGAATGTGTATGTAATTATTCGCCTTTATCATCCAGTGTTATAATATACAAACCACACTTTTATCCAAAAGACTAACATTTTATTACATTACAAATATTCCCAAAACATGTCAACAAATGGGGAGCTTTCAGTACTTCGACCAGACTGCCAAAATGGTTTAGGAAGGCTCCGTGGAAGGAAGCCGTCTCTGTCAGCTCATCCCTTCTTAATGCGGCTAACTGCAGGTGTCTTTCGCGCTGTTCGAGCATCCTTTCATGGATCCGCATCTCCTCAGCATGATTCTGGGCCATCAGTGATGCAAGGTCTGCAATGTTGCTGCTTTTCAGCTTGCCTATATGAAAGACAGAAGTCATTGTATTTAGATAACACCGGATCAAAACATGTCAGAAAAAATATTATGGAATTAAACTGTTGAAAGCCTGTGGTGGGATGCTTCGTTGCTGTATTTCAGCTCAACTGTCATGTTGTTGCCCCTCAGTAGAGTGGACTATAACTTCTGTGGTGATGTGGTTAGACCCCCCTTCATTTCAAAAAGGATTAATTGTAAAAAGTATTTTGATTTAATGTGTTATTTTTAAAAGAATTTCTTTGTACTGTGGCCTCATAAATCAGAATGGGTTAATAGTGTTAGCTGACTTGAAGAATTTCAATCAAGCATTTTGATTTGAAGTCTGTACATGTGCTCCTTTTTTTTTGTGAAAATACAACAGTATTTCACCACCAACACACCTATAACACTGGGCCACTGTGGCTATGAACACCCCTGAATCTAGTATTTTTATAAACGTAGAAAGACATTTTAAATTCCTTGTTATGCGTCTATAGAAAACAATCACATATAAAAACAACCGGGTGGTAATTTTCAGTTTGTTGTGCCTTACCAGCACTTGACTGGGAGATGCCGGGGCAGTCCAGTGAGGCGGACCCAAGGGATTTGAAAACTGTGTATAGAAGGAAAAAAACACACAATAAAGCTCACAAACAAAGTGCAACATGTACCGCAAACACAAAACTTTTTAACCAGAATACAATAAGCTTACGTCAGCGTTTTGTTCACGTGAATACTGAAATAAAAGCGCGATTCAGCAGATTGATGCCAGGTAGCAGCAAGGTACAGAGGTAGCTAGCTATTAGCGGGCTAGCCATCACCACAATTGCCCACAATCAAACAACTTTCTTTATTGCTAAAATAAAGTGCGCTTTTGACCGAAAGGCAAGAAGACGGACAATAACAAAACAACACTCACCGTCACCATTTTCCAATTCCGTGGCCGTGTCGAGTCCAAATTCTCTGCAAATAATAGCAGGCCGGACACTTCCTGGTATATTTTTTCATTGCAAGTTGCCCCACCAACTCGCTCTGGATGTAGTCATCGGCTACGAGGGACAGAAAAGTCCGCACCTCCTCGTTTGTTCATGGAATAAACTTGCGCGTGGACATCGTTATATGAAAACACAATTTTGAATCCAGTCACCGCGGTTACTCGCTGAAATTACAAATGGCGGACGTGTAGCTTCAACAGAAAACAAAACGGACGCGTTTGGTGACGTTACGCCCTGACCAATCAGCGTTTAGCAGTCGATTGACGTCAATTCACACCTCGCTTTTCGCTCACTTGTACCCTGCCTCTGAACAGGCACGAAAATCGTAACGGTTAAACCGTGAGGACTTGGGTGGAAATGGCGAAAAACCGAAACAAGTAAAAAAAAGTAAAGCCCAGGCGATACTGGTGGAAATGGGGCTTATCTGAACTGTTTATAGGCCACCCAGGCTCAACAAGGACTTTTTAAATGACTTTGCAGCTCTCATCACTCATTTTTCCATAATATCTCCTGACTTGGTCATCTTTGGTGATTTTAATATTCACTTAGACAATGACAATAACACCTTTGCCAAAGATTTTACATCATGCTTGGACAGTTTTGGACTCCATCAATATATTAATTTTCCTACTCACTGTGAAGGTCATATGTTGGACTTGGTTTGCTGTTCTGGTGTCACTCCTACTGACTGTAAATCTCATTTTATCCCCTTCTCCGACCATATGCTCATCTCCTTTAATATAATTTTACCAATTTTTAAAACTAACCCTCCCTGTTACATTACCTATAGGAAAATTAGGGATATTAATCTTGGCACCTTTTCATCTGCATTAAATTGCCTCTCCAGTTTACATAGCCATTCCACCCCGATCAATTAGTCTCCCACTACAGAAATAATCTAAATAATCTTCTTAACACCTTTGCTTCACTGAAACAGAGATCTGTTTCTTTCTCCCGCTCTGCACCCTGGTATACTCCCTCCCTACGTGAACTCAAGGCCAAAGGACGTCAACTGGAATGCCTTTTCAAGAAAAGTGGACTAACCATTCACAAAGAAATGTACAATAATCAGGTCTTGATCTACAAAGACTCCACTGCATCAGCTAAATCTACATACTACTCTGATCTAATCTCTGTCAATAAAGGCAACACAAAGGCACTCTTTTCTCTCCTCAGCAATACCTCAAGGCCCCAGACTCACTCCCCTCACGTACAGTGGGGCAAAAAAGTATTTAGTCAGCCACCAATTGTGCAAGTTCTCCCACTTAAAAGATGAGAGAAGTCTCCAATTTTCATCATAGGTATACCTCAACTATGAGAGACAAAATGAGAAAAAAAAAATCCAGAAAATCACATTGAAGGATTTTTAATGAATTAATTGGTAAATCCCTCAGTAAAATAAGTATTTGGTCACCTACAAACAAGCAAGATTTCTGGCTCTCACAGACCTGTAACTTCTTCTTTAAGAGGCTCCTCTGTCCTCCACTCGTTACCTGTATTAATGGCACCTGTTTGAACTCGTTATCAGTATAAAAGACACCTGTCCACAACCTCAAACAGTCAGACTCCAAACTCCACTATGGCCAAGACCAAAGAGCTGTCAAAGGACACCAGAAACAAAATTGTAGACCTGCACCAGGCTGGGAAGACTGAATCTGCAATAGGTAAGCAGCTTGGTGTGAAGAAATCAACTGTGGGAGCAATTATTAGAAAATGGAAGACATACAAGACCACTGATAATCTCCCTCGATCTGGGGCTCCACGCAAGATCTCACCCCGTGGGGTCAAAATGATCACGAGAACGGTGAGCAAAAATCCCAGAACCACATGGGGGGACCTAGTGAATGACCTGCAGAGAGCTGGGACCAAAGTAACAAAGGCTACATCAGAAACACACTACGCCGCCAGGGACTCAAATCCTGCAGTGCCAGACGTGTCCCACTGCTTAAGCCAGTACATGTCCAGGCCCGTCTGAAGTTTGCTAGAGAGCATTTGGATGATCCAGAAGAGGATTGGGAGAATGTCATATGGTCAGATGAAACCAAAATAGAACTTTTTGGTAAAAACTCAACTTGTCGTGTTTGGAGGAGAAAGAACACCATACCTACTGTGAAGCATGGGGGTGGAAACATCATACTTTGGGGCTGTTTTTCTGCAAAGGGACCAGGACGACTGATCCGTGTAAAGGAAAGAATGAATGGGGCCATGTATCGTGAAATTTTGAGTGAAAACCTCCTTCCACCAGCAAGGGCATTGAAGATGAAACGTGGCTGGGTCTTTCAGCATGACAGTGATCCCAGACACACTGCCCGGGCAACGAAGGAGTGGCTTCGTAAGAAGCATTTCAAGGTCCTGGAGTGGCCTAGCCAGTCTCCAGATCTCAACCCCATAGAAAATCTTTGGAGGGAGTTGAAAGTCTGTGTTACCCAGCGACAGCCCCAAAACATCACTGCTCTAGAGGAGATCTGCATAGAGGAATGGGCCAAAATACCAGCAACAGTGTGTGAAAACCTTGTGAAAACTTACAGAAAACGTTTGACCTCTGTCATTGCCAACAAAGGGTATATAACAAAGTATTGAGATGAACTTTTGTTATTGACCAAATACTTATTTACCAAGGAATTTACCAATTAATTCATTAAAAATCCTTCAGTGTGATTTCCTGGATTTTTTTTTTTATTTTGTCTCTCATAGTTGAGGTATACCTATGATGAAAATTGGAGACCTCTCTCATCTTTTAAGTGGGAGAACTTGCACAATTGGTGGCTGACTAAATACTTTTTTGCCCCACTGTATGCACTCATGCAGCTTCTGCAACTCTCTCATGTCATTCTTTACTTCCAAAATCTCCAATATCCATCAACAGCTTATGTCTGATGGAGCTGTAGTTTCTGGAGTGGATTCCCCGATTTCTTTTCCTTCTGTTATTCATTCCTTCTCGAGTTTTACACTCCCCTCCTTAACAGACATATCCCAGCTAATTCACAAATCCAGATCATCAACTTGTCACCTTGACTTTCTCCCTACTGTCCTTGTTAAAGCCTGCCTTCCTTCACTGGCTGCTTTGATTACCACCATTATTCATTCTTCCCTCAATACTGGAATTGTTCCGTCACCACTCAAAACAGCTGCTGTTACACCTCTACTTAAAAACCCTGGTGCAGACTCATCTTATTTTAATAACTTCTGAGCAATCTCTAATCTCCCCTTCATCTCTAAGATTCTTGAAAAAGACATTGCCTCTCAGCTCCACAGTCACCTCAGTAATAATAAGCTCTATAAACAATTCCAGTCCGGTTTCCGCCCCCTCCATAGCACAGAAATGGCACTGATCAAAATTACGAACGACCTCCTGATGGCTGCAGATTTGGGCTTACTCACCATACTCATTCTCCTAGATCTCACTGTGGCCTTTGACACCATTTCTCATAGCACCCTCCTAAATAGACTGGCTTCCATTGGTATCACCCACACTCCCCACACTTGGATCACTTCATATCTCTCCGGCCACACTCAGTTCATCCAAATCAAATCCCACAACTCAAGTTTGTTCCCTATTTCTGCAGATGTTCCCCAGGGCTCTGTCCTGGGGCCCCTTCTCTTCATTATTTACATTCTTCCACTTGGTTACATTTTCCATAAATACAATATTCATTTCCATTGTTGTGCGGATGACACCCAGCTCTACCTCTCCTCTAAACCCAACTCCACACTGCCACCTACCTCTCTTCCTGATTTTCTGAAATTAAATCGTGGTTTACCTCTAATTTCCTCAAACTTAATGGCAATAAAACAGAAATTTTACTTGTTGGTACACCCCCCATCTTAGCCAAATCCCTCAGTTTCTCCATTGAAATTAATAACTCTTGACATGGAAATTCATTTATACATATGAAAATGTACCGGTACTTCTGTCTATATGATGTTTGTTCTCATCACTATGCCAACTTAGCTGATAAACAGGTTTAGTGGCTATATGTATTCACTCATGTTTGCTGTATAATCATGGATAAATGACTGTTAGAGCTGAGACTGCTCACACACACCAGTAGCTTTTTTCCCCCTCCTGCATGCAGGAATAAAGGCTCTCCAAACTTGCAGATCTCCGTTTTTTTTTATTTTATTTCTTTAGGCCCTAGGGAAGAAGGCAAATAAAATTTCCTTAACACTCTCCCATCTGCCCTTCCCCTCAGGTTAAGGGCCTGGGTGTCATCCTCGACAGCACTTTATCATTCCAGTCTTATATCAATAATATTACTTGGTCCGCCTATTTTCATATTCATAACATTAACCGACTGCATCCCTCCCTCATTCCACACACTGCTGCCATCCTTATCCATAGCATTGTGTGACACACTAATGTGTTTTCACATTATATATTTGTATTGGTTTAAATGAGAAAGAGTGATTTTGGGAATAACTTTGTTTAAGTTGTAGTTATACACTCACGTCAGAAGGTGGTGCATTACTCCTTGAGATAGAATAGTGAAGTCACAGCCTTTCCTCTCCAATATGGCAGAAGCAAGGCATTGAGAATCTTCACCAGGCGTCTGTCTCCTCATTTCCCTGTGTTTTACAGGAACATTTAATCTGCCCAACAGGCCCAAAACCTGGGTCTGTTACACTTGTCACGTCCCACATTGACTACTGCAACTCACTTCTCTTTGGTTTCCCAAATAAATCCCTCCACAAGCTACAACTCCTTCAGAATGCTGCTGCCCAGATTATCAGTCGCACTCAGTCCACAGAACACATTACCCCTGTCCTTCAGCATCTTCACTGGCTCCCAATAAAGGACAGAAACTTTAAGATACTGCTCCTCATCTTCAAAGACCTTCATAACCAGGCCCCGCCATACCTGTCTGAACTCCTACACATCGTCACCCCTAGACACTCTCTCAGGTCCTCCTCTTCCCTTCACCTCATCGTTCCTTCTGCTTACCTCATCACTATGGGGGTATAGAGCCTTCAGTCGCTCTGCTCCCCAGCTCTGGAACTCACTCCCACCAGCCATTTGCTCACTGACCAATGACTCTCTTCCATTATTTAAATCCAGACTGAAAACTTATTTGTTAAAACAAGCGTACTCTCTTTGATAATCTACCTTTAATTTGTGGTGGACACACATATGTGACCTGCTTTGTGACTCACATTTTAGATCAGAACAAAGGCAGAGCTTCCTTGGAAATTACAGGAAGCTGCAAGGAGGTTAGCTTTGGTATGCAAGGCTTGAGACTGTGGGGGAGTAATTAAAGGATTAAAGAGGAGATGTATTGTTACTGTGAATTTTAATGCAACGTGGTCTGTGAGACATGTGACTTGTGAACTGTAAAAGTCCTGGTATTTAAGGACAAGAGTTTCCTGTGTTGGCCTCTTTCTTCTTTGAGATGTTAGTGATGTGAATAAAGCTGACTTGAGAGAGAACTCTTGTCTCGTCATTCCCGCATTCCCACATTGGTGACCCAAGACGTATCATGCAAGAGGAGAATTCACCCGGGCCAGCCTCGTCAGGAGCCCCCAGCCAAGCGAATGCCACTACAGTCCAGCTACCGGACTTCTGGCAGAACAATCCGCGCTCCTGGTTCAACGCGATTGAGGCGCAGTTCAACCTCCGAGGGATATCGGTAGACGCCACAAAATTCTACCACGTAGTTGCAAAGCTGGACAACAACACGGCCCAGCATGTGGAGAGCCTGATCGACCAGCCACCGGACACCGACAAATACGACACGTTGAAGGCTGCACTCATCCAGCAATTCACCCCCTTGGCGGAGGAGCGAGCAGAGAGGCTCCTGGCACTGACGGAGTTGGAAAATGACATGCCTGCGAACCTGATGGAGAAGTTGTTGAGGTTGAAAGACTCTGACGACGATCACTTCATTTTCACCCACCTCTTCCTCAGGACTCTACCGTCAGCAGCGAGAGCGACCCTGGCCAGTTCGCCACTGTTGGCCCAACGGGACTACCGCGCGCTGGGCCGAGAGGCGCAGCGGATTGTCAACGCCACCAAGCGGCGCGCGGCCACGGCCGCTGCAGCGGAACTCGGCGCGACGACCGGAGATGACAGGGGGCCAGAGGCAGCGGTACCAGACTCACCAACAACGGCGGCGGCAGGGGCCAGGGAACGCGGATCAGACGTCCTTTGTTTCTACCATCGCCGCTTCGCAGAGAGGGCACGCAAATGTGTACCACCATGCCAGTTCGGGTGTTCGGGAAACGCCAAGACCGGGGGTCGGTAGCAGCCGCGGCCCTCGGGGAGGAGAACAAGCTGCTCTACTTGCTGGACGCACGCTCGGGGAGGCAGTTCCTTGTGGACACAGGCTCCCAGTTGAGTTTCATCACACCTTCCTACGCGGACAGACTAGCAGGCTCCAGAGGTCCCGGGGTGACAGCAGCGAACGGCTCGGAGATTAAGACCTTTGGTGAGAAGACTCTGCTTCTGTCTCTACGCGGCCATACATTTGAGTGGACTTTTGTTGTAGCAGCAGTGAATTTCAATATGTTGGGGGCTGATATTTTGTGCTCACATGGTTTGTTGGTGGATCTCGCTAACAGGCGCCTGGTTAATGCACTTCCTTTTGATTCTATTCCCTGAGTCAGGCTGTTATATTTGTGTATTTATAATATTTATAATATTTATAATTGTGTATTTATAATCTTTCTGCATTGATGTATGTGGTTATTGTGTATATATTTTTTTTTCCCATCTTTTACTTGATTCTTTTTTCTAAAGCCCATCCAGGGACAAGAGTTGCAAATTAGCTAATAGCTATACACTCTATGTGCAACACATCAGATTGATTGTCTTTGATTAATTGTCTATGTTTATTGCACTGTCCCTGTCAAATAAACTAATCTACTACTACAGCGCGAGTGGCCCCGCCTACAGCACAAGCCAACGTCACAGCTGCAAGCGGTAAGTTCCACACACTGCTCACTCAGTTCCCAGCACTCATGGTCCCCACATTTTCGGCAACAGTCACTAAACACGGGGTGGAGCATTTTATTACCACTACCGGACCGCCCGTTTTTGCAAAAGCTCGGCGCTTGGACGCAGTTAAACTGGCCATAGCGTGCGAGGAGTTCGCCAACCTGGAGAGGTTGGGCATTATAAGATAAGATAAGATAAGCCTTTATTAGTCCCACAATGGGGAAATTCCAGGATTGCAACAGCATAGGGATAGCAACACTCAGAGCAACAATCAGAAGGCAAGAAAAAACAACATCTAGTAAACATATGTCCATATTACTATAAATGTATATATATAGACACACAGTGCAGAGCATTATGGCTGGTGAATGTGCAGCAGAAAGTCTAAGCTCTCTCTCCGCGGATGCAGCGGGCCAGCTGGAAGTCTTTGGGCATGATGGTGACCCCCTTAGCGAAGAAGAGACCACCAGGTGGGCCTCGCTGGTCTCCTGCAGAGCCATGACGGCGAAGCTCAGGAAACGCAGGACGGCCTTGAAGTCCTGAGCGATCTCCCTCACCAGGCGCTGGACGGGCAGCTTACGGATGAGCAGCTCCGTGGATTTCTGGTAGCGACGGATCTCTCTCAGAGCCACGGGCCTGTGACGGCGAGGCCTCTTCACTCTGCCGGTGGCCAGAGCGCCTCTCCGAGCAGCCCTGGTGGCTAGCTGTCTCCTGGGGGGCTTCTTCCTCCAGTAGATTTTACGGGTGGTCTGCTTGGTTCTTGCCATCGCTCTTTATTATTCTGTCTTATATTTCTTTCACGCCGCCTAAACTCCAGCCCGGCACCCGCGTCCTTTTCGCTACAGCTCCCGGTATGTCGAGTTTCCCATTAGCACCGGGCGGCGGCCAAGTGCTAGCTAGCACTAGCTCCTCCCCGCTGTAACGTCTCCCGCTGCAAACCGTGGCTCCGTCCGCCGACCCGGGAGACCCCCGGGGCGATCCGTGCGTCCGTGATATATATACAGAGTGAAAGGTGTAGAAAGAAGAAGGAAGATAAAAAAAAGGCTGTTGCAACAGGCAGCCGACTCGTGTGGCGCCGCCGGTCCGGCGTTCAAACAGTCCGTGGGCTTCCCCGCTATACATGGTCCCGAAAGCTGACGGATCATGGTGACCTTGTGGGGATTTCCGCAGGTTAAACAACGCTACAGCGCACAACCGCTACCCAATCCCGCATATCCAAGATTTTTCCGTTCATTTGGCAGGGGTGCGCGTTTTTTCTAAAATAGACTTGGTCCGCGGTTACCACCAAGTCCCAGTGCGCGCTGAGGACATACCCAAAACAGCGGTAATAACTCCGTTTGGCCTATTCGAGTTTTTACGCATGCCATTCGGACTTAAAGGGGCTGCTCAGACGTTCCAACGCATGATGGACGCGGTGCTTCGCAATCTCCCTTTCGTGTTCGCCTACTTGGACGATATTTTAGTAGGCAGCGCGTCCGAAGACAAACACGAAAAACACCTGGCCACAGTTTTCCGAAGGTTGGGAGATCACGGGTTAATAATCAACCCAGCGAAGTGTCAGTTCGGGGTGGCGCAGATCGATTTTTTGGGACACCGCGTCTCCCCCGAAGGGGCAGTTCCGCTTCCTGACAAAGTGCGCACTGTGGCAGATTTTCCCCGGCCGCAGACAGTCAGGGCGTTGCAGGAGTTTTTGGGAATGGTGAATTTTTATAACTGTTTTCTCCCCCGCGCGGCGCAACTCATGCAGCCGCTGTATGCCACGCTCAAAAAAAAGAAACCTGCGGATAAGGTCGAGCGGTCCCTGGAGCGGGACCAAGCGTTCTCGGAGGTGAAAGCAGCCTTGGCAAAGGCTGCGTTGTTGGCACACCCAGACCCAACGGCCCGCATAGCGCTCACCACTGACGCATCAGACCTTGCGCGATAGCGAACGTAAATACAGCACGTTTGACAGGGAGCTGCTGGCTCTCCATTTGGCCATCCGCCACTTTCAGTTCTGGCTAGAAGGACGCTCTTTCACCGCGTTCGTTGACCACAAACCGCTAACGTTCGTGATGGCCAAGGTTTCCGAACCGTGGTCAGGCCAGCAGCAGAGACAGCTGGCCGTGATATCAGAGTTTACCACTGATATTCAGCATGTGGCGGGCAAACTCAATGTAGTGGCAGATTGCCTGTCGCGCGCCGTGGCGGCCCCAGTCAGCGTAGGAGTAGATTACGCAGCCATGGCCGCGGAGCAGGTTAGTGACGCGGATGTGCGCGCACTTCAGTCTGGACCAATAGGGTTAAGGCTGGAGAACAGGGTGCTGCAAGACGGTATGCCCCCCCAATCTGCGATGTCTCCACTGGACGGCCGCGTCCGGTAGTACCGGCCGCGTGGCGCCGCCACGTTTTTGACTCGATTCATTCTTTGGCGCACCCCGGGGTGCGCGCGTCAGTCAAAATGGTAGGAGAGAAATTTGTGTGGCCAAGCCTTCGCAAACAAGTTAAAGAGTGGGCAGCAGCCTGCACGGCGTGTCAAAGAGCCAAAGTACACAGGCACACGAGGGCTCCTTTGGAGCCATTTCACATTCCGGCCAAGAGGTTCGATCACGTTCATGTGGACCTCGTGGGCCCCCTCCCGCCGTCACAAGGGTACACACACCTTCTGACAATGGTGGACCGCACCACGCGCTGGCCTGAAGTTGTCCCGCTGGCATCAACCACAGCCGAGGAGGTGGTGTGCGCGTTTTTAACAGCTTGGGTGGCGCGCTTCGGCGTTCCATCGGACATTACGTCCGACAGAGGCCCTCAATTTGTGTCCGAGCTTTGGTCGACAATGGCCCGCAGCCTGGGTGTCACAATTCACCGCACAACCGCGTACAATCCGCAGGCTAACGGGTTATGCGAACGTTTTCATAGGTCATTGAAAGCAGCTCTCAGAGCGTCACTGACGGATGCAAATTGGGTAGACAAGTTACCGTGGGTGTTATTGGGGTTGCGTTCTGCGCCTAAAGAGGACTTAGAAGCCTCCCCAGCGGAGCTCGTGTTTGCGCAGCCACTCCGGCTGCCCGGGGAGTTTCTCCCAGATAACCCTGCGCCAGATGCCTCCCCGGCTCAGTTGTTGCGGAGTAACATAGAATCAAGCATGCTGCCCGGCCCCGCGCACCACAGTTTTCCGCACATTTTTGTGCCTAAAACTTTGCAGAACGCAGAGTTTGTTTTTGTCAGACACGATGCGCATCGAACCACGCTGCAACCGCCTTATGACGGACCGTTCAGAGTGCTAGAAACAGGGGACAAGCAGTTTTTGCTAGATTTGGGGGGTAGGAAAGAGAAAGTTGGCATAAACAGACTCAAACCCGCTTTTGTGGTGGCAGACAAGCAAGTGCTGTTGGCAAGGGCCCCACGGCAAGGTAGACCCCCGTGGGGGGCTTCACAGAGTAATGTTTCCCCAGAACACCCGCAGGGACTGATAAAAGGTTTCCACCCCCAGACGGCAAACCCCCAGCGTGACGGCGCCACAGAGACGTTGAATCCCAGCTACAGCAGATACGGCAGGAGACTGAAGCCTAGACAGCATGTGGACTGATGTGTATTGATACTATCACGGCATGCATGTTGTTATTCTCTTGTTTGTTCTAAAATGTTGGGGGGGCTTGAGTGGTGGACACACATATGTGACCTGTTTTGTGACTCACATTTTAGATCAGAACAAAGGCAGAGCTTCCTTGGAAATTACAGGAAGCTGCAAGGAGGTTAGCTTTGGTATGCAAGGCTTGAGACTGTGGGGGAGTAATTAAAGGATTAAAGAGGGGATGCATTGTTACTGTGAATTTTAATGCAACGTGGTCTGTGAGACATGTGACTTGTGAACTGTAAGAGTCCTGGTATTTAAGGACGAGAGTTTCCTGTGTTGGTCTCTTTCTTCTTTGAGATGTTGGTGATGTGAATAAAGCTGACTTGAGAGAGAACTCTGTCTCGTCATTCCCACATTCCCACAAATTCACTGTTTTTGGTTTGTTACTTAAGTTTTGTTATTGCATTTTAAATCTGTTTTTAATGTTTTAATGTTCTTTGTAGCCCTGTGATGGACTGGCGATCTGTCCAGGGTGTACCCTGCCTCTCGCCCAAAGATGCTGGGATAGGCTCCAGCCCCCCCGCGACCCGAAAGGATTAAGCGGTAGAAGATGGATGGATGGATGGATGGATGTTCTTTGTAAGGTGACCCTGAGGGTTGAAAGGCATCTAAAAATAAAATGTATTATTATTTTTATTATTATTATTATTATTATTATTTTGTCCATTAATCACGGCAAGACTGTTCAGTTTTATGTACTGCCTCAATTGACCACTTCCATGATTCTGGGGTATCTATGGCTCTGCATTCACAATCCGATTATAAACTGGAGTCAGGGCTCCATTTCGTCCTGTAGTCCTTTTTGTCTGTCATTGTGTCTATGATCGGCTGCATGCTCGCCCTCTCTCCCAATCTTCTCCCCTCCAGCTGAGCCGTTGGATCTCAGCTCCATGCCTGAGGTCTATCATGACTTAGGGGATGTCTTTAGCAAGACCAGGGCCCTATCTTTACCACCTCATCGGGCCTATGTGGACTTTGTGGACAGTCCTGTGTGGACTGGATTGTCCTTTGTGGACTGTATGGCGAAGAGCTCCCTGGTTCCATCAATATGGATTTCCTCCCCTTTTTTGCACTGCTGCTACTTTTCCACCGGCCCTGTGTCTCTGAGATGAGAGCGATCGGGATCATGCCGGGCAGAATACAATATTCCAGGGACATGTTGCTGCATTTAAACATGGATGATGCAGCGTCTGTGATTGAGTCTAAGCCGCAACTGCCGGACTTTATTTTGAGAGACGTTCATGGACACAGCGGTGAAAAGAGAGACGGGAGAAGGAAGCGCGGAAAGCGTAGAGGCGTGAAACTACGCCTGAGGAAACGTCAGTTTGGTAACATTCCTCTTCCTTCTATGATTTTCGGAAACGTACAATCCCTGAGGAACAAGGTGGATGAAATTCAAGGGAATGTACGCTACCAGAAGGACTTTAAGAACTGCTGTGTCACGGCTTATACCGAGTCTTGGCTTACTGCGCATGACCGGGACGCGGACCTGTGGATTGATGGCTTTGGAGCCCCACTCCGCTCTGATCGGCAGGAAGAGGTAACGGGGAAGCGCCAGGGGGGCAGGGTATGCTTATATATTAATAAGCAGTACTGCACATCTGTCACGGTCAGAGAGCGCATCTGTACACCCAATGTGGAGCTTTTGTCTGTGTCACTACGCCTCTTTTATTTGCCTTGCGAGTTCCCCCAACTTTTTATCACGACTGTGTACATCCACCCGAGGGCAGACACTGACTCCGCCTCCAGCACCGTCTTTGATGTGGTACAGCGGCTGCAGTCAATTTCTCCAGAGGCGCCAAACTTTATTCTTGGGGATTTTAACCATGTTTCTTTAAAGAAGACACTTAAAAAACTTTTATCAGTATGTCTCCTGCCCAACCAGGCGAAAAAAGACATTGGACCTGTGCTATGGATCCATAGAGAGGGCCTATAAATCACTCCCCCTTCCTCCTTTAGGATCCTCAGATCACAACTGTGTATATTTGCTGCCCATGTATAAAACTGCTCTCAGAAGAGGCGAGGTGGAGACCAGAGACATAGATGTGTGGACAGAAGATTCAGTGCACAGCCTCCAGGAATGCTTTAACTGTACAGACTGGGAGATGTTCACACTATCCTGTGGGGATGATTTTGACTCTTTGGTGGATGTCACATGCTCATACATGGCTTTCTGTAAAAATATGATCGTTCCACGTAAACGTGTCAAAATATATCCCAACAACAAGCCATGGGTTACAAAATCAGTTAAATCCTGCTTACAGAGGAAAGCACTTGCCTTTAAACAGGGGTCTGTTTCTGAGCTACAGGTTGCCACAAAAGAGCTGAAGTCCGAAATTTTAAGAGCAAAACAGAATTATAAATCAGAATTGGAAAGCAAGATGGCAACAAAGAAACTTGGTTCAGCCTGGGCCAGTATGAAAACTATTGCAGGCCTTCAGAGCACAGAACGCAGTAATCGTGTGTTTTTAGATGGTTTTAATTCAGACACAGAGCTGGTTAATGCTCTTAATTGTTTTTATGGTCGTTTTGACTCCTTTGATTTTAGCACTGAAACCCAAGATTTGAAACAGAAACTCAAAGACAGTCAGCACTTTAATATTGAGGTGCAGGATATTAAAAGGGAGTTCTGCGCTGTAAAAGTGAACAAAAGTCCGGGCCCTGATAATATACAGTGGGGCAAAAAAGTATTTAGTCAGCCACCAATTGTGCAAGTTCTCCCACTTAAAAGATGAGAGAGGTCTCCAATTTTCATCATAGGTATACCTCAACTATGAGAGACAAAATGAGAAAAAAAAAATCCAGAAAATCACATTGAAGTATTTTTAATGAATTATTTGGTAAATTCCTCAGTAAAATAAGTATTTGGTCACCTACAAACAAGCAAGATTTCTGGCTCTCACAGTAACTTCTTCTTTAAGAGGCTCCTCTGTCCTCCACTCGTTACCTGTATTAATGGCACCTGTTTGAACTCGTTATCAGTATTAAAGACACCTGTCCACAACCTCAAACAGTCAGACTCCAAACTCCACTATGGCCAAGACCAAAGAGCTGTCAAAGGACACCAGAAACAAAATTGTAGACCTGCACCAAGCTGGGAAGACTGAATCTGCAATAGGTAAGCAGCTTGGTGTGAAGAAATCAACTGTGGGGGCAATTATTAGAAAATGGAAGACATACAAGACCACTGATAATCTCCCTCGATCTGGGGCTCCACGCAAGATCTCACCCCGTGGGGTCAAAATGATCACAAGAACGGTGAGCAAAAATCCCAGAACCACATGGGGGGACCTAGTGAATGACCTGCAGAGAGCTGGGACCAAAGTAACAAGGGCTACATCAGAAACACACTACACCGCCAGGGACTCAAATCCTGCAGTGCCAGACGTGTCCCCGTGCTTAAGCCAGTACATGTCCAGGCCCGTCTGAAGTTTGCTAGAGAGCATTTGGATGATCCAGAAGAGGATTGGGAGAATGTCATATGGTCAGATGAAACCAAAATAGAACTTTTTGGTAAAAACTCAACTTGTCGTGTTTGGAGGAGAAAGAACACCATACCTACTGTGAAGCATGGGAGTGGAAACATCATACTTTGGGGCTGTTTTTCTGCAAAGGGACCAGGACGACTGATCCGTGTAAAGGAAAGAATGAATGGGGCCGTGTATCATGAGATTTTGAGTGAAAACCTCCTTCCACCAGAAAGGGCATTGAAGAAGAAACGTGGCTGGGTCTTTCAGCATGACAATGATCCCAAACACACTGCCCGGGCAATGAAGGGGTGGCTTCGTAAGAAGCATTTCAAGGTCCTGGAGTGGCCTAGCCAGTCTCCAGATCTCAACCCCATAGAAAATCTTTTGAGGGAGTTGAAAATCTGTGTTGCCCAGCGACAGCCCCAAAACATCACTGCTCTAGAGGAGATCTGCATGGAGGAATGGGCCAAAATACCAGCAACAATGTGTGAAAACCTTGTGAAAACTTACAGAAAACGTTTGACCTCTGTCATTGCCAACAAAGGGTATATAACAAAGTATTGAGATGAACTTTTGTTATTGACCAAATACTTATTTTACCAAGGAATTTACCAATTAATTCATTAAAAATCCTTCAATGTGATTTTCTGGATTTTTTTTTTCTCATTTTGTCTCTCATAGTTTAGGTATACCTATGATGAAAATTGGAGACCTCTCTCATCTTTTAAGTGGGAGAACTTGCACAATTGGTGGCTGACTAAATACTTTTTTACCCCACTGTATGTGGGCGCTTGGTAAAGTCCTGTGCACATGAACTGAGTCCTATATTTCATTACATTTCCAATAAGTCCTTACAGACACAACATGTGCCTAAGATCTGGAAAGAAGCTGTGGTTGTTCCCGTTCCAAAATCCAGCTGTCCTAAAACAGTAAATGACTTTAGACCAGTTGCTTTGACTTCAATTTTAATGAAAATTTTTGAAAAACTGGTCAGACATGAGGTCCTAAAGCAGACTGAGCATGCATTGGATCCTCTGCAGTTTGCCTATAGGCCTCACAGAGGAGTGGAGGACGCCACTGTCACTCTGTTTAACATGCTTTTTAAACATCTGGATTTTAATGGGACACACGCCAGACTTTTATTTGTGGACTTTTCCTCCGCCTTTAATACAATCCAACCTCATATTTTAGTTGAAAGGCTCCTGCAACAATTTGATTTGAGCAATAATCTGGTGGGTTGGATTCTGGAATTCTTAACCAACAGGACGCAGAGAGTAAGGGTAAATGGTACATTGTCTGACCTAAAGTGCTCTTCTACTGGCTCTCCTCAGGGGTGTGTGTTGTCACCACTACTCTTCATCCTGTACACAAACATGTGTCGGAGCAGACATGACAACAGACACATTATAAAGTATGCTGATATCTGTTATTGTCAGTCTCCTCCAGGATGGTGAGAGTGGCCACGGCCCAGTAGTTGATGATTTTGTTCACTGGTGAGAGGATTCCTACCTGCAGCTGAATACAACAAAAACTAAAGACATGATTATTATTATTATTGATAGTAATTTGAACTTTGAAGAGAACTGTGAAAGGGTGTGCAAAAACGGTCAGCAACATTTGCATTGCTTGAGAAAACTTGCGCGCTTCCAAATTGACTGAACCATAATGACAATGTTTTATCGGGCTTTTACTGAATCTGTTTTATCCTTTTCTTTAGTGTCATGGTTTGGTCAGATAAAACTGAAACAGAGGAAATCTTTGGATGAGGTAGTTAGATGGTCCAGTCGTTTGCTTGGTGAGTCACAGCTGAGCCTGACATCCCTGTACACCAGACAAGTACAGAGGATGGCTACCTCCATTTTAAATGATGACTCCCACCCTTTGCACTGCAACTTTCAGCTTCTTCCCTCAAGACAGAGGTTTGCTGTCCCAAAAAGTAAAACCCAGCGCTACAAAAACAGCTTTGTTCCTGCTGCTGTCAGAGAGTTGAACAAGTTGTAACAATATATTGCACATAATTTAGGTACCTATTTATTAACTCCATTTTATATTTACTTATTTTTGTAGGATGTTATTTGGGTTCTAAATATTTTATTGGGTTTTAGACCTTTGAGTTTTTAACCTCTTTGACTAGTTTTTAACTTTTTAATATGACCCTTCTCTCTTACCTCTGGTTTTTCTCTCATCTCTTTGTCTTTATACCCTGATTGATGGAGCCTTGAGTATTTTTATCATGTTTATAGTCAGCTTCATGTGTGCCTGTGTTTGTGTCTATGTTGAATGTAATTGTGGCTTGTAAATATTGATGTCACCAGACTGCAAAACAAATCTACCTACGGGTACAAATAAAGTAACCTGAACCTGACCCCTGAACCCATGACTGTGCCCTCGACCTCCTTCCAGGTGCACAGCTGCCATCCAGTCGGCTCTACAGTTTATCTGGGCTGGAGGGAGAGGCGATGGAGAACTACATAAAAGACTCCCTCAGTGCCGGAATTATTTGTCTGTTGTCCACCCCTCTTGACACTGTTTTGGGTTTTTTTTTTGTAGGGAAAAAGGATGGGACATTGCGGCTGTGCATTGATTACCGTGAGCTTAATGCGATTACCCATAAGGATAAGTATACGCTGCTCCTTATCAACTCAGCGTCTGAGCTACTCCAACGGGCATGTTATTTCACCAAGCTCGACCTCTAATGCGTATCACTTGGTCCACATTTGTGAGGGAGACAAGTGGAAGACACCATTCAAAACACCGCTGGGCCGTTTTGAATATTTGGTTATGCCATTTGGGCTGACCAATGCCCCTGCCGTCTTCCAGCGGTTAATTAATGACGTCTTGGGACATGGTGAACCAGTTTGTTTTTGTGTATTTGGACGATATTTTGATTTTTTTTTTTCCACACGCTGGAGAAGCGCATAGTCCACAGTCCTACAGTGACTGCTGGAGAATCAGCTTTTCGTGAAAGCGGAGAAGTGCGAATTTTCCACTCACTCAACTTCATTTCTAGGGTTCATCATCGCCGAGGGCACGTTAAAGGCCGATCCAGCGAAAATCAAGGTGGTAGTAGACTGGCCAACCCCCCAGTCCAGGAAGGACCTCCAACGCTTCCTGGGCTTTGCCAACTTCTACCGCCGATTTATCCGTGACTATAGTAAGGTGGCGCAACCGCTTACGCAGTTGACGCCAATCAAAAGCCCGTTCAAGTGGTCCGAGGCTGCTGAACGAGCTTTTGTGACCCTGAAAGGCCTCTTCACCAACATGCGCATCCTGGCGCAGGGTTCTTCGGCACAGTTCGTGGTCGAGGAGGATGCTTCTGATTTGGGGGTGAGCACTGTCCTTTCCCAGTGCTCCAGCTCTGACTAGAAGCTCCATCCGTGCGCATATTTCTCCCGGCAGCTAATGCCAGCTGAGAGGAATTACTATGTTGGGGACCACGAACTGTTGGCCATTAAGCTGGCATTGGAGGTGTCGTGGTTCGAGCGCCGAATTCATCCGCGCTCGGGCCATGCAGTATTTTCCTCCCAGCTGATGTGTGTGTGTTCCCTATGGCTCTCCGAGCTTTTATCCCTCGTCTGACATCGTCGAGCATCTCTCGCCGAGCTTCCTGGTCAGACGTCATCTACCTTTCATCCTCGTCCTTTATTGTAAGTGTGTTTCATTATGTATTTGTTCCTCCATGTCATAGACTGAATATTAGTTATAGTGTGTTTTAGCCCCCCGTGGCTCGTTATTTTGTCACTTTTCTTTCCTTTAATAAACTGTGCAAACTCACAGGTCGATATATAGCGTCTTATTGATGGCTCGTGAGGGCCATCCATGACAGTAGACTGCAGCCAGACTGAGACGCCTGTCGCCGTGAATTTGCCGTGGGCTGGAGTTTTTTCCCTTCGCTAGGGTTTGTTGTTATAAGTATATCCACCCTCGAGCGTGGGTTTTGCCCTGAGTGGTTCCAAGAGATCGACGGCTACCTGGCCAAGGCCCGTCTCCTTATGCCCACCCACGCGGCATATCAATACTTGTTTCTCGCCCAGAGGGCTTTATTAAAATATCACCTTACCTCCTTTCCAGAAGGAAAGGAAAGGGTGACATGGATTGTGGCACAACGTGAACTGATCAAAAAGGCAGCCCAGGAACCCTCTCCTTCTCCTCCGAGTATGGCGTCCCCGACGAGGGTGGAGATCCACGGACTGGAGGGGAACCCC
Source organism: Pholidichthys leucotaenia (assembly GCA_020510985.1). Classification (NCBI taxonomy): domain Eukaryota; kingdom Metazoa; phylum Chordata; class Actinopteri; order Cichliformes; family Pholidichthyidae; genus Pholidichthys; species Pholidichthys leucotaenia. The sequence continues at coordinate 437,219,359 of CM035836.1, read as the reverse complement.
GGCAGGAGGCCGACGGAGAGGCATCCCTGCTCCTCGCCTCGGGACTCAGCTCCTGCCACCCGTCCAGCCCCGGTGCCATGTGTTCCTGGTCCCATCGTCTCACCATCAACCAGGAAACGTTGTTGCCATGCCCCAAATAGGCCTCAGCGAGAATCCCATCCAGATCCAGTTCTGGGTCGTCGGAGGGACTCAGCCTCCCAGTCAGCTGCTTCCCCTACGTCACGACAGGAGGGAATCCCCGCAGCCGCTCCCCCTGGGTCATCTGTCTCTACTATCCCGTCAGCTCATCGTGCCCAAATCGCCTTGGCTGTCACCCCCTCCTCCTCGACGTCATCTCCGGCTGCTGTGAGTGCCGCGAGTCCTGCTTCGGCGAGGCCCGTCGGCAATCCACCGCAAGCGGCTCCTCCTCGTCTTTCCGAGGGACCTGCCGTCACCATCCGGAGGGGAAAGGGAAGAACTCTGCCTGCTACAGCAGGCACCATTGGTCCTCCGGGGAACAGGCAAGTGCAATTTCATTCTTCTCCTCGTTGTTGTGATTTGCCTTGTCTGACTCCTGGGGGTGGAGTTTGGGGTTCTCAGTCCCCCGAGCTCCCACCACCTGCTGTAGCCTCTGACATTGAACCTGCTGCCTCTCTGTCTCCCTCCGCTGAGCAGTCCACGACACCAGGCCTACTTCGCCGGACAGGGAGGGGACCTGCGGTCCTGGAGAGCCTGGTTCCAGTCCCGCAGCCACGTCATGGGCAGAGGAGGAGAACGGACTGCTGTGTGGAGCCTGCGCCGACAACGAAACGTCCCCGGGTCTCCATCGGTGAGTGGTTCGATCCAGCAGGTCGAGGATCCCCTGCCACCACGCCGTGCAGGTCATCGGCGTGGACGTCAGCGTTGGAGGGTCCTCAGACTGCGGAAAACATCATGCCGGCTGCGGAGCCCGCCGTAGCCGAGTGGGAGCCAGAAGACGTCCTCCTTCGTCCTGAGCCCAACTCATCGAAGTCCTGGACGGCAACAGAACTTGAGTGCAGGCAAGTGCTCTATTTTTCCTTCCTACTATCTGTTCTAGAGCATTTTTGCCTGTCTCTCGGGGAGACGAACCAGGGGCAGCCGTCCGCTGCATCTGAGCTCGTCTCACTGGGCTCTGTCGCTACCGGTGATCCTGATCCCGGTTCTTCTTCTTCTACTGAGCCTTCTCCCAGGGTCACTGGTGTGGAGTGAACTCCGGTCGCTGTGCTGGAGGTTCCGGGTTCGGGGTTGGAGGTCGTCTATGGAGCTGTTCCGACCCAGTCGGGGTCCATCGGGGGTGCAGCCGCAACCCAATCGGGGTCCGACGTGGGTGCAGCCGCGACCCAATCGGGGTCCGACATGGGTGCAGCGTGGGCTCACCCTGGGTCCAACAGGAAGACAGCGCCTATTCTGGTAACGTTCGGAGATGGAGCTGCAGATCCTCCGCTGAGCGATGCCTGGCTGGTCCCTCATCTTCTCCCCAAGCCTTCTCCACCGGGTGCCGTTGGGGCTCCTCATATTCGGCCCGGCTCTCCCTCGCTGTTCCCCTCTACAGGGAGACCGCTGTCATTTTCTCCCCTGCGGTCCTGGTGGCTGAGCGATGCGGGTCGGCCGCCTGAAGGACTGCCTTGCCCGTTTGGCGTTCTGGGTCGGCCACCTGACCAACTGGACTGTCTGCTTGGTGACCTTGTCCGGCCACCAGAGATCCTGTTTTTCCGGGCCTGGGACTGGGGTAGGCTGCCCAAACGCTCCCTCTTCCTCCTATTGGTTATCTGGACATTGGACGCAGGCAGACCGCCTGAACTTGTTGTTTTTCCTCTCATTGGACTTTGCCTGCCGTCATCCCCGTGTGTTTCTTATTTCTACAAATATTAAGGTCACTTTGGTGTGTTGTCATTTGCCCTATTTTTGATCCATGTATTCACCACTGTTTAGCGTGTCTTTTTTTTTCTCTCTCCCCTCTCCTGTCTGAGGGATGTTTTGTATCTGCCGAATCATGTCTTATGGACAAGTGTGTTTTAGTTATAGGCCCCCGTTTGCATTTTTTGTCCTGTCTATGTACCATCCGTGCTTTACGGAGTATTGTGGGTTTTTTTTTCCCTACCATACTCTGTAATTGCTTTGTTTGTTCCCTGTGTTTTTCCGTGTCATCGTCTTGGTGGTTTTTTTTTGTCTTTTCTGGTTCTCACCCTCCAGGCCTTTCCCCCATCCTCCCACCCTGGGGGGGGTGGGCTTGGGTGTCATACGGCGCCCGGAGTTCGCCGCCTCGGGGGGAGGTACTGTCGTGGTTCGAGCGCCGATTTTGTCCGCGCTCAGGCCATGCAGTATTTTCCTCCCAGATGATGTGTGTGTTCCCTATGGCTCTCCGAGCTTTTATTGTGACAGTGCTCGGAGGGGCTGCCGGCTGTCAGAAGCTGAGGCTCTGACAGCTGAGCTGCATTAACGATTGCCTCATCAGCTGTTCCGCTGAGCCCTATTTAAGAGGGCAGCTGAGGGCGAAACATTGCTGCAGTCTCCGTCAGACTCCGTCAAACTATCCCTCGTCTGACATCGTCGAGCATCCCTCGCTGAGCTTCCTGGTCAGACGTCATCTACCTTTCATCCTCGTCCTTTATTGTAAGTGTGTTTCATTATGTATCTGTTCCTCCGTGTCATAGACTGAGTATTAGTTATAGTGTGTTTTAGCCCCCCGTGGCTCGTTATTTTGTCACCTTTCTTTTCCTTTAATAAACTGTGCAAACTCACCGGTCGATATATAGCGTCTTATTGATGGCTCGTGAAGGCGATCCATGACAGGAGGAGTGGAGACACTGGCTTGAGGGAGCTAGCCAACCGGTCATTGTCTGGACTGATCATAAAAATTTAGAATATCTGCAATCGTCCAGGCGTTTGAATTCATGGCAGGCTCAGCGGGCCCTGTTCTTTAATAGGTTTAATCTTTCCATCTTGTACTGACCAGGGTCCTGTAATGCCAAGGCTGACACTCTCTCACGCCAGTTCTCTTCCAGCTCCTCCTCCTCCACCTCCTCTTCCGCATCTGCTGCGTCTCCCCCGGAGACTATTCTTCCCTTTTCTTGCTTTCTTGGGACACTCTTGTGGGAGAATGAGCAGAGGGTTCGGCAGGCCCAATCTTTGGAGCCCATCCTGGAGGGAGGTCCGGCTGACCGGCTTTATGTGCACCTCCACGCTGTGCGGCAAGGTGATTAAGTGGGGGCACACCAGCTTCTTCGCCTGCCACCCCGGCATCTCACGTATGATTGAGCTGCTCAGGAGAGTGTTTTGGTGGCCCACACTTGGGAGGGATGTGCGGAAGTACGTCAAGGCCTGTCACACCTGCGCCGCGAACAAATCTGACTCTTTTCTGCCAGCTGGCCTCCTCCATCCCCTCCCGGTGCCAAGTCGTCCGTAGTCTCACATTGCATTGGACTTTGTTACGGGCCTCTCTCCATCCCAAGGCAACACCGTTATCCTCACCATCGTTAACCGGTTCTCCAAGGCCATCCACCTGGTTCCTCTCCGCAAGTTACCATCTGCCACAGAGATGGCCAATTTGGTGGGCAGCAGCACTTGATCCGGCTGTATGGTATAGCTATGGACATTGTCTCGGACCGGGGTCCACAATTCACATCTCAGGTGTGGAAGGCGTTCTGCTGGTTTTTGGGTGCTACAGCCAGCCTGACGTCCAGATACCATCCACAAAGCAACGGTCAGGCCAAGCATGCCAATCAGTCCTTGGAGGCCACCCTAAGGTGCGTAGCATTCTGCAACCCGTCCAACTGGAGCTCCCACCTGACCTGGATGGAGTATTTACACAACTCGGCTGTCTCCTCCTCTACTGGGCTTACACCGTTTGAGGCCTCAATGGGCTACACATCAACTCTGCTGCCCATGATGGAGAGGGGCCTCGCTGTCCCATCCGTGGAGGCCCATGGGCACCAGTGCCGCCATCTGTGGAGGGCCACTAGAGCTGCCCTCCTCCGCTCTGCGGAGTGCAATCAACAGTATGCTAACTGCAGACGTGCACCAGCACTGAAGTACACAGTGGGACAGAAGGTCTGGCTGTGCGGCGAACAGATCTCGCTGAAGACGGAGTCTCGGAAGCTCTCCACCCGCTATATGGGCCCGTTCCCCATCAAGCTGATCATCAACAACGTCACTGTTAGGTTGGATCTGCCACCTTCGATGCGGATCCACCTGACGTTCCACATCTCCTACATCAAGCCCCTCTCTGCCAGCCCTCTCTGCCCTCCTCCGGGTCCCCCACCTCCCCCCCGGGTTATCAACGGCCAGACCAGATACACGGTGGAAAAGATACTGGACGTCTGTCGACAGGGTCATGGGTGCCAGTACCTGGTCGACTGGAAAGGGCACGGGCCGGAGGAGAGGTCCTGGATTCCGCGGTCCTACATCTTGGACAAGCGGATGGTGCGGGCATTCCATCGAGCCCATCCGCGCAAGCCCAGTGGGACGCCAGGAGGCGCCCCTTGGGGGGGGGGGGGGGGCACTGTGATGATGCTACCTGAAGTTTACACCAAATTATATTATTTCTCTTGGCTTGATCTGTGTTTCATTCTCCGTGTCTTCCTCTCTCCTCTGATTTGCTGCCACCTTAGTGTTGTGTACTCCAGGGCTGTCCATGCTCGCCTGGCCAAGAAGCCTGACCACTCAGGTCAACCGTCTTCCCCCTGTTTCCCTGGTCCCACACAGGAGTTCCCCGACAGGTTCCTCTGCTCTCAGCAGTAAGAGTATTCTCCTAATCTTATTCTTCTCTTCTGGAGATTCTGTCCCTAATCATCTCTTTCTGCTCTTCTCCCATAGGCTGCGTGCCTACAGGAGAAGGCAGCATCGGCATGATGCCTGGTGAACTTTGTACATCTGAGTCTGAGTGTTCATTTGCTGTGGCAGCTCTGCGTTTGAGCCTCTTTTGTCCTGAATTATGACAATGACATCCTAGAGCTTCTAGTTTCATTAATAAGATTCTATGGTCCACTGTGTCAAAAGCTTTTTGAAAATTGAGAAGGACCATGCCTACGTACAGTGGTGTGAAAAAGTTTTTACCCCCTTCCTGATTTCTCTTTTTTTTTTGTATATTTGTCACACTTAAATGTTTCAGATCATCAAACAAATTTAAATATTAGACAAAAACAACACAAGTAAACACAAAATGCAGTTTTTAAATGAAGGTGTTTGTTATTATGGGTAAAAAAAAAATCCAAACCTATATGGCCCTGTGTGAAAAAGTGATTGCCCCCCCCCCCCCTGTTAAAACATAAATTAACTGTGGTTTATCACATCTTTGGAAAGCTGAGTTCAATTTCTCTAGCCACACCCAGGCCTGATTACTGCTACACCTGTTCTCAATCAAGAAATCACTTAAATAGGACCTGCCTGACAAAGTGAAGTAGCCCAAAAGATCCTCAAAAGCTAGACATCATGCTGCGATCCAAAGAAGTTAAGGAACAAATGAGAAACAAAGTAATTGAGCTCTATCAGTCTGGAAAAGGTTATAAAGCCATTTCTAAAGCTTTGGGACTCCAGCAAACCACAGTGAGAGCCATAATCCACAAATGGCAAAAATATGGAACAGTGGTGAACCTTCCCAGGAGTGGCCAGCTGACCAAAATTACCCCAAAAGCACAGCAATGACTCATCCAAGAGGTCACAAAAGACCCCACGACAACATCCAAAGAACTGCAGGCCTCACTTGCCTCAGTTAAGGTCAGTGTTCATGACTTCACCATAAGAAAGAGACTGGGCAAAAATTGCCTGCATGACAGAGTTCCAACACGAAAACCACTGCTGAGCAAAAAGAACATAAAGGCTCGTCTCAGTTTTTGCCAGAAAACATCTTGATGATCCCCAAGACTTTTGGGAAAATACTCTGTGGACTGATGAGACAAAAGTTGAACTTTTAGGAAGGTGTGTGTCCCATTACATCCGGTGTAAAAGTAACACAGCATTTCAGAAAAGGAACATCATACCAACAGTAAAATATGGTGGCGGTAGTGTGATGGTCTGGGACTGTTTTGCTGCTTCAGGGCCTGGAAGACTTGTTGTGGTAAATGGAACCATGAATTCTGCTGTCTACCAAAAAATCCTCAAGGAGAATGTCTGGCCATATGTTTGTGACCTCAAACTGAAGCACACTTGGGTTCTGCAGCAGGGCAATGATCCAAAACACACCAGCAAGTCCACCTCTGAATGGCTTAAGAAAAACAAAATGAAGACTTTGGAGTGGCCTAGTCAAAGTCCTGACCTGAATCCGATTGAGATGCTGTGGCATGACCTTAAAAAGGCAGTTCATGTGGGGAGCGTGAAATAACGAGACTGAATTATTTCTTAATTCAGGTTTTAATGTTGCAATCACATCCCCAGCTATCTCTCAAGAACAGAAAAAAGAGAGCTGAGTCAAAACCCTCTTATTTATACATGCAGGATCAAAGGAAGAATCACATATCACCGTCAAAACCCCCTATTGACAATAACTCTCCCCCCGAGTCCTTCAGTCCACCGCCTGGCCCCCAGGAGGTCAGGAAGTCCTTTCAGCTCCTTGTTGCCGTACCTCCGTCTTCTTGCTGTTATCCACAGGCGGTCCAGACATATTGTCCCATCCAAGACGTGAGGTCAATCCACACATGCAATCTCAAGCATCCCCTTGTGCTTAAACATATGTAGGTAAAAATACATGAGCTACATAACCCCCCCCCAAACGTCGAAGAATGGACAATATATCAGAGTTCACAAAACATGATACCTCAGTAGCATAGTCTATACCACATGATCACATCAAAAATTAGTGATAACATCAATAGCATAGTCTATACAACATGATCACATCAAACATCAGTCCGTACGGCGTCTGGGCTTCAAACGTCTTCCGAATCTGCTGTAAACAGGTCTCGCCGTCCTTGCGGCGCTGTCCTGCAAAGAATCTGCTGACTGAGGAAGAGAGAGGTTATTTGATCCCTGCGGGGGCTCCGGGACGTGTTCCCTGGGGGGTCTGCCACGTCGAGGTGCCCTCGCCACCCGTACAGACTCGTCATTCATCACAAAAGCAGGCTTTAGTCTGTCAATACTAACTGTCTCTTTTCTGTCTCCCAAATCTAGCACAAAATGCTTATCACCAGTTTCCAGCACCCTATATGGACCATCATATGTGGGTCGGAGGGTCGGTCTTAGAGCCTCGTGCCTGACAAAAACGAACTCGGCATTTTTTAAAGCTTTGGGAACAAAAACGCGCGGAAAAGTGTGATGAATGGGGCCCAGGAGCATGTCCGCTCCCGTGCCCATCAGTGGCCCCAGAGCCGGGGGGTGCCCCGGCTCTGGATGCTCTGGAAGGAACTCACCGGGCAGCCTGAGAGGTTGTACAAAAACTAGCTCCGCTGGGAAGGCATTTAAATCCTCTTTGGGCGCAGAACGCAACCCCAATAAAACCCATGGTAGTTTGTTTACCCAATCTGCATCCGTAAGCGACGCTCTGAGGGCTGCCTTCAAAGACCTATGAAAACGCTCGCATAAACCATTAACCTGGGGGTGATAAGGTGTAGTACGATGAATTTTCGCTCCTAAGCTGCTGGCCATCGCTGACCAGAGCTCAGAGACAAATTGAGGCCCTCTGTCGGACGTAATATCCGACGGAACCCCAAAACGCGCTACCCAGGCCATCAAAAAAACGCGAGCCACCTCTGCAGCTGTGGTCGATGCCAGTGGGACCACTTCCAGCCAACGTGTGGTTTGGTCCACCAGTGTCAAAAGATGTGTGAACCCCTGCGACGACGGTAGGGGGCCCACGAGGTCGACGTGCACGTGATCAAATCTCTTGGCCGGAATGTGGAACGGTTCTAAGGGAGCTTTCGTGTGCTTGTGAATTTTGGCCAGCTGGCAAGCCATGCAGGTCCTTGCCCACTCTTTCACGTGCTTGCGCAGGCTCGGCCAAACAAACTTCTCCGCTACCATTTTCACCGAAGCGCGCACTCCCGGGTGCACCAGGGAGTGAACCGAGTCAAAAATGCGGCGGCGCCACGCGGCCAGGACTACCGGGCGCGGTCGCCCAGTTGATACATCGCAGATTAGGGGGGGCATACCGGTTTGCAAACACCTGCTCTCCAGCCTTAACCCTGTTGGTCTAGACTGGAGCGCGCGCACGTCCGCATCTCTACCCTGTTCCGCTGCCATGGCTGCGTAATCTATCCCCACGTGAACTGGGGCCGCGTGCGCTTCCGCGCTGTCATTTTGCCCTGCGGCTGCGGTAGTATAATCTGCCTCCGCGCGCACCGGTGCTGTGACCGCGCGAGAGAGGCAGTCTGCCACTACATTGAGTTTACCCGCTACGTGCCGAATATCGGTGGTAAACTCCGAAATTGCGGCCAGCTGCCTCTGTTGCCGGCCCGACCAAGGTTCTGAAATTTTGGACATCGCAAAAGTGAGCGGCTTATGGTCGACAAAAGCGGTGAAACGCCGACCTTCCAGCCAAAACTGGAAATGGCAGCCAGCCAAATGGAGCGCTAACAGCTCCCTGTCAACCGTGCTGTATTTCCGCTCGGCTTCGTTCAAGGATCTGCTGAAAAATGCCAGCGGCTGCCAAACCCCGGCAACGTGCTGTTCCACGACCGCCCCTATGGCTAAATCTGATGCGTCGGTGGTGAGCGCTATGCGGGCCGATGGATCTGGGTGAGCCAGAAGCGCAGCGTCAGCCAGGGCTTTTTTTTTACCTCCGCGAATGCGCGCTCCCGCTCCGGGGACCACTCGATAGGATTGGAGGGTTTTTGTTTTTTGAGCACGGCATATAATGGTTTCATGAGTTGCGCTGCGTGGGGTAGGAAACAGTTATAAAAATTTACCATTCCTAAAAACTCCTGCAATGATTTGACCGTTTGTGGTCGGGGAAAATCTGCCACTGCGCGCACCTTATCCGGTAGCGGGATTGCCCCTTCTGGGGAGACGCGGTGCCCCAAAAAATCGATCTGCGCCACGCCAAACTGGCACTTGGCTGGATTAATTATTAACCCGTGCTCTCCCAACCTCCGAAAAACCGCAGTGAGGTGTTTTTCGTGTTCCTCTTCTGAAGTACTGGCGACTAAAATGTCGTCGAGGTAGACGAACACAAAAGGGAGATCGCGTAACACGGCATCCATCATATGTTGGAATGTTTGTGCGGCGCCTTTAAGGCCAAACGGCATGCGCAAAAACTCAAAAAGTCCAAAAGGGGTTATTACCGCTGTTTTAGGAATGTCCTCAGGCCAGACTGGAACCTGATGGTAGCCGCGAACCAGGTCTATTTTGGAAAAAATGCGCGCCCCCGCAAGATGCACCGAAAAATCCTGAATGTGTGGGATTGGGTAGCGGTCATGCGCTGTGGCGTTGTTTAGTCTGCGGTAATCGCCGCAAGGTCTCCAGGAGCCGTCAGCTTTAGGGACCATATGCAGTGGCGAAGCCCATGGGCTTTTCGAACGACAAATAATGCCCAGTCTTTCCAGGCTGGCGAACTCCTCGCGCGCTATGGAAAGCTTAGCAGCATCCAAACACCGAGCTTTCGTGAAGACGGGGGGGCCCGCTGTAGTGATAAAATGCTCCACCCCATGTTTCGCAACTGTTGCCGAAAAAGTAGGAACTGTGAGCGCTGGAAATTGGGTGAGGAGTGTGTTAAACTTACCGCCTGCTGTGGCGACGTTGGTCTACACCAGTGGTGGGGACACTCGAGCTGCACAAGGAATAGAATAGAAAGATAGTGCATTAACTAAGCGTCTGTTGGCAAGATCAACTAACAAACCATGCGAGCACAGAAAATCGGCACCTAACATATTGAAGCTCACTGCCACTATGATAAAAGTCCATTCATAAGTGCGGCCGTGCAAGTACAAAAACAAAGTCCTTTCTCCGTAGGTGTTGATGCTCGAGCCGTTCGCCGCCGTTGCCCCGTCACCACAGGGGCCAGCCAACCGGTCAGCGTAGGTCGGGGTGATGAAACTCACTTGGGCTCCGGTGTCTACGAGGAGGTGTCGCCCGGAGCTCGCATCTGTGATGTACAGCAGCTTATTTCTTTCACCGAGAGCCGAAGCTGCTAACGGGTCCCGGTCCTGGAGTTTCCCGAGCTCTTGTAGCTGCACGGCGGCACACAACTGTGTGCCTTCTCTGCGAAACGCCGGTGATAATAACAGAGGCCATCTCCTCCGCTGCGCCGGGGCCGTGTCGCTGCCATTGTTGGTGGGGCTGGCTCCGCTGTCTCTGGCTCTTCGTTGCCTCGGGTTGCCGCACCTAGGTCTGCCGCTGCTGCTGTGGCCGTCTGCTCGCCGCAGGAGTCGAGGAGCCGCTGCGCCTCTCAGGCCAGCGCACGGAAGTCCCGCTGGGTCACACAAGGCATGCTGGAGAGGGTCCCTCTCATGTGCGACGGGAGGTTACTTAGGAAGATGTGCATAAATAGGAAATTATCGTTGTCCGATTCCCTCAGCTGCAGCATGTCTTCCATCAGGGCGACGGGCCTGCGCCCTCCCTGGCCATGCATAGCCAGGAGCCTCCTAGCCCTCTCTTCGGCTGAGGGTGTGAAACACTCGGTGAGGGCAGCCTTCAACTCGCCGTATTTGTTGTCAGCGGGTGGCTGCTGTACCAGGTTCCGCACGCATCGAGCTGTGCGGTTGTCGAGCCTTGCGATGACATGGTAAAACTTAGTGTCATCCGCCGTTATTCCTGCGAGCGTGAACTGTGCCTCAGCCTGGAGGAACCACGAGTCCGGGTTGTCCTGCCAGAATTCTGGCAGTTTAATGGAGACGGCGCTCGCTTGGGCAGACTCCGACAAGTCTGCATCAGGAGAATCCCTTCTATGCATTCTCACGTCTCTTGGTCACCAATGTGGGCAGCGTGAAATAACGAGACTGAATTATTTCTTAATTCAGGTTTTAATGTTGCAATCACATCCCCAGCTATCTCTCAAGAACAGAAGAGAGAGAGCTGAGTCAAAACCCTCTTATTTATACATGCAGGATCAAAGGAAGAATCACATATCACCGTCAAAACTCCCTATTGACAATAACTCTCCCCCCGAGTCCTTCAGTCCACCGCCTGGCCCCCAGGAGGTCAGGAAGTCCTTTCAGCTCCTTGTTGCCGTACCTCCGTCTTCTTGCTGTTATCCACAGGCGGTCCAGACATATTGTCCCATCCAAGACGTGAGGTCAATCCACACATGCAATCTCAAGCATCCCCTTGTGCTTAAACATATGTAGGTAAAAATACATGAGCTACAGTTCATGCTCAAAAACCCTCCATTGTGGCTGAATTACAACAATTCTGCAAAGATGAGTGGGACAAAATTCCTCCACAGCGCTGTAAAAGACTCATTGCCAGTTATCACAAACGCTTGATTGCAGTTGTTGCTGCTAAGGGTGGTCCAACCAGTTATTAGGTTTAGGGGGCAATCACTTTTTCACGCAGGGCCATGTAGGTTTGGATTTTTTTTCCCCCCTTAATAATAAACACCTTCATTTTAAAACTGCATTTTGTGTTTACTTGTATTATCTTTGTCTAATATATAAATTTGTTTGATGATCTGAAACATTTAAGTGTGACAAACATACAAAAAAGAGAAATCTGGAAGGGGGCAAACACTTTTTCCACACCACTGTATATAGTGTCCTTTATCTTGCTCTTGCTTGATATAATCACCAGATTTACCAAGCAGGTCTCTGTAGAATAAGTGGATCTGAAACCTGACTGATATTCATAAAGGAGCTTATGGGCCTTGAGATAGTCATCAAGCCGTTTATAGACGACTCTCTCAAATAATTTGGATATTGTGCTGATAATCAAAACTGGTCTGTAGTTACCTGCATCCAATTTACTGTTCTTTTTGAAGATCAGAGTCACCCGAGCCGACTTTAAATCATCTGGAATTTTGTCAGATGTTAAAGAAAAATTTAGAATATGCATCAATGGAGATGCATTGAGCTTGGCACCATCTTTAATGAAACGGGGTGACAGCTGATCCAAATCGGTAGCTTTGCTTGAATTTAGATCAGACAATATCTTGAGTACCGTGTCCTCCGTAACCTCACCAAGCCTGAAATTGTTACCAGGAGTGTGTAAGATTGAACAAATTGCTTAATGTGATGATAACCATATTTCCCCACAAAAGGCGGAAGATTGTCAACAAGTGTAGAGGCAATGGTGGTAAAAAAATGTATTAAAGTGCTCGGATACTTTACTTTTATCAAAACATGTGTTTCCATCTATCGTTAGACCAATACTGCCAGGTTTAGTTTTACATTGTGAGGAAGTTCTGAGACTTTTGAGAGTTTGCCACAGCTTTTTAGGTTGATTTTTAAAATCCCCAACTTTATTTGCTAGATATTCAGACCTGGCAATTTTTTTTTCTTATATTGGACTTGGTTTTGAAAGTAAATATATTTTTCATACCAGCTATGGTCCTTGGATTTTTTTAAATTTACTAAAAGATCTATCTATTCCTTTTGTGTATGAGATGGAGAATTTCTCCTGTTATCCAGAGTTCAGTATGTTGCTTGACCCTAACATACTTTAGAGGTGCTATGCGGTCTATAATGGAATGAAACTTACTCTTAAACAAATACCATGCCTGGTCCACTGAATTGCAATCGTTCACCTCCTGCCAGTCCACCTCAAGCAATAAACCCTCAAAAGCCATTTTACTGTAATTTTTCAGTGAGTGAAACTTAACTCCATTATGTTGATTGACAGGTCTTTTTCTTACTTTATAAGTGCAAAATACAAGTACGTGATCACTCAAAGCAAAATTTATGACACTGTGAAATGTGTGAAATCACAGGCAGATTCATTTCAAATGATTTATTGCACACTCACATCTCACGAGCACTGAACAGAATGACTCGTCACATCACGAGCACAGAACAGACTGACTAGTCACATTAAACAACCTTCTCTCTACATCAAGTTACACTTCACAAGATTCAAGGCACTTCCTAATCACAGCAGGACATCTACATCACACTTCATTCAACCCCCACTCCCACTGTTCTCCCATGTGTATTCATTGTCTCTGTCTAAGGTGTGAAATAACCTGAGGCCTGAGGCCCACACTGCCCCCGCCCCCCAGCAACTTAGATAGAACTATAGCACATCAGTCCACACGCTGTTTCGGCTTCAGCCTCCTCCCATATCTGCTGCAACTGGGTTTTACCACCTCCGTGGCGCTGCTGTGCCGGTGGGAGGCTGCTGGAAGTGTGTCTGACTGCGGGTGAGCCGTGGAGAGGGGAAGGGGGGGTTCACTCTGCCCATGTGGCTGCTCTGATGAATTGTTTCCCTGGGGAGCTCTCTGTGGGGGTCTTCCACGCCGAGGGGCCCTAGCCAACAGCACTTGCTCGTCCGCCACAACGAAAACGGGTTTGAGTCTGTCTATGCCAATTTTTTCCCTCCTACCCCCCAAGTCTAGCAAAAAATGCTTATCCCCTGTTTCCAGGTCCATCATAGGGTGGGCGCAATGGAGGGCGGTGGGCGTCGTGTCTAACAAACACGAACCCTGCGTTCTTCAAAGTTTTAGGCACAAAAAAACGCAGAAAACTGTGGTGGGCAGGTCCCGGCACCGTGCCTGTGGTCGCGCTACGCTGCAAAAGCTGAGAAGGGGAGCTGCCGGGCACGGGATTATCTGGCAGAAATTCCCCGGGCAGCCGTAGTGGCTGCGCAAAAACGAGCTCTGCTGGGGAAGCTTCCAGATCCTCTTTCGGTGCGGAGCGCAACCCCAATAAAACCCACGGTAACTTGTCTACCCAATTTGCATCCGTCAATGAAGCCCTGAGTGCTGCTTTGAGTGATCTATGAAAACGCTCGCATAACCCATTGGCCTGTGGATTGTACGCGGTTGTGCGGTGAATTGTAACACCCAGGCTGCGGGCCATCGCGGACCAGAGTTCGGAAACAAATTGAGGGCCCCTGTCGGACGTAATGTCCGACGGGACTCCAAAACGTGCAACCCATGCTGTTAAAAAAGCGCGCGCCACGTCTGCGGACGTGGTTGCCGCCAGCAGAACTGCTTCTGGCCAGCGCGTAGTGCGGTCCACCATTGTCAGGAGGTTTGTGCACCCCTGTGATGGCGGGAGGGGGCCCACGAGGTCCACGTGAACATGGTCGAACCTCTTAGCCGGAATACGAAACGGCTCCAAGGGAGCCTTCGTGTGTCTGTGTACCTTGGCTCGTTGGCACGCCACGCAGGCTGCAGCCCACTCTTTCACTTGTTTGCGTAGGCTCGGCCACACAAACTTCTCTCCCACCATTTTGACGGACGCGCGCACTCCTGGGTGTGCCAGAGTGTGAACCGACTCAAACACGCGTCGGCGCCACATGGCCGGGACCACGGGACGTGGGCAACCCGTGGAGACATTGCAGATTGGGGGGGCATGCCGTCTTGCAGCACCCTGCTCTCCAGCCTTAACCCTGTTGGTCCAGACTGGAGCGCGCGCACGTCTGCATCACTAATCTGCTCTGCGGCCATGGCTGCGTAATCTATGCCCACGCAGACTGGGGCTACCACGGCGCGCGAGAGGCAGTCCGCCACCACATTCAGTTTACCCGACACATGTTGAATATCGGTAGTAAACTCTGAGATCGCGGCCAGCTGTCTCTGCTGCCGGCCCGACCACGGTTCTGAAACCTTGGCCATCGCGAATGTTAGCGGCTTGTGGTCTACAAACGCGGTGAAGCTGCGCCCTTCCAGCCAGAACTGAAAGTGGCGAATGGCCAGGTGGAGAGCCAGCAACTCTCTGTCGAACGCGCTGTATTTATGTTCACTGTCGCGCAAAGTTCTGCTGAAAAAGGCGAGCGGCTGCCAAGCCCCGGCAACGCGCTGCTCCACGACAGCCCCTATGGCCATGTCTGAAGCGTCGGTGGTGAGCGCTATGTGGGCCGCCGGGTCTGGATGTGCCAGCAGTGCGGCGTTTGCCAGAGCTGCTTTAACTTCCGAGAACGCCCGCTCTCGCTCCGGGGTCAATTCGACCCTATCCGCGGGTTTCTGTTTCTTGAGCGTGGCATACAATGGTTGCATGAGCTGCGCCGCGTGGGGAAGGAAACAGTTATAAAAGTTCACCATTCCCAAAAATTCCTGCAGCGCCCTGACCGTCTGAGGCCGGGGAAAATCCGCCACGGCGCGCACTTTGTCGGGCAGCGGGATCGCTCCTTCTGGAGAGACGCGGTGCCCCAAAAAATCAATCTCCGTTACGCCGAACTGGCATTTCGCCGAGTTGATTATTAACCCGTGCTCCTCCAACCTCCGGAAAACCGTCGTGAGGTGGGTTTCGTGTTCGTCTTCGGACACGCTGGCTACCAGGATATCGTCCAAGTAGACCAACACAAACGGGAGATTGCGCAGCACAGCATCCATCATGCGCTGGAACGTCTGTGCCGCTCCTTTTAACCCGAATGGCATGCGCAAGAACTCGAATAGACCGAAAGGAGTTATTACCGCTGTTTTGGGTACATCCTCAGCGCGCACTGGGACTTGGTGGTAACCGTGGACCAGGTCTATTTTGGAAAAAATGCGTGCTCCGGAGAGGTGAATGGAAAAATCCTGTATGTGGGGAATCGGGTAGCGGTTGTGTGCTGTGGCGTTGTTCAACCTGTGGAAATCACCGCATGGTTGCCACGATCCCTCAGCCTTAGGGACCATGTGTAGCGGGGATGCCCATGGGCTGTTCAAGCGCCTGATGATGCCCAACCTTTCCAGGTTGGCGAACCCCTCGTGCGCTATGGCCAGTTTAGCTGCGTCCAAGTGCCGAGGTCTTGCAAAAACGGGCGGCCCGGTGGTGGTGATAAAGTGCTCCACCCCGTGTTTAGCGATGGCCGTGAAAAACGTCGGGACCGTGAGTGCTGGGAACTTACCGCCTGTAGCTGTGACGTTGGCTTGTGCTGTTGGCCGGGTCACTCGAGCTATACAGGGGAGAGAGTCAAAGGACAGTGCATTAACCAGGCTCCTGTTAGCAACATCAACCAGTAAACCATGTGCACACAGAAAATCAGCCCCCAGTATATGGTAATTCAGTGCTGTTATGACACAAGTCCACTCATATGTACGGCCGTGAAGAGATAAGAGCAGAGTCCTCTCACCAAAGGTCTTAATATCCGAGCCGTTTGCTGCCAACATCCCGGGGCCGCTAGATCCTGCCAGCCGGTTAGTGTAGGTTGGCCGGATGAAGCTCTTCTGGGCTCCGGTGTCCACGAGGAAATGCCTCCCCGAGCATGCGTCTGTTAGGTAGAGCAGCTTGTTCTCTTCACCGAGGGTCGCTGCTGCTACCGACCCCCGGGCTTGGCGTTTTCCTGAGCGCTGGAATTGGCACGGTGGCGCACATCTGCGTGCGTTCTCTCCGAAGCGGCGGTGGTAGGAACAGAGCGTGTCACTCTGGCGCTCCTCGGCCCCCGCTGCTGCTATCGTCTGTGGCTTCTCGCCTCCTCTGGTCGTCTCGCTGGGCTCCGTCGCTGCCGCGTTGACTGTGATCGCCCTGGTGGTGATGATGATCCGGTCTGCCTCCTGGGCTAGCGCACGGTAGTCTTGCATGGCCAGCCGCGCCGATTTGGCCAGAACCGCTCTCGCTACTGTCGGAAGGTTCCGGAGGAAGAGGTGGGCAAACAGAAAGTGCTCGTCGTCCGTGCCCCTTAACGCCAGCATCTTCTCCATCAGGTCTACGGCCGAACCATCTCCTAGCTCGGTCCGCGTCAGGAGCCTCTCCGCTCTCTCACAGTCCAAGAGCGTATAGCGCTGGATGAGCGCAGCCTTGAGCGCTTCGTATCTGTTGCTGGCTGGTGGCTGATCGAGCAGGCTCACTACCTGTTGAGCTGTGTGGGCGTCGAGCGCTGCGACCACATGGTAGAATCTGGTGTCATCTGCCGTTACTTCCCGGAGGGCGAACTGGGCCTCGGTGAGGTGGAACCAAGAGCGCGGGTTGTGCTGCCAGAAATCCGGTAGCTTGACTGCAACCGCACACGCGTGACTGGGGGTTCCAGTCCGGGCTGTCTGTGGGATGGCTGCCGCCTCGCTGTAGCTTCCTAACCGGGCCAGCTCCGGGGATCTTGCCTCGTGTTCCATAATACGTCTTGGGTCACCAGTGTGGAGTGTGTGAAATCACAGGCAGATTCATTTCAAATGATTTATTGCACACTCACATCTCACGAGCACTGAACAGAATGACTCGTTACATCACAAGCACAGAACAGACTGACTAGTCACATTAAACATCCTTCTCTCTACATCAAGTTACACTTCACAAGATTCAAGGCACTTCCTAATCACAGCAGGACATCTACATCACACTTCATTCAACCCCCACTCCCACTGTTCTCCCATGTGTATTCATTGTCTCTGTCTAAGGTGTGAAATAACCTGAGGCCTGAGGCCCACACTACCAGAGTTGGCAATTTTAACAGCATCTGAAACTGTTATCAGGTCTAGGACAGTTGTGGTTGCTTGAGTTATCCTTGTAGGAGATTTAATGAGTTGGGTCATATTAAACATAGATAAAAAATGATTAAAGTTCATACTCAGTTGATTATTTAATCTATTGGTTTGTGCATCCGCATTAAAGTCACCTAGGATTACACATTCACTTTCAGAGAAACTGTCACATTTGTGGCTTATATTAATCATATATTCCATACCTACATATGTATAGACATATTAGAATGTTTAGTGATTACATATGTGGAATGACCTCACGCCTCAGAACAGGACAAGAGGTCTCAACCACCGGCGAGGATCAAAGAACAGACTGAGTCGCAGCGGTGGAGACCGGATCGAACTTCCTGACCACCCAGGGTCAGGTGGAGGAGATAGAGGACAATGGAGGGGGATTACGTTAATGCGGGATGTCAGCTTTGATATGCAATGTCTTTTGTTGAGTGTGGGTATAAGTATGAAGGTCTGACTGCGCTCGACCTCTCATTCTGCTTCTGCATCGAGATGAGACATGTTAGGGAGATGAAGCTGATAATAAATCTTGATTTATAAAATCACATCGCTTCTTCATTCCAAGCTCCCTACAACATTTACCACAGGATTGTTCCAGGTGGCTGAAGAAATCTGTCTGTTTAGATGGTCTGTAACACACACCTATGAGAATGGGCTTTGATTTAGGAAGATATATATTAGCCCATACAGTGTCTAGATCATCATCAATGTCTGTACATGGGTTGAAAGCAATATCACATACCCACACTTCTGAATAAGTCACAGTAGAGTCAAGCCAGGTCTCAAATATGCCGATCACAGCTACCTTAGTAGTTGAAGTGAGGGTACGTACTGTAGTTCGTCCAGTTAGGGCAGCAGATTACACACATTCAGGTGTATGAAATTCAGGCCTTTGGAACGTAGGGCGTCATACTCAAACGGGTCTGATGTTTGGCCATCCGTATCACTCTCCTGGGGAACCTCAACTTCATTCAAAGGAATATCCTGAGTGCTGATACTGCTATCGAAAAGGGTATCACAAAACTGTGGCAAGGAACATTTAACACAGAACCACTCATCATCACAGTTGCTGAGGTGACAATATTCCCATAGAGTCATGTTCAAGCATGAGACCATGTGTCACAGCTGTCACATTGCGGGGCAGCTTGGTTGTTTCCGACATTACGGTCGCACACTCCACAGGGAAACATGGGGTTAGAGTTTACCTTAGGTAGTTCTGGCTGTATCTGAACATCCCCTGACATCAAGATCAGCAGGATAAACAAGTAAGAGCCAGGTTTGACAGTTCATTTCCACCATGTTTGTTTATATTTCAAGCGGCGGCGACTGTTCGGGTTGTTTCCGGTGTAAACCAGCATTCCTGCCAACCACTTTTTCAGCCACAATAAGACAGCAGCATGATCATCTTCACTACTCCAGACCCTCTTTCGTTGATCCAGAGACCTTCTTCCATCACTGGAGCAAGTCTCACTTGATGATTTCAATGATAAGCTCACCAAACTAGTTAAAATCGTCAGGACCACAAACAAAAATCTGCCGTACGCCATATTGGTCACATGTTCCTCATTCCGAATTGCAAATAATCTGCATGTAAGTTAGGTTAATTGGCATCAGCTGGGGATTCTAAATTGTCCTTAGGTATGACTGTGAGAGTGAATGGTTGTCTGTCTCTTTGTGTTGGCTGGGATAGGCTCCAGCCCCCCCTCCCCCCCCCCCCGTGACCTGAAACGGATTAAGCAGAAGAAGATGAATGTTGCCCAGGCAACAGCAGCCCATACCTGTGCACGTCCTTGGCTAAAGTAAATACTTTTGGGGGTCCCCCTGATATCCTGGAGTGATTAATAGGCTTAATAGAAGTTATTAATAGTATTAATAGGTTTACTTAATTCATACTCATGCACAATTGGCTTTGGAGATTTAGCTTTTGGTTATGAATTAAAGAGTAAGTAATAAAACAATGCAACAAACAGCTTCAGTAGAGTTAAAGCCCCCATCATTCAGTGAGTAAACTACTTGATAGGGAGCCTGTTTCCAGACGTCCCAGTTTGTAATTCTTACAGTTTTACTTCGGTGGATGGAACTGCAATGCTCTCAACCAAATGTTGTATTACAGCGCCCTCTATTGGCCAAATGAATAACCATTATCCCGTTGACAAATACATTAACTCACGTTTCCCGACAGCACGCATGTCATCTCTGAACATTTCAATTCACGAACTGTGAACTTGTGTGGCACTTTTCGTGACGTCACGCTCCCCGCCCTCACCATTACCCAAAGGCACGAGGAAGTGTGTGGGTATACCGGTCAGCGAATCCGCCGCCGGTGTAGCGCGTTCAGCACTCTGTACTCCCCACAGCACGGAGTCACGGCGCTCACGGAGAACAAGTGTCACCAGCTGTGGGATTTTCGTATTCGGAGTGGGCCCTGTCCTGGACTACCGAACGCCATTCTTCTCATTATTAGTATTTTTGTGTTGGAATTATTTTCTCAATTTCTGGAGCGGAGAAACAACCTGCAGTCATGTCTCGGGCTCCGGAGGACGTGAGCAAGCTTACGGAAACTACATACAAGGTGAGTGAAAACACACACAACTCAGCACCTGTTTTTATATATATATATATTTTTTTTTTATTTATTTTTTTTGCCATGTTGTCTGTTTCATTTGTTTTGCGGTTTCTGAGAGGATTGGGGTAATTAGTATTCATGAGGTGATAAAACTGTAAAACCTCACTGAAGGGTTTTTGTTGCAGGATATGGTAGCTACTTTTACGTGAGTATACATTCACGAAAAAATAAGTCAGTTAAAATTATATTAATATTAATTAACGAAGTAAACGATTGTCTACAATACATTCTGTACATGTGGCTAGTATGTTGGTTCTCTCATTGTTTAGATACTTGTCCCCATATAATTCAAATGTAACTGAAATTTGACTGGCCAGCAAATCCAATCCCTTTTATGCAAGGGCGTGCCCAGGTATTGGCTATTGTTGCCTGGGCAACAGCCCACTTGCAGCCTTAAGCGGGATTTATGCACCGGCATCACGTCAAAGTCATTACGTGTGGTAACCCAGCACACTGCAGATTGACACGATTTCACACTCAGCAGGGCTGGAGGAAACGGAGGACAATTTACATACGGACAGAGAGCCCCTGGGGGCAATCAGAACAATGGACTGTTGTGTATACATCCCCTGGATGAGGGAGAGGACATCCGGGCGCCAGTTGGTCACGCTAATGATATGTATTGACTGATATGCTAATGTGCCATGCATTCTTTCTGTCTGTGTCACTGTATAAAAGAGCTTGTGTGACATGCCTCAGCAGCACAGTAGCTCACTTAGCTACAATGTGTGTCTCATTATGTTGGAGGAAATCAAACCCTGCAACCTTCCAGCTCGTCGCATCTCGCCTGATCTTTTACCTCCACATACCGACGTTTTCATATGATCGTTGCACAGAGAAGTCGGAGAAAACGGTGCATGTGACCACCACCACAGCCACCATTATTTGACAATCTGTGTAATTATTGGGGTTATGACGAGCCACAAAATGTTCTGTATGTGCTTACTTGCTCCACATTCTTTTGATTTTGGACCGCTGTTTAACCGACTCGCCTTGGAAGTTGTGCTGCCATGAACAGGCAGAGCGGAGCAGCATCGAGAACCAGGAAATGTGAAGGAGGAGACAAAGTGGACCAATCACAGCTCTTACGGCTTGCGTCCCCGACATGCTCCTCTCCTTTTCTGGAGAGGTGCATATTGGGTGATGCAATAGGAATGAATGTCCGTCACTGTTGTGTCGACGCTGTTGCAGCTGCATCGCATGGACGCGGGTGCATAACTTGCAGGTTAGTTGCCCCTCCAGAGGGAGAGAGAGAGGGAGGGAGGAATAAATAAATGTTGTACCTTATTTTAGTAGCAGCCTATAATTAAGCAATATTACATGAGAGGGAGTACAGTGTCAATGAATATCGTAACTGTGGGTGTGATACGCCTATTAGAGTATCACACCCGTAGTCAGTATATTCATGATACCGTAACAACCTCAAGTGTAATATTGCTTTTATACAGCAGTTGTTTGTGGCGGCATCTTGCGTGGCAGCAACCCCTCTGATTCTTCATGGAATTAACGTTATAGATAGGAGAAACGTAATTTCATTCTACTGTACATGATTGGCTGTATGGATTGAATGACAATAGAGATGGCATCTTCTTCTTCAGTTCCGCCAAGCCCAATTTATTAAATGACAGCAATACTGGACAAAATATAATGATTTGTTTAACTAGTTATTTTGCGCAGTTGAGAAAAAAATAGTCCCTTCTCAATGTAGCCAGTAACTGTTGCTAAACATCTCAATCAGCACGAAGATGTCTATTGTCATTTCACACACATTTAAACTAAATATTGTCAAGTGCAAAAGTAAGTTTACATACCAGTCACCTGTTGAGTCAGTATGGCAGAAGACCCGGAATCAAGATGCCTGTAGCTTGCCAGTGGCTAGTAGTTAGCATGCTAGTGATCGCATGCTTCGCTTACTTTTCCTTGGCATTTTCAAATGAAATAAAGAGTCCATCACCACAAAGGTATTGTGGTTTATTACTCAAGACAATAAATCTAACTCTAGCACTGCCTATTTTCTTAAACAGACGTGCAATAGTTCGATGGTGTTTGTACAAGGGTGACGTTGTAAACAAAGTTTTCTTTTCAAAAGAGTGGGACTTCCGGGTCATGGATGTATAATTTCTAGGCAAACAGTGCCTCACTGTGAAAATTAAGGTATCCAAAACAGTACTGCAATTCTCACTGAGAGCTGATAGTAAATTACTGTTAGTAATTAACGGTTACATGAACACCTTTGAAGCAGAGTGATACATATCCAGTGAAACGATGGAGTGCAATTATTGTGGATTTTAGTTACGCCTGCAATCCCTATTGTCCAACCAAATTGCTCGGTGGGAACTAACTGTTGTATAATTGCTGATATTAGACCAGAGTAATCTCACATAATCCAAACTTTTAGGCCTACTTTGTGATTGGCATGCTTCTGTGGGATTTAATCCGGGTTTGCGGTTGCGGTTTTTTCCATCAGTTAATGTCACATGCCCATTCTCTATATGGGAGTGGAGAGTTGAAACAGTAAAACTGGGGCATTTTCTTTCTAACCTATGTCTTTTTTTTAATCTTAAAAGTGTCACTTTATACTAGTAAATTAGCAGTTTTTCTGGTTTTTCCCTTATTTTTTTCATGTAACTTAATTCTTACCATAAATTTGCAATGTTATTTCAGGAAGAAAAAATTCACCAAGCATGTAATTCATTTAATATTTAGTAGAAAAGCCTTTGTTGGTAATAACCGCTTCCAAAACACCTCCTGTACAGAGAAACTAGGCAGAGGCATTGCTCAGGAGTGATTTTAGCCCATTCTTCCACACACACTGTCTTCAAATCTTGAAGGTTCCATGGGTGTCTTCTATGAACTCTGATCTTGAGTTCTTTCCATAGATTTTCAGTTGGATTCAGGTCAGGTGACTGGGCCATTCTAGCAGCTTTATTTTCCTTTTGTGGAGCCAGTTGAGAGTTTCCTTGGCTATGTGTTTGGGATCATTGTCTTGCTGAAATGTCCACCCTCATTTCATCTTCAGCATCTTGGCAGATGGCAACAGGTTCTTATCAAGGGTGTCTCTGTACATTTGTCATTTCATCTTTCCTTCAATTATATGAAGTCTGCTTGTACCATGTACTATAAAACACCCCCACACCATGATGCTCCCACCTCCAAACTTCACTGTTAGTATGGTGTTTTTGGGCTGATGTGCAGTGCCATTTCTCCTCCAAACATGCTTTGTGTTGTGGCATCCAAAAAGTTCAATTGTGGTCTCATCTGACCAGACTATATTCTCCCAGTATTTTACTGGCTTGCTCAAATGTTATGCCTCAAACTTTAATCAAGCTTCAACATGTTTTTTTCTTCAGCAATGGAGTCTTGCGAGGTGAGCGGGCATAGAGCCCATGTCAGTTGAGTGCATTACTTATTGTTTTCTTTGAAACGGCAGTACCTGCTAATTCCAAGTCTTTCTGGAGCTCTCCACGAGTGGTCTTTGGCTCTTGGATAACTCTTCCGAATCTTTCCGAATAATGGCTCCAACAGTGCTCACTGGAACATTCAGCAGTTTAGAAATGTGCCTGTAACTAGTGATGGGACTTGCCGTGTTGAGCTCCGGAGTATGCACCGAGTAAATCCAGGAAATATTTTGCGAAGCACGTATCGAGGCGTGTATTGATGATGTATGTGATAACTTCTGAAGCCTCACTGGCCGGTCATACCACTTGACTGGGTCAGGAAGCTGTTCATGATTTGGCACGCAACATGAAATAAAGTGAGCAGCTATGGTGGAAATCCCCGTCCCTCACATTTTGTGTTGTCAGATCTTTGACTGTGTATGGGATTTGTCACAGCCGATCTTCATTTTCAGATGGAGCCAGCACTAAAAAGATGGACTTCTCCCGTTTGGGAACATTTTGATCTTTTTTCTCCCATTTTGATATTTTTTCTTTCTTGTAACTGGAGTGGTGGCCTAGAGGTAGAGCATCCGCCACACAACTGGGAGGCCGGGGTTCAAGTCCCAGCCGGGTTATGCCAATCTTGTAATTTATTTTTATTTGCAAGGTGAAGTGTCTGTTGTGTTTCAAAGAGCTTGGATACAACAATAACACATCATCTATGCTGAGGCACTATCATGCCCTGCATGAGAATAAGGACAGCAGAGGTGAATGTACTGGGAAAGACAGAAACATGTCTACCCTACACTGTAAAAACTTGCAGTAGTCTTCCTTTGCACACCTGCATCCTCTGTGCTCTGCGAGAGAGTATTCTGAAAACTTGCTGAAATAATCTAAAAAAAAAAATCACCTTATTCCAAAGACTGTTGAAAAGTTATTATTTCTTAATAAAAATGGATAAGTAGCACAAGCACATTCACTGTAATCACCTGTTTTATTATTTCTTTTTTTCCCTTATGAGCACTGATATTTCTTAAAGGACAGTACATTTATTGAAATGGGAAAAAATACACACACCAATAATGCCCTTGTAAAAATCTGCATGTTGTATACTTTTTGTCCAGTAGATGGCTTAATAGAGTAAATGAAGTTTCACATGAGGCTTTATCCATATGAGCCAAATTGATGAAAAGCTTTAATGCTTCAAGAAAGCCTCATCTGGCCATCACTACCTGTAACCAATGCCAACATTATGTTTTGCAACAATAAGGTTGAGAAGGTCTAGACGAGATAGAGTTCTTTGCCTCTACCCATCATGAGTTCTTTGTGGTGTGACAATCTGATATTCACAGACCTTTTTAAAGGCTATCAATCAGGACTTAACCAGCTGAAATTAATTTGCACTGATGGGGGATGGGATGACTTCCTAAGTTCTGATGGATTTCAGCTGTCTTCTTGGCTTTCTATGCCTTTTTTTTTCTTCATGTGTTCAAGACTTATTCCCTGTGTCATTCCACTTTATTAAATATAACTTGTTTGGTGAACACATTTGCTTTGATTTCTTTGTATGTATGGATTACTTGGGTTGTTACTGACATCTGGTGAATATCTCAGGTCAGTGGCTCTATCACAAATACGTTTAATGAGAAAAATGTGTTCAATACTTATTTTCCCCACTGTGAAATGATTACAGTGCATGTGCTGCCCTCTTTATAGTGCCTCATTGCTTTCTATCGGCTTTTTATTACCTTCGCCAAGGAGGTAATGTAATCGGGGTGGTTTGTCGGTTTGTCCGTCCCTCTGTTTGCTTTGACCTTACCATCAGTGTATCCAGTAATAATTATCTCCACCAAGCAGGTAATGTAATTGGAGGGGGGGTTGTCTGTTGGCAGGATTACACAAAAACTACTGGATGGATTTTGATGAAATTTTCACCAGAGGTAGCCCTTGGGCCAAGGATGAACCCATTAAATTTTGTTGGTGATCTGAGAGTGCATACTTGATGAAATTTTCACCAGAGGTGGTCCTTGGGCTACAGACGAACCCATAATATTTTGATGATGATCCCAGAATGCACACCTCTGCCAAGGCTCTTATCTTCTCACAGTGTGTTCGCAAGAATTCTCCAAAGCTAGTGAATAGACTTTGATGCAGTTTTCACTAGAACTGGCTCGTGGCCTACACACGAACCCATTACATTTTGGAGGTGCTCCATGAGGGATGGCTGGAGCCTTGGTAGAGGTACTGTATGTGCTGTCTGAGTGCTTTTCTAGTTGTCCTCTATTATCTTTTACGCCAGGGATCTTTTTTTGTTTGACGTTGAGCAACTGCAAACTTTCTTTTATTTATACAAGTGAAAGAAAGTCCAACCAAGCCAACGCTACACTAAGGGCACACCCTTTCACTTAGTATATGTCTAAATACTTTCAAATCCCAACCCTTTTGATTCATGCATCCTACCAGCTAATCTCTGGCTGATGTGAGACACAATTTAATCAAAGGTTGAGGCTTGATTAGTCACTTGCATTAGCTGAGCCAAACAAGATTACACAGCTTCTCCTCACATGCGATAGGCAGTGAGTTAAATGATGCACGCAACAAAAGAGAACATTTTAGTGCAAAAATTTATTAGATGGTGGTGAGAAAGGATTAAGCAGAAGACGGATGGATTGATGGAGTGTAACTTTAGTTGTAGGGTTGTTAAATATTCTTTACAGTGGAATGTTTTCACAGGTTTGGCCATTAAAGCTGCTTGTCTAGAGGGAGAGAGAGCAGGTCCTACCTGTTGTTTACAGTGCCACCATTAGAGAAACTGACAGAGGAACCTGCTTTCTTCTTTGTCCTCCCCTCTGCTCACTTTCTTTTACTGTGTAAATTCACCTGCCTCCCTCATTGTTCTTCTAAAGGGTGTGCCAAGGGAATAGAGGCAGGGGCTGAGCGACACTTTTTTATTGAGACTTTTCAATGGAAGACAAAGAAACTGACAGAGAGAGAGAGACAGGGGGCTAGGGGTGGGAGGGCGAGAGACCATGCTGCAAATAGCTGTGACTTTGTGTGGGACTTCGCTCCTTCGAGGGAGTTGCACAGCTTAAGCAAAAGGGTCAAGTTAAAGATTGAAAGTTTATTGTTCTCACATGGTGATATTTATAGGCCCGCAGCACCAACACTTAAGAGTTGTTTTTCATGAATTTCTTCTCTCCACCCACTCCTGTAAAGATACCCATGTGAGTTTTATTGTTCGTGACTAAGCTTGCTTTTTGAAGAAATTAGGGATGTTTGCTGGAAGGAAAAAACAAAAACAGCTGTGTGAGATGGTGTGATCATTACTTATCATGTACAACATTATTTCTTTGCTCTTTGTCACAGAATGTTGTGGAGCAGTTCAACCCAGGTCTAAGGAACCTGGTCATCCTCGGGAAGAGCTATGAGAAATCTGTCTTAGGTAAACACTGTTACACCCCTCCATATAACATGAACCAAAAGTCCTGTTCTGAACTTTGATTTGACTTTGTGTAGACTTTTGCTCTCAGTGGATGACCTTAGTTTAATTTCAGATATTGAAAGCAGAACTTAAAAATGATTATTGAAATTCTCATTTTACAGCATCTTAATTGATTTTGGTTGTCTGTCTCCCTCACACAGCTATGACTCTTGCTGGAAAAGCCTATTTTGATGCGGTGTCAAAGATGGGAGAAAATGCTATTGCATCTACTGCCTCCAGCGAACTAGGTGAGCTTTATGCAAGTTAAGCTAAAATTCACTTTCCAAAGCATTTGGGCAGCATATGGTATATTGGGGATGGCATTTCTTTATTTTCTATGACTTTAAGCCTCCCCACTATAGTGGTCAATCCTCTGGTAGTTCTGTGTGTCAATTTTCCTTTCCTTATTCTTTTATGCTGAACACAAAGCTAGAGACTGTAGGACAGTTGCTCATCAGACATTTACCCACCAGAAAAGTTACAAAAGGGACAATTGCCCACCGCTAATATTCATCAGTATCATCTTATAATTTTTTTTTCTCAATATGAGTTGTTGCTGTCAAAAAACTTGCAAAAATATAACATCAAATATAAAATTTTTATTACACAATGAACTAAAAACATACATACACGAAGACACATATTTAGAATTCAGCAACATATGATTTACTCCAAGTGAATACATATCAAAGTATAAAGAATCTTTAATGATTGCACTTGTTTTAATTATCAAAGTTAATCACACTTGGTACATATCAAAGCATTTGCTTAACGTCTTTAAACCTCTGCTCAGCTGCAAGTGGTAAGCTCTGCAGAAGCTGGCTACTAGTAATTTAATTATCCAGAAGAAAATTTAATTGTTCTCCAATATCAAGAACTTTGTCAAGTATAAAAATATTTAAATTTCTATTCCATCATATTTTTTATTCCATATGGTGGGCAAATGTCCTCTTTACAGCTCTCAGGGTGGGCAAATGTCCAGTGGGCAACTGTCCTGTCACCAAGCTGAAAGGTAGAAAGTACAATTTTAATTTGGTCTATGTGTCATGGATGGCCCTCATGAGCCATCATAAGACGCCACAAATCACCGGTGAGTTTGCACAGTTTTATTAAAGAACAGAAAAGGAACAAAATAATAAGCCACGGGGAGCTAAAACACACTACAATGAATACTGTCCAAGACAAGGGAAAATGGAAACATAAGGAAACACACTTACGAATAACGACGAGGGATAGTCTACGTCTGAACAGCGGGATGCTCGAATAACGTCAGACCATGGGAAGGCTTTTGACGAGACTGCCGCACATTTCGCTCCCAACTGCCCTCTTAAGTAGGGAGCAGCTGATGAGGCGAAATGTGGCTCAGCTGACAGCTCCGACAGCCGGAAGCCCCTCCGAGCGCTGTCACAGTAAAAGCTCGGAGAGCCAAAAGGGGCACACAGCCGTCAGATGGGCGAAGATAGTGCATGGCTCGAGCGTGGACGGGATCGGCGCCCGAACCATGACAGTACCTCCCCCCTGAGGGGCGAACTACGAGCACCCTATGACACCCAAGCCACCCCCCCCAGGGCGGGCGGATGGGGGAAAAGGCCTGGAGGGCGAGAACCAGAAAGAGGAAAAAAAAAACCATGACGAAGACAGGGAACAAATGAAGCAATTACAAAGTATGGTTACAAAAAAAAACCAAAAACACAACACTCCATAATGCACAGATGAGACATAGAACAGGGCAACAAAGCAAACCACCATGACGATGACAGGGAACAAACGAAGCAATTACAGAGTACGGGTAAAAGAAAAACACAATACTCCATAACGCACAGATGGTACATAGGACAAGACAAAAAATGCAAATAACCAAAGGGAGCCTATAACTAAAATACACGGGCCCATGAGGCACAAAATGGTAGATACCAATCATCCCTCAGACAGGAGAGGGGAGAAAAAAAAGAAAGAAAAAACACTCTAAACAGCGGTGAATACACAGATCAGAGTGGAGTAACACAGAGTGACCCTTATGTCAGTGTAACAGAAAAGCGCACGTGGATGACGACAGGCAGAGACCAATGAGATGGGGACAGTTCTGGTGGTCTCCCTGCGTCCAATGTCCAGGTCGCCGATGAGGGAAACAGGGAATGCTCGGGCGGCCTACCCCAGTCCCAGGCCTGGAAAGACAGAACCTCCAGCGGCCGAACCAGGTCGCCCAGCAGGAAGCACCGTACGTCGGGTGGCCGACCCAGCACGTCGAACCGGCGAAACGGCTCACCAGGTGGCCGACCCGCATCACTCAGCCACCAGGACCGTAGGAGAAAAATTGAAGACGGCCTCTCTGGAGAGGGGGAAGATGAGGGAGAGCCAGACCGAATCTTGAGAACCCCAACGGCCCCCGATGGAGATGAGCTGGGATGACGATGGTGACGAAGGGGATGATGATGACGATGAGCCAGTCCAGTGTCAGGTGGAAGAGGGTCTGCAGCTCCTTCACCGACCTTGAACCACACCGGTGCTGCACCCATGACTGACCCCGATTGGGTCATGGCTGCACCCGCGATGAACCCCGACTGGGTCGGCGCAGCACCAGTAACGACCTCCAACCCCGAACCCGGAACCTCCAGTACAGTGACCAGGATTGGCGCCGCACCGGTGACCCTGGGAAAAGGCTCAGGAGAAAGGAAAGAACTGGGATCAGAATCATCGGTAGCGACAGAGCCCAGCGAGACGAGCTCGGGTGCAGCGGATGGCTGCCCCTGGCTCGTCTCCCCGAGAAACAGGCAAAAATGCTCCAAAATTGAAAGAAGGAAAACAAGGTAGAGCACTTGCCTGCACTCGGGTTCTGTCGCCGTCCAGGACTTCGATGATCCAAGCTCAGGATGAAGAAGGTCGTCGTCTGGCTGCCACTCGGCTATGGCGGGCTCCGCAGCCGGCATGATGGTCTCCGCAGCCTGAGGACCCTCCGGCACTGACGTCCACGCCGATGACCCACACGGCGTGGTGACAGGGGACCCTCGACCCGCTGGACCGAACCGCTCATCTGTGGAGACCCGGGGATGCTTCGTCGTCGGCGCAGGCTCCACGCTGCAGTCCGCTCTCCTCCTCTGCCCATGACATGGCTGCGGGGCTGGAACCAGGCTCTCCAGAACCGCAGGCCCCCTCCTCGTCCAGCGACGTAGGCCTGGCATCGAGGACTGCTCAGCGGAAGGAGACACAGAGGCAGCAGGTTTAATGACAGAGGCTACAGCAGGTGGTGGGAGCTCGGGGGACTGTGAACCCCGAACTCCACCCCCAGGAGTCAGACAAGGCAAATCACAACTACGGGGGGATAAATGAACTTGCACTTGCCTGTTTCCTGGAGGATGGATGGTGCTTGCTGTAGCGGACGTTGCTCCTCCCTTTCCCCGCTGGCTGGTGACGGATGGCCCCCTGGGAGGACGAGGAGGAGCCGCTTGCGATGGTCCAATAACGGGCTTTGCTGGAGCAGGACTCATAACACTCACAGCAGCCGGAGAAGATGTCGAGGAGGAGGGGACGACAGCCGAGACGATCCGGCCACGATGAGCTGACGGGACAGCAGGGAAAGATGACCCGGGGGGAGAGGCTGCGGGGATTCCCTCCTGACGAGACGCAGGAGCAGCAGCTGACAGAGACGTTGAGTCCTTGCGACAGCCCGGAACTGGATCCAGACGGGGTTCTCGCTGAGGCTTGTTGGGAGCATGGCGACAATGTTCACTGGCTGATTGCGAGGCGAAGGTGAGGCTCGGAAAACGCCGCTCCTGTGCAGAAACGGAGGCGAGCAGGTCAGCGTATTCCGGGTAATCACTCAGCTCGGGATTCCTCTCTACGAGCCTGACCGCCGCCGTCACGTGCTTCATGATTTGTGTGGTGGCCGGCGGAGCGAGCTGCAGCCACTCGGTCCCAGATGGAGATTGCTGTCAGCTGCAAGCTCTCTGGGGTAATCCCGACTGACGTCATGCTCGTTCGGAGATGACCCCTGGGTGGTGCAAACTCCTGGACCGGTTCGGGGACGGGAACGGGATCCCGAAGCGAGGAGTGAGGGTGCCTTCCCTTCGGCTCCCTGCCGGAATTTCCCTCCAGCCCACGGAGTCTCTCCCGGTGTGTAGCGATGTCTGCCTTCCTCGTCGTGACTTCCGGGTGGTTGGAGTAGCGGGGAAGGCGATGAATAATGTCCTCAGCGAGGTCCAGGTGCCGGCATACATTGCTGGGAGTGTCATAGAGGCCTGCGGTGAAAAACGTTCCATCTATGTAGTCGAAGGCCTCCACCAGCTCATAGCCCAGACTCCAAACGCGGTCCCTGAAGGATGACATAATCTCCCAGCGCACAGGCACCCAGACAGTGAAAAACAAGTCCAATTTTGGCAAAACTCACGGCGACAGGCGTCTCAGTCTGGCGGCAGTCTGCTGTCATGGATGGCCCTCACGAGCCATCATAAGACGCCACAAATCACTGATGAGTTTGCACAGTTTTATTAAAGAACAGAAAAGGAACAAAATAACAAGCCACGGGGGGCTAAAACACACTATAATGAATACTGTCCAAGACAAGGGAAAATGGAAACATAAGGAAACACACTTACGAATAACGACGAGGGATAGTCTACGTCTGAACAGCGGGATGCTTGAATAACGTCAGACCATGGGAAGGCTTTTGACGAGACTGCCGCACATTTCGTTCCCAACTGCCCTCTTAAGTAGGGAGCAGCTGATGAGGCGAAATGTGGCTCAGCTGACAGCTCTGACAGCCAGAAGCCCCTCCGAGTGCTGTCACAATAAAAGCTTGGAGAGCCAAAAGGGGCACACAGCCGTCAGATGGGCGAAGATGGTGCATGGCTCGAGCGCGGACGGGATTGGCGCCCGAACCGTGACACTATGGGGGCAGATGCTCTGTGGTGCAGCTGCTCTACCACAAGAACACCACTCCAGTTTTGTGCAAGTCCAACCATAAATCCAAATACAACTTTGTTCTGCAAGACTACAGTTTTTAAAACGTGTAACCCTTTATTATTATCCGTATTTCAGTGTGTTCTTCTTTCAGCTGCTCTCTTCATGAATATGTCTACTCTGCACACACAAACTCCATATACTGCTACTTCTAAGTGCAATTATGTGTTTGAAGTGCAATTTTTTTCTAGCAGTTCTTTCATTTATTCTATTTATTTAGTATTTTTATTCTATTTATTTAGTATATTCTCTGGACCTTGAGTACAAATTTCATTCTGTGATGTCTGAATGTTGGAATGACAATAAAGCACCTTAATCTTAAGGGGTCGCCACAGCGGATCATTTGCCTCCATCTCACCCTGCCCCTCACATCCTCTACTCTCACACCAACCCTCTCCATGTCCTCCTTCCCGACATCCATGAATCTTCTCTTTCGTCCTTCTCTTGCCTGGCAGCTCCATCTTCAACATCCTTTGTGCAGTATATCCACTATCCCTCCTTTGCACATGTCCAAACCATCTCAGCCTCACCTCTCTTACTTTGTCTCCAAACTGCTCAACCTGAGCTGTCCCTCTGATATATTCCTTTCTAATCCTGTCTCTCCTAGTCACTCCCATTGAGAATCTTAGCATCTTCAACTCTGCCACCTCCAGCTCTGCCTCCTGTCTTTTCGTCAGTGCTGCCGTCTCCAAACCATTCATCATAGCAGGTCTCACTGCCGTCTTGTAAATCTTCCCTTCCACTCTAGCTGCTGTCCTTCTGTCACAAATCACCCCAGACACTCGTCTCCACTAGCTCCACCCTGCCTGCATTCTGTTCTTCAGCTCTCTTGTGCACTGTTCATTGGTTTTGATGGTTGGCCCCAGGTATTTAAACTAATCTGTTTTCACTACCTCTACTCCCTGCAGCTTTACCATTACATTTGCCTTCCTCTCATCTTGCTTCTACAGACTTTCATTTCTCTTCTCTCCAGTGCATACGTCCACCTCTCCAACATGAGGATCTGTACATCGTTGTACTTATAACAATTATTTGTAAGGCCCTTTTTCCATGTTAATGTAATATAAAATTTTTAGCTTGGCATAAACCGTAGTGACTGACAAAACAGCTTTTTCTGCAACAGTCAAAGTCTAAGACCACCCATTTTGGAATTACATGGCCAGCTATCTCTTGATTAGAACCTGAAGAAAAATTGCCACATGATCCTGTGCTAACTTGAGAAAGATTGTAGTTTTAGTGTTAACATATAAATAGCTATTGTGATGTCACTCACTGGTTTAGAGATTTCCATTGTGAAGATGTTTGCTTTTCAAAACTGATGTAAAAGGTGAATCCTCGTGAGAGCCTCGGACTCTAATGATCATATGACAGTGAATTACCAATAGAAAATTAACCACACCTTAAATCATACCCTGTTTTATTGCATATCATAAACTCATCAGAAAAGTGTTCTCTGAGGATATGAATCACCATTGAGGAGTAGTTTCATTTATCACTAAGCCTCTTTACAGTCTGACTGATTCCTACTTTTGAACCTGCTAGTGAGTTTACACCAAAAATAAATTAGTCCAGAACCTGAAAAATCGGTTCTCATCTATAATGTTGTTAGATAGCAGGTTTTCAGAATCAGAATCAGATTTATTGCCATTGTTCATGTGATACACAAACTAGGAATTTGTCTCGGTGCCATGCTGCAACATTAAAAACATAATGAGAAAAAGGGATAAACTAAAAAACTAAAGGACTAGAAACGTGCAATAAGTGTAGAAAAATAAGTAATAATAAGTAATAATAATAATAATACTAGTAATAATGAGTAGTACTAGTCAAGGCAGTTTTAAAAAATTAGCATGTAGCAGATAATGTGAAGTACCACATAGTGCAGTCAATAATGCAACAGAAAAACAGTGATGATTGACATGAGTCTGGTTGAGCTGCTGTACATAGTGCACGAGAGTCAAAAGTCACTTAATGTTCAGCAGTCTGATGGCAGAGGGGAAAAAGCTGTTCATGTGCCGGGAGGTTTTAGTCCGAATGGACCGAAGCCTTCTACCTGAGGGGAGGGGGGCAAACAGCACGTGACCAGGATGTGAAGGATCGGCTATGATCCGGCCAGCACGCCTCCGGGTCCTGGAGATGTACAGGTCCTGGAGAGATGGGAGCTTGCAGCCTATCACCTTCTCAGCAGTGCGCACGACGCGCTGCAGCCTTAGTCTGTCCCTGGCAGTGGCTCCTGCGTACCACACAGTTATGGAGGAGGTGAGGATGGACTCGATGATGGCCGTGTAGAACTGCACTAACATCTTGGTGGGTAGCTTGAGCTTCCTCAGCTGCCGCAGAAAGAACATCCTCTGCTGGGCCTTTTTGATGAGGGAGCTGATGGTTGGCTCCCATTTGAGGTCTCGGGTGATGGTGGTGCCCAAGAAGCGGAAGGAATCTGCAAAGGTGATGGGAGAGCCTGTGATGGTGAGGGGGGGCAGGGGGGATGTGACTTTCCTGAAGTCCACAATCATCTCCGCTGTCTTCAGAGCATTCAGCTGCAGGTTGTTGTGGCTGCACCAGGACACCAGCTGGGCCACCTCTTCCCTGTAGGCGGACTCGTCGCCGTTGGAGATGAGCCCGATGAGGGTGGTGTCGTCCGCAAACTTAATCAGCTTAACAGACTGGTGGGAGGAAGTGCAGGAGTTGGTATAAAGGGAGAAGAGTAGGGGGGAAAGTACACAGCCCTGGGGTGATCCAATGCTGATGCTAACAGAGTCTGAGACAGACTTCCCCAGCCGCACATGCTGTCTCCGGTCCGTCAGGAAGTCGGTGATCCACCTGCAGAGGGAGTCAGGCACGTTGAGCAGGGACAACTTGTCCTGGAGCAGATCGGGGCGGATGCTGTTGAATGCGGAGCTGAAGTCCACAAACAGAATCCTGGCGTAGGTTCCCGGGGAGTCCAGGTGCTGCAGGATGGAGTGGAGGGCCAGGTTGACTGCGTCGTCCACAGACCTGTTAGCACGGTAGGCAAACTGCAGCGGGTCTAGGAGGGGTGTGGTGATGGACTTGAGGTGAGACAGGACCAGGCGCTCAAAGGACTTCATGACTACAGAGGTGAGCGCTACAGGTCTGTAGTCGTTAAGTCCAGTAATCCGTGGCTTCTTGGGGACAGGGATGATGGTGGAGGATTTGAGGCAGGTCGGCACGTGACATTGCTTAAGGGAGGTGTTAAAAATGTCTGTGAAGACAGGAGCCAGCTCTTTCGCACAGTGTCTCAGGGTGGAGGGAGACACACCGTCCGGCCCGGGGGCCTTGCGCGGGTTCAGTCTGGAGAACTGTCTGTGCACGTCCTGCTCACTGATGACAAGGGGAGGGGGGGAGGAGGGGGGGACCGCTTTTGATGAATTAGGGGCTGAGGAGGCAGTGGAGCTGGGTGGAGTGGGTGAGTTGGACACAGCTGACGAGGTGTCAAAACGGGCATAGTGTTGGGACAGTCTTTGACAAAGGGCTTTGTCATCCTGACCTTTAGAAGCCTGAGGCCGATAGTTGGTGATTTGCCTCAGTCCTCTCCACACAGAAGCCGAGTCATTAGCAGTGAACTGCTGCTGGAGTCTCTCAGAATACACAGATTTAGCTCCAGCCAGTTGTATGCAAATAAACTCCATCCAGAACAATGTGTTGGGCCACATAGAACTCATGCTAAAGTTCAATAAGCAGTTGTTAATGTCAGCTTAAAATGGACTAAAATCAGCTTTGGCAGCTAAATGGCTTATTTCTCAATGCAGAGGTTTTTTTTAGGCTTGCTTTTTGCTAGTTTGTTTTCAAAATGTCAGAACAAGTTTGCTGCCATGTTGGACAGTTTGGAAATCAAGGAAGTGCCTGCTCACGATTATGTGTGTTATCTAATTAGGAGCAGCTTTGCCTTTGCACAGCCACTGTTGTTTACATTCCCCTGCCTTGTGCATTGATCAACACTTTGCCTAAACTGTCTAAAACAAACATGGGCTGGTTCATCAGAAGACACCAAGCTTCTGAGACTCTGTGGCTGGAACAAGAACCAGCACAGAGCCTTGCCTGTGTGAAAGGGCTATAAGAGTCCCCTACTGACCATTAGACAGAATACAGGATTAAGGCTCTTCTGTACTGGTTCTGTACAGTACAGTACTGTACTTCTACTGGTTTCACTTTTCAGATTTAAAGGCTACACCAATTTCTTTTTTGAGCCATTTCAAAGGAAAAGTCTGCTTCACACATTTTGGCTTTACTGGAAATACTCTGCATGGTTTAGGCAAGGGAGATGTCCATAAAAAGTGCATTAGCCCGCAATAGTACTTAGTTGTTAGTAAAGGAACATGAGCGGTATTCCATTTTTACACAAATTTTGTCCTTAGTAGCTTCCTTGTTTGTGACAAAATAATGTAGAATTCAACTAGATCAGATATTATCATTTACACCTCAAGCAGATCCATTAGCATTGTGATGTTGTTATAAATTCAAGCTAGTTGTTTCCTATCTGAGGTATACACTGAGCAAACGGCCACAACATTTAAACGACCTGCCTATTACTGTGTAGACCATCCAGCTCTGATCCATCAGGGGATGGATTTCTGGTTCTGTATTATATTGATCTTCCAGTTCATGTTTTGGCTAGAGAACAAATCTATATCCATACAGTATACTACTCTAAATGTCAAACTCATTCTTTATCCTGTCTTATTAAATGATGGAAGCTAGACATCCTTAAAATGTTGTTTCTATCTGACTTTATCATGGTGACAAGTTCTGCCTTTATCCATAAACATTATCCGAAATGTGAGTTGTTATGCAAATGTCTAGAATTAAAGATTGAACCCTCAAGGCACAGTGGCAGCAGAAATTCATTATGTGCCATCTATCTCTCACTCTGATTGAAGTGCTTCCTTTCTGGGTGTCTCTTCTCTGAGGCTGCTGTCAAACTGTACACAGGTTGTTTTTGATCCATCCTATGAGTCATCTCCAATTATTCCATTACTGCTTAAATTTGGAGCCGACCTGCTTTGTCCGGGTTTCCTAATTCCGCACCATTACCATTCATCAAGTTGCTTTTTTATATTCTGTTGCATCACTCCTTCATGTTCGGTTCACAAATTGGCTCATTGTGAATCAGGTTGATGTGACTGACGGGGTTGTTAAAATGAAGAGATAATGTTTTGTCATTTTCTGTCTATTCTTCTGAAGGAAAATTCTGAACAAATTGAGGCTTCTGCTCATTGAACATCTCTTCTGTTATTTCTGAGCTAATTCTCATCTTTGGGATGGTACCCTATTTGCATGAGTTGAAGACATAAATGAAAATCTGATATGGTGTATTGTGTTTACAACATTTAAGGAAGTCAATAAAACAAACTCATGATAACTTAACGTTCATTCAGTGGTTAAAACACTGCCATGCCTAAAGATCTAAACTCCCCAGACAATATTTCCACTTTTGCAAAGCGGTAAGACCAAGGAGTATTCAGAAACTTTCGTCTTACTCTTTGTTGTACCTTCTTTGCAATTCATCCAACTACAAATTTGCACCACAAAGGAAATGTGTATTTTGGTTATTCTGTCTGCCTGCCATTCAAACATCAAAAGTGAGCTGATACATTCCATATGGCGCTGTTACGAAAGTCTGTTAAGTCACACCTGTCAGTGAACAATGGCAGTATTTCACAGCTTGATTACATAATACATTCATGTTACCTGGTTGTTAGGCAGCTTTCTCTCTGCATACCAAAATCACTGCAGTGAAATACCTCGACAAACATTAGATACTGTGTTGTTTTTGCAGTATTGTATAGGATGTCATGGGTAACAGAAATAAGCCCAAATATTCAATGCTAATCTAATCTTGCTACAGTTGTTGCCCTTTTGGGTTAACAGTGAAGACTCGGGAATTTGAGCACATTTTACCAACTACATTAGTTGGTCTATGTATATTAACGGGGTCACTGATTGCGCTTTTTCCACATTTTAACAGCTCACACGTCTTAATGAAATGTTTGACATATTTTGTTCAAATTTTCTTTATTTAATTATTGCAGCATAATTTGTCAATCAATTATTGCAGCCTCACTTCATTGCATGTCTCTCTAAATCTCTGACTACATTCAACTCCGTCCTCCCTCTTTCATCACTATTGCTAGCATTATCTAGCCTTAGCCAATTCACGTAAATTTGTCTCAAAGAATGAATGAAATAATCCATCACTGGTGGGAAGGGGTATGTGGCTTCAGTGGCTGACAGGATATGACCGTTCCCTGGAGTGCAATAGGCACAGAAATCTTCGTGAATGAGCAGAGACTAGTGGCTGAACTGCTAGCTTCAGCTAGCCGCCCCGGTATTGCTAATGATGTAGCATCACAACAAAAATATAACGAAATAAGCCAGAATGACGTGAGCTATATTCTCAACTGTGGATTAGTATATATCGATAGATACTTTATTAATCTTTCATAGGAAATTACGTAGTTATAGCAGCAGTGGACTGCATTAATTTCCTGAACAGTCACAACAGGATCCAAATAATACAAATGATACAAACTGGTAATACATAAACTATACGCCATGTTAATAGATAAGGACTAAAAACAGAATAAAAATGATGCTAAAGGCTACCAAGTGCTTAACACAGGTAAAGTGCTAGAAATTATTCCACATAATAAAAAACAAAGCATTATAGCACTTAGAATGAACTAATTGGATTGAAAACCCAGTTACTGCACATTAAAAACTATAATGGCAGCTAGCACGGAAGAATCAGGTGGAAACACTGATGTCTATTAGGGTGACTGAAATCAAAAGAGAATAACAATATAGACTTGAGCTTCCTAGTACTGCTGTTAGCTCTTAAGCTAATACCTTTGGCTCCCTGCCCATCTACATGACAGACAGCTAGGCTGGCCACTAATTCAAATTCAAAATTCAAACGTTTATTTCAGACTCAGGGTTCATATTAAATGCAGAACTAAAATGAGTAGAAAATAAATAAATAAAAGTATATACAGATCAGCAGACACTCGGCGCTCTTGTAACAACAATAACATACAATATTGGACTCAGTATAAAATGGAACGCCACCACTTCCAAATGCTGGAGTGAAGTGTGAGTGACGAGTTGACAATTGCTGATATAAGATGATTGTTACATGCCAGCAACCTTCTCATAAAACTGTAAACATTCTTACGTATCAACTCGCCAAAAGACGGAATGTTCACGGACACAAACATCTTGCTTGCACTCGACCTTCGTGGTATATCTAACAACCTTCTTAGGGAGTTATTATATGCAATGCGGATTTTGTTCCTAACAGCAACATTGCTATTAAACCATAAAGGCGAGCAGTACATTGAGGTACAGAAGGTCTTGAACAACATACATTTGACATCAGGAGAACATCTATGGAAATTTCGCAACAGTAGAAATTTACTAAAAGAGCAGCGGGGAGGTGTGAAGGCTAGCGACATTTCCTGTTTCTTGACATACAGGAAAATACCCCTAAGATTTTAATGGCTCCTTGGAGAGG
Source organism: Pholidichthys leucotaenia (assembly GCA_020510985.1). Classification (NCBI taxonomy): domain Eukaryota; kingdom Metazoa; phylum Chordata; class Actinopteri; order Cichliformes; family Pholidichthyidae; genus Pholidichthys; species Pholidichthys leucotaenia. The sequence goes on along the minus strand of CM035836.1, from coordinate 437,179,960 downwards.
CAAACAAGATAAAGGCTGTGTGTTTTTCATGTGACCAATATACGCATTTCAGAAGGTTTCATTCGCTGCTACACTCTCTACATACAAAAAACACAATTTTTCAGTCAATGACACCTTTCTGTATATATTAATTTTAACCTCCTATATGGACTGTGTCACTGTCATTGTATTTATTCATAAATATTGCTTAAAAATTTTTTTAAAAAAAATTCTCCAGTAAAAACCATTCATCTTTTCCCACTTAATCCTTTTCGGGTCGCGTGGGGTGCTGGAGCCTATCCCAGCATCTTTGGGCGAGAGGCAGGGTACACCCTGGACAGATCGCCAGTCCATCACAGGGCCAACACAGAGAGACGGACAACCATTCACTCTCACATTCATACCTAAGGACAATTTAGAATCCCCAGTTTGATGCCAATTAACCTAACTTGCATGTTTTTGGCATGTGGGAGGAAACCGGAGAAATCCCGGAGTAAACCCACGCAGACATGGGGAGAACATGCAAACTGCACACAGATCACTGTTGGTCGGGGCCTGGGATCGAACCCAGGATCCCCCGGCCAAGGGTGAGCTGCTGTGCTGCCGCAGTGCTAACCACTTCACCACCACGTCGCCCTGTAAAAACCAGATGAAGTGAACTCTAGCATCTGTAGTCATTCCATCACTGCCTGGAAAAGGCGACATAATGGTGTGAATTCTCTCACTCACTGCAAACACACTGAACAAACATACAGAAAGACGAGAAGAGACTGTCTTCCCACCACTTCATCTTCCATCTGCCTCCCCAAACTGTATGAAAACACTGGAACTCTGACTGGCTGGATTTATTGCTTCTTATATGGTCTCAGGTGAATCTTAAATTTTATTTACTCTAAACAGCCCGACTGTCAAGAGTGAATGAGCAGATACATTACTGTGAAGTTTTGCAGACACCTGTAAAGCTTATTCTCTCTAAAGTGATGGATTTCCCCTTTTGTTTTTGTGAGTTTTGTTGTGCTGAAAGCTTTTGAAACAGAGGTTGGAAGGTATTTGCAGAAAGCTACCCAAGCGTTTTACGTTAGAGCTGCTCTTTTAAGTTTGAGTGTTTTTTTTTCCTCTGAGCAATTTGGGAATTTAGCACATCCCCAACAAGAACTTTCTGGGCTGTGAAGTCAGTTTTTCACTTGTGAAGTCGAGCAAGCTTTGGCAAGACTGCCTTGAAGTAAATGCTTAAAGTCAACATGGATGTACCCATGCACTGTGCATCAGCATAGTAAAATTTACCAATTACTAACACTTCTGTTTTACATCTCTTCTAGTCTGTTGCACACATAGTACTGCCCAAATTCTATCTCTGAAATTGCCACTATGTATTTATACATAAATTACTGTATATAGATGTTTATTGTATGTGTTGCTATCATTTGCTAATGTCTAATGGACTACAGCAAACCAATTCCAAATGCTAATGTATTTTGTTTGATTTTTTCCTAAAACACCTTATGAATTAGCTTGGTTTTCTGGGTTGTTATGGAACCATGGCATCATGTTGTCATGGTTTTCAGTCTCAGACAGTGAAAGAAAGCAGCATTTTTTTTTTTTTTTTTTTTTTACCCTTTTTTATGTTCTGATTGAGGGTAAAGCATATCAGTCATAAAAAAAGTCAAATGCCTGAAGGAAAATACATATGCATGCCGTCATGTGTGTGGGTGCTTGTGCTAATGCTGTTTTTCATTTATTTTTTCACTGTTCCTTATGGTCAACCATCTCCACTTTGGTCTTGCCTGTCCAAAATACATTAATCCACAACAGAAGTTGTGCTAGACTTTTTTGTTATCTGCCATTTTGACAGACAGGGTTGTAAAAATTCTGTTATAATCTGTCATTTTTTGTCAGTTTAATTGATTTTAATTAGATCACGATCAGTGTAATCTGTCAAAATTACATACAGCTTTCAGATTTTTCTGTCACTGCTGAAAAAAATCTGTCAATGAGGCATCATTTTCAGTTAATGCAACCTCTGCTCCACAGGTCCTAAGGTTTGTTTAGATGCAGATCTGCAAACCTAAATTATGCCGAGTTGACGTGTTCTTTTCAGAGAGAAAAGACATCCTTTTGACACAAGCCATACAGTACTTACCCTCTTAATTCCTATGGAAACAGTAGGGGTGTACTTACTTTTCCACACCATTTGTTTGGAATTTCGCCTTAGATTATGATATTTTTTTTTTTTTGATGTCCTGATCCAGAGAACCTTAGAAAAGATGAGACCATTCTAGCCATTCATTTTCTCATCCATCCATCCATCTTCTACTGCTTATCTGGGGGTCCAGGTCGCGGGAGCAGCAGTCCAAGCAAAGTAGCCAAGATTGCCATCCAGTTCACATGGCACTGGAGGGTGGACCCATGTGGCTCCTCTGGGTGCACTGGGTCTTTGCTGTAACCTTTTCATGGGTATTCAGGGTAAGGATAAGCTATCTTTATTGTCATTCAAATCCATACAGCTAATCATGTACAGTAGAATGAAATTATGTTTCTCTTATCTACAGTGTTAAACACACACACAGAGTGGGGCAAAAAAGTATTTAGTCGGCCACCAATTGTGCAAGTTCTCCCACTTAAAAGATGAGAGAGGTCTCCCAATTTTCATCATAGGTATACCTTAACTATAAGAGACAAAATGAGAAAAAAAAAATCCAGAAAATCACATTGTCTGATTTTTAAAGAATTTATTTGCAAATTATGGTGGAAAATAAGTATTTGGTCAATAACAAAAGTTCATCTCAATACTTTGTTATATACCCTTTGTTGGCAATGACAGAGGTCAAATGTTTTCTGTAAGTCTTCACAAGGTTTTCACACACTGTTGCTGGTATTTTGGCCCTTTCCTCCATGCAGATCTCCTCTAGAGCAGTGATGTTTTGGGGCTGTCGCTGGGCAACACGGACTTTCAACTCCCTCCAAAGATTTTCTATGGGGTTGAGATCTGGAGACTGGCTAGGCCACTCCAGGACCTTGAAATGCTTCGTACGAAGCCACTCCTTTGTTGCCCGGGTGGTGTGTTTGGGATCATTGTCATGCTGAAAGACCCAGCCACGTTTCATCTTCAATGCCCTTGCTGATGGAAGGAGGTTTTGACTCAAAATCTCACGATACATGGCCCCATTCATTCTTTCCTTTACACGGATCAGTCGTCCTGGTCCCTTTGCAGAAAAACAGCCCCAAAGTATGATGTTTCCACCCCCATGCTTCACAGTAGGTATAGTGTTCTTTCTCCTCCAAACACGACAAGTTGAGTTTTTACCAAAAAGTTCTATTTTGGTTTCATCTAACCATATGACATTCTCCCAATCCTCTTCTGGATCATCCAAATGCTCTCTAGCAAACTTTAGACGGGCCTGCACATCTACTGGCTTAAGCAGGGGGACACGTTTGGCACTGCAGGATTTGAGTCCCTGGCGGCGTAGTGTGTTATTGATGGTAGCCTTTGTTACTTTGGTCCCAGCTCTCTGCAGGTCATTCACTAGGTCCCCCCATGTGGTTCTGGGATTTTTGCTCACCGTTCTCGTGATCATTTTGACCCCACGGGGTGAGATCTTGCGTGGAGCCCCAGATCGAGGGAGATTATGGTCTTGTATGTCTTCCATTTTCTAATAATTGCTCCCACAGTTGATTTCTTCACACCAAGCTGCTTACCTATTGCAGATTCAGTCTTCCCAGCCTGGTGCAGGTCTACAATTTTGTTTCTGGTGTCCTTTGACAGCTCTTTGGTCTTGGCCATAGTGGAGTTTGGAGTCTGACTGTTTGAGGTTGTGGACAGGTGTCTTTTATACTGATAGAGTTCAAACAGGTGCCATAAATACAGGTAACGAGTGGAGGACAGAGGAGCCCCTTAAAGAAGTTACAGGTCTGTGAGAGCCAGAAATCTTGCTTGTTTGTAGGTGACCAAATACTTATTTTACCGAGGAATTTACCAATTAATTCATTAAAAATCCTTCAATGTGATTTTCTGGATTTTTTTTTCTCATTTTGTCTCTCATAGTTGAGGTATACCTATGATGAAAACTGGAGACCTCTCTCATCTTTTAAGTGGGAGAACTCGCACAATTGGTGGCTGACTAAATACTTTTTTTCCCCACTGTGTGTGTATATATATATATATATATATATATATATATATATATATATCAGAGGGGCTGCTGCCATGCAAGGCGCCGCAACAAATTTCCCTCCTCTGTTCCATTATTGCTGAACACCAAGCTGGACGGCAGGAAGTTCCGCTTTTATATCGTCTTCGGCATGACCCGGCCGGGATTTGAACCTCGGCCTTCCGGGTGTGGGGCGGATGCTCTACCAGTGGGTAGATTCACCTTACCACTCTTAATTTAGCCCTTCACCCAGGACCAGTTTGTGTGGGAGACCCTACCGGGGCAAGTTGCCCCCGACAACATAACTCCTGGAATCAATAGGGCATGCAAACTGATAAAGTCAGTGTTTCTCCTAGGTTTACAGTCTTGGGGGGTAAGGGGGGCAGCGTGAAGGTCAACAACAACAAACTCTTAAAGGAATCATGGTGTTCTAGTGCTGTGTAGAAAAATAAAATAAAATTAAACTAGTGCATTGCCCGCAGAATGCAAGTATTCCTGTCTGGAACAGGTATCCCAATTTGGCTTTACAGGCCCAAATGTAGGCTGTGTTTGAAAGTTTGAAAATACAAAGAGGTGGAGCCTATATGTAGGCAATCACACATGTCAGACTTTGACAAATATGAAAGGGATTGAACGGCACTAAGATTTATTTGATTGTGTGAATATTAATTACAGAATACCTAATTATTGAAAATGAATGGGACATCCAATATTAGCAGCTGTTTCAGATCCCTTGTTTATTTGTCAGGTCACTTAGTGTGTGATCTTTTATGACTTATATTCATAATAGTGTATCTTGCACTTTTGGGAATGGAAGTTGTTCAGTTACCATTATAATTATTTTAGTTTAGATCATTGTTCAGTGATGGAGTTAAGTGTAATATTGACTTTCTTCTGTGTATTGTCAATGAACTCATGCAGTACTATAACGGGGCATGTTTACAAATATTTGAGACCCATTGTAGTGCATCATTTTATATTTTAGCAGTATTTTGTTATTAAAAGGTTTTTAAAACTGTAATCAATTGAATTAACTACAAAATGCCCATTATTATACACAGCAGAAGGACCCGTTCCACTGCAACCGTTGCATCAGTGTTGCCCATTTGTCAGTAAATATTTAACTAAAAATGATTTATTTCCTCATTTAGGTGTTTTTGTGTCCTGTTTGGTCGTTATGTCTTTCCGGCCATTCCGCTCCACAATCATGGCGGTATTATTAATAAGTTTTAAATTTTTAGATACTAACACGGGAGGAACGTCATCAGGGACTCACAGTCCTGCAAAGGACAGTGGTAGCACACAGGTGAAGCTGCAGCCAGTACTCCCGCCTACTGTTGACCGGGCAGGCTGGGCTTGCCTTTCCGCGAAGGACCGCGGTCCACCGGTTGGGCCGCTGCTTCTCCCGGTGTGTTCTGTATTGGATACACCGATGTTCTTTGTCAGACCCTGGGTCCCCGCTGGTGCTCCTCCCAGTCTGCTTGCGTACCTTGTGTTCTCCACATATGCCGAATTATCCTTTAGACCTATGCAATCACAGCAACTTTATGGAATAATTTTTTAAACATTAAATATTCAGTATTACCTTCTTCCAGTCAAATTTTTCGCTTTTCACTTCCTTGTTTTGTTCACGGAGTGCTCTGGTGACTGGTCGTGATGCAAAGTGTTAGCCAATCAGTACAGAGTTGATCTGAAACTCTGCCCACACCCCTAAAGCCAGGGCATGAGGAGACAGAGCGGTGGCTAAACTTTTATTGCTAAAAATTACAGATTTTGACTGAACAACTCCATACTCTGGGGTGCACACCCTCATAACCTCAACAAAACACATAAAACCTGAGGGCAGTCTGATGAACGGTTTGAGAGATACAGTATGTGAGGAACACACACACACACACACAAATTCCTTGAATTTATAGATAGATAGATAGATAGAAGATTAATTTGATACTCTAGGGCCCCCCAATATAATGATTGGGGAAACACTGAAGGTGGTGATCCACAGAGGGGAGCTATTAACCAACTAATTTGAAAATGGTGTGTTGATTACATAAATTAAAAGAAAAAATAAGTTGTGTCCAGGGCTTGATGACAACTTTTGTGCTTACAGTGTTTGTGATAAGCACTCTTCCAAAGGTAGTAGCCATTTCTGTGGGTGACATACTGTAAGTCACAAATGAATGAATATGGCTTTTTGTGTAATAGAGGTTGCTGACCTCTCGTCTTGGCTCCATTGTCTTTTGAGACCTGCCACAGTGGCTACGAGTGACTGAGATACAGACCACTACTGAATTCTGCAGGTATTTACCTGGTGGATAAGTGCTAAGGTCAGTCGCTAATTGCATATTCTAAAGCAAATTTAAACAAGTCAACATGCTCAATTGGAGAGGAGAGTCTGACTGTTTGTGGAAGCTCAGATTCAGGAGGAGCAGTGTGGTTTTTGTCCTGGTCGTGGCACATCGGACCAGCCCTTTACTCTCTTGAGAATCCTCGAGGGTTCGTGGGTGTTTGCCCAACCAGTCCACGTGTGTTTTGTGGACTTGGAGAAAGCATTTGACCATGGACCTCATGGTCTCTTGTGGGGGGAAGGGGAGTGCTGTGGGAGTATGGGGTATCCGGCTTATTGCTACATGCTCTCCAGTCCCTATATGACTGTTGCAAGAGTTTGGTTTGTATTGCCAACTCCCAGTCGAACTCATTTCCAGTGAGAGTTGGACTCCGCCAGGGCTGCCCTTTGTCACCGATCCTGTTCATAATTTTTACAGACAGGATATCTTGGCCCAGCAAAGGAATGGAGGTGTCCTGTTCGTTGACCACAGGATTTCATCTCTGCTGTTTGCAGATGATGATGTCCTTTTGGCTTTTTCGAGTAATGACCTACAGGTCTTGCTGGGACAGTTTGCTACTGAGTGTGAAGCGGCTGGTATGAAAATCAGCACCTCCAAGTCCATAGTCCTCAGCCGGAAAAGGTGGATTGTCCTCTCCGGGTTGGGACCAAGCTCCTGCCCCAAGTGGAGATGTTTAAGTATCTTGGGATCTCATTCATGAGTGAGGGGAGAATGGAGTGAGAGATTGACAGATGGATTGGAGCAGCCTCTGCAGTGATGTGGGTTTTGTACCGGTCTGTTGTGGTGAAGAGGGAGCAGAGCTCTAAAGCAAAGCTGTCAATTTACCGGTCAATCTACGTTCCTACCATCACCTATGGTCATGAGCTTTACATAATGACCTTAAGAATGAGATTGTGAATACAAGTGGCTGAAATGAGCTTTCTCCGTAGGATTGCTGGACTCACCCATAGAGGGTGAAGAGCTCAGTCATTCGGGAGAGGCTCAGAGTAGAACTGCTGCTCCTCCATATTGAAAGGAGCCAGTTGAGATGGTTTGGGCATCTGATCAGGATGCCTCCTGGACGCCTCCCACTTGAGGTGTTTCGGGCACGTCCCACAGGGAGGAAACCCTGGGGCAGACCCAGGACACACTGGAGAGACTGCGTCTCCCAGCTGACCTGGGAATGTTTTGGTATTCTCTCTGAAGAGCTGGAGCAGGTGGCTGGGGAGAGGGAAGTCTGGGCTTCTCTGCTTGAGCTGCTGCCTCCGCGACTCGGACCTCCAGAAAAATGATAGAAGATGGATGAATGGCTGGATGAACTTGCTCAGTTTTGTGCACTTGTTCATTTGCTGCTACACTCTCACTGAGGCCACGTTAGCTAACATGAGCTAATGTAACTGAACTACATTTGTGTATCTAGTTTTATGTGTTGCTTATTGTTGTTTGGCTGTACTTGATTAATTACCCTTATTCTGTATTTTAATAAACCAAAGTAAAAGTTGCAGTTCCATTGCTACAAAAATGAAATAAGTTTCTATGATATGCATCTTTGTTAATTAGTTTATATAAAGGCTTATCTTATATTTAGTGATTTAGTATATTTGTTGCAGTTTGTTGTTGCTGTGAGGTGCTTGGGTGCATGTGTGTGTGTGTACGCATACACAGCACTTCACTCTTGTGACATTTGAATATTTTGTTTTGTAGCACCTTAACTCTTGCACTTTAGCATATCCTCTTTGTACATTTTCATTGCAGTTGTTCTGCTTGTATATGATTGTGTGTTTTTGTGACCCGCCGGGGGACTACATATGCAAATTAGCAGTATTGCCAAATCTGGCATACTTACAGTACATTTGTATTAATGTTCATTAGTATGTAATGTCCTATGTAAGCTTAAACTTAAACTGATTTTCTATGTATGAGGAAATGGGCAGACTCTGCAGGGAGCTATTCCCTGTAGAGTGGCAGGTATTGAAGTGAATGACGGAAAATGTTACCAGGGAATGAATAGCATGAACCGCACCCCTTCCACCTTTTCTCTGGGCTGTTTGTCAAGCCACAGTCTAAATTGTTTTTTGTTTTTCTTTTTTTTTTTCTTTTTTTTTTTTTAAAATATTGAAGTGCATTCTCAGCATGAGAAAAATGGCAGTGTCAGTCAGTGATTTTTGTTTTTTCTCTCCAGAGAATGAGGAGGCTGCTGAGTGTTTCACGGTGTTGACATTTCCAACAGGTTTTGGCTTTTGAGAGGTGCAATCTTTTCTAAATGCTGGTTAATGTTATGACAAAAAGAGTTGGTGATGTCTGACTTTATGACAAGTGCTTTACTTTTAGACATGGCACACTGATCGTCACCTTTTCCTATCTGTGGATATTTACAGTTTGTCAGCAGCCATAAATGGTTCGTTATATACAGTGGTGTGAAAAAGTGTTTGCCCCCTTCCTGATTTCTCATTTGTTTGTATGTTTGTCACACTTAAATGTTTCAGATCATCAAACAAATATAAATATTAGACAAAGATAACACAAGTAAACACAAAATGCAGTTTTTAAATGAAGGTGTTTATGATTAAGGGAAAAAAATCCAAACCTACATGGCCCTGTGTGAAAAAATGATTGCCCCCTAAACCTACTAACTGGTTGGACCACCCTTAGCAGCAACAACTGCAATCAAGCGTTTGTGATAACTGACAATGAGTCTTTTACAGTGCTGTGGAGGAATTTTGGCCCACCCATCTTTGCAGAATTGTTGTAATTCAGCCACAATGGAGGGTTTTCGAGCATGAATCATCTTTTTAAGGTCATATCACAGCATTTCAATCGGATTCAGGTCAGGACTTTGATTAGGCAACTCCAAAGTCTTCATTTTGTTTTTCCTAAGGCATTCAGAGGTGGACTTGCTGGTTTGTTTTCAATCATTGTCCTGCTGCAGAACTCAAGTACGCTTCAGCTTGAGGTCACGAACAGATGGCCGGACATTCTCCTTCAGTATTTTTTGGTAGACAGCAGAATTCATGGTTCCATTTACCACAGCAAGTCTTCCAGGTCCTGAAGCAGCAAAACAGCCCCAGACCATCACACTACCACCACCATATTTTACTGCTGGTATGATGTTCCTTTTCTGAAATGCTGTTACTTTTATGCCAGATGTAATGGGACACACATCTTCCAAACAGTTCAACTTTTGTCTCATCAGTTCACAGAGTATTTTACCAAAAGTCTTGGGGATCATCAAGATGTTTCCTGGCAAAACTGAGACAAGCCTTTAATTTCTTTTTGCTCAGCAGTGGTTTTCATCTTGGAACTCTGTCATGCAGGCCTTTTTTGCCCAGTCTCTTTCTCATGGTGGAGTAATGAACACTGACTTTAACTGAGGCAAGTGAGGCCTGCAGTTCTTTGGATGTTGTTGTGGGGTCTTTTGTGACCTCTTGGATGAGTCGTCACTGTGCCCTTCGGATAATTTTGGTCGGCCGGCCACTCCTGGGAAGGTTCACCACTGTTCCATGTTTTTGCCATTTGTGGATAATGGCTGTCACTGTGGTTCGCTGGAGTCCCAAAGCTTTAGAAATGGCTAGAAAATTGAACTCAGCTTTCAAAGATGTGATAAACCACAGTTAATTTATGTTTTAACAGGGGGCAATCACTTTTTCACACAGGGCCATGTACGTTTGGATTTTTTTACCCTTAATAATAAACACCTTCAATTAAAAACTGCATTTTGTGTTTACTTGTGTTATCTTTGTCTAATATTTAAATTTGTTTGATGATCTGAAACGTTTAAGTGTGACAAACATACAAAAAAATGAGAAATCAGGAAGGGGCAAACACTTTTTCACACCACTGTACATTCTCATTTACTCTGTCAATGTGGATGGAATTCCAACATTTTTATACGGACTGTTTACACACTTTTGTAAGATGAGCATTTGTTGAGTCTGAAGTGGCTCGCTACTACTAGTGTGGCTTACTAACAAAGTACGTGGGATTTACGCGTACCAACATGTCCTTGCATGAGCCCCAATGGGTCCGTGTAAAAATGCTGAATTCCACCCATGTGCAAGTGAGCGTGTGTTCACGAAAACTGAAAATTTGCACAATTGACACACTAAAGCTGCCATATCAGGCCACGTTTTCCATAGTCTGACCAGAGGTTTCATTCACAAAAATGTCTTTAAAGTGTAAGGAAAAAAAATCTGAGATCCAAAAAAGGAAAAAATGGGATGTTTCACAATAAAGTTGGCCAGAGTGTTACATCGAGGCAAAAAATTCAAATTATGTTTACCTGTTGATTAGGACTGAATTTAATATCCCAAATATTTGAATTTTGAGAATTTATTACATTTGACCCTATTTCCCCTTGTCTTCTTTCCGTTCCACATCTAAATATTTTAAATTATTTTTTAATTATTTTTTTTTTTACTGCTGATAAATTATCTGAAACCTGCAAATAATGATGAAATATCCTTTTGGTGACGAGAACAGATTGTTGTTTGCACTCAGAGCAATAGTAAATAAGATAATCCTCCTCTCTCCTATCTCCTCCATAACTGTTTATAAGCTATCTATAATAGCCATAGCCCTCTGTAATAGCCTAATGTCTAAAAATGTGAACGTTATCATTGTGGAGAGGAATGGCAAGATATCAATTGGCCACAAATTAACAACTACACGTTAAGAAACAAGCCCAAAAACCTGCAACCCACGACTGACGAGATTTGCAAGCGACTTTAGAAGAAAACAAGCCCAAAGTTGCTTATAATAAGTGGACTTGGCAACTATAGTTTTATCCAGTGGACCAGAGGTCCGGAGCAGTGCAAGCATGCTGCATGGGTGAATATTTCATTTTTATGTTGGGAGGGACAACAAACAGGACATTTTCTCCAGAGTATATATTGAGAGGACACTATAAGTATTATTGTTTTCAGTCACAAATTTATGAGAAAAAATGTACAAATGTACACTTGCGGGTGTGTGTGCAAATTTAAAAGAAAAAAGTCATAAATTTATGAGAAAATTGCAAATTTAAAAGAAACAATTATACATTTAACTGAACTGAGATCGTCACTTCCTGTGGTAACGTATCGTCACTTCCTGTTTTGCTGTCTGCCTGTGTGGTTTGCTCTCCAGCTCTCGAGCCACTAGCTATGGCTACTAGCTCTCTTTCCTCTCCTCCTCTGGTGTGCTCTCTCTGTCAGATGTTTAGCTACACCTCTGCCTCTTTTAGTGATAACGGTAAATGTAATAAATGTTGTCTTTTTGAGGCGCTCGAGGCGAGGTTGTCTGATTTGGAATCCCGGCTCCGCTGCATTGAAACACCGTCTGCGCCAGTTAATCTCGACGGACGCCCATTAGCTGCAGCGGAGCTAGCTAGCTTAGGTCCCACTGTCAGCGGTCCCTCGGCTCTCCTCAGCAGCGAGGAGACTGGGTGGGTGACGGTGAGAAGGAAGCCTAGTCGCAAAGCCCCGGTTCACCACCAACCTGTTCACGTTTCTAATCGTTTTTCCCCGCTCAGCGACACACCCGCTGAGGAAAAAACTCTGATCATTGGCGACTCTGTAGTCAGAAACGTGAACCTAGAGACTCCAGCGGCCATAGTCACATGTATTCCTGGGGCCAGAGCAGGCGACATCGAGTCAAATTTGAAAATGCTGGCTAAAAGTAACTGTAAATATTCCACAATTGTTATTCACGCCGGCATTAATGACATCCGTCTCCGGCAGTCGGAAGTCACGAAACTTAATGTAGAATCGGTGTGTGACTTTGCAAAAACGATGTCAGCCACTGTAGTATTCTCTGGGCCCCTCCCCAATCTGACCAGTGATGACATGTTTAGTCGCTCGTCATCCTTGAACCGCTGGCTGTCTGTGTGGTGTCCTAAAAATGACGTGGGCTACATTGACAATTGGAGCTCTTTTTGGGGAAAACCTGGTCTTATGAGACGAGACAGCATTCATCCCACTTTGGATGGTGCTTCTCATTTATCTAACAATCTGGCATCTTTTTTATCCAAATTTCCAAAACCCTGACTACTCAGAGTTGGGACCAGGAAGCAGAGTCGCAGTCTTACACGCCTCTCTGCAGCTCCTCTTCATCCGCCACCCCTCAGCTTAGCCCCTGTCTTCCCCATCAGAGAATCGTTGTCTGCTCCCTCCAAAGTAAATAAAAATATAATGTATAAGCATCCCAAAGTGATAAAGCAAAATATTGGTAAAACTCAAATTAAACATAAAGCCTCTAAATTGAATGATTTGGCCTCTGTTCCTCCTCATAATTTAAAAATTAAATGTGGTTTATTAAATATTAGGTCTCTAACTCCCAAGTCTCTGTTAGTCCATGATCTGTTAATTGATCATCAGATTGATTTAATTTCCCTTACAGAGACTTGGTTAGGACAAGAGGATTATGTTGGTTTAAATGAATCAACTCCCTCTGGTTATTTAAACTGTCAAAATCCCAGAAGTTCTGGTCGTGGAGGAGGAGTAGCATCAATTTACCATTCCAAATTACTAGTTAATGTAAAGCAAAAAACATGTTATAATTCCTTTGAGGGCCTGGTCCTCAGTATTGGGCACTTTAGCAATTCCAGGTTAAACCCAATTTTATTTGCCATAGTTTATCGTCCCCCATCAACCTATTCAGAATTTTTATCCGAATTTCCTGATTTCTTAGCTGATTTAGTGCTGAAATCTGATAGAATAATTATAGTAGGGGACTTTAATATACATGTGGATGTAGATAGTGACTGCCTTAATGTGGCTTTTAATTCAATATTAGACTCGATTGGGTTTTCTCAGAAAGTAGGAAATTCTACTCATTACCTCCACCATACATTGGACCTTGTTCTGACATATGGCATAGAAATAGAAAATCTTGTAGTGTCTCCTCATAACCCTGTACTGTCAGACCATTGTCTGTTAACCTTTGATTTTACTATTTCTGACTATTTGGCTCCTAAAGAAAAATATTATCACAGTAGATGCCTCTCAGATGATGCTGTTTCCAAATTTATGCAGATTGTTTCCTCTATGCCATGTGTCAACACAACGGAAATAAGCTATAGACAGCTTGCTCCTTCTGTAATTGATAACATGGTGGATAGTGTTTCAGCTTCTCTGCATCAGGCTCTAGACTTGGTGGCCCCCTTAAAAAAGAAAAAGTCTAATCAGAGATTTTTAACTCCTTGGTTCAACACAGAAACTCGTAGCTTAAAACAGAAGACTCGTCAATTAGAAAGAAAATGGCGCTCTACTAATTTAGATGAAATCTATTTAGCTTGGAGAAATCATCTTTTAATTTATAAAAAATCTCTTAGAAAAGCTAGAACGAGTTATTACTCTGCATTAATAGAAGAGAACAAGAATAATCCCAGGTTTCTTTTCAGTACTGTAGCCAGGTTGACAAAGAGTCAGGACTCTGTCAATCCTAGCATCCCCTTAGAGCTTACTAGTCAGGACTTTATGAACTTTTTCAATAATAAAATTTCATCCATCAGAGATAAAATCAATCAGATTCTTCCCACAGTTAACTTAAATACTGTAACTACTACAACTCCTTCTATTGATGTCTGTCTTGATGAGTTTACTCCAATCGACCTTTGTGAGTTAGACAAAATAGTTTCCTCATCCAAACCTTCAACTTGTCTTTTAGACCCTATTCCTACCAGGTTATTTAAAGAAGTCTTCCCACTTATTGGTAGCTTTATTCTTCATATAATCAATTCTTCATTAACTTTAGGCCATGTACCGCAGGCTTTTAAAACGGCTGTAATTAAACCCTTACTCAAAAAGCCAACGCTAGATCCAGGAGCTTTAGCTAACTATAGACCAATCTCTAATCTCCCTTTCATTTCAAAAATCTTAGAAAGAGTTGTTGCTATGCAATTATTTGACCACCTGCAGGGAAATGGTTTATTTGAGGAGTTTCAATCTGGGTTTAGAATCCATCATAGCACTGAAACAGCCTTAGCGAAGGTCACTAACGACCTCCTCATTGCATCTGATAATGGACTAGTTTCTGTACTTGTCCTTTTAGATCTTAGTGCAGCTTTTGATACTATTGATCATAATATTCTACTTGATAGATTAGAACACTATGTTGGACTTAATGGAACTTCGTTGCAGTGGTTTAGATCTTATTTATCTGATAGGTTCCAGTTTGTTCATGTAAATGATGAGTTTTCTCTCAGCTCAAAGCTTAGTCATGGAGTTCCACAGGGATCTGTGCTTGGCCCTACTCTTTTTAGTTTATATATGCTTCCGTTAGGCAACATTATTAGAAAGCACTGTATACATTTTCACTGTTATGCAGATGACACACAATTATACCTGTCAATGAAGCCAGATGATACTAATCAATTAGCCAAGTTAGAAGCCTGTCTTAAGGAAATCAAAGTTTGGATCACTTGTAATTTCCTGCTATTAAATTCAGATAAGACTGAAGTCATTCTTGTTGGTCCAAAAAACCTTAGAAATTCCTTTCCAAATCAAACTTTCAGTTTGGATGCAGTTACTCTTTCTCTTAATAGCTCTGTGAGGAACCTTGGAGTTATTTTTGATCAGGATTTGTCCTTCAATTCACATATTAAATTTGTTTCTAAGACTGCCTTCTATCATTTGCGTAATATTGCCAAGATTAGGAGCATCTTGTCTCAGAGTGATGCTGAGAAGCTGATCCACGCTTTTGTTAGCTCGAGATTAGATTATTGTAATTCTTTATTATCAGGTTGTCCTAAAACATCTTTAAAAAGTCTTCAGCTGATCCAAAATGCTGCAGCAAGAGTTTTAACAGGTACTAGAAAGAGAGATCATATCTCTCCGGTTCTGGCCTCCCTTCATTGGCTTCCCATAGAGTTTAGAATTAAGTTTAAAATCCTTCTTCTTACTTACAAAGCTCTAAACAATCAGGCTCCTTTTTATTTAAAAGATCTGATACTACCGTATCATCCTAACAGAGCACTACGCTCCCAAAATGCAGGTTTACTTGTAATACCTAGAATCTCCAAAAGTACAATGGGAGGCAGAGCCTTCAGTTATCAAGCTCCTCTCCTGTGGAATCAGCTGCCAATCTGGATTCGGGAGTCAGACTCGATCTCTGTTTTTAAGAATAGGGCTAAAACCTACCTTTTTGATATAGCCTACAATTAGGGAGGGATCATGTGTTTTCTGAACCCTCCCTTAGTTATGCTGCTAATAGGTTTAGTCAGCCGGGGGACCTCCAGTAATGCACTGGGCCTCACTCCTTTCCTCACTCTCTATGAAATATTTTGTTTTTGCTGGTCATTAACATTTGTTTGTTCTCTCCCATAGATTGAGTCCCCATCGTGCTGTTTGCTCTCTACATGTCTGTTCTTTTCTTCTTCTCTATCCCCTCACCCCCCAGCCAGTCGCAGCAGATGACTGCCCCTCCCTGAGCCTGGTTCTGCTGGAGGTTTCTTCCTGTTAAAAGGGAGTTTTTCCTCTCCACCGTCGCCAAGTGCTTGCTCACAGGGGATCGCCTGATTGCTGGGGTCTTTCTGCAACTGTGGGGGTCCTCCCTACAGTTGATAGTGCTATGAGATGACTGTTGTTGTGAAATGGCGCTATATAAATAAAGTTGAATTGAATTGAATTGAATTTACAAAAAGTCAAGTTTACTAAAAAGTTGCAAATTTAGTGAGGAAAAAATATGTAAATTTACAAGAAAGAAACACATCTATTGTAAAAAGGTTACATATTTACAAGGAAAAAAATTACAGATTTAAGATGCAAAAACATCAGATTTATGAGGGAAAAGTGGTAAATTTACAACAAAGAAGTTTTTCATTTACAAATAAGTGTAGTACATTAATGAGGAAAAAGTTATAAATTTATGATAAAAGCTGCAAATTTTAAAGAAAAAAATGCCCCTCCCCACCGCCGCCTGTGGGAGGAGCTGTGTGAAGGCAGCGACTTTCAGAAAAGACTTTCACAACTCTATTGCTTTTTGTTGTTGTGTCATAGATGTATCAATAATCCTGCTTGCAGCTTGATATGACAATTTCAGTGCATTTATTTTTGTTGTTCTTACCTCTCAATTTTGAGGAAATGTATATTCAGAATTCCTATGCTTGCTCATAATGCCGTTTCAAATTTGAAATCTTTATCATAGCTGTGGTCTCCTGGCATATTAAGCACACTGGTCTTGTGCTGGTAGCAGGGAGAACAAATGCAAATTACGCAGTCCATTCGTCTTTGAATTGCCGATTTTCACTCTCCACTTTACTTTTAGCAGCGAACTTGGAGCATGCCATTTTCGTTCAGTCTAGGCTCCCACTGCTGGCTAAGTATCAATAAGCAAACCGCTCCGAAAGTGAAAGTAAAAAAGAGCCACTCGCATCGTTGGCATGGAGATAACAGTCCACATTTACAGGTGCTGATCAAATTAAAACGCATAGTGAAGGAATCACAGCTCGGGGACCACAAATAGGCGGCCGCCTATTGAGGGCCACCGTGCTATAGTGTCTGCAGGTCAAATATCCAAATATAGTGTGTTGAAGTAAGTAAAGTTGTTGCTCACAAATCAGTCAATCAATCAGTCAAACTTTATTTGTGTAGCACTTTTCAAACATTAAATGCTGCGCAAAATGCTTTACATAGATAAAAGCAGTAAACAAATTTAAATACATATATTTGCACGATACATCCCATCCCTCCCAATACACACACACACCACTCCCCACTTCTCTCACACATATAAAATAAAAGACATAGCTTGGCACTGAGGCACCATGTGAAGGAACACCATCCTGTGGAGCCTCCCACGCCAGGAGACTACACAACTTATAACCACAGGGCGTGCCACCGAGGCCACCCTGACCAGGACAGACCGGGGTCCACACCACAGCTGTAAGGCAATGACATAGAGCCCCCACCCACCCAAGCCAGAGCGACCCATGAGACCAACACCCCTGCAGATGGGCCAAGCAGCATCCGGCATGAGGGGCTCCACTGAGGAAAACACTGGAGCTAAAAAACATAAAATATAAAATGAAGCTAAGAACACATAAAACAAAGGGAACTTAAAAAACCCATACTTACGTATAAACTAAGCTAAAAACACATCAAAATAAGAGATAAGATAATCTGAAAACAAATGGAGCTAAGAAGGACGTAAAACAACGCATAAATGACTACTTCAGTAATAGTTAAACAGGTTTGTTAAAAACCAAATTAAAAAGGTGGGTCTTGAGCCTGTTCTTAAAAACATCTATTGACTCTGCGGTCCTGAGGCTTCCTGGCAGGCTGTTCACACAGACGAGGACCACAATAATGAAAGGAGGCTTCACCGTAGGTCTTGGTCTTGACTTTGGGAACCATTAAAAGGCCAGTACCAGAGGACCTCAGGGTCTGTGAGGGTTCATAAGGTGAAAGCAGCTCAAATAGATAAGACCCAAGACCATTGAGGCATTTAAAAACTATTAAGAGAACCTTAAAATCGATCCTAAAACACACGTGGCGCCAATGCAGCAATTTTAAAACTGGTGTATTATGCACTCCCCCCCTGGTCCTCGTCAGCACTCGTGCTGCTGAATTTTGGAGCAGTTGAAGATGCGATATCCTTTTTTGGGGAAGACCAGAGAGCAGGGCATTACAGTAGTCTATACTCGGAATGCAAGTTATCGATTAATTCATTAATTGGTAATTGATTCAACTTATCGATCGATTAACGATTAATTGATAGGCGGCAATTTTCCTGAGAATCTGAATTTTCCTTGGTACAATGCGGTCTTTATATCTTTAACATATCAGAAGTTAATTACTGTTTTTGATACATTGAATAAAACATGAACATCCTATTCCTCAGTGATTTATTGTACCATTTGCATTTTTTTTTTACTACACACAATGGTATTTTTTTGTAGTTTAATAAATTTTGTACTGTATAGTGTGTACTATGTGCTGGTATGTCTCAGTAAATTACAATTAAAAATGTAATGATTTTTTAATTTATTTTAAAAACTATTACCAGTATCATAAAGTCATCCTTTATTAGTTATACAGTATTACAAAAAAAACTTTAATGTTCTAAATTACTGAGATGCACTATTAGACTGTTTTAACAGGAAAATAAACTGTGAGCTGCTTCATCTGTTACATGTTAAACATTATCACAGTACCCTGGCAATCCAGACAAACCCAGAACGATATGGGTCACCTCTGTTATTGTGTTACCTCAGTGGTAACTTGAGTCCGGTCAGCTTTCCCGTCTTACAGCGAGGGGAGAGATTTTTGCACTTGTGTAACCTTTTTATTTGCTCTGGTCAGTTTCTCTGCTATGTTAATTTGAAGCAGGTGGACCTTCAAACTCGCGTGCTATTAGAACTTGTTGTGGTGCTCCAACGTAATCCGGAAGGGCGAGTTTTTCAGCGCATGCGCTCTGAGGGCTTGGCATCTTCTTCTGCTTTTGCAGTTGAAATGTGGCAGTGGGTGACAGCGTGCGCCCCCACCTGGACGTTGACGCCACTACATTTCATAGAATAAGCTCCCATTGAAAAGGACTGCTGAGTTATCAATTAATTGACAACCTAGTTAACTTAGTCGACCAAATTCTTAGACAATTAATCAAAAGTCAATTAATCATTAACATCGCTAGTCTATACAACTGGTATTGAAAGCATCCATCAAGACCTCCGTGCTGGTAAGAGAGAGAAAAGGGCAGACTCTGGCTGTATTCCTAAGATGGTAAAATCCAGTTTTTGTTATGTTTTTAATGTGTGAAATAAAATTAAAATCAGAGTCTAGAAGAATGTCTAGGTTCTTGACACAATATGTAGGTTTTAGATCTAGCAATTTGGATGAAAGTTTCTCTCTCGTCTTCAGGACCGATGATTAAAACTTCCGTTTTTGTCCTGGTTGAGCTGTAGGAAGTTCTCTGCCATCCATGACTTTATATCTAAAATACAGTTCAAAAAGGCATTAATTGGTTTTGTGTCTTTAGGAGACGTGGCAGTGTACAGCTATGTATCATCAGCATCCTATGAAAATTGATGCTGTGTCTCCTGATAACATCCCCAAGTGCTAACATACAAAGATTAAAAAAGTATTTGGCCTAAAATTGAACCTTGGGGCACCCCACACTTGATTTCATGGATTTCCGAAGAGCATGTATCCATACTTACAAAATAGCGACGATCTGTGAGATGGGAATAAAACCATTCAAGAACAGTACCTGAGAGGCCCACCAGGTGTTTGAGTCTACTTAATAAAATGTGGTGACCTACTGTATCAAAGACAGCACTGAGATCCAGCAGCTCCAAGACAGACTGTTTGTGGGAATCCATATTACACCTGATATCATTAACAATTTTTAAAAGGGCTGTCTCAGTACTGTGGTTTGTCCTAAAACCAGATTGAAGTCTTTCAAAAATTTTGTGATCAATAAGAAAATTGTTTAACTGAATTCACCCTTGGCCGGGGGATCCTGGGTTCAATCCCAGCCCCCGACCAACAGTGATCTGTGTGGAGTTTGCATGTTCTCCCCATGTCTGCGTGGGTTTACTCCGGAATTTCTCCGGTTTCCTCCCACATGCCAAAAACATGCAAGTTAGGTTAACTGACATCAAAACTGGGGATTCTAAATTGTCCTTAGGTATGAATGTGAGAGTGAATGGTTGTCTGCCTCTCTGTGTTGGCCCTGTGATGGGCTGGTGATCTGTCCAGGGTGTACCCTGCCTCTCACCCAAAGATGCTGGGATAGGCTCCAGCCCCCCGCGACCCGAAAAGGATTAAGCGGAAGAAGATGAATGAATGAATGAAAACAATTTTTTTCTAAAACTTTACTTAAGAATGGTAAGTTGGACACAGGTTGATAATTACTGAGGACTAGTGCATACCCGTAGAAAGCAAGTATTCCTGTCTGAAACAGGTAGTGCAGTCAGGCTTTACAGGCCCAAATGTAGGCTGTGTTTGAAAGTGGAATACAGAGGTGTAGCCTATATGTAGGCAATCACACATGTTGGACTTTGACAAATATGAAAGAGACTGAACTGAGATGCATTTGATTGTGTGAATATTAATTACAGAATAATTGAAAATGAATGGGACATCCAATATTAGCCACTGTTTAAGAACCGTCCATCTTCTTCCATTTAATCCTTTTAGGGTCACGGGGGCGGGGGGGGGGGGGTTGCTGGAGCCTATGCCAGCATCTTTGGGCGAGAGGAAGGGTACACCCTGGACAGATCGCCAGTCCATCGCAGGGCCAACACAGAGAGGCAGACAACCATTTACTTTCACATTCATACCTAAGGACAATTTAAATCCCCAGTTTGATGCCAGTTAACCTAATTTGCATGTTTTTGGCATGTGGGAGGAAACTGGAGAAATCCCGGAATAAACCCACGCAGACACGGGGAGAACATGCAAACTCCACACAGATCACTGTTGGTCGTGGGCTGGGATCGAACCCAGGATCACAAAAAAATAAACAAGCGGTTCTTAAACACCACTTATTTTTTTTTTGTCAATCACTTATTTGTGTGATCTTTTATGAGTTATATTCATAAATGTTGTATGTTGCACTTTGGGGAATGGGAGTTGCTCAGTCACCATTATAATTTAGTTTATATGTGGAGTTTATAGTCTACAGTTAATAATCTCATGCAGTATTATAACAGGACACGTTTACAAATATTTGAGACCCATGATAGTGCATCCTTTTATATTTTAGCAATAAGTACAAAACACTGAACATTATTATTATTATTTTGTATTTGAATCTTGTATACTTTATTGATCCCCAGAGGGAAATTCAGGGCATCCACGTACAGCGCCGATCCCTTCGCCAGTCACACACGCACGCACGCACGCACACACACACACACACACACACACACACACACACACACACACACACACAGCAGAATGACCCATTTGGCTGCAAGTTTTGCATCAGTGTTGCCCATTTGTCTCTAAATGTTTCAATAAAAGTGATTTATTTCGTTATTTGGACATTTTTGCATCTTGTTGTTTAATCAAAGCATGCATATGTGTCCGCATGTAATATGCATTTGATCTGGTCATTCTGCTCCACAATGAAGCAACAGTCGGGACTTTCATCTACCACTGACCGGGCAGGCTGAGTGTGCGCCTCCCCACGAACGTTCATGGAGCACCCGGTGGGACGGGAGTCTTGGCTGCTGCTTTACCTGTGTGCCAAGTGATGTCATTTGTGGAACCATGGGTCCCTGGCAGCCCCCCCCCCCATGTTCTCAGTGCCAAGCCCCTCCACTGTCCCGAAACCTCGTGATCTCTATGGTGAATATATCCATTAGACCTACGCAATCACAGCAACTTTATGGTCTATATTTTGACTGAGCGGCTCCATACTCGTGGATACACACCTCAGCAGCAAAGCACTTCTAAAATCTTTGCAAAGCGTTGTGGTGACTGACAGGTCATGATGCTGTGTTATCCAATCAGCATGGCTGTGATGCGGCGTATTCTCCAGTGAGCATGGAGGCAATCCAAAACCCCGCCCACACTTCTTGAAGCCATCGGATGAAGACATAGAGCGGTTACACAGGCTAAACTTTATTGATAAAAATGACATATTTTGACTGAGTGACTCCATATTCAGGGATACACACCCTCGTAGCTTCAGCAAAGCACGTTTAAAATCTTAGGTCAGTGTGATGAACAGTTTGAGAGATATCTGAGGAACACACACACACAGACACACAAACAGACAGAGATGTCTTGAATTTATAGATAGATATTAGGATGTTAAATGCTTTTCTTCAAAAGGGGCTTCACCACAGCTATTTTAAAGGCTGTGGGGAAGACATCAGTCCAAAGAGAGCAATTTACAATATTTAAAATCTCATGCTGAAAGAATTTGTAAAATGTTTTAAAAAATGATGTGGGAACTGGATCTAAAAGGTAGTAGGTCAAGTTTACATGGGAGAAAACTCTACTAAACTCTACCAACCAAGCGTCTTGGCATCAACCAAGGGAAAACAGTCCAGTGGTTCCTCAGCTAAAAGTGAGCCTAAGCTTCCATCAAAAACAGTGAGCGGTTAGCACTGCAGCAGCACAGCAACTCACCCTTGGCCGGGGGATCCCGGGTTCAATCCCAGCCCCCGACCTACAGTGATCTGTGTGGAGTTTGCATGTTCTCCTCGTGTCTGCGTATGTTTACTCCGGGATTTCTCCGGTTTCTTCCCACATGCCAAAAACATGCAAGTTGGGTTAATTGGAGACTCTAAAGTGGCCCCAGGTGTGAATGTGTGTGTGAATGGTGAAAGGGCTGGGTGCCGCACCAGTGGCTGCCTCATCCACTCATGTGGATGCCCTGTAATTTCCCCATTGTGGGACTAAGAAAGGATTCTAAATCTAAAAAATCTAAAAAGATAAAATGTTGGATCTAATAGTTAGCTTACACTCAGTTAGCTTATTTGATACTTTCTTACTCTACAGCACTTAAAAATTTTAATGGTGATTTTATATAATCTTGAATATACACTCACCGGCCACTTTATTAGGTACACCATGCTAGTAACGGGTTGGACCCCCTTTTGCCTTCAGAACTGCCTCAATTGTTCGTGGCATAGATTCAACAAGGTGCTGGAAGCATTCCTCAGAGAGTTTGGTCCATATTGACATGATGGCATCACACAGTTGGCGCAGATTTGTCGGCTGCACATCCATGATGCGAATCTCCCGTTCCACCACATCCCAAAGATGCTCTATTGGATTGAGATCTGGTGACTGTCGAGGCCATTTGAGTACAGTGAACTCATTGTCATGTTCAAGAAACCAGTCTGAGATGATTCCAGCTTTATGACATGGCGCATTATCCTGCTGAAAGTAGCCATCAGAAGTTGGGTACATTGTGGTCATAAAGGGATGGACATGGTCAGCAACAATACTCAGGTAGGCTGTAGCGTTGCAACGATGCTCAATTGGTACCAAGGGGCCCAAAGAGTGCCAAGAAAATATTCCCCACACCATTACACCACCACCACCAGCCTGAACCATTGATACAAGGCAGGATGGATCCATGCTTTCATGTTGTTGACGCCAAATTCTGACCCTACCATCCGAATGTCGCAGCAGAAATCGAGACTCATCAGACCAGGCAACGTTTTTCCAATCTTCTATTGTCCAATTTCGATGAGCTTGTGCAAATTGTAGCCTCAGTTTCCTGTTCTTAGCTGAAAGGAGTGGCACCCGGCGTGGTCTTCTGCTGCTGTAGCCCATCTGCCTCAAAGTTCGACATACTGTGCATTCAGAGATGCTCTTCTGCCTACCTTGGTTGTAACGGGTGGTTATTTGAGTCACTGTTGCCTTTCTATCAGCTCGAACCAGTCTGGCCATTCTCCTCTGACCTCTGGCATCAACAAGGCATTTCCGCCCACAGAACTGCCGCTCACTGGATATTTTTTCTTTTTCGGACCATTCTCTGTAAACCCTAGAGATGGTTGTGCGTGAAAATCCCAGTAGATCAGCAGTTTCTGAAATACTCAGACCAGCCCTTCTGGCACCAACAACCATGCCACGTTCAAAGTCACTCAAATCACCTTTCTTCCCCATACTGATGCTCGGTTTGAACTGCAGGAGATTGTCTTGACCATGTCTACATGCCTAAATGCACTGAGTTGCCGCCATGTGATTGGCTGATTAGAAATTAAGTGTTAACGAGCAGTTGGACAGGTGTACCTAATAAAGTGGCCGGTGAGTGTATATTCTATGGTAATATTTAGGTGTGCTGGGAAATAATAAAACACTTAGTGTTTCTGATAATGAATCACAAGTTAAATAGGTGAATCATGGATGGGGGCGGCTATCTGCAAGGATTTTTTTTTTTCAAACTTGTATCAGTCTCCATAAAAAATGTTTAACCATGGCGTTGTTTATTTGAAACTGTTGAGGGGAGATTAGATAATCTTTAAATTTAAAATCTGAACAAGAGAGCACACAGCTGGCTATAAATGGAGATGGAAGATAAGTAGAAAAAAGCTTCCCTGTGCTGTTGCTTTTCTTTAGATGTGATTGTGTAGTAGATGTTTAAAGAATGTGTAGCCAGGTGCACCTTCTTCAGTCTTTGGTTCAGCAGTTAAGCTGAGGATAACTTTTTTTTTTTCTTTTTTTTTAACTCAACACCCAGTTCTTGCGTTATCTATGATGACTTTTTGCAACGTTTGTGTTCCCTTGGGTAGGCGCTAACACCTTGTTCATCCCAAAGGTGAAACCTGCAGGTGTACAGAGACCTCTTTGAACCTCTCTCCTGGCCTTTCTCGGCCTCCCTCTTCCACCCTGTGTAATCTTTTGTTGAGGCTTTACAAAGAGCTCTACGTCCAGTGGCACCCCCCACCCCCACTCACCCCTGGAGTGAAACACAAAGGTGGCATTTACCAGTACGTTCTGGTGACCTTCAGAGGGCAATGTTATTGTAGCTGGATGCTGCCTGAAGGATCACAGAAGCATGGCTCTGTATCTTGGGGGGTCATTACGTTTGTTTGCTCTGAGTGGAGCTGCATGGGGCGTAATGTCAGGTGTTAGGGTGAGAGTGTGTGTGTGTAAGTGGAATGTGCTGACTTGTGTAACTTTTCGAGTTTTCTCACCTAGAAATCATAAAGTGAAACTCGCACCTGGGATTTATTTAGTTTCTTTAAAGGTGCTGAAATCCTTGTGGGTCACTCAGCTTTGCTCTTTTCTCCCCATAACAAGTTTTGTGTGACTTCCAGTTTCACCCCATCGTTGTGCCCTGTAGTAAACCTCGAGTCTAGATTTCTCCCAATTGTGACAGACCTAGCAGTATAAACTGCTCCACTACACCCCCGCCCCCCTGTTTACAATACTGACTCACTTCCATTGTTTTGTGTCATATGCTGCTTGGTCTACTGTATGCTGTAGCCCATCTATGAATGGAGACTGTTCTCTATCTGACTTTACAAATGCCAGAATGCTTTATAAAGATTATTCATTGACAGCTGTTTAAATATGAAAAGAAGATAACTGATATGTAAAATATTGAAGGGAAAGATTTATGCAAGACTTCATGGAAAATGGGTCAATACATGAATTTATCTTCCAAAATAAATCTGATTTTTCTTTTGAATGTTTAACATACAACATGTTTTCATTGCCCTACGTTTCTATGATCTTGGATTTTCAAATGTTTTCTCTTGCTTGCCTTTTACTTGAGAACCTTTTGGGAAGTACATTGAAGGCGGAAAAGCAGTTGTCACTATATTTCTAAAACTACAACAACTTATTCATCATTTACATTACAGCAATTATTGCTTAAGGTGGCAAACTTATATTGCAACAGCGTTTCAGAGGCCTGAAACTATAAACAGCTGAAATAAAATCTTTTGGGAAAATGTGAAAACATCCATCCATCTTCTACCGCTTTTCCGGAGGTCCGGGTCACGGAGGCAGCAGTTCAAGCAGAGAAGCCCAGACTTCCCCCTCCCCAGCCACCTGCTCCAGCTCTTCAGAGAGGATACCAAGGCGTTCCCAGACTAGTTGGGAGACATAGTCTCTCCAGCGAGTCCTGGGTCTGCCCCAGGGTCTCATCCCAGTGGGACGTGCCCGAAACACCTCAAGTGGGAAGCGTCCAGGAGGCATCCTGATCAGATGCCCATACCACCTCAACTGACTCCTTTCAATGTGGAGAGGAGCAGCGGTTCTACTCTAAGCCTCTCCCGGATGACTGAGTTCTTCACTCTGTCTCTAAGGGTGAGTCCAGCAATCCTACGAAGCAAGCTCATTTCAGCCACTTGTGTCCGTGATCTCATTCTTTCTTTCATTACCCAAAGCTCATGACCATAGGTGAGGGTAGGAACATACACTACCGTTCAAAAGTTTGGGGTCACCCAGACAATTATTTTGTGTTTTCCATGAAAAGTCACACTTATTTACCACCATGAGTTGTAAAATGAATAGAAAATATAGTCAAGACATTGACAAGGTTAGAAATAATGATTTGTATTTGAAATAATAATTTTTTCCAGATACTCAACCTGCTCAAAGGAAGGTCAGTTTTAGAGCTTCTCTAACCAGCTAAACTGTTTTCAGCTGTGCTAACATGATTGCACAAGGGTTTTCTAATCATCCATTGGCCTTCTGACGCAATGAGCAAACACATTGTACCATTAGAACACTGGAGTGATAGTTGCTGGAAATGGGCCTCTATACACCTATGTAGATATTGCACCAAAAACCAGACATTTGCAGCTAGAATAGTCATTTACCACATTAGCAATGTATATTAGATATTAGAGTGTATTTCTGATTAGTTTAAAGTTATCTTCATTGAAAAAAACAGTGCTTTTCTTTCAAAAATAAGAAAATTTCTAAGTGACCCCAAACTTTTGAACGGTAGTGTAGATTGACTGGTAAATCGACAGCTTTGCCTTAGAGCTTAGCCCCCTCTTCACCACAGCAAACTGGTTCAATGTCCGCATCACTGCAGATGCTGCACCGGTCTGTCTGTCAATCTTTTGTGAAAACAGCAATGTTACAATCTCACTTTATGCAAGTCTATTATGTTTTCAGCCTTGTGTGAGAAAAAAGTAAAACATACTTTGGTAAACTACAGGCCTATGTTTGTACTGCAGTCTCTTGAACATTTTTTTTTAGTACTCTTCCAACAAATGTTAGGTTTCCTGCATCCTTTCTGTGACAAACAAAGATGCATTCATTTATTTATAAACTTCACGTAGTAGAGGAAGGCATTTGTATCTAAGCACTTGGTTTTCCACTGTAGTGTTGCTCTAAAAAATGAAATTGTTGGAAAAATTCTTCTTAACCTTCAGTCAAGAATCAGGCAGGTTCAAAGTTTCAGCAAATTTAATTACACTGGCCAGTGAAGAACAATACAATAACAGTCTCAGAGCCTAGTCGCGTATCATTCTGACTCAAACACACATTGCTCAGTCCTTTAAGCTCTCCGTTATCCGAGAGGTGGAGGAGAAAATGTCCATGATGATTGGTTCAGTACATCTGGTCAAAACTTGGTGTGCAGATTATTGCTTTCTCAGCAATAGTCAGACTTTCTCAGCACCAGTCACACCAGAACAATACATAAAACAAGACAATAACAGAATGCTGCTGCATCAGCATCTTTAACACATTCACACAGACTCTGAGACAAAGCAAATCGCAAATATGAAACTTTTCTATCAGAAATAAATCAGCTATCACGTATTGGCCAGGCATGCGTACTACAGTGTTTTTGACAGCTTTTGCAGATCTATGTGAATGCAGATTGTTTTTAAAGCCTGTTGGGACAGCTTTTCAATTTTCAGGAAAACTCTTTTTGCTTTTCTTGAATAACTGAACGAATAACTCCAGAAAAAGTCTATCCAGATGCCTTCTAAAACACCTCCCACTATGTCTAAAGCTTTGTGTTAGCTTGATGTGCTGGGTTTTATCCTTAATAAAAGGTTGCTTCATTGTGTGGGACGTTCGTTGACATTTTATGTTGTCGCCACTATAGCTTCTACATTTCTCATCGGTTTGACTTCAAATGACAGGCGCTTCACCTCATCAAGGAGTTACAGACATATCTGACTGGTTCCATTTTTTTAGGGGGGAGGTGTCATTTTATGTTGTTGCCACAATAACTTCTACATTTCTCATTGGATTGACTTCACATTTATACTGAAGGTTTAATTCATCAATATTTTGGACAAATTTTATTTTCAGATACAATGAGAGGCTCCATTTCTTGGGGAGGAAGACTTTTTTTTTTTTCCAGTCCATTTTATGTTGATCACAGTTCTCATTAGGGGCCTGATATGGGATATGCTTGGGGCATGTGAGCTTGCTTACTAAGGTTCTTTCATTACACGCTTTGTCACTGAATGCTGAAAAAAGGGGACCAAGAATTAAACCTTTTTGAGTGCTACACAATCTATGATCTAGAAAATATACAATATTAAAACTAAATGTTTCTTCTGATATGTTTCCAGGTGTAGTTTTGGTGGAGATCGCAGAAGCCCAGAAGAAAGTCCATAATGAACTTGAACAGAACGTAAGTAGTTTTAAAGAAAAAAAACTCTACTTTTGCTTCCATTAATATTAAAAGCTCAATACCTTTTGAAAAATGAAATCATCTGTGAGCAATGATTTGATGAATATCATAAATGGAGCCATTGTGAAGCCTGAAAGTAGAAAGAGACTTCTTTATCTATTTTTTGTGGAATAAACAAACATGATTTGATGATTAGAGAGGTTTGTATAGAATTTGACGCATAATGTTTTACTAAATATTTATATGTATACTGAGTACCATAATGCTTTTTATGGTTTAAGCCTCCACAGAGGGTTTTTTTTCCACTGGGAGCCTCTATTTTCTGTTCATTTCTATGTAGTTGTGCGTTTAATGTGCTCAGCACCCTCGGTGCAAAAACGCTCTCAGCGGTGAGCATTTTTTGTCACTGCGCTCACAGAGCTTAAAGTTGGAAAAAA
This sequence comes from Pholidichthys leucotaenia, assembly GCA_020510985.1. Lineage (NCBI taxonomy): Eukaryota > Metazoa > Chordata > Actinopteri > Cichliformes > Pholidichthyidae > Pholidichthys > Pholidichthys leucotaenia. The sequence goes on along the minus strand of CM035836.1, from coordinate 437,151,073 downwards.
AGTTCAACTTTTGGAGCAGTTCATCACTTATCAGCGGTACCCCTCTCTAACCACCCAATCAGAGTCAGGCAAAAAGTATACCATCATTAATATTGACTGGAGTGGTGGCCTAGTGGTAGGGTGTCGATCCTGTAGCTGGGAGGTCGAGAGTTCAAGCCTCGACCGGATCATACCAAAGACCATATAAAAATGGTACTTCCCCCCTTCTAACTTGGTGCTCTTCATTATACAGTGGGGCAAGGGAAAGTTGTGGTGGCGCTTTGCATGGTAGTGGTCCCTCCAATTGAAGAAACGTAATTTCATCCTACTGTACATGTTTGGCTGTATTGATTGAATGACAATAAATTGTGCTTTCTAATATTTAACAGCAAAAGCTCGGTATGGTGTAGTTATTAGGGAGTTTCAGTGTAAAATATGTGAAATGGTGAGCTGTGAGTGACAGGTGGTTGCTAGGATACAGGGCTGAGACTTTTTTTAAGAGTGCCTGTGAAGCACCCAGAAAAATGGGTCCAGAGCATTTTTACACTTTCTGTGGACACGCAGCCTAATTATAATTGTGCTTCATTGTAATTTCAAACAATCATTATGGTTGATTGGATTAACAATCCCTAGCTTGTTTTGGTGCTGGCATTCTTCAGCTGAAGTATAACCACAACTCATTGTACTGTTGCCCCAATTTGTGCACCCAAACCAGTATAAACAGTTGTCAAAACTACCTTATGTCAAACTAAGGTCAACTATACGTCAAGCTTGTCTTCACATGTTGGACAAAGATTGCTAACTTTTTTTGCTACCCTCTCTGACATGTAACTTCTACAACCTTTTAGAAGAATGTTAAAGAAGGTATGACGTGAGCACAAACGACATGCTGTATAATAATTTCCTGACCTGGTAGCCTTGGGGTGAATGCTTCAGATACTTGGTGCCTGTCGTTACTAAGTCAGAGATCTGTGTGGAGTTTGCATGTTCTCCCCGTGTTGCGTGGGTTTACTCCGGGATTTCTCCGGTTTCCTCCCACATGCCAAAAACATGCATGTTAGGTTAATTGGCTGTTCTAAATTGTCCCTAGATATTTGTTTCCTATAGGCCCTTAGAATAGAGGGTTAGTATTAATGAAAGCGCTTTGAGTGGTCTTTGTGACTAGAAAAGCGCTATATAAGTGCAGGTTAGTTAGTAGTTAGTTAGATATCACAAGTTCAAATATGGTCACAGGTGAAGCGCAGCTCTCATCCTGATGTTAAGAAATGTGGGGTAAAAGTGACCAACAGTGCTGTTTATTTAAAAAAAAAAGTTTTCTTTGAGCAGTATTATCCATATGGTGCTAGAGTTGTAAATCTTTAACCTTAATAAGCAGATAAGTCATCCCTGGTGGGTGGATTCCTATCATCAGAAACTCATTATCATACATTCCACTAGGTCACTCCACACTCACCATCGTAAACCAGGTGACTGTGCTGTATATAGAGTTATGAGCAGTTTGCATATATGATGATGCCAATAAATGTTTCCTCTTTCCAGTTCAAGCGATTCCACACGGATGTTATCACAGAGTTGGAAAAGAAGACAGACATGGATATTAAATACATGAATGTGAGTGTTTCCTTCATCATGCTAACGCACATGAATCGGCTCCAGAAACATAGCTGATGTAACTTCACCCACTGGTTATTGGAGTCTTGAAGGCTACCATCTTTCTTTCTTTTTTTTTTTTTTTAACTTTTTTTTACTGCAAGGTGCTTCATTGGATTGTATGGGTCCATCTCACACATACAAATACCAACTTCACCAGAATTAAAAAAATCATATTTCATCTTGGATAATTACAAGGAACATTATTCAGAAGACACCAATGTTACAGATACAGCATAAGAATAGAAACATCAACTAAAAAAAGTTACTTTAGTAACAGCTTTTTTTCTCATAAATTTTTTTTCCTTGCAAATGCAAATTTACTGCTTATTCTTCTGAAATTTAAAAGATTTGTCCATTAATTAGCAACTTTTTAATATGTTTGCCACTTTTTACTCACCAGTCTTGTCTCAAAAATATGCCTTTTTAAATAAGTTTGAGTTTTTTTTCTTGCACATTTGACTTTTTTGTAATAAATTTGTGAGATATTTCTCATGAGAGTGCAACTTTTTTATTTTAAATGTAAACTTTATTCTCATGAGTTTGAGAGATTTTCCTGTTACGCGTGTTAATGAGGGGAAAATAAAATGTAAATTCTCCATTTTATACCCTCTAATGTAATCCAGATCATTTAAAGAAATGGTTGACAATGAGCTCGGTTACATGGTTACAATAATCCGGTAACTAGAGAATAAACAGATAATGGTAATAATCAGATTTGATGTGCACTGAATAAATGGATTATTGGGCAGTAAACTACTTGAGTTAATGTGATTTATCATAGCCTGATAATGACAGAATAATCAGATAACTCCAGAAATCCATTTATAATTGGTTTATTCAAGATCATGTAAGCATGGCCATTGATTCCAACTCTGAATTCATTAAATGGGTTTATAAATTTCTACAAATTACTAAGAATAGGTTATTACAGTATAAACAAGCATATTCCTAGCCAGTTTTCAAATCAGTAGAATTAAAAGTAAGTCAAGAGTATGACCAAATGTACATGAGTTAAAATACCACTTTTTCCTCATAAATGTTCTCGAGAAGGTGTAAAAAGTATTCAATTGTAAAAGTACTAAGTAAAGTACAATTTTTAGGAAACAGTTGGTTACAGTACTTGAGTACATGACTTGAATAAAGGTAGGAGCTCACTGGGCTGTGACAGCTTGCAACTAGTTAGAGATTTAAAAAAAAAATGCACAAATTAGCAGCAAAATTGTGCATCTTTTTGCACTTACGACTGTCCTGCAACTGCCACACAAATCCCGTGATACACTTGCACAACTGTTATCCCTGACAATTGCAAAATTGAGACCATACCTCCCCATTCCAGCAGTCTTTTTATCATCAGACGCCAAGCAGGATTGATCTCAGAGAAGGAGTGCAGAGACTTTTGGATGAGGACTGCTGCCTCCCGAGTCCTCTGCATCAGACACAGCAGGCTCTGGGACCGGCTCCGCTTCCTCTGTAGCCTGTCTCATGCATGGAATGTCTTGTCCTTTTTGTCTTCAATCAGTCACAGTTTATTTTCATAGGCCACCACCTCCTCGTAAGGTTGTCTAATTTTTCTCACACTCGTGACTCACGGAAACTAAATTGAGAAGGCTTCCAGACAGGTCCGAAACACCTGTGACGACTTTAACTATTTTGAAAGAAAACTAGTCACAAATTTTTTGAACATGTTCAAAATTCCCGCAACATGAGAATGAGACCCCGCGACTCATGAGAGGAAACTGTGAACCTCTGTGAGCGCTTGGAGAGATTTTGGAAATGTTCTCCAACTCGTCGCAAGCTGTCACAGCCCTGTGAGCTACAGGGGCAACCTCTGAGGACTAAGATGTGAAATTTAAAGTCTTAATATAAAGTCTTAATACGACTGTAATGAGAAGAGGTGTAAAAGAACTGTTTATTGGGCTGTGAAACTATTTACTTCTGTTATAAAGTTGGACATTTTACCATAGAAATGAAGTGACCAGTTAAGATGAACTAAATTTTTTTATGATTCAGGCACAAAAGATAGCATGCCATAAAAGAGACCCACTCCTTCATATTATAAAAATATGAGTGTAGTTTCTCTTAATGCACTCTACAAGCATGACCACGTAGCCCCTAAATGCAATGGCCATTTAGGGGCTACGTGTTGTTAGAAACTGTTTTTTAACAACACTTAGCCATATGTTTCTAAGAGAAAACAGAAAATGCATCAAAAATTGTGTTCTTTTACCAGCAGTTTTAACATTTAACATGAATATTTTACTCTGAAGTTGAAGTGGTGGTGTCTAATCTGAAACGGAAACATTATTTTGTGTACCACAGAAAGTTCACATAAAGGAAACAGAAATTTACACATTTTCCTTCCCTTTGTCTCATGCCCCTGTTGCTGAATTTCTTCTCTAGGCCACCTTCAAGCGCTATCAGTCAGAGCACAAGCTGAAGCAGGACTCCCTGGATCGCTCACAGACAGACCTAAAGAAGCTCAGGAGAAAAAGTCAGGGGAAGCACCCGTCCAAGTACGAGATCAGAGAGAATGAGGTGAGACCCAAACCACACTCCAGCTTTGCTTGATCATGGGACATATGCATGTGCAGAAAACATATGCATAATTTTACAGGCATGGTGCTGTTCAAGTTTGATGTTCTGACTCCTGTGAAAAGAATGAAACAAAAGATATAGTGATTGGGTGATGTGAACAGAAATCGTCATCAACATACAAGTTTAAGGTGCTTCATTGGCAGTAGAGTACCAGGTTTTCCTTCTGAATGTGTTTAACGTGACAGAATTGTATCACTAATGGTAAACATTTGAGAAATGACATTTTACCATTGACAGATGTTCAGACACGACACAAATTTAATGTCCTTTTTAGACAAAAACACCTAGAACCATCAAACATGAAACCAAATCTAAAACTCTTTGCTGATTTTTTTTAAACATTAAACACAATAGGATTATTGGCTCAGCTATGCAGTAATGACTGTTTTCACTAAAGGCACACACCCAAATACAGCTTATACAAATGTAGTCATGCATTGAAGCACAACCCTGCAGAGTTCCAGGCTTTATTGGATATGTCAGGTTGAGATTATTAAGGTTGTTTCTTCCTGGAAACCAATATTGTCGGAGCAGTCTAATGTTGTAAAATGTCCAAAACATGATAACGGTATGAAATATTTTCTGTTTGTGTCTTTGGGATAGTTGTGTGATTTTAAATTGCTTGAAGAAAGAAGTACAGTCATGTGAAAAAATTAGGATACCCTGTATACACCTGTGTGGTGTTGTTGTTTTTTACATATTTGGACATATGGATATTTAATATCAGTGTTTAAAATACTGGGAGATTCATGTAATACAACTAAGCAATTAAAATGAATTAAAGACTTTTTTCAAATTTTCTGTAAAATATAATTCTAAACAAATAGTGAGGAATAAGTTAGGATACCCCCCATCTTTTTTTTGGACACCCCCACATTCATTCCTATTTAAAAAGGCTAAAATAAATGATGAGAAATGCAAATAAAAACAAAAACAAGGTTAGACATAGGGGTATCCTAATTTTTTCACATGACTGTATGTTGCATAATTTGTTTTCAAAGCAAATATTCAAATATTTTGCTTAATTTGGGTTTGTTCCAGAGATGGATTTTGCTTTTTATGCATACCTCTGAAACCAGAAGTTTACATACACTGTATAAAAAGACACATAACCTTTTTTTTTTCTCAGTGTCTGACATTAAATCAGACTATACTTTTCCTGTTTTAGGTCAGTTAGTACCAAAATAATTTATATTTTCTAAATATTTTTTATATTTGTTAAATTTTTTTTTTATAGAATTTATTACTTTCTTCAAAGTCAGAAGTTTACATACACTAATATCAGGAAGAGAATTGTGGACCTCCACAAGTCTGGACAAAGACCTTAATTTTTGGAGACATGTCTTGTGGTCTGATGAAACTAAAATTGAACTGTTTGGGCATAATGACCATCGTTACATTTGGAGGAAAAAGGGGGTAATGCTAGAGGGGAAATGCAGCATGAATGAGCTTGCAAGCCTGCGAGCACCACCCCAACTGTGAAGTATGGGTGTGGCAGTGTCATGTTGTGGGGGTGTTTTTCTGCAGGTGGGACTGGTGCAATTCACAAAACAGATAGCATCATGAGGAAAGAACATTACATGGAAATAGTAAAGCAGCATCTCGAGACATCAGCCAGGACAAATGGTTGCTTGGGTGCAAATGGGTCTTCCAAATGGACAATGATCCTAAGCATACTGCCAAATTAGTTCCGAAGTGGCTTAAGGACAACAAAGTCAATGTTTTGGAGTGGCCATCACAAAGCCCTGATCTCAGTCCCATAGAAAATTTGTGGGCAGAGCTGAAAAGACATGTGCGAGAAAGACTACAAACCTGACTCAGCTACACCAGTTCTGTCTGGAGGAATGGGCCAAAAATACCAGCAGACTATTGTGGGAAGCTTGTAGAAGGATACCCAAAATGTTTGACCCAAGTCATACAGTTTAAAGGCAATGCTACCAAGTACTAAGGTAATGTATGTAAACTTCTGGCTTTGAAGAAAGTAATTTAAAAAATTCTCAAAAAAATTTAGCAAATATAAAAAATATTTAGCAAATATGAAAATTATTTAGCAAATAGAAATAATTTTGGTAAGCCTAACTGACTTAAACCAGGAAAAGTTTAGTCTGATTTAATGCCAGACAGTGAGAAAATAAATGTGTTTTTTTAATACAATGTATGTAAGCTTCTGGTTTCAGCTGTATAACTACATAGGCAGTATTAAGGCAGTTTTAAGACCAAAAACTATTTGTCATTTTGCAGCTCCCCAAAAAGCTGAAGAAGTCTTTTTTTTTTTTAGCATGTTCATTAAGATTAATAAACCCCTCATCTGACTGGATCAAGTAAGGAGACAGTCAGGGTGTGTTTGTTTTGGAAACTTAAGGTGGGACTTGTTGGTTTATGGTGTCATAAAAACCAGGAAGTGTAATCCATTCATTTTTAAAAAGCTTCACTAACTAAATATATGTGTGGCGGCACAAGCACGTGGATACCGCCGAGAGTGTGTGGCGGTCGGCCACACCTTGGACACAGTCCAAGGACGGATAATTTTTTCACACATGGGGAGTTGTTCAGAAGTCCTTATACAAGGATATAGAGTGATGATAATCAAGTCAGTGGCGGTAATGCACCTGTACAGTGGGGCAAAAAAGTATTTAGTCAGCCACCAGTTGTGCAAGTTCTCCCACTTAAAAGATGAGAGAGGTCTCCAATTTTCATCATAGGTATACCTCAACTATGAGAGACAAAATGAGAAAAAAAATCCAGAAAATCACATTGAAGGATTTTTAATGAATTAATTGGTAAATTCCTCAGTAAAATAAGTATTTGGTCACCTACAAACAAGCAAGATTTCTGGCTCTCACAGACCTGTCCTCCACTCGTTACCTGTATTAATGGCACCTGTTTGAACTCATTATCAGTATAAAAGACACCTGTCCACAACCTCAAACAGTCAGACTCCAAACTCCACTATGGCCAAGACCAAAGAGCTGTCAAAGGACACCAGAAACAAAATTGTAGACCTGCACCAGGCTGGGAAGACTGAATCTGCAATAGGTAAGCAGCTTGGTGTGAAGAAATCAACTGTGGGAGCAATTATTAGAAAATGGAAGACATACAAGACCACTGATAATCTCCCTCGATCTGGGGCTCCACGCAAGATCTCACCCGTGGGGTCAAAATTATCACGAGAACGGTGAGCAAAAATCCCAGAACCACACGGGGGGACCTAGTGAATGACCTGCAGAGAGCTGGGAAAGTAACAAAGGCTACATCAGAAACACACTACGCCGCCAGGGACTCAAATCCTGCAGTGCCAGACGTGTCCCCCTGCTTAAGCCAGTACATGTCCAGGCCCGTCTGAAGTTTGCTAGAGAGCATTTGGATGATTCAGAAGGGGATTGGGACAATGTCATATGGTCAGATGAAACCAAAATAGAACTTTTTGGTAAAAACTCATCTTGTCGTGTTTGGAGGAGAAGGAACACCATACCTACTGTGAAGCATGTGGGTGGAAACATCATACTTTGGGGCTGTTTTTCTGCAAAGGGACCAGGACGACTGATCCGTGTAAAGGAAAGAATGAATGGGGCCATGTATCGTGAGATTTTGAGTCAAAACCTCCTTCCACCAGCAAGGGCATTGAAGATGAAACGTGGCTGGGTCTTTCAGCATGACACTGATCCCAAACACACCGCCTGGGCAACGAAGGAGTGGCTTCATAAGAAGCATTTCAAGGTCCTGGAGTGGCCTAGCCAGTCTCCAGATCCCAACCCCATAGAAAATCTTCGGAGGGAGTTGAAAGTCTGTGCTGCCCAGCGACAGCCCCAAAACATCACTGCTCTAGAGGAGATCTGCATGGAGGAATGGGCCAAAATACCAGCAACAGTGTGTGAAAACCTTGTGAAAACTTGCAGAAAATGTTTGACCTCTGTCATTGCCAACAAAGGGTATATAACAAAGTATTGAGATGAACTTTTGTTATTGACCAAATACTTATTTTACCGAGGAATTTACCAATTAATTCATTAAAAATCCTTCAATGTGATTTTCTGGATTTTTTTTTTCGTATTTTATCTCTCATAGTTGAGGTATACCTATGATGAAAATTGGAGACCTCTCTCATCTTTTAAGTGGGAGAACTTGCACAATTGGTGGCTGACTAAATACTTTTTTACCCCACTGTAAGCTGGTTGCCAAACGCCAATCAAATCTAAAAGAAGAAAAAGAACGGCAGTGTTTATTTCTTTGTGAATTAAGCTTTTATTATTTTAAAGGGGTCATTGACTGCACTTTTTCCACATTTTAATAGCTCACACATGTCTTAATGAAGTGTTTGTCACATATTTGTTCACATTTTCTTTAATTTTTTTAATTATTGAAGCAAATGTGTGTGTATTTTTTTTTTTTAACTTTTCCTGGCTTTCTTGAAATGCTCTGATTTAAAGCCTGTCACTTTAGGAAACATCCTTCAGCTGTTCAACTCTGCCCTCCCTCTTTCGTCGGTTAGTCATTAGCTGAGTAGCTTCTAACCTCCTTCTAGCATGGATGACCAGTGCTGGTTCACTGATCCACAGTCGACTGTGTGTTTTGCATCATCCCAGCCCATCTCCCAACAACCTCACCAGGATGCCACAACAAATTTCCAGCACCACATGCCGGGCGACCCACCGATCGCCGCAACCCGAGGCCATTGGCCAAGCTGCTGGATCTCAAAGTGCATTATCTCGCTCCACAGGACTTCGCTCCTCTCCCATGGCCAGCTGGGGGATGCACCATCACGAAGCAGCTTCCCAATGTTGCCTGTGAGAGTAGAGCGGAGTTGCGCAGAGCACTGGAGGATGGTGGGGGAGCTGGGGGGGGGCAGCTTCGGGTTGCACAGTAGGCAGTTGCTGCGACCGGCACAACGGCGCCAGCTGCAGAATCATGGCGAAACTCATCGGAGATGGGCTGTAGCGACGCGAGGTATATTATGGACTATGGAACGGTGAACTAGGTGGTAACAGGGATGGTTATTAGGGTGACTAAGATCTGAAGAAAATAACAATATAAGCCACGCATGGTTCGAGCTTCCTGGTATTAGCTTGGGGACTAATAGGCTACCTTTAGCACCCTTTCATCTACATGACGGACAGCTAGGCGGGCCAGTAATAGAGCAGTGGGCTGGTCTCAAGGATGGCCATGGGTGGGCTTTTTGAACACTTGATGTAGAAGAATTACCAGGAAGAGTCGAAAAATGTTTTTGGGAGTTTCTCTGAGAGAAAAACGAGATAAAGGCAGTGTGCTTTTTTTTTCAGATCGTTGACTGTTGGAAAAATTTTTGGCTAATTACGTGACCAGTTGACACATTTGAGACAGTTAAAACCAACCAACACACCATTTTTCAGTCAATAACCCCTTTAAAGTGTATATGTGACCCATGGCTGCATTTTTTTTTTAGATTAAAAGCCACAAAAACACAATTTTTTTCTCAATATGGGACCTTTTAAACTGGTGATTAATGCATGGTGAACTAGTCCACAAGTTTCTCAGTAGGTTTAGATAATAACCAACTTGTAAGTGTATACTGTATATAGTAGGTGGTGAAGTGGCGTGTAAGCATAGCTGTGAAGCTATAATGGAAAAGCTTAAGATTAAGACTGAAAACTAGATATTTTAACTTGCCTTTTTTAAATTAAGTTGATGATTGAAACTCATGTCATCCCACATTATGCAAACCAGTGTGTATTGAGACAGGGAGCCACTGGACATGCATAACAATGTTCCACATGCAGGTGTGGGTAACAGCAGTGTGCACTCTTTAAACCTAATCTTAAAAACTCACAGAGAAAGCAGAGATGTTTCACTGCTGAGAGAAAAGAAGTGCACAAGCATGAATTTGTTTTATCCTCACTGTTGACTTACTCTCTTCAGTAGCCCATGTTGTACTGATTGAAGTGTATCCTTCCAAATGTTGTGCGTCACTGTTTGTTTACTACCTGCTGTTAGCAAGTCTTAAACAGTGTCACAATATGCTTTTTAGAGCAATTTAGTGAGATGCATGAGGGCTTGCAAAGCCTGAGTTGTAACTCCTTTCTCTCTCTTGTTTTTGTTTTTTTTTTTTCTTGGATCTACACTGATGATGGATCATGTGTTATCCTGGCTTGTTTTGAAATTCATTCATTCATTCTCTACTGCTTAATCCTTTTCAGGTCGCCGGGGGTGGGTGGGGCTGAGGCAGGGTCCACCCTGGACAGCTCGCCAGTACATCGCAGGGCCAACACAGAGAGACAGACAACCATTCACTCTCGCATTCATACCTAAGAGCGATTTAGAATCCCCAGTTGATGCCAGTTAACCTAGCATGCATGTCTTTGGCCTGTGGGAGGAAACCGGAGTACCCGGAGAAAACCCACACAGGCACGGGGAGAACATGCAAACTCCACACAGAAGGGTCACAGATGGTCAGGGGTGGGATTGAACCCCTAACCTTCTGGCTGTGCTGCCACAGTGCTAACCACTGCACCACCAAGCGGTTTTGAGATTATTGCACAAAGTAGACTCTGCTTCATTAAGACGTGAGTGTAGGCGTTTCAGACTCTTCTGTAGGAATCCTGTGCCCTTTTCTTTACTTTTTTGCTGTTTATCTTTTAATGGCACAGAGAGCTGTCTTATCTGGATGGAGCATGATAGTCTGATCCTGTTGGTTAAACCAAGCTGAAGCCTGGAGTTCCTCTTTTCTACAACTTTGCTTTTTCATCATCTGATAAAAATGACACCACTGAGCTGCTAGGGAGGCAAGGCCAACTGCCCAGCTCTCTAATAATCATGTGCAGGGCTTGAGCGAGCTGCCAATTACAGGCTTGATCGCCGTCTGTCTGCTCTTCCACCTCTCACTGAGAGTCTGGGTAATATTTCGGTGAAAATTGGAAATGAAGAGCCTTGATTCAGCACCTGAAAGGAAAGGGAGAAAGAGAATGAGAGAGGGAGAAAAAGAGAGATTCAAGACAGTCGGGGAAGGTCTTTGCCGGAGCCCTTCGAGACGGGCTGCTTTTTCCCATCACCATGACAACCTGGGGAAAATGGAGAGACTTGGGGAGCGGGTGTTAAATAAAGGGATAGAGGGAAGGTTGAAAAGCTGTTTTAAGGAGTTTGATATGCCTTATGCCAGCATCCACTGGCCTATGTCTACACTGTGACAGGCAGGATCAGTTCATGGTTCCCTGCAGGGGACAGATAACTGATGTAGACTCCTGCCGAGCTAAGATTGATCCAGCAGCAGCAGGAGACCCAAATAAACGTGTCCCCTTGTGCAGCAGCTTTGATTACAAACCTCATTAGTGGCTTGATTTGTGAATCTAACCTGAACACACAAACATTAGGGGGTGGCCGGTTTTTACTCAGAAGAGCAAGTTTTACCTCTTGGGTTACTGCCAAGGCCATCACCAGCTCATCATTTAACACACTGGCTCAATAAGCCTTGAGCCTTAGGTGTTTGCAGTTAGTAAGCGTAAATACTAAAGACTTAAGAAAGTGTATTTGTATAATAAATATGCAGATACACAATGCTGATAAACAGCTAAAATTTATTCATGTCTGTTCCTATTAGCCTTTGTGTTGGTGGCCAAGTTTGTTTTTTTAAAATAATTGTGTTGAACCACAATTCAAAAGCATTGTCTGATTTTCATTGGTTAATTTTCATAGAATTTTTATTTATTACCACTTTTGTCAGATTCAAGTTATTTCTGTGACCATTGTGGGTTTTTCTTTCATTAACAGAGGGGTACCAACAATTTTGTCCACATCTGTATGATAACAGCTTTATTGCTATTATTGTTTTCAGTCTGTGACCTTTTTTCTGTCCCATGATGCTCCCACACCCCCCAAATCCAGTATTTGCAGACTATCTCGTCACGCCAGATGGACATGCAGAAATTCATTGCTGACGGCTGCAAAGAAGCCTTACTGGAGGAAAAGAGACGCTTCTGCTTCCTGGCAGACAAGCACTGCATGTTCTCCTATCAAATTAGCAGCTTCTATGAGAAAGTAAGTAAGATGAACCTCCTCACCAGCGAAGATCCTGTTCTCCATCGGGGTTTTTACACAAACTGTCGCTGATTTACTGGTGTCTCCAGGCCAAAGATATACTGACGGTCAAGCTCCCCACCTGGCAAGAAAAGTGCAGCGACATCACCAATGTGCCAGACACGGTGGTGACCATGATAGAGGAGCTATCGGAGCCGTCACCGATGGTTGAACAGTATAACAAGGTGACTATGAATTATTTCTCTTGTATTGACTAAAACTGTTTAATGTATTCCTTTTGTTTCATACGATTCTCTTCAACCTGGTGAAGTTTTTGTTTTTTTGAGATTTAACTGTAATTTCGTAACCAATTCTTCTGTAAAGGTATTTTGGGTAATAGCTGTTGATAAAGCATACTGCCATGCTTGGCTAGAACATCCTGTGGCGTTTTATCTTGCTCTTTGAAGTTTATCTCAGTGAAGTGTTGATATCTTTGAGATCAGCTGTTGTGTAAACTTGGAAGGCTTCAGTAGGAAATACTCATTGCTCTGTTGCTGTTCTTATCATAACTTATTTTTCAATGGATATTTCAGACCACATTTATTTTAATACGGTATATAAAGATGATAACCTTTGATTTTGACTGTTCAAAATTAATCCTCTATTAAGAACATTATCCCTAGGTAAAGTTATTAGGTTGTATTAAGTCACTATATTGTTATTTAAGAGGATTTTCTACTTATTTTTTGTTGTTGTTGTTTATTCAGAACAATGTCGCATCAGTGGGGCCTCCTCCAGCCCCCCAGCTAAAGGCTCAGATCAGCCCACTAGCCAATATGTTCAACACGGAGCCCAGATCACCACTTTCCTCCTCTTCAGATCGCAACTCGGGTAATGACAACTGCTCTGAATACATAATAGATATCCTCGTCTCCCACTGAAGGACAGTAACCTGTCTGGTTGATAATGAGATGAAACAGCCATCAGTGATTCATTAAAACTGTTACTATAGACTACCTTAAGAGTTTGTCAATCGTTACTATTTTATATATAAAGAAAACAGAGAGGCTCTTGTTAATAAATCAGTGTTATATCATTGTATTAAACATCTGTGGTGTCATTTTCACTTATTTGAGCTTATGTAAAAGTTTTAAAAAACTGTAATGTTTTGGCGAAGGCTGGAGATTTAATGACCCATTTGCATGCATTTGGTCAGTGAACTTGGCTGTTGATATATATAAAAAAGGCAAAAACAAAGTGTGTGTGAGGGGCAGAGAAAGCTAGTTTATTCTCTTCCACCCCATGAGGTGTATAGGAATGGCACTCATCTCCATTTCGGTGACCATGGGCCACAAAGCTTCTTCTTTGGGTCCCTAGCTGGTTCCTGGAGGGGAAGGTCATCCTTGCAGCCAGTATCGTGCTGTGGGTGCTGCAAGTTGACAGATGCCATTGATGATGCTCGGCCCTGCTTTACGGTTGATTGAGGTTCAGGGGCTAAGGTTTTACTAGGCTTGGTTCAAAGACTGCATACCGTAGCTGGCTTTTCTCTGTCATGTATTTTCTTAATTGTGATATTCTTGTTTATTATTTGAAAAGATTAGATCTGTAATCTTTGTTTTTGTGAACCTCTTCTGCCTCCAGACCAGGGCAGTATCGGTGAGGACACTTTGTCCAGGTCCACGTCTCAGTCCTCTGGTCTCAACTTGAGCAGGAAGGCCAAGGTTCAGACAATTTTTCCCCACACGGCAGGCAACAATGACACACTCCTGAGCTTCGACGATGGCGATATCATCACCCTACTCGTCCACGAGGAGAAGGATGGATGGCTGTATGGAGAAATGGAGAAGACACGAAAGTGAGTCATTAGCTGTCTTTTGCTGTCAGGGCTAAGGAGTGCTGTTTTTGGAGAAATTTTAATGCTTTAATCCATGCTTAATCAGCTCCCCTGGTTGAATAGCGAAATGACCCTGTTCCACCGTTATTTCATTCTCATTAAATGCAAGATTCAGATTCATTGTAAATCAGAGTTCCTGTTGGTGTCAAACAATAAACCATTGTGGGGTTTATGGAATGAGCATTGTCCTGTTTCACAAAGCTAAGATGAAAATAGCTAAATTCTTCATCTCAAGGCTTTAAAAGTGTTCCTTTAGTCTTTATTGATATAACTGTTGGTTTTTAATGTTTTCTCTTATCAGCAAACCCCTTTCAAGTTTTAAAAAGAAACATTATAATATTACAGGTGTTACAGCAGTGTTTCCTCTGGCTTAAAGACCTTGGCGCGGTGGCAACATATTTTTCGGGGGGGGGGGGGTAGAAAACACATATGTATGAATATGTTCATTTTATACTATTTATTTCTTTTTTTAAATTTTGCACAGTAACTTTGCATATAATAATAATAATGCATCAGATTTATATAGCGCTTTATCATAGACACTCAAAGATGCTTTTTACAGATACATTATTCATTCACTCCAGACAGACAATGGTAGTGGCAAGCTACTACTGTAGCCACAGCTGCCCTGGGCCGGGCTGATGGAAACGTGGCTACCAATCCATGCCAACGGCCTCTCTGGCCACCACCAAACATTTATACACATTCATACCCAGTGTTATGGACACTGGAGGCAAGGTGGGTAAAGTGTCTCGCCCAGGGACACAACGGCAGGATGTCTGAGGAGAGCGGGATTTGAACCGCCAACCATCCGGTTATTGGACGGCCCACTCTATCTCCTGAGCCACTGCCATGCATATGGAACTTACAATTTGAAGTATTATACAACCAAGGCTGAATGTTGGCATATTGGGCCATTTGGGGTCCCACCCAGACATCTTGCATTGGGACTTTTTACTGGTGTCATCCTTCTCTCCTTCCTCTGCTCTCACCTCTCCTGGACCCTCTGCCTGAACACTTTCCTCTCTTTGGCTCCTCTCTTCTGTCTCATCTTGCTCTCTCTGAGCTTTGTCTAATTCAGGTTCTCTCTCTGTCTATCGTGGTATAGAAACAGGTTAGAAAATATCAAGTGCCATGTAAATTAAAGGAGACAACCAAAAATTTCTAGTTAAGGGTACAAAGAGCACCCACTTAAAACTTGAGTAAATGACTTCAGTCTTGAAGGTTTGAAGTTTTTCTCCAAAATTTATAACAATTTTCTTATAGTTTTCTACTTTTCACTGTAAATTTTTCTAAATTTGAAACCATTCTCCTCAAATTTGTAATTTCCTCTTGTAAAATTGACTTTTCTTGTCCGTTTGAAACTTTATTATAAATTTGTGGATTATTTTATGGCTTATTTTTGTGTGTTTTTTAAAATAAAATTACTTTATTACTTCACTTTTTTATTTATTACTTTTACTTTTACTACATTTTTTAAATAAAATTGAAACAGACTGTGGTATTTTTTTTTTTTTTTTTTACTTTTTCCTTATAACAATTTATATTTTTGACCATAACTTTGCAGTCAGAACAGAACAATAATTTGACTCTTTACAAAGAAAAAAAAATAATAAAATTGTATTTAATGAAATAAATTAACTTAAATGACCAAGGATGCCATTATTTCTGTTATAATATTTCTATATATTTATAGTTTTTTTTTTAGAAATCTCCGCACCACCAAGAAAACCCTCCCTTATTTTGAAATCCAAATGCTGGCACGTTCAGTTTGTCTGAAGGCTGCTGATGGATTAAAGTCACTGACTTGGTGAATTTCGGTCATCTTAACTTGCCAGGTACATAATTGGGAACATAACTTAATATTGTTGTGGCTGGTGAAATATATCCTCAGCAATTCAGTAGTCCCCCTTGCCTTTCCCTTCATATGAAGCTGGCTGCATTTGAATTCTAGCCACATCTCTTAGCTAAGCGACTCTTCCGTTATTGCTCCTGTTTGCAGTGAGTTAAAATCATGATAAATGCCTCCAGTGCTTACATACCTCTTCTGATTTTTTTTCTGCATTTAAAGTACTTTAACCCCTTGCACTCCAGTCAATTTTCCTAAAAACGCCAAAAAAAAAATGTGCCCAAAGTAAATTGAAAGCTGTTCTTCAACCCTTTGCAGCATCTTCATGGGGTTGGTCTCATTTAAAAGAAAACACTTTGAATTTTTTGGCAAAAAAAACATGATCTCTCTAAGTGCTCCGGCCACTGAGTTACAGTCATCTAAACATAGTGAACTTGAAGAAAATAAATTTGGCCTGGGTGTTTTTTTTGGATACAAATGCTTGCAAATAACACACAGCTTCAGATCTGGGCTGGAAAATGCAACAGAAATGTAGAACCAAGTGTTATCCAGCTGAGGTCCAAATTTTGTAACAATACCACAAAAAATTAATATATTACACAGCTTTGTTCTCAGGCTGTTCCCAGGCGTTTTGGAACTGTGCCAAATTGTGCCAAATGGCACAGTTTGGAAAAATGTCTGTAACTTTTGAATGATTCAACATAGAAGCTTCATCTTGGGCTCAAATGAAAGGTCACACTCAGGGCTGTGTGTGTGTGTGGGGGGGGGGGTTGTCCCCCCACCCCCCGCTACAGAGAACGGAGATCCGCCCTCGCTACATGACGGATTACACTCGGATAAGGCATGTTTCCACAGCAACGCTATCACTGCGGCTCCCCCCACCCCCCCGCTACAAAATCGTAGCGGTGGGGGGGGGGGCGGCGTTCACGGTTTGGAGGCGGCGAAGAACCGTGTAACGCGGCGCACGCACTTCGTACTTCGTGCGTCATACAGTTGTAATTTACCGATCGGTCAAAAGTCATTTTTTGATTACAATTTTCAGGGATAAATAATGATTTAGCTTATAACACCTTACCTCTTCACAGCCACATTGTCCTGGCGAACTCTTCCCCATTGTCAGACGAACGCGACGCTGGTCCGCTTGTGGATCCCGGTCAAAACATAATTCCATTATTGCGGTTTTGGCGAATGATTTACGACCTTTGTCGTCGGCCTCCGTCGGTCTATGATGACGGAAGAGAATCATAAACGTCTATTCTGCTGGAATGAGTGCAGCTTGCACTTGTGGGTGGTCTCCGTGCTGCTGGGTCTGTAGAAGGTTCTTCCTGCATCCTTTTTTTTCATCTGCGGCAGCAGTAAGTCTCTCTTCACCCAGCCCGAACTTCTGTGCTTCAATTGGCTCCTGCATTCACAGTAGGCGGGTCCTCCTTCCTAGGTTTTCATTCATTGGTTCTTCAAGGTTTCAGAAACCCAATTCAAGGCTCTTATTAGTCGAATGAGAGGTCAATCAGATGAACTAATCTGTTCGCGGCTGTGTCTGCAGCTTTTATTTTCAGTGCGCGCTTGGACGCCATACACCACCTACAACAAAATCTCCATCAGGATCTCCATCATGCGTCCGAGAGCGCACGAGGGCGCTCTCGTGCGCCCTCATGCGCCCTCATGCGCCCTCATGCACCCTAGGACACAGAAACTTGCCCGCCCGCGGTACAACGGAGTGCAAGAGGTTAATAAACTCATGTTTCTGTTGGACAGTCAAGTCTTATTCATGCTGCATTTCCCCTCTAGTCCGCCTTGGTCCGCGTACGTTTTGGACGAGCCCAGCACGCACGCAGTGCTGTACATGCTCACTTTTTTCATCTACCTAGTTCAAGCGATGGACGCATGCACACAACTGTCATTTGTAATTTCACTCCTGCCCAATAGGTAGTGCCAAGGCGCTGACACGCCAGGATTTTCACCAACAAAGAAACAGCGGACTTCTTCACAGAGTTTCTCTTCAAATAGAGTCCATTTCTGCTGTTTGACTTCCCGGTTTTCACTCCTTTTCCATGAAGATGTTGCTGCCGCTAGCGAGACACTGCCTGCTGACTGACTGGAAAGCTTGCGTGGGCGGGGTGCTTCTAAACACCGCGCGGATGACAGCCACATGCATTGTTTGTGTGCGCGCTTGTGGAAAGTCATTGCTTCATATACTGTATTTTTCTTAAATTGATATCTCCTTCTTGGCATGGCGGTAAATTTTCTGGCGAGGCAGGCCGCCACCAAGAAATGTTACCAGAGGAAACCCTGTATAGACAATTGAAACATGTTTAGTAGAATCCATGCACTGCATATGATAGATCAGTAGAGTGAGTGACACATTTGTTTATCAAGCCTTGAATTTGCAAGTGTGACTAGCACCCTGCATCAGTTAGCAGTTAATCAGCTATGCAGTTATGTGCTGCTAATCTGTACATACTAAAATAATCCTACATCGTTTTAAAGGGCTGATTTCTTGAACAGTATTTTGCAGAGTTAACTGCACTGAAAGTGCATCATTTATCAGATGATTGCCTGCAAAAGCTGACTAACTCTGTAAGTTACACTACATACTAAAGCTATAGATACTAGTGTGGTAAAGTATTGGTCCTAAAATACTTTTGATTGATTTGACTTCCTTTTGAAGTCTGCCTCAGGATGAGTTTTTGGCCCTTTGATATGAGCTTCATTGTTCAGCCCATGGTTTTCTAGCTAAAAACTGTTGTGCACTGTGTGTTTAAGGCCTTCTTAGACAATTTATATAATCTTTTTGTAAATGTCTTATTTCTTAAGAATATTCATGCTCAAGTAGCTAAAGCTGAAAAGAGATTGGTGATTGATTAAAAATTTAACAGAAGAACAACAAACTGTTTACTATTAGCAGGACGGTATATCTAGGGATTTTACGTCTAGTTTTATTGTGCATGAACGCCTCCTTTACGTACCTTATTGAAATGCTCTACACCAGGGGTCACCAACCTTTTTGAAACCAAGAGCTACTTCATGGGTATCGAGTCATGTGAAGGGCACCAGCTTGACACACTCCTCTAAAATAACAAATTGTGTGTGTGTGTGTGTGTGTGTGTGTGTGTGTGTGTGTGTGTGTGTGTGTGTGTGTGTGTGTGTGTGTGTATATATATATATATATATATATACAGTATATATACACACATAAATAAATAATTATCAATAACTTAGAGTGGGTAACAGACAAGATCAATATTCAACACTTTATTTTTATTAATCTCAGCAATTGTTCAGATGATCATTTCTACATTTCATAAAAAAATGTCCAGTTTTCACCAGTCCCTTTTAACCATAAAAAACTAAACCCTTTTAATTCATGAACTATGTTGAACCATGTTTGAAAAAGTTATGCAACATTTAAGAAAAATCAACTTTCATATTAAATAAATCTTATCACATTTTTAACTGAACAAATCTGCTGCAATTCTGCTCAAAATCTGTTACATTTAATAAACACACTTTTGTGTGTTCTTCTTCACTGGAATTATATCCATACAGTTCTTGCCAAGAATCATGCTGGAGCAACCAGCACTGTCCTTTCATGACAAGAAACTAAACAAGCACTGAGAGTGCTTATATGTACGGTGGCGCAGTGGTTAGCACCGCGGCAGCAGTTTACCCTCGGCCGGGGGATCGCGGGTTCGACCCCGGCCACTAGTGATCTGTGTGGAGTTTGCATGTTCTCATTTTTCATGCAAAAACATGCAGGTTAGGGAGTTAAGGGGCGCTTGCGCACGCAGCGGCTGGTGGCTTGTTACCGGACTGCAGAACAAATCTACCTACGGGTACAAGTTAAGTCCAAAAAAAAAAAAAAAATAAAGAGTGGGTAGTGAAGTAGCGCTTCGCCATCGCTCCGCAAATGAAATACACGCAGCTTCCTTTCACGGTAGTAAAAAAGAACTCTTCCTCCCGCTCACTTTGAAAATAACTGCCCGCTAGCTAAGCTTACGCTCCACAAGCGCGAAGGTTTTGTCATGCGCACAATACTGACCTTTGAACTAGGTCAGAGTTCACCTTAACTTTACGTATAATAAACATATTTTCATTTTTTTTTATTTTTAAGACATTGTCATTTTAAAATCTATATAAATGCAAGTGTGATTTTAAAAAATATAAAAAATATAAAATAAAAAATAGCGGCAGAAAAAATTACATCTGCAGCTCACTTGCGAGTTGTGCTATTTTTAGAACAGGCCTGCGGGCGACACATGTGGTCCCTGCGGGCGACATGGTGCCCGCGGGCACCGCGTTGGTGACCCCTGCTCTACACTGTGTGTCTGTGTGTATATATATATATATTTATAGTAATATGTACATATGTATATTAGCTGCTCTTGCTTGCTTGCTTTTTTTTTTTTTTTTCTTGCCTTCTGATTGTTGCTCTGAGTGTTGCTATCCCTGTGCTGTTGCAATCCTGGAATTTCCCCGTTGTGGGACTAATAAAGGCTTATCTTATCTTAAATGCAATCTAAATAAATCTGTTAACACTCACAACTGAAAAGATACTTTCATCCCAACAAATATGCAACAGCAGTGACACACAGGCATTTTTTACATAACTTTGGCAGTATTACTAGTTTTAGCCATGTGCTCTTCAGAGTTTGCTGTCCTGGTTCATTGTGCTTGGAAACACGTAGTCAGTTATGAGTATGCAAAGTATGTTGTAAAGTATGTTCTACATGACAGCCAAAAAGTGGTCCTCCAGTACAGTACTGAGTAAATACATCACACACACATGCAAGAATTCAGGAGCAGAACCACTGACAGGAGACATCTGGTTATTTATATTTCAGTCAACAAACAATAAGGGGCAGTGGTGGCCTAATGGTTAGGGATGTGGACTGGTGAGCAGAGGGTTGCTGGTTCAATTCCCGGCCCAGCAAGATTAGATGTGGGTGGGACAAATAAAAGTAGCAGTGTTTGCCCCACCCTCCTAAATCCCACTGTGGTACCCTTGAGCAAGGCCCTTAACCCCAATTGCTCCAGTGGAGCTGCTCAGTGGCCACAGGTCAGTCTGTGGTTGTACTGGGCAGCTTCCAGGTGTTAATGTGTAACTGTGTGAATGTGAACAGGGCATCCTTGAAAACGAGAGGCTGCCTCTCAGTGTATACATAAAGGTTAAATAAAATTCTTCATTTTGCTTCCCCATACACCTCATGTTACTGAGGGAGGTCGGGCCGATCAGGTGCCATCACACCTTTGAATAATTGCTGTAACTCTATCCCAGCTTTACTAGAAGAGTGACATATTTTCTAAATTAATGTTCTCCAGTTAAAGTGTTGCACTTGTTGATTTCACATTGCATAAATTACCCATTTTATTTAGACACAGTGAGTCATGCCTACATATGTATATATGCACATTAGCTGCAACAGTTTCATAAAGTAGCTTTTTAGTTGCTTGTTTTTGCAGTCATCTATCAACTAGAACTCATGTAGGATTACAGAGCGGTTACTGTGTCAATTACATTTTCATTTCCACTTTTAAACAATTAACACAAGTCTTGTCTGCTTTTTGAGAGCAATTAGATGGCTTTTTTAAATGTGAAGTGTTGTTTAATGCAGTCAGTGGCACTTTTTTTTTTCCCCCCAGTGGAACCGCAGTACTTTCTGTTTCTTAGCAACAAATCCAGTGCATTGGTCTGATAAGCCATCGTTTTCTCCAGACATGACTAGAAACTACTTCAGAGTCTTAGTGAGCCAAATCACACTGTCTGTCATATATTTTGCTTCCAATGTGTGCACATTCAGTTCCAGTCCCCAAACTCCCAAGAAGCAAATCACACAAACAAGTCACAAACAAATCACAAATGAGAAATTGTGACTTTTCACATTATGCAAAACTGAAGTTCAGTGTGTGCCTCTGTTATCAGGCGGGGCTGGTTTCCTTCGTCCTACTGCAGACCTTGCACTGAGACAGTGGTATCAAATAGGTGAGAAATATTGAAATGCATGTCATGAATTTAACTGCTTAATTGTCTCCCAGCTGCTATTGGAGAGCTAAAGCTTTGTCATATCTCTCAGCAGTAATCTAAGCTCGCCGGTCCATCTGAGCACTAATAGTCTGTTGGAGCAGGAGGAGGAGGAGGAGGAGGGGCCCGTTTTGCTGCCGCCGCCAGACTACAGCGACGATACCCCGTCAAGCCCACTTTCCCCCACATCACCTTTGTCACAAAACTCGGTCAGTAGAAGGTACTGCACTGTGCCACATGCCATCAGATGCAAGAGCCTCGCCTCATCGCTTTTGTTTTGATAGTTTGGTGAAAATGATTCAGTGAGCTGGAATTCAACAACTGAATTATGTAGTTGGAGGGAAAAAAAACACTTTCTTCAAAGTGTGATAAATCACACCAAAGGAAGACATTCTTCCTGCTGGGGTCTAAAATACAAACCTGTGTAATATTTTCATATTTTACTAATGACTGCTTAAAGGTCCTATTCAGTAAAAAAAAAAAAAAATGTGTTTCTGTAGGTTTTAACTTTCTGAAATGTGTCCATTAGTCACATGATTATCAAAAGAAAAATTACATCTTTTATATAATTTCTGTGTCCGATTAGCCATTTTAACTCTTCTGGTTTTGTTTTTTTCTACGTAAAGAGAAGGTAAGCCAGCCTTGATACGTGCTGCTGCTCTGTTATTGGCCAGCATAGCCGTCTGTCTGCAAACGTAGATGAGCGGGGAGGCCAGCCAAGGCATTAGCTTCAGAGCTAATATTGCTACTTGGAAGATGGCTTACCAAGCACAGTTTATATTGTTATTTTCTTTAGATTTCAGTCACCATAATAGACATCTCTGTTTCCACCTGGTTCATCAATCCACGGTCGATAATATATCCCACGCTTATCTGGCTTATTTTTGTTTTAAATTTTCACTGTGATGCTACGTCGATGTGATAGCATTAGCTTGGCTAGGCGGTCAGCGTAACTGCATTAGGAGCTTGCCTTGGTAGGGAGGAGATGATGGACAGGCCGCCTGGCATTAGCGATCAAAACCAGCTGGATCAACAGCTGTTTTCTATAAATATATTCATTCCCACTGGAATCCTTGTTCATCTACAAGAGTTGACCATATATGTCGTTCTTAGATATTATTTTAGCTTATTTTCTTGTAGTGTTATCTTTAACCAGGACCAAAGGCATATAGCCGAGCTAGCAGTTTAGCCACTCATTCATAAATGTTTCTGTGCTTACTGTAATGAATCTATATACAAGTTTCACTTTTTGAGTTGAATTACTGAAATGAATGAACTGTTCTGATATTCTAATTTATTGAGATGCACCTGTATAGAAAATAAAGGCACAGAGTGAACCTAGAGCCAGACTCTGTTCCACAAGTGGCAGTACTCTGCTTTTAATAAGTTTAAGCAGTAATTACTTTGTCAAAGAATACTACGATCCCCATTTAAAATCAACTAGCCCTGCAGCATTAGTTCTTAAATTACTTCATCTTCATAAATCTCAGCAGCATTCTAGCACCAAGCCATTTGATCATTTGCAACTTTTGATAGCTTTCAGCCTATTTTGTTCTTTTACTGGAAAAAAAAGGTGGTTCACCAACATCAAGGGCTTAATGTGCTCAAAAGAATCACAGCACACTATTATTCATAGCTTTTAGGAAATTTGTTTAAAGGTCTCATTCACTGAAAAACTGTTTCTTGTAGGGTTTAACCTTTTGAAATGTGTCTGTTGGTCATACAATTATTGAAAAAACATCAAAACGCTCACTTCTCCTTTAAAAAAAAAAAAAAAAGCACACAGCCTTTATATCAATTCTTTGTCTGCGGAGCCGGTGTGCTTCTTCCGGGTTTGCCACAGAACGTCATGAAAAAAACCTAGCGCTGACACCCGCCCGTTGCTCTATTATTGGCCAGCCTAATTGATCCAATCCAGTCCCGTTTTCTGCCGGAGCTGTCTGTCTGCAAGGAGATGCTGCGCACTTGAGCAAGACAACAGCAGGATCCTTACACAAACTCCCAAAGGAAGCATCACTAAGGGAAAAGGAGCAAAACTTTATTTTAATGGAAGTTTCAAAGGATTTTAGCCCAAATTTTTGCTCTGTGCTCATCATTTCACTTTGGATTCATTTCCAAGACCTTGGAAAGTATAGCTTGTGTTTTTCAGAGAGACTGTTTTTAAGGATATCGCTGTATCGCTGTGATTGTGGAAGGTCTGAATGATAACTCGGCGTATGCAGTTTCACAGCGCATGCATCAGCTGAGCTGGATCCAAGCAAAATGGGCAAGGCACAAGACCAGGAGCTGACACCATCGGCCAGCTAGGAGTCTCCCGGCTCCCCATTTCACTGCACTCGTGTGTCCTGAAGCTTCAGCTACATATGTTCAATTATCGATCAGACCCTCCACAGTCATGGTAGCATTAGATTTTATTTTTATATTCATTAGATCGTCATTATGCTCTTTATGCGGTCAAATTTGGCTTCTCATTTCCCTACTTTGTTAATGTAGCACTCCGTAAACAGTCAAGCTATGTGTCCACCTAGACATCTGTTGACAGAAGGTCCCCAGACCGCCTCTGCATCAGGGATCCATCAGAAGTGTGAATGGGGCATAACCAGGCGAGAGTCACGCTAGTCAATACTCGAGAGCCGCATACTGCATGGCGAGTATCATCGCCTGGTCAGAGAACTTCAGCTCAATGAGCTGGTGTTAAAACAAAATTTTCAACTAAAAACAAAATACAGTTTGATGAGCTACTTCTGTCCTCCCCAACCTGCTCTACCTTCCCCAACCTGCAGAGCCTGCACATCGTTGGTGGACATGACTCCTGGTGGGTGGGCTGTTCTAGTCTGTTCATGACATGTGCAGATGTTAAACTTTCACCTGTAGCTTCAAAAGTAAACAGCAAAACATGTTTCTGAAAACAGTCAAGGCGAGAAATAAATGTGTAATTGCTGAATATGTGTTTACTTTTTACTAACGACCACTATTTTAAAGGTTCAGCACGAGCTCCAGGAAGTGATTGTCTGCTCCTCATTTGTGTAAACAGGATAGGAATTTGGATTCATAGAAATGAGGAGTGGGCACCGCCACGCAATGGCTCGAGATTCTTGACGCGATGCTACCAGAAAGCATGTGGGGCGTGCTACATAGACAATGAATTGGAAAAGTGAAAAGGCACACCTAGGTGGACACATAAGTTTCAGACTTCAGCCCTGCTGCAGATCACATCTCACTTGTGACTGGCTTTGCCACATATATTTTATATGTACATATATTTTTCTGATACGGCAACACCTTATCCATCACAGACGGACACGGATCGCCCAAATTTCTCCTGAGCCGGCAGACAAAGCCACTGTTTGTAGCAGGATACGTTACAGCAGAGACCGGCTGTTAGCACTTAACCGGACCAAGATGCTAGCGCAAGACTTCGACATACCGGGTGAAATAAGACAGAAACGACGTGGATGCCGTGCTGGAGCAAGACGGCAGGCGAGAAATATAAGGTACAGACCCGTCCTTCCATCCATTGTTATGGGGAATGTACGATCGCTACTCAATAAGACTGACGAGCTAGCGGCTATCTCCCGCTACGAGAGCGTCTTCAGAGAGATTAGCGTGATGTTGTTTACTGAGATGTGGCTAACAGAACTAGCAACAGATGCTAACATCGAACTGGAGGGTTTCCACGCAATACGGGCAGACCGGACACCAGACAGTGGGAAGGCAAGGGGCGGAGGAGTGATAATGTATGTCAATAACAGCTGGTGCAGACCGGGACATATCACGGTTAAACAACAACACTACAACAAAGACATTGAATTACTAGCTGTTAGCATGCGGCCTACCTGTCTCCCGAGGGAATACTCACACGTGATCTGCATTGTTACTTATGCAAATCCGACGGCGAACGCGGGGACAGCGCATGACGCCATTCACTCAGTAACTGACAGGCTGCTGACAGAACACCCAGATGCTCTTCTCCTCATCTCAGGTGATTTCAACTATATTTCACTGTCCCCCATTCTGCCCACGTTCACCCAGTATGTCACATGCCACACCAGAGACAATAAAACACTGGACTTATTCTATGCAAACACTAAGGTGGTGTACACCTCATCACTACTCCCCCTACTCGGAAGATCGGATCACAACTTGGTTCATCTCCTGCCACAAACCCCTAGTACACAGACAACCTCCGGTTATGCGCACAGTGAAGTTATGGTCTGAGGAGGCAATGGATGCTCTAAAGGACTGTTTTGAAACCAATACCTGGGAGCAGCTCTGCGATCCACATGGTGAGGACATCGATGGCCTCACTCACACCATCACGGACTACATCAACTTCTGTGTGGACAACACCGTACCCACCAAGATCATATGGTGTTGCTCGAACAACAAACCCTGGATCAGCCCTGAGATAAATACACTTCTGAGAGAGAAGAAGAGGATCTTCAGGTCGGGGAACAGGGAGATGCTGAAGTCCGTACAGAAGGAGCTGAGGAGGAAGAAGATGGAGGACAAGCTGCAACAGAGCGACATCGGCGGGGTCTGGAGAAACCTTAAAACCATCTCTGGGCTCCAGAATACCTCCTCCCAGGCCACGGGGGGCAGGGAGTGGGCGAACAATCTGAATCTATTTTTTAATAGGTTTGACCAACTGCCCTCTCCCCCAACTGCACACCAACCACTGCTGCCTCTAAAGTCATCGAGACCTGCTGTCCACACCCCACTCCACCAACACCCCCCCACTCCCAGCACACAGCCCCCCAACCTGACCCTCACTAAGACCCAGGTGAGGACGGAGCTGAGGAAGATCAAGGCGAGGAAGGCCTCGGGACCGGACGGCATCAGCACAAAGCTCCTCAAGTCCTGCGCAGACCAGGTGTGTGGGATTGTGGAGCACATCTTCAACCTGAGCCTGAAGCTGGGGTGGGTACCACAGTTGTGGAAAACATCTTGTGTGGTACCTGTACCAAAGACTTCCCACCCCAAAGACCTGAACAGCTACAGACCAATGGCCCTGACGTCTCACATGATGAAGACCCTGGAGAGACTGCTCCTTGCTCACCTCCGCCCCCTGGTGGGACTAGCGATGGATCCACTCCAGTTCGCCTACCAGCATGGCATTGGGGTGGAGGATGCAGTGATCTTCCTCCTTCACCGTTCATTGTCCCACCTGGAGAAGCCCGGGAACGCGGTGAGGATCATGTTCTTTGACTTCTCCAGTGCTTTCAACACCATCCAACCGATGATCCTGAAGGACAAGCTGCTGTGCGCAGGGATGGACCAGCACCTGTCATCATGGATCCTGGACTACCTCACTGACCGGCCACAGTTTGTAAGAATCCGGGATTGTGTGGCCGACATGATCATCGGTAGCACGGGGGCCCCCCAGGGAACAGTTTTGGCTCCCTTCCTGTTCACCCTTTATACTGCGGACTTCTCACACAACACACTGACATCTACAGAAGTTCTCTGATGACTCTGCGATCATTGGCCTCATCTCCAACGGAGATGAAGCTGAGTACAGAGGACTTATCCAGGACTTCGTGGACTGGTGCCATCGGAACTGCCTCCAG
Source organism: Pholidichthys leucotaenia (assembly GCA_020510985.1). Lineage (NCBI taxonomy): Eukaryota > Metazoa > Chordata > Actinopteri > Cichliformes > Pholidichthyidae > Pholidichthys > Pholidichthys leucotaenia. The sequence continues at coordinate 437,123,531 of CM035836.1, read as the reverse complement.
ATCAACGCGAGGAAAACTAAGGAGCTGGTGGTGGACTGCAGCATGCAAGGACAGCCCCTCACAACACCAGTAAACATACAGGGAACAGACATCGAGATGGTGACATCCTACAAGTACCTGGGTGTTCATCTGAACAATAAACTAGACTGGTCACACAATACTGACACACTCTACAAGAAGGGACATCGCAGGCTGTTCCTACTGAGGAGGCTCAGGTCTTTTGGTGTACAAAGGGCGCTGCTGAAGACATTCTATGACATGGTGGTGGCATCAGCCATCACTTTTGGAGTGGTCTGCTGGGGCAACGGCATTACAGTAGCCGATAGGAAGAGACTGAACAAACTGATCAAGAAAGCTAGCTCTGTCCTGGGGAAACGCGTTGACCCAGTGGAGGAGATAGGAGAGAGAAGGATGGTGGCTAAACTGTCATCTCTGCTGGAGTCCGAGTCCCACCCCATGCAAGACATACTGAACGCACTGAGGAGCTCATTTAGCAGTAGACTACATCATCCTAGGTACGTGACCGAGAGGTTTCGCAGGTCCTTCCTACCTACGGCTGTCAGACTGTATAACCTAAGCAAGGCTGCTCGCAGAGATAGCAAAAAAACGTGACGACCTAATAGTATTGAATGCAAAAGATGCAACAGACTTACACAAATGGCCCCCTCCAGTATACAACTAGGACAATATCAGTCGCTATGGAGGGTGACAATATGTATGGGTACATATTCATACCATGTAGGGTAACTAAATAGACGGTTATGCTGTTTATTCCATCTAGCTACAATGCTCTGCACTGTGTGTATATATATTTATATATTTACACTACCATTCAAAAGTTTGGGGTCACCCAGACAATTTTGTGTTTTCCATGAAAAGTCACACTTTTATTTACCACCATGAGTTGTAAAATGAATAGAAAATATACAGTAGTCAAGACATTGACAAGGTTAGAAATAATGATTTGTATTTGAAATAATAATTTTTTTCCTTCAAACTTTGCTTTCGTCAAAGAATCCTCCATTTGCAGCAATTACAGTATTGCAGACCTTTGGCATTCTAGCTGTTAATTTGTTGAGGTAATCTGGAGAATTCTGACACAATGAGCAAACACATTGTACCATTAGAACACTGGAGTGATAGTTGCTGGAAATGGGCCTCTATACACCTATGTAGATATTGCACCAAAAACCAGCCATTTGCAGCTAGAATAGTCATTTACCACATTAGCAATGTATAGAGTGTATTTCTGATTAGTTTAAAGTTATCTTCATTGAAAAAAAACAGTGCTTTTCTTTCAAAAATAAGGAAATTTCTAAGTGACCCCAAACTTTTGAAAGGTAGTGTATGTGTACATATGTATATTCACTGCTCTTATTTTCTTATCTTCTAAATTATTGCTCTGAGTGTTGCTATCCCTGTGCTGTTGCAATCCTGGAATTTCCCCATTGTGGGACTAATAAAGGCTTATCTTATCTTATATCAATCGCAAGGCTTTCTCCCAGTCATATTAGGGGCTTGTGAATAACACTGAGGAGGCCTGAAACACAGCATTTTCTAGGAGAGAACACAGAGTGGCTTTCTTGATCACATGTAAAATAACACAAATTGTTTTTTGTTAATCAAAATACATATATATGTTCTTGATGATGTCAGAATTTGAAATTAATCCACAAAAAAGGCAATAAATGGGACCTTTTTAATAGTGAACTTAAGTTAATAATGTATGTGTCACACTGTTGAGTAAGGTGCAGCACTTATTTTTAGTTTGAGCATTGTCATAAATGTCAGGAGGAATTCATGATGAAGTCTTGTTATTACTGGAACAGAACCCAGAAATTCTGCTTTAACTTTGGCGCTCTACTAGAGGGAAAATGGTGATTTCAAGGAAAAATAAAGGAATCATCTGTTATTAGATTCATAGTCTGAAGCAAAATTGAGAAATTTAGGTCAGTAATGCACCTGTAAGCTGGTTGCCAACCGCCAATCAAATCTAAAAGAAGAAGACAAAGAGAGAGAGAGAGAGAGAGAGAGGATTTTGATACTACCCCTTTATTCATAAGTTACTATTTAGTGGTACACAGTTGTGCAAAGAAGCTGTATGCTTTCATATTGTTCTAGAAAAAGTCCTGCTTCCTGCTGAGGCCTTGGCTAAGTCGTAACACCCTCCACGCCCACACCACAAAATACCATTGCACAGGTGGAACTTTTTAGTCTGACTAATCACTTCTTATCACATCTACAGCCATTGCTCCACACCCTTAAAGCATAGCACTGTAATGGATTGTTTATTGGGGCAACATGTTGTTTTATTTCTGTTCCACAATCTGTGCAAAAGCTACACCAAGGCTACCTAAAAAAAATCTTGAACAAAAGAAAAATAAGTATTTCCATAAGGGTTTTGAGCTGCTGCGGAAGGCTGGAAGAGAAGGAAAGATTTACAGAGTGAAGCTCAGAGGACAAGAGGGTACAGACTCAATTTCATTTTGTGGCTGCGCTGTCAGCTGACTGAAAATGAACTACTGCCATCTATCCAGCAGACAGACCGAGGTGTACTTCTTTATTCTTCATCACCTCGCTATCTGTACAGTACTGTCTGTACTGTCCTCTGCGTCTGCTGCCTCAGGCTTTGCCTATCAAATAAACCACAGTTAGAGATACACCAAGTAGACCATCAACATTTGGCTGCATTTTTCAGCTGCACAGGATTAGTAAAATTCAGCAACAATCATACTATATGTATAACTTATCCTTTTTTGTACCCAACTGATTTTTTTTTTTTTTTTTTTTTTAGATAATCAGAAATCTGTGCACTGTTAAAAGTTGCACAAAAATTATGGTTACCAAGCGTAAATACATCCACCAAGGCCCCTGTTTTTCTGCGTGCAGAAGGATTACGCAAAAACTGCAGGACAGATTTGGATGAAATTTTCACCAGAGGTCTCCTGTGGACTACGGATGAGCCCATTAGATTTTGGAGGTGACCTGAGAGCGCATACCTCCACCAAGGCCCCATCTCACAATGTTAAAGAAAGTTGAAAAGTGATCCAGAAGCTGCATCCTGACCTGGGTAGTTGGTCATTTATAGCAATTTGTCAGTATTTTGAATCTTCGTTACTGCCAAACTGACTGACCATTTGAGGGTAAATGTTCAGTCTGATAAAACTAAATTCCTTATTGCATAAAAATGTTTGCAAAGATCAATGAGAATAAACTTGAGTCAAGGGGATGGATGGATGGATGACATACCCGTGAAGAGGAATTGGTGTAAAGATCAGCTAATTTGACATTTAGTGACGTAGATGTTTTCTGCCCTCTAGTGGACAGATTGAGTAATGCATGCTGTAATTGCTGACAAAACAAATGCCACTCACATAGTTTTATTTTAATAAGAAGCAACGGATGCATCTGAAACATGAAGTTAATGCATCCAGATGTATGAGCTGATTTTTTTTTTTAAGGCAAAAAGAAAACCCAAAATTGTAAGAAAAGATGAGCTTTACTATATTTTAAGTTTATGGAGTAAGACATGCAGCACTTTCAGATCACACATTCTGGAAGATTAGCAGCTTTGTCATGTCAAAGCAAAACAGGAGTGTGCTTCTCCTGCGAGCCTTTCTTGATTGTCTAGATTCCAGACTGTGAAGGTCTGAGGTTTGTGGCATAATTACATGTCAAAGTTGCATTGTGCAGCGATCATGCTGGGAAGGTTTAGCAAACCTGTCTAGCAACTCTGTCTTCATAACTGGAGACTGTTTGAGAACTGTGTGTGTGGGTGAGTGTCTTTTGCTTGTTCTGTGTTAATGCTTTGTTTTGACTTAATGTTAATCAGCTTCTTCTTTTTCAGCAGGTGTCTCTAGTCAATGGACATGCAAAGGCTCCTTTTCTGGGGTGAGTGGCATAACACATTGGTTTCCATAGATTTGAAGGAGTAATTAAAATTTAGTTTATGAATGTTATCATGACTTTCTTTCTTCGCCCTGCAGGGGAGGGAATCCCTTTGCCACGGTCAAGCTGAGGCCAACTGTCACAAACGACAGATCAGCACCATTGATCTAACACAGGACAGGAGGATTTTTTTTTCACCGCTGTTATGCCTTTGGGGGAATCATTCATTGTGAGAATCACTGACCATCCCCCAAACCTGACATCTCACCAGCCTGCATGCTCGTCTGTCTCAGTACCAGTCTGCTGCTTCACAAAAATACTAAATGTTTGGCACATGCAGTTCACTACAATATTAAGGTTTAGGCTTTTTCTTATCCCCAACCCAGTGCAACAGTTAAAGCTTTTATATGTTTTATTGTTGGTTTACTGACTTACCAGAAAAAAGGAGACTAGGTGAGTTAAATTCATGAACTTTTATCAGTGAGATCATCTTTTACCAGTGTACAGCATGTGTAGGATGTCCACTGAAATCCATGCATTCAGATGATCAAAATGATAAAATTAAGTCAGACTCTAGGCTTTAAACTTTGGACATAATTTGAAGCATCTGAAGCTGAAATGCAAGAGTTTGGTTCGTATTGCCAACGCCCAGTCAAACTTGTTTCCAGTGAGAGTTGGACTCTGCCAGTGCTGCCCTTTGTCACCGATCCTGTTCATAACTTTTATGGACAGGATATCTAGGCGTAGCCAAGGATTGGAGGGTGTCCTGCTCGGTGACCACAGGATTTCATCTCTGCTGTTTGCGGATGATGTTGTCCTGTTGGCTTCATCAAGCAATGACCTACAGGCCTTATTGGAATGCTTTGCTACTGAGTGTGAAGCGGCTGGGATGATAATCAGCACCTCCAAGTCCGAGTCAATAGTCCTAAGCCAGAAAAAGGTGGATTGTCCTCTCCGGGTTGGAGATAAGCTCCTGCCCCAAGTGGAGGAGTTCAAGTAACTCGGGGTCATATTCGCGAGTGAGGGGAAAGTGGAGCGAGAGGTTGACAGACGGATCAGAGCAGCCTCTGCAGTGATGCGGACGTGGTATCAGTCTGTTGTGGTGAAGAGGGAGCAGAGCTCTAAAACAAAGCTGTTGATTTACCGGTTAATCTACGTTCCTACTCTCGCCTGTGGTCATGAGCTTTGGGTAATGACCGAAAGAATGAGATCGCGGATACAAGCGGCTGAAATGAGCTTTCGCCATAGGATTGCTGGACTCACCCTTAGAGATAGGGTGAGGAGCTCAGTCATTTGGGAGAGGCTTAGAGTAGAATTGCTGCTTCTTGAAAGGAGCCAACTGAGATGGTTTGGGCATCTGATCAGGATGCTTCCTGGATGTCTCCAACTGAGAGGAGACCCCGGGGCGGACCCAGGACACTCTGGAGAGACATCTCCCAACTGGCCTGGAAACATCTTGGTATCCCCTCTGAAGAGCTGGAACAGATGGCTGAGGAGAGGGAAGTTTGGGCTTCTCTGCTTGAGCTGCTTCCTCTGCAACTCGGACCTCCGGAAAAGCAGTAGAATATGGATGGATGGATGGATGAAGCTGAAATGCATTTTTTTCCCCTCCAAGCGTACAACAAAAGTGAATACATTTGACATTTGTTTACTACACTACAAGTGCTGTATTGCAAACTATTTAAAACAGGCTTTAAGATAAATTACTAAAGGGTCCATATTATGCAAAATTGTGTTTTGATGGGTTTTAATCCTGTTATGTCCATGGTTCACATGTATACTGTTAAAATGTTAAAAAAGTTCACTTCAAGGAGAAATGCACACTGCCTTTATTTAGATAAGCTCCCTAAAGAAGAATGGATATTACATCCTCAGTTTTGTGATGTCACAAGCGAACAAGTCCAGCCATAGCATTCTATTGGTTCTTAAAGGGGGCATTGACTGAAAAATGGTGTGTTTTTAGGTTTTAACCTTCTGAAATGCTGTTGGTCACGTGATTATCAAAAAATATAAAAAACACTCACTTCTCTTAAAAAAAAAAAAAAAAAAAAAAAAAAAAAAACCACAGCCTTTATATAGTTTTTCTCTCCCAGAAACCTGTTTAAAAAAGTCTTCTGGATTTGCCGCAGGACATCATAAAATGTTAAACCCAGCCCAGCGCCATCCTCGATACCCACCCACTGCTCTATTATTGGCCTGCCTAGCTGTCTGTCATGCAGATGGATGGGGAGCAAAAGACGTTAGCTTAAGAGCTAACAGTGGCACTAGGAAGCTCACACCAAGCACGGTTGATATTGTTTTCTTTCAATTTCACCTTATAGGCCTCCCTGTTTCCACATGGTTCACTAATCCACAGTCGATAATATATCTCGCATCATTCTGGCTTATTTTGTTATATTTTTTACCACGATGTTACACTGAACTGTTGGCACGGGCCTGCTAGGTGGTCCGAGTCGATCATTCTAACCGGATACAGCTCGCCCCGATGGGAAGGAGGTGATGGGCACATCGCCTGGATCCAGCTGGTTTTAATTACTATTATCTTCAAATTCTATTCAGCTCCACTGGAATCCATGTTCATCTAACAACACTTGACCTTTATTCTTTTAAGCTTAATTAAAGTTTCTCAAACATGGACCCAAGGCAACTAACTGAAGCTAATGGTTTAGCTGCTCATTCACATATGTTTCTGAGCTTATTGTACTCCAGGGACCGACCATATCTTATTGACAAATAAAAGCACAAACCTCTGTCTGTCAGTGATGTTTACTTCATTCATTTGTAAAGAAAAATTTACATTAGTTGGCTCAGGCTTGATGGAAGCTAGCAGCTAAGATTAGTAATGGTGATGTAAATGCAAGGGCAGAGTTAAATGTGGTGGTAGATTTAAAGAGACATGCACTGAAACCAGGCGTTCTGAAAAAGATTGCAAAATAGGACTCACAAGGATGCTGAAATAACTAAAGAAAATTTGCCACCAACATTTCATTAATGCTTTTGTAAGCTGTTAAATGTGGAAGAAGTGAAATCAATTACCCCTTTAAATTCTCTGTCACCTCATTGCTATTGGTTTACTGTGCCCCATTCAAAAGATCATTTTACCTAGAGGCTCATTAATATTAGTGAACAGACTGGAAACTGAGGGCTCCGGCTGTTTTGAGGAGCTGTAAAATGACATGGAAGTCTTTGAGGATGTAAAACCTTCAAATTAATGCCTGGAAAAAAGCACGGTATGGGACCTTTAACATATTTTTATGCGCCATAATTTAATTATTGCTACTATTCTGTGTTTCATCTCTTTCCAACTTAAGCTCTGTGGTGGGAAGAGTTCCCACTGCAGAGCCACATCTTCTACAGTGCATCCGGAAAGTATTCACAGCACTTCACTTTTTCCACATTTTGTTATGTTACAGCCTTATTCCAAAAGGGATTAAATTCATTTTTTCCCTCAAAATTCTACACACAATACCCCATAATGACAACATGAAAAAGTTTTGAGATTTTTGCAAATTTATTCAAAATAAAAAACTAAAAAATCACATATACATAAGTATTCCCAGCCTTTCCTCAATACTTTGTTGATGCACCTTTGGCAGCAATTACAGCCTCAAGTCTTTTTGAATATGATGCCACAAGCTTGGCACACCTATCTTTGGGCAGTTTCACCCATTCCTCTGCAGCACCTCTCAAGCTCCATCAGGTTGGATGGGAAGCGTCGGTGCACAGCCATTTTCAGATCTCTCCAGAGATGTTCAATTGGATTCAAGTCTGGCCTCCGGTTGGCCCACTCAAGGACATTCACAGAGTTGTCCTGAAGCCACTCCTTTGATATCTTGGCTGTGTGTTTAGGGTCATTGTTCTGCTGAAAGATGAACCATCGCCCCAGTCTGAGGTCAAGAGCGCTCTGGAGCAGGTTTTCATCCAGGATGTCTCTGTACGTTGCTGCATTCATTTTTCCCTTTATTGTGACTAGTCTCCCAGTTCCTGCCGCTGAAAAACACCCCCACAGCATGATGCTGCCACCACCATTGGCATGGTTATGAGCGGTGCCTGGTTTCATCCAAACATGATGCCTGGCATTCACGCCAGAGAGTTCAGTCTTTGTCTCATCAGACCAGAGAATTTTGTTTCTCATGGTCTGAGAGTCCTTCAGGTGCCTTTTGCCAAACTCCAAGCGGGCTGCCATGTGCCTTTTACTAAGGAGTGTCTTCCGTCTGGCCACTCTACCATACAGGCCTGATTGGTGGATTCCTACAGAGATGGTTGTCCTTCTGGAAGGTTCTCCTCTCTTCACAGAGGAACACTGGAGCTCTGACAGAGTGACCATCAGGTTCTTGGTTACCTCCCTGACTAAGGCCCTTTTCCTCCAATCGCTCAGTTTAGATGGTTGGCCAGCTCTAGGAAGAGTCCTGGTGGTTCCAAACTTCTTCCATTTACAGATGATGGAGGCCACTGTGTTCATTGGGACCTTCAAAGCAGCAAAAAAAAATTTCTGTACCCTTCCTCAGATTTATGCTGCAAGACAATCCTGTCTCGGAGGTCTACAGACAATTCCTTTGACTTCATGTTTGGTTTGTGCTCAGACATGCACTGTTAACTGTGGGACCTTATATAGACAGGTGTGTGCCTTTCCAAATCATGTCCAATCAACTGAATTTATCACAGGTGGACTCCAATTAAGCTGTAGAAACATCTCAAGGATGATCAGTAGAAGCAGGATGCACCTGAGCTCAATTTTGAGCTTGGTGGCAAAGGCTGTGAATACCTATGTACATGTGATTTCTTAGTCTTTAATTTTTAATAAATTTGCAAAAATCTAAAAAAAAAAAAAAACTTTTTTCGAGTTGCCATTATGGAGTATTGTGTGTAGAATTTTGAGGGAAAAAATGAATTTAATCCCTTTTGGAATAAGGCTGTAACATAACAAAATGTGGAAAAAGTGAAGTGCTGTGAATACTTTCCGGATGCACTGTAGTATGAATTATTTGTCATTGGAATGATTATCTTACTGAAGTGTCACAAACATATTAGAATGATAAAAGCCTGTTTTTTTGGGTGAACTGTAAACATGCTCAGACTGTCTCTTTAGGTTTGTTTGTGTTTAAATAAGTGATTGCGACTTGATACTGATGAAACAGACTAGCACTCAGGTTGTCTTCCTGACTTGCCAAAAATGTTATTTCTTTTCCAGTATGTATTTCTTTTGTTGTGTTTTTTTTTAAGAGTTGTGATATTGTGATATACATATTGTAAGAATGAAGGGAGAGTGATGTGTTGGGTTTTATCATTTTGTTGAAGGCAAAGGAGTAAGTTGCCGTTTTAAATGAAAAAAAAAAGGTTATTTATATACAGTAAGTTTATATGAAATATTGAAAGTAATATATACAGTACATTCTGTGTAGGGCCCACCCTTTGAATACAACAGCCACTTTATGAACCATGCCACACTGTTTGAAATTTGAATGCTGGTGTGTATTTAACTGGGTAAAAAGGGATTTATTTCACTCCTCGTGGTTCTTTTAAATGTAGCTTCTGTGCAGAACACAGTTTATGCAAGAATGAAACCATGCTTTACTGGCAGACATTTGAATTGTGAATGTATTAAGTGATTTGTTTTTGGCAGTCGTTATAGTATTAAATATTTTGTGTAGAAGATTACTTTTTTGCTATGTATTTGCTGATTTCAAATGTATCATGAGGAACTGACAAATGGATCAGTTTATTAGGAATATACCCACAGATGTAAGTGAAGCCACCATGCTAACATGGCCACCCGCTTTATTAAGAGTACCATGACACTGTGTTGACCAGTCTTTCTTTTTCTGAATAAAACACCGTTAAGTCCAGGTTTTCTTCATGTTCTGCTATTCTGTCTTATGATATATATATATTTTTATTTTTTATTTATATTATGATTTAGATTGTATTTGAGGGAACATGTGGATAGTTACTAAAATAAATCGCAAAGTATTGATTAAAAACTTGGAACTTTAAATGAAAAAGTCACAAATTAATCATTGAATGTCAAATTTATTTTAAAAATAATTTTGTTTAAAAAGTCAGATTCATGAGGGAATAAAGGTCATTCATAAGAATTTTTTAATAAATTTAAAAAGAAAAATGTCTGAAATTTAAGAGAAGAAAACACATGAAGTTTCAAACATACGAGAAAAAAATTCTTTAAACAAACTGATGGAAAAAAAAGTTGCAAGTTTAAGAGAAAAATCTCACAATCATAAAGTCATCAATACTCAACTTTTTTGTAGATACTTTCTTACTCATTTAACTTTTTTGGTGACTATTATACTTGAAAAATTAATTTCAGAAGATGACACTACTTTTACTTGAGTAAAATTTCTGACATTCCACGTACCAAAATCCTTCGAGGATCTCCTCAATCCCACTGATACGCCTTCCACAGAGGAAGCAGGGTTTGGGGACAAGGGGGATGACTCGCCTATCACAGGGGCTGAGGTCGCCAAGGTGGTTAAAAATCTCCTTGGTGGCCGGGCCCCGGGGGTGGACGAGATTCGCCCCGAGTACCTCAAGGCCCTGGATGTTGTTGGGCTGTCATGGTTGACACGCCTCTGCAACATTGCGTGGAGGTCGGGGGCAGTGCCTTTGGCATGGCAAACCGGGGTGGTGGTTCCTCTCTTCAAAAAAGGGGACCGGAGGGTGTGCTCCAACTTTAGAGGGATCACACTCCTCAGCCTCCCTGGGAAGGTCTATGCCAAGGTACTGGAGAGGAGAGTCCGGCCGTTGGTCGAACCTCGGATTCAGGAGGAGCAATGTGGTTTTCGTCCTGGCCGTGGCACATCGGACCAGCTCTTTACCCTCTCGAGAATTCTTGAGGGTTCGTGGGAGTTTGCCCAACCAGTTTACATGTGTTTTGTGGACTTGGAGAAGGCATTTGACCGCGTCCCTCGTGGATTTTTGTGGGGGGTGCTTCGGGAGTATGGGGTATCGGGCTTGTTGTTACGAGCTATTCGGTCTCTGTACGACCGTTGTGAGAGTTTAGTTCGTATTGCCAACACTCGGTCGGAGTCATTCCCAGTGAGAGTTGGACTCCGCCAGGGCTGCCCTTTGTCACCGGTCCTGTTCATAATTTTTATGGACAGGATTTCTAGGCGCAGCCAGGGAATGGAGGGTGTCATACTTGGTGACCACAGGATCTCATCTCTGTTGTTTGCAGATGATGTTGTCCTGTTGGCTTCATCCAGCAATGACCTACAGCTCTTGCTGGGACGGTTTGCCGCTGAGTGTGAAGCGGCTGGGATGAGAATCAGCACCTCCAAGTCCGAGTCCATGGTCCTCAGCCGGAAAAAGGTGGATTGTCCTCTCCGGGTTGGGGACAGGCTCCTGCCCCAAGTGGAGGAGTTTAAGTATCTTGGGGTCTTGTTCACGAGTGAGGGGAAAATGGAGCGAGAGATCGACAGACGGATTGGAGCAGCATCTGCAGTGATGCGGACGTTGTACCGGTCTGTTGTGGTGAAGAGGGAGCTTAGTTCTAAGGCAAAGCTGTCGATTTACCAGTCAATCTACGTTCCTACTCTCACCTATGGTCACGAGCTTTGGGTAATGACCGAAAGAACGAGATCGCGGATACAAGCGGCTGAAATGAGCTTTCTCCGTAGGATTGCTGGACTCACCCTCAGAGATAGGGTGAGGAGCTCAGTCATCCGGGAGAGGCTCAGAGTAGAACCGCTGCTCCTCCACATTGAAAGGAGTCAGTTGAGGTGGTATGGGCATCTGATTAGGATGCCTCCTGGACGTCTCCCACTTGAGGTGTTTCAGGCACGTCCCACTGGGAGGAGACCCCGGGGCAGACCCAGGACTCGGTGGAGAGACTATGTCTCCCAGCTAGTCTGGGAACGCCTTGGTATCCCCTCTGAAGAGCTGGAGCAGGTGGCTGGGGAGAGGGAAGTCTGGGCTTCTCTGCTTGAACTGCTGCCTCCGCGACCCGGACCTCCGGAAAAGCGGTAGAAGATGGATGGATGGATGGATGGATGGAAAATTTCTGACTACCATCTCTGTTAAGAATAGACGTATCCTACAGTCTCACACTGCAGTCTCTGTTCCGTGCTGACCGAGGTTTGATAGTATGGTCGTGCGCTTAGGGCACACTGTCAGTAGTGCCAGGTGACTTGTTCCATTCCAAAGTGAAATGGCCCTCTGGTCTTCTGTTGGCGGGGGGCGTGCACTGCTCTGCACTCACATTGTTTTAGCTGAGGAGGGTTCCCAGACTTCTTAAGACAATACAGTGCGTAAGCGTTAGATTGTTCACCTTACCCTAACAACCTTTGCATTCATTCTATTCCTGAGACAACCTTGGCCAACCATTTCAAAGTCGGGGAAATGCTCCATTCTGCAGAACAGTAGTGCGCGATCACACTTATCAACTCTTCCTGACTTTAGGGGTCAAACCTCGGTCAGTACGGAACAGGCACTACAGTGTGAGTGCACCCTTAAAGTCTGAGAACTGTGCTGGACAAAAACAGTGGGACCATTACAGACCACTGGCAGACAGCCATTGCACTTGGCATGGAACAAATCACCTGGCACCAATGGGAGCAGGCCCTAACATGGACATGATCTGTGAACTGTGGGAGGAAATCAGAATACTCGGAGTAAACCAGCCAGGGCCACGACATTTCAGATGTGAGGTAACAGCACCACGGTTTGACATTAGCCCCAGTCTACTAGTTACATGGCATAGGAATTCCACAGTGGCCTGCAGTCAATATTACTAGCCACTTTGGCAGGTGAAATACGAGGGGGGGCTGAAAAGTTCATAGTGGTCAAATTTGACCAAATGTGGTTTGTTTTTCAACCACAGGGATCCAAGCGCTGCAACACCGATGAAGTGTGTAGACCGAAGGGGAGACTGCTGAAAAATAAATCACATTTAGTGAAATTTGACCACTATGAACTTTTCAGCCCCCCCCCCCCAATTAAAACGAGTACATTTATAACAAACACCAACTAATTAGAAAAAGTCACCAATAAGCAGGACATAAAGTTAATATACCCCCCACACACACACACAAATTTTCAAGAGTAAAAGTTGCAAATTATTAATTTATGACGAAGATGTGAAATTTTATGTCACAAATTGGCAATAAATAACACAGTTGTGGGAAAATAAAAGAGTAATATTTTGGGATTACAAATACTGCATGTTTATATGAGGGGGGCTGAAAAGTTCATACTGGTCAAATTTGACCAAATGGGATTTGGTCAAATCACAAATGGGATTCATATATCCATATAGGTATGGATATATGAATAATATAAGCCACAGCCCCCCCCAAACGTCTAAGAAAAGGACAATCAAATTAAGTTTACAGCTTAAGATAACATCCATGACATATTATACCGTTATACATCTCAACAGGAAAAAGGAAAAATATCTTCAGCAGTCATGTTAACCTTCAAGTTATGCAGCATGATCCTGTTAAAAATTCAGTGGTAACAACAGTAGTATAGTTAATGTCACAAATCAGCCTTAAAACTGCAACGGCACAATCCGACAACATAGTTAACAACTCTTTGTCAAGTTTACATCAGTCTATGTGTCGTCTGGGTTTTAATCTTCTCCCGAATCTGCTGTAGGCCTGCTTTGGCGTCCTGGCGGGACCGTCCTGTAAGGGATCTGCAGCTTGGGGAGGAGAGTGGTTATTTGTTCCCTGCAGGGGGGCTGAGTCTTTTCTCTTGGGGGGTCTACCCCGCCGAGGTGCTCTCGCCACCCGTGCAGGTTCGTCGCTCAACAAGAAAGCAGGTTTAAGTCTGTCAATGCTGACTCTTTCTTTTCTGTCCCCTAAATCAAGCACAAAATGCTTATCACCAGGTTCCAGCACTCTGTATGGTCCATCGTATGGAGGGCGGAGGGTTGGTTTTAAAGCTTCGTGTCTAACAAAAACGAACTCGGCGTTTTTCAAAGCTTGGGGGACAAAAACCCGCGGAAAAGAGTGATGTACGGGTCCGGGGAGCGTGTCCGGTCCCGTGCTGCTTAGGGGCCTCAGGGCTGGTAGGTGCCCGGGCTCTGGATGTTCTGGTAAGAACTCACCTGGGAGCCTGAGAGGTTGTGCAAAAACTAATTCTGCCGGGGAGGCGTCTAGATCCTCCTTAGGCACAGAACGCAACCCTAATAAAACCCAGGGAAGTTTATTCACCCAATCTGTATCCGTTAGTGAGGCCCTGAGGGCGGCCTTTAAAGACCTATGAAAATGCTCGCATAACCCATTAGCCTGAGGGTGATACGCGGTGGTGCGATGAATTGTCGCCCCTAAGCTGCTGGCCATGGCTGACCATAGCTCTGAGACAAATTGAGGCCCCCTATCGGACGTGATGTCCGATGGGACGCCGAAACACGCCACCCAGTTTGTTAAAAAAACGCGAGCGACTTCCGCGGCTGTGGTTGATGCCAGCGGGACCGCCTCCGGCCAGCGCGTGGTATGGTCTACCATTGTTAATAGGTGTGTGAACCCTTGCGACGACGGTAGTGGGCCCACGAGGTCAATGTGTACGTGGTCAAACCTCCTGGCTGGAATTCGGAAAGGTTCTAGAGGAGCTTTTGTGTATTTTGGCGCGTTGGCAAGACATGCAAGTCTTTGCCCATTCCTTTACATTTTTACGCAGGCCCGGCCAAACAAACTTCTCCGCGACCATTTTAACTGAGGCGCGCACCCCTGGGTGCGCAAGGGAGTGAACCGAGTCAAAAATGCGGCGGCGCCAGGCGGCTGGAACTACCAGGCGAGGCCGGCCGGTTGACACGTCGCAGATTGGGGGGGGAACACCGTCACGCAAACCCCTTTCCTCCAGTCTTAACCCTGTTGGTCCAGACTGGAGCGCGCGCACGTCCGCGTCACTGCTTTGTTCTGCTGCCATGGCCGCGTAATCTATCCCTACGTGGATTGGGGCCGCGTTCGCGTCCGCGTTGGCCATGAGTTCTGCGGCTGCAGTAGTATAATCTGCTTCCTCGCCCTCTGACGATGTCACAGCGCGGGAGAGGCAGTCTGCTACCACATTAAGCTTGCCTGCCACATGTCGAATATCTGTGGTGAACTCTGAAATTGCAGCTAGCTGTCTTTGTTGCCTGCCTGACCATGGTTCTGAGAATTTAGCCATCGCAAAAGTGAGTGGTTTGTGGTCTACAAAAGCCGTGAAACGCCGCCCTTCCAGCCAGAACTGGAAGTGGCGGATGGATAAATGAAGTGCTAGCAGCTCCCTGTCAAAAGTGCTGTATTTGCGCTCGGTTTGGTTTAAGGATTTACTAAAAAATGCTAACGGTTGCCAGGTTCCGCCAACATGTTGTTCCACGACTGCCCCTATGGCTAGGTCTGAAGCGTCTGTGGTTAACGCTATGCGGGCCGAGGGATCGGGGTGAACCAACAATGTGGCATTCGCTAGTGCACTTTTTACTTCCGCAAAGGCGCGTTCCCGCTCCGGGGTCCATTCGAGCGCGTTGGAGGGCTTTTGTTTTCTGAGCGCGGCATATAGGGGCTGCATGAGTTGAGCTGCGCGGGGGAGGAAACGGTTGTAAAAATTCACCATTCCTAAAAATTCTTGTAGCGATCTGACCGTTTGTGGTCGTGGGAAATTTGCTACCGCGCGCACCTTGTCCGGCAATGGAACTGCCCCCTCTGGTGAAACTCTGTGTCCCAAAAAATCAATTTGTGACACGCCGAATCAGCATTTGGCTGGGTTGATTATTAACCCGTGCTCTTCTAGTCTCTGAAAAACTGTAGTGAGGTGTTGTTCGTGTTCTTCCTCTGACGAGCTGGCTACCAGAATATCGTCGAGGTAGACAAACACGAAGGGGAGGTCGCGTAATACCGCGTCCATCATACGCTGAAAAGTTTGAGCAGCGCCTTTGAGGCCAAACGGCATTCGCAAAAATTCAAAAAGACCAAAAGGGGTTATTACAGCCGTTTTAGGAACGTCCTCCGGTCGAACCGGAACTTGGTGGTAGCCGTGGACCAGGTCTATTTTAGAGAAAATGCACGCACCCGCCAGATGTAGTGAAAAATCTTGGATGTGAGGGATTGGATAGCGGTCATGCGCTGTCGCATTGTTTAATCTGCGGTAATCACCGCAAGGTCTCCAAGAACCGTCGGTTTTCGGGACCATATGTAGTGGTGATGCCCAAGGGCTTTTCAAGCGCCGAATAATGCCCAATTTTTCTAGGCTGGCAAACTCGTCGCGTGCTATGGGGAGCTTGGTCGCGTCTAAGCGCCGAGCTTTGGCAAAAACAGGTGGTGTGGCGGTTCGTTTTAACCCCACAACAGACTAAGGACACTCAGCCCTCTTTTCTCTGTTTTTCTGCTGCATTACTGAGAAGCAATGTGCCATTCATGTATTTGTGATGCAAACATGCATGTGTTGTGATGTAATGCGCCATTCGGTATAGTGTGCATATGGCTTGTCCTTACTGTGCTTTTTCTGAGCATCTTAGATGTGCTTTGGTGTATTAATGTCTACAGGTAGACGAGTTTCTTCTGTCTCACCTATGTGATGTTAATCGATGCCTTTCATCCTTTGTACTCATGCGTCCTGTCCTTACTGTGACCTAGAGACTCAGATCAATATGTAGATGTGCTTGTTAGCCTCTTTGTCTTGCACTTAGAGCGAGGTCTAGCTAATCTGCCCATTGTGATGTATGGCTTACAAATGCAAGTACCTCCTGCCTGTTCTGTTGTCCCTTTGATCATTCTAGACTGTGGGGTATGTCTTTTTGATGTATTGTTATGATCAAGTATTTAAGGTGCAACTCTGTAACGCAATCTCTCTCTTACTCTCTCACTCTGATCCTGCAACAGGTGGACACACTGTGTCCGCCTCTCTTTCTCTAGGAGCCTAGGGATCCCGCTCCGGGCTGCTCCACTATGCACCGGAGAGGGGATCCCGTGAAGGCGACATGATTAATAAAATCTGCTTAAAACCACAGCACTGCTGCTTATTTTTGGATGCCGCCTCACTGGTGACCCCTCGAACACGCACACGTTTTGTGCGAAAGCAACCTTCCGAGCTGGACAGCCACACAGCTGCGTTGGTGGCCCCTTGAAGACGCACACGTTTTGTGCAACGCAGCCTTCTGTTTTGGATGGCCACGCTGGCGAACCGACGCTAAAAAAAACGAGCGGCCAGCGAACGCAACACCCGGGCATGAATGCTCCGTCGCCTGAGATCTGCACAACCACGCTGGACCGGCCGCTCTCACTGAGAGCGCACGCACCTCGTCCTCTCTCCACGACGGCAACCTCCAGGGCCGACGGGGAGCGCAGCGCGTGGAACTGAACGCACCATGGCCGCACGAGCGACAACGATCGTCTCCTCCCTCTCACCGCTCCAACGCAGCTGCACAAGCCCGGGGCACAAAGATCGTCTATTGCCTCGCACCGCTCCAACGCGTCTCCACGAGCCCGAGGGACGGAGATCGTCTACTTCCTCACACCGCTCCAACGCAGCTGCATGAGCCTGAGGAACATAAGATCGTCTATTCCCTCCTGCCGCTCCAACGCCTCTGCACGGGCCTGAGGGACTAAAGATCGTCTATTTCCTCTCAACGCTCCAACGCACCATGGCCAAATCTACAGCCACAGCTCAACCTGGATTTTACCGGCGCCGTCTGCGCCGTTCTCCACCAAGTTTCTGCACCCTGACTCGCCACTCCAGCGGCCCACCCACACACTGAACCCCCGCGCACGCATCGGGGAGTTACAAGGACGGCGCATCACGCATGGGACAAGTAACGGCTCCACAGACTGCCTTCCTCCTTCGCCGCTGCCTTTCAGGGCTGCTCGCTCACCTGAGGCACGCATGCAGCATACTGGAAGGATTTGTTAACAGTCTCAGCCACGCCACAGACCGCCATCGTCCTCCGCCGCTGCCCACAGAACCTTCAGGGTTGCTCGTTCACCTGAAGCAAGCACGCAGCTCGCCACTGGATTTTTTAATGGTCTTAGCCACGGCACAACGGGATTTCAGCCGTCAGCTGTTCCCGGGAGCTTTGGGGTTGCTTCAGCACCCAAAGCCAACAGTCCCCCTGCTTTGTTTACTTTTTCTCTTACAGCCGCTCCTGCTTTTCTTCATGGCCACAAGAGGAGTCAGAGACTAATTTTTCTTCTTGTGATCTCCGCACGTGCAACGGGACAAACCCTCGACGTCACGGAGCAGCAAGCAATTTTTACACGGCTCAGGACGATTTCACAGCTCCTGCCGGCACTTACTACCCCTCCCCTCCCTCCCCCTCCGCCTGCAGCGAGCTTCTCCCACAGCTCGCTCACACAGATGGATTATCGAGGTCGCGACCCCCTGCCGCGTCCTCTGGGGGGGAGCGTGTGTGGCGGTTCGTTTTAACCCCACAACAGACTAAGGACACTCAGCCCTCTTTTCTCTGTTTTTCTGCTGCATTACTGAGAAGCAATGTGCCATTCATGTATTTGTGATGCAAACATGCATGTGTTGTGATGTAATGCGCCATTCAGTATAGTGTGCATATGGCTTGTCCTTACTGTGCTTTTTCTGAGCATCTTAGATGTGCTTTGGTGTATTAATGTCTACAGGTAGACGAGTTTCTTCTGCCTCACCTATGTGATGTTAATCGATGCCTTTCATCCTTTGTACTCATGCGTCCTGTCCTTACTGTGACCTAGAGACTCAGATCAATATGTAGATGTGCTTGTTAGCCTCTTTGTCTTGCACTTAGAGCGAGGTCTAGCTAATCTGCCCATTGTGATGTATGGCTTACAAATGCAAATACCTCCTGCCTGTTCTGTTGTCCCTTTGATCATTCTAGACTGTGGGGTATGTCTTTTTGATGTATTGTTATGATCAAGTATTTAAGGTGCAACTCTGTAACGCAATCTCTCTCTTACTCTCTCACTCTGATCCTGCAACAGGTGGACACACTGTGTCCGCCTCTCTTTCTCTAGGAGCCTAGGGATCCCGCTCCGGGCTGCTCCACTATGCACCGGAGAGGGGATCCCGTGAAGGCGACATGATTAATAAAATCTGCTTAAAACCACAGCACTGCTGCTTATTTTTTCATGCCGCCTCAGTGGGCCTGTTGTGGGGATGAAGTGTTCAACCCCATGTTTCACTACTGTTGCTGAAAATTTGGGAACTGTGAGCGCTGGAAATTGGGTGAGGAGTTGGTCAAACTTACCTCCTGCTGTGGTGACGCTGGCCTGCACGGGTGGTGGAGAGACTCGAGCTGAGCAGGGGATAGAAGAAAATGATAGTGCATTAACCAAGCGTCTATTTGCAAGATCGACTAACAACCCATGTGCACACAAGAAATCAGCGCCCAACAAGTTAAAACTCACCGCCACTATAATAAATGTCCACCTATAGTTGCGGCCGTGAATGGACAGAGGTAGGTTTCTTTCACCAAAGGTGTCGATGATCGAGCCGTTAGCTGCCATCACTCCGTTTCCACGGGGTCCTGTTGCCCTGTCTGCGTAGGACGGGGTGATGAAGCTCACCTGAGCTCCGGTGTCGATGAGGAACTGTCTCCCAGAGCGTCCGTCAGTCACGTAGAGCAGCTTGTTTGTCTCGCCGAGAGCCGTAGCTGCTAACGGTTCCCGGCTTTTGGCGCTTCCCAAGCTCTTGAAATTGCAGGGGGGCACGCATTTGTACGCCCTCTCGGCGAAACGTTGATGATAATAGCAGAGGTCGTTCCGCTTGCTGCGCCTTGGTCGCGTCGCTGCCATGGTGGGCGGGCTCTGCTCTGTTGTCTGCGGTTCTTCGCTGCTCTGGGCTTCCGCGCCGAGATCTGCAGATGCTGCTGTGGCCATCTGTTTGCCGCAGGAGTTGATGAGCCGCTGCGCTTCTCGGGCCAGCGCGCGGAAGTCCTGCTGGGTGCTGCACCGCATGATGGCCAGGGTCCCTCTCATGTGCGACGGCAGAGTGCTGAGGAAGATATGTTGAAAGAGGAAGTTGTCATTGTCTGCCTCCCTCAGCTGCAGCATGTCCTCCATGAGGGCCATCGGTCTGTGTCCTCTGTGTCCGTAAATCGCCAGAATCCTCCTTGCTCTTTCCTCGGCCGAGGGGACGAAGCTCTCGATGAGGGTCGCCTTCAGTTCTTTGTATTTGTCGTGGGCGGGCGGTTGTTGTATCACGCTCCGCGCGCATCTTGATGTGGCGGCATCGAGTCTGGCGACGATGTGGTAAAATTTTGTTTCGTCCGCCGTTATCCCCGCCAGTGCAAACTGAGCCTCAGCTTGCTGGAACCACGAGCTCGGGTCGTTTTGACAGAACTCTGGGAGTTTGACAGTGACGGCGCTTGCCTGGGCCGTCTCTGATGTGTCTGCAGGGCGAGAACACCTTTCTTCCGTTCTCGCGGCAGAACTGGGGACGGTGCTCAGTTGAGCCCTCTCTGACGATTCTGCTGTGGGGGAACGTCTTCCATCCGTTCCCCTGTCTGCGTTGGCGACGGCGCTTGCCTGGGTTGCCTCTGATGAGCTTGTAGCGGGAGAACGTCTTTGGTCCATCCTCACATCTGGTCACCAATGTAGGGAGCTTGAAATGAAGAAGCGATGTGATTTTATAAATCAAGTTTTATTATCAGCTTCCAGTCCCTAACATGTCTCATCTCAATGCAGAAGCAGAATGAAGAGGCTGAGCGCAGTCAGACCTTCATACTTATACCCACCCCTCGGGAAATATAGTAGTTGAACTCTCTCAAGAATAAGCCCATATAGGGAGCGCCTTTCCCCCCCTTTAGGCTTCAAACTCAACATCGGAACCGCTTGGAGTTGCGGGCTGAAACTTTATATTTAGGTTTCTAATGTTGATCTTATGAATACCTGACAATTTCAGCCTCCCCTGACATCGGGAAGTATTGTAGTTGAACTCTCTCAAGAACAAACCCAGATAGGGAGTGCCTCTCTCCCCATTTAGCCTTCAAAAACTCAAAATCAGAACCACTTGGAGTTGAAGGCTTAAATTTTACATTTATGGTTCTAATGCTGATCTTATTAATTCTTGAAAATTTCAGCCTCCCCAGACATCGGGAAGTATAGTAGTTGAACTCTCTCCACAACAAGCCCAGATAGGGAGCGCCTGTGCCCCCCTTTAGGCTTCAAACTCAAAATCGGAACCACTTTGAGTTGCGAGCTGAAACTTTGCATTTAGTGTTCTAATGTTGATCTTATGAATACCTGAAAATTTCAGCCTCCTCAGACATCGGGAAGTATAGTAGTTGAACTCTCTCAACAACAAGCCCAGATAGGGAGCGCCTGTGCCCCCCTTTAGGATTCAAACTCAAAATCGGAACCGCTTTGAGTTGCGAGCTGAAACTTTGCATTTAGTGTTCTAATGCTGATCTTATGAGTACCTTAAACTTTCACCCTCCCCAGACATCGGGAAGTAAAGTAGTTGAACTCTTTCAAGAATAATCCCATATAGGGAGCGCCTTTCCCACACTTTAGGGTTCAAACTCAACATCGGAACCACTTGGAGTTGCTGGCTTAAACTTTGTATTTTGGTTTCTAATGTTGATCTTATGAATACCTGAAAATTTCAGCCTCCCCAGACATCGGGAAGTATAGTAGTTGTACTCTCTCAACAACAATCCCAGATAGGGAGCGCCTGTCCCCCCCTTTAGGCTTCAAACTCAACATCGAAACCGCTTGGAGTTGCTGGCTTAAACTTTGTATTTTGGTTTCTAATGTTGATCTTATGAATACCTGAAAATTTCAGCCTCCCCAGACATCGGGAAGTATAGTAGTTGTACTCTCTCAACAACAATCCCAGATAGGGAGCGCCTGTGCCCCCCTTTAGGCTTCAAACTCAACATCGAAACCGCTTGGAGTTGCTGGCTTAAACTTTGTATTTTGGTTTCTAATGTTGATCTTATGAATACCTGAAAATTTCAGCCTCCCCAGACATCGGGAAGTATAGTAGTTGTACTCTCTCAACAACAATCCCAGATAGGGAGCGCCTGTCCCCCCCTTTAGGCTTCAAACTCAAAATCGGAACCGCTTGGAGTTGTTGGCTGAAACTTTTCATTTAGTGTTCTAATGTTGATCTTATGAATACCTGAAAATTTCAGCCTCCCCAGACATCGGGAAGTATAATAGTTGAACTCTCTCATGAACAATCCCAGATAGGGAGCGCCTCTCTCCCCCTTTAGCCTTCAAAAACTCAAAATCGGAACCACTTGGAGTTGAAGGCTGAAACTTTGCATTTAGGGTTCTAATGTTGATCTTATCTGTACCTGAAAATTTCAGCCTCCCCAGATATCGGGAATTATAGTAGTTGACCTCTCTCAACAACAATCCCAGATAGGGAGCGCCTGTCCCCCCCTTTAGGCTTCAAACTCAAAATCGGAACTGCTTGTAGTTGTGGGCTGAAACTTTGCATTTAGTGTTCTAATGTTGATCTTATGAATACCTGAAAATTTCAGCCTC
Source organism: Pholidichthys leucotaenia (assembly GCA_020510985.1). Taxonomy (NCBI): domain Eukaryota; kingdom Metazoa; phylum Chordata; class Actinopteri; order Cichliformes; family Pholidichthyidae; genus Pholidichthys; species Pholidichthys leucotaenia. The sequence continues at coordinate 437,101,230 of CM035836.1, read as the reverse complement.
CTCAGACATCGGGAAGTATAGTAGTTGAACTCTCTCAACAACAAGCCCAGATAGGGAGCGCCTGTGCCCCCCTTTAGGATTCAAACTCAAAATCGGAACCGCTTTGAGTTGCGAGCTGAAACTTTGCATTTAGTGTTCTAATGCTGATCTTATGAGTACCTTAAACTTTCACCCTCCCCAGACATCGGGAAGTAAAGTAGTTGAACTCTTTCAAGAATAATCCCATATAGGGAGCGCCTTTCCCACACTTTAGGGTTCAAACTCAACATCGGAACCACTTGGAGTTGCTGGCTTAAACTTTGTATTTTGGTTTCTAATGTTGATCTTATGAATACCTGAAAATTTCAGCCTCCCCAGACATCGGGAAGTATAGTAGTTGTACTCTCTCAACAACAATCCCAGATAGGGAGCGCCTGTCCCCCCCTTTAGGCTTCAAACTCAACATCGAAACCGCTTGGAGTTGCTGGCTTAAACTTTGTATTTTGGTTTCTAATGTTGATCTTATGAATACCTGAAAATTTCAGCCTCCCCAGACATCGGGAAGTATAGTAGTTGTACTCTCTCAACAACAATCCCAGATAGGGAGCGCCTGTGCCCCCCTTTAGGCTTCAAACTCAACATCGAAACCGCTTGGAGTTGCTGGCTTAAACTTTGTATTTTGGTTTCTAATGTTGATCTTATGAATACCTGAAAATTTCAGCCTCCCCAGACATCGGGAAGTATAGTAGTTGTACTCTCTCAACAACAATCCCAGATAGGGAGCGCCTGTCCCCCCCTTTAGGCTTCAAACTCAAAATCGGAACCGCTTGGAGTTGTTGGCTGAAACTTTTCATTTAGTGTTCTAATGTTGATCTTATGAATACCTGAAAATTTCAGCCTCCCCAGACATCGGGAAGTATAATAGTTGAACTCTCTCATGAACAATCCCAGATAGGGAGCGCCTCTCTCCCCCTTTAGCCTTCAAAAACTCAAAATCGGAACCACTTGGAGTTGAAGGCTGAAACTTTGCATTTAGGGTTCTAATGTTGATCTTATCTGTACCTGAAAATTTCAGCCTCCCCAGATATCGGGAATTATAGTAGTTGACCTCTCTCAACAACAATCCCAGATAGGGAGCGCCTGTCCCCCCCTTTAGGCTTCAAACTCAAAATCGGAACTGCTTGTAGTTGTGGGCTGAAACTTTGCATTTAGTGTTCTAATGTTGATCTTATGAATACCTGAAAATTTCAGCCTCTCCAGACATCGGGAATTATAGTAGTTGACCTCTCTCAACAACAATCCCAGATAGGGAGCGCCTGTCCCCCCCTTTAGGCTTCAAACTCAAAATCGGAACTGCTTGTAGTTGTGGGCTGAAACTTTGCATTTAGGGTTTTAATGTTGATCTTATGAATACCTGAAAATTTCAGCTTCCCCAGACATCGGGAAGTATAGTAGTTGAACTCTCTCAAGAACAAGCCCAGATAGGGAGTGCTTCTCTCCCCCTTTAGCCTTCAAAAACTCAAAATCGGGGAGACGGTCGGTGCACGCCATGAAGGCAAAAGCATAGAACCTCTGCTCCCGGCACGGTCATATTGAAAAAGCCCTTAAAACGCAAAAACCTATAGAACTACCAGCTCAAGACGATCAACTAAAAGGGCAATGGTAAAAGGCAAGTCAAAAACCAAGAAACAGGCTGAAACTACGGAGTTTGATACCGAAGAAACTGAAGCTAACGACGACAGCGTCGGTTTGGCTAGTGCTGGTGCCAGCAAAATGGAGGAAGACGACAGCATTGATTTGAAGGCGATACTGATGGAAATCAGGGACTTCAGGAAAGAAAATATGCAACAGTCGAATGAAGTTAAAGCAGAAATCAGCAAGATTAATGCAAGACTCGAAACAGCGGAGGGACGCATTTTGGAAACGGAGGAACGAGTGGAAACAATAGAGGAGGTGATTACAGAGCTCGTGAAACTCCAGTCTAAGCTACAGGCCCAAATCACCGACCAGGAGGGGCGTTCTCGTAGAAATAATGTACGGATATATGGTGTGATTGAAAACGAAGAGAAAGGTGCTCCGACTATGATAGATTTTGTTGAAAATCTTCTGAGGGAAAAGCTCCAACTGCCCTCGACACTGGACTTGCATATTGAACGCGCACACCACGCCCTGGCGGCAGTTCCCCCAGCCGGAGCACCACCTCGATCCATCATTGCACGCTTTACCAGTTACAAGAGCAAGGAAGAGGTGCTCAGGAAAACTTTGCAAATGAGGGGATTCCAGTGGAAGGGCAAACAGATTAACCTTGATCACGATTATGCACCTGACATCCTTAAGCAGAGACAGACATACGCAGAGGCTAAAAAGATCCTAAAACAATGAGGGGTACGTTTCCAGACCCCGTTTCCAGCTAAATTCCGAGTGTTCTACTCAGACGAAACAAAACTTTATAACACCGCTGAAGATGCAACTAAAGACATGTTTGACAGAGGATTCCCAGTCACTGTCTACAAGCCACCGGAGACACTGATGGCACGGATTCAGAAAACAACGTGGACCACTAAACGAAGCACAAGAGGAGAGCGACGCACACCGCTGGATCCGGGTCAGACCGGACCGTCATCAATAAAGAAGAAACTGCAACAATACAGAAGGGAATCCATGTAAAAATGCCAATATAAATCTGCTGTTCAATTTATAACCCAGTTACAGGTAATCTGATTTAATAATGACTTATCCGTGGTTTATTTTATTTTATTTTATTTATTTTTTTATTTTTTTATATATATACATGGTTTTTCTATTAAGAGATAATACAATAACTAAACACGAGAAATGAGTGAAACCTAAGACTTATTGCCAATCTAAATCAGCTGCCGGGAAATGGCTGTTCAGGCATAATATGGAGGAAAGGCGTGACGATGGACGCTCCTCTAGAGGGCCCACCCTGACGCAAGTGGCTTACCCTCTTAAAGACTCACAACATCAGGTCTTACAGGGTTTGTTTTTCTTTAAACCCCACAAACGGAAATCTTGGTTTATTTCCTCAAATGTTTGTTATTGTTTTGTTTGGCTGCAGTTCAGAGCAGCACTGTTTGGACAAGTGGTATACTTATGTTTATTAAGGAAGAGAAAAAGAAAAACAAATTATAGCCAACAATCAGACTATCAATGTCATCTCCTTTAATGTAAATGGAATTATCAGCCCACAAAAAAGGTCCAAAATACTCTCCAAACTCAAAAAAGAAAAGATACATGTGGCCCTTCTGCAAGAAACGCATGTATTAGACCAAGAACTCAAAAAGCTTAAACGAGGTTTTTATAAGTATGTCTATGGATCATCATACAAACTTGGCCACCGTAGAGGTGTTGCAATTCTCATTTCACGACAGATTTGTTTTGAATATTTATCTGACAAGAAGGATAATGAGGGGCGATATATATTGGTAAAAGGAAAAATTGATGGCTCATTAGTAACTATTCTCAACATATACGCACCACCAGGAAGTAATTGGAATTTTTATAAACAGATGTTCGAAATGATGGTATCTGAAACTGAAGGAATGTTGATATGTGGAGGGGACATGAATGTACGGTTGTCAAAACTGGACAGTTCTAAGAATGACTCCGCACAAAAAAAAATCAATAATAAAGAAAATAAACAGTATCATGAGTGAAACCGGAATTATCGATATCTGGAGAGATTTTAACCCTTCTGGACGCGATTATACACATTTTTCTGCCCCCCATTCTACATATTCGAGAATTGATTACTTCTTCACATTTAATAAAGACAGATATAAGATTAAAACAAGTGATATTGGCACAATTGATCTGTCAGATCACTCTCCAATATATCTATCTATCTGTATGAATGATACTCGCAAAACCACAACTTGGAAACTTAATTCCAATATTTTGAATGATTCAAAAATGAAAGAGAAATTAAAAGAAGAAATTGATGAATACTTTAAGGAAAATGATAATGGGGAAGTGTTACCATCCATTTTATGGGATGCTTTTAAAGCGGTTATAAGAGGCAAAATTATTGCCAGCACCTCTTTCATTAAAAAACAAAAAAAAGAAAAACTCGAAAAATTACAAATGGATCTTAAGGAACTACAAAGACAACACAAAATTACTTTAAACAATGACAAACAATATGAAATAAAAAGATTACAAAAAGAAATTGATAACATACACTACCGTTCAAAAGTTTGGGGTCACTTAGAAATTTCCTTATTTTTGAAAGAAAAGCACTGTTTTTTTCAATGAAGATAACTTTAAACTAATCAGAAATACACTCTAATATCTAATATACATTGCTAATGTGGTAAATGACTATTCTAGCTGCAAATGTCTGGTTTTTGGTGCAATATCTACATAGGTGTATAGAGGCCCATTTCCAGCAACTATCACTCCAGTGTTCTAATGGTACAATGTGTTTGCTCATTGCGTCAGAAGGCCAATGGATGATTAGAAAACCCTTGTGCAATCATGTTAGCACAGCTGAAAACAGTTTAGCTGGTTAGAGAAGCTCTAAAACTGACCTTCCTTTGAGCAGGTTGAGTATCTGGAAAAAATTATTATTTCAAATACAAATCATTATTTCTAACCTTGTCAATGTCTTGACTATATTTTCTATTCATTTTACAACTCATGGTGGTAAATAAGTGTGACTTTTCATGGAAAACACAAAATAATTGTCTGGGTGACCCCAAACTTTTGAACAGTAGTGTATATTCTGATGAAACGCAAAAAAAGCTTATCTATCTTAAACAAAATTATTATGAGGCTGGAGGGAAGTCAACGAAATGGCTAGCTTTTAAACTAAGAAAACAACAGGCTGATAACACAATTTATAGAATAAAAAATCCCAAAACTGGGATTACACATGATGATATTACAGAAATTCAGGAGAGTTTTGTAACCTATTACAAAGACCTTTACTCACAGCCTAAATTAAACAATGGTGACCACATTGAAATCTTTTTAAGTTCACTAAATCTCCCCGGTGTCACGGAACAGGAGAACAGTAACCTAATAAAAGAAATCACAAATAAAGAAATCAATGACGCAATTACAAGACTAAAACCACATAAAAGCCCTGGCCCAGACGGCTACTCTGGTGAATGGTATAAGACCTACAGGGAGGAATTAATTCCAAGACTGAAGGAAGTGTGTAACTGGGTATTGAAGGGAGGGGATCCACCTCCCTCATGGAAAGAAGCGATTATCACTGTCATCCCAAAAGAGGGAAAAGATAAATTGAATTGTAGCCAGTATCGACCAATATCAGTCTTAAACTTAGACTACAAAATATACACGTCCATAATAGCAAAGCGACTTGACAATATTATACCCAGACTTATTAATCATGATCAAACTGGTTTTATCCGCCAGAGGCAGACTCAAGACAGTATTAGAAGGACCCTCCACGTTATACACCATATTAAAAAAAATAAGATTGAGGCATTGCTTATGGGTTTAGATGCTGAAAAAGCATTTGACTCAGAGAGATGGGCATTTCTTTACAAAGCTTTGAATAAATTTGGATTTCACCATATAATCATTAAGGCCATCCAGGCAATTTACCACAAACCAACAGCCAAAATAAAAATAAATGGTAGTCTTTCAAAACCAGTCTCACTTGAAAGATCATGTCGCCAGGGCTGCCCCCTTTCACCAATTTTATTCACTTTATTTATTGAACCGCTTAGTCAATACATTAGACAAGATAATTTAATTGAGGGAATTGATATACATGGGGACATTCAGAAGATATCACTTTTTGCAGATGATGTCCTAATTTATTTAGGTCAACCAAATAAATCTCTACCTAGATTGATGGAGATATTAGAGCATTTTGGATCACTTTCAGGTTACAAATTAAATATTGAAAAAACACAAATTATGACCTTAAATTATCAACCCTCAATGGAGTTAAAAAATAAATACGATTTTAAATGGGACAAAGACTCTATGAAATATCTTGGCGTGATATTAAGTAGAGACACTGGAAAGTTGTTTGAAAAGAATTATGGCCCATTAAATTCCAAAATAAAATCGGATTTAAGAAAATGGAGTCTAATACCAACTTTAGGACTAATTAATAGAATAGAATCAATAAAAATAAACATTTTACCCCTATTACTTTACCTTTTCCAAACTCTCCCAATTGAAGTGTCGAAACAACAATTTGTAGAATGGGACAAGTTGATTTCCCGCTATATATGGCTTGGGAAAAAACCTCGAATAAGATACAGTACATTACAACTGCCAAAGGACAGAGGTGGCTTATCTTTGCCATGTATGAGGGACTACTACTACTCTGCCCAATTGAGACCATTGGTTTGCTTATGTGATCCAATGTTCAAATCTAGGTGGAAAGATATAGAGGAAAAAGCTACTAAGGGCCCTCCTATACAAGCAATGATAGCAGACAGGAAATTGCAATCACATTTGAAAGACCCGGATAACCCCTGGCTAAAATTCACTTTTAAGATTTGGAATGACGTAAGTAGAGAGAACAAACTAACCAAGACTGAAATGATGTTAAGATGGTGCGCTTACGACACAGAATTTTTACCAAACCGTAATGACACAAGATTTCAAAAATGGACGTCAATGGGACTCACTTCATACTTCACATTTAACCACAAGGGGGAGCTAGCAGACTTCCAAACCCTTAAATCAAAAAAGGGGCTAAATAACCAAGACTTTTTTAGGTACCTACAGTTGAGACATAGATATAATGAAATTATAAGGACCAAGACTGATAAGGAGGATAATAAAATTCTAAATATATTTCAAATGGCCTTTAGCACTACTACTGTTCAGAAAATTATAGCAAGATTTTATCAGGGACTTCAAGCAAACAAATCCACCAATACCCTATATATTAAGAAGAAATGGGAAAAAGAAATAGGATCAGCAATAGATGATAGTGACTGGGAATCATTATGTACAGTGCAATGGAAAACTACTTATTCAACTATTTGGAGGGAATTTGGATGGAAAAATTTAATTCGTTTCTTTATCACCCCAGTCCAAAAAAAATACCAAAATTTAGGTACCGGTTGTTGAAGACTATGTGGAAATGAAGAGGCTAATCATTATCATGTATTCTGGGCCTGCCCAAAAGTTACCCCATTTTGGAAAGACGCACATAAGTGCCTTGAAAAGGTTTTCTCTACCCATGTCCCCTTTGACTTCCTGTACATGTTCTTAGGTTTGGAAATTCCTAACATAGCCTCATTTGCAGATAAATATTTAATGAGAATTGTACTATTGTCAGCAAAGAAAGTCTTAACGAGAAAATGGCTCCAAACAGACATACCAAAAATTCAGGATTTACATGATATGGTATACCAGATATTTATGATGGAAAGGATTACCATGTCTTTACGACTACAAAGAGATAAATTTGATAAATACTGGCTTAAATGGACCCAATATACAGGAAATCAAAGGAGAGACTTTAAGTAATCTATCCCATGAAGGGAAGAAAAGAGCAAAACCGAAAAAATTTAATACCACTTGTCCACTGTTCAGTTTATTTGTTTATATGTTATTTTTTATATTGGAAAAAAAAAAAAACTTATGGGAAGATTAATCGAGGGCATTTTCTTGTGTATTATTTTTTTTTTATTTACCTTTCCTTTGTAATAAAGTACTGCTCTCAATGTAAACAATCTGACCAAGATCACCAACAAAAATATAATTGAAAAAAAAAAAAAAAACTCAAAATCGGAACCACTTGGAGTTGCGAGCTAAATCTTTGCATTTAGTGTTCTAATGGAGGGCAATGGATCAGTGTTCTCGTTGCGCCCTCCGCCAGTACCCGGGCTTGCCCGGGGAAGCTAATGATCCTACCAGCAGACTAAATTCGAAGAGATGACGTCTCAGTGCCAAGTCAAAGAAGAATCCTAGTCACAGTCCCAAAGCAAACAGCCCCGAGAGCACCTTGCAGTAGGTCCTGCCCTTCGCATACTACAACTAAACGTTGAAGGCCTATCTGCAGCCAAGCGAAGCCTTATCGAAGTCCTCGCCTTCCAGCACTCAATTGATGTAATCTGCCTCCAAGAGACTCCTATTGGCACAGAGGAAGCTGGCCGCTACACCATCAATGGCTTTGACCTCCTGTGCTATGTTCCACATGCCAAACATGGACGTGCCACCTATGTGCGTTCTGACATAGTTGAAGTAAACCACCTGACAACAACACATTTCTCAGACACCATAACCATTGGTGGCTTCCATATTGTCAATGTGTACAAGCCCCCTAGTGCCAACTGGGATCTGCAGGTCTTACCCACCCTACCCCACCCTGCCATCTATGTGGGGGACTTTAACAGCCATCACCCTGATTGGGGGTACCCAGCAGTGGATAGTGACGGGAAGGTACTTTCAGAATGGGCATCTAGAAATGATCTCGCTCTGATACACAACCCCAAACAAAGAGGAATCTTCCACTCTGCTAGGTGAAAGAAGGACTATTCTCCTGACCTGTGCTGGGTCAGCTCTTTGAATGGGATGCCATATCCTACACAGATCCTCATTCTTGACGATTTTCCACACAGCCAACACCGGCCCCTGCTTGTACACATTGGCCTACAACTTCCAGTCATAAACAGCCCAAGGACGATGCGCTGGAACTTCCGCAAAGCCAACTGGAAGAAATTCAGTGAAACTCTGGATTGGAGTGCTGTTACCATCCCACTCCACACCATCACTGTAGATGAAGCATACAACCGCTTCTGCAGCGCAATCTTCAAGGCTGCTCACACTGCAATCCCACGAGGCTACCGACCCCTCTATGTCCCATGCCTGGACGGAGAAAGCGCTGCCCTCCTACAATCCTATCAAACATCAGGGGACCCAGAGATAGCAGACCATCTCATTGAATCGCTAAGTACAGCCCGGCGAAAGAAATGGCAGGAGACAGTTGCTGACCGGAGCTTTACCCACTCTAGCAGGAAATGTTGGAGCCTCATCCATCGCCTAGGAGCTGCACAGAAGCCCCCTAGCCAAAGCCGAGCATCTGTCACACCCAACCAAGTTGCATCCCACCTACTGACCATCGCCAAAGCACCCCAAGACAAAGACACCAGAAGAGCAGTTACAACTGAGCTAAAAAAAAACACACCAAAAAATGCCCGTAGAGGAAACGAACCCTGAACCCTTCGAGGCTGCTGAACTGGAGAAAGTCCTACAGGGCCTGAAATGTGGAAAGGCAGCAGGATATGACAACATCTTCCCAGAATTCATGAAAAATCTTGGCCCCCGAGCCCTAACCTGGTTGACACAACTCTACACAAGGATCATACAAACAAACTCGATCCCAAAGAAATGGCAGACAGCAAAGGTCATTGCTATACCAAAACCTGGCAAAGACCACAAACTACCAGCAAGCTACCGCCCAATCTCCCTACTCAGCGTTCTTTATAAAATCATGGAGCGCCTGATACTGCAACGTATTTCCCCAGGAATAGAGGAAATTCTAAGTGTGGATCAAGCAGGTTTCCGCAAGGACCGCAGCACAGGAGAGCAAGTACTGGCCCTAACCACCTTCATCGAAAATGGTTTCGAGAGCAGACTGAAGACAGGGGCTGTGTTTCTCGATCTTACAGCCGCCTATGATACGGTCTGGCACAAAGGCCTCCTCCTGAAACTTACAAAGGCGATCCCTGCCTGGGCATCAGTAATTATAAAAACCCTGCTGACCAACCGAAGGTTAAGAGTCCACCTTGGTCAGAACACAAGCGCATAGAGAACGCAGAAAAGCGGACTCCCACAAGGCTCAGTTCTAGCTCCAACCCTGTTCAACCTCTACATAAACGACCTGCCCACTACAAAATCCCGCAAATTCATCTATGCAGACGACATCTGTTTGGCAGTCCAAGCACCAGACTTTGAGCCACTGGAACGGGTGCTCACGGAAGATCTTGCCAAACTGGACCAGTTCTGCAAAACCTGGCACCTAAAACCAAGCCCAGCAAAAACCGTCTCCAGTGTATTCCATCTCCACAATGTAAAAGCTGCCAAAGAACTAAACATCCACCTGAGCGGACTTACGCTTAAGCATGCCTCGAATCCAACCTACCTTGGAGTGACCCTTGACAGGACCCTATCCTTCAAGGAACATTTAAAGGGGACAGCTGCTAACGTGAAGGCACGAAACAACCTGCTCTGCAAGCTCGCTGGTGCAAAATGGGGGGTGGCAGCCTCCGCCCTGCGCACCTCAGCACTGACCCTTTCATTTTCTGTAGCAGAATATTGTGCCCCTGTCTGGTCCAGGTCATCCTACACACACCACGTAGACACCCAGCTCAATACAACCATGAGAACCATAACTGGGACAATTCGCTCAACACCACTCACCTGGCTCCCTGTACTGTCAAACATAGCCCCCCCACACATCCGGCGAGCAGCACTAACTCAAAGGATGCTTCAAAAAGCCAAAGATTCTCCTCACTTACCAATCTATGCAGATATCTACACCCCACCCACTGCCCGACTTCCATCCAGACGACCGATTTGGAAAAACCCTCCCACAGCTGACTTCACCATCCAGACAGCTTGGCAAGAGGAATGGGAGACCAAGGAGGTCCCAAACAAACACCTGGTGACAAACCCCAACCAACAGGTCCCGGGCACCAACCTCCCAAGGAGACAGTGGTCTACACTCAATTGCTTCAGGACTGGACATGGCCCCTGCTCGGCCAGCCTTCACAGATGGGGCAGTAGCCCTAGCCCACTGTGAGCATGTGGAGAGGAGCAAACAATGGAACACATCATAGAGGCTTGCCCGCTCCAAAGACTGGAAGGAGGGTTACACACTCTCCATACAGCAAACCAGGAGGCAACTGCTTGGCTTGAGGACTTTGCATTCGCTAAATAAATAAATAAAATGTTGATCTTATGAATACCTGAAAATTTCAGCCTCCCCAGACATCGGGAAGTATAGTAGTTGACCTCTCTCAACAACAATCCCAGATAGGGAGCGCCTGTCCCCCCCTTTAGGCTTCAAACTCAAAATCGGAACCGCTTGGAGTTGTGAGCTGAAGCTTTGCATTTAGTGTTCTAATGTTGATCTTGTGAATACCTTAAACTTTCAGCCTCTCCAGACATCGGGAAGTATAGTAGTTGAACTCTCTCAAGAACAAGCCCAGATAAGGAGCGCCTCTTTCCCCCTTTAGCCTTCAAAAACTCAAAATCAGAACCACTTGGATTTGAAGGCTGAAACTTTGCATTTAGGGTTCTAATGCTGATCTTATTAATTACTGAAAATTTCAGCCTCCCCTGACATCGGGAAGTATTGTAGTTGAACTCTCTCAAGAACAAGCCAAGATAGGGAGCGCCTATCCCCCCCTTTAGCCTTCAAAAACTCAAAATCGGAACCACTTGGAGTTGTGGGCTGAAACTTTGCATTTAGGGTTCTAATGTTGATCTTAAGAATATGTTAAAATTTCAGCCTCCCCAGATATCGGGAGGCTGAAATCGGGAGTCCTCTTCATCATGCTGTTCACATTTTGACATCATGAGACCAAGACGACACCTCACAATTGATCAACAGTGCCTCGCCATTGCGAGGCTTCAGAGTGTTCTCAGAGGGAAGTGGCCACTGAGCTTGGAGTGTCACAGAGTGTCATCAGCAGGTTGCAACAGAGAGACTGGAAGAGTCACAAAAAGGCATAGAAGTGGACGTCCTTTAGCCACATCCCACGCTGATGACCGCTTCATTGTGAACAGTGCCCTGTGGAACCGGATGATGAATGCCACTCAACTCCAGGCACATTTAAGGGAGGTGAGAGGCACCCAAGTGTCACGTCAGACCATTCAAAGCCGTTTACATCAGCGTGGTCTGCATGCTAGACGACCTGCAAGGGTACCTGACCACATCACCAGGCACAGGCATCATTGTCTTGCATAGGCCAGGGAGCATTTACACTGGATAAGGGACCAGTGGGCCTCAGTGCTGTTCTCTGATGAAAGTCGATTCACGTTGAGCAGAATTGATGGCCGAGAATGATGTTGGAGACGTCTAGGAGAGCACAAGGCATCAGCCACCATTGTCACCATGTTACAGTCTGGACAGGTGTGTCTAGTCAATACAGAACTGCCCTACACCTTGTGAATGGTACAGTGACAAGCTGATACTACCTGAATAACATCATTAATCCAGTCATTGTGCCCTTGCATGAACAACACAGGCCTAATTTCATCTTAATGGACAACAATGCTCCAGCTCATCGAAATCACATCATTAGGGAACGACTGCTGAAGGCTGGCGTACCTCAAATGTAGTGGCCTGCACTTTCTCCAGACCTGAATCCCATAAAAAACCTATGGGATCAGCTGAGTCGCCATGTAGAGGCTCATAACCCTGCACCCCACAACCTCATTGACTTGAGGGCCGCCCTTCAAGAAGAGTGGAATGCCATGCCTCAGCAGATAATAAGTCGACTAGTGAACAGCATGAGACATCGTTGTCAAGCTGTAATTGATGCTCAAGGGCACATGACAAGTTATTGAGACATTGACATTTTTTGTTGTGGTATACCTACCACTGTTGTTGGCTTTTTTCAATAAATTGTTTGAGATAAGGAAATCACCATTGCATGCTTCTACTTAAATGCCCTACTTTCATGATATATCACTGTAGCGTGAACTTTTTACATTTTCCATAAATTTCACCCAAAAGCCAAACATCCCTAACTTTTTGTGAGTAGTGTATATAAAAAAGTCGAAATTTATATGAAAAGAGTTGTAAACTTATCAAAAAAAATGCTAATTTACAAGAAAAAAAGCTGCAAATTACAAGTGAAAGAAATCACAAATCTATGAAAACTGCTAATTTAATTGGAAAGAAAATGCTTATTACTAATGCTGACACCTTCACTGATGAAAGAGCTGAGTGACTACGAACCTAACTAGAGGACACTCGCAGAGCACGTACTAATCTACTACTACTACTACCTCATTCAAGGTCTTTCTGTCTTGCCTTGTTGCCTGTTTGTATGTTTGTTTGTGAACAGGATTACACACACACATACACACACACACACACACACACACACACACACACACACACACAAAAAAAAAAACAACAACATTTTAATCAACTGGGCTTTACTCTTTTCTTCACTCTCAATGAAATATTTTTGCCAGTCCATAACATCTGTTTGTTGTCTCCCATAGATTGAGTCCCTGTCATGCTGTTTGCTCTCCATGTCTGTCCTTTTCTTCTTCTTCTTCTCTATCCCCTCACCCCCCAGCCAGTCACAGTAGATGTCTGCCCCTTTCTGAGGCTGGGTCTGCTGGAGGTTTCTTCCTGCTAAAAGGGAGTTTTTCCTCTCCATTGTCGCCAAGTGCTGCTCAAAGGGGATCGCCTGATTGCTGGGGCCTTTCTGCAATTGTGGCGTTTTCCCCTACAGTTGAAAGTGCTATGAGATGACTGTTGTTGTGAAATGGCACTATATAAATAAAGTTGAATTTTCACCAGAGGTGCCCCTTGGACTTTGGAAGAACCCAGTAGATTTTGGAGGTGATCCAGGTCAGGATGCAGATTCTGGATCACTTTTTCTAACATTGTGAGATAGGGCCTTGGTGAAAGTGTTGGATAATATATTGTATATATATTTATATGGCGGTGCCCTGTAGTATAGAGGGGTGACACCCCACCTCCGGGGGGTGGTGTCACCTGGGGTATAAGAGGCCACAGCGGGAGCCATCTTGTCTCTTCGCTGTGGCTCTCAGGCTAGCGGTAGTGACTCCTGTGTTCCTGGCTCGTGTTCTAATAAAACTTTAAAACGTCACCTCGACTCCTCATTAATTCGAGACACAACAGAAGGTATACATGCTTGGATCACCTCCAAATCTAATGACTTCATCCATATCCCAAGGGCCACCTCTGATGACAATTTCATCAAAATCCATCCAGTAGTTTTTGCCTAATCCGAGTAACAGATAAGCAAACAGACCCCTTGATGGAGATATGTGCTCCCAAGTGCCTGTAGCTCTTAAAATGTTATTAGTATTTATGTGAGATAAAAGGTTTTTGCCTTAGCTTCTGCTATTAAATGTAATGCTTTTTTAGGCAGCGTGGTGGCGGAGTGGTTAGCACTGCGGCAGCACAGCAATTCACCCTTGGCCAGGGGATCCTGGGTTCGATCTCAGCCCCCGACCAGCAGTGATCTGTGTGCAGTTTGCATGTTCTCCCTGTGTCTGCGTGGGTTTACTCCGGGATTTCTCCCGTTTCCTCCCACATGCCAAAAACATGCAAGATAGGTTAATTGGCATCAAACTGGGGATTCTAAATTGTCCTTAGGTATGAATGTGAGAGTGAATGGTTGTTTGTCTCTCTGTGTTGGCCCTGCGATGGACTGGCGATCTGTCCAGGGTGGACCCTGCCTCTCACCCAAAGATGCTGGGATAGGCTCCAGCCCCCCCGCAACCCGAAAAGGATTAAGCAGAAGAGGATGGATGGATGCATTGCTATATAAAACTAAACCAGCTTAAACTAAATAGTCTGCCAATGCAACGCAACATTATTTGTACACCTGGGGTGGCAGTGGCTCGGGAGGCAGAGCAGGTCATCCAAGAACCAAATGGTTGGTGGTTCGAATCCCGCTCTCCCCGGATATCCTGCCATTGTGTCACTGGGCAAGACACTTCACCCCAAATTGCTCCTGGTGGGTCTGGAAGCGCCATGTTGGGTAGCATGCCATCATCAGTGTGTGAATGGGTGGATTGCAGGATCTATAAAGCGCTTTGGTCATCAAGAGATTATGGGGAATCCATGCTGGGATATTCATCTCAGACCGGAAGGAAAGGAGAGGCAGTAAATTCCTCTGCCAGAAGAGCATGGGGGATTAAACAACTGGGGACAATAGGAATTGTGATGGGAGAATGTATTGTGATGCAAGACCCCAGGCAGCAGGAATAAGCAGCTGTGGGGACAATAGGAATTGTGATGCGTAAATGTATTGTGATGCAGGACCTCAGGCATGCAAGGGGAGTGAGTGTTGTGATATAAAGGAGAGACCCTGCAGCATGAGTGCATTGCTGTTTCTGAGAATGAGAAATGTGAGAGAGTGAATAAAGATCGTCTGCTATGAATGCCTGGCCTGTTTATTGCTCTCTCCACACTGGTGACCCTTGACGAATAATGGAACACGAGGCAAACACCCCGGAGACGGCCCGGTCAGGAAGCCCCAGCAATGCGGCAAACACCCCGGAGACGGCCCGGACGGGAAGCCCCAGCAACACGTGTGCCGTTTCGGTCAAACTACCAGACTTTTGGCTGCACGACCCCAAGTCTTGGTTCCTCCACACCGAAGCCCAGTTCGCGCTCCGGGGAATAACAGCAGATGACACCAGATATTACTATGTGGTCGCAACACTGGACACTTGCACGATTCAGCAAGTAGCAAGCCTGCTCCAACAGCCCCCAGCCCGCGACAAATACAGGGCTCTCAAAGCCGTGTTGACCCGGCACTACACGCTCTCGGACTGCAAAAGAGCAGAGAGGCTCCTGACGCGCTCCGAGTTAGGAGATGGGTCGGCGGTCGAACTGATGGAGAAGATGTTGGCGTTGATGGGCACGGACGATGGGCATTTTTTGTTTGCCCACCTTTTCCTCCGGAACCTCCCAACGGTGGCCAGAGCAGTCCTTGCCAACTCGTCGTTGCTGGCTGGGCATGACTACCGTACGCTAGCCCAGGAGGCAGATCGGATCATCATCACCACCAGGGCCCTCACAGTGAATGCAGCGGAGTCGGAACCCAGTGAGACAGCCAGCGGAAGCGAGGAGCCAGCGATGGTAGCGGCAGTGGGGGCCAGGAAGCGCCAGAGAGACACGCTCTGCTCCTACCACCGCCATTTTGGAGAGGACGCATGCCAATGCATGCCACCATGCCAATTCAAACGTTCGGGAAAACGCCAAGACCGGCAGTCGGTAGCAGCTGCGACCGCCGAGTGAAGAAAGCAAGCTGCTCTACGTGACAGACACGCGCTCGGGGAGACGGTTCCTTGTGGACTCCGGCTCCCAAAAGAGCCTCATCCTACCGTCTTACGCCGACCGGCTACCGGGTGCTAGTGGCCCCGAGCTGACGGCCGCAAACGGCTCGGACATTAAGACTTTTGGTGAAAAGACACTGACTGTATCCCTACACAGCCGTACGTACGAGTGGACATTTGTCATAGCGGCATGCAGTTTCCCAATCTTGGGTGCTGATTTTTTGTGTGCACACAGACTACTAGTCGATGTTGCTAACAGATGCCTGATTAATGCAATGTCTTTTGATTCCCTCCCCTGTACAGCTCGAGAAGCCAGGCCAACAACGCTAGCCAACGTCACAGCTCCAGGTGGTAAGTTCCACACACTGCTCACCCAGTTCCCAGCACTCACGGTCCCGACGTTTTCGGTAGCCATCACTAAACACAGGGTGGAGCACTTTATTACCAACACCAGGCCGCCCTTTTCGCACGACCTCGGCGCCTGGACACAGCTAAGCTGGCCATAGCGCGCGAGGAGTTTGCCAAGTTGGAAAGGTTGGGCATCATCAGGCGTTCAAACAGCCCATGGGCATCCCCACTACATATGGTCCCTAAAGCCGAGGGATCGTGGTGACCGTGCAGAGATTTCCGCAGATTAAACAACGCCACAGCGCACAACCGCTACCAGATTCCCCATACTCAGGATTTTTCCGTTCACCACGCCAGGGCACGTATTTTTTCTAAGATAGACCTGGTCCATGGTTACCACCAGGTCCCGGTGCACGCGGACGACATACCCAAAACGGCGGTAATAACCCCGTTTGGTCTGTTTGAGTTTTTACACATGCCCTTCGGATTAAAAGGCACGACACAGACATTCCAACGCATGATGGATGTGGTGTTGCGCGATCTGCCGTTTGTGTTTGTCTACTTGGATGACATCCTGGTGGCCAGCATATCCGAGGACGAACACATAACCCACCTCAGGACGGTTTTCCGGAAGTTAGAGGAGCACGGGTGAATAATCAACCTGGCGAAATGCCAGTTCGGCGTGATGGGGATCAATTTTTTGGGGCACCACATCTCACCGGAGGGAGCGATACCTTTGCCGGACAAGGTGCGCGCAGTGGTGAATTTTCCCCAGCCTCAGACGGTCAGGGTGCTGCAAGAGTTTTTGGGGATGGTTAACTTTTATAACCGTTTCCTCCCCCGCACAGCCCAGCTCATGCCGCCATTGTATGCCGCACTCAAGAAGCGGAAATCGGTGGACAGAGTTGACTGGACTCCTGAGCGGGAGCAGGCATTCTCTGAGGTTAAAACAGCCCTGGCAAACGCCACACTGTTGGCACACCCGGACCCGGCGGCTCGGACAGCGCTCACTACCGACGCCTCGGACGTGCCCATAGGGGCTGTCGTGGAGCAACGCGTCGCTGGTTCTTGGCAGCCGCTCACGTTTTTTAGCAGGTCTTTGAGTGACAGTGAGCATAAATACAGTGCGTTTGACAGAGAGTTACTGGCTCTCCACCTGGCCATACGCCACTTCCAGTTCTGGCTGGAAGGGCGCAGCTTCACTGCGTTCATGGACCACAAGCCGCTAACGTACACAATGGCCAAGGTTTCAGAACCATGGTCAGGCTGGCAGCAGAGACAGCTGGCTGCGATCTCAGAGTTTACGACCGATATTCAGCATGTGGCCTGTAAACTGAATGTGGTGGCGGACGGCCTCTCGCGCGCAGTAGTGGCCCCAGTCTGCGTAGGGATAGATTACACGGCCATGGCCGCAGAGCAGATTGGCGATGCGGACGTGTGCGCACTCCAGACTGGACCAACAGGGTTAAGGCTGGATAGCAGAGTACTGCAAGACGGGGGCCCCCCCACCTAATCTGTGATGTCTCCACAGGACGCCCGCGCCTGGTGGTCCCAGGTGATTGTCGCCGCCGCGTGTTTGAGTCCGTTCACGCCCTGGCGCATCCAGGAGTGCGCGCCTCAGTCAAAATGGTGGGAGCAAAGTTCGTATGGCCAGGCCTGTGCAGGTGTAAGAGTGGGCTGCAGCCTACATAGCGTGCCAACGAGCCTTTGGAACCGTTTCGTATCGCGGCTAAGAGGTTCGACCACATTCACATGGACCTCGTGGGCCCCCTCCCGCCATCGCAGGGGTTCACGCACCTTCTGACAGTGGTGAACCGCACCACACGATGGCCAGAAGCAGTCCCGCTAGCTGCAACCACATCCGCGGACGTGGCGCACGCCTTTTTGGCAACATGGGTGGCACATTTTGGCATCCCTTCGGACATCCCGTCCGATCGGGGCCCTCAGTTTGTTTCTGACCTCTGGTCCGCTGTGGCCCGTAGCCTGGGTGTTGCAATTCATCGCACAACTGTGTACGACCCACAGGCCAATGGGTTATGCGAGCGTTTCCATAGGTCACTGAAAGCAGCGCTCAGGGCTTCGCTTACGGATGCAAATTTGGTGGACTGGTTGCCGTGGGTTCTATTAGGGTTGCATTGCGCACCAAAAGAGGATTTGGAGGCTTCCCCAGCAGAGCTGTTTTTTTCTCAGCCGCTGTGGCTCCCCGGGGAATATTTACCAGATAACCCCGCGCCGTACACCCATCCGTCCCCACGTTCACGGCATAGCGCAGATGCAGGCACGCTACCTGGCCCGGCCCACCACTGTTTTCCACGCGCTTTTGTGCCGAAAACTTTGAAGAACGCGGCGTTCGTGTTTGTCAGGCACGATGCCCACCACCCCCCATTGCGCCCACCCTACGATGGCCCGTTTAGAGTGCTGGAACCAGGGGACAAACATTTTGTGTTAGACTTGGGGGGTTGCCAGGAGAAAATCTGTATAGACAGTCTTAAGCCCGCCTTTGTGGTGGCAGATGAGCAGGTGATGTTGGCTCGAGCTCCTCGGTGTGGAAGACCCCCACTGAGAACTCCCCAGGTAAACGATTCATCAGAGCAGTCACATGAGCAGGATGAATGTTCCCCCCCACTCGCCATTGTCCATCTACAGACGGACACACCCCCAGGAACCCCCACCGGACACAGCAGCGCTGCGGAGCCGAGGTCCCCTCATTACAGCAGATATGGGAAGAGGCTGAAGCCAAAAGGACGTGAGAGCTAATGCTCAGTCTGAGACTCTGGTGGGGGGGGGGGTATGGGGAACCCATGCTGGGATATTCATCTCAGACTGGAAAGAAAGGAGAGGCAGTAAATTCCTCTGCCGGAAGAGCATGGGGGATTAAGCAACTGGAGACAATAGGAATTGTGATGGGAGAATGTATTGTGATGCAAAACCCCAGGCAGCAGGAATAAGCAGCTGTGGGGACAATAGGAATTGTGATGCGTAAATGTATTGTGATGCAGGACCTCAGGCATGCAGGGGGAGTGAGTGTTGTGATATAAAGGAGAGACCCTGCAGCATGAGTGCATTGCTGTTTCTGAGACTTGAGAAATGTGAGAGAGTGAATAAAGATCGTCTGCTATGAATGCCTGGGCTGTTTATTGCTCTCTCCACAAGATGAGAATAAAAGCACTATATAAGTGAATGCCATTTACAGTGGGGTAAAAAAGTATTTAGTCAGCCACCAATTGTGCACGTTCTCCCACTTAAAAGATGAGAGAGGTCTCCAATTTTCATCATAGGTACACCTCAACTAAGAGAGACAAAATGAGAAAAAAAAAGTCCAGAAAATCACATTGTCTGATTTTTAAAGAATTTATTTGCAAATTATGGTGAAAAATAAGTATTTGGTCAATAACAAAAGTTCATCTCAATACTTTGTTATATACCCTTTGTTGGCAATGACAGAGGTCAAACATTTTCTGTAAGTCTTCACAAGGTTTTCACACACTGTTGCTGGTATTTTGGCCCATTCCTCCATGCAGATCTCCTCTAGGGCAGTGATGTTTTGGGGCTGTCGCTGGGCAACACGGACTTTCAACTCCCTCCAAAGATTTTCTGTGGGGTTGGTTGGTTGAGGTTTTCTAGGCCACTCCAGGACCTTGAAATGCTTCTTACGAAGCCACTCCTTCATTGCCTGGGCGGTATGTTTGGGATCATTGTCATGCTGAAAGACCCAGCCACGTTTCATCTTCAATGCCCTTGCTGATGGAAGGAGGTTTTCACTCAAAATCTCACGATACATGGCCCCATTCATTCTTTCCTTTACACGTATCAGTCATCCTGGTCCTTTTGCAGAAAAACAGCCCCAAAGCATGATGTTTCCACCCCCATGCTTCACAGTAGGTATGGTGTTCTTTCTCCTCCAAACACGACAAGTTGAGTTTTTACCAAAAAGTTCTATTTTGGTTTCATCTGACAATATGACATTCTCCCAATCCTCTTCTGGATCATCCAAATGCTGTCTAGCAAACTTCAGATGGGCCTGGACATCTACTGGCTTAAGCAGGGGGGCACGTCTGGCACTGCAGGATTTGAGTCCCTGGCGGCGTAGTGTGTTACTGACGGTAGCCTTTGTTACTTTGGTCCCAGCTCTCTGCAGGTCATTCACTAGGTCCCCCTGTGTGGTTCTGGGATTTTTGCTCACCGTTCTCGTGATCATTATGACCCCTCGGGGTGAGATCTTGCGTGGAGCCCCAGATCGAGGGAGATTATCAGTGGTCTTGTATGTCTTCCATTTTCTAATAATTGCTCCCACAGTTGATTTTTTCCACACCACGCTGCTTACCTATTGCAGATTCAGTCTTCCCAGCCTGGTGCAGGTCTACAATTTTGTTTCTGGTGTCCTTTGACAGCTCTTTGGTCTTGGCCATAGTGGAGTTTGGAGTCTGACTGTTTGAGGTTGTGGGCAGGTGTCTTTTATACTGATAATGAGTTCAAACAGGTGCCATTACTACAGGTAACAAGTGGAGGACAGAAGAACCTCTTAAAGAAGAAGTTACTGGTCTGTGAGAGCCAGAAGTCTTGCTTGTTTGTGGGTGACCAAATACTTATTTTCCACCATAATTTGCAAATAAATTCTTTAAAAATCAGACAATGTGATTTTCTGGATTTTTTTTTTTCTCATTTTGTCTCTCATAGTTGAGGTATACCCATGATGAAAATTGGAGACCTCTCTCATCTTTTAAGTGGGAGAACTTGCACAATTGGTAGCTGACTAAATACTTTTTTTACCCCACTGTACCTGACATGCAAACATGTTTTTTTTCCTAAATGAAGGGTTGAAAGGTTAGGTTCCTCTCATTGCAGCTAAATATAACAACCTCTCCATTGTATGTTATTAAAGATGCACTGCAGCAGTTATAAATCCCCTTAAAAACAAATCTACGACTTCCGGTCTGGACGCCATGGCGACTGCAGCTTAACACTGAAGCTCTCAGACCCAATCCAGGATAACACCTTGAAAATCAAACTTAACGGATTTTTGGAGGAGTGAAAATCAAAAGACAAAATCATCATGTCTAAAGGAAAACAGAAGAAACTGAAATTCTCCAGGCCAGGACACGTATCGGCCGGAGAATCTGAACTGGAAGATCTCCGTTCAGAAGACGAGGAACTGGTGATAGCTAACAAAAGGGTTAGCCTGAAATCACTATTTGAGGAGCTACGACGATTTCGCCGAGATGTTACGGCCGAATTTCGGGAATTCAGAGAAGAATTGAAAAGGACAAACAGCAGAGTGGACCAGGCCGAGAACCGAATCTTGGAAACAGAGGATCGAATAAAAGTGCTCGAAGATTCTGTGCTAGACCTACGCAAAAGACAAGCAGCTATAGAGGCTAAGCTAACCGACCAAGAAGGAAAACAAAGAAGAGACAACATAAGAATTCATGGTCTGATAGAAGGAACCGAAAATGGTTTTAACTCAATGGCAGAATGCGTGGAATCCTTACTAAGAGAGAAATTGGATATTCCACAAACCACCGACTTGAAGATAGAAAAGGCACATCGTTCATTAGCCGCTAGGCCGGCGGCGGAAGCGCCCCCACGTTCGGTGTTGGTAAGATTTTCCAATTTCAAAATAAAACAAGAGGTTGTAAGACTGGCCTGGCAGAAAAAAGGATTTATGCACCAGGAGAGAAAAGTCTACGTGGAACACGATTACGCCCCGGAGGTCCTTAAAAAGCGCAGGGAATACAATGACGCGAAAAAGGTGTTAAGAGAGAAGAAATTGCACTTTCAGACACCATTTCTTGCGAAGTTAAGGGTCTTCTACGGCGATGAAACGTGTCTCTATAATTCGGCGGAAGAAGCAACAGCTGACATGGCGAAAAGAGGGCTCCCGGTAACGGTATTTAAACCCGCAGCAGACCCGAGTGAGAAGATCAAAGCGCAAACATGGACAACACAAAGACCCTCAAAATCCACGGACCAGCAGCGGGAAACCCAGCACCAGAGCGTCGCGGATAAACTATCCGTTTTCAGGTTGGAATAGCGACCTTTTTTTTTTTTTTTTTTTTCTTTTCTCTTGAATCAATCCGCACATCCAACCCCCCTCATACAAGGTAACAAACATTAAAGGAGATGCATATTCAGCATGTGGTAAAACATTTCATGGAACAATCATATTATTTGAAACAAATAAGTCTTTGTAATAAAAAAAAAAAAAAAAAAACTTGTTAAAATAGAAATGTGACAATAATCCACATGTTCTCCTCATACTAACAAATACTGTTTTTGCGTGAATGTTTGATGTGATGGGGGTGGGAGGGTGCACACAATTTCACAGGGTTTAGGCATAAAAGGAAAAAAAAAAAATCATTACAAGTTTGGATTGGGTTCTGAAACTCACGTTAAAAGCATGGGACTACTTTCAGTGGTAAGAGAGGGCCCTCAACACGTAACAGAGTTTGAGGAATTTCCCTCAGAGCCTTCACTCCATCAAGGCTCTTACAGGGTCTTTAAAAAGACCTCAGCTCAGGAAGTTCTTATGACAGCTTTTTGTTTTAAAGTTTTTTACACTATGTTCTTAATGTTTTTCTTGTTTTTAATGTTCTTTCAGTTTCTGAGTAGCACAAAAGAGGGCCACCACACAGTTATACTAAACAAAACAACACAATGGAGAAACAGGGTGTAACCAAAATAATTTCATATAATGTAAAAGGAATCCTGAATCCAGTTAAAAGATCCAAGATTCTAGGCAAAATGAAAAAAGACAAAGCAGGAATAATACTTTTACAAGAAACCCACCTAACAGACGTGGAACACAATAAACTCAGTAGACAAGGGTTTAAAATGATCTCTTCATCTTCATATAAATCAGGGAGGAGGAGGGGAGTAGCGACATTGATATCAACCAAAATTACATTTGAAAAAAAATCAGAACACAAAGATAAAGAAGGGAGATACAGTTTGGTAACTGGGCGGCTAGAGGGAGAAGATATCACCCTGCTGAATGTGTATGCTCCCCCAGGGGCTAACTGGAAATTTTATAAAAATGTATTCGACCTAATGATAACTAAAGCTCAAGGTTTAGTGATATGTGGTGGGGACTTCAATCTTAGACTGAATCCATACTGGGATGCTTCTGGTAATTCCCCACATCAAAATAACACCCAAAACAGGAAGACTCGGATGCTACTAAAAGAATTGGGAATCTGTGACGTGTGGAGGGAACTCAACCCCAGTGTAAAAGACTATACATTTTACTCAACTCCACATTCATCTTACTCAAGGATTGACTATTTTTTTATGTTTAATAGAAACATTGGAAGAGTAAAAACATGTAAAATAGGACTGATGGATCTCTCCGACCACAGTCCGATCTACATGGACTTAAATATCCAAAAATACACAAATAATACATTTTCTTGGAGGTTAAATTCAAATGTCCTGAAAGGACCATTGAAAGATGAATTGGAATCAGATATTCTCAGATATTTGGAAGATAACGATAATGGAGAAGTATCCCCTTTAATACTGTGGGATGCATGTAAAGCTGTAATAAGAGGAAAGATTATTGCAAAACTGGCAACCCAAAAGAAACTAAGACAAGAAAAACTATCCACATTAGAGTCAGAACTTAGGAACCTAGAAAAAGAACACAAAGGCAACACTCATTCTACTGACTCGCTCAAGATTAAGGAAATTAAAAACCAAATAAATGAGATCTACACAATAGAAATCCAGAAGAAACTTACATTTCTGAAACAAAAATACTATGAAGCAGGCAGTAAATCGGCAAAATTGCTAGCCTATAAATTGAGGAAACATCAAACAGAAAGAGCAATCTACAAAATCAGAGACCCAGTATCAAAGGAAATAAAATTCAGAATTCAGGATATTCTTAAAAACTTCGAGAATTACTATAAGAACTTATACTCCCACAAAAAACATAAAAACGCATCCGAGGCATTCCTAAACACATTAAACCTTCCCCAACTTACGGAGTCACAAAATAAAACACTACTGTCAGAAATACATCCTAAAGATTTGGAAAAAGCAATTATGAAACTTAAAGCTAACAAATCCCCAGGAGCTGATGGCTATACAGCAGAGTGGTACAAAACCTTTAAACAGCAACTATCTCCTCTCCTCCTGAAAACATTTAATTATGTCCTCCACACAGGGGAAATCCCCCCCTCCTGGAGAGAAGGGGTCATTGCAGTTATACCTAAACCTGAAAAGGATAAACTAGAGTGCTCCAACTACAGACCAATCAGTGTACTAAATCAGGACTATAAGCTTTTTACCATTATCCTTGCCAAAAGGTTAGAAAATATACTGACAGACCTAATTCATTTAGACCAAACAGGTTTTATAAGACAAAGACAGACACAACACAACATTCGACGCACTTTACACATAATTCATCATATAAAAAAATATAACTTAAATGCAGTCATATTGGGATTAGATGCTGAAAAAGCATTCGATTCGGTTGACTGGTCTTTTCTATACAGAATCTTATCCAGTTTCAATTTTCATAACAACTTCATTAGAACTATACAGGCATTATATAAAAAACCAACAGCTAAAATAAGGATTAACGGTAATTTATCATCATCTTTTGAACTGGAAAGAGGATGTCGTCAGGGCTGCCCCCTGTCTCCACTGCTCTTTGCAATCTTCATAGAACCTCTGAGCCAATGGATAAGACAAAACCAAAAAATTCAAGGTATTACACTTGGTCAGAAGGAACATAAAATAGCACTCTTTGCTGATGACATTTTAATATACCTAGGGCAGCCGGACACTTCTTTACCAGAACTAACCTCAGTTTTTTCAGAGTATGGAGATTTATCGGGGTACAAATTAAATATGCATAAAACCCAAGTTTTAACATTCAACTATGACCCAAATCATTATTCACTAAGCAAACTCAAAACTAACTGGGAGTCGGAATCTATGAAATATCTGGGGGTCAATATCCCGAAACAACTCAACAAAATTATATCACTAAACTATGATCCACTGGTGACAAAAATAAAATCTGACCTAGCAAGATGGAATATGATACCATTCTTGGGTACTGCACAAAGAATTGAAGCAGTCAAAATGAATATACTTCCACGTCTTCTATACCTTTTCCAAACAATACCGGTAGAACCTCCCAAAAAAACATGGCAGGAGCTGGACAGAAGGATCTCAAGATTCATATGGCAGGGCAAGAGACCTAGAATCAGATATAGAACCCTACAGCTAAACAAAGACAAAGGTGGGCTCGCGCTGCCAAATATCAGGGACTACTTTAAAGCCGCACAAATTAAAACTTTAGTAGAGATATGTAACCCAGTCTACACTGCACAATGGAAGGAGATCGAATGCCAAATAACAAGTGACATCCCCCTACAGGTGATAATAGGGAACAATGCCTTACCTTAGCTTTTGAATAACACTAACCCGTGGATAGAGACCCCGCTAAAAATTTGGTTTAAGATAGTCAGAGAGAATCAAACTAAAGAGCCCTATCGACTTCTGCAATGGATCGCCTATGATCAGGACTTTACTCCTAATAAAACAGACACCAGATTTAAAAAGTGGAAGGAGAAAGGGCTGATAAAATATTACGATTTTTTTAAAGGGCAAACTTTAAGAAGTTTTGAAGATTTGAAAAAACAAGGCCTAATAAATCAAGACCTTTATAGGTTCTTCCAGCTTAGACACCACATAAACAATATACTTAAAAAGGAGGTTTTGGAAAGGGCCCAGTCAGGTGTTCTGAAGGTCTTCTTAATGGCATATAAAGGGATCCCAGGGATCAGATACATTTCTAAAATATACCAAGGTCTTCAAGACTTAAAAGGAGACAACACATCTTATATAAAAGAGAGATGGGAAAAAGAGGGGAATTTCACTTTACAACTGGAAATATGGGAAAAGCTAAATAAACAGCAATGGAAAAGTACCTCATCCCTGCAGTGGAGAGAATTTGGATGGAAAAACTTGGCAAGATTTTTCAGAACACCTGCACAAAACAAATTTACCCATAAGGGATTGAACTGTTGGCGCTTGTGTGGTGAAAAGACTGCAAATCATTTTCATGTGTTTTGGTCATGCCCAGTTATCCACCAATATTGGACCAAGGTACAGACAATATTGGGGAAAATATTCAAAATTACAGTTCCCTTTTCTTTTGTAACTTTGTATTTGGGTTTACTACCGGACTCACTGGAAAGACGAGGAGAAAAATACTTATTCAATGTTTTAATATTGGCAAGCAAAAAAGCTCTAACTAAAAAATGGATGTTGAAGGACTGTCCTACACCTGAAGATTGGACTAACGTGATCCAAGACATTTACTCGATGGAAAAGTTGACATTCGCACTGAGACAGGACATGGATGGGTTCATGAACTTTTGGCAACCCTGGACCGCATATGTGTCTTCCATTAGATCTAATCTTTGACAAATACCATTTCAATAATGGTTCCGCTCTTTGTTCCAATGCTACTCAGATGCTCTTTTATCTTTATTTACTTACTTTTTCTTTTTGTTTGTTTTTTACTGGTTTGTTTGTTTTTTTTGTTATTTGTTTTTTGTTTTTTTTTCTCTTTAATTTCACTTTTTCTTTCACTTCAAAAAAAAAAAAAGGGGTGTTGTAAGAATTAATCTTCCAATGTTGTCAGATATCAGAAAATAAGGGAACATGTGATGAAAATGTAAACACTGCATTGCTGTAACGACCTGTATACCCTTTACAAAAACTTAAATAAAAAAAAAACAAAACAAATCTACATTGTCTAAAATGGTATCTTATGCCCCTTTTCCCACAAAAAAACCTTTCATTGTCTTACAGTTCCTTGTGAAAATTTTTGCCCTTTTCCTCCTTCTTCAAACGCCTGGATCAAATTAGGCCCACCTGCATCCTGCCCACAACGACGCTGATTCTTTGCCTCTCCTCCGAGACCACAGCACACAGAAGTCTTCCACCTGGCAAATTTGAACAGCCATTGGTTCACCTGTTATAGTGACATCACAAAAACGCCCCATCAAAACTTGCCTTTTTCCAAGGGGAGGAGCTTAACTGAACTTTCACAGCAGAAAAACACAGACATGACACATTAGAGTGATTTCATTCTTGATGTCTTGTAAGTCATAAAAAATATGTTACAGACATGTTGTAGCACCTTGGGGGAGCCAGATTATCTAGCATCTCAGACAGGAGACAGTGGATAAGGTTGGGACAACAAAGAGCAGGAGGTTCCTGGTGAGATAGCAGGAAGGAGTCAGGGATGAAGGATGCTGAATGCAGTGTGATGCAAATGTCATGTTGTGTGTGATGTAAATGCCATGAAACTTAAGAGGAGAGTTTCTGCTTAAATGTTCAGTCTGTTCTGTGCTTGAGAGATGTGAGTGTGTAATAAATCGTCTGAAATTAATCTGCCTCTGATTTCACACACTCCACAATGTTAAGAAAAAAAACTTGATTTTCACTGGTGTGTCACTTTAACAATTCAATGCATTTTTCAGTAAATATGCCATTGAAATCAAACTTTCTTTATGCATTCCCATTCCTGTGGTTCTGGAGCCATCACCTCCTCCCAAATAACCATTGGCTCCCAATAGCTTTAACAAAAATGAAAGAAAACAAGGTGCAAACTGAAAAAAGGTCGCTAATTCATAAGAAAATGGTCTGAAATTTACAAGGACTGCATATTTGTGATAGAAACCCCACACCAGCAAAAGAATAAAAGGCAAATTGACAGGATAAAAGCAGTTTTTAGGAGGGGAAAAAACACAAAAAGCTTCAAATTTATAAGAAATAAATCTTAGTTTCATTTTGTACCTTTTTAATTTGGTTTTTAACAAACCTGTTTAACTCCCATTGAAGTTGTCGAGGATGGAATCAGACGAGACAGCAAGCTGAATGACACAAAACTTTATTCATCCTCCAACACAGAAACAGAATGCCCAGGGTCTCTAGGCAATTGCCTTTATACATCTTTATTCCTCCCTCCGAGACCCAGGGTATGAGACATTAACATACAGTACACAAAGCATGTCTGAGACAATAACATACAGGACACAAAGCATTACTCATTACCATCTATCACACCCCGGCGAACTCCGGTGACTCCTGTCACAGCGGGAGGCGACGGCTCCTCTCTGTTAAATCTAAAAAAAATCAGCGCCTTCCTGCCTCCTCTCCCCTCTTCATCATTCATTCCTCTTATCCCTCGCCTCCCCCCGACCTCCGGTTCTGGGTGGAGTGCTCCCTATTAGGTGCCACCACACAGCCCCTTCCCCCTGAACACCCAGAAAGGGCCCAAACCCTTTGGTCCTTTGGGCTTGAGCCAGCGCCCATAGCAGCTGTAGCGGGGAACCGCCGATCCGGTCGAAGCGCCCTCCTGGCGAGGTGTGTGGGAGGGAATGTTGGTCGGTGGAGGGGAAGAGGGTGGGGAGGGAACAGGGTTAGTTTCGCGAGCACAGTTCTCTGCAGGGGGAACACCAACTTGTGGAGCCACCATAGGTGGGCGTCCGCGCTGAGGAGCTTGAGCCAACACCACCTGTTCATCTGCCAACACATAAGCAGACTTAAGCCTGTCAATGCAGACAGTTTCCTTACGCCCCCCCCCCCAAGTCTAACACAAAGTGTCTTGTCCCAGTTTCCAGCACTCTGAACGAGCCATCATACAGTGGATGCAGTGGGGTTCTGTGTGCATTGTGCCTGACAAATACGAACTTGGTGCTCTGTGAGTTCTTTGGAACAAAGGTGCAGGGAAAACACTGGTGTGCCGGGCCCGGCACGTTAGCAGTCCCTGTACTGTAAAAAAATTGCACGGGCGGATCAGTTCCAGGTGTAGGGTTTTCTGGTAAAAATTCTCCGGGGATCCGCAATGGCCGAGAGAAAACAAGTTCAGCCGGGGAGAATGCCAGATCCTCCTTAAGCACGGAGCACAACCCTAATAGAGCCCAAAGCAGGCGGTCGACCCAATTTGCATCCGTGAGTGAGGCTCTGAGCATTGCTTTAAGTGACCTATGAAAGCGTTTGCATAACCCGTTCACTTGGGGGTTGTACGCGATGGATTTTGACCCCCAGGCTAGCAGCCATTGTGGACCAGAGCTCCGAAAAGAATTGCGGACCCCTGTCGGAAGTGATGTCTGACAGGGATCCAAACCATGCAACCCAAGCCAAAAACGCGCGACCAAACTCAGTGGACGTGGTGGAAGCCAGCGGGACCACTTCAACACGTGGTGCGGTCCACAATTGTCAAAAGGTGTGTGAAACCTTGCGAATGCTGAAGGGGGCCCACCAAATCCACGTGGACGTGGTCGAACCTCCTGGCCGGAATTTGAAAGGGCTTGAGGGGGGCTTTGGTGTGTTTGTGCAGTTTGGCTCACTGGCACGCGACGCATGCTGCAGTCCATTCTTTCACATCCCTGCGTAGGCAAGACCAGACAAATTTTGCCCCCACCAGTTTAACTGAGGCGCGCACGCCGGGATGTGAAGGGGAGTAGATAGACTCAAAAATGCAGTGTCGCCAAGAGCTTGGAACCACCGGACGGGGGCGGCCAGTGGAGACGTTGCAGAGCAAGGGGGGGCACCCTTCTTGCACCACCCTGCTCTCCAGTTTTAACCCAGTAAGCACGGACTGGAGCACGCAAATGTCTGCGTCCCCAGTTTGTTCTGCAGCCATACCGGGGAAATCTATTCCCATGTAGACCGGGGAGACTAATGTGCGCGACAGGCAGTTAGCCACTACATTAAGCTTACCGGTTACGTGTTGACTGTCGGTAGTGAATTCCGAGATTGTGGCCAAATGCCATTGCTGCTGAGCCGACCACGGTTCCGAGACTTTGGATATTGCGTATGTTAGTGGTTTATGATCAACGAATGCAGTGAACTCGCGCCCCTCCAGCCAACACTGGAAATGGCGCGTAGCCAGGTAGCGAGCCAACAACTCTCGGTCAAACATGCTGTATTTGCGGTCGTTGTCACGCAAAGTATGGCTAAAAAACGTGAGTGGCTGCTATAAACTGGAGACGTACTGCTCCACCACTGCCGCTATAGCAACGTCAGACATGTCTGTGGTGGGCGCTATCCCCGCTGACGGGGTGGGGTGGGCTAGCAAAGCTGCGTTAGCGAGTGCTGTTTTGGTGTTTGTGAAAGCCTGGACCCCCTCATGGGTCCAGTCGATGCTTTCTGCGGGCTTCTTTATTTTGAGCATGCTGTATAGCGGTTGCAGTAGCTGGGCTGCCCGAGGGAGGAAACAGTTGTAAAAATTGACCATTCCCAAAAATTCCTGTAGCACCCTCACAGTCTGCAGCCGTGGAAAGTCTGACACCACGCACACTTTATCCGGCAGCAGAATCGCACCCTCCGGTGAGATGCGGTAACCCAAAAAATCAATCACCAGTATCCCAAACTAGCACTTTGCCGGGTTAACGATAAGCCCGTGCACTTCCAACCATTGGAAGACTTGTTTGAGATGGGCGAGGTGCTCCTCCTCTGATGCGCTAGCCACCAAAATGTCTAAGTAGACAAAAATGAATGGCAAGTCACAGGGCACTGTGATGGCTCGCTCTGTGTCATTATCTCCCACAGCTGCGTGCACACCGGGTCTCAATCACTCTTGGGCTATTTAACCTGCTCTGCCTGTAGACCGGCACGGAGCCGTCTGTCTCCCTGGCTGCAGAAGCCTGACTCTCATCTTCGAAGCCCACGATCCTGTTCTCTTCGTTCCTGTCTAAGCCCTCCTTGCCCCGGCTTCATCCTCTGGAAGGATTCAGCCTCATCAAGCCAAGTAAGCGTATTTCCTATTCACCTTCTCGCGCTTTATCCCCTGTGCACAGGCAGACTCCTCTGGTGGCGGAATCATTCCTCCTCAGCGGCGGAATGAGCCTCCCTCGTCCCAGCGGTCCACCTGTCCACCAGCGGCGTCGTGACAGCTGACGCTGTCTTCCTGGCTGTAGCCTCCGGGCTGACCTGAGAGCGTCTCTCCCATCTGTGAAGTAAGCTCCAGTCAATTCCTAAACACTCCTTCAGTTGGACAGTGCTAACATCTGTGCCTCTGCTTTGTCATAGGGTTGCCAGGTTGAACGGTGCTCTGCTCACCCCCAGCTACAACACCACTGCAGACGATCCCAGCCACATCCACATACACTACACACACACACGCACTCACACACCATACATCCTATCAATAAAGATAATTGAATCCACTTTGAGCCTGTGTCTGTTCCCTGGGTCTGCCAAACATGTCAGTACGGCTCCGTCAGACTGACCCAGCAAACAGCGCGCTACCGTGCCAAATTAACAACTTAGAGGCTCGGGTGGACCGGTTAGCTTACCAACAACAGGTCATCTTGAACCAGTCAGTCCAAATTAATGGTCGGTTGGATCGTCTTGTGGAGCAGCAGGCGTTTCCACCGGCTCCAAGTGGTGCCCCGGCTCCTGTTAGCTCTCCACCTAGCCAGGCTACTCAAGTCCCTTTATCCTGGTTAACACCTGTTCCTGCCCCCTCGTGTTTTAGCGGTAAGCTAAGAGAGGCCCGGGGGTTCCTACTACAATGTGAGATAGTTTTCCAGCGGGTCCCGGGTGACTTTCCCACAGATCACAGCCGCATAGGGTATGTAGCCAATCTGCTAGAAGGGTGTGCTCTAGCCTGGGCCTATGTGGTTATGGCTAGGGCTAGTTACACTAACCTTACCTACAGCCAGTTTGTTAGCGAATTCAACGAGGTGTTCGACCATTCCGACCGCGATAATGTGCTCACCACCTGGCTATTAAATCTGAGACAGGGAAGCAGGTCCGTTGCGGACTATGCCGTCAATTTCCGGGTGGTGGCTGTGGAGATGGGATGGGAGAACGCCTCGTTGTGCAGTATATTCACCAGGAGTCTGAGCCCTAGCCTGCGGGATGAGCTGGCCCGCTTAGAAAAGCCCGAGAAGCTAACGGAGCTAATTTCCCTAGCCATCAATCTAGATAACAGGCTGAAGGAGCAGGCAGCCAAGTGCAGGACTTCCGGTCGCTCAGGCGCCCAGTTTCGCCGCTCCTCCCAGTCCCCTTTATTGGCCTTACCTTCCCTAGACCAGTCAGATACCCCAGAGCCTATGATTGTAGGGCAGACTAAGCTACCATTGGCAGAAAAGCAGCGTCACTGGAAGCTGGGCCTATGTCTGTACTGTGGGAGTGAGGAACATGAGGTGGCGTCCTGCCCCATTCGGCCAAAAGAGGGTGTCCGTGTGTCGCAATAGAGGGACTCAGGGACTCGCCTCAGCCTAACCCCTTCCCCAAGTGCCTCCTGCCCGTTAGGTTTATTTATAAACACACTGAATTCCTCACACACGCTCTGATTGGCTCGGGGGCTGAGCAGAGCTTCATCTCGGGGGAACTGGCAACCCAACTGGGGCTTCCGTGCCGACCACTTAAGACCCCCCTGAAGCTCATTGCCCTGTTCAAAACCGCGCTGGCAATGGTATCGCAGCAAACCGCCCCGGTGTCAGTCATCATTTTCGGCAACCATCTGGAGGACCTGAGCCTGTTTGTCTTGCCTATATCGGCCTCTCCTGTCATCCTAGGCTACCCCTGGCTCCAGCTCCAAAACCCCACCATTGACTGGTGTGCAGGGAATGTTATCTCTTGGAGCTCCTTTTGCCTCAGTGTGTGCTTGCAGTCCGCAGCATGTTCGCTGTCTGTGCCCCTGTCCACCCCCCGCCTCCCCCCAACCTATCCAGGGTGCCACCTGAATATCACGACCTGGGGCAGTGTTTAGTAAGTCCCAGGTGCTGTCCCCCCCACCCCCCCACCGCCCATATGACTGCGCCATTAATCTCCGGGCTGGTGCCCTGCTGCCGTCAAGCCGCCTCTACAGTCTATTGGCTCCGGAGTGGGAGGCGATGGACGCCTACATCAAGGAATTGCTCAGCTCGGGCATCATCTGGCCTTTGTCCTTGGCGGTGGGGGTGGGCTTTTTCTTCGTTGGGAAGAAGGATGGCTCCCTGAGGCCGTGTATCAACTTCCAGACTCTTAATGACATCACCATCAAAGATAAGTACACTCTTCGTCTGATGGACACGGTGTTTGACTCCCTCCAGGGGGCCTCATGGTTCACCAAATTAGACCTTCGCAACGCATACCACCTTGTGCTGATCAGGGAGGGGGACGAGTGGAAGATGGGTTTCCGGACCCCAAGCGGACAC
Organism: Pholidichthys leucotaenia; assembly: GCA_020510985.1. NCBI lineage: Eukaryota > Metazoa > Chordata > Actinopteri > Cichliformes > Pholidichthyidae > Pholidichthys > Pholidichthys leucotaenia. The sequence goes on along the minus strand of CM035836.1, from coordinate 437,067,700 downwards.
TTTGAGTACCTCATGATGCCGTTTGGGTTGACCAATGCTCCGGCTGTCTTCCAACGCCTGATTAATGATGTCCTCCGGGATTTCTTAGGGTCATTCGTCTTTGTGTACCTGGACGACATTCTGATCTTCTCCCAATTGCTGGACAAACATCGGGTACACATGAGAAGGGCCCTGCAACGGCTTTTGGAGAACAAGCTTTTTGTGAAAGCCAAGAAATGTGAATTCCATGCCCACAAGACTTAATTTCTCGGTTTCATCATCTCATATAATCAAATCATCCCTGATCCTGGGAAGGTTAAGGCGGTGATGGATTGCTCCCCCCCCCCCCAAGGAAACAGCTCCAACAATTCCTGGGGTTCGCCAATTTCTACCGCTGTTTTATTAAAAATTATAGCATCGTTGCCCTCCCCTTGACCTGTCTCACTTCCCCCAAGGTGGCTTTCCGGTGGACGGAGGAGGCTGCAGCGGCATTCGCTGCACTCAAGACTGAATTCTCTTTTTCTCCTATCTTGACACAGGTGGACCCTACTCTTCAGTGCCTGGTCGAGGTGGACACTTCAGACTCAGGGGTAGAGGCGGTGCTATCCCAGCGTTCCCTGGTGGACGGGATGATCCGCCACTGTGCATTTTTCTCCCACCGACTGTCCCTGGAGGAGAAGAATTATGACATCGGTGACAGGGAGTTCCTGGCAGTGAAGCTCATGCTGGAGGAGTGGCATCACTGGTTGGCGGGGGCCGCCCAACCCTTCATTGTATGGACAGATCACAAAAATTTGGAGTACCTCAGGACGGCCAAACGCCTGAATGCCCGCCAGGCCCGGTGGTCTTTGTTTTTCGGGCGCTTCAATTTCACTATCACCTACCGCCCCGGGGCCAAGAACGCGAAGCCGGACACCCTGTCCAGGGAATTCGCCTCGGATGTTGCGGAGGTGTCTGAGCATACTATCCTTCCTTCGTCGTGCATTGTGGGCGCCCTCTCGTGGGGCACCAAGGAGAAGGTCTTGAGGGCACAGGAGACTGAACTGGACCCGGGTGGGGGGCCTGCGGGGAAGATGTTCGTCCCTTCTTCTGTTTGGGGCAAGGTTATCCACTGGGCTCACTCCTCCAGACTCTCGTGCCATCCGGGGGGGGGGGGGGGGAGGGGCTGCACGGTGGAGATTTTCCAGAGGACGTTCTGGTGGCCGTCGCTCTGAAAGGACATTGCTGAATACATCCGCGCCTGTCCCTAGTGCACCACCGGCAAGACACCATCCTCTCCTCCTGCAGGGTTACTCCACCCGCTTCTGACCCCCAGCAGACCTTGGTCCCATATCGCCCTGGACTTCGTCACCGACCTTCGCCCATCTAATCAGCATACCACCATTCTCACAATTGTTGACCGCTTCTCCAAGGCTGCCCACTTTGTCCCTCTGCAGGGGCTGCCTACAGCAAGAGACACGGCGGACCTGCTGGTGCAACACGTAGTGAGACTGCATGGGATACCCGTGGACATCATCTCCGATCGGGGTCCCCAATTTGTGTCCCAGGTATGGAGGTCTTTCTGTAACGCTCTGGGGGCTACGGTGAGCCTGTCCTCCGGCTACCACCCACAGAGCAATGGACAACGTGAGTGAGCAAATCAGGAGCTGGAGGCTGCGCTGCGCTGTGTCATCGCTTCCAACGCTGCATCATGGAGCGCTCACCTCTCGTGGATCGAGTACGCTCACAATTCCACTGTCTCTTCGACGATCAGGATGTCCCCTTTCGAGGCTTCCCTGGGTTATAACCCCCGCTTTTTCCCGAGAAGGAGGGGGATGTTGCCATGCCATCTGTCCGTGCCCACCTGAGGCGCTGCCGCCGGCTGTGGAAGGCAACTCGCATGGCTCTTCAACGCACAGCGGAGCGCAACTCCAGGATTGCAAATTGCCACCGGAGGCCGGCCCCACTCTACCGGGTAGGTCAACAGGTTTGGCTTTCCACCCAACACATTAATCTTAAGGCAGAGAAGAGGAAGTTGGCCCAATGCTTCATCGGCCCGCTTTCCATTGTCCGAATTATTAATCCCGTGGCTGTGCGCCTGGCTCTCCCCCCTTCTCTCCGTATTTGCCCAATGTTTCATGTCTCCCAGATTAAACCATTCTTTTCCAGCCCTCTCTGCACCCCCCCTCAGGTCTCCATCTCCACCAGTGGTGATCGACAGCGACCCGGCGTGGAAGGTCAACGCCATCCTGGACGTCTGCCGCTGGGGTCGCAGCCTCCAGTATCTGATGGACTGGGAGGGGTATGGTCCTGAGTGGAGATCCTGGGTGCATCCGTCCTTCGTGTTGGATAAACAACTCATCAGGGACTTCCACCGGGCGCACCCAGGTAGATTGGATCAGGTGCTGGGAGGCACCTCTCGGGGGGGGGGGGTACTGTGATGGCTTGCTCTGTGTCATTATCTCCCACAGCTGCGCGTACACCGGGTCTCAATCACTCTTGAGCTATTCAACCCGCTCTACCTGTAGACCAGCACGGAGCTGTCTGTCTCCCTGGCTGCAGAAGCCCGACTCTCGTCTTAGAAAGCCCACGATCCTGTTCTCTTCCTTCCTGCCTAAGCCCTCCTTGCCCCGGCTTCATCCTCTGGAAGGATAAGATAAGATAAGATAAGATAAGCCTTTATTAGTCCCACAACGGGGAAATTCCAGGATTGCAACAGCACAGGGATAGCAACACTCAGAGCAACAATCAGAAGGCAAGAAAAAAAACAAGCAAGCAAGAGCAGCTAATAAACATATGTACGTATTACTATAAAATATATATATATACACACACACACAGACACACAGTGCAGAGCATTGTAGCTGGATGGAATAAATATATGAATATATGAACACACAGTGCAGAGCATTGTAGCTAGATGGAATAAATATGTAAATATATAAACACCCACAGTACGGAGCATTGCAGCTAGGTGGAATAAATATGCAAGTATATAAACACACACAGTGCGGAGCAATGTAGCTAGATGGAATAATATGTAGATATATAAATATATAAACACCCACAGTACGGAGCATTGTAGCTAGATGGAATAAATATGCAAATATATAAACACACACAGTGCAGAGCATTGTTGCTAGATGGAATGAAACAGCATAACCGTCTACTTAGTTATCCTACATGGTATGATTATGTGCCCATACATATTCTCACCCTCCATAGCGACCGGTATGTTCCTAGTTGTATGCCGGAGAGGACCATTGTGTAAGTCTATTGCATCTTTTGCATTCAAAAAACTATTAGTTTGTTACGTCTTTTTGCTATCTCTGCGAGCAGCCCTGCTTAGGTTGTACAGTCTGACAGCCGTTGGTAGGAAGGACCTACGAAACCTCTCGGTTGTGCACCTGGGATGATGTAGTCTGCTGCTAAATGAGCTCCTCAGTGCATTCAGTATGTCCTGCATAGGGTGGAACTCGGACTCCAGCAGAGATGACAGTTTAGCCACCGTCCTTCTCTCTCCTATCTCCTCCATCGGATCAAGGCGCTGCCCCAGGACAGAGCTAGCTTTCTTAATCAGTTTGTTCAGTCTCTTCCTATCGGCTGCAGTAATGCCACTGCCCCAGCAGACCACTCCAAAAGTGATGGCTGATGCCACCACCGTGTCATAGAATGACTTCAGCAGCGCCCCTTGTACACCAAAAGACCATTCAGCCTCATCAAGCCAAGTAAGCGCATTTCCTACTCACCTTCTCCCACTTTATCCCCTGTGCACAGGCGGACTCCTCTGGTGGCGGAATCATTCCTCCTCGGCGGCGGAACGAGCCTCCCTCGTCCCAGCGGTCCACCTGTCCACCAGCGGCGTTGTGACAGCAGACGCTGTCTTCCTGACTGTAGCCTCCAGGCCAACCTGAGAGTGTCTCACCCATCTGTGAAGTAAGCTCCAGTCAATTTCTAAACACTCCTTCAGTTGGACAGTGCTAACATCTGTGCCTCTGCTTTGTCATAGGGTTGCCAGGTCGAACGGCGCTCTGCTCACCCCCAGCAACAACACCACTGCAGACAATCCCAGCTACATCCACATACACTACACACACACACACACACACTCATACACCATACATCCTATCAATAAAGAAAATTGAATCCACTTTGAGCCTGTGTCTGTTTCCTGGGTCTGCCAAACATGTCAGGCACCACGTCCATCATTCTTTGGAAAGTTTGCGCTGTGCCCTTTAACCCGAACAGCATGCATAAAAATTTGAACAGGCTAAAAAGAGTTATTACCACTGTTTTGGGAGCGTCTTCAGTGCGCACTGGGACCTGGTGGTAACCACAGACCAGGTGTCATGGTCCGTGTGCTGACTTTGTCTGCGCTCGGGTTGTCCGGTGGGTTCCCATTTTCTGGGTACCATATGGCCGTCAGGGCTTTTATTCTGACAGCATCACGGTGGGGCTTCCGGCTGTCAAAGCCAGGTCACGTTGTGACAGCTGTTCAGCATTTCCCCTGAGTACACTCTCCACTGATTGGTATGTCTCAGGTATTTAAGGAAGCAGCTGAGGTTTACTCCTCGCTGTGATCTCATCAAACTTTCATTCGCTGATCATCCATCTATTATTCATTCATCACAGTAAGTGTTTTTCTGAGACTCCGTATCCTGAGTCTCGTCATAGCCTTGGTTGTGATTTTGCCCCTCGTGGCTCATTATTTTGTCATCTGTCTCTCATTAATAAATTATGCAAACTCATCGGCGGCCTATAGTGTCTCATTAGCGGTCCGCGAGGACCGCACCATGACACCAGGTCCACTTTTGAAAAAATACGAGTCCCAGCTAGGTGCACCGAAAAATCCTGGATGTGCAGGATGGGATACTGGTTGTGTTCTGTGGCATTCGAAAATCGGAAATCGCAGCATGGCCACCATGAACCTTCGGCTTTGGGCACCATGTGCAGCAGAGATGCCCGCGAGCTGTTGGAGTGCCTAACGATGCCTAATCGCTTTATGTTAGCAAGCTCCTCACCCGCTGGCTAGTTTAACCGTGTCCAGGCAACGAGGGCGTGCGAACACCGGTGGACCTTTCGTAGTGATGAAATGCTCAACCCCGTGCTTGGTTACCGTAGCGGAAAAGGTCGGAACCGAGAGTGCCGGAAACTTGGAAAGCAAACGCTGGTACTTACCCCTGGAGCTAGAACATTAGCATGTGTTGGTGGCCCAACTCCCCGAGCTATACAGGGCAAGGAGGAAAAAGAGACAGCATCCACTAAAGGCCCTTTTCCACTAGTACCAGTTTGGCCTTGTTCGACTCGACTGGACTCGCTTTCTAGCCTTTTCCACTGTACCCAGCACCAGTTAACAGGTGCTAACAGGCGCTATTTTCGTGCCTGTTCGAGGCCAGGGTACAGCCGCGCTGAGTCGAGCCAAGATGTGACATCAACAAAGTGCAAGCCACTGATTGGTAAGGGCGTAACGTCATGAAAGCGTCCGTCTTCTGAAGAATCTACATGACCGCCATTTGCAATATTTCACGGAGTAACTCAGTCACCGAGTAAATATGATACAGATGACGTTGTAGGTTCTGCGGAAATCTACACCGTGGTCCAACGAAGAGGTGCGGAGTTTTCTGTGCTTGGTGGCAGATCCACAGTGAGAGGAGCGACCCGCCCCGTTACAGATGCAGCCCAGCATAGAACTGCACTACGGGCAAGCTGAAGACGAACGTGAGAGAACCATCGATGGTGAATGATTTGTAATATTGTGCATCTGTTCGCTTATTTATCCTGATGGTGGTAAGCTCACTTTTTTTGAGCGATACAGCGCCGTCCGGTGCTGGCTAACGAGTGTTAGCTAGTAGCTACCTAGCTAGTAGCCAACTGCTGATTCGCGCTTGTTTTGTCCTAGGTATTCGCTTGTGAGAGCAAAACGGTGAAATATGTTAATCCTGGTTTGTGTACGTGTTGCACTTTGGTGCTGTACAATAAGCTGTATATGTAATTTCTTCCTAGAATCTGTTTCCACATGTCAGGGTTTAGCCTTCCTCAGTGTTTATATTGTGGATACGGTCAAGTGGACCCCAGGAGCCTAAATCTCAGCATTTTCAAACCAGTGATTTATGAAGTGATTCATATAATTTTCTAAAGCGTCAGAATAGACCCAAACACCTATTCTGTGGATTTTCCAAAAAAAGAAGCATTGGAACAGTGTTGTCGTGCTGTTTCTGTTCCACCATAAATCCCTCGATTGATAATGTATTTGTACCTGTACAGAGTGGATCCTGGGGTTCTCACTGGTCAGGGAAACGAAGCATTTTTGTCACATCCCACCACTGACCTTCACAAATCTGTTTCCCTAACACAGGTACATCTCCAAAAATTAGAATATCATGAAAAAGTTCAATATTTTTTGTCACTCATTTCAAAAAGTGAAATCCGTATATTATATAGATTTATTACATAGACAGTGATATATTTCAAGCATTTATTTATTTTAATTTGGATGATTATGGCTTACAGCCCCTGAAAACCCCAAATTCAATTTGGCAAAAAATTAGAATATTACATAAAATTAATTTAAAAAAATACTTTTTAAATAGAAATGTTGGTCGCTGAAGTGTTGGTTAATATGGGCTGTAGCCATAATCATCTAAATTAAAATAAACACTTGCAATATATCACTGTCCGTGTAATGAATCTATATATGGGTTTCACTTTCTGAAATGAGTGACAAATATATTGGACTTTTTCATGATATTCTAATTTTTTGAGATGTGCCTGTATAAGTGTTGAACTTGCTTGAACTAACCACCATCCATTTCTGTCGTTCGTCTAGGCAAGAGGAAAGCAGCCGCCCCACAACGGACCTCGCCACTGTGGAAAGTACTGAAATCCTTTGCTTTTATAGGTAAAGTGTCAAAACCAAAGTAGCACAATCTCTACTTAGTATAAAAGGGACTGAACTGAGATTTATTTGATTGTGTGAATATTAATTACAGAATAATTGAAAATGACTGGCACATTAACCGTAAAATAAACCGCTTGTTAATGTATTTATTTTTTTTATCAGATCACTTGTGTGATCCTTTGTGTTATGTTCATAACTGTATGTTGCACTTTGGGGAATGGGAGTTGTTCAGTCATCAATATAATTTAGTTTATATGTGTAGTTTATAGTCTATCATCAATAAACTCATGCAGTAACAGGACACATTACAAATATTTGAGACCCATTGTAGTGCTTCCTTTTATATTTTAGCAATAAAAGTACAAAACACCGCCCACACTTGAAGCCAGGGCAAGAAGAGATAAAGCGGTGGCTAAACTTTTATTGATAAAAACTCCATATTTTGACTGAGCGACTCCATACTCGGTGATGCACACCCTCATTTAAAGTACTAGATTCCATTCAAGTGAATATATTAATTCATTCTGATTGCTGAGGCCACGGTAAAAACAGATGATTTTAAATATAACCCAGCCCTTGTAAAATCTACTTTACTGAAGCGCAGCTACATGAAAATTGTGGTTAAATACAGCAACGAAGTACTTTATTGTCACATTCAAATTGTAATCGCTCCTGTTTTGTTTTTCTTTTGAATTCTTGGATGGAATATGGGTGGGCAATATAAGCTGCGGTTTCAGCCATCACCCATTTCAGATAACTTTTGTTGAACTGTATAATCAGAGGAGTTATTGTTTAATTTGACCTTGTTGGATTTTTTTCCCCTTTGTTATATTATTCTATTTTCTTTTAATCTTTTCTTTTAATCTATCCCAAATAAAGATTTGGCTTTTAGCAACAAGTGTATTTCCCAAATATGTTTTAAACTCACTTTAATTAACCACCACCCATTTCTGTCTTTTGTCTAGGCAAGAGGGAAACGATCCACCCCAAACCGGACCTTGCCTCACTATTTACAGAGATGCAAGCTGAAGATCTGCTGAACCGGGTCCAGCTTGAGCTGCACATCCCAGTTGTTTCTCAGTGAGGCAGCGTGGCCGGCGTATGTGACCCATTCTGTTTTTTTTTTTGTTTTTTTTTTTTACAGTTTGAATTTTGCACATTCTGAATAATCTGGAATTTGCTGCTGATTGTAATAAACAATTTAGTGACTTATGTGTTTGCATCATGATTTCCTATTTTGTCTGTTAAGACACTGGTGGGAAAAGAGTAAACAGTACAAACCATATATCGGTGACTTTGAAAATAATGGCTCATTTTTAAGAAAAAAGTAACCAAAACAATTATTTTATTAACTGAAGACTGTATTGTTGGATGTGCCACCGCAGAAGACCCTGCACACTTTAGTGATAGTACCAGTATATGGAGGAATTCCGGGCCACATTAGCATCTGTTCTTCATCATAATGGGTTTGGGCGGTGGTGTCCAATCATGTGCCATGGAGGGCCAAGACCCTGCAGGCTTTACCTCCAAACAGTGCCTTCAACAGCAGATTCCACTGAACTTCTTCCACTGACTGCAGATCAGTGAAAACACCTGCTGAAGAGACTGGGTAGAAGAGAGAACCTGCAGGGTCTTGGCCCCCCATGACACATGATTGGAAACCCCCAGATTAGGGTTTAATGGGATTTAACATTTTAACACAAACTGCTTTATGGTTCATAATTCTGTTGACAGACTTACACCAAACCAAAAGTGATTTCTCAAACTGCTGGATTGTTCTTAGACAGCTTTTCCAATCTTTTAGTATTTAATTTGTGCCACATGGTGGTAACCTTCAGTCCGCCAAGGTCTCCGCCTTTGACCGCCACCTAATCCACATAGCACCGGACCCCCATGATCCCTCCTGCAGGTGGTGAACCCACTGGAGGGCGGACCCATGTAACTCCTTCGGGCTGAGCCCGGCCGGGTCCCATGGGTGGAAACCCGGCCACCAGACGCTAGCCTTCGAGCCCCTCCCCCAGGCCTGGCTCCAGGGTGGGGCCCCGGTAACCCCATACCGGGCGGGGTACACTGAATCCTTGATATACAATTTATCATGAGAGTCTGTTGGATCGTTCTTAGTCTGGCCCTTCACCCAGGACCAGTTTGTCTTGGGAGACCCTATCAGAGGCAAATTGCCCCCGGACAACATAGCTCCTGGGATCACTGGGGCACGCAAACCCCCCCACCACGATAAGGTGACGATCCATGAGGAGGCTTTCCCAGGCGTTCCCAGCTGGTCTGGGAACGCCTTGGTATCCCCTCTGAAGAGCTGGAGCAGGTGGCTGGGGAGAGGGAAGTCTGGGCTTCTCTGCTTGAACTGCTGCCTCCGCGACCCGGACCTCCGGAAAAGCGGTAGAAGATGGATGGATGGATGGTGGTAACCTTCACATATAAAAAAAGAGACATCTGCAAAAACTTCAGAGGTTTATTGTCAGTGCAGTTCCCAGTGCAATACTACATGAATGCATGTATAGTACATTGTTGATGCAGAGAATATATATTTCTACAGTACATGTATCTAGTAAATCAAGTATTTTCCATGTAACCTTGTGACTGCATTATTTTAATTGCTTTTAATCCTAGATCAAGTTTGTTTTGGCCTAAAATGTATCATAACTGTCAAACATATCTTATTATACCTAACTCGGTACTGTTTACTTTTTGAATATATATTTTGTGGCTAATATAGTTATTAACCTGGTGATCAAGTTGTGTCAGCTGATCATTTTTTGCCATGACAACACCTTAGACTCAGTGCTGGTGGAGCAGCTGCATCCATGACGTCTCAACAGTCTCTCCATGATTTTCACGCAGATCAGAGCAATTTGTTGCACAGGAAATAAACGTTTCTATAGACATTCTTAAGCTCTATCACCACTGATTGTTTGTGAAGGTGGGGTGACATCAGTGACGGGCTGTGTTGACATCAGTGACAGGCTATGTTGAACGCCTAGACCGACTGTTTGAAGCGGTAATTTTCCCACAACAGAGCCATCTGAAACACACGCACCCAGCATACATATTTTAGTACCTAACAGCGATAACTTGCAGATGTTACAGTGTAGTACGACGTACTTATCGCAAACTAGCATTAGCAACCATTAGCTTACCATCATATATGACCTAGTTTGTATCCTCACGTCTTCGGCTCTCCCAGAAGCTGCAGTACTATTCCAGAGTGTTTCATCTTGCTGCCTGTACCCTTGTCTGGTGGTCCTTTTTGGCTTTTACGGTGACAAAAAGCCACAGACCAAGGAGTCGCCTTGTACAGCCGCTATGAGAGAGAGAACACTCACACCGAGAGAACACTCACACGTGATCTGCATTGTTGTTTATGCAAATCTGACGGCGAACGCTGGGACAGCGCGTGATGTCATCCATTCAGTAACCAGCAGGCTGCAGACAGAACACCCAGATGCTCTTCTCCTCATCTCAGGCGATTTCAACCATGTTTCACTATCTCCCATTCTACCCACGTTCACCCAGTATGTCACATGCCACACTAGAGACAATAAAACACTGGATTTATTCTACGCAAACACTAAGGAGGCGTACACCTCATCACAACTCCCCCCACTCGGGAGATCGGATCACAACTTGGTTCATCTCCGGCCGGTGTACAAACCCCTAGTGCACAGACAACCTCCGGCCATGCACACTGTGGAGTTATGGTCTGAGGAGACAATGGACACTCTAAAGGACTGTTTTGAAGCCACCGCCTGGAAGCAGCTCTGCGATCCACATGGTGAGGACATCGATGGCCTCATTCACACCTTCACGGGCTACCTCAGCTTCTGTGTGGACAAATCCGTTCCCACCAAGACCATACGGCGTCACTCAAACAACAAACCCTGGATCAACCCTGAGATAAAAACACTTCTGAGAGAGAAGAAGAGGATCTTCAGGTCGGGGAACAGGGAGATGCTGAAGTCCGTACAGAGGGAGCTGAGGAGAAAGATCAGAGAAGGCAAGGACAGCTTCAGGAAGAAGATGGAGGACAAGCTGCAACAGAGCGACATCAGCGGGGTTTGGAGAAACCTCAAAACCATCTCGGGGCTCCAGAATACCTCCCCCCAGGCCACGGGGGGCAGGGAGTGGGCGAACAACCTGAATCTGTTTTTCAATAGATTTGACCAACCGCCCTCCCCCCTGTCTGTACAACAACCACTGCTGCCTCTAAAGAAATCAAGTCCTGCTGCCCACTCCCCACTCCACCAACACCCCCCCACTCCCAACACACAGCCCCCCATCCTGACCCTGACCGAGACCCAGGTGAGGACGGAGCTGAGGAAGATCAAAGCGAGGAAGGCGCCGGGACCGGACGGCATCAGCGCAAAGCTCCTCAAGTCCTGTGCAGACCAGCTGTGTGGGATTGTGACGTACAGTATATCTTCAACATGAGCCTGAAACTGGGGAGGGTACCACAGCTGTGGAAAACATCTTGTGTGGTACCTGTACCAAAAACTTCCCACCCCAAAGACCTGAACAGCTACAGACCGGTGGCCTTGACGTCCCACTTGATGAAGACCCTGGAGAGACTGCTCCTTGCTCACCTCCGCCCCCTGGTGGAACCAGCGATGGATCCACTCCAGTTCGCCTACCAGCATGGCATTGGGGTGGAGGATGCGGTGATCTTCCTCCTTCACCGTTCTCTGTCCCACCTGGAGAAGCCCGGGAATATGGTGAGGATCATGTTCTTTGACTTCTCCAGTGCTTTCAACACCATCCAACCGATGATCCTGAAGGACAAGCTGCTGCGAGCAGGGGTGGACCAGCACCTGTCATCATGGATCCTGGACTACCTCACGAACCGGCCTCAGTTTGTGAGAACCCGGGACTGTGTGTCCGACACGATCATCAGTAGCACGGGGGCCCCCCAGGGAACGGTGCTGGCTCCCTTCCTGTTCACTCTTTATACTGCAGACTTCTCACACAACACAACACACTGCCATCTACAGAAGTTCTCTGATGACTCTGCGATCGTTGGCCTCATCTCCAATGGAGATGAAGCTGAGTACAGAGGGCTTATCCAGGACTTCGTGGACTGGTGCCATCGGAACTGCCTCCAGATCAACGCGAGGAAAACTAAGGAGCTGGTGGTGGACTGCCGCAGGCATGGGCAGCCCCTCACAGCACCAGTAAATATACAGGGAACAGACATCGAGATGGTGACATCCTATAAGTACCTGGGTGTTCATCTGAACAATAAACTAGACTGGTCACACAATACTGACGCACTCTACAAGAAGGGACAGTGCAGGCTGTTCCTGCTGAGGAGACTCAGGTCTTTTGGTGTACAAGGGGCGCTGCTGAAGTCATTCTATGACACGGTGGTGGCATCAGCCATCACTTTTGGAGTGGTCTGCTGGGGCAGTGGCATTACTGCAGCCGATAGGAAGAGACTGAACAAACTGATTAAGAAAGCTAGCTCTGTCCTGGGGCAGCGCCTTGATCTGATGGAGGAGATAGGAGAGAGAAGGACGGTGGCTAAACTGTCATCTCTGCTGGAGTCCGAGTTCCACCCTATGCAGGACATACTGGATGCACTGAGGAGCTCATTTAGCAGCAGACTACATCATCCCAGGTGCACAACCGAGAGGTTTCGTAGGTCCTTCCTACCAACGGCTGTCAGACTGTACAACCTAAGCAGGGCTGCTCGCAGAGATAGCAAAAAGACGTAACAAACTAATAGTTTTTTGAATGCAAAAGATGCAATAGACTTACACAATGGTCCCCTCCGGCATACAACTAGGAACATACCGGTCGCTATGGAGGGTGAGAATATGTATGGGCACATAATCATACCATGTAGGATAACTAAGTAGACGGTTATGCTGTTTCATCCCATCTAGCAACAATGCTCTGCACTGTGTGTGTTCATATATTTACATATTTATTCCATCTAGCTACAATGCTCCGCACTGTGTTTTTATATATCTACATATTATTCCATCTAGCTACATTGCTCCGCACTGTGTGTGTTTATATACTTGCATATTTATTCCACCTAGCTGCAATGCTCCGTACTGTGGGTGTTTATATATTTACATATTTATTCCATCTAGCTACAATGCTCTGCACTGTGTGTTCATATACTCATATATTTATTCCATCCAGCTACAATGCTCTGCACTGTGTGTCTGTGTGTGTGTGTGTGTATATATTTATTTTATAGTAATATGTACATATGTATATTAGCCGCTCTTGCTTGCTTGTTTTTTTCTTGCCTTCTGATTGTTGCTCTGAGTGTTGCTATCCCTGTGCTGTTGCAATCCTGGAATTTCCCCGTTGTGGGACTAATAAAGGCTTATCTTATCTTATCTTATCTTATCTTATCTTATGTTTTGCTTGGGTCGCATGTTTTACGTCATGGGAGTATGGCGCCGCCTTGCTGTAAAAAAAATCCCGCCCACCCCAGCTTAACCCAGCTTTACCCAGCTGCAATGGAAAGACAACCGAGGCCGAAACGAGTAATGGCGAGTAATGGCGAGTCGAGTCGAGTTAGGCCGACCGGGGCTAGTGGAAAAGGGCCATAAACGTCTGTTGTCAACATCGACTAACAGTCCATAAGCACACAGAAAATCAGCGTCTAAAATGGGGACTGAACATGCAGCTACCACAAAGTCCCACTGGTAATTGCGTCCGTATAAGCATAAAGTCACTGTCCTTTCGTCAAACATCCTGATGTGGGATCCGCTGGCGGCCGTAAGAGCGGGGCCTCTGCCTTCTGCCAGCCTGTCTGTGCTGACCGGCAGAATGAGGGCCTTCTGGAACCAGAGTCCACCAAAAACGTCTTCCAGAACGTGTGTCCATGATGAAAAGCAGCTTGTTCATGTCGTCAGCAGTCGCAGCTACCACTGACCGCTGGCCGTCTCATTTACTGGCCTTCTTGAAGTGGAACAGCGGCAGACAATGTTGTGCTTCCTTGCCAAAACGGCGGTGATAAAAACACAATGACCCGTTCCTGCGTCTCCTGGTGGCTGTCCCAGCCACTACCATCGGCTCCTCGACCTTGCTGAATTCCTCCGTGGATTCCGGTGTCACTGCATGTATGCTGCATGTAGCGGTGAGTTAGCGAGGATCGCCCTCACTTTAGGTGGCAGGTTCCTGAGGAAGAGGTGGTTGAACAGGAAGGACCTGTTGTCCTTACTCATTAGTGCAAGCGTGCTTTCCATCAGGTCCACAGCTGATCTGTCACCCAACTCTGAGCGTGTGAGTTTTTCTGCTCTCTCCTCATCCGAAAGGGTGTAACATTGCTGCAGCATCTGCTTGAGTGCGTCGTATTTACTCTGGGCTGGCGGTTCTTGGAGCAGGCTCATTACTTGTTGCGTGGCGCGCGCGGCCAGCGCAGCAACCACATGATGGTACGTAGTGTCGTCCGTGGAGATGCCGCGGAGGGCGAACTGGGCTTCCACATGCAAAAACCAAGCTGTCGGATTGTGGAGCCAAAAGTCCGGGGGCCTGACTGTGACAGTGCATGCAGCGCTGGTGTGCTCCCGCTGGGGTGTCCCCGCGGAGTTGCTCGGCTCGTTCTCCATTTCACGTCTCGAGGTCACCACTGTGGAGGATGGAATCAGATGAGACAGCAAGCTGAACAACACGGAACATTATTCATGCTCCAACACAGAAACAGAATGCCCGGGGTCTCTAGGCAATCACCTTTATACATCTTTATTCCCACCTCCGAGACCCAGGGTATGAGACATTAACATACAGTACACAAAGCATGTCTGAAACATTAACATACAGGACTGAGACATTAACATACAAGACACAAAGCATTACTTATTACCATCTATCACACCCCGGCGAACTCCGGTGACTCCTGTCACAGCAGGGGGTGACGGCTCCTCTCTGTTACATCTAAAACCCCCCAGCACCTTCCTGCCTCCTCTCCCCTCTTCATCATTCATTCCTCTTATCCCTCTCCTCCCCACCGACCTCCAGTTCTGGGTGGAGTGCTCCCTCTTATGTGCCTCCACAAAGTAGTCATTTATGCATTGTTTTACGTCCTTCTTAGCTCTGTTTGCTGTTAGATTTTCTCATCTCTTTTTATTTTGATGTGTTTTTAGCTTAGTTTATAAGTATGGGTTTTTAGTTCCCTTTGTTTTATGTGTTCTTAGCTTCATTTTGTATTTTGTGTTTTAGCTCCAGTGTTTTCCTTAGTGGAGCCCCTCATGTCGGATGCTGCTTGGCCCATCTGCAGGGGTGTTGTGGGTGTTTTGTCCATATCCTGGGAAACAAGGAGGAGGCTGAGGATGCAGTTTAATGTACGTTATTATGAAACAGAACCAGTGCACAATGACGCTCTGTACAGGCCAAGGGGTCCACAACAAAGAGGCAGAGTCTCTTCCACTCTTACCTTTTGTACCCCTGGTGACGCCACCACCGGAAAGGTGGGTCATCACCTCCCACTACACCCAATGTGCTACGGCCGCCATATTAGTACACTCCATTTTCCCCTCCCTGTAGAAAAATGCCAAGCACACAGATTAGGCCCTCCCGAATTTAAACCCTACTCATACGCTAATGGCAAAACACATATGTACAGAAATAAATAAACAGGCCTATCCATTCACACAAAATAAACTAGAGGGGCCAGGTGGACTGCTGGCTCCCCATACACGGCCAGGCGGATTACTCTGCCGCCTTGATCATTACAGTCCGAAAAGAAAAACAGCATGCTCCTAAAAATTAAATTAATCCCAACATAACACACACACACACACACACACACACACACACACACACACACACACACACACATAGTTCCAAATTAACACACCATAACCAATACTATATACACTCTCTTATTGGCGGCCCCCACCCCACAACCTGGGCATTACATATTTTCATACACATATTTTCCAAACATTTTTTTAAACAGTGTTGAGGGTTTACTCTTCTCTTTTTCTCACAACTCAGGATGCGTAAAAAAAAAAAAAAACTTAATTAAATGATTAGGGCTGTAAATCAAAACAAACACATGTTAAACATCATCCCTTGTCATTTTACCGGCCTGTTGAGAAGGGCCCTCTTCTGAGTCTCCATCTGGTGGATCCCGCACAGAGCGCCTCCGCTTCTTAACCTCTGGGGATGGGCTGCACTGGCGCCTCTTTTCCTTCACGCACCACAGCTCATTTGGGTGTCTCCATGATGTGTCCGACAGTCCCAAGTATCCATCTTCCCGGGCAGCCACCACTCGCAGCCGCCCCTGTTCATCTCGTCACTCTCTTCTCCTATGGACACCCCTAAGCCAAGCTTCTACCCTTAGTCGGACCTTGTCACCGATGTACAGGGGAACTTGATTATGCTTCCGCAGTCCACCATGTTGCGACCGGGCCTCCCTCCCGGGTTGGGATGATCCACCAACCCGGTCCAAAGCCCTCCTGTAATGCCGATGTTTGGTGCCCTGTAGGACCGCGCCCGTTGGTCCTGCCCCACTCTGTTTTCCTTTGATTCCAGCAGCCGTCCTCCCAGGCGTCCCGCTGTGCTGTCCAGTTCCCACATCCAGGGCAACTTGTACAGTGGCATCGGGATCCTCCCACACTGGGTCTCCGTGGCGCCAGTCCTCATCACCTTTCAATATGCCAGGGCAATCACTGTCCCAGACTGCGTCGTCCTCCACGTGCAGAGCAGGTCGGTCCCATAATCAACAGCCCGACCACTCTTCTCCAGCACCGCTGGAAATCTTGAATCCCAGGCCGTAAAACATATCACAACCTAAGATGTTCGACCCCAAGGCGGTCACCACAAACTGGACTCCGGTCATCACCACTGACTTGTACCTCGCTGTCAGCTCCAGCGATCCCACTACGTTCATCTTGTTTCCTCTGTAGCAGAAGCACGGCATCGTGAACTCCCCTAAACGGTAATGTGGGAACAGCCTCCTCACAGTGGGTAAGTTCAGCATCGAAGCCACTGCTCCCGTGTCTACTAACAGTGAAACTTCTACGCCGTCCAGCAACACATCACAGTAGATATACCCATTTGCACTCGGGGAGACAGTATGAACAACCGTGGGATCCACAGCGGGGGAATCCACTCCATATCTTCGGTCCTCCCTCTCAAAATTCTTGCAGGCTCTGGCAAAGTGATGCAGAAGACCACATTTACCGCACCACTTGCCCTTCGCCAGATACTTTCTTGCCTTATACTGGTGCCTTGCAGACCCGCAGCCATAACATTTTGGCGTACCCTTGGCAGACCTAATCTTTACAACGGCGGCATATTTTTCTCCACTCATGCCTTCCTCATTGTCCGAGTCCACAGCCAGCGTCCTCCAATCTGGTTCTCCACGCCTCGACGTATCTCTCACGCGGAGGTCTTCAGACAGTTTTTCCACTGCCTCGCACTGCTTCGCTATTTCAATAGCCGTGGCTAACGTCAGTTCGCCCAGGTAGGTCAGGAGCTTTGACCGT
The DNA here is from genome assembly GCA_020510985.1 of Pholidichthys leucotaenia. Taxonomy (NCBI): domain Eukaryota; kingdom Metazoa; phylum Chordata; class Actinopteri; order Cichliformes; family Pholidichthyidae; genus Pholidichthys; species Pholidichthys leucotaenia. The sequence continues at coordinate 437,050,381 of CM035836.1, read as the reverse complement.
GCTGCAGAACAAAGAGCACACTCCGCTAACTGATCACAGACCATTTCATCCTCCAGGGCTCCAAAGTGGCATTCCCCCACCAGTTGATGCAGGTCTGCAACGAAATGCTGCACTGACTCTCCCGTCCGCTGGTGGCGCTGCCGAAACTTAATTCGCAGGACTATGACGTTCTCAGGGGTGTGAAAATAGCGTGCCATTAGCTCCACCATGTCCTCATAACGATCGGCCTCTCCTAACATGCCAAGGATCCACTGACCCTCCATCCCAAGACTATGGACAAGGTTAGCCCTTGCACACAGCTTCTCGAGCTTGCTGAGGTTAAGGGCCACCAAATAATTTCGAAACGCCGTGTACCACCTAGCCCAGGGCACAGGCGGCTCACCCGGGACCTCCAAAAATGACCGAAAAGTGGTCACAGCTCGCTCCATACCTTTGTTCTCCTCGTCGCCAAATGTTATGTCCATATACTGGGAAACAAGGAGGAGGCTGAGGATGCAGTTTAACATACTTTATTATAAAACAGAACCAGTGCACGATGACACTCCGTACAGGCCAAGGGGTCCATGATGAAGAGACAGAGTCTCTTCCGCTCTTACCCTTTATACCCCTGGTGACGCCACCACCGGAAAGGGGGGTCATCACCTCCCACTATACCCAGTTGCTACAGCCGCCATATTAGTACACTACAGTGAGTAGTGGTGCATGTGCTTGTGTGTGCAGGTGTGTGTCGGGGGGTGGGGGGTGGGGGGGAGGAATGGGATGTATCGTCAGGGCCGGACTTAGTCCATTTGGGGCTTAAGGCAAAGACAGAAATGGGGCCCTACTCTTTTTTTGTTCTACACCAGGGGTCACCAACTGGCAGACTCCGGTCCAGATCCGGACCCCGAGAGTCCTCTGTCCGGACCCCAAAGCCTTTTTATACAGTTTGGGGGAAAAGGGAGACTGTTTTGTTTTGATGGGAAAAAAAGGGAACTGAACTGCTGTATTGGCGATCGCCCGGACAGATTATGACATGAGCCCTTGAGCGCTGTCCTGCTGCAGACCCCCCCCCCCCCCCGCTGTCCCACGAACGTCACTCTCACTCTGCGGCTGCAACCGCTCGAGAATATATGCAGCAGGTTGCAAAATCACGGTTCACTGCACCCTCTCCTCCCCCCGACACAAGGCCAACAGCCAAGATATCCACCCCGGACAGACATGCTTTGTTTAAAGGTCTGTATCCACGAAATGAAGCGCTGTTGTGAAACTGAATGTATTTACCGGGGTACTCCTTCCTCTATTCTTCCCAGAGTAGTCTGTGCTGGGATGCAGAGGTGAGGTTGCTGGTTATGGAGGCCCTTTTCGTAGCCTTCAATACCACGTAAAAACTTAGTAAAAGCTCTCTGTGTTACTGAACAGGAAAAGTTCCACCTTCCTTTTGCCTGTAATCACAAAGTTACAGCTCCATCTAACACAGTTTGCTGTTGAGGTAAAAAAAAAAAAATGGAGGAACTCTGTAGTACGGAATTATATTTTCTGTTTTTTTTTTTGTCTTAGTTTGAAACAGTTTTTTCTACACTGAAAATATTGTATAGAGGTGGACTCTTTGTGAAATTTTGTTTTTTAGATATTAATCTTTTTAAAAAATGTAGTACAATTTAGTTTGTATTCTCCTGGAAAACACTTTTAGGATTTTAGAATTTTAGACCTATTTATTTGGAGTCAACAAACGCATTTAGTGTTCTCCTGTATTACAGAATTTTAAATTACATATTTTGCTTGAAATTGAACAAAAGATTCATTTTAATTTTTTTTGTTTAAAAAATAATACAGAGCTAAAAGCAGCTAAAACATGAGCTTAATTAAATAATGTGTGAAAGCAAGTTAAAAGATAGTGGCCTGTCTGTAGATAGCTGTGGTCTTCTGAACGAATGTCCATGAAATGATGACAGTTTTTAAAAGCACATTTTGAGATAAATTTGTCCATGTGCCAGATTTCTCTTCAATTTGTTTTAATAAAAGATGTTGGTGTGGAGGAACAATTAAGTTCAGGCGAGATGCGACGAGCTGGAAGGTTTAAGAGTTTTATTCCTCCATCATCATGAGACACACTGCAGCGCTGAGCGCTGTGATGTGCTGTGTGTGCTGTGTGCGTCGTGTCATGAGGCATGTATAGTAAGCTCTTTATACAGACAAGAGAGAATGCATGGCACATTTGCATATTGATATACATATCAGTCAATACATATCAGTCGCGTGATTAACTGGTGCCCGGACTTCCTCTCCTTAATCTAGGGATGTATAACAATAGCCATTGTTCTGATTGTCTCCTAGGGGCTCTCTGTATGCAAATTGTTCTGCTTCCTGCCGCCTAGCTGAGTGTGAAGATTGAATGTCCATGTAGATTGTGGTGGGTCACCACATTGGATGTAAATTCATAGGTCATTGTAAATATTTTGCTTTATGTTGGAAAATTCTCTTTAACCCGTAGTCAAAGAATCAGGCAGGATTAAAGTTTCAGTAAATTTAATTTGCACGGATCAGTGGAGAACAATAAGTGATATACTGTAAAAATTAATTTTTGGACAGTTAGCAGAATCTTTTCAGTTAAACCAACCAATGATCACAGAAGAAAATACTATTTCTCAGCTTAACTTTTATTGAACCATGTAGGGAGACAGAATACATGGCCATGTGTCTTCCAAGCTCCCTCCCTGGAAAAAGACCCAGAACAAAGGAATTCACAGCTACATATAGGCAAGTTAATGGGCGTTTGTTCCTGCCTTTATGGCTTTATGGCTTCTTCTCAGCATCCATGTCTTCTCTATTCTCTACACATGCCCATATATGGAAACAAAAACAGACTTTCCTGTGAAGCTTACATGTGTGTGTGTGTAGTATGTATGTGTGTAAGCAACTGATGTTTATATGTGAATGGTATGTATGTGTGGGTTTGACTTGCATGTCTGTGTATGGGTGTGTGGATCTAAGAGACATGTGTATGCAAACACTTTGTGTAATATCTAATTAACTGATATTCACTATTTATTTATTATAACAATTATTTCCTCTCTTGACTCCATTTTATGGAGTCAATAACTATAATAAACAGGTATTAGACACCTGATGTTATTTTCATGTGTGATGAGTGAAAAACCTATAAGCAGTATATATTTTCATGAGTAATTATTGTAATGCAATTTTTTTCTGTCTTCATTCTTTGAGCATTTATACAGGAAAAATTTTCACCTCTTTTCTACTACCTTTGGCAACCAAAAAAATGAGTTATCATTTACAAACATTCAATATTACAATTTCAATATCAAAAATAAAAACTTAAAAAATTTCCAATAAATGTATTTACACAATTTTCAACTGTTACATCATGCTTTAGTCATTATAGGCATATTGTCAATACTAACATTTTTTTCTTGCAGAGACACTGGTAGACATGATTTAAACCTGACTGTCCTTATCACTTGAATCCTTTTCGCTGTCCTCCTGCTAAGCTAATATGAGATACTGGTGTGCAACAGCAGCATGTACTGTTTTTTTCAATAAGGCCTCTACAACAGGGAATGCAACAACATCTTACACACATAAGGATGGCAATTCCAATCATAAGGGATAATATTGTGGTTTTTTTCTATCACTCCTGCCCACTATCCAAAGAAGGTTTGCAGCCAGGCAGTGAAGACCTTGGGTTCATACCTAGTATCTTGGCCAAAACTCAATCCTAAGAATATTCTTTGCAACCCCTGTCCAAGGAAATAGTGCAAGTGTGACCTTTTGGCCAATGCTCCAAAGTTTAAATTCAACTAGTTTATTCGTTGCTCAGACTGCATCATGTGGTTTGTATTCCAAGTCCCTCTTTCAATGCCCTGACTGTCTGACTTAATCCAGATACATCATGAGAGTGTGATCAGTCAGTCATACAGGGGCGCAGACACCTCCCAGTTAGAGGCAGGTGTGAGTAGACCCTATACTGGTTTCCGGTTCCGGCGCCACACGAGTTGGCTGCCTTTTGCAACAGCGGCTCAATTCTGAGTCTTTTTATCTTCCCTCTTCTTTCTGATCCGGTGATAACTTTCTGATCCGGCACACCTTTCACTCTATATATATCACGGACACACAGATCGCCCCAAAGGTCTCCCGAGTCGGCGGACGGAGCCACTGTCTACAGTAGGAGACGATACAGCAGGGAAGAGCTAGCTAGCACTCAGCCGCCACCCGGTGCTAACGGAGAAACTCGACATACCGGGGAACTGAAGCGAAAACGACGCGGGTGCTGGGCTGGAGTTTAGGCGGCATGCAAGAAATATAAGACAGAATAATAAAGAGCGATGGCAAGAACCAAGCAGACCGCCCATAAATCTACTGGAGGAAAAGCCCCCAGAAGCAGCTGGCCACCAAGGCTGCTCGGAAAAGCGCTCCGGCCACCGGCGGAGTGAAGAAGCCTCACCGTTACAGGCCCGGTACCGTGGCTCTGAGAGAGATCCATCGCTACCGGAAATCCACGGAGCTGCTCATCCGTAAGCTGCCCTTCCAGCGCCTGGTGAGGGAGATCGCTCAGGACTTCAAGACCAACCTGCGCTTTCAGAGCTCCGCCGTCATGGCTCTGCAGGAGGCCAGCGAGGCCTACCTGGTGGGTCTCTTCGAGGACACCAACCTGTGCGCCATCCACGCCAAGAGGGTCACCATCATGCCCAAAGACATCCAGCTGGCCCGCCGCATCCACGGAGAGAGAGCTTAGACTTTCTGCTGCACATCCACCAACCACAATGCTCCACACTGTGTGTCTATATATACAATATATATATATATATATATATATATATATATATATATATATATATAGTAATATGTACATATGTATACTAGCTGCTCTTGTTTTTTCTTGCCTTCTGATTGTTGCTCTGAGTGTTGCTATCCCTGTGCTGTTGCAATCCTGGAATTTCCCCATTGTGGGACTAATAAAGGCTTATCTTATCTTATCTTATACCCACAGAGCCACCGTCCTCCATTTAGTTCAAAGGTGTTGTTCTGCCCTGGCACCATTGATGCTGGGACTACGACTGCAGAGGATGGCTTGGAGGAACTGTTTGAAATGTTCCTAAATCCTGAGCAGGAGAAATTAGTTTTATTTGTCCTACTAGCAAGGAACTCTGCATATCCCCATCAATAGTTAGTTGTAAATACATGTTCTACATATCTCGGTGTGTGTTTGAATATAGTATTATTGTTTCACAATTAAGATTAGGATGACTAGTAGACCATGCCTACGCTCTCTAAGGGGTCTTTTCCATGTACATTTACTCCAACATAATATTGTCCAGTTTAAGAGTCATCGAGTCCTGTGTGACTGAACACATCAGCCTAGTTACATGGAGGAGTGCACGTGTACTTATGACTCTTTTCATACATCACACACTCAGATTCATAGTGCATGGAGTGGTCACAATTATATATATCACACTAGTTAAACTAGACTACACAAGATTTATCTTCAGTACACGTTATGATGGGTGGTGTCCCTTCATCCTTAATGCTGATGTTTATTGATCTGCCAGTTTCCTTTTAAAATAGTAACTGAGCTGCACAACAACCATATCAGGAGGACTACAACAAGGACAAGCACGAGGAACACACATGTGAGCCATTCAAAAAACTGGAATCTATGTCAGTAATCTCTGAGGGGTCTTTCCTTGTTAGCCATTTTGAGTGTATTCTACCTGCTGTGGACCCTTAATTTCTTCACCAAGGTTTGAGACAATCAGGTCAGCTAAAATACCTGACTCCCTTTGTAGCCCTAGACTTCCTCCACAATAGCAACACTCTCCATGGCTAGCTTCTATGGTTTGTTTTGATAATAATATATAGTGTGTACGGTGTACCCAAGTGTCTCTGCCTTGTGCTTTTACAGCTGTTGGAATTGACAGTATTACCTTATATGGCCCCTGCCAGGGGGTTTCTGACCAGGTCTTCTTTTAACAGTCTTTATAAGGACTTAGTCTGTCTCTGGGTTTTATGGTGATGATTCCTCCTGTGTGTTCCGTCCTAGGAAGAATAGCATGAACAGAATCCTTTGAGTCAACATTTTTAACATGTAATCTGCTAAACCAAATCTCTTCATCTTCTGGGTTGAATAGTCTAAGAGGGGGTACTAATTAAAGCTTTTCATATAAACTTCGAATGGAGATAAACCTTCTTTTGTAGGCATTATTCTCATATAAACTAGTATCAAGGTAAACAATAAATCCAATTCTGTCCTGTTTCTGCCATTGTTTTCTTAATCTTTCTATAATGGTCCAGTTACGTTGTTTCACAAATCCTGCAGACTGTGGGTGATATGCTGCATGGTGTTTCAAACCCCTATTCAACACTTTCCCTAAATGTGAAATAATCTGTAACCATATCCACTATAACTAAACAATATCTCTTCCCTTCACATTTGGTTAGCTCAATGAAGTCCATACAAATGTTCTGAAATAGGTATGTGTCACAGCCCGCTCACGCCTGTCATCCGCCCCAGCTGAGCACACACCTGCACCTCATCAGGCCGCGCCTATTTAGCCAGCTCTGCCCAGGGCTTTGGCCTGGAGTCGTCAGCTCTCCTCCTTGTGATGTTCTGCGTTCGCCTACTACTACGGCCAGTGCTCCTTCTCGTCTTTTGCACGTAAGGTCATCCACTCACCTGCTCTCTCAGTTCATCCCCTGTGCACAGGTGGACCCTCCTGGCGGCGGCACTCCTTTCTCATCGCCGTACCTCTCCTATCCTCAACCCATGGAGCTGATCAGAGCGCTGTCTCCCAGGCGTGAGCCGGTCTTGCCAACGTCAGTCACCAAATCCCTGCGAGTAAGCCACACTCATTACTCATCATATCCCTGTGTGTGTTCATCTCACCCTTTTCCTCTGCTTGTCCTTAGGGTTGCCTGGCTGTACGGTGTTCTGGTCCGTCCTCGGCACTCCTGTCCCCAACAAGACATTCACATTCCACATTCACGCATTCATACACCTGCTTGTTAATAAAGACTCTGAAATCTCGCCCGAGCCTGCGTGTGTGTTCCCTGGGCTAGCCAAACATGTCAGTATGTTGATGATGGAAAACTACCGTCTCCCCTGGGTGCTGGATTTTTTTTTGTTGCGAAGAAGGACGGGTCCCTACGGCCGTGCATTGATTTTAGGGCCCTTAACGACATCACCATCAAGGAACGCTACACTCTGCCCCTCATGGACTCGGCCTTCAGCTCTCTCCAGGGGGCGTCCTGGTTCACCAAATTGGACCTTCGCAGCGCTTACCACCTCGTCCGGATCCGGGAGGGTGATGAGTGGAAGACGGCTTTCCGCACGCCCAGCGGCCACTTTGAGTACCTCGTGATGCCGTTTGGGCTCACCAACGCCCCTGCCATCTTCCAACGTTTAATCAACGACGTTCTTCGTGATTTCTTGGGGGTCTTTGCTTTCGTCTATCTTGATGACATTTTAATCTTCTCTCGCTCTCAGGAGGAGCATCTACTCCACGTGAGGTGGGTCCTGCAACGCCTTTTGGAGAATCAACTCTACATCAAGGCTGAAAAATGCGAGTTTTTTACTGACAAGACCTCTTTTCTAGGCTTCATTGTCTCGCATAATCAGCTCATTCCTGACCCGGCCAAGATTAAAGCGGTGGTTGAATGGCCCACTCCCTCCTCCAGGAAGCAGGTCCAGCAATTCCTGGGGTTCACTACCTTTTACCGCCACTTCGGCCCGGGTTACGGTTCCATCATCCCTCCCCTGACCCGCCTCACCTCCCCGAAAGTATGCTTTGAGTGGACGATGGAAGCGGCGGCTGCCTTCGAGACCCTCAAGAAGGAATTCTCATCCTCCCGGGTCCTCACTCAGGTGAACCCAGCGTGGCAATGCCTGGTGGAGGTTGATGCGTCTGACACCGGGGTGGGGGCTGTTTTGTCAGCGCAATCTGGTGGACGGGAAACTGCGCCCCTGTGCCTTCTTCTCCAAGCGCCTCTCTTCAGCCGAACGTAACTATGACATCGATGACAGGGAGCTCCTCTCTATCAAGCTCGCCTTGCAGGAGTGGCACCATTGGCTGGAGGGGGCAGCTGAGCCTTTCGTGGTCTGGACCGACCATAAAAACCTGGAATACATCAGGACGGCCAAACGCCTGAACGCCCGCCAGGCGCGCTGGTCATTGTTCTTCAGTAGGTTCAGGTTCACCATCTCCTATCGCCCAGTTTCTAAGAACACAAAACCAGACGCGTTGTCCAGGCAGTTTGCCCCAGAAGCCCCTGAGGAGGAGGTCCACACCATCCTGCCTGCATCGTACGTTGTTGGGTCCGTCTCCTGGGCGATTACGGACAAGGTCCGGAGGGCGCTAGAGGTCGAACCCGATCCCGGCGGTGGCCCAGTAGGGAGATTATTTGTGCCCTCGTCGGTCTGGGGCGACATTATTCATTGGGCACACACGGCCAAGTTCACCTCCCACCCAGGGGTCGTCCGATCGGTAAAACTCATCCAGAGGTTCTTCTGGTGGCCTGGGCTTCGGACCGACGTCGCCGACTATGTACGTGCCTGCCCTCAGTGTGCTAGGAACAAGTCGTCCAACTCACCCCCTGCGGGGCTCCTCCATCCTCTGCCGGTTCCGGGTAGGCCCTGGTCTCACATTGCCCTAGACTTTATCACTGGTCTTCCCCTCTCTCATGGAAATATGGTCATTCTGACCATTGTAGACCGGTTTTCGAAGGCCGCCCACTTTCTGCCACTCCCTAAGCTCCCCTCGGCGTGTGAGACCGCTGATCTGCTAGTGCAGCACATCGTCAGACTTCACGGCCTCCCCGCTGACATTGTCTCCGACCGGGGGTCTCAATTTATATCCAGCGTCTGGAGGAGTTTTTGCAGTGCCCTTGGAGTCACGGTCAGCCTGTCCTCAGGACTCCACCCTCAGTCTAACGGACAATGCGAGCATACCAACCAGGAGCTGGAGGCCACCCTGCACAGCGTCATCTCCTCCATCCTCTCCTCTTGGAGCACCCATCTCCCCTGGGTGGAGTACGCTCACAACGCCACTTTCTCCTTGGCCATCGGGATGTCCCCCTTCCAGGCATCTTTGGGGTATGAACCCCCGCTGTTCCCTGAGGAGGAAGGAGAGGTGGCTGTCCCATCCATCCAGGCTCACTTGAGACGGTGTCGGCGGCTGTGGACCAGGACACGGCAGACCCTGTTACACACTACAGCTCGCAACTCTTCCTCTGCGAATCGCCGCAGGAGGCCCGCTCCACAATACCAGACGGGACAACAGGTGTGGCTCTCTACCCAGGACATTAACCTGAAAGCTGAGAAGAAGAAGCTGTCTCAGCGCTATGTCGGCCCCTACCCTGTTGAGAAGGTGGTCAATCCAGTGGCTGTGCGCTTGGATCTCCCCCCTTCCTCTTCATGTCCATCGCATGTTTCATGTCTCCCAAGTTAAACCTGTTGCGTCTAGCCCTCTCTGTCCCCCCCCCCCCCAGGGCACCACCCCCTCCCAGGATTATTGACTGCCACCCGGCTTGGACCATTACAGCCATCCTGGACTCTCGACGTCGGGGCAGGGGGATACAGTACCTGGTGGACTGGGAGGGTTATGGTCCAGAACATAGAAGCTGGGTGTGCTCCGCCTTTGTGTTGGATCAACAGCTCGTTGGGGAGTTCCACCGTGTGCACCCAGACAAGCCAGCACCAGGAGGCGCTGCTCGGGGGGGGGGAGTACTGTCACAGCCTGGTCATGCCTGTCATCTGCCCCAGCTGAGCGCACACCAGCACCTCATCAGGCCGTGCCTATTTAGCCAGCTCTGCCCAGGGCTTTGGCCTGGAGTCGTCAGCTCTCCTCCTTGTGATGTTCTGCGTTCGCCTACTACTACGGCCAGCGCTCCTTCTCGTCCTTTGCACGTAAGGTCATCCACTCACCTGCTCTCTCAGTTCATCCCCTGTGCACAGGTGGACCCTCCTGGCGGCGGCACTCCTTCCTCATCGCCGTACTTCTCCTACCCTCGACCCGTGGAGCTGATCAGAGCGCTGTCTCCCAGGCGTGAGCCGGTCTTGCCAACGTCAGTCACCAAATCCCTGCGAGTAAGCCACACTCATTACTCATCATATCCCTGTGTGTGTTCATCTCACCCTTGTCCTCTGCTTGTCCTTAGGGTTGCCTGGCTGTATGGTGTTCTGGTCCGTCCTCGGCACTCCTGTCCCCAACAAGACATTCACATTCCACATTCACGCATTCATACACCTGCTTGTTAATAAAGACTCTGAAATCTCGCCCGAGCCTGCGTGTGTGTTCCCTGGGCTAGCCAAACATGTCAGTACGACTCCAGCACAGTAGCCCAGCGAACAGCGGGTTCATACGCCATCTTTCCACCCTCGAGGCTCGGGTGGATTTGATTGTCCATGAGCAACAGGTGATTCTGAATCAATTAACCTCTATGACTCACCATTTGGATCGCCTTGACCCTCCGCAGGGATCTCAGCTCGGTGGGTCAGCTCCTCCCGTACCTCAGGCCGGTCAGACTGCCGCGGGTCCGCCGACCCATCTCACCCCTGTTCCAACCCCCACACGCTTCCACAGGAAGCTCGGGGAAGCACGCAGATTTATTTTATAATGTGAGACGGTGTTTCAGCGCGTTCCCGGGGATTTCCAAACTGACCATAGCCAAATTGGGTACATCACCAATCTGTTGGAAGGGCGAGCGTTAGCTTGGGCTTACGCCATTATGGCGAAGCCCAGCTACGCAAACCTAACCTATACCCAATTCGTGCAACAATTCTTTGAAGTCTTTGATCATTCTGGTCGAGATAGCATGTTGGCCGAGCGGCTACTCAGCCTTCGCCAGGGTAGCCGCTTAGCGGCCGACTACGCTGTCGACTTCCGGGTGGCTGCGGAGGAGGTTGGTTGGGGCAATGCCTCTCTTTGTAGTTTATTCCTCCGCAGCCTGAGTTCCAATTTACGGGATGAGCTGGCCTCCCGGGACCTGCCGGATCAGTTGCCTGACCTAATCTCCCTAGTCATATCCTTAGACAATAGGCTGAGGGAACGGGCCTCCGAGCGGAAGTCCCATGGCCGCTCGCGCGGAACCTTCTCCCGTACTCCTCAGTCTCGCCCCCTGGCGTTGCCTCCTCCAGAGGCCGCCGCCGACCCTGACTCTATGGTAATCAGGTAGGCCAAACTTCCTTTAGCGGAGAAACAGCACCGCCGAGAGTCGGGTCTTTGCATGTATTGCGGAGACGACCAACGTCTTGTGGAGGTCTGCCCGGTGAAGCCAAAAGGGGAGGTCCGCGAGTCGCTGTAGGGGGTCTTGCGGACGTATCCCAGTCAGATCCCTTATCCAAGTGCCAAATTCCCATCAGATTATGCCATAACTCCATTGGACACTTCACTCACACACTGGGGGACTTGGGGGCGGAGCAGAATTTTATGTCTAACAGTCTGGCAACCCGCCTGGGCATCCAGTGCCAAGCGTTACCCTCCCTTCTCCATTGGTTGCCCTCACCCGCTTTCCCCTGGAAAAAGTCACCCATAAGACCCAACCCCTCCCCATCATCATCTCCGGTAACCATCGAGAAGACCTTAGTTTTTATGTCCTCCCCTCTTCTACGTCACCTGTCATCCTGGGCTACCCGTGGCTTCGCCTCCACAACCCAGTGTTTGATTGGCAGACCGGCCGCGTCCGCTCCTGGAGCACTTTTTGCCTAGGAACCTGCCTCCAATCTGCTGCCTTTGCCCCGTCTGTGCCCCCCCCCCATTGTGGATCCCACCCCACCGGACCTCTCCTCAGTTCCACTGGAGCTCCACGACCTGGGCACCGTATTTAGTAAGTCATAGGCGCTTTCCCTACCACCCCAACACCCCTATGATTGTGCCATCGACCTCCGGGCAGGGGCGCCTCTCCCATCCGGCCGCCTATACAGCCTCTCAGCCCCTGAATGAGAGGCTATGGACGCCTACCTCTGAGACTCCCTCAGTGCCGGTATCATTCGCCCATCCTCGTCTCCCCTGGGTGCTGAATTTTTTTTTGTTGCAAAGAAGGACGGGTCCCTAGGGCCATGCATTGATTTTAGGGCCCTTAACGACATCACCATCAAGGATCGCTACACTCTGCCCCTCATGGACTCGGCCTTCAGCTCCCTCCAGGGGGCGTCCTGGTTCACCAAATTGGACCTTCGCAGCGCTTACCACCTCGTCCGGATCCGGGAGGGTGATGAGTGGAAGACGGCTTTCCGCACGCCCAGCGGCCACTTTGAGTACCTTGTGATGCCGTTTGGGCTCACCAACACCCCTGCCATCTTCCAACATTTAATCAACGACGTTCTTCGTGATTTCTTGGGGGTCTTTGCTTTCGTCTATCTTGATGACATTTTAATCTTCTCTCGCTCTCGGGAGGAGCATCTACTCCACGTGAGGCGGGTCCTGCAATGCCTTTTGGAGAATCAACTCTACGTCAAGGCTGAAAAATGCGTGTTTTTTACTGACAAGACCTCTTTTCTAGGCTTCATTGTCTCGCATAATCAGCTCATTCCTGACCCGGCCAAGATTAAAGCGGTGGTTGAATGGCCCATTCCCTCCTCCAGGAAGCATGTCCAGCAATTCCTGGGGTTCACTACCTTTTACCGCCGCTTCGTCCCGGGTTATGGTTCCATCATCCCTCCCCTGACCCGCCTCACCTCCCCGAAAGTACGTTTTGAGTGGAAGACAGAAGCGGCGGCTGCCTTCAAGACCCTCAAGCAGGAATTCTCATCCTCCCGGGTCCTCACTCAGGTGAACCCAGCGTGGCAATGCCTGGTGGAGGTGGATGCATCTGACACCGGGGTGGGGGCTGTTTTGTCAGCGCAATCTGGTGGACGGGAAACTGCGCCCCTGTGCCTTCTTCTCCAAGCGCCTCTCTTCAGCCGAACGTAACTATGACATCGGTGACAGGGAGCTCCTCGCTATCAAGCTCGCCTTGCAGGAGTGGCGCCATTGGCTGGAGGGGGCAGCTGAGCCTTTTGTGGTCTGGACCGACCATAAAAACCTGGAATACATCAGGATGGCCAAACGCCTGAACGCCCGCCAGGCACGCTGGTCATTGTTCTTCAGTAGGTTCAGGTTCACCATTTCCTATCACCCAGCTTCTAAGAACACAAAACCAGACACGTTGTCCAGGCAGTTTGCCCCAGAAGCCCCTGAGGAGGAGGTCCACACCATCCTGCCTGCATCGTGCGTTGTTGGGTCCATCTCCTGGGCGATTACGGACAAGGTCCGGAGGGCGCTAGAGGTCGAACCCGATCCCGGCGGTGACCCAGCAGGGAGATTATTTGTGCCCTCGTTGGTCCGGGGCGACATTATTCAGCAGTGCAGCACGTCGTCAGACTTCACGGCATCCCCGCTGACATTGTCTCCGACCGGGGGTCTCAATTTATATCCAGTGTCTGGAGGAGTTTTTGCAGTGCCCTTGGAGCCACAGTCAGCCTGTCCTCAGGACTCCACCCTCAGTCTAACGGACAATGCGAGCGTACCAACCAGGAGCTGGAGGCCACCCTGCGCTGCGTCATCTTTTCCATCCCCTCCTCTTGGAGCACCCATCTCCCCTGGGTGGAGTACGCTCACAACGCCACCTTCTCCTCGGCCATCGGGATGTCCCCCTTCCAGGCATCCTTGAGGTACGAACCCCCGCTGTTCCCTGAGGAGGAAGGAGAGGTGGCTGTCCCATCCATCCAGGCTCACTTGAGGCGGTGTCGGTGGCTGTGGACCAGGACACGGCAGACCCTGTTACACACTACAGCTCGCAACTCTTCCTCTGCGAATCGCTGCAGGAGGCCCGCTCCACAATACCAGACGGGACAACAGGTGTGGCTCTCTACCCAGGACATTAACCTGAAAGCTGAGAAGAAGAAGCTGTCTCAGCACTATGTCGGCCTCTACCCTGTTGAGAAAGTGGTCAATCCAGTGGCTGTGCGCTTGGATCTTCCCCCTTCCTCTTCGTGTCCATCGCACGTTTCATGTCTCCCAAGTTAAACCTGTTGCGTCTAGCCCTCTCTGTCCCCCCCCCCAGGGCACCACCCCCTCCCAGGATTACTGACGGCCACCCGGCTTGGACCATTACAGCCATCCTGGAATCTCGACGTCGGGGCAGGGGGATACAGTACCTGGTGGACTGGGAGGGTTATGGTCCAGAACATAGACGCTGGGTGCGCTCCGCCTTCGTGGAGTTCCACCGTGTGCACCCAGACAAGCCAGCGCCAGGAGGCGCTGCTCGGGGGGGGGGGTACTGTCACAGCCCGCTCACGCCTGTCATCCGCCCCAGCTGAGTGCACACCAGCACCTCATCAGGCCGCGCCTATTTAGCCAGCTCTGCCCAGGGCTTTGGCCTGGAGTCGTCAGCTCTCCTCCTTGTGATGTTCTGCGTTCGCCTACTACTACGGCCAGCACTCCTTCTCGTCCTTTGCACGTAAGGTCATCCACTCACCTGCTCTCTCATTTCATTCCCTGTGCACAGGTGGACCCTCCTGGCAGCGGCACTCCTTCCTCATCGCCGTACCTCTCCTACCCTCGAACCATGGAGCTGATCAGAGCGCTGTCTCCCAGGCGTGAGCCGGTCTTGCCAACATCAGTCACCAAATCCCTGCAAGTAAGCCACACTCATTACTCATCATATCACACCTGCTTGTTAATAAAGACTCTGAAATCTCACCCGAGCCTGCGTGTGTGTTCCCTGGGCTAGCCAAACATGTCAGTATGTTGATGATGGAAAACTACCCTTCTTTGGTCTTGACATTGCTCTGGACGTTATTTTGTGCACAACTTATACACTGTTGGCAAAATTTTGTAGCAAAATTTTCAAACCCATAGACTGTGATAACTAATAACCAATATCACCATCCCTCCTTTGAGCACATGACAAAGTCTATGTGCTCAAGTAGCAACAGAGTGAAATAATTTTTGTGGGAGGATGGGTTTAGCCTTTGGTCAGGTATAAATTTGGGAACCTTGATTAAACACAGCACCTTTATTTAATACCTATAGACTCCAGCCTGCGGAGATATGTTTTGTTTGCATATTTCTTCGTCAGGAGATGCCAGCAATATGTCATAGGAGCAATTGACTCCTTATTAGGAGGTATAAAATGTGCAAGATTTGCTGACATTGCCTGAGAAAAAATTGTAGGAGACTCGCAGTAACCTTGTGGTAGTCTGGTGAGTGTGTACATTTTGTTTTCAGATATGAATGCAAACCAAAATTGATGATCTGGGTGTAATGCATTGCTAATGACTACTACTGTGAAAAGTTGCATTTGGAGTTCTAGTTCATTCAACAATGTGTGTGATCCTGGTACACAATGAGCACAAAGAATTATAGCTTTGTTAATTCCTGAAGGTCCTGCATCATCAGGATGTTTCCCACAGGAATGGGGAGGCTGTGCATGACGCTATAGCATCTGCTGCTTTTTTTTTTTAGCTCTTTTATGACCTGTTTAACATCTTTTTGAGCTTCTAGACGGAGAGGATGTTGTCTTTTATAGTGTGATGTTATAGTGACATACCCTGCCCCCTATTATTAGACCAACATCTGTTTTATCTTTTTACCATAATGAATTCAGAATTTGCTTCAAAGTTTCTCATCCTCTCTTCTGTTAATGTTAAGATTGGTCATGTAGGAGATTTCTGGGTGTCTATTGTGCACAGCCTTTTGTTTCTAATTTAAGAGAATATTCTATCTTAAGGTCAGATGTTGGCTTCCCATAGATGGCTATATTCCTCAGCAGAGGTGACAAAATGTCCAACACTTTTCCAGTCCATGTGTTGGGTCTGACCAGTGAGATGTGTGGAACCCCCCATTGTTTAAAATGTCTCTTATCCCCATCAGATAAGACAACGGATGCTTCCACATATCCCCTTAGTGTCCAGTACAGGTTTTTATGACCAATCTGGAGGATGGATTTGCAAAAAATGTTTGTTTATAATTTGGATCAGATCTGTTCAATTGCCTATAATACATGTTACAATGACACTGATTTGGAGATTGCCAATCAGTAGGAACTGTGGATGTAAAATGTTGTGATATCACTGAACATGGTCCGCCATGGCCAGGTCGAGTGAGTATCAGTTATTCAGTTTGGAAGTCTCATAAACTATGTTTACTTCCTCAACATGTGGGTAGCCTCTGACAAAATGAACCACCCTTCAGCAATGTTACCGGTAGTAGGATCCTTTACTTTCACAGATTTTGACAGATATTCTACTGTTAGTTTGCCATTTGCAGATTTTAACTTACTTTTCCTTCTGACTTTGCCAAGCCCTGAATGTCATTACCTGAAATTACTGATCTACATGTGCCTGCATCACACAAATTTAATTGTAGTACCTTGAACTTCCAACATTACTTCTGGTAAACACTATATTGTTAACATTAGATCAAAGTCAGGTACATGGAAGATGTCTGCTATTTTCTAATAATTTTCTAATAAACTAATTTTCTGTATATGTGTAGGAGTGAGTCCACTTATCTGTTTTAGTTTTAATCATGCAGTCCAGTTTTGTTGTCGTGGATGTGGGTCATGGGCGCCTCCCCTTACCAGCAACTAGTCTTGCCTTTAGGGACACTCTTCTTTGACAGTGACACCATTGTTCATACTGATGCACTCATTTCCACTGTGGGGGGGTGTTCCTCCCTCGTCCACGGCTCCTCCTCATCCACTACTGTCCTCCTCCTTCTGGCTTCCTTAATAAAAGACAGATTCATGGGAAGCCTCAGGCCCCTGTGGGGTCAGCCATCACATAAATAAGTGCAAGTTTTTCTTTAAATTTTTATTTTCCTTTCATACCTAGATTCCCAACACCAATCTGTTAATATCTTGAAATTTAATACAATGTCAAACAATGTTTACAAGTGATCCAGTCCAGCTGAGAGTTGTGTGTAAATAGTTTGCTGTTATTCTAAGCTTAGTTTTCACTAATAACTATATTTTATTTGTTTGAATCAAGTCTAAGAGTTTAATCCCTATAAACTAGATGTCATTGTAACCCTTGCCTTATGTTAATTAGGTAAGGGAAATTATTAAGTGTAGACCAGTTGCTAGGTTTGTCAGGGTTACAATAGGGGATTAAAATGTGTGTGGAATGAAATAGCTGGAGGCAAGGAATGAGCAATAATGGTTGTTATTTGTAGAGATAAAGCGAACAGTATATACAAGCAATTTACTACTATACAAATGTAACAACGGCCGGCATGAAATAAAACCCCAAAAATGTCCTACTGAGCTCAGTGTTTGTTTGTCCTTTCGGTCTAGTCGTTTGACCAGTCAAGATATCTTGTATCTCCAGACTCAGGTTTCTTTTCCTCTTTTAAAGCGGCGACTTGGGTTGTTGCCACTTTGAATCTTGGGCACTGGAAAGAGGAAGGATGCTCTTCAATCGAGATCTTGGTTAGATCTCGGTTCAGTCTCGGTTCAGTCTCGGGTCAGGCTCGCCATCTCCATTCGGAGAGAATCCAGGATCCAGAAGGTTCTTGATTGGCAACCAAAAAACCTAGCCTGCACAACAATAATAGTATTATTGTTTACAGCTAGAGTAATTTGTTTTCCAATCTCTTCTTATATAACACTATAGCTTAGTGTTTAAATTCTTCTCTCATATTACTATTATTACAATCCAGTAATATAGTAAGATCTTACAATTCACATTTCACACCTTACATGCATGTTTTCTTTTCTCAAAATCCCTCTGGTAGTACATGAAATATTTTTTTTCTCATGTAACCAATTAAATGAATTTCTCTTTTTATCTCTACATCATTTAACCATGAAACTATGATTAATCCCTTTTAACCTTGTCTTTGTAAATCATGAAATGAAATACAATTAAGCTATCACATAACCAGGGAATATACTGTCCAATTATTTCCAATATTCCCTTTTAAAAATCAGTAAAACCCTGTCTGAGCTACTGGGTTTAGCATATCCTATGAATTTATATAGGAGACCAACACAATGTGCTTTTAGCATCAAACTACACATTACATTTGACAGAAATAGTGCATAAGAACTAAAAGTACTTCAGCATACTGTTGGGAACTGAAATCACATTTAGGAAAATCATACAGACACAAAAATAGCCTTTTCCATTGCTTTTAAACAGAAAAAATCCACTCACGATTAGCATTAGCATAATGCTAACATTAGCATGTATTGTTTGGTTTTCACTCACCAAGATGAGGTATCAGTGTGAACACAGCAAAAGGACACATCCACCATGCCTCTTAAGCTCGTGCTCCCGTCAACTTACGAATAATAAGGGTTTCAAATTAGTGTTTGGACAGTGTTTAGATCCATTTATAGCATCTTTCTAAATTAAACTCACCAAGAAGAGGTATCAGTGTGAACCAGACCATCCACAGCCTCTCTCATCCGCTCTCAGATCGTAAAGACCGACAAACCAGCAGAGCGCCTCGGCACTCTGCTCGGAAAGCGGGGCTAATATCGCTCTTAACGAATGAAAAGACCCAGATCACCCAACGTGACCATGAAACGGGAATTTAAAAGTTGGATAACGAGGATCAAACTTCCTCTTCCCAAAATAATCGGTTTTCAAAATAAAATCACACAATTGTATTAATACAATTGACATCTGAGAAAAAAAAGGGGTCATTTTCTCAGCTGGGTTACATCCTACTTTGATTTAGGTTATAATTAAAAAATAATTAAAGATGATTAAAACATTACCATTTCATCTACGTCCAAATCACATGAGATGCAACAAGATTCTAAACGTTTTCCCAGTAACATAAGAACACTGCTCCATTATTCTGCAGGACAGTGCAGTGAGAAATGTCTTGTCCAGCATGCCAGTAGTGGATGGATGATTGCTAAGTGATCAACCTACATAGGATCAGCAGGATATAATTCTGATTTTTGTTGCTTTGACAAGAAGTGTGCACCTTGCTTCTGGGTTAGGGTGCAGAGTTGGAAAAATAAGGGGGGAAGTAATCTTTATTTCCACACTATACTGTGAATTTTAGCAAGAGTAATTTTTTTTATTGCTTTTTATGCACACATTCTATACCAAAATTGTTGAAATGTGTCATAATGCTTTGCAAGGTGGGGGAGTCTCAACTCAGTGCAATATGGATATGTGCAGTTTTGAAAGCAGATCACGACACACATCTGAAATCCAATTTCAGGTGTATTTTATGCCATAGTTGTTTAAAAATAATGCTGTTCCAAGACAGTAAAAATGGTTTTTACAACATAGCATTACCTTCAGGCTTATGCTGTGCAGAACTCCAGGTTCGCTGGATTTTTTTCATCGCTTTCTCTCTCTCAGACTTTTAGTGAATGAAACTGCTGGTCAGTTACTGTGAAAAGTGATTTTAGCAGTAGTTTTAAGCGTCAGTTATGCAATCTTCAGTTCTTGTGAACATGTGTCTCGTGTAGTCTCGTGACTACAGATGATTCACAAATGCTGTTTATGCATGCTTGGAGAACATATGAACAGTTTGTTGAATCTGGAGTGGCTGGTTAGTACTAACAGCTTCCTGGCAAAATACGCATGATTTACACAGATTAACACTAAAATGTTCTTGAATGAGATCCAATATTTGAGCAGCTATCACAAATCATATCATCATCATATTTACAAAATGGCGGCGGCGCGCACGGACGCAGCGGCCCCTCTTGGCATCAGCGAGTGTGAGCGTTTCGAGTGTTTTGATCATCCCAGATGTACATTCTGTAAAACTTACAACCGTGTGACCTTATTAAACATCAAGGTACTGCACGCTGCAAGAATCGCAGCGCTCGGTTGTGATTTGGACATTCTCCGCCAGCATGGAATTCTGGCAGAGTCCCCGCTGGAAGCTACCCGAGAGAGGAGGAAGCGCAGACGGTGTGAACACAGGCAAAAGCGTGGAAAAAGGGCCGGGATCCATGCTAGGCTAAAGGCTAACCCCTCCAGACCAGCTGTACCGTCGCTTCTTCTCTCTAACGTCCGCTCTCTCGACAACAAGCTGGACGAGCTGTGTCTGCTGAGAGAAACCCGGAGAGAGTGGAGAGACTGCTGTGTGCTTGTGTTCACGGAGACATGGCTCCACGACAACATCCCTGACGAGGCCATTCAACTGGAAGATATGGCAATGTTCCGTGCTGACAGAATAACGGCAAGCTCTGGTAAGAGCCGTGGGGGGGGCCTATGCATCTATGTTAACAAGAACTGGTGCGTTAATGCCACATTAGTGTCTAAACGCTGCTCTCCGTTGGCGGAGTTCGTTATTGTAAATTGTCAACTATATTATTTGCCGAGGGAATTCAGCAACGTGTTTGTAGTGGCTGTTTACATAGCGCCGAGTGCTAACGCTAATGCTAATGCTAAGAAGGCACTCGGGGAACTGCACGATGCGATTAGTGAAATCCAAACTTCACATCCGGACAGTTTTGTGGTGGTTGCGGGGGATTTTAACCACACCAGCTTGAAGACTGTGCTCCCCAAGTTTAAACAATGTGTAGACTTTAAGACCAGAGGAGAGAATATGTTGGACTTAGTGTACACAAACACAGATGCATATAAGGCTATACCCCACCCCCACCTCGGCCTTTCTGACCACATATCCGTGATGCTGGTGCCTGTCTACAAACCTTTATTGAAGCGCAGCAGGCCGGCAGTGGAACAAATCAGGATTTGGCCAGAGAGTGCAACCTCTGCACTGAAAGACTGTTTTCTGCACACAGACTGGGAGGTTTTCAAAATAGCAGCCTCCCAGGAAGACAAGACAGATGTGGAGGAGTATGCTGAAACGGTCACCAGCTACATCGCGAAGTGCACAGAAGATGTCACTACAGTGAAGACCATCACTATGCGGGGTAACCATAAGCCCTGGATGACTGCAGAGGTGCGCTCGCTGCTTACAGCCAGAGATGCAGCCTTCAGAGCAGAGGACAGGATCGATCTCCGCTCAGCCAGGTCTGCGCTCTCAAAGGGAATTAAGGCGGCGAAGCGCGCCTATGCGGAGAAAATCCAGGGACACCTCTGTGACACTAGGAACACCAAGCAGATGTGGCAGGGAGTTCGGACAGTGACGGGCTATAAGTTTAGGCAGGGGGTCGATGATGACAACGCTTCACTTCCAGACAGGCTCAACGACTTCTTTGCACGTTTTGAAGCATCTAACCCGACAACCAGAGGGAGGGCTGGCCCACCCCACCATCGGTTGGACCAGCTTTTACCATCAACACAGCGGACACACAGAGGACCCTAACCAGAGTCAACCCACGTAAAGCTGCAGGTCCGGACAACATCCCAGGACGTGTACTCCGAGACTGCGCGAGCGAGTTGGCGGATGTCCTGACTGACATTTATAACATCTCCCTGAGTCAGGCCATTGTTCCCAGATACTTCAAGACCTCTATCATTGTACCAGTGGCAAAGAAACCAGTTGTGTCCTGTTTGAATGACTATCGTCCTGTTGCACTGACACCAATTGTGATGAAATGTTTTGAATGGCTTGTCAAACCACACATTACAGCCTGCCTCCCTGCATCACACGACCCGCTCCAGTTTGCATATCGTTCAAACCGCTCCACGGAGGATGCTATAGTCACCACCCTACACTCTGTCATCACCCACCTGGACCAGAAAGACACCTACGCCAGACTCCTGTACATTGATTTCAGTTCAGCATTCAACACCATTATTCCCCAGAGACTGATGGAGAAATTACTCCTTCTTGGTCTGAACACCGCCACATGCCTCTGGATCCTGGATTTCCTTACTGAGAGACCTCAGTCTGTCCGGGTTGGAAACAACATCTCCAACTCTGTCATGCTGAGCACCGGATCCCTTCAAGGCTGCGTACTCAGTCCACTGTTGTTTACACTTCTAACACATGACTGTGTATCCAGACACGAGGGGAACCAGATTATTAAGTTTGCAGACGACACCACGGTGGTGGGACTTATTCAGATGGATGAGGAATCAATGTACAGGGAAGAGGTGAGAGACCTGGAGGGCTGGTGCAGGGAGAACAATCTGGTGCTCAACGTGGACAAAACGAAGGAGATGATTATCGACTTCCGGCGGTCACAGCCTGAACACGTCCCCCTCAGCATCGGCGGCCGTTTAGTGGAGAGAGTGGAGAACATCAAATTCCTCGAAGTGCAGATCTCGCAGGACCTGACCTGGAGCAAGAATTCCTTGGGGATCAGGAAGTGGGCTCAGCAGAGACTGCACTTCTTGAGGAAGCTCAAACAGGCCTCTCTCCCCATCTGCATCCTCAGGACCTTCTACAGAGGTGTGGTGAAGAGTGTTCTGACGTACTGCATTGCTACATGGTACTCCAGCTGCAGTATGTCAGACAAAAAAGCCCTGCAGAGGATAGAACTTTTGCAGAACCGTTGTAAGAGCAGGGCACTGAACATTGTCAAGGACCGTTCTCACCCTCTGCATAAACACTTTGAACTTCTGCCGTCTGGTAAACAATTCCGGAGCATCAGAGGCAGAACCACCAGAATGATCAACAGCTTCCTTCCACAAGCTGTCAGGATGCTGAACAGTTGACTCGGAATCTCTCATACACACTACTGCACTAAAGGACATTATGTATATTATTTGTATATTATAGCTAGTTAGTTTTTCCCAAGTATGTCTCAGGGATGTGTGAATGGATGGGGGGGTGGGGTGGGGGGTGAAGAGATATGTGTGAGTGTGTCTTATATCATGCTGCTTCTATTTATATGGATGCCGAGAGAAACGCAATATCATCTTGCCTGCACTACAGTTGTATGTACAGCAATATGACAATAAAGTTTGATTTGATTTGATTTGAAAAGTAAATGGAAAACAACAATGTAATGTATTTTACTTACGTGTGGTTGGTTTGATCATCTTTGTACTGTCTCTGGATGCCCCTTTGTTTTAAATTCTTTTACTGTAGCCACGTAGGGAGGAGAGGGTTGTTAGGCAATGGCGCAGAGGGGGTGGATACAGCCAATTCATGTGGGTCTTAAGCCTTATTTATGCTGCATTTCCCCTCTAGTCTGCTTTGGTCCTCGTGCGCTTTGGACGAGCCCGGCATGCACGCAGCGCTGTCAATGCTTACTTTTTTCATCTACCCAGGCCAAGCGGTTAACGCAGAGACTACTCCTTGCTCACCTCCACCCCCTGGTGGAACCAGCGATGGATCCACTCCAGTTCGCCTACCAGCATGGCATTGGGGTGGAGGATGCGGTGATCTTCCTCCTTCACCGTTCTCTGTCCCACCTGGAGAAGCCCGGGAATATGGTAAGGATCATGTTCTTTGACTTCTCCAGTGCTTTCAACACCATCCAACCGATGATCCTGAAGGACAAGCTGCTGCGAGCAGGGGTGGACCAGCACCTGTCATCATGGATCCTGGACTACCTCACAAACCGGCCTCAGTTTGTGAGAACCCGGGACTGTGTGTCCGACACGATCATCAGTAGCACGGGGGCCCCCCAGGGAACGGTGCTGGCTCCCTTCCTGTTCACTCTTTATACTGCAGACTTCTCACACAACACAACACACTGCCATCTACAGAAGTTCTCTGATGACTCTGCGATCGTTGGCCTCATCTCCAATGGAGATGAAGCTGAGTACAGAGGGCTTATCCAGGACTTCGTGGACTGGTGCCATCGGAACTGCCTCCAGATCAACGCGAGGAAAACTAAGGAGCTGGTGGTGGACTGCCGCAGGCATGGGCAGCCCCTCACAGCACCAGTAAATATACAGGGAACAGACATCGAGATGGTGACATCCTATAAGTACCTGGGTGTTCATCTGAACAATAAACTAGACTGGTCACACAATACTGACGCACTCTACAAGAAGGGACAGCGCAGGCTGTTCCTGCTGAGGAGACTCAGGTCTTTTGGTGTACAAGGGGCGCTGCTGAAGTCATTCTATGACACGGTGGTGGCATCAGCCATCACTTTTGGAGTGGTCTGCTGGGGCAGTGGCATTACTGCAGCTGATAGGAAGAGACTGAACAAACTGATTAAGAAAGCTAGCTCTGTCCTGGGGCAGCGCCTTGATCCGATGGAGGAGATAGGAGAGAGAAGGACGGTGGCTAAACTGTCATCTCTGCTGGAGTCTGAGTTCCACCCTATGCAGGACATACTGGATGCACTGAGGAGCTCATTTAGCAGCAGACTACATCATCCCAGGTGCACAACCGAGAGGTTTCGTAGGTCCTTCCTACCAACGGCTGTCAGACTGTACAACCTAAGCAGGGCTGCTCGCAGAGATAGCAAAAAGACGTAACAAACTAATAGTTTTTTGAATGCAAAAGATGCAATAGACTTACACAATGGTCCCCTCCGGCATACAACTAGGAACATACCGGTCGCTATGGAGGGTGAGAATATGTATGGGCACATAATCATACCATGTAGGATAACTAAGTAGACGGTTATGCTGTTTCATCCCATCTAGCTACAATGCTCCGCACTGTGTTTTTATATATTTACATATTATTCCATCTAGCTACATTGCTCCGCACTGTGTGTGTTTATATACTTGCATATTTATTCCACCTAGCTGCAATGCTCCGTACTGTGGGTGTTTATATATTTACATATTTATTCCATCTAGCTACAATGCTCTGCACTGTGTGTTCATATACTCATATATTTATTCCATCCAGCTACAATGCTCTGCACTGTGTGTCTGTGTGTGTGTGTATATATTTATTTTATAGTAATATGTACATATGTATATTAGCTGCTCTTGCTTGCTTGTTTTTTTCTTGCCTTCTGATTGTTGCTCTGAGTGTTGCTATCCCTGTGCTGTTGCAATCCTGGAATTTCCCCGTTGTGGGACTAATAAAGGCTTATCTTATCTTATCTTATAACCATCATTTGTAGTTTCACTCCTGCTCCATAGGTAGCGCCAGGATTTTCACCAACAAAGAAATGCTACTTGCTTTCTGCTGCTTGACTTCCCGGTTTTCATTCCTTTTCCACAAAGATGCTGCTGCTGCTGAAGTATTTATGTATGATTCATGTATGTTTATTCTCGTCTTCTGCTTCCTCGTTGTCTTCTTCATCTACTTTGTCTTGGTATGCAGTGCCAAAATAGCCACCTCGTGAATGGGACGTTCAGTCTTGCGCATGCGCTTTTCAACGTGTTCAGGTTGTGGGCAGGCAGCGCAGTCACAAAATGTGGGCTGCACGCAGTCGTCCGAGGAACTCACATGGTCGCTGGGGTATGGAGGTGGATCCAGCCCAGAACCACAGCCACCACCATTGTCTCAGAATAATAGAGAAACAGACAAACCATTAAACAGTGTCTTTTTTTCTTTTGTGTCATGCTTATTATTTTTTCATCTCACCGTTGCAGCGTCAGTCTGTCATTCTTATGTTTTTTTCTTCTTTTTCCAATCTTCTCCATACTTTTCCCTTATATCCTGCACAAAATTTTCACATTCATCAGCCTTCAATTTTCCTCTAAAACCAAACTGTCATATCCGGCTCTAGGGAGCCGGGCAATCAGAGCCAGGGACAAGCCAGTGAGTCGTGATGGTTTATTTTGGGTAAGGGATAAGGGATGAGGAGAGCACAGATACTCATGCAGAGGTACACTCACAGGTTGCACAGCGCAGAGGTAAGCAGCTCGTACCGGACGTGGGGGTAACAAGACGTACATACTCACAGCGGGATACAAACACAGGAATGCTGCAAGAGGAGTATAAGCTGACACCAGACGAAGGGGCTTCAGCTTAGCAATGTGTTTATGTCGCAGCCCCGAGTCATCGAGGCTGCTCCTATTTATCCTCATTGGCAGCGCCCCAGCTGATGAAGACTAATTGGCCCCAGCCGTCCATAATGCTGCCAGCTGGGGGCCAGCTGAGACGCCGCTCAATGGGAGGCAGGGATGAGGGAAAATATGGGCTCAGTGCCGAGACGGCATCTCAACCCATGGTGACAGAGCCCCTCCCTCAAGGTCGGGCTCCTGAACGACCAGGAACATCCCAGCCCCCCCCCCCCCCCCACCTAGGGTGGGAGGAAGGGAGGCGGACCGGAGGGGAAGAAGCCAAGGGAAGGACAACACCAATGGGGCAATGTAGGGTAGCGGGAAAGAAAAACCCAAATACAATACTGACAAAACTGAATAATTAACCCAGGTACAGATGGGGAGAAGAACTGGGTCAACACGCCGGTTACATACTACCCAGAGAGTACCAACCATGCGTGACCCAGAGCAAGAAAAAAAAAGAACCACCAAAAAGGTACAGGGCAAAAAATGCTGAGTATGGTCAAATAAAGGGAAAACACAATACACAGCACCAATATAAGTACATACACACAGTCACCAAGAAAAGTGACTGGAACAAATGGACAATTACAGAGCATGGTGTTACGGAAAACAAGGCACATGACTCTATAATGAACCAACAGGGCATAAAAAAGAAATACTGAGTGCAGGCAAAGAAAAACCCACACACATGAATATATAAATACCCACAGTCACCTAAAGAAATGAAAGTGACTGGAATGAATGGGCAACTGCAGAGTATGGTCTGAAAGGGAACAAAACATAACTCTACAATGCAAAAACGAGACTAAAAACATGGTACAAAAAATAAAATGCTGGGTACGAGGGAAGGAAAACGCACAGCACTATAAATACACATCCACCAACAGGACAGACATTACACCCAAGTGACCTTAATAACGATAAAAGAAAAAGTGACACCCGAGGTGTATGGCAGGCAGAGTCCAAAAATAGCCGAGATGGCTCCGGAGATCTCCCCGCCCATTGTCCAGCTGGCGAATCAGGGGAAGAAAAATGTTCGGACGGCGAACTCTGGACCCAGATCCCAGGAACCCAGTCCACCGGCAGCCGAACCAGGCTGCCCAGAGGGAAACACAGACCAGTGGGGGGAACCAGATCACCGAACCGAAAGTTTTGCGGGTCGGGTCGTCGACCCGCATCACTCAACCACCAGGACCGTTGAGACGGACGAAGGGTCAGAGCGGATCCCGGTGGAAGAGGCTCAGGGGAGAGCCGATGACGAGGGCGGCGGGCCTCAGGGAAACGGCCACCTCCTCACCGGACCTGGACAACACTGGGGCAGCACCCACGTCGGACCCCGATCGGGCCTCAGGCGAACCCACGTTGGACCCCGATTGGGTCTCGGGCGAACCCACGTTGGACACTGCACCAGAACCGACCTCCAACGTTGAACCCGGACCCTCCAGCACCACGAGGAACAGCAACTCCTCGCCGGTGACCCTGGAAGAAGGCTCAGAAGAGAAAACAGAACCGGGATCAGGATCACCGGCAGCGCCAGAACCCGGCGAGACGAGCTCAGACGCAGCGGACGGCTGCACCCTGCTCGTCTCCCCTGGAGATAGGCTGAAGTGCTCAAAGATAAAAAGAGAGAAAAGAAAGGAGAGCACTCGCCTGATCTCGGGTTCTGACGCCGTCCAGGACTGCGAAGATCCAGGATCCGTCGTCAGGAGGTCGTTGTCAGGCTCCCATCTAGCCGCGTCGGGCCCCGCAGCCAGCACGATGGTCAGCGCAGCTTGAGATTCCTCCAGCTCAGGTAACCCCGCCGACGACCCACTCGGCGTGAAGCCAGAAGAATCTCGTCCCGCTGGACCGAACCGCTCCTCCGTGGAGACCCAGGGACGCTCAGTCGTCAGCGTAGACTCCACGCAGCAGTCAGTCCCCCTCCTCCGTCCGCAATGTAGCTGCGGAACCACAGGCCCTCTCCATATCCCACCACGTTGACCCGGAGCCGGGGACCGCTCGGCGGAGAGAGACACAGAGGATGCGGGATTAGGAATACAGGTTACAGCAGGTGGGGAGAGTTCAGGGAGCTGCGAACCCTGAACTTCTCCTCCAGGGATGTGACAGAGCAAATCATTAAGCAGGTGTGAAAAAACAATGACTTGCCTGCCCCCTGGAGGTTGAGTATCGCCTGCTGTAGTGGAATCTGCTTCTTCCTCTCCCCGCCCGGCGATAACGGAGGACCCCCCGGGAATTCGTCTGAGGATCGCTCGCGTTGTCTCCAGCAGAGAGCTCACCAGGCCGGGATTCCAGGCACACACAGCGGTCAGGAAGCGCGTCGAGGAGGGGGAAACAGCCGGGGTGAGCCAGCCCGAATGTCCAGGAATGACAGCGGGGGAACGAGGCTCAGGGGACGAGGCTGTAGAATCTCCACACTGATGAGGCGAAGGGATGACAGCTGCGTGGGAGGAACGGTCCTGACGATGACCCAGAACTGGATCCGGACGAGGTTCGTGCAGAGGTGACTCGGCGATGTGATGACGACTACTCCCAGGGAACGAAGCGAGGGGGAAACCCAGGATTCGCCGCTCCAGATCGGAGATCGAGACGAGGGAGGCGTCGAGCACGGGAAAGCTTCGTAGCCCTGAAGTCCTCACCATCAATCTCACTGCCGCCGCCACATGCCTGAAGGTGGTGACAGGAAACACAGTAGAGCTCGCGACAGCCACTCGACCCCGGACATAACTGCTGTCAGCTGCGGCTCCTTGAAGGGAATCCCGAGTGACGTGACGCAGGTCGGGGGAAGTCCTCTGGTTGGCGCGAACTCCCGGACTGGAATAGCGGCAGGAACGGGACTCCGAAGCGGGGAAAGACGTCGCCCACTTCGACTCCCTGCCGGGATTTCCATCCACCCCGTGGAGCTTCTCTTGCTGTGTACCTGCAGCGTCTATCCTGGAACTGTCCTCCAGATGGTACAGAGAGTGAGGGTGACAGTCCAGGAGTTCCTCAGCACGGCCCGGATGCCAGCGTCTCGCGTTGGAGGCGTCGTGCAGGGTGAAGAACGTCCCGTCGACAGCCTCCGAGATGGACCTCAGCTCGTCGCCCTGGCGCCGGAAGTGACTCCTGGGAAACGGCATGCTAGCAGCGCTGACACCCGGACAGAAAGGTACATTTCCACAGCGACTCACGGCCGCCGGCAACTCTTCTGGCTGCGACATACTGTCATGTCCGGCTCTAGGGAGCCGGGCAATCAGAGCCAGGGACAAGCCAGTGAGTCGTGATGGTTTATTTTGGGTAAGGGATAAGGGATGAGGAGAGCACAGATACTCATGCAGAGGTACACTCACAGGTTGCACAGCGCAGAGGTAAGCAGCTCGTACCGGACGTGGGGGTAACAAGACGTACATACTCACAGCGGGATACAAACACAGGAATGCTGCAAGAGGAGTATAAGCTGACACCAGACGAAGGGGCTTCAGCTTAGCAATGTGTTTATGTCGCAGCCCCGAGTCATCGAGGCTGCTCCTATTTATCCTCATTGGCAGCGCCCCAGCTGATGAAGACTAATTGGCCCCAGCCGTCCATAATGCTGCCAGCTGGGGGCCAGCTGAGACGCCGCTCAATGGGAGGCAGGGATGAGGGAAAATATGGGCTCAGTGCCGAGACGGCATCTCAACCCATGGTGACACAAACTCCCTTTTCCATTTCTGTCCACTCTCAGCATACAAACTTCACTTCACCATAGACGCACATCTCCACATTTAAGATAAGATAGATAAGATAAGATAAGCCTTTATTAGTCCCACAACGGGGAAATTCCAGGATTGCAACAGCACAGGGATAGCAACACTCAGAGCAACAATCAGAAGGCAAGAAAAAAAACAAGCAAGCAAGAGCAGCTAATAAACATATGTACGTATTACTATAAAATATATATATATACACACACACACAGACACACAGTGCAGAGCATTGTAGCTGGATGGAATAAATATATGAATATATGAACACACAGTGCAGAGCATTGTAGCTAGATGGAATAAATATGTAAATATATAAACACCCACAGTACGGAGCATTGCAGCTAGGTGGAATAAATATGCAAGTATATAAACACACACAGTGCGGAGCAATGTAGCTAGATGGAATAATATGTAGATATATAAATATATAAACACACACCCAGTGCTGAGCATTGTAGCTAGATGGAATAAATATGCAAATATATAAACACACACAGTGCAGAGCATTGTTGCTAGATGGAATGAAACAGCATAACCGTCTACTTAGTTATCCTACATGGTATGATTATGTGCCCATACATATTCTCACCCTCCATAGCGACCGGTATGTTCCTAGTTGTATGCCGGAGGGGACCATTGTGTAAGTCTATTGCATCTTTTGCATTCAAAAAACTATTAGTTTGTTACGTCTTTTTGCTATCTCTGCGAGCAGCCCTGCTTAGGTTGTACAGTCTGACAGCCGTTGGTAGGAAGGACCTACGAAACCTCTCGGTTGTGCACCTGGGATGATGTAGTCTGCTGCTAAATGAGCTCCTCAGTGCATTCAGTATGTCCTGCATAGGGTGGAACTCGGACTCCAGCAGAGATGACAGTTTAGCCACCGTCCTTCTCTCTCCTATCTCCTCCATCGGATCAAGGCGCTGCCCCAGGACAGAGCTAGCTTTCTTAATCAGTTTGTTCAGTCTCTTCCTATCGGCTGCAGTAATGCCACTGCCCCAGCAGACCACTCCAAAAGTGATGGCTGATGCCACCACCGTGTCATAGAATGACTTCAGCAGCGCCCCTTGTACACCAAAAGACCTGAGTCTCCTCAGCAGGAACAGCCTGCGCTGTCCCTTCTTGTAGAGTGCATCAGTATTGTGTGACCAGTCTAGTTTATTGTTCAGATGAATACCCAGGTACTTATAGGATGTCACCATCTCGATGTCTGTTCCCTGTATATTTACTGGTACTGTGAGGGGCTGCCCATGCCTGCGGCAGTCCACCACCAGCTCCTTAGTTTTCCTCGCGTTGATCTGGAGGCAGTTCCGATGGCACCAGTCCACGAAGTCCTGGATAAGCCCTCTGTACTCAGCTTCATCTCCATTGGAGATGAGGCCAACGATCGCAGAGTCATCAGAGAACTTCTGTAGATGGCAGTGTGTTGTGTTGTGTGAGAAGTCCGCAGTATAAAGAGTGAACAGGAAGGGAGCCAGCACCGTTCCCTGGGGGGCCCCCGTGCTACTGATGATCGTGTCGGACACACAGTCCCGGGTTCTCACAAACTGAGGCCGGTTCGTGAGGTAGTCCAGGATCCATGATGACAGGTGCTGGTCCACCCCTGCGCGCAGCAGCTTGTCCTTCAGGATCATCGGTTGGATGGTGTTGAAAGCACTGGAGAAGTCAAAGAACATGATCCTCACCATATTCCCGGGCTTCTCCAGGTGGGACAGAGAACGGTGAAGGAGGAAGATCACCGCATCCTCCACCCCAATGCCATGCTGGTAGGCGAACTGGAGTGGATCCATCGCTGGTTCCACCAGGGGGCGGAGGTGAGCAAGGAGCAGTCTCTCCAGGGTCTTCATCAAGTGGGACGTCAAGGCCACCGGTCTGTAGCTGTTCAGGTCTTTGGGGTGGGAAGTTTTTGGTACAGGTACCACACAAGATGTTTTCCACAGCTGTGGTACCCTCCCCAGTTTCAGGCTCATGTTGAAGATATACGTCACAATCCCACACAGCTGGTCTGCACAGGACTTGAGGAGCTTTGCGCTGATGCCGTCCGGTCCCGGCGCCTTCCTCGCCTTGATCTTCCTCAGCTCCGTCCTCACCTGGGTCCTGGTCAGGGTCAGGATGGGGGGCTGTGTGTTGGGAGTGGGGGGGTGTTGGTGGAGTGGGGAGTGGGCAGCAGGACTTGATTTCTTTAGAGGCAGCAGTGGTTGTTGTGCAGTCAGGGGGGAGGGCGGTTGGTCAAATCTATTGAAAAACAGATTCAGGTTGTTCGCCCACTCCCTGCCCCCTGTGGCCTGGGGGGAGGTATTCTGGAGCCCCGAGATGGTTTTGAGGTTTCTCCAGACCCCGCTGATGTCGCTCTGTTGCAGCTTGTCCTCCATCTTCTTCCTGAAGCTGTCCTTGCCTTCTCTGATCTTTCTCCTCAGCTCCCTCTGTACGGACTTCAGCATCTCCCTGTTCCCTGACCTGAAGATCCTCTTCTTCTCTCTCAGAAGTGTTTTTATCTCAGGGTTGATCCAGGGTTTGTTGTTTGAGTGACGCCGTATGGTCTTGGTGGGAACGGATTTGTCCACACAGAAGCTGAGGTAGCCCGTGAAGGTGTGAATGAGGCCATCGATGTCCTCACCATGTGGATCGCAGAGCTGCTTCCAGGCGGTGGCTTCAAAACAGCCCTTTAGGGTGTCCATTGTCTCCTCAGACCATAACTCCACAGTGTGCATGGTCGGAGGTTGTCTGTGCACTAGGGGTTTGTACACCGGCCGGAGATGAACCAAGTTGTGATCCGATCTCCCGAGTGGGGGGAGTTATGATGAGGTGTACGCCTCCTTAGTGTTTGCGTAGAATAAATCCAGTGTTTTATTGTCTCTAGTGTGGCATGTGACATACTGGGTGACCGTGGGTAGAATGGGAGACAGTGAAACATGGTTGAAATCGCCTGAGATGAGGAGAAGAGCATCTGGGTGTTCTGTCTGCAGCCTGCTGGTTACTGAATGGATGACGTCACGTGCTGTCCCAGCGTTCGCCGTCGGATTTGCATAAACAACAATGCAGATCACGTGTGAGTGTTCTCTCGGGAGATATGTAGGCCTCATGCTAACAGCTAGCAACTCAATGTCTTTGCTGCAGTGTCGTTGTTTAACAGTGATATGTCCCGGTCTGCACCAGTTGTTGTTAACATACATTATCACTCCACCGCCCCTAGCCTTGCCACTGTCTGGTGTTCGGTCAGCTCGTATCATGTGAAAACCCTCCAGCTCAATGTTAGCATCTGCTGCTAGTTCAGTTAGCCACGTCTCAGTAAACAAAAGGAGAGAGCACTCCCGGTATGTGCTATCATAACGGGAGATAGCCGCTAGCTCATCTAACTTTCCCAGTATCGACCGTACATTTCCCATGACAACAGATGGAAGGGAGGGTCTGTACCTTATATTTTTTGTCCTCCGCCTTACTCCAGCCCGGCAGCCGCGGCGTTTTCGCCTCAGTTCTCTCGGTATGTCGAGTTTTTCCAATGGGACCGGGTGGCGGTTGAATGCTAGCAGCTGTTCTCTGCTGTATCGTATCCTGCTATAGACAGTGGCTCCGTCCACCGGCTCAGGAGACATTTAGGACGATCTGTGTGTCCGTGATATAAGTGAGGTGAAAAAAAAAAGACGGATCAAAAGAGAGAGGAAGGGAAAAAGACTCGGAATCGAGCCGCTGTTGCAAAAGGCAGCCGACTCGTGTGGCGCCGAGAGAAAAAAAAAAAAAAAACAAAAAAAAAAACAGTAGTGTTTTGAATTAACCCTATTTTTATATATTCTCCTCCTAGGATTTTCACAACAACACATTCCACATTTATAATTAGGAATAAATCTACTTGTTCTTTCATCTGCCCAGATTAAAGTTGAACCTCTTCACTCTCCAACTGATTGGGGGCAGCCTCTCTGTATGCCTCACTGCATCAAAACTGGCTATAGAGCCAGGTGGGAGGACTTTGTTCTTTGCCGTGCGCACGGTCTTTCAGAATGGCTGCTCCTTTCAGCCAGAGAGATACTAAGGTCCCCAAAATTGTTGGAAAAATTTCCTTTAAAGTTAACTTGGAGCTCGATTTGGAGATAAATTTATGAAAGAATGGAATTCTTATAGTTGACCACATGATAGAGGCAGTTCCTTCTGTACTCAAGGAGGAGGAGATACAGTGATGTTACTTGGAGGCATTTCAAGATGTCGTTCACACTGCTTAATCTACACATGTGCAGTTCTCATACAACGGGATGCCACGTGGCTGTTTCAGTCACACACAAATGCGAACGCGCATCGTGGCCACGAAGCCTATTGACCACAAACCATGTCTTGTTTTTTCAAAGAAACTGGAGCGCCGTCTCCTTAACTGAGTATTATTCATGCAAAAATAATCTTACAACTTTAACTTTGTATGCAATTCAGTGCTGTTACTTCAAACAATCTCCTCTCAGTAACTTTTATCATGTTTTAAACACAATTTCTCAGTTCAACTCAGGACAGCAGGTGAACCAACCCCCTCCCCTTTGTGATACAACACACAGACTCGCCTTTGTTCCCCACACGGCAAGAAGTGCGCTGTTTTAGTTAAATCGCCTAAATATACACTATATATATATGAACAGTAAAACTTATTAATTAATAATAAACATAATGATAAAAAACATTAAAATCAAATGATAATAAAGTAAGGATGATAGTAAGGATATACATTACCGTTCAAAAGTTTGGGGTCACCCAGACAATTATTTTGTGTTTTCCATGAAAAGTCACACTTATTTACCACCATGAGTTGTAAAATGAATAGAAAATATAGTCAAGACATTGACAAGGTTAGAAATAATGATTTGTATTTGAAATAATAATTTTTTCCTTCAAACTTTGCTTTCGTCAAAGAATCCTCCATTTGCAACAATTACAGCATTGCAGACCTAACATGATTGCACAAGGGTTTTCTAATCATCCATTAGCCTTCTGGCGCAATGAGCAAACACATTGTACCATTAGAACACTGGAGTGATAGTTGCTGGAAATGGGCCTCTATACACCTATCTAGATATTACACCAAAAACCAGACATTTGCAGCTAGAATAGTCATTTACCACATTAGCAATGTATAGAGTGTATTTCTGATTAGCTTAAAGTTATCTTCATTGAAAAAAAGTGCTTTTCTTTCAAAAATAAAGAAATTTCTAAGTGACCCCAAACTTTTGAACGGTAGTGTATGTGTCATTGCTGCATGTCGTGGCATCTTGTATAAAACAAAACATAAAAGATGAAAATAAAACAAAAATAATAACAAAATATAAAAACAGAAATAAAAGTAACAAAATAAAATAGAAAATAAAATAATGTTTCAATCTTTATAAATGTATTTGGTGCATTTCAACTTCACATCATGATCATGCAACTTCTTTCGTTTTTTTTTCTGCATGTCAATCATACTTTTACTCTGTACTTGGGTCATGGAGAGACACTTTGAGCTCACACTGTTTGGTCATCATCCCCTTCGCCGTACACTTTTCCAATGCGCACGGTGAAGGGTGAAATAAGGAGGATTTAAGCGCAGGGTTGCACCACACACATTTAATAAAGAGCATACAGCAGTCCCAAAAGGGTGAAAACATACAAAAAGGCAAACAAATGGGATGTTCCTGGGCCGGAATCGCCCAGTGAACACATGAGGAGAAGTGATTAACCACCAGCGCCTCCCAGAGCCAGCATGGCTCGATGGGCACAAAGAACCACAGCTGCAGTGGAGGTGGCTAATCCTTCGTGATACTTCAGGTTACATGCGACTAGACACTTCATTTGGTAAACCATTCAGTTAATGACC
The DNA here is from genome assembly GCA_020510985.1 of Pholidichthys leucotaenia. NCBI lineage: Eukaryota > Metazoa > Chordata > Actinopteri > Cichliformes > Pholidichthyidae > Pholidichthys > Pholidichthys leucotaenia. Next base: position 437,015,091 of record CM035836.1, on the reverse strand, counting down.
CAGCAATGCATGACTGGACAAAGGCTCCTAAAGTACATGCATTGCTGGCTCCACAAATTGGGCACACCTGGGTGAGGAGCGGGAAAGACGATTAACGGGGCTGGGAACAGCTGATGAAAAAGAGAGAGAGAGAGAGGGGGCGTGGCCGGACCGGCAGACTGTCAGCAGTGTTCACAGAAAGTAGGTCACAGTGGCTGTCTAACAGCTGCCGGTCAGGCAGTGGCTATGGATATAGAAAAAACACTGAAATACATACTATACATACATACACATACATGACTGGCGCCTAGCGGCTGCCCCGGCCTTGGATGCACTCTGCAGAGCGTGCCCAAATGCCAAGTCACGTTTCGTTACCTTGTATTCATACATGTGTAATGACAATAAAGTTGAATCTCAATCTCAATCTCAATACACAATGGCACCAAGACCCACAGAGAGCTCAGGACCAAGCCAGGGGAAACAAAGCTGGCTCGGTTCCTGACATTAACAAGCACAAGTCTCATCATCATATTACGGATGCAGGGAATGACACAAGAAAATACCAGAAATATTACCACAAAAATCATTAACAAGTTCATGATGATACCTCTCCATGAAGAGAATAACCAAATTAACCAGGTATGTTCATCAGTGACATTGTCCTTGGCTATGGCAGCCTGCAAAGCAGTCAAATGCTGTAAGGCTGAGGCAATCACGTGACCATCTACACCATTTTCAGGGATAAAAGTACAACAATAATCCCCCACAATTATACACACACACCCTCGGGTGGCAGTTATTTGATCAAGAACCATTCTATTTTGGGCCAACGTAAGGCTAAGAGCTGTTAACTCCTCATTTATACCAGAAAAAGAAGACAAAGAAAATTTTGCAAATACGTGTAGTCTATAACTAGCTGTTTCAATCCATAAGGTATTCTTAGCCACTTCCACCAAAGGGAACAAGGAATTAAGTGCCTCCTGCCCCATGATTTCTAACTTGAATTCTTCCGGCACATCCGTGTCACAGATGGGATCATGTGGTGGAAAACAAACATCTCTCTTCACCCTGCCTGCCTGTCCTGCCGACAATATGATGGTATGGTCAGTCACCACCATGGGGGCACACACCCCTCCCCAGTTCATGGGTAGGTGTGAGTAGGCACGATGGCCACACAGCCACCAACCCTCCATCGCCATATACCGTATGGATGCCGTACTTGTGAGAATCACAAATTGTGGCGCTACAGAGCTCCTGCAGGGTGACATCGCCTTCCAGACTTCTAGACTGACAATAAAGATCTTCAGTACAGCTTTTACCCACTACATTGGTCTGGCAGGTAGCAGTACAGGGGCAAGATGTACTATGTACTGTTACACACCTGGAAAACGATAAGCTGCCCAAAGAGATGTTTCCACACCCTTTTAGACAAAAGGAAAAATTCCCCGGCGAGGTTAATCTTGCCTTCACTGAGTAAGGGGTGTCATTGTGTCTCCAGTCAGTGGAGTCATAGACAATGTGGCAGGTGTGGTTCAAGTTAATGCTTGCTGTACTATTTCAATACATAGCCTCATGCAAGAAACAAACAGCTTCTGACAGTTCCATTGGTTTAGCAGTAACAGATATCTGATGAGAGTAGGAGCAAAGAACACACATAACAATTTGAACGATTAGCTGTTTTGGCTGTGTGGTTAGCATACTTCCACCACACATTACCAGCATAAACATGGTCATCATAGCCTGGTCCTTCTAGCCAGTCTTGATGCGTGTGAGTAACATACCTACCCTGTGATAAATAAGTAATGGTGTCCCTAAAACTAACCAAATCAAAAGTGTTACCACAAGGATGATGATGATGAAGAAACAGGTGTACCATTCACATCCTTCTGCTGCCAACCTTCTCTCTCTTGTATTTTGTCTCTCCATTTGTTTATCATGGTATCACACTATACAAGCCGTTGCTGGGCACCACGAGGGCACCGTCAGTCGAACACTTGTATAGCGAAACAATGACTTGCTTGTATAGCTAAACAGTTAAACAGTCTCTTGCTGATTGTTTTGAATGGGGTAAAGTTTGCAATGTGTCAGGTGCACCCAAGAATCACGTCCTTCAACTTTCACGGCTGTTGGTGTCACCAGGATGACCTTGTGTGATCCATGGCAGGGAGCGTCGGCCCAGTGTTTCTTTTTGATGTCTTTGATGAGAACGAGATCTCCCGGTTTGGCTATGGTGGGTGCTTCCCCGTGTTCCTTCCTGGGAAGAGCAGCATGTACAACATCTCTGTCAGTCAACATTCTTCGCATGTAATCAGCTAAACACACTTCCTCATCACCTGAATGAAATGGCCTTAATGGTGAGAGTAGGTAAGGCTTGCCATACATCTTTTTTTTTTTCTATTTCTGCCATTGTTTTCCGAAGCCTTCTTTAATGGTCCTATTTGTGTGTTCTACCAATCCTGCAGATTGTGGATGGTAAGCTGAGTGGTTTTCCAAGTTAATGTTAAGTGCTGTGCCTAAGTGTGATATAACCTGATTTACAAAATGTGTTCCATTATCTGAGTAAATCTTTTCAGGTATTCCAAATCTTGGTACTACTTAAGTTAAGAGTTTCTTTGCTGCTCCTGTCCATTTAATAAATGTATCAATAATCACCATTCAATATTTCTTCCCTTCATATTTATTCAGTTCAATGGAATCCATGCAAATGTTCTGAAAAGGAAAAGCTGATGGAAGGAAAGTACCCTTCTGAGGTCTTAAGTGTCCCTGAGCATTATTTTTGCATAGATTAGGCATTTTTTACAAAACTGAGTGGCAAATTTACTAATCATACCCCCTGCTGCTACATGGAAAGCCCATGTAGCTTTCCCATGTATGTGACTGTACATGGGAAAGCCCGTGTAGCAGAACAGCAGTCTGGTGGAATAATTTGCGTGGCAAAATGGGTTTGTTATTGCATCATTTGTAGAGTCTTGAAGTATTGTCAAATGTTGCCCCCTTTTTTATCCACTGGTAAATTTCATCTTGTGGTGATGTTTCCTGGGCGTTAGTGAGCATGTCATGTGATAGCTGGTCTGTCAGTGTTAAAAGAAGAGATGCTGTGATGTGGTTTCTTATATGACCTTGTGCATCTGCTTTTGTGGTGTTGTCTGCAAGTGGTTGCCCTTAGAGATTCGATCTGTGCCATTAGTGTGTGTGGTACATTTACATATGGCCAATTTTGAGATCTTTGTGTTAGATTGGCTTTCCTGAGGCATGTAATCATGCCTCTTTTTTTTCCACTTGTGCAAAATGATGGATGGTAGAAGAAACACATTGGCTGTCCGTGTATATTGTGAGTGCTTTTCCCTGACCTAATTTGCAAGCCTCAGTTAGAGCAACGAATTCAGTTGCTTGTGCAGAATAATGTGATGGGAGTTTTTGTGCCTATAAAACAGTGTCATGGGTGACTACTGCGAAACCAGACAAGTTTGAGCCAGTACAGTCATGTCTGGAGGAGCCGTCAACAAACAATGTGAGATCAGAGTCCTCCAAAGGGGTGTCCTGCAAATCAGGGCATGGCAATGTTTCACTCTCAATTTCTCCCAAACAGTCATGAGGTTTTCCTTGTGTTGAAATTGGAACGTTCAATGGTTACAGTAGATAAGGCTGTGATAATAACACTGTCATGCATGCAAGGTGTCTGGATGGTGAAAGAACTGATATTTTACTGATACTGCATGTGTGACCTTTAGGATTAAGGGATGAAAAAGAACAAGCCCTGCACACATGGCAGCACTGCCCTCGCCACAGGGTCTAGCCTTGTGGAATAAAATGCTATTGGATGCATTTTTGTACCACTTGGTTGGAGAAGGACTGACGTCATGTGTCCCTCTCTACAGTCAACCATTTGCACAAATGGTTTTTTATAACTGGGGAGTGCCAGGACGTCAGTGCTGACCAACAGGTTTTTGTTTTTTTTTCATTTAGCGAATGCCTCTTGTGCCTCAGGTGTCCACTCAACCTTGTCCACCTGAGCCATGGGTGTTTTGTAAATGAGATCAGATAAAGGTTGTACTTCAAATGAGTCATTTGCAATCCAAGAGTGACAATAATTTAAAGTACCCAGAAATGACATCATGTCTCTTTTTGCAGTGGGTCCCTAAATATTTGACCTTGTTTTCCACAACTCTAATTTTTCCTTAATTGACCTAATTATAGACCCAGGGAACAAAGCACAGACTCGAGTGAATACAATTTATCCTTTTTATTGCTAACAATGTGTGTGTGAGTGCGTGCATGTACAATGTGTATGTTGTGCGTGTGAAGACGAAGTGCAGTGCAGGAATCGTGCCCGGGGGAGAGCAGAACGCCGTTCAGCCTGGCAACTCTATAACGACAGAGCAGAGGTGTTAATTCTGTCCAAGGAGCAAAGAGCGTGATAGTAATGGTTGCTTACTTCGCAGGTGGTCGTGGAGATGCTCAGGTTGGCCTTGAGGGCTGCAGCCAGGGAGACAGCGTCTGACTCCGTGCAGGGAAGTGGGCTAGTAGCCCTGTAGTGGCGATGAAGGCTAGACCGCCGCTGGGAGAAGAGGGATCCGTCGCCGGGGAGATCCACCTGTGCACAGGGGAAGACGACTGACAAAGGTGAGTCAATAATTAGGCTTACGTGAAGTGACGAGGAGAACAGGAACTCTGATGATGAAGCCAGGGACTTGGCTGTTGACGCGAGGCATGTCAGTGGAGAATGACAGAAGGCCCCGTACCGAGTCTCAGGCAGGCCCGGTTATAAGGCCTGCTGGAGACTGGCAGCAGGTGTGCGTGCAGCTGTAGTTGATGACAGCCCTGAGGGAGCCATGACAGTAGTCCCCCCCCCCCCCGAGAGGTGCCTCCTGGCACCTGACCCAGCCTACCCGGGTGCGTCCGGTGGAAGTCCCTGATGAGCTGCTTATCAAGCATGAATGACAGACGTACCCAGGACCTCCACTCGGGGCCATACCCCTCCCAGTCCACCAGGTACTGCAGGTCGCGACCCCAACGGCGGACGTCCAGGATGGCGTTGACTCTCCAAGCCGGGTCGCCGTCAATCAATACTGGTGGAGGTGGAGTCTTGGAGGGGGACAGAGAGGGCTGGAACAGACGGGCTTCACCTGGGAGACATAAAATGTCGGACAGATGCGGAGAGAGGGGGGGAGAGCTAGGCGTACAGCCACAGGGTAAACAATACGTGTGATAGGGAAGGGGCCAATGAAACACTGGGCCAACTTCCGTTTTTCAGCCTTCAAATTAATATTCTGTGTAGACAGCCATACCTGTTGACCCACCTGGTACTGGGGATCCGGTCTCCTGCGGTGGTTAGCTGTCCTGGTGTTGCATTCGGCAGTACAAAGAAGAGCTCTGCGGATGGCAGTCCAGAGCCGGCGGCAGTGCCTCACGTGGGTGTGGACAGAAGGCACCGCCACTTCCTTCTCCTCTTCGGGGAAGAGCGGGGGGTCATAACCCAAAGAGGCCCTGAAGGGGAACATGCTGATCGCAGAGGAAACAGTCGAGTTATGGGCATACTCGATCCAGGGGAGGTGGCTGCTCCAAGACGATGGACTGGAGGCGATGACACAACACAGAGCGGTCTCCAGCTCCTGATTGGCCCGCTTGCACTGCCCGTTGCTCTGCAGATGGTATCCAGACGACAGGCTCACTGTTGACCCCAGTGCACTGCAGAACGCCCTCCAAGCCTGGGACACAAATTGGGGCCCACGATCAGAAACGACGTCGGTGGGAATCCCGTGGAGGCATACGACGTGTTGTACCAGCAGATCCGCTGTCTCCCGTGCCGTAGGCAGCCCCCGGAGAGGAACAAAGTGGGTGGCCTTAGAGAACCGGTCCACAATGGTGAGGACTGTGGTGAAGTGGTTGAAAGGTGGAAGACCAGTCACAAAATCCAATGTTATATGGGACCAGGGATGGCTGGGAGCCAGCAGCAGGTGAAGGAGACTGGCCGGCGGAGAGGAAAACGTCTTCCCGGTGGTGCACTGAGGGCAGGCACGGACGTAAGCAGTGACATCCTTCCAGAGCCCCGGCCACCAGAACGACCTCTGAAGGAGCTCCACCGTGTGGGACATGGTGCAGGACACCCCTGGATGGCACGAAAACTTAGAGGAGTGGGCCCAATGAATCACCTCACCCCGAATTGACGTGGGGACAAACAGCCGCTCCGCGGGTCCACCTCCAGGATTGGGCTCAGCCTCCTGTGCCTTCAAGACCTTCTCCCTGATACCCCACGAGAGGGCGCCAATGACACAGGACGCTGGAAGGATAGTGTGTTCATGGACCTCAGCCACATCTGCAGCAAACTGCCTGGAGAGGGCGTCTGGTTTGGCGTTCTAAACCCCAGGGTGATAGGTGATTGTGAAGTTAAAACGCCCAAAAAATAGTGACCAACGGGCCTGCCGGGAGTTCAGCCACTTGGCTGTCCTCAGGTATTCTAAGTTTTTATGATCGGTCCATACTATGAAAGGTTGGGCGGCCCCCTCCAACCAGTGATGCCATTCCTCCAGGGCGAGCTTCACCGCCAGGAGTGCCCTGTCACTGATGTCATAGTTCCTCTCTGCCGGGGACAGACGGCGTGAGAAGAAAGCGCAGGGGCAGACCACCCCGTCCACAGGAGAGCGCTGGGAGAGAACTGCCCCCACCCCGGAATCAGAAGCGTCCACCTCAATCAGGCACTGGAGGGAAGGATCCACCTGTGTGAGGACACGGGAGGACGAGAACTCCCCCTTGAGGGTGTTGAACGCCGCTGCAGCCTCCTCCGTCCATCGGAAAGCCACCTTGGGGGACGTGAGACGGGTCAAGGGGAGAGCGATCATGCTGTAGGTTTGGCACAAAGTGGCGATAAAAATTGGCGAACCCCAGGAACTGCTGGAATTGCCTCCTTGACGGGGGGAGGGGCACTCCACCACCGCCTTGACCTTCTCAGGGTCGGGAAGAATCTGGTTATGGGAAATGATGAAACCGAGAAACGAAGTCTTGTTGGTGTGGAACTCACATTTCTCTGCTTTAACAAATAGTTTGTTTTCCAGGAGTCATTGGAGGACCCGTCTCACGTGTACCCGATGCTCATCCAGTGACTGCGAGAAGATGAGGATGTCATCTAGGTAGACAAAGATGAAGGAGCCAAGGTGCTGGAAGACGGCCGGCGCGTTGGTCAACCCAAACGGCATCACGAGGTACTCGAAGTGGCCACTTGGGGTCTGGAATCCCGTCTTCTACTCGTCTCCCTTCTTGATCCGCATGAGGTGGTAAGCGTTGCGGAGGTCGAGCTTGGTGAACCAAGAGGCCCCCTGGAGGGAGCCGAAAGGCATGTCCATGAGGGGAAGGGTGTATTTGTCCTTCACTGTGATATCGTTGAGCCCCCTGAAGTCGATACATGGCCGCAGGGAGCCATCCTTCTTGCCCACAAAGAAGAATCCTGCCCCCACTACCGAAGAAGACGGTTGAATAATGCCCGAGCTGAGCGACTCCTTGATATAGGTATCCATCGCCTCCCGCTCCAGAGCAGACAGGCTGTAGAGACGGCTCGACGGCAGCGGGGCACCAGCCCGGAGATTGATGGCACAGTCATAAGGGCGGTGGGGGGAAAGAGACAGCGCCTGCGATTTACTAACTACCGCCCCCAGATCGTGGTATTCAGGCGGCACCTTGGACAAATCAGGAGGAGGAGGGGTGTGAGGGGCTAGAGACACTGACAGGGTGCATGCTGCGGACTGCAGACACGCGCTGAGGCAGAATGAGCTCCATGATGTCACACTCCCAGTCCGCCAATCAAACGATGGATTGTGGAGCCGAAGCCAGGGGTAGCCCAAGATAACCGGAGATGTTGAAGAGGGCAGCACCAACAAGCGTAGGTCCTCCCGATGGTTTCCTGAGACAATCACCGACACCGGGGCGGTCTGCTGGGAGACTGTTGCCAGGGGGGTCTTAGACAGGGCAATGAGCTTAAGGGGTGACTGGAGTGTATGGCAGGGAAGCCCTAATTGGGTTGCCAGGTCCCCCGATATGAAGCTCTGCTCAGCCCCTGAATCAATTAGTGCATGTGTGGCATATTCTGTTTGTTTGTAAATGAACCTAATAGGCACAAGGCATTTGGTGAGGGGATTAGGCCGAGACGAGTCCGTGAGTCCCCCTACTGTGACGCACGGACCCCCTCTTTTGGCCTAACGGGGCAACTCTCTACCTCATGCTCACTGCTACCGCAGTACATGCAAAGACCTAACTCCCTACAGCGCTGCTTCTCAGCTAAGGAAATCTTGGAGCACCCAACTATCATAGCTTCCTGTCCATCTAGAGCTTCAGGTGGAGGCAGGGCCAATTGAGGTGACTGGGAGGAGCGGAAAAACTGGGCGCCCGAGCGACCGGAAGTTCTTCGCTCGGCTACTCGCTCCCTCAGCCTGTTATCCAAATTGATGGTTAGGGAGATTAGCTCAGTGAGTCTCTCTGGTTTATCCAAATGAGCTAGCTCATCCCATAGGCTAGGGCTTAGGCTCCGAATGAATATACTACAGATCAAGGCATCCTCCCACCCAACCTCCGCGGCCACCACCCGGAAATCGACAGCGTAGTCCGCCATGGACCTACCCCCTGTCGGAGAGTTAACAACCGGGTGGTTAGCACACTATCACGGTCGGAATGGTCAAATACCTCGTGGAAATCGGCAATGAACTGCTGGTAAGTTAAACTAGCATAGCTAGGTTTAGCCATAACGGCATATGCCCAAGCTAGCGCGCTACCCTCTAACAGGTTAGCCACATAGCCTATCCAACTATGGTCTGTGGGAAAATCCCCCAGAACCCGCTGGAAGACCATCTCACACTGCAGGATGAACCCACGGGCCTCCCTGAGCTTGCCACTGAAGCGAGTGGGTGTGGGGACCGGTGTGAGCCGGGCCAAAGGGACCTGACTAGCATAACTAGGAGGGGAGCTAGCGGGAGCTGACGGACTCCCGGAGGCCGGAGGAAACGTCCGCTGTCCATCCAGATGATCCAACCGGCTGTTAATTTGTGTTAGCTGATTAAGGATTACTTGTTGTTGGTAAGCTAATTGCTCCACCCGAGCCTCTAGGTTGTTAACTCGGTGTGCTAGCATGCTGTCCACTGGGTTGCTCTGACAGAGCCATACTGACATAATTATAGGCCCAGGGAACAAAGCACAGACTCGAGTGAATACAATTTATCCTTTTTATTGCTAACAATGTGTGTGTGAGTGCGTGTATGTACAATGTGTATGTTGTGTGTGTGAAGAGGAAGTGCAGTGCAGGAATCGTGCCCGGGGGAGAGCAGAACGCCGTTCAGCCTGGCAACCCTATAACGACAGAGCAGAGGTGTTAATTCTGTCCATGGAGCAACGAGTGTGATAGTAATGGTTGCTTACTTTGCAGGTGGTCGTGGAGATGCTCAGGTTGGCCTTGAGGGCTGCAGCCAGGGAGACAGCATCTGACTCCGTGCAGGGAAGTGGGCTAGTAGCCCTGTAGTGGCGATGAAGTCTAGACCGCCGCCGGGAGGAGAGGGATCCGCCGCCGGGGAGATCCACCTGTTCACAGGGGAAGATGACTGACAAAGGTGAGTCAATAATTAGGATTACGTGAAGCGACGAGGAGAACAGAAACTCTGATGATGAAGCCAGGGACTTGGCTGTTGACGCGAGGCGTGTCAATGGAGAATGACAGACGGCTCCGTGCCGAGTCTCAGGCAGGCCTGGTTATAAGGCCCGCTGGAGATTGGTAGCAGGTGTGCGTGCAGCTGTAGTTGATGACGGCCCTGAGGGAGCCATGACATTATTGTCTTTATGACAAGATAACTACTAAAAAACGTTGCATTAAGGCAATGGTGCCTTGTTTGCATGCTTCTTCATCAGGTGATGCCAGCAAGATGTCCAAATTTGCTGACATTGCCTGTGAAAAAATAGCTGGTGATTCACAGTAACCTTGTGTTAACCTGGTGAAGGTGTACCCTCTGTTTTCAAATGTGAATGCAAACCAAAACTGATGATCTGGATGTACTGGGATGCTGAAAAAAGCATTGCTGATGTCTATCACTGTAAAAAAAAAAAAAAAAAAAACTGCATGTGTGGTTGTGGGTCATTTAACAAAGTGCCTAGAGGATACTGTCTTTTGTATGGTCTATAGTGTGATTTTAGGTTTATTTTTACAAGCTCTGTATTTTTATTAACCCTACATCTGCCTGTCCTGTTGACCACAGAGAATTTGGAATTTGTGAGAGTGTACGTTCCTTTTCTAAATGTTGATGTAAAAGTGATCAAATGGGTGAGCCGGGAACATCAATGTGAATCTCTTTTTGCACTGTGGTCACTCAGTTCAAGGGCAGTGAGTAGGTGTCAAGTTTTGAGGAATATTAACCTTTGGGTTGGAAGTTTGCTTCCAAGACTGACCTCTTTTTGCATAGCTTTTTTTGTGCAGGTCTGATGTCACTGAGTGTAGTCCAGCTGAAACCAAACATAGTGAGTAGCAGTACCTGGACACATTGAAATCCTGCAATACATTTATACCTTCCACATGTGGAAAATGTGATGCTCTCATACCATTACTCGTTGGGATTATGGCAATATTGAGGGTTGTGGGGAGATCCTCTCCCAGAAGGTTGACAGGGCATGCTTCAGACAATATGAAACAACCTTCTGCCATGTCACTGGTGACAGGGTCTTTAACCTTAACATTTTCTTTTTTTGGAAAGGTGCTCTGTTTTTAACTTACTGTTTGTGGCTTTTACAGTTATTTTTCACCTGATTTTGTAAAATTGTGAATGTCTGCGCCTCTTATTACCGATCTGCATGCTCCTGTGTTGCATAGAAACTTTATTGGAATGTCCTGGGCCTGCAACATCCCTTCAGGTAAATACTGCACTGTCAACATCAGATCAAAGTCAGGTAAATTGAAAATGTCTGTTATGTCTGCCATGTCCATTATGTTAGTGTTAGCATCAGTAGTTGCACTTATCTTTGGTGTGGTCAGTCAGGCAGTCGGCCCGTGAGGTCCTCCATCCCCTCCCCGCTGCTGCTGGCGCTCAGGACATTGCTTCTGCCAATGGCCCCTTTGTCCACATTGGTGACAAACGTCACGTTCCCTTTGCCGCGGCCAGCCCGCCCCACGCCTCCTTCCATCCCTCCTCGACTGCTGAGGTCCAGTTCCAGTGCCACCCCGAAGAATAGAATCGGGGGAAGCCCCCCCCCCCCCCGCCGAGTCAGCAACAGGAGTTGGTTTTCCTTTCAGTTTTTTTCCCCTTTTCTTTCCTTTCCTCCTCTATTGTCTCTGCATGTTTGGCATAGGTTAACACATCACCAAATGCACAGGTGTGGTATGTGACCAAATGTTTGTGGACGTAATCAGCCAGGTGTGACTGCATGTTTTGCGAAGAGACACTTTTCAAATTCTGCCAATAAGGTTCTATACCTGGATTATTATCAGCCTTATGGCCCTTTTCCACTAGTCCCCAGTCAGCCTTCCATGCCTCTACACGGTTTTACATGGCCCAGCATGCTTTTGTTTCCATTACAGCAGAGTACCGCTTTGGGTGGGTGGGATTTTTTTACAACAAGGCGGCGCCACACTCCCGTGACGTAAAACATATGGCATGAGCAAAACACAACATGGCGTCTTATGAGGCGACTCCTCAGTGTCTGGCTTTTTATCAGAATAAAGGCAAAAAATGAGAGCCAGACAAGGGTACAGGCAGCGAGACCAAACATTCTGGAAAAGTACTGGAGCATTTAGGAAGCCATAGAGCCGAAGATGTGAGAATACGAACCAGATTACATACGTATGAAGGTAAGCTAATGATTGCTAATGCTAGTTTGCTTTAAGTCCGCTGTACTACATTGTAATGTCTGCAAGTTATCGCTATTAGGTACTAAAATATATATGCTGTGTGTGTTTCAGATGGCTCTCATGTGGGAAAATTACCGCTTCAAACCATGGGTATGGCATTCAACACAGCCTCTCACTGATGCCACCCCAGCTTCACAAACGCTCAGTGGTTAATGAACTTAAGAATGTCTGTAGAAATGTTTAGCTTCCTGTGCAACAAATTGCTCTGATCTGTGTGAAAATCGTGGCGAGACTGTTGAGACATCATGGGTTGTACCTGCTCCAGCAGCACTCCAGTCTGTAGTGGTGTCATGGCAAAAAGTGATCAACTGCCAAAACTTGATTGCCAGGTGCCATATTATATTTATGGGGTTATATCAGCCATAAAATATATATTTCAACTCATATATATACTGAGTTAGGTATAATAAGATATATTTAACAATTAAGATAAGATAAGATAAGATAAGCCTTTATTAGTCCCACAATGGGGAAATTCCAGGATTGCAACAGCACAGGGATAGCAACACTCAGAGCAACAATCAGAAGGCAAGAAAAAACAAGAGCAGCGAATATACATATGTACATATAAACATAAATATATAGACACAGTGCGGAGCATTGTAGCTAGATGGAATAAATACATAAATATATAAACAGTGCAGAGCATTGTCGCTAGATGGAATAAGTATGTAAATATATAAACACACAGTGTGGAGCATTGTCGCTAGATGGAATAAATATGTAAATATATAAACACACACACAGTGCGGAGCATTGTAGCTAGATGGAATAAATATGTAAATATACTGTAGTATAAACACACACAGTGCGGAGCATTGTAGCTAGATGGATGGAATGAAACAGCATAACTGTCTACGTAGTTATCCTACATGGTATGATTATGTACCCATACATATTGTCACTCTCCATAGCTACCGGTATTTTTCCTAGTTGTATACCGGAGGGGACCATTGTGTAAGTCTATTGCGTCTTTTGCATTCAATACTATTAGGTTGCCACGTCTTTTTGCTATCTCTGCGAGCAGCCCTGCTTAGGTTGTACAGTCTGACAGCCGTATGTAGGAATGACCTGTGAAACCTCTCGGTTGTGCACCTAGGATGATGTAGTCTGCTGCTAAATGAGCTCCTTAGTGCATTCAGTGTGTCCTGCATAGGGTGGAAGTCGGACTCCAGCAGAGATGACAGTTTAGCCACCATCCTTCTCTTTCCCATCTCCTCCACTGGGTCAAGGCGCTGCCCCAGGACAGAGCTAGCTTTCTTGATCAGTTTGTTCAGTCTCTTCCTATCGGCTGCTGTAATGCCACTGCCCCAGCAGACCACTCCAAAAGTGATGGTTGATGCCACCACCGTGTCGTAGAATGTCTTCAGCAGCTGCCCTTGTACACCAAAAGACCTGAGTCTCCTCAGTAGGAACATACTGCGCTGTCCCTTCTTGTAGAGTGCATCAGTATTGTGTGACCAGTCTAGTTTATTGTTCAGATGAACACCACAGTACTTGTAGGATGTCACCATCTCGATGTCTGTTCCCTGTATATTTATTGGTGCTGTGAGGGGTTGTCCTTGCCTGCAGCAGTCCACCACCAGCTCCTTAGTTTTCCTCGCGTTGATCTAACTAACTACTAACTACTAACTAACCTGCACTTATATAGCGCTTTTCTAGTCACAAAGACCACTCAAAGCGCTTTCATTAATACTAACCCTCTATTCTAAGGGCCTATAGGAAACAGATATCTAGGGACAATTTAGAACAGCCAATTAACCTAACATGCATGTTTTTGGCATGTGGGAGGAAACCGGAGAAATCCCGGAGTAAACCCACGCAACACGGGGAGAACATGCAAACTCCACACAGATCACTGTTGGTCGGGGGCTGGGATCGAACCCACGATCCCACGATCCCCACAATCCCCCGGCCAAGGGTAAACTGTGCTGCCGCAGTGCTAACCACTGCGCCACCGTGCAGCCTGGAGTTCCGGGAGGCAGTTCCGATGGCACCAGTCCACAAAGTCCTGGATAAGCCCTCTGTACTCAGTTTCATCTCCGTTGGAGATGAGGCCAACGATCGCAGTGTCGTCAGAGAACTTCTGTAGATGGCAGAGTGTTGTGTTGTGTGAGAAGTCCGCAGTATAAAGGGTGAACAGGAAGGGAGCCAGAACCGTTCCCTGGGGGGCCCCCGTGCTACCGATGATCGTGTCGGACACACAGTCACAGGTTCTCACAAACTGTGGCCGGTTTGTGAGGTAGTCCAGGATCCATGATGACAGGTGCTGGTCCACCCCTGCGCACAGCAGCTTGTCCTTCAGGATCATCGGTTGGATGGTGTTGAAAGCACTGGAGAAGTCAAAGAACATGATCCTCACCGCATTCCCGGGCTTCTCCAGGTGGAACAGGTGAAGGAGGAAGATGACCGCATCCTCCACCCCAATACCATGCTGGTAGGCGAACTGGAGTGGATCCATCGCTGGTCCCACCAGGGGGCAGAGATGAGCAAGGAGCAGTCTCTCCAGGGTCTTCATCATGTGGGACATCAGGGCCACTGGTCTGTAGCTGTTCAGATCTTTGGGGTGGGAAGTCTTTGGTACAGATACCACACAAAATGTTTTCCACAACTGTGGTACCCTCCCCAGCTTCAGGCTCAGGTTGAAGATGTACTCCACAATCCCACACAGCTGGTCTGCACAGGACTTGAGGAGTTTTGCACTGATGCCGTCCGGTCCCGACGCCTTCCTCGCCTTGATCTTCCTCAGCTCCGTCCTCACCTGGGTCTTAGTGAGGGTCAGGTTGGGTGGCTGTGTGTTGGGAGTGGGGGGTGATGGTGGAGTGGGGAGTGGGCAGCAGGACTTGATGTCTTCAGAGGCAGCAGTGGTTGTCGTGCAGTCGGGGGGGAGGGCGGTTGGTCAAACCTATTGAAAAACAGATTCAGATTGTTCGCCCACTCCCTGCCCCCCGTGGTCTGGGGGGAGGTATTCTGGAGCCCGGAGATGGTTTTAAGGTTTCTCCAGACCACACCGATGTCGCTCTGTTGCAGCTTGTCCTCCATCTTCTTCCTGAAGCTGTCCTTGCCTTCTCTGATCTTCCTCCTCAGCTCCCTCTGTACGGACTTCAGCATCTCCCTGTTCCCCGACCTGAAGATCCTCTTCTTCTCTCTCAGAAGTGTTTTTATCTCAGGGTTGATCCAGGGTTTGCTGTTTGAGCAACACCGTATGGTCTTGGTGGGTACGGTGTTGTCCACACAGAAGCTGATGTAGTCCGTGATGGTGTGAGTGAGGCCATCGATGTCCTCACCATGTGGATCGCAGAGCTGCTCCCAGGCAGTGGTTTCAAAACACTCCTTTAGAGCATCCATTGCCTCCTCAGACCATAACTTCACTGTGCGCATGGCCGGGGGTTGTCTGTGCACTAGGGGTTTGTACACCGGACGGAGATGAACCAAGTTGTGATCCGATCTCCCGAGTGGGGGGAGTGGTGATGAGGTGTACGCCTCCTTAGTGTTTGCGTAGAATAAGTCCAGTGTTT
This sequence comes from Pholidichthys leucotaenia, assembly GCA_020510985.1. NCBI lineage: Eukaryota > Metazoa > Chordata > Actinopteri > Cichliformes > Pholidichthyidae > Pholidichthys > Pholidichthys leucotaenia. The sequence goes on along the minus strand of CM035836.1, from coordinate 436,999,725 downwards.
TATTGTCTCTAGTGTGGCATGTGACATACTGGGTGAACGTGGGTAGAATGGGAGACAGTGAAACATGGTTGAAATCGCCTGAGATGAGGAGAAGAGCATCTGGGTGTTCTGTCTGCAGCCTGCCAGTTACTGAGTGGATGACGTCATGCGCTGTCTCAGCGTTCGCCGTCGGATTTGCATAAATAACAATGCAGATCACGTGTGAGTATTCCCTCGGGAGATAGGTAGGCCGCATGCTAACAGCTAGCAGCTTGATGTCTTTGCTGCAGTGTTGTTGTTTAACAGTGATATGTCCCGGCTGCACCAGTTGCTATTAACATAGATCATCACTCCACCACCCCTTGCTTTGCCACTGTCAGGTGTTCGGTCTGCCCGTATCGCATGGAAACCCTCCAGTTCAATGTTAGCGTCTGCTGCTAGTTTGGTTAGCCACGTCTCTGTAAACAATAGAAGGCAGCACTCCTGGTATATGCTATCGTAGCGGGAGATAGCCGCTAGCTCATCTAACTTTCCCAATGTAGATCGTACATTCCCCATAACAATGGATGGGAGGGTGGGTCTGTACCTTATATTCCTTGGCCGCCGTCTTACCCCAGCCCGACACCCACGTCGTTTTCGCCTTATTTCTCCTGGTACGTCGAGTTTTTCCGTTGGCACCGAGTGGCGGTTAAGTGCTAGCAGCTGTTCCCTGCTGTACCATCTCCTGCTGTAAACAGTGGCTCCGTCGATTACGATGGATTTTAAGCCAAAACAAACTTGATCTAGGATTAAAAGCAATTAAAATAATACAGTCACAAGGTTACATGGAAAATACTTGATTTACTGGATAGATACAGGTAGATATTGTATAAATATATATTCTCTATCAACAATGTACTATACATGTATCCATGTAGTATTGCACTGGGAATTTTGACAATAAACCTTTGTACTTTTTGCAGATCTGTCTCCACTTTTGTCTTATGTATGAAGGTTACCACCAAGTGACATAAATTAAATACTAAAAGATTGGAAAAGCTGTCTAAGAACAATCCAGCAGTTTGACAAATCACTTTTGGTTTGGTGTAAGTCTGTCAACAGAATTATGAACCATAAAGCACTTTGTGTTAAAATGTTAAATCCCATTAAACCCTAACCCAGTGGTGTCCAATCATGTGCCATGGACGGCCAAGACCCTGCAGGTTCTCTCTTCTACCCAGTCTCTTCAGCAGGTGTTTTCACTGATCTGCAGTCAGTGGAAGAAATTCGGTGGAATCTGCTGTTGAAGACACTGGTTGGAGATAAAGCCTGCAGGGTCTTGGCCCTCCATGACACATGATTGGACACCCCTGCCCTAATCCATTATTAGAAAATACAGATGCCAATATGGCCCAGAATTCCTCCACATACTGGTACTGTCACTAAAGTGTGCAGGGTCTGCTGCAGTGGCACATCCAACAACACAGTCTTCAGTAAATAAAATAATTGGTTTTGGTTACTTTTTCTTAAAAATGAGCCATTATTTTCAAAGTCTCTGATAAATGGTTTGTACTGTTGGCTCTTTTCCCACCGGTGTCTTAACAGACAAAACAGAAAATCATGATGCAAATACACAAGTCACTAAATTGTTTATTACAATCAGCAGTAAATTCTAGATTATTTAGAATGTGCAAAATTCAAACTGTAAAAAAAAAAAAAATTAGAATGGGTCACACACGCCGGCCACGCTGCCTCACTGAGAAGCAACTGGATGTGCCATTCAAGCTGGTACCGGTTCAGCAGATCTTCAGCCTGCATCTCTGTAAATAGTGACGCAAGATCCGGTTTGGGGTGGATCGTTTTCCTCTTGCCTAGACAAAAGACAGAAATGGGTGGTGGTTAATTAAAGCAAATTTAAAACATATTTGGGAAATACACTTGTTGCTAAAAGCCAGTGGTGGAATGTGACAATAAAGTACTTTGTTGTTATATGTTGTTGTTGTTATATTTAACACAATATTCATGTAGCTGCGCTTCAGTAAAGTAGATTTTACAAGGGCTGGGTTACGTTTAAAATCATTTTTTTTTACTGTGGCCTCAGCAATCAGAATGAGTTGATACCTTCAGTTGAATGGAATCTAGTACTTTAACTGAGGGTGTGCATCCCCGAGTATGAAGTCGCTCAGTAAAAATATGTAATTTTTATCAATAAAAGTTTAGCCACTGCTCTGTCACCGCTGTGTCACCCTGGCTTCAAGTGTGGGTGGTGTTTTGTACTTGTACTGCCAAAATATAAAAGAATACACTACAATGGGTCTCAAATATTTGTAATGTGTACTGTTATTATAATACTGCATGAGTTCATTGACGATAGATTATAAACTACACATATAAATTAAATCATAATGGTTGTAGGGAGCTTGAAATGAAGCAGCGATGTGATTTTATAAATCAAGATTTATTATCAGCTTCACCTCCCTAACATGTCTCGTCTAGATGCAGAAACAGAATGAGAGGTCGAGCGCAGTCAGACCTTCATACTTATACCCACACTCAACAAAAGGCATTGCATATCAAAGCTGACATCCCGCATTAACATAATCCCCCTCCATTGTCCTCCATCTCCTCCACCTGACCCTGGGTGGTCAGGAAGTTCGATCCGGTCTCCACCGCTGCGACTCCGTCTGTTCTTTGATCCTCGCTGGCGGTTGAGACCTCCTGTCCTGTTCTGAGGCGTGAGGTCATTCCACATATGTAATCACTAAACATTCTAATATGTCTATACATATGTAGGTATGGAATATATGATTAATATAAGCCACAGCCCCCCCCCCCAAACGACTAAGAAAAGGACAATCAAATTGAGTTTACAGTTTAAGATAATCTCTATGACATATTATACTGTTAAACATCTTGACAGGGAAAACAAGGAAAAAATCTTTCCAGCAGTCATGATCCTGTAGAAAATTCAGTGGTAACAACAGTATAGTAATGTCACAAATCAGCCTTAAAACTGTCACGGCACAATCTGATAACATAGTTAACAACTCTTTGTCAATTTTGCATCAGTCCCTGTGCCGTCTGGGTTTTAATCTTCTCCCGAATCTGCTGTGGGTCCGCTTGGGCGTCCTGGTGGGACCATCCTGTAAGGAATCTGCAGCTTGGGGAGGAGAGTGGTTATTTGTTCCCTGCAGGGGGGCTGAGTTTTTTTTCTTGGGGGGTCTACCCCGCCGAGGTGCTCTCGCCACCCGTGTAGGCTCGTCACTCAACAAGAAGGCAGGTTTAAGTCTGTCAATGCTGACTGTTTCTTTTCTGTCCCCTAAATCAAGCACAAAATGCTTATCACCAGGTTCCAGCACTCTGAATGGTCCGTCGTATGGTGGACGGAGGGTTGATTTTAAAGCTTCGTGTCTAACAAAAACGAACTCGGCGTTTTTTAAAGCTTGGGGGACAAAAACCCGTGGAAAAGAGTGATGTGCCGGTCCGGGGAGCGTGTCCGGTCCGGTGCTGCTTAAGGGCCTCAGGGCTGGAAGATGCCCAGGCTCTGGATGCTCTGGTAAAAACTCACCTGGGAGCCTGAGAGGTTGTGCAAAAACTAATTCTGCTGGGGAGGCGTCTAGATCCTCCTTAGGCGCAGAACGCAACCCCAATAAAACCCAGGGAAGTTTATTCACCCAATCTGTATCCGTTAGTGAGGCCCTGAGGGCGGCCTTTAAAGATCTGTGAAAACGCTCGCATAACCCATTAGCCTGAGGGTGATATGCGGTGGTGCGGTGAATTGTCGCTCCTAAGCTGCTGGCCATGGCTGACCACAGCTCTGAGACAAATTGAGGCCCCCTATTGGACGTGATGTCCGATGGGACGCCGAAACGTGCCACCCAGTTTGTTAAAAAAACGCGAGCGACTTCCGCAGCTGTGGTTGACGCCAAAGGGACCGCCTCCGGCCAGCGCGTAGTGCAGTTTATCATTGTTAACAGGTGTGTGAACCCTTGAGACGAAGGTAGTGGTCCCACGAGGTCGACATGAACGTGGTCAAACCTTCTGGCTGGGATTCGAAAAGGCTCTAGAGGAGCTTTTGTGTGTTTGTGCATTTTGGCGCGCTGACAAGACATGCAAGTTTTTGCCCATTCCTTTACATTTTTGCGCAGGCCCAGCCAAACAAACTTTTCCGCGACCATTTTAACCGAGGCGCGCACCCTGGGTGCGCGAGGGAGTGAACCGAGTCGAAAATGCGGCAGCGCCATGCAGCTGGGACTACCGGGCGAGGTCGGCCGGTTGACACGTCGCAGATTGGGGGGGTACACCGTCACGTAAACCCCTTTCCTCCAGTCTTAACCCTGTTGGTCCAGACAGGAGCGCGCGCACGTCCGCGTCACTGCTTTGTTCCTCTGCCATGGCTGCGTAATCTATCCCTACGTGAATTGGGGCCGCGTACGCGTCCGCGTTGGCGAAGAGTTCTGCGGCTGAGGTAGTATAATCTGTCTCCTCGTGCTCTGGCGATGTCACAGCGCGAGAGAGGCAGTCTGCTACCACGTTAAGTTTGCCTGCCACATGTCGAATGTCTGTGGTGAACTCTGAAATTGCAGCTAGCTGTCTTTGTTGCCTGCCTGACCATGGTTCTGAAATTTTAACCATCGCAAAAGTGAGCGGTTTGTGGTCTACAAAAGCCGTGAAACGCCGCCCTTCTAACCAGAACTGGAAGTGGCGGATGGATAAATGAAGTGCTAGCAGCTCCCTGTCAAAAGTGCTGTATTTGCGCTTGGTTTGGTTTAAAGATTTGCTAAAAAATGCTAAAGGTTGCCAGGTTCCGCCAACATGTTGTTCCACGACTGCCCCTATGGCCAGGTCTGAAGCGTCTGTGGTTAACACTATGCGGGCCGAGGGATCGGGGTGAACCAACAATGTGGCATTCGCTAGAGCACTTTTTACTTCCGCGAAGGCGCGTTCGTGCTCCGGGGTCCATTCGACCGCGTTGGAAGGCTTTTGTTTTCTGAGCACGGCATACAGGGGCTGCATAAGTTGAGCTGCGCGGGGGAGGAAACGGTTGTAAAAATTCACCATTCCCAAAAATTCTTGCAGCGATCTGACCGTTTGTGGTCGTGGAAAATTTTCTATCGCACGGACTTTGTCTGGCAATGGAACTGCCCCCTCTGGTGAAACTCTGTGTCCCAAAAAATCAATTTGTGACACGCCGAATCGGCATTTGGCTGGGTTGATTATTAACCTGTGCTCTTCTAGTCTTTGAAAAACTGTAGCGAGGTGTTGTTCGTGTTCTTCCTCTGACGGGCTGGCTACCAGCATATCGTCAAGGTAGACGAACACGAAGGGGAGGTCGCGTAATACCGCGTCCATCATACGCTGAAAAGTTTGAGCAGCGCCTTTGAGGCCGAACGGCATTTGCAAAAATTCAAAAAGACCAAAAGGGGTTATAACAGCCGTTTTAGGAGTGTCTTCCGCTCGAACGGGGACTTGGTGATAGCCGCGGTCCAGGTCTATTTTAGAAAAAATGCGCGCACCCGCCAGATGTAGTGAAAAATCTTGAATGTGAGGGATTGGGTAGCGGTCATGCGCTGTCGCATTGTTTAATCTGCGGTAATCGCCGCAAGGTCTCCAAGAACCGTCGGTTTTCGGGACCATGTGTAGTGGTGATGCCCAAGGGCTTTTCGAGTGCCTAATAATGCCTAATTTTTCCAGGCTGGCAAACTCGTCTCGTGCTATGGTGAGCTTGGTCGCGTCTAAGCGCCGAGCTTTGGCAAAGACGTGTGGGCCTGTTGTGGGAATGAAGTGTTCAACCCCGTGTTTCGCTACTGTTGCTGAAAATTTTGGAACTGTGAGTGCTGGAAATTGGGTGAGGAGTTGGTCAAACTTACCTCCTGCTGTAGTGACGCTGGCTTGCACGGGTGGTGGAGAAACTCGAGCTGAGCAGGGGATAGAAGCAAATGATAGTGCATTAACCAAGCGTCTATTTGCAAGATCGACTAATAACCCATGTGCACACAAAAAGTCGGCGCCCAACAAGTTAAAACTCACCGCAGCTATAATAAATGTCCATCTATAGTTGCGGCCGTGGATGAGAAGAGGCAGGTCCTTTTCACCGAAAGTGTCGATGATCGAGCCGTTGGCTGCCATCGCTCCATTTCCCTGGGGACCCATGGCCCGGTCTGCGGGGGAAGGGGTGATGAAGCTCACCTGAGCTCCGGTGTCGATGAGGAACTGTCTCCCGGTGCGTCCGTCAGTCACATAAAGCAGCTTATTCGTCTCGCCGAGAGCCGTAGCTGCTAACCGTTTCTTGAATTTGCAGGGGGGCACGCATTTGTGTGCCCTCTCGGCGAAACGTTGATGAAAATAGCAGAGGTCGTTCTGCTTGCTGCGCCTTGGTCGCATCGCTGCCATAGTGGGCGGGCTCTGCTCCGCTGTCTGCGGTTCTCCGCTGCTCTGGGCCTCCGCGCTGAAATCTGCAGATGCTGCTGTGGCCATCTGATCGCCGCAGGCGTTGATGAGCCGCTGCGCTTCTCGGGCCAGCGCGCGGAAGTCCTGCTGGGTGCTGCACCGCATGTTGGTCAGTGTCCCTCTCATGTGTGGCGGCAGAGTGCTGAGGAAGATATGTTGGAAAAGGAAGTTGTCGTTGTCCACTTCCTTAAGCTGCAGCATGTCCTCCATGAGGGCCTTTGGTCTGCATCCTCTGTGGCCGTAGATCGCCAGAATCTTCTCTGCTCTCTCCTCGGCTGAGGGGACGAAGTTCTCAATGATGGTCGCCTTTAGTTCTCTGTATTTGTCGTGGGCGGGCGGTTGTTGAATTACGCTCCGCGCACATCTATGCGTGGTGGCGTCGAGTTTGGCGACGATGTGGTAACACTTCGTCTCGTCCGCCGTTATGCCCGCCAGTGCAAACTGAGCCTCAGCTTGCTGGAACCACGAGCTCGGGTCGTTTTGCCAGAACTCTGGCAGCTTGACGGTGACGGCGCTTGTGTGGGCCGTCCCTGATGTGTCCGCCGGGTGAGAACGCCTTTCTTCTGCCCTCACGGCGGAGCTGGGGAAGGTGCTCGGTTGAGCCCTCTCTGTGGATTCTGTCGTGCGGGAACGTCTTCCATCCATTCCCCTGTCTGCATGGGTGACGGCGCTTGCCTGGGTCGCCTCCGATGAGTTCGTCGCGGGAGAATGTCTCTGTTCCATCCTCACGTCTGGTCACCAGTGTAGGGAGCTTGAAATGAAGCAGCGATGTGATTTTATAAATCAAGATTTATTATCAGCTTCACCTCCCTAACATGTCTCATCTAGATGCAGAAACAGAATGAGAGGTCGAGCGCAGTCAGACCTTCATACTTATACCCACACTCAACAAAAGACATTGCATATCAAAGCTGACATCCCGCATTAACATAATCCCCCTCCATTGTCCTCCATCTCCTCCACCTGACCCTGGGTGGTCAGGAAGTTCGATCCGGTCTCCACCGCTGCGACTCCGTCTGTTCTTTGATCCTTGCTGGCGGTTGAGACCTCCTGTCCTGTTCTGAGGCGTGAGGTCATTCCACATATGTAATCACTAAACATTCTAATATGTCTATACATATGTAGGTATGGAATATATGATTAATATAAGCCACAATGGTGACTGAACAACTCCCATTCCCCAAAGTGCAACATACACTCTTATGAATATAACTCACAAAGGCTCACACAAGTGAGCTGACAAAAAAATAAATAAACAAGCAGTTTATTTTACAGTGGATGTGCCATTCATTTTCAATTATTCTGTAATTAACATTCACACAATCAAATAAATCTCAGTTCAGTCCCTTTCATATTAAGTAGAAACTGTGCTACTTTAGTTTTGACACTGGCACTTTATCAATACTTTAACTTAAAAAGCAAGAGGAGTTGAGTACTTTGTCTACCACTACTAAAACTAAAAACAACAGGGTGTTCAACTTTAATATGGCTTACCAGTCAGAACACATTGCTGTGTCGTCGGTGTCAAAGCAGATGCTGGTCGGACTCTAGAACGCATATACACACAACTTAAGTACATGCACAGCATGAAAGCGCAACATGTAAAAAAACCCACCTTTTTCACCAGGATTACAACTAGCTTATTTCATCAGAATACAAGGAGCGCATGGAGCATGAAGTTAGCACTGACAGCTAACTAGCTAGCTCATTATCTGCACACAAGCAACATTGTTGTGGTCTGTTCAAAGTGAACTTTCCACTGCTGGGATAAATAATGTAAAAGATGCATGATATCACATAATATCACATCACTCACCGTCCTCTATATCCGAATATCACGGCTTTCAACTGCTGAAGTTGGGTGCTCCCGCGGCCGTAAATTCATTTTGGGTGGCTCTGTCTACTCCCCTCTGGATTCTCTCATCAGCCGAAAGGCACAGAAAATTCTGCTGGACCGCGGTGTTGATTTCTGTGGGTCTGATTTCTGTGAAACCACTCTATCGTTGTTTATACTGACGCTTGCTTGCCGGTTCATGGACAAATCTTTGCAAATGGAGTCTCGAGATTCTGAATTCAGTCTTCAAACGTCGCTCTCATGACATTATGCCCTGACCAATCAGTGGCCTGCAGTTTGTTGACGTCACATTTTCAGCCCCACTCAGCACGGTTAGAACCCCAGTGGAATAGGTACGAAAAAAGTGCATGTTACCAGGTACTAGGTACTAATGGAAAAACCCACAAAGCGCCGAGTCAAACTGAGTAGGGCTGAGTGGGTACTAGTGGAAAAGGGGCTTTAGTTAAACCAGAATGGCTATCAAAAACCTCTTATAACCTGGTTCTATAAGCTTCAACACCTTCACCTTTACCTTGTTTTGTGGTTTGGATCGTCCCATATAATCTGTATTTGAAAGTTTAATCATAGGATATTGTTCAGTGACAACATGTGTCATAATCTTCAGTTTTATTGATCGTATTGATGGTGAGTGTGGAGTGGATATGTGTGCATATCTACTTAACTCTTTGGGCGCCCCAGTGTGGCTGCTCCTGAGTACTCCACTCCTTCTCACTTTGGGTTTGGCATCAGCAGGTAAAGGGGTGGAGACAAGCCGCAGCCCCCCAGCATGGAGGTGTTCTGTGGTGTCGGGGTATATGGGCTGAACAGCGGGGAGATATGGAGGAGGAGGAGCAGGAACACGGAACCTTGCCCCCAAGCCAGACTTGTCATGCACCATAGAAGAGACAGAACACATATTAGTCAAATCCTTTTTTTTTTTTTTTTCATGGTCAATTTTTCAGATTTATCATCAGATTTAGATTTTACCATCACAAAGTCCAAGTCAGCCTATCATTTTTTCCCCACCTCAAGCCACTGTTGCCCCTCAGCTGGAGAGATAATGCAACTGTGAGCTAGAGAATATAATTACACTGGAAAAAGTCAAATGTAAGTCAAATGAAATAAACTAATGCTGCTTACCTGCCTCCAGACATCCCAGACAATTAAAAAAAAGAAAAATTAAATTTTCTTGCTCTGCTGGCAGATAATTTTCCTTAAAATAAGCAAAAAATTCTGGAAATAGATAATGTTAGTTAAAAATATTTTTTAAAAAAACTCTGCCAACAAAGTAAGATTGCATTGCTTACTTCAAGTAATCCATCCTAAAGCAAGCACAAATCCCAAAGAAAAATGCACAACAAAGAAATTACTGTCAAAACTATCCTGAGATAAAAACAAGCATCTAATACATTTCATCTTACCGGAATCCCCAGTTCAGTGTGACCTTATTACTGCCTTCAGCACAAACACAAGTTAGTCCTCTCACACATACATACACACACATGCAATAGCAAGCCCAAATGAGCACACACATGTTAGTAAACAATCCCAAAGCCGCTTATAATAAGCAGATCTGGCAACCAAAGGTTTTCACTGTCAATCATTTCCCGTACATATTTTTGCCATCTTCTGTTAAAACAAAAATCTCATTGTCATCCTCTCGCGTTCCACAACGGCACAACATGCATCCTCTCTTCCTGCCACGTCGCAAGATCTCACTCTCTGCTACAGCAATTACCCATTTTTCACCAAAGTAACCCGTAAAATGTTAAAAACACACACAAACACGTGAACGACCAGACAAACAAACTGCAGTTATTTATTTCAATTTATTTATTATTTTATCTTAGTCTAAAGGTTATTTTATTCTATTTTAAGCTTACTTTCAGTTATATCTTATGGTATTTTAGTTCATCATCATCATCATCATAGCAGTCTGTCGGGGGCGACAATGATAGTTTCATTTAGGTCTGATCAGATTCCTCCACGCAACTCTGTACTTCGCCTTCCGCTGCCAGTAACTCCTGACCTTATTAACCCAGGCGACATCAGAGGTGGTATGAGTTGCTTTCTGACTGACCATTTCATGGAACTGCTTACAAAGTATTTGAGTACTGCTAGCTTTTGCTGGACTAGCAGCACATTCTTGGCAGATAGAGGTATTATCAGTGGCAAGGACAGGCCAAGACAAATTGACTCCAGTATCTATTGCAGTGACTGACCAGATGATAGGTTTGTTTATCTCTGCTCTTTGTGTAGTGCACGTCACGATGCACCGACTGGCAAAAGTCCACCAAAGACCTTGTGACAGATGTGCTTATCTGCCAGGATGTCCAGTCTCACCCCGTGCAACTGGGAGTAGTCCACCACAGACCTGTGACAGATATTATTTTTAGTTCTGCCAGGATGCCCAGTTTCACCCTCCATGCCCTCAGAAGGGCGGGGTTGCCAAAATATTATTATAAAGTTATTCCTTAATATATTAATGCTATTTCTTGTTCTAATTATTTTTCTTCTATTTTTTTTCTATATATATTTTTTCCAGTTTATTTTGGCCGTTAATATCACTTGCGGGTACTATACCTTCCACCGCTGATGTAACCTTCCGTGCTGATATTGCTCCGCGATGTGCACTCCGCACCGATATCACTCCACAGTACTATGCATCCTTCAGCGCGCCCATTTCCCGATTTTAAACTCAAACTAAAATCCAGTAAAAATGCATTTATTACTGAGCGGTGTGGCGATGTTAAAATAAGGCACGGCGACTGGAGTTTTTAAGGAAGTTTATTCATCGATCATCGCCATCACGGAGCTCACCCCAGCTACTGTATAAGCATGCTGGAGCGAGCTCTCAGGCTCTCATGAGCAGTAGTCAGAAGCAGTCAGAGTGAGAAGAGAAGAGAGTGAACATATCATATTCAGCCACTTAAATACCCAGCTACAGACAATACATCAAAGGCATGTTATCATCAAAGGAACTGCAGTCAGGCATGAGACATTTGCACCACAGTGAGAGCAGGAAGCATGAACGTTTGCATTTGAGTCATACATATCCACAGGATACTGGCGCCTGAACTAGACACAGAGAGGCTGCCTATTGATCTCAACACACACATCTCATTGCTCTGCTAATTGCCCCGGCTGAGCGCTCTGTTTGTCCGTGGCTGTTGTGGGGGTTACCCCATACACTCCCCCCCAGAGGGCTTAGCGGGGAGCTGAGGCCTCGATCGTCCGGCATTGGGAGCAAGCTGCTGGGAAGGTCTGTGCCGGGGGAGGGAGGAGGGTGGGGGTAGCAAGTGCCGGGGGATGTCCGTGGCTGTGGGAAGAAAAATTAGTCTCTGATTCCTCTCGCGATTCAGTCCGGTAATGAAGAAAAACAGGAGCTGAAGCTGTGTGAGGGACTTGGCGTTTCGGCTTTAGGCACGTGCACGGCCCCTAAAGCCCTCGGGGACCGTTGACGGCTGAATTCCCGTTGTGCGCCATGGCTGAGACCTACACAAAATCCTGCGTGCAGGCTGCGTGTGTGCTTCAGGTGTGTGAGTAGCCCTGAAGAGCCGTGTGCAGCGTCGGAGGGTGATGTATAAGCCTGTAGAGCCAGCTTGTCTCTGGTGCGCGGCACCCGCTGCAGCCACGTACCTTCCAGCTGCGCTGTTCTGATGCGAGGCTCCTGTGCATGGCCGGTCCGCTGTCACGAAGCGAATCAGGGTCAGGGGGCTTGATGGAGATCTGCGCAGTCGGCGCCGATGGTCTCCCCCGTTCGGGCTGTTGGTCGTCGCTCGTGACGGGTCATGGTGCGTTGGGGCGGTGAGAGGGAATAGACGATCTTTGTCCCTCGGGCTCGCGTAGATGCGTAGGAGCGGTGAGAGGGAGGAAACGATCTTTGTCCCTCGGCCGGTTCCAGCGTGGATGTGCAGATCTCAGGCGTGGATCGCACAATGACGCTTTCTGCAGCTTTCCCAGTCGTGGATGATCTCTGAGGGAGTTTGCCTGATTTCGGTTCTGCGTTGAGGTCTGTCGTGTGGCAGAAGGGAGGGCAGTGCTCTTGCGTCAGGCTGCTGCGTTCTCTTGTCGTCGGAGATACCATCGGGGCTGCATTCGTTGTCAGCGTGTTCTCTTCAGCGTCGGGTCACCAGTGTGGCGATGTTAAAATAAGGCACGGCGACTGGAGTTTTTAAGGAAGTTTATTCATCGATCATCGCCATCACGGAGCTCACCCCAGCTACTGTATAAGCATGCTGGAGCGAGCTCTCAGGCTCTCATGAGCAGTAGTCAGAAGCAGTCAGAGTGAGAAGAGAAGAGAGTGAACATATCATATTCAGCCACTTAAATACCCAACTACAGACAATACATCAAAGGCATGTTATCATCAAAGTAACTGCAGTCAGGCATGAGACATTTGCACCACAGTGAGAGCAGGAAGCATGAATGTTTGCATTTGAGTCATACATATCCACAGGATACTGGCGCCTGAAATAGACACGGAGAGGCTGCCTATTGATCTCAACACACACATCTCATTGCTCTGCTAATTGCCCCGGCTGAGCGCTCTGTTTGTCCGTGGCTGTTGTGGGGGTTACCCCATAAGCGGTTCCATTTAACTGCGGTACTTTTCCCGACCGGACTTGAACCCGACAGTACCAAATTCTACGTGTAATCCCACAGCCGGACTGAAACCGCTGTGCCAGACATCTGAATAATTACATTTATTTGATATTATTATTTAAATTTATTCATCTATTTATTTAATAATTAAATTCACTCACTTCATTCCGCCTCGGTTCTGCTCCATCACTCTCTCTGGTGCTCCAGACTGCCTCTGCTGTCGCCTCACTTCAGACAAACCGCTCCAATTGGGATGCGGTCAGGAGGTCTTATCATCAGCCCGTATATTGACTGTGAGACCGGTCCAAAGCTCCCCAGGTGTGGAGAAAGATCTCTGGAGTCCCTGTTCAGTGTGTCAAATATGTTGGAAAAATTCTCTTTAACCTGTAGTCAAAGAATCAGGCAGGATTAACGTTTCAGTAAATTTAATTTGCACTGATCAGTGGAAAACAATAAGTGATACACTCAGAGTTGCCTCCGGAAATTGTTCTGAATCACATACATAACTTTCGGTCTTTAAGCATCCTGTTTTTAAAACTGTCCATCAGAGAATATCTGGTTCAGGCTGGTTCTTCTAGACTGTCTCCCTTCCTCAGACATAATCGTAACAACACAGAATGTTCACATGGGAACAACCAGATGAATGTCCAGCTGGTTGTCCTTGTACATTTTCACCCAGACTCTGAGGTACCAAAGATAAAGAATACAAAATTATCCTATCACTTTAAAAGGACCAAGTTGTCACACAGTGGGAGGGGAAATCCTGAATGAAAAAAAATGTATCAAGATGCATTGAGAATCAAGAAGTTTTAGAATCAAATCGGAGTTCTGAATCATATGCCTAAAGACTCCCACACTGAGCTTGGACCTCGGCTGGGGAAGAGGACCTACTTATCGGACCTCTTGCACTTTTAGTTGGTAACCCCTGTTCTACACTTTCTTTTCACTTTTTTGGGTATGACTTCAATCTTCATGTTATTGATTTTAAAATTGCAATGGGGTAGGCACTATATAAGCACTAGCTTCAGCCTACACCCTTTTGGTTGTTCTTACATGTGCTACATATTTTTGTTTTGATATGCAAGTTAGGTTAATTGGCATCAAAACTGGGGATTCTAAATTGTCCTTAGGAATGACTGTGAGAGTGAATGGTTGTCTGTCTCTCTGTGTTGGCCCTGCGATGGACTGGCGATCTGTCCATGGTGTACCCTGCCTCTCGCCCAAAGATGCTGGGATAGGCTCCACCGCGCACCCCCCCCCCCCGCAACCCGAAAAGGATTAAGCGGAAGAAGATGGATGGATGGATAGATGTATGTTCATTACCGAATAAAATTCCCATTCATTCAGTCAGTCAGGCCTTACCGACATCCTACCTGAAACTTATTGTCCTCAGAAGTCTTCAAATGATGATATCATTCAGGTATCAGGAATTACATCTGTAGAAAAACAAAGAAGCTTAAAGTGACACTATATGAGGAAAAAAGGCCAAAGTTACAAGAAAAAAAATGTAGATTACTGAGAAAGTCATAAAATTTTGTGGAATATGCCATTCAGAAGAATAAAGATGAAAATTTACATGGAAAAAATAACAGAATAATTGCACTGGTTTTTGAAAAAATGTCTCCAAACCAAGTGCAATGATGTTTGTTGGGGGGGGGGGGGGGTTTAACAGTTTGCACATTTGCAGCTCAAGTCATTTAACTATCTAGTGACATCCTGTTTTTGTACTGAAGTGGATTACTAATCTCAAATCTTAACAAATACATTAAATGTAGACTCTTTGTATTATTAAAAAAAAAAACAACAATTCACATGGAAGATCTCTTGTTTGTTTACACATACCCACATTTGCCAGCAGGGTCCTGTTCACAGTCTGCTACTGGTCCATTTAGCAGAGGCATCCATTGTTCTCCCTCCTCTGTACTATGCAGACACTAGGGAGAATATATCACACTAAAAATAAGGATAAATACAAAAAAATATTAAACAGGCCCTCTCTGAACCAAATAACAATGCTCTTGTGTTGTTGGGGCAGTTCTGTGTCCATTGTGGTTTGAGTATTAATAAAGCTGAATTTGCCCATTCACCTGGCCTCATCATTCCAGAAGGTATTTTATTAGACATAACATTTGGCGATCGAGGATTAACTAATGGAGGCATGTACTGCACCACTTCGCCCCTTCCTGAAGCTCCCGAGCGAGCTGCTGGTGCCTTGGCCAAGAGGGTTTGCAGCCTTCCAAAATTACATTGTCGCGCTCGACCTGGGAGAGCTAGATAAGCTAAGAGCATGTGCGCTCCTTGTACATAACCTAGGGATTGAGGGCCAGCGTATACTGTGCACACTCAGGGCTTCAGACTCGTTTGAGGATGTCATCGAGCTGTTAGCGAGCCACTTTCATATCCCGGCTAGTGTGATCATCCGGAGGATTTGGTTCCGGCAGCAACACCAACGAGTGGGTGAGCCTGTCCACCAGGTTGTCGCCGACTTGAGGCAGCTAGCTAGCGAGTGTCATTTTGGGCCACTGGAGGAAGAAATAGTATGTGACCAGCTGGTGGAGCACATGAACAGCACCGCTTTACGAGCTAGGCTACTCACGGCGCCATGTAACTTAACGTTGGCCAGGGCTGTTGAGCTAGCTCTCCAAATGGAGACCGCAGACAAGCTAGCCTTGGAGCTAAATTGGCAACAGTCACAGTGGCAGCTGGAGCCTTCCGTCGCGGCATTAATAGCAGACCCAGATAGCAAGGATAGCTTGGACAACGACGATGTAGAAGCCAATGCTACCAGCCGAAGATCTGTCCCGGGAAAACCACTGTGCATGGGTTGTGGGCCCGCAAAACACCAATATAAGTCTAAGGACTGCCCGGCTAGAGGAAGTGATATGGCAAGTGTGGACACTTGAACCATTATGCTAGAGTGTGCCATGTATCTGAGCTGGAGAGCCCACGGAAGAAATCACTGCGCCCACCCCCAACAACTATTCACACAGTGTCCCCGGGTACCAACGGATACACATTCTGCACAGTGACGCTGGACAGCATAGAGGTGCTGCTGCTGCTCAACACGGGGGCAGAGGGATCGTTGCTGAATTGGGCCACGGCAAGGAAGTTTTCCCCCACTACAGGATAAGAGGTAACCCAGCACTACTTTACAGTTATGGAGTGGCAGGCTGTGCACGGTTGGAACGTTGGAGTTAACGGTTCGGTACAAGTCTGCGATGATGGCTGACTTCACGTTCCACGTGGTGGCCCGAGGCAACAACATCATGGGCTGTGACTTGTTTTACAGACTGGGTTTTGCCATCAAAGACTGGGGAAGAATGGTCTGGTTGTGGCCAGTGGAACCCTCCGGTTCCGGTGGTGGAGGACGACGCTGTGTGGGACAAAGATCTAA
This sequence comes from Pholidichthys leucotaenia, assembly GCA_020510985.1. Taxonomy (NCBI): domain Eukaryota; kingdom Metazoa; phylum Chordata; class Actinopteri; order Cichliformes; family Pholidichthyidae; genus Pholidichthys; species Pholidichthys leucotaenia. The sequence continues at coordinate 436,983,484 of CM035836.1, read as the reverse complement.
CAGACACCACGGTGGTCAAGCAGGACCAGCCTCACTCAGGTTTGACACAGGAGGGTCTCAGTGCTGGTGCTCAGGGACTCGTAGGACGAGGTACCAAGCGTGGCAGCGAGGTGCCTGTGTCGGCGAGTGACGCCAATGTGCTAGCCCCAGATTCCTCCAGAGCTTGGCCGCAGAGGGATGGAGGATCTGCAGCTATGATAGCAACTGTTGCAACAGCTTTAGAAGACGTCGGGGCCAGACCGACTGGCACGGAGAAATTGCGTGCCAAGCAGCACCATTTCAGGCCGAGCAGAGCCCCTCTTAGAGTTATGGACTTGGTCCAGGCTCAAGGAGAGGAGCGTCCACGGCGAATATGGGCCAGACGACAGCCAACGAAACACCAGGAACACCTGCGCATTGTGACTAAGCTGGGCGCAGCTTACTTCCAGCTGTCAGATGGCTCGGCGAGGCATGCCAATGAGCTGCGGCATGTCCGGGAAGAGGCTTCCGGTGGCGGGGCTGGAGTGGCAGTCGGTGGCAATGAGGAGAGGCACCTTCATCCATGAGGTCAGCCACCATCCTGGGGGCCTGCTGTTTCCAGGGGGTGTGTCTGCTGAGGGGCTTCCCTGCTCCCCCCGAGCTGGTTCTACCCTTTCCTGCCCAAGGGACAGTAATGTAAACTTTGCTAAATAGTTCTAACATTCATGTGTTTATATCGGTGAAATGTTACGGTTTTGTGTGTTTTGTTAGTTTAGGAACACGGCAATAAGTTTAGGTTATTAATGGACTTTGGTTTATTTTAACAGCTGGTAGAATAATCCACCTTGCTGTGTGGGCAGGACGGTAGTCCACCTGTCCTCCCTATTTTAGGTTTGGTTGTGTGAATGTGTTAGACCATTTAGAGATATCAGTTTCCATTTTGGTTAGTGCATGATTCGGGTCCTAAATTGGGGAGGGTCTTAATTGAGTGAGTGGTTTTGGACTTTCTAAGGGGGGAAGGAATTGTGGTGTTGGGGTTTAATGCCCTTATTGTGAAGTGCGGTGTAGTGGCGGCCACTTCCTGTTCTGCCACTGCACCAACCTATAAATAGCAGAGGGCATCCATTACACTGTCACGAACTGAGCATTGGAGGTTTCCGCCATGCTCAGTCTCGTGGCTTTTTCTCTGTATTTTTATATTTGTTGTATTTTTGTGCCTTTTGGTTTTTGTTATCCCTGCAATGTTTTTTATTTTCCTGTTTATGTCTTAGTTTTACTATGCTCTGATTCTGTATCAATTGGTATCTGTTTCTCAGTTTGTACTTGTTTATATTTTATTCTTCTAATTCCTTATTGGTGTGGTTGACAGCTGTTAGGGCATTTCCTGGTTGGTGCTTCGTGTGGGCGTAGCCCTGTCAGCTGTCAGCTGGTCACGCTCCTCTCATTACTTCCAGCTGATCCAAATTATTAATCATTGCTACCTTCTGCCCCCTCATGTGACCCCACACCTTGCATTACTTGTGTTATTTGTTCTGACCTTATTTAAGGACAGCATTTTCATTTCATGTCACCGCTGTCTTGAGTAAGCCTGAGTAGTTCTTCTGGGTTTCTCCTTGCCACCAGAACCCTTCCCCTGCTCTGGTGAGTTTTTCCCAAGTTCGTTCCTGCCTGTAAGTTTTCCTTATTATCTGTTTTGGGATTTTTGTGTTGTGCACCTTTCTTTAGACTTTATGCTTGCTGTATTTTCAATAAATCTCACAACTCACAGTTTGGCGAGTGGGTCTGTCTTTCTGCCCCGAGGGGCCATTCATGACAGAAGACAGCGGCCAGTAAATGACCCAGCTGCTGTGAGTTGTGGATTTTCGTCTTTTTTGTTATCACTCACCTGTTCTGTGGGGCTACCATGTGTGTCACCCCGGACTTATCGACCTTGGGATTGAGCAAAGCAGAGCAATGGTCTGTGTGCGTCTAGGAGGACATTGCCACGCAGACTCATGCCTCCCATACCCCCGAAGCAGCCGAGAGTGTCTGGAGGGCGTGGTGCAGGTACTTGAGGCATGCACCAGCCTGTTGGACCACCTGGAGCTCAATGACCTATTTCTCTCCATATTCCTCCCACCATCTATGACTCACGGACTGGGGGAATTTACTCAGGGGTCCATGCCTGCACCAACAAAGAGCAAGCGCCTGTGCACACGGAAGCCTCCAGCCTCTCGCTGTTCTTTGGCGGCAGCTCTGCCTCCTCCTCCCGAACACTGGCCCACTCCATCAGCCGAGGAACAGGAGGATGGCAGGCAGGTCATGATAGTGGAGACTGAGCTCCTTCTTGAGTTTAAGCCATGGCTCCTCCCGGATCTCTCCCAGGAACAGAAGGTGGTTCCACGGGCCCTCTTCCTCCTCTCTAGGAACCAACATTGCCGCCATCTGCTCCAAGACGCCGTCGCCAGAGGAACACAGGTTCCAGTCCTGCAGCCAGGGTTCGGACAGAGGGAGAGTGCTGCCTCCAACCTGAAGCGTGCATCGACGATAGAGCGTCCCCTGGCTTCAGCTACACAGGATCCAGTGTCGGCAGGAAGCCAACCCCCAGAATCCACACCGGGCAAGCCACCTGCATGGGTCACCTCACTGGAGGGTCCCAGGACTGCACCTACCACCATGCCTGCTGCAGGGGCTGCCACAGCAGAGTTGGAGCTGGATCATCAGAGGGCCGGGCCCGAGGAACCATTGCCTGGATCGATGGAGTCCTGGATGGAGGTGGAGCTTGAGTTCAGGCGGGTGCTCTCCTTTGTTTTTCTTGTGTCTATTTTGGAGAGATCTTGGCTGGCTCTTGGTGGTGGGAGCCGGGTGCAGCAGTCAGCTGCACCTGAGCTCACCTCACCATCACCAAGGATGTTCCAGCTTTGCCAGATGTCTCCGTGGGTCCAGGCTCGCCGCTCGAGATCATCATAGGTCCAGCTCTTCTCGCTGAGGTCGTCGAGGGTGCTCCGTCCCAGCCCGGGACCACCGTGGGTATTGCTCCTCCTCCAGCTGAGGTCTTCGAGGGTGCTGCTTCCTTTTCTGTGGAGGCCGTCATGGGTGCTCTGTTTCAACCAGGGACCTCCAAGGGTGCAGCATTGGCCCAGTCCAGATCCACCAAGGGTGCAGCTGTGGCCCAGCCTGGGGCCTCCGAGGGTGCAGCTTTGGCCCAGTCCAGGCCCACCGCGGGTGCTGCTTTGGCCCAGCCCGGAGCCACCGCAGGTGCTGCTTTGCTCCAGCCCGGATCCACCACAGGTGGTGGTTTGCTCCAGCATGGAGCCACCGCGGGTGCTGCTTTGCTCCAGCCCGGAGCCACCGCAGGTGCTGCTTTGCTCCAGACCGGAGTCACCACGAGTGCTGCTTGGCTCCAGCCTGGAGCCACTGCGGGTGCTAAAATGTCCTGGGCTGGGACCACCAAAGGTGCTGCTGGCCAGTCTGAGGGCGTTGTGGTCCCCTCTCCTCTGCCAGACGTCGTTGTGGTCCCCTCTCCTCTGCCAGACGCCGTTGTGGTCCCCCCCCCCCCCGCCAGATGCCGTCGGGGTTCCCTCTCCTCTGCCCGAGGCCGTCAGAGTTCCCTCTCCTCCTCCTGACATCATCATGGCTCCCCCGACTCCCCTGTCATGCTCACCACTAAGGCTTCCTGTTGGGCAGTTGCATCCTGGACCACCCCTTCTGTTCAGATGGTTGAAAAACTATGGTAGACCACCCAACAGACTGTGTCGCGGAGTTGGGTGGCCCACATTCTCTGGGAGGCCACCCGACTCGTTCCATCATGATATCTGGCAGGCCCGGGACTCTGGCCATCCGCCTGAACTGTCTAGCTCTTCGGTCCAGGGGGCTTAGTGGGGTTGGGATTTTGCCTGGTGTGGGTCCTAAGCGGGGTTGTTTTGTTCCCTCCTAGCCTGTTCCCCCCACCACAAACCCTGGGTGGATTGTTGTTATTGTTATTGTTGTGCTCCTGTTGGGGGGGGGGGGGGGGGGTCCTTTCTTTTTCTTTTCATGTTACCCAGGGGTGTCTGGATCCCACCCCTTGAGAGGGGGGCTCTGTCACGAGTTGAGTATTGGAGGTTTCCGCCATGCTCAGTCTCGTGGCTTTTTCTCTGTATTTACAGTATATATTTGTTGTATTTTTGTGCCTTTTGGTTTTTGTTATCCCTGCAATGTTTTTTATTTTCCTGTTTATGTCTTAGTTTTACTATGCTCTGATTCTGTATCAATTGGTATCTATTTCTCAGTTTGTACTTGTTTATATTTTATTCTTCTAATTCCTTATTGTTGTGGTCGACAGCTGTCAGGGCATTTCCTGGTTTGTGCTCTGTGTGGCCGTAGCCCTGTCAGCTATCAGCCGGTCGCTCTCCTCTCATTACTTCCAGCTGATCCAAATTATTAATCATTGCTACCTTCTGCCCCCTCATGTGACCCCACACCTGGCATTACTTGTGTTATTTGTTCTGATCCTATTTAAGGACAGCATTTTCATTTCATGTCGCCGCTGTCTTGAGTAAGCCTGAGTAGTTTTTCTGAGATTTCCTCATTATCTGTTTTGGGATTTTTGTGTTGTGCACCTTTGTTTGGACTTTATGTTTGCTGTTTTTTCAATAAATCTCACAACTCACAGTGCAGTGCGTGGGTCTGTCTCTCTGCCCCGAGGGGCCATTCATGACATACACGGTCTCTTAACCGGTACCCTCTGCCTGGTGGCTATTCTGTGTCCAGTGTGGTTCGAGTATTAATAAAGCTGAGTTCGTCCATTCACCTGGTCTCATCATTCCAGAAGGAATTTTATCAGACATAACAGCTTTTTGTCAGGTGCTTAGGCCAAAATGATGGGTCATTTTCAAGAACAAACTGGTCAGACTCATGGTATATACTGTAGTTCCCTCATCATCTCCTCCTCTGTGAAGGGTAGCCATTGACACAGCGGGTGTCTCATTTAAGCAACATGGGCTAGCAGCCGTGGTACTGTCTACAGCGGATGCAGGTCAAGTGGACCCCGGAGCCAATCTGTACATGTACATTTTCAATCCAGTGATTTGCAAACTGATTAATAATTTTCTAAAGCCTCATTCAGAACATTCTAGTCCCACATACCTACAGCCATGGACAAAGTTCTTGGTACCCCTCTGTTAATGAAAGAAAAACCCACAATGGACACAGAAATAACTTGAATCTGACAAAAGTGGTACGGTAATAAATAAAAATTCTATGAAAATTAACCAATGAAAATCAGACAATGCTTTTGAATTGTGGTTCAACAGAATTATTTAAAAAAAAACAAACTCATGAAACAGACCTGGACAAAAATGATGGTACCCTTAACTTAATATTTTCTTGCACAACCTTTTGAGGCAATCACTGCAATCAAACGATTTCTGTAACTGTCAATGAGACTTCTGCACCTCTCAGCAGGTATTTTGGCCCACTCCTCATCAGCAAACTGCTCCAGTTGTCTCATGTTTGAAGGGTGCCTTCTCCAAACGGCATGTTTCAGCTCCCTCCACAGATGTTCAATAGGATTTAGATAAGGGCTCGTAGAAGGCCACTTTAGAATAGTCCAATGTTTGGCTCTTAGCCATTCTTGGGTGTTTTTAGCTATGTGTTTTGGGTCATTATCCTGTTGCAAGACCCATGACCTGCGACTGAGACCACGCTGTCTGATACTGGGCAGCACATTTCTCTCTAGAATACCTTGATAGTCTTGAGATTTCATTGTACCCTGCACAGATTCAAGACACCCTGTGCCAGTTGCAGCAAAGCAGCCCCACAACATAACAGAACCTCCTCCATGTTTCACAGTAGGGATAGTGTTCTTTTCTTGGTATGCTTCATTTTTGCGTCTGTGAACATAGAGCTGATGTGTTTTGCCAAAAAGTTCCAGTTTTGTCTCGTCTGTCCATAGGACATTCTCCCAGAAGCTTTGTGGCTTGTCAACATGCAGTTTGGCAAATTTCAGTCTGGCTTTTTTATGATTTGTTTTCAAAAGTGGTGTCCTCCTTGGTCATCTCCCATGAAGTCCACTTTGGCTCAAACAACGACGGATGGTGCGATCTGACACTGATGTACCTTGACCTTGGAGTTCACTATGAATATGTTTAGAGGTTGTTCTGGGCTCTTTTGTTACCATTCGTATTATCTGTCTCCTCCTGCGGCCACGTCCAGGGAGGTTGGCTATAGTCCTGTGGATCTTAAATTTCTGAATATGTGCAATTGTAGTCACAGGAACATCAAGCTGCTTGGAGATGGTCTTATAGCCTTTACCTTTAACATGCTTGTCTATAATTTTCTTTCTAATCTCCTGAGACAACTCTCTCCTTTGCTTCCACTGGTCCATGTTTAGTGTGGTACACACCATGTCACCAAACAGCACAGTGACTACTTGTCACCCTTTAAATAGGCCGACTGACTGATTACAAGTTTGTAGACACCTGTGATGTTAATTAGAGGACACATCTTGGTTGAACATGTCCCTATGGTCACATTATTTTCAATCTTTTCTAGGGGTACCATCATTTTTGTCCAGGCCTGTTTCATGAGTTTGTTTTTTAAAGTAATTCTGTTGAACCACAACTCAAAAGCACTGTCTGATTTTCATTGGTTAATTTTCATAGAATTTTTATTTATTACCACTTTTGTCAGATTCAAGTTATTTCTGTGACCATTGTGGGTTTTTCTTTCATTAACAGAGGGGTACCAACAATTTTGTCCACATGTGTATTCTGTGGATTTTCATCTGGGGGCAGCCAGCCACGACGAGCAGCAACAGTGGAAAAGAGAAGCCTTTTGAAAGCAGAAACGGAGCCAAAACCTTCTCTGGGTCTTTTAATACATATACTGTATATGTGTATATTCTTTTACACTTCTTGGTGACTATAATGTCTTGAATGAGGCTTCAGGAAATTATGAATCACTTTACAAATCACTGGACTGAAAATGTACTTGTGTTATGGATGCCCCTTGCAGGGCATCAATGAGACGGCAGAGACCAAACAGTAAGTTTGCTGATTTATTTAACAAAAGACAAAGATAACAAAATAAACAGCCACGTGGGGCAAAACACGAACATAAACTAAGACACAAGATAAATGACTCTGAAGATTAACTATGAATAGCAGAGAGGTCGGAGCCTGCGCTGAACAGTAAACACTTACAGGAGGACGAACGAAGATAAATCATAAAGGAGACTGGAGTCGGGGATAGGGGCTCCAGCCGTGTACACGGAGGTGCACGGAGATGTAGGTCACAGTGAGGAGTGAGCCTCAGCTGCTCCCTTAAAAGTAGAACACAAACCAGTCAAAGAGGGGAAAAGTAATTAGTGAAATGACAAACAGCTGTCACCGCGCCGACTTGGCTTTGACAGCCAGAAGTCCCGCCATGATGCTGTCAAAATAAAAGTCCTGGAGAAGGCCACATGACAAGACCCGAAATAAGATAGAACAGGGAAAATACTGGACAACCCGAGCGTGGATGGGATTAGCACTCAGGCCATCACAGTACCCCCCGTTCACAAGGCGCATTCCAGGCACAACGTAATATCCAAGCCCCCCCTCCACCACCACCACCAGAAGGCTACCAGGACCGACCCAGGGAGGGCAGAGGGGGAAACAGGCCAGGAGGGAGAGAACCAAAAAACAAAAAATGGCTACAGTGACAGAGGAAAAAAGAAAAAAAAACACAAGGGAAGGGTAACATGGCCTACCCCAGTCCCAGACCCGGAGAAACGGTACCTCAGGCGGCCGGACCAGGTCACCGAACCAACAAGGCAGTCCTTCGGGCGGCTGACCCAGAACGCCAAACCGGCGAAGCAGTCTCCCGGGCGGCCGACCCGCATCCTTAGACCACCAGGACCAGAGGGGAAAGCTTGGAGGCGGCCTCCTTATCAAGAGGGACAGCGAGGTGAAGCCGAGACGAATAAGGGGAACCCCAGCGGCACCCAGTGGAGGAAGATAGGGGGAAAGATGAGGGACCAGTCTGGCGTCAGACAGCAGAGGATCTGCAGCTCCTTCACAGACCTCGAACCGAACCGGCACTGCACCCACGACGGACCCTGATTGGGCCGGTGCAGCACCCACGACAGACACTGATTGGGCCAACGAAGCACCAGGGATGGCCTCCAAGCACGAACCTGGAGCCTCCATGACAACGACCGGACCTGATTCATCTCCGGTGACCCTGGGAGAAGGCTCAGAGAAACAAAGAGAGCTGGGATCAGGATCACTTGCAGCAGCAGAGCCCGGCAAGACGAGCTTGGACGCAGCGGTCGGCTGCACCAGGCTCATTTCCCCGAGAGACAGGCAAGAAAGCTCTAGAATGGAGAATAACAACAAAAAATAGAGCACTTGCCTGATCTCAGGCTCTACCGCCGTCCAGGACTCCGATGATCCAGACTCGATGATCTGGAGGTCCATTCCTGGCTCCGACTTGACTGCGGCGGGCCCCACAGAAGGCATGATGGGTGTCACAGTCTGGGAACCCCCCGACGCTGAAGCCCACGCCAACGGCCTGCACAGCATGGTGGCAGGAGATCCGTGACCTGCTGAGTCTAACTGCTCCTCCACGGAGACCCGGGGATGCTTGATCGTTGGCACAGGCTCCAAAAGGCAGTCCACCCTCCTCCTCTGCCCGTGACATGGCTGCGGGGCTGGCACCAGTCTCGCCATGGCTGCAGACTCCTCCTTCGTCCGACGGTCTCTTCCTGGCACCGGGGGACGCTCATAGAGAGGGGAAGGAGACACAGAGGATGCAGGTTCAATATTAATGGCTACAGCAGGTGGAGGGAGCTCAGGGGACTGTGAACCCCGAGCTCCACCCCCACGAGTCAGACAAGACAATTCATTATATGGAGTGTGAGAATGAAACCGCACTTGCCTGTTCTCCTGAGGACCGATGGTGACTGCTGCAGTGGGCTTGGTTTTCCTCTCTCCCCTACGGATGGTAGCGGAAGGCCCCCCGGGAAGATGAGGAGGAGCCACTCACACGGGATCGGAGATGGGTGCAGCCGGGGCAGGACTTGCTGGACTCACAGCAGCTGAAGAGAGCGCCGAGGAGGAGGGAGGAGCAGCCGAGGCAGTCCGGGGACAAGGAGCTGACGGAACAGTGGGGACGGATGACCTGGAGGCTGAGGCAGCTGTCTGTTCCTTCCATTGCGACACAGGGGAAACAGCTAGCTGGGAGGCAGAGTTCTCACGGCGGCCCGGAACAAGATCCAGACAGGGAGCTCGCAGGGGCTGATTGCCGGCAGGGTGGCGACATCTTCCCGCAGAGGGCAAGGCTAGGTTCAGGTCTGGGAAGCGCCGCTGCTGCGCTGAAACGGAGGCTAGCAGCTCGACGTTCTCAGGATAAAGATAAAGCTCAGGATTAATCTCCACCAGTCTAACTGCTGCCACCACATGCTTTAAGATCTGGCTGGGATGAGAGGAAGAGCGAGCTTCAGCCACGCGACCCCTGATGAGCTCAGCTACCCACTGTGTCTCTTCACGGGGGGTCCCGGATGTTCTCTTCCTCTGCTGTGGATGGGAACCTCGTGGAAGAGCGGCCTGCTCAGGAGACTTCCCCTTCGTCGGGGAGACCGTTTCCCGGAGAGGAAGTGGAGGCTTCTCAGCCGCCCTCTCTATTTGTTCCCGTAGCTCCACTATCCCCGTCACTCTCTCTTTACCCTTCGGAAAGGAGGTCAGGTGATAGCATAGTAGCATACTCTGTGCGGAGTCCAGGTGCCAATATGCAGCATGGGTGGGCATAAGCAGATGGGCTTTGGACAGGTGATCATCCACTTCCCACAACCACTCGGGGCAAAATCCCCGCTCAAATGCTGACATCTTTCACCAAATAATACTGGCACCCAGAGAAGGGGAAAACTCAAGCCAAAACAAACTTACTGAGGCTGGTGTCTCGCTTGGCTGCGACCTACTGTTATGGATGCCCTTTGCAGGGCATCAATGAGATGGCAGAGACCAAACAGTAAGTTTGCTGATTTATTTAACAAAAGACAAAGATAACAAAATAGACAGCCACATGGGGCAAAACACAAACATAAACTAAGACACAAGATAATTGACTCTGAAGATTAACTATGAATGGCAGCGAGGTCGGAGCCTGCACTGAACAGTAAACACTTACAAGAGGACGAACAAAGATAAATCACAAAGGAGACTGGAGTCGGGGATAGGGGCTCCAGCCGCGTACACGGAGGTGCACGGAGATGTAGGTCGCAGTGAGGAGTGAGCCTCAGCTGCTCCCTTAAAAGTAGAACACAAACCAATCAAAGAGGGGAAAAGTAATTAGTGAAATGACAAACAGCTGTCACTGCGCCGACTTGGCTTTGACAGCCGGCAGTCCCACCGTGACACTGTCAAAATAAAAGCACTGGAGAAGGCCACATGACAAGACCCGAAATAAGATAGAACAGGGAAAATACTGGACAACCCGAGTGTGGATGGGATCAGCGCTCAGGCCATCACAACTTGTACATATACAAATTAGATCCTGGGGTCCACTTGGGGTGCTCACTTGGTCAGGGGTCCACTTGAGTGGGACATATCCTGTCCCACTCTTACTGAGATGATGGGTCGTCATGCAGGTTGCCATGAGGACGTCACGATAGAGCGTCCGCATCTCCATTCTGCTTCCCGGGGCGATACTGGAGCTTAAAGGAGAAGGTAGACAGAGCCACTAACCACCTATAGCTGGTTGCGTCGAGTTTAGCTGAAGTGAGTATGTAAGTGGGTTGCTGTCAGTGACTACTGTGAACTGATTGCCATAGAGATAGTCACTGAACTTCTCTGTTACAGACCACTTCAGAGCTAAAAACTAGAGCTTGTGGGCTGGATATCAGAATTTGCTATGGGACAACCCTCTGCTTCCATAGGCGATGACACGCAGGTGCCCCTCCTGCTCTTGATACAAGGCTGCTCCAAGGCCAATGGAACTTGCGTCCGTGTGAAGGATATAAGGTAGTGCAGGACCCGCAAAGGCCAGAACTGGGGACATTGTCAACTTGTCTATAATCGTTTCAAATGCCTGTTGACAGGTGGGGGTCCAACGGCTAAGAAATGGCTCTTTGACGTGATAATACCGACCGCTCTTTGACTTGGACTGTTTCCCTGGAGGTGGGTAACCAGATGTTAAGTCATTCAGGGGTTTTACTATACTTGAATAGTCTTGAATGAACTTTCTGTAGTATCCACAGAACCTGAGGAAGGCTTTCAACTCTTTTAGGTGCTGTGGAACTGGCCTGGTCTTTAACGCTGCTATCTTTCCTGGGTCTGTCTCCACTCCTCTCTCTGAAACCACATGCCCCAAATACCGGACTGAGGACTGAAAGAATTTGCATTTTTCTGGGGAGAGCTTTAGTCCATACTCTTAAACGGTTGAGAACTTTGGTGAGTCTGGCCTCATGTTCCTCCAAAGTCTTCGAGGAGACTTTTAGGTTGTCCAGGAAAACTACTACTTCTTTCAAATTCAGGTCTCCCATGCACTTTTCCATCAGTCTCTGGAAGGTACTTGGGGCATTCGTCACTCCCTGGGGCATCTGATTAAACTCCCAGAAGCCAAGTGGGCATACAAAAGCGGTTTTTGGCTTGTCAGCCTCATTGACTTATATCTGGTAGTAACCAGACTTCAGATCAAGAACACTGAACCACTTGGAAACAGAGAATGCCGTGACGGTGTCATCCATCCTTGGGAATGCATAAGCGTCTTTGACCATCTGCAGGTTCAATTTCCTATAGTCAATACAGAGGCGCACTTGACCATTCTTTTCTTGATGACAACGATTGGAGAGAAGAATGGAGATTCACTTTCCCGAATCACCCCAGCGTTGAGAAGCTCTCGGAGATGGTTGCGAACAGCTTCTATGTCATACATTCTATGACATTCTGACATTCTATGACACGGTGGTGGCATCAGCCATCACTTTTGGAGTGGTCTGCTGGGGCAGTGGCATTACAGCAGCCAATAGGAAGAGACTGAACAAACTGATCAAGAAAGCTAGCTCTGTCCTGGGGCAACGCCCTGACCCAGTGGAGGAGATAGGAGAGAGAAGGATGGTGGCTAAACTGTCATCTCTGCTGGAGTCCGAGTCCCACCCTATGCAGGACATACTGAATGCACTGAGGAGCTCATTTAGCAGCAGACTACATCATCCTAGGTGCGCAACTGAGGTTTCGCAGGTCCTTCCTACCTACGGCTGTCAGACTGTATAACCTAAGCAGGGCTGCTTGCAGAGATAGCAAAAAACGTGACGACCTAATAGTATTGAATGCAAAAGACGCAATAGACTTACACAATGGTCCCCTCCAGTATATACAACTAGGACAGTATCAGTCGCTACGGAGGGTGACAATATGTATGGGTACATATTCATACTATGTAGGATAACTAAGTAGACGGTTATGCTGTTTATTCCATCTTGCTACAATGCTCCACACTTTGTATATGTATTTATATATTTATGGGTATGTATGTATAGCCACTGCTCTTATTTATATCTGCCGTATCTTCTTAATTATTGCTCTGAGTGTTGCTATCCCTGTGCTGTTGCAATCCTGGAATTTCCCCATTGTGGGACTAATAAAGGCTTATCTTATCTTATCTTATACAGGTGTACTGGTGGAGCTTTGCGTTTGAATGGTGTTTTATCAGACAGTTTAATGTGATGCTTGACTTTGTCTGTCCTCCCAAAGTCAAGATCCTTCTGGGCAAAGACATCAGGCATGCTGTTCAGTTTCTGAGTGATTCAGTCTTTCCATTCGAGAGGGATCGGGGATGTGCCAAAGCCAAAGGTCAGGACAGTTTCTTTGGGGGGTTCAGATTCAGATGGCTCAGTCACACCCTGTTTGTGAGGCAGAACAGTCTGGATTGCACTGAGCTCGACAAGTACACTCTTGGGTGGGATAGTAATGTCATGATCGGACTCATTGGAGATGATAACTGGTACTTTGCCTGACTGTTTACTTGGTAAACCAATGAGGCAGAGCTTCACTATCAGCCCTCCAGGCAGAGAGGTCAATGAAGGGTACTCCATGATGACAGGCTTCTCAGCATGGAACTCCTTGACTGATACTACTCTGTCCAAAACAACTGTTTCTGCAGCTGGAATGACCTTTTTGTCTCTACCTTGCATCTTCACCAGCCCGATGTTAGTGGCATGGCTCTGCTCTCATCGTAGTTGCAACACTTTCAGAACTGTCTTGTAACTGTTAAGAACAGGATGGTGGCTCACTAAGTCTGTATCTGTGTACATGTTGTACACTACATGAAGCGTGTTGGTACCGGTCAGTACCTGGTACTCTGAACTTCCACTGTCTGGAACTACCAAGGCCAATGTTGGGACTTCATACTGAGCTCCAAGAAATTGTTTCGGGAAGGTGATTGCAACTTTAACATATCCTAGGTAGGGCACAGGTTGACCATTGGCTCCTTCAACTTCCAGGAGATTATGGAGCAGTTTCATCTGTTGCTCAGCTAGGTATTGGTCGTAGAAGGACTTGATGACTGTAGTCACTTGTGAACCTGTGTCGAGGAGACAGCTGAACTGTTTGCCTTGGATGGTAACTTGGCCTGTGCTTTTCGTACAACTAGTCTTTTGGGGATTCTGAAGGGGTGTTCTCTGATGCTAGATTGTTTCAAGGCAACACTGGACTTGGGTTTAGTGTCACCTCTATCTTTAGCAGGGCGTTGTTGACCTGTTCCAGCCTCAGTTTGCCCTATAACTGAGGCTCCATCTAAAAATCCTCATTGTTAGGTGAGTTCTCTTTTGTTTCCCAAAGGGGCTGCCTTTCTCACAAATGATCCCTTTTTTCATTGACCAAAGTGGGGTTGGGCTTGTTACAGCAAGCTGAGGAGATGTGGCCATCCTTGCCGCACTTAAAACAGCACCAACGCCTCAGCTGGGGCTTTGAGTTGGTAAGTTTCCAGCTTGGCGCTCTCAAATCAAGTTTGGATGGCACTGGCCCACCAGATGGAGGCTCAGAGCTCCCCTTAGGTATTGGGGTCTTTTTGGCTCTCTTAGCTGTCAGTGTGGTGAGTTGGCGCTGCAGAAGTGCCACCTGCTGTTTAAGCTCTGCCAATGAATTGGACTCAAGTTGCAGCTCTGCTTGCTGACTGCAGGCGCATGCACTTTGAGAGTTTGCAACAGCCTGCTGCCAATGTGAGCTAAGATGCTTCTTCATATGTGTAGTTTTTGCTGCCTGCCTATCCTCTTCGGTGTGGATTAGTAACAGGAGCTTGGAGAATGCTAGGGGGGTGACTTTTCTTTCCTTCAAGGTTAAGGTCAGAGAGCAAGGTGTTGTCCCAACACCCGCGACAGAACTGTTTGAGAATGTGTCTATCTGCCTCTCCAGCAGCAGCTCCTCCTCTCTGAAAAGCAAGATTCAGGGCAACTTGAAGGGGACAGAGGTAAGTGGAGGCCCTTTCACCTGGATCCTGAAGAGTGTTCATGAACTGGGCAAAAAGGTCCTCGCCATCCTCCACAATCCCAAAAGCTGCATCCAGCAGTTGGAGGTAAGCTTCGGGGCTTAGTCTTTTGACTATATCCGATGCAGGTGAGAGCAAGCTTTCAAAGATTTTTCGTGACTTCTGAAGACTGGGCATGGTGGGGTCTTTTCTGAGAAGTTCTACATGGGAGTGCCATGTATAGTAATCTGTTTCACTGTTGGGTCTGGGGTTTTTACCAGAGAATGAAAGAAGTTTGATGGGAAAATGTGAATGTGTGTTTAATTCATTGTTCCTTACAATGTGCTCTACAATGACCCTTTGAATTTCAGGTGGATTCAGGTCATTATCTGCAATGGACAGACTTCGCCTCACTTCAGTGGGTGGACAAATAAAATAAAATAAAATCATCCCCTTTGGGAAGTTTTCTTAGCAAAAGGTAAAGTGCCAGATTTAGTTCAGTTCCCAATGTGCACTGCTCCTCTGTGGGAAAGGGCTCAAGTCACCGTGTGCGTGTATGAGAATGTATTTGTTTTAATCGTCTCTATTTAATGTCCAACACTACCCGGGTAGATTTTAAGTGTCAGTCTTATCTGTGTCATGAGTGATGGGATGGATCAACACGTTGTTCTCTGGGGATGGACACTGCAGCTGGCCACATCACATTATAGGCTCCTCCACAGTCAGTTCATCTTAGGTTGGCTCGCCACTGAACCCCCAGGTTCACGTCCCAACGTATCTGGTCCGGGTCAAAAAAACAATCTATGCACACAGTGTAGAATGCAAAAGTCAAAATCTTCTCTCTATCTCATTATCTTATTATCATCATTCAAACTCTTTTCAAGTATAACCAACTTTCAAGGGTATACAATGCCCTCATCATCATGAAATGAATAGGTACACATCACATAACACACATATTTTTGTGCAATTGAGTAACTTATAGTGGATTCCCTTTTCACAGCATTAAACAAACAATGAAATATATAATTATTCTGGAAACATTTCTACAATTTAATATTTTAAACCTATTTATGCATCTGCTTTAAAATATTCACTTTTGACTGTTGAAATGAATTATAGTAATTCCTTTTAATTAATATTCATTGCAAACATATACATTTTAATCATCAAATGATATAACTCATCCAAATTTGACATGTAACAATAATAGATTAAATATGGTCTCAATGAAATAACTTTTAAGTCAGCAACCAAACATGAAACACTTTTGTTAGTATGAAATGCTGCCAATGTTCTGCTAAAGAGCTAACAGTAGCTAACTTAGCCAAATAACAATATTACAGTCAACAGGAAGTAGCAGAAAGATGTTAGCAGTTAGCTCATGGCTAGCGTAATTAGCGATCTTTTTTAACCCTATGAGTGTGTATGTTGCCGAACTGCAACATAACCCCTAGTGGTCAAGAGTGGTAAATATTTTTTGTCAATAAAATAGTTCAGATTTCCAAGGCTATAACTTGAAAGTGGTAAGAGATAATTGCTTACTGTCAATTAGAAAGATGTAAAATTTGATCCAAAGTTTCAGATAGGAATAAATTTATGCATCTAATTTTCATAATGTTGCAGCACCTCTTTAAATTCCGTAACTCAGTCAAAACTGAACTTTGGACGTATTTACACAAAGAATGGTTCAGTCTTTTGACACTGTTTTTTGTACAGAGGTACCTCATCATCTTATCTTCAAAGTATATGAACAAGAAATTGGTACATTTAAAAAAAAAAAACAGAAATAAGTCACCGGCACTTACTGTTGTACAGTCTGTTGACAAAGGGGGGCTGGCGTGGTCACTGCGTTTTCACCCATTATGGCCCTTATTTTCCATTCTGTCGGTAATATAAAATCTCTACCACATCTACAAAGTCTTATGCTTATCCCACATAAATTTTGCTTGTATCCCCCAGCTATTTTCCGCATACAAAGCCGACAAAATGTGGCGGTGACCAATCGCGGCCATATTAGCTTTCTGTGCTAACTGCTACAACAGGAAAAGGAAATGAGGAGTTCTTCTTCTTTGGTGTATTACGTGTCACCCACTGAGTCCTCCAACCGACGTCTGCCACCTTTTGAAAATGGCAAATGAGTACAATCAGTACAAATTCCCAATGCAGGCGATCATGTCAGAGTGAGAAGGCAGGCGCAGTGCCACGCTCTGCCACTAGGGGCACGAAAATTGTCACACTCAAAGGGTTAAGTGTTTTCAACAACTTGAAACATCAGTATCTGTGTCTATGAGGTGTTAAATACACTGTAACCATATAACAGTGTCACAACTCTGATTGGTTTTAAAAGAGCAATACATTAAAACAAAATCGTCACAGTCAACATGGTGTTAGCATTAGCATTAGCATTTCTTACTGGAGTTCACGAGAGTCCGTGAACAGTTGCGGCTCATCCACTTAACATTCACATAGAGTCCAACCTTGACAAATAACAGCATGTCAACAGTTTGTACAAGAGGCACCTATGTGAATTTTAGTCTTTTAAGCATACTTCCAAACCAACATTCTTGTAGGCTGGCACATGCTCTCAAGGCAGTGACTTCACCAGAAAGGAAGTAATGCAGTAGTGATGGGAAGGCAGGCTCCAGAGCTCCGAGGGGTGCTCCGAGCTTATCCAGGAAATATTTCACATTATCACATGATGAAGACCCTGGAGAGACTGCTCCTTGCTCACCTCCGCCCCCTGGTGGGACCAGCGATAGATCCACTCCAGTTCGCCTACCAGCATGGCATTGGGGTGGAGGATGCAGTGATCTTCCTCCTTCACCGTTCTCTGTCCCACCTGGAGAAGCCCGGGAATGCAGTGAGGATCATGTTCTTTGACTTCTCCAGTGCTTTCAACACCATTCAACCGATGATCCTGAAGGACAAGCTGCTGTGCGCAGGGGTGGACCAGCACCTGTCATCATGGATCCTGGACTACCTCACTAACCGGCCACAGTTTGTGAGAACCCGAGATTGTGTGTCTGACACGATCATCGGTAGCACGGGGGCCCCCCAGGGAACGGTTTTGGCTCCCTTCTTGTTCACCCTTTATACTGTGGACTTCTCACACAACACAACACACTGCCATCTACAGAAGTTCTCTGACGACTCTGCGATCGTGGCCTCATCTCCAACGGAGATGAAGCTGAGTACAAAGGACTTATCCAGGACTTCGTGGACTGGTGCCATCGGAACTGCCTCCAGATCAATGCGAGGAAAACTAAGGAGCTGGTGGTGGACTGCCGCAGGCAAGGACAACCCCTCACAGCACCAGTAAATATACAGGGAACAGACATTGAGATGGTGACATCCTACAAGTACCGTGGTGTTCATCTGAACAATAAACTAGACTGGTCACACAATACCGACGCACTCTACAAGAAGGGACAGCGCAGGCTGTTCCTACTGAGGAGGCTCAGGTCTTTTGGTGTACAAGGGGCGCTGCTGAAGACATTCTACGACACGGTGGTGGCATCAGCCATCACTTTTGGAGTAGTCTGCTGGGGCAACGGCATTACAGCAGCCGATAGGAAGAGACTGAACAAACTTATCAAGAAAGCTTGATCTGTCCTGGGGCAACGCCTTGACCCAGTGGAGGAGTTAGGAGAGAGAAGGATGGTGGCTAAACTGTCATCTCTGCTGGAGTCCGAGTCCCACCCTATGTAGGACATATTGAACGCACTGAGGAGCTCATTTACCAGTAGACTACATCATCCTAGGTGTGCAACTGAGAGGTTTCGCAGGTCCTTCCTACCTAGCTGTCAGACTGTATAGCCTAAGCAGGGCTGCTCGCAGAGATGGCAATAAAACGTGACGACCTAGTAGTATTGAATGCAAAAGACGCAACAGACTTACACAAATGGCCCCCTCCACTATACAACTAGGACAATATCAGTTGCTACGGAGGGTGACAGTATGTATGGGTACATATTCATACTATGTAGGATAACTAAGTAGACGGTTATGCTGTTTATTCCATCTTGCTACAATGCTCCGCACTTTGTATATATATTTATATATTTATGTGTACGTATGTACAGTATATCCACTGCTCTTATTTATATTTTTCGTATCTTCTTAATTATTGCTCTGAGTGTTGCTATCCCTGTGCTGTTGCAATCCTGGAATTTCCCCATTGTGGGACTAATAAAGGCTTATCTTATCTTATCTTATTTGGCGAGGTACGTTTCGAGGCGTGCATCGTGACATATGTGCTGACGTTGGACCATGTGACTGGGTCAGAAAGCCGTTCATGATTTTGCACGCAACATAAAATAAAGTGAGCAGCGATACCCAATGGAAATCCCCGTCCCTCACGTTTTGTGTTGTCATGTTTAACTGTGTAAGGGATTTGTCACAGCCAATTTTCACATGGAGCCAGCAGCAAAAAGATAGACTTCTCCCATTTGGGAACATTTTGAGCACATTTCTCCCATTAATGTATTTTCCACAAATAGTGGATATTTAGTACAGCTAAGGTGATGGTTTAGTGGTAAAGCATTTGCACTACAAGTGGGAGGCCTGGGTTTGAATCCCAACTGTGTCATTCTTGTCATTTTTTATTTTAATTTGCAAGGTGAAATTTCTGTGGTGCTTCAAAGAGCTTGGATCAATAAGAGACTTTTGCATTACGAGAACGCATGTGCGGACTATGTGAGTTCAAAGTTCACCACTACCAAACATTCTGGTAGCCGCCTTGCTTTTGTATAGAGACAGTACTGTCACACCTGAACAATTGCCGTTTAAAGTCTGCTTCAAGCTTTAAATCACCGTTATGCCAGGTGCACATTGTGCCGTAGTGAAGTGTGGAACGGCATGTATCATCTAGAGCGGTGGAAAAAGCAAACTTGCAGCATACTTGCATGTAACTTCGGGACCAGCGTGTGCACATGTCTGCCACCATTCACGTTATATACATTCCCCACGGAGCTGAAGGATCCGGACGGACGTAATTGTTGGATTAAAGCAGTAAGTCTATATTATAACATAATTAAATAGTGTTGTGTATTGTTCAAGTTCTAGCCTAATTGACAGGAGTCTAAACCCTGAAGTAGTAGGTACGGACAGACAGGCCTGGATCTAAGATATAGTTCTTTGTATACTGGTAATGAAGCTTGATCTACGCACACATGTAATTAAGGCCATTGATAAGTAGGCTGGTATAAAATAAAATTGCAAATCATTGAAAACGTGGGGGCCATTTTGGCCAATTTCTGCAACGTGGCCGCGAATGTAAGCGCAACTAGTTCATCCTTGCGTTTTTGGGTACAACCGGGAAGACCCCTACTCATACAATATGCTCGTAGATCAGGAGCTTTCCATAAATTAAATGTATCGATAGAGCGTGTTTGGTAGCCACGTTCCCATGATGCTTTGCATGAGCCGAGATGCGAAAGTCGCTTATATTACGCATCATTATGCTGAGGCACTAATCCTATTGTGCCCTGCATGAGAATAAGGCCAGAGTTGAATATACTGGGACAGTATAAGACTGTTGAAATTTTATTATTTCTTAATAAAAATGGATAAGTAGTACAAGCACACGAAGTAACACAGACACATTCACTGGAGTCACCCCAGTTTTACGATTTCTTTTTTCCCTTATGATCACTGATATTTCTTAAAAGACAACACATTTATTGAAATTCCATCCATCCATCCATCTTCTTCAGCTTAATCCTTTTTGGGTCGCGGGGGGGCTGGAGCCTATCCCAGCATCTTTTGGGTGAGAGGCAGGGTACACCCTGGACAGATCGCCAGTCCATCGCAGGGCCAACACAGAGAGACAGACAATTGACAAAATTAAACCAATAATACCCTTGTAAAAATCAGAATGTTGTATATGTTTTGTCCACTAGATGGCCTGGTAGAGAAAATGAAGTCCCACATGAGGCCTTGTCTATATGAGCCATTTTGATGAAAGGCCTCAAGTCCTCCAGAAAGCCTCTTTGGCAATCACTATAATGCAAGAGAGGATCTCCCTATGGCGTATGTGCTACCCTCAGGCGGCGAGGGGAATTACACCACTTCACAACAGGCTCAGTCACCACATGTTGGTTACATAATGCTACTACTCATCTCTAATGTCTCTCAGAAACTGTCTTCACCCAATAACTGTACAACAGATTTTTGAAATAAGCGCTGTCCCAGCTAGCTAGTTGAGCTAGCACAGGCTAATAACAATTGCAAATTTATGAGCTTTTACTGCACATAAACAAGAAAAAAGCTGACGAAATAAAACAAGATCACAGACTACAGAATTTACCTGTTAACTTAAGTGGTAAAATGACCAAAACAACTGCCATTCATTAACTTACCCGGGATTATTAAGCAGACACTCCGTGAAATGAATGGTGGTTTATAGGGAAAATTCCATGTTTGTAACTATTTGCCACTCCTTGACCCACGTGACTTCTCAGAATCAGAATCAGAATCAGAATCAGAAAAGGATTTATTGCCAAGTACATTAACAGAACACTGATAACATACGAGAGAATTTGACTTGACACAGTAATGACCTGCATTTCCGTGCCGCGGCGCATCTGAAACGCGCCTGTCAGCAGGAGGATACAGGAAGCATAAAGATAATACATGGGAAGGAGCAAAAAAATCATTGATTCAAAATACTGGTTACATACTTAATCAATATTAAGAGTTCAAGGAAAAAAAAAGCTCTCAATGCACATACATTCGCTACACTCAGAATTTCACAAGACACAAGAGAGCAGTGTATATCTTTATTCAGTTCATGAATCAATGTGTGTGCGGTGTTGAGCAGTGTTGATGATAATAAGAGAGACCCAAGGACCCTTGGCAGAAGATGTTTTGTCTGTCTGGCGCCCAGTCTTATCTGGCGCTGCAGCTGGCTGTCCAAGGCCTTGTGCTCATGATTTTGAAAAAACACAGTCTGCAGACAGCCAGGAGGAATTTTCATGGGGAATACCAATAATGCCAAATAGGACTGATCACAGAGAAGACTTGTATTTCTTCTGTAGATTCAGTACATTAATCCTTCATTGCGCAGCTTTGAATTCGTCGTGGAAAGACCTGAGCGAACCCATGATGTAATCCACCTTACGAGACAGTTCTCCAGTAGTCGCTATCAGGGTCTTCTCCAGTTTTTCAATTTGATAGATGCACCTCGCCTGGCCAGCATTTTGACAGGCTGAATCCATCTTCAGCAATTTGCAGTAAACCAAGACAATTCCCGTCCCAATCAGAATTATCCCAATCACCAGTATTACGAAGATAAACAAATCTTCAATATCTTCGATAGAGAGATTAGAGAGACACAGCATTCTCCAAATACCTGTGTCACGTAAATAGCCCGCTGGAGCCGTTCCTGCGGGGCAGACAGCTTCCCCCGGAGCACTTTTCCTTGTTGAAAAAATGGTGTCAATTGTGTTCAAAGCCCAGCTTATTAACTCCATAATTTCTTTTCGGCGGTCGCAGTTAGACGCAGACAGACGACAGCAAGCTGGGATCCAGTAGTTAGGAGGGGAAGAAAAAGTCAGAGCAGGAGAGGAGAAAGAAGCGTCTACTCTCTTGGGAGGGCGGAAGTGACTTCCGCCTTTCACAGTTTACAGAAGTCTACCAGAGTGTCGCAACTCTCATATCATATGGTGCTGAGATACATTGTGTGGTGTAATCTAAGGATTACATATGTGGAGCCACTAGGGGGCGACACAGACCGGATGTTGTCAGGTGTACAGCATGATAGATAATAATATGGCGGAGTTCGTGTATGGCGGAGTTCGTGTGTTAATGTTGTTGCAGCCAGTCAATAAAGGAGGCTCCGTGTTCACCCAAAGCAGCAGTCTTTATTCATAAAAGAACCCAACACAACATGGTGTCAGAAGTTGGTGCGCTTTGAGGTGAGAAAAGTCAGCTTTGCAACCGGCTAGCGGCTATGCCAGACGAAGTTCAAAGAGCTGCAGCTGCGCCAGTTGATCCAGTAATGGCGGCGGCTACTCCAGTGGCAACCTTCACCATTAAACCACCGGAGCCCTTCGACTTTGCGAGACCTCAAGAGTGGGAAAAGTGGATAAGACGTTTTGAGCGTTTTAGACTGGCAAGTAACCTGAATAACTCAGCAGAGGCGAACCAAGTAAATACGCTGGTTTATTGCATGGGAGATGAGGCTGACGACGTGCTAAGAGGGCTCGAGCTAACGAGTGTGCAGCGCCAGCAGTACGATGCCGTTAAAACAGCCTTTGATAGACATTTCGTTCCCAGAAAGAACGTGATTTATGAACGAGCAAAATTCAACAAGCGAGTGCAACAGCCGGCAGAACCAGTAGACTCGTTTATAACAGCACTCTGCGCTGGCAGAAAACTGTGAGTACGGTGCACTTCATGATGACCTCTTGAGAGACAGGCTTGTAGTGGGTCTGAAAGATTCGTCGCTGTCAGAAAGAATGCAGCTTGACAAAGATCTTACCCTAGCTAAAGCTATAACAATGGCAAGACAATCTGAAGAAATAAAACTACAACAAACTGACCTAAGAGGTGAAACTAGCATTAACAGAACAGCCGTGGATGCGGTACACATCAGAAAAGCCAAGCCAAACAAGTTCATAATCAAGGAACAAAAACAGATTAAGTCCTCAAGGCCTCAGCAGACAAAACAAGACAGTAAAGTTTGTTCCAAGTGTGGCAAAGCACCAGTACATGCAGCAGTACAGTGCCCAGCTAAAAACGCGGAATGCCATAACTGTAAAAAACGTGGACACTATATTAGAGTCTGTAGGTCCAACCCAACTGTGAATGAGGTCGCTGACAATGCAGATGGACTTTTTCTGGGTGAAGTGGATCTAGGGGAGGATCCATGGCTGGCAGACATAAACGTGAGAGGAAATAAAGTGACTTTTAAGTTAGATTCCGGAGCGGACGTCACAGCGGTTTCTGACCAAACATTTGAAATCTTCAAGAAGAAAAATGAACAGTTGGAAAAGGCACAAAAACCACTCTACGGACCGGGTGGAACTGCGCTAACCGTGTTGGGGTCTATGACAGAGACTATTACATACGGTGACAAGAGCGCTACTGAGAAAATCTATATTGTCAAAAATCTGCGCATGGCACTACTGAGTAGAACAGCTTCCGTGAGACTGAAACTAATTGCCAGAGTTGACACTATAGACCAAGAGACAGTGAGAAAAGCGTACCCCAAGTTATGCGATGGACTTGGGCTTGTTCAAAAGCCATACACAATTAAACTGAAACCTGATGCTAAGCCCTTTTCGCTCAAGGTGCCAAGGCGTGTGCCACTGCCGCTCATGGGTAAAGTGAAAGAAGAGCTCGAGAGGATGGAAAAGTTGGGAGTCATCAGTCGCGTGGAGCAGCCAACAGATTGGTGCTGTGGCATGGTTGTAGCTCCCAAAAAGGACAAAGAAAAGGTGCGTATCTGTGTGGACATGACACCTTTAAACGAGTCAGTGTGTCGCGAAAGATACATCCTCCCGTCTGTGGACCAAACGCTAGGCATGCTCACAGGTGCTCAGTATTTTTCAAAGCTTGATGCAAATATGGGATTTTGGCAAATACCACTGTCTAAAGAGTCGGCCTTTCTCACCACATTCATTACGCCATTTGGCAGATACCACTTCAACCGTTTGCCATTTGGTATTTCCAGTGCTCCTGAACATTTCCAAAACATGATGGTAACAGAGGTTACAGCGGGTCTCGACGGAGTCGTCTGTCACATGGACGATATCCTGGTCTGGGGATCCACCAAGGAGCAGCACGACGCAAGACTGCACGCTGTCTTGAAGCGCGCGGAGAAAGCCGGCGTTACGTTGAATATGTCAAAATGTGAGTTTGGCAAAAGAGAGGTCAAATTTCTTGGGTTTATTGTTTCAGCAGAAGGAATGAGGCCAGATCCAGACAAAACCCAAGCTGTTCAGGACATGAAAGAGCCAAGCAACATGAGTGAGCTCAGGAGCTTTCTCGGAATGGTGAACCAGCTGGGGAAGTTCATTCCGAACCTTTCTGAAAAGGACAAACCATTGAGCGGCTTGCTTTCAACAAAGAACATGTGGTACTGGGGGCATGAACAACAAAATGCGTTTTGTAATCTCAAACAAGAACTGCCCTCTGCTCCTGTATTGCAGCTCTATGACCCAAACAAACCACAGAAAATATCTGCAGATGCCTCTTCATACGGATTGGGGGCAGTCATGCTACAGAAGGAGAGACGTGTGGTCACCAGTTGCTTACGCTTCTCTATCATTGACACCTACAGAGCAGCGCTACGCACAGCTGGAAAAAGAAGCGCTGGCTCTCACGTGGGCCTGCGAAAGATTCAATGACTTTATCCTGGGTCTGCACTTTGAACTAGAAACTGATCATAAGCCACTAGTGAGTCTGCTGGGAGGACAAGCTTTGGATGCGCTTCCACCGCGTATACAGAGATTTCGTATGCACCTAATGAGGTACTCATACACTATAAAGCACATCCCGGGCAAAAGTCTCACCACTGCCGACACGCTCTCACGCTTACCGCTCACAAACAGTGTTACTCACACAGACACAGATCTTATGGAGGACACTAACATTTATGTTGACTCTGTGCTAGAGGGACTCCCTACAAGCAGCAAATATCTTGCAGATCTCCAAGAGCAACTGCAGTCCGACAGCGTCTGTTCACAAGTCATGAAATACTGCACAGAAGGCTGGCCGGATCGTAACCAGCTACAGGGAGCAGTGAAGCACTACTGGTCTGAGAGAGCCGTTTTGAGTGTGCATAACGGACTACTACTGAGAGGCACGAGGTTAGTTATCCCTGCTAACATGAGAAATGCAGTTTTGGATAAGATACATGAGGGCCACCAGGGGGTGGTTAAATGCAGAGAGCGCGCCCGTCAGGCTGTATGGTGGCCAGGTTTAAGCAACCAGATCAGTGAAGTTGTACTCAAATGTAGACAGTGCATACAGGAAAGAGTTAATGTGAGAGAGCCTTTAATGCCCACAGGTTTACCAGAAAGGCCATGGCAGAAGTTGGGAGCTGATTTGTTCACGCTACAAGACAAAAACTACCTGTTATTAGTGGACTACTTCTCTAGGTATATAGAGATTGCCCAGCTCAGCCCAACTCGCTCTGCCAATGTCATTGTGCATTTAAAATCAATGTTTGCACGTCACGGAATACCGGAGATACTGATCACGGATAACGGCCCGCAGTTCGCAAGTCAGGAAATGGAAGACTTTGCAAAGGAGTACTGTTTTGAGCACGTGACCAGTAGTCCCAGGTACCCCCAAAGTAACGGTGAGGCAGAAAGAGCTGTCAGAACAGTCAAAAACCTAATTAAGAAAGCCAGTGATCCATACTGAGCACTGTTAGCCTACAGAACCACAGCGTTGGCAAATGGCTACAGCCCAGCACAGCTTCTCATGGGGCGTAGGCTTCGTACCACCCTGCCAATGCTTCCAGAGGCCTTGCAGCCATGCGTGCCGAATCTGCAACAAATTCGTCACGTGGAAAAGGAGAGACGGATGAGGCAAACAGAATGTTTCAACAAAAGACACAGAACGAGAGATTTGGATAAACTGTTACCCGGAAACTCTGTTTGGATTACAGATGCAAAAGCACAGGGCACAGTGACATCTGTCCACAAAACTCCACGGTCCTATGTCATCAGTGGACCACAAGGGACAATCAGGAGGAATCGCACTCATCTTGTGCCTATGTCGATACCACAGACTGAGATGGAACCACAACGGACCCAGTCAAATGGAAAAGACACTCCTACAGAAACTGTTTCTGAGCCCAATGCACAGGAAACACCAGGTGTTGTTAGAACCAGGTCTGGTAGAGAAGTGATAAAACCAAAGAGACTGGATCTGTAGAGTTGCATGTTAATATTTGTGAAAACAGTGTTGAAGAGAAAAAAAAAAGAAATGTTATATTTTGTGTTTTCAGCTAAAAGGGGTCAACTTGGCTTCAAGTAAGGGGGATGTGGTGTAATCTAAGGATTACATATGTGGAGCCACTAGGGGGCGACACAGACCGGATGTTGTCAGGTGTACAACAGGACGGATATTAACATGGCGGAGTTCGTGTGTTAATGTTGTTGCAGCCAGTCAATAAAGGAGGCTCCGTGTTCACCCAAAGCAGCAGTCTTTATTCATAAAAGAACCCAACACAACACATTGAACAGTCCAAAAGTCTGAGGAGAAGGGGGGAGGACGTTATGTTTGTGATTTGATTTGCTGTTTTTATAAATACCCGTGTTTCTATATTTTGTCGGACATCATGTTAAATATGCTAAACATTTAAAAAAAATATATAGGGCTTCGAGTAGATTGGGGTCCCTAGCAGGTCAGGGCTGAAGGCAACCGCCTACCTTTGCCTAATGGTAAGTCCGCCTCTGTGTATCATGCAGCTATAGGTATTTAAATTTGTCTACTGCTTTTATCTACAGTGGTGTGAAAAGTGTTTGCCCCCTTCCTGATTTCTCATTTTTTGTATATTTAACGCACTTAAATGTTTCAGATTATCAAACAAATTTAAATATTTGACAAAGATAACACAAGTAAACACAAAATGCAGTTTTTAAAAGAAGGTGTTTATTATTGTGAGGGGGGGGGGCGTCCAAATGGCCCTACATGGCCCTGTGTGAAAAAGTGATTGCCCCCTAAACCTAATAACTGGTTGGGCCACCCTTAGGAGCAACAACTGCAATCAAGTGTTTGCGATAACTGGCAATGAGTCTTTTTTAGCACTGTAGAGGAATTTTGACCCACTCATCTTTGCAGAATTGTTGTAATTCAGCCACATTGGAGGGTTTTCGAGCATGAACCACCTTTTTAAGGTCATGCTACAGCATCTCAATCGTATTCAGGTCAGGACTTTGACTAGGCCACTCCAAAGTCTTCATTTTGTTTTTTTATGCTATTCAGAGGTGGACTTGCTGGTGTGTTTTGGATCACTGTCCTGCTGCAGAACCCAAGTGTGCTTCAGCTTGAGGTCACGAACAGATTGCTGGACATTCTCCTTCAGGATTTTTTGGCAGAGAGCAGAATTCATGTTTCCATTTACCACAGCAAGTCTATCAGGCCCTGAAGCAGCAAAACAGCCCCAGACCATTACACTACCACCACCATATTTTACTGTTGGCATGATGTTCCTTTTCTGAAATTCTGTGTTACTTTTACGCCGGATGTAATGGAACACACACCTTTCAAAAACTTCAACTTTTGTCTCCTCAGTCCACAGAGTATTTTCCCAAAAGTCTTGGGGACCATCAAGATGTTTTCTGGCAAAACTGAGACGAGCCTTTATGCTCTTTTTGCTCAGCAGTGGTTTTCATCCTGGAACTCTGCCATGCAGGCTATTTTTGCCCAGTCTCTTTTTTATGGTGGAGTCATGAACACTGACCTTAACTGAGGCCGGCAGTTCTTTGGATGTTGTTCTGGGGTCTGTTGTGATCTCTTGGATGAGTCGTTGTTGCACTCTTGAGGTAATTTTGGTTGGCCGGCCACTCCTGGGAAGGTTCACCACTGTTCCATGTTTTCGCCATTTGTGGATAATGGCTTTCACTGTGGTTCACACTGGAGTCCCAAAGCTTTAGAAATGGCTTTATAACCTTTTCCAGACTGATAGATCTCAGTTACTTTGTTTCTCATTTGTTCCTGAATTTCTTTGGATCACAGCATGATGTCTAGCTTTTGAGGATCTTTTGGTCTACTTCACTCACTCAAGATGGGTTATTCTGCCATCTATATTAAATGAACAGCCCACCCCCCCAAAAAAACTGCCATGTTCCTAAAGCAATATAAAACACAAAATAACCCCAATAACATAGCTAAATTACATATCGGTTGCTCCCCATTAACATCACCATGCATCATATACATTGTCCAACCATCAGTTTGCCCCAGAAGAGGAACCACCCCCAGGAAAACTGTCGAATGGCTCCACTCTGGTGCACCTTCTCTTCTTCGCTCCAGGGGATGACCCACGTCGAGGTCCAAACACCTCCTTCTTCTCTTGAGCGCGCCGCAGCTCATTGGGATGCCTCCACGAGCCATCAGATAGCTGGAGGTAGGCATCCTCCCTAACACCCACCACCTGCAGCCACCCCTGGTCATCTTCTCGTCTGCGTTTGCCCCGAACACCTCTTGACCGGGCCGCCTTTCTGGGTCGGATCACATCCGCAACCCCCAGAGGGGCCCTCCTCAGCTTCCAGTGTTTCTGTTTGGCACGTCATTTCACTGTGCCAGCCGGTCCTGCCCCGCTCTCTTTCATTTTCACTGCCGGCATCGCCGTTGTGACCCCCTGCTCACCGGTATCTTCCAGCCAAACTCCGGGAGTAGAATGGGTCACCTCTCACTCGATACTGTGGGAAGAAACTCTTCACAGTTGGCCAATTTAACACGGATCTCACCGCTCCCGTGTCAATCAGCAACGGCACCGTTACCCCGTCCAGTTCCACCATACAGTAGGAACAGCTGTTGGTACTTGGGGATACGGTGTGAATAACTACAGGAGTTGAAGCGGGGGGGGGGGGGGTCCTCGTTGCGTCTCGGATCCCCTTGCTCGAACCTGTAACATGCCCTGGTGAAATGATGCAGGAGTCCACACTTGCCGCAGTGTCTTCCTCTTGCTGGACACTCTCTGGCCTTACATTGGTGCTTGGTGAACCCACAACTCAAACACCTGGGCGATCCCGGGGTGAACCTCATCCTGACAGCATTAGCGTATCCTTCATCATCCTTGACGCTATCGTCGATGTCTGGGTCCACTGCCTACACCGTCGACTGTGGTTCAAAATGGCAATGTGACGCTCTCCTGCCGAGCTCTCGTGATAGCTTGTCTGCTGCCTCAAACTGCTGAGCTAACTCGATGGACTTGGCTAACGTCAGCTCCCCCGAGTATGTGAGAAGCTTCAACCTCATTGCTGGGCAAACAGTAAGATAAGATAAGATAAGCCTTTATTAGTCCCACAATGGGGAAATTCCAGGATTGCAACAGCACAGGGACAGCAACACTCAGAGCAACAATCAGAAGGCAAGAAAAAACAACATCTAGCAAACATATGTCCATATTACTATAAATGTATATATATAGACACACAGTGCAGAGCATTATGGCTGGTGGATGTGCAGCAGAAAGTCTAAGCTCTCTCTCCGCGGATGCAGCGGGCCAGCTGGAAGTCTTTGGGCATGATGGTGACCCCCTTAGCGAAGAAGAGACCACCAGGTGGGTCTCGCTGGTCTCCTGCAGAGCCATGACGGCGAAACTCAGGAAACGCAGGACGGTCTTGAAGTCCTGAGCGATCTCCCTCACCAGGCGCTGGACGGGCAGCTTACGGATGAGCAGCTCCGTGGATTTCTGGTAGCGACGGATCTCTCTCAGAGCCACGGACCTATGACGGCGAGGCCTCTTCACTCTGCCGGTGGCCAGAGCGCCTCTCCGAGCAGCCCTGGTGGCTAGCTGTCTCCTGGGGGGCTTCTTCCTCCAGTAGATTTTACGGGCGGTCTGCTTGGTTCTTGCCATCGCTCTTTATTATTCTGTCTTATATTTCTTTCACGCCGCCTAAACTCCAGCCCGGCACCCGCTTCGTTTTCGCTACAGCTCCCGGTATGTCGAGTTTCCCATTAGCACCGGGCGGCGGCCAAGTGCTAGCTAGCACTAGCTCCTCCCCGCTGTAACGTCTCCCGCTGCAAACCGTGGCTCCGTCCGCCGACCCGGGAGACCCCCGGGGCGATCCGTGCGTCCGTGATATATATACAGAGTGAAAGGTGTAGAAAGAAGAAGGAAGATAAAAAAAAGGCTGTTGCAACAGGCAGCCGACTCGTGTGGCGCCGCCGGTCCGGCAGAGCCGAAACCGGAAGTATGTTACGCCAACTGGTTGCAGACCATCTCTTCTTCTAACACTCCAAACTGACAGTCCTTGGTCAGCTGGCATAGGTCTGCTACATACCGCTGCACCGACTCGCCAGTCCGCTGGCAGCGCTGCTGAAACTGGATGCTCCAGATGATGACATTTTCCAGGGCGCGAAAATGTCACACCATTAGCTCAGCCACTTCCTCAAAGCTATCACTCTTGCCTAAAGTGCTAAGGATATATTGTCCTTCCATTCCTCGGTTGTGAACCAACAGTGCCCGTGCCTGCAACTTCTCCAGTCTTCCAAGGTCCACTGCTGCTAGATAAGTTAGAAAGGCGGCAAACCACCTTGCCCAAGGGACGGGTGGCTCACCAAGAAGATGCAAAAACGGCTGAATTGAAGTAACCCCCGTGTCCATACTTTTTTTACCCTCGTCGCCAAATTTTATGTCAGTAGTGGGAGCCAAACACAAGACCGAGCATTGAACTGGATACAGCTTTAGTTGTGATTTGCTCTCACAATACAGGCACTACCGTAAGGTGGAGAGGAGGCCAAGAGACCACCCCCTCCCTCACAGCCCTTTTATACCCCGGGTGGCGGTGGAACCGGAAAGGTGGAGCCACCACCCATGTCACACAATAACATGTCTCCACAACAACACAACGGGGGGGGGGGGGGGGGTGTCACTTTTTCACACAGGGCCATGTATGTTTGGATTTTTTTTTACCCTTAATAATAAACACTTTCATTTAAAAACTGCATTTTGTGTTTACTTGTGTTATCTTTGTCTAATATTTAAATTTGTTTGATGATCTGAAACATTTAAGTGTGACAAACATACAAAAAAAATGAGAAATCAGAAAGGGGGCCAACACTTTCCACACCACTGTATGTAAAGCACTTTGTGCGGCATTTTATGTTTGAAAAGTGCTATACAAATAAAGTTTGTTTGATTGATTGATCATCTATTGATTGATTTATTGACCTCTGCCTGGAGCAAACAGCCCCTTGGGGAGTCGGAGTTCGTGACTCATTCCTGATGCAGCAGCGCCCTCTGCTGGGAACTGAACCCACGGACACCCACGGAGATAAAATAGAATAGACTGCTCACGACTAACATTTTGATGGAAAACGTGGGCGCCATATTCGTACTGGATAAAGTTCTCTTGACAGCCCTTGAGCCGTTGAGACCATAGTACTGTATCTCTGTATGATTCTGTTCTTTGTATGGACGCCTGCCCACAACCCTACTGCACCTGCCGTCACTAAACAGCCAATGGGAGCGATGAAACAGCAGCACTTCCGGGTTTCACATTGGCTCGACGTTCTGACGTGAGTGTCGGCCGCAAGCATACAACACACAATATGAAATAGCATCTGCACGTCACTTTACCTCCTGAAAGAACAAACAACAGCGACATTCCTCCTGCTCCGGGAGAGTCTTTATGAGGAGAAGCTGAAGGTTGGTGTGTTTAAACTCTGTTAATTTGCTCTCATGAAAGGGCTAAGCCTGTAAGCTTGTGCCGAAAATAAGCAGAGAATTGTCGTTAAAGCGAAAAGCTGATTTTACTGACATTTATAAAGTGCCTGACATGTCACTCCCATGTGATTCCCTCCTGTAGTTTATCGCTAAATTTGTAAAAATGTTGCGACAGTACTAACCAGTCGGTACCTACCTTGTTACATTGTAGCAATGGTAACTCATCATGCTTCTGGTTTATTGTAGCCCTTGAGATGCATATAGGGGGCGGCGCGGTGGAGAAGTGGTTAGCACTGCGCCAGCACAGCAGCTCTCCCTTGGCCGGGGGATCCTGGGTTCGATCCAACAGTGATCTGTGTGGAGTTTGCATGTTCTCCCCGTGTCTGCGTGGGTTTACTCCGGGATTTCTCCGGTTTCCTCCCACATGCCAAAAATATGCAAGTTAGGTTACTTGGCATCAAACTGGGGATTCTAAATTGTCCTTAGGTATGACTGTGAGAGTGAATGGTTGTCTGTCTCTCTGTGTTGGCCCTGCGATGGACTGGCGATCTGTCCAGGGTGGACCCTGCCTCTCGCCCAAAGATGCTGGGATAGGCTCCAGCCCCCCCGCAACCCGAAAAGGATTAAGCGGAAGAATGAGAATGAATGAGATGCTTATACATATGCCTAAACCTATATGGTATGTATGTGAATTGTTCACTGTTTCTCTCATAAATATCAGCTATGCTAAATGCCTAACAATGTGTATGCAACTGCAGAAGAGGATACGCCTTTATACTGATGAAACTGATAGAGACCAAGATTTAATCTGTTTAGTTTCATTATATAGTTGCACACAGAAAGACTACAACTATATTATGAGGGCATGTTGTTATGTGAGACTGTGGGTCAGACTAGGGGGAAAAATGGTCAAAGCTTTGCTTTAGACCTAAGAAATTACATAAGCAGTAGTAATGTGAGAAAAATTAGAAGACAGCATGATCCAGATTTACAGTATGTGCTTGTGCTAAGAAGCACATAAATCTTCATATTCATTGGTAGTTCCTACCTTTTGCCTTTGGAACTGCCTTGATTTTTTTTTTTTTTTTTCGGCAGAGGTTC
Source organism: Pholidichthys leucotaenia (assembly GCA_020510985.1). Classification (NCBI taxonomy): domain Eukaryota; kingdom Metazoa; phylum Chordata; class Actinopteri; order Cichliformes; family Pholidichthyidae; genus Pholidichthys; species Pholidichthys leucotaenia. The sequence goes on along the minus strand of CM035836.1, from coordinate 436,950,666 downwards.
AACAAGGTGCCGGAAACATTTATCAGAGATATTGATCTATATTAGTATGATGGCATCAGACAGTCCCTGCACATTTGTTGGCTGCACTTCCCTTGATAAATCATGCATGCATGCATGCTTTCATCTTGTTTACACCATATAATGACCCTACCATTTGAATCTCACAGCAGAAGTCAAAGTCATCAGACAGTATTGACCAGATTGGACTGCTGTAGTCCATCTTCAAGGTTCGAGTTACTGTTGCCTGTATATCTATTCAAACCATTCTCCTCCAGACAACTGCCACTCACTTTTTTTTTTTTCGACTGCTAAATGCTAAAGATGGTTGTGAATGAAAATCCTAGTAGATCAATGGAATCAATGGAATTTCCCCATTGTGGGACTAATAAAGGCTTATCTTATCTTATCAGCAGTTTCCAAAATAGTTTGACCGGCCCGTCTGGCACCAACAGCCATGCCATGTTCAAAGTCAGTTAAACCGTTTCTTCCATGTCCTGATGCTCAGTTTGAACTTCAGCAGACTGTCTTGACCATGCCTACATGCCTAAATGTGTTGAATTGCTGCCATGCAATTGGCTGATAGTATATTTGCTAAAGTGATGAGCTGAGCTGGTGTACCTAATGAAGTGGCTGGAGAGTGTACAACCAAGCACTACACATTTGCATTTTTCTGATGCTTACTACCACACTCTTGTTCATTTTATAGGCTAATTCTTCTTCGTGATGCATTTATTTAATGTGCAAGATTGTTTATTATATGGTATAGTGTCACTACAAAAATTCAGATACTTCAGGGATTAGTTTGGAATTATTTAAGAACAGGTGAAAACATCTGGCCATAGAATGACACTTATAATTTTTTTTCTCATTTGCATTCTGGAGAAATGAAAACTTTGACCCTTGGGTGGCTGTTGATTTGATTTCTCTGTGTCAAAATATGTTATTTTATCAGCAACCACCCACTGTAAGAAACACTGTGCAACCACCTACAGCTTAAAAGTTTAATGGAAAATGCATGAACACAGTTTAAAGTTTAATACAACACAATAACATGGAAATTCATACTCCTTTTCCTCACATTCCAGCTGCAGCCATGCCCACCTCTCTGCTGTGGGCGGTGGACGTTTATGGGCGTGTCTACAGCCTGTCCACTGCTGGGCAGCAGTGGGAGCAGTGCCGCGATGCCCACATGGAGTTCAAGCGGGTGACAGTGGCTCAGCAGTGCTGCTGGGGCATCGCCTGTGACAACAACATCTACCTGAATGTCTATGCGTCAGACCTTCCTGTCCGCTATCAAGAAGAGACGTATGAGAACCAAGTGGGTCTTCACACAGAATTTGCTTTTAAAAAATAGTTGGTCTTTTCAAGGAAGACGGAACACTGAAGTTACTCTTTTAATTTTCACATTCCAGCCCCACAACATTCAGCTGTGTCTTTAACAAGTACAGCACCTTAAAAACAGGTTTTGTAAATACAGATACCTGGTTGAACCAAAGTTTAACGGATAGTTTAATGAATCTAGTGTCTTCATGGACTTCACAGCTCTGTCTGGCTTTTTGCATTTGAAGTAATTTCAGTAATTGCAGTTTCTGTGACTCCCCTGCCCAGGAGAACTTTCACCAAAAGTTGAGCATAAACATGGTCATGAGTCAAGCTCAGCCCAAAATTCCTGTACATCCACTGATCTTTGAATCAGCCCACATCGTTGTATTGCTCAGCTAAATGCCCTTCTACACATCCTACCGGTAAACCTCATTTAGAGTGTATTGCACTGCACCCCTTATGATCATAACTCGACACCACTAGCATATCAGAAATTTTTCTACTGTACTGTGTAGTTTGAAAGCCCTTAACAGGGCTGACCACAGTCTTCTTGGGAGGTTGTCACCAAGGAGCTGTTGGGTGGGGTCTGACACCAGATGTTTATTTGGGATATCCCTGGACTCCCGCTCCTTCCTTCTAAGTTGACTGGGTGGTGAAGCTGGCGGGTGGAAGGTTCTTCCAAATTGGTCGTCTAGATGATAGACAGGCAGTGGGAGGGTTGAAAATGTCTACGTAGGTTGGTAGATGGGGGTAGTCTATGACTTTTTGCAGCATCATTTGTGTGATTGCTACACACCGGATGTGTGGGGGAGTTATGCTTGATAGGACAGGGAGCCAGGGGAGTGGTGTTGAGCAAATGGTACCAGTTATGATTTGCATGGTTGTATTAAGCTGAGTGTCCACATGGTGTGTGGGTTGACCTAGCCCAAACAGGGGTGCAGTATTCTGCTTCAGAGTATGCTAAGGCCAGTGCTGATTCCCTTAACATCTTATCTCCAGTCCTTTTTGGAGCAATGATCACCTGTACCGTCCTCTTTGAGATACCCATCAACAGGTCTATCGTATCATGTCCTATCGTCCTATGCTGCCACCATCGCTGTCACAGGTCTTGGTCACAGTGATGGTGGTTGCATATGATGACTGATCATGATGTGGCATGTGGTACTGCCACTTGCCTGATCGAGATATGGCAAGAATAGACTGACTTGGTGACACTGGGGAAGATAAAAAGGACATAGACTGAACTGGCTAGTCTGCAGAATTGCATCTGCAAACTGTTTCCACCCAACTCCCCCTTTTCATATATGATACTATGCTGTCAGTTATGCTAGTGTCCTCTTTACCTTTGGCTTTTCTTATGTGCTTATTGATGGCCAGAATGGTTCCAGAACAGAGCCATATTTCTACATTACTGTGAATGCAATAACAACCCTGTTTCAACTGAAGTGCTCTAAGGCAGTACATGTTTGATCAACCTACATTTGCCAGCAAAATAGCTTGTTGACGTTCAGCTTAGTTAGTTTAGTTATACACTGCATCTTATAGTCAGTGGAGAAAACATATAACGTTGTTCTTTCCCCTAAATGTCATTTTATCAGCGATGGAACCCCGTTGATGGCTTTTCAGAGCGTTTGTTGCCGAGTGACCGCTGGCAGTGGAGCGATGTCACAGGTCTGCAGCACCAACCATTTGACAGTTTCCAGCTTCCTTCCAGCAGCTGGGAGTGGGAGGGTGACTGGTACGTGGATGAAAACTTCGAGGGGGAGCCCACAGACAAAGGGGTGAGTATTAGATGTTTTTGCTTTCTTTCTCTACCCATTCTTCCTGTGCCATGTGAATGATTGAAGCATCTGTATGTGCAGGGGTGGACCTATGCCATTGATTTCCCGGCCACCTACACAAAAGACAAGAAGTGGAAGTCTTGCGTCCGTCGCAGGCGATGGCTTCGCTACAGGAGGTATAACGCTATGGACATCTGGGCTAAGGTGGGCTTTGTATTTTATTTAGATGTGATAAATTTACATATGAATTCAGAATTTTCAGTTCCCATGTGTCTCACTTCCCTTGTGTGCTGTCAGATCCCCTCACAGCAGACGACTTTACCAGACCCCTTCAGTGACATCAGCTGTGGGGGGTGGGAGATTGGCGAGGAGCCCAGGGGTCAGCTGTCACTGTGGGCTGTCTCTCTACAGGGCAAGGTACACACAGGACACCTACCTTAGTGTGTGAATTCATACATGGCTGTCAGTGCACTTTAACTTGTGGTTATCTTGTAATTTGCACATAGTGACTCTATGAAAAAAACAACTTCACCGTTCTTTCTTGCAAACTGTGAAGGATTTTCTTTTATGTTTTTTTCACAACAGCATAAATCTTTTTTAATTAATCTTACATACAAAGCTATAGAGCTGATTATGTGAGCATATCTTGCATATCTTAATGAAAATATAGTAAAATAAAACTTTCAATTGGGACTAAGTATGTTTCCCTCTCTTTTCTCCCATACTTAAATATATCGTTACAATATCAGATGTTGATACAATCTAGCATGCCCCATATTTTGAAACAGATATAGCTGAACAGTTTAATTATTCCTAATAAAATACACGCAGATTTTATCTTGTCTTTTCATAAGGATTTTATAAATTTGATCATTACATTCCTCTTCATTGCCCCCAAAGATTAAATCAAAACAGGAACATACTAGAGGGCACTCAGAGAGCGCATACCTCTGCCAAGGCTCCATCCTTCCCACCTCCGTCCGTCTGTCTGCCCATCCATACTTTGTGAGCTAGCGCCCTGGCGGAGGTATGCGCCCTTTGGATCACCTCCAAAATGTAATGGTGATGAATGATGAATGATCACCTCTGTTGAAAATTAAATCAAAATCTGTCCAGTAGTTTTCCATAATCCTGCTAACACATTTCAATACTATATATATATTTTTTTTGAATTTTGTATACTTTATTGATCCCCAGAGGGGAAATTGAGGGCATCCACCTGAATCGATAAAGCAGCCACGATACGGCGCTATCCCTTAACCATTCACACACACATTCACACCTAGGGCCACTTTAGAGTCTCCAGTTAACCTAACCTGCATGTTTTTTGGCCTGTGGGAGGAAACCGGAGAAATCCCGGAGTAAACCCACGCAGACACGGGGAGAAACATGCAAACTCCACACAGATCAATGTTGGTCAGGGGCTGGGATCAAACCAGGGATCCCATGGCCAAGGGTGAGTTGCTGTGCTGGCGCAGTGCTAACCACTGTGCCACCGCACCGCCCATATAGGCGGTGCGGTGGCACAGTGCGGAGTATGCAGTGCGGAGTATGCAGTGCTGAGACCATATAGGTTCTTGGCAGAGGTATACACTCATGGATCACCTCCAATATCTAACTGGTTCATCCGTAGGTTAAGGGCCGCCTCTGGTTAAAATTTCGTCCAAATCTGTCCAGTAATTTTTGCGTAATCCTGTTTATTAACAAACAAACATACACACCACCCAGATTATATTACCTCCTTGGCGGAGGTAATTAGGGATGCAGTAATGGTATCAGGCCAATACCCTGTATTATACTGCTTTATTACAAATTCAGTACACCTGCAAATCGGCACCAATATTTTAGGGATGCACAATAGTTGAATTTTTGCCGATAACTGATATGCCAATAGTTTAAAACTAGTTTTTACCGATGCCAATACTGATACTGTATTGTAACGTGCTGCTCGACATGGCGACGTCCCACCGGGAGATTCGAACTCACGCCTCCCGCTCCGGAGTCCCGCACCCTACCTGTGTCGCCAATAGGGTCAACCCACTTGGCAAGCCAAGTAGGGTGCTCATATTGACTTCGCTACACTACTCCCCTCTGGTTCTCGACATCGTCCCGATGTCAGCGCCCCATTACTGCTTTGGACAGGAGATCCCACTTCTGACACCAGTGTAACGTGCTGCTCGACATGGCGACGTCCCACCGGGAGATTCGAACTCACGCCTCCCGCTCCGGAGTCCCGCACCCTACCTGTGTCGCCAATAGGGTCAACCCACTTGGCAAGCCAAGTAGGGTGCTCATATTGAGTTCGCTACACTACTCCCCTCTGGTTCTCGACATCGTCCCGATGTCAGCGCCCCATTACTCCTTTGGAGGCGTGGGTTCGAATCCCACTTCTGACACCAATGTAACATGCTGCTCGACATGGCGACGTCCCACCGGGAGATTCGAACTCACGCCTCCCGCTCCGGAGTCCCGCACCCTACCTGTGTCGCCAATAGGGTCAACCCACTTGGCAAGCCAAGTAGGGTGCTCATATTGAGTTCGCTACAGTATATACACATATTTTTTCCCACCTGTTTACGAGGGAGGCTGAAAAGTTCATAGTGGCCAAATTTGACCAAATGTGGTTTATTTTTCAACATAGTCTCCCCTCGGTCCACACACTTCTTCCATCGGTGTTGCAGCGCTTGGATCCTTGCAGTTGAAAAATAAACCACATTTAGTCAAATTTGACCACTGTGAACTTTTCAGCCCCCCCCTCCCCACACACATCTCCTTTGTCTTACATTGATGATTAACTGGCATATAAAGATACATTCCCCAAGGAAAATAAGACAACTACCTCAACTTAATATGAAAATAAATGAAGCTATGTATTTTCAGACAAATGTATGAAGGGAGGGAGGCTCTGTATCCCTTTATAATATTAGAATATACACAGTCCAGCATGTAATCTCCTCATGTTGCACACTTAATATGTTGGGCAAAACCGGGCCTGCTGCTAGCACATAGCTGAATGCTAAATTAGCAGTAGCATCTGGACTGCTGTTGCCATGGCAACAGACAACTCACAGACAGAAAGGTAGTTGCCAGCAGCTACAGGTCTTATCGATGACCACAGAGTTTGTAAACAAGTCCTTATTCACAGATATACAAATTCTGCTTCCACAGCTCTTACCAGATTCCTCTGTCCTGCACTTTGGTGTAGTTAGCAGCAGGCTAGCTCAACCGTGGCATCTATCATCTTGGGGTGTAGGCCGCTTGAGGTGTAGGCCGCTTGTTGATAAAGCATTTTAAATGCTTTATCAACCAATACCAATAGCATGCCATTATACGTATATTGTGCGTCTCTACAATATTTTATACCGAATGCTGCACAGCATGAAAGGGAATGTCATAACTGGGGAGATACTTTACAGTAAATGCAGATTACAAAAAGCAGGGTATATATAGAGAGTGGAAAACATACTGTATCAAGTACTGGTATTGGTGAGTACTCAAACTGAAGTACTTCTGCGCTGTCTGAAAAAAAGTGATATCAAAGCGTCATGAATGTAATGACTGCCAAAATGAGGCAGGTGGTGCTGCTTTTTGGTGGAGAAAAAGATTGCTGCAAGATACAGTATTCTTTGCTGCTAATCGTCTGATGGATAAAGCCAAATATTTTTCTTGCATTGGTGATGTGGTGGTTTTTTTTTTTTCTTCTTTCATTTAAATGACCCATTCATTTATACTGTAACTAACACCCCTTTTAAAACTGTCCAATCAAATGATTGTTAAGCTTTACGTATGCTGCATAGAGATGTGTTGTTTGTTGACCTTGATAATCCCTATAATAGCAACAATCTTGTCACATAAAAAAACCCTCTGCATTTACTTGATACAGATATACAGTACCTGCAAGCAATCATCATTCTGTTTTTTTTTTTTTTTTTTGTTCCTCTCCATTCAGGTTTGGTTCCGAGAGGGAATCTGTCACCAGAACCCCGAGGGCTCTCTATGGGAGGAGGTGCCTCTCCCTGGGGAGGTGGTTCAGCTCAGCTGTGGCCCGGGTGAATTGGTCTGGGCCGTGCTCTGGGAAGGGCAGCTCATTGTCAGGGAGGGCATTGGACGAGACAGCCCAAAAGGTACATAAACACTCACTGGGGACGGGGTGGTGTGATGTAGAATTATTATGCGTATTTAACCTAATGGTTTCTATGATCCAGGTACTTCTTGGGCAGTGGTGGAGTCTCCAAGCCCTGATGTGGGTGCCATACATGTAGCTGTGGGGGTCAATGTTGTCTGGGCTGTGACCAAGGACAGTAAGGCAAGTTTTACAGTTGCCTTAAATGCTTAACAAAACGGTGACACATGCACGACTGCTCGTTTGATTCTGGACATTAATAAGTATAAAGCATGTGTTGTAGCAGGAAAGAAATTTCAAATTGTTTAAGGGCTCAGGCTATAGATGCGGTTGTCATTTAAGCTGCAGTTGAGATCAGGAATGACCCAAATAAACCAGTTTGACTTACTCTGGACACTGTTATTATCAAAAATCTAACCTTCTTAATTTTGTATCACATATTGTTCTGTTTTACTTTAGTTTAACAGATAAAGCACATTCGCAGTTCCAAACCAGTAGTAGGGCTGCCACTTGAATTTTTTTAAATCATTAAAATATATTGGATTTGACTGTCATTCAGAATTATCAAAGTTGTGAAGATGCAGATGCTATTTAGAGTTAATCTTTAAAAAAAGTGTTAAAAAGTGTTATGGTTATCGGTGATTTAGACAAGACTATGTATACTAACCAGTCTTTTGAAGGGCCTTAAAAAAAACCATGAATATCTTTTTGTGACACCTACCATCTCATTCAGCAATAGTGACTCCATCCATCCATCCATCCATCCATCTTCTACCGCTTATCTGGGGATCCGGGTCACAGCAGTCCATGCAGAGTAGCACAGACTGCAGCCCAATTCACATAGCACCATGATCTCCATGATCCCTCCTGCAGGTGATGAGCCCACTGAAGGATGGACCCATGTGGCTGCTTTGGGTACACTGGGTCCTTGATGTAACTTTTTTCATGGGAATCTGCTGGGCCGCTCTTGGTCTGGCCCTTTATCCATGACCAGATTGTCTTGGGAGACCCTACCAGGGGCAAGTTGCCCCCGACAACATAGCTCCTGGGATCATTAGGTCACTCAAACCCCTCCACCATGATAAGGTGGCGATCCATGGAGGGGATGACCACAGCCAATCATAAGAAATTGCTAAACTGAGATTCGATGTTAGCAATCGGCATTGACATGAATGTCACTTCATTTTGTTTTTCCTGTTTGTTAGCAGAATTACTTAAAAACATATGAGCACATTTGCATGAAAATTTTACCAGAGGTGCAACTAGCCCCATCTTAGAAGAGATTAACTGTTGGAGTCAATTCTATTGGTATAAAGATCCAAATTTGTTTTTATGTCTACCTGGAGCGACTCTTATTTTTATTACGTATAAGCTTTTTTGAAATTGGCCACCATATGGCAAAGGGAGTTGGATTTTGACAAAAATACATGTGCTGCCTACATTATAAATCCTTCAACAATATTCAGAAAATTTGAGACACTAATAGAGTGCAGTCTTCATCCAAGGCAGCACATTTGCTCCTTTGGTGTCTTTTAAAAAATTCCTGGAGCAGGATGTGATGTACTGTATTTCACCACCAAAATGTAATGAATTATTCTTAGTGTCATATCCAACTCCTCCATAAAGTTTACTCAACATCCATCCATCCAAAACTACCTATGATTATAATTATAATTATCATTTAGAAGCAATAGTTTTGACACTGTACCAAAGATCCATTCATCCATGCATCTTCTGCCTCTTTTCCGGAGGTCCGGGTTGCAGAGGCAGCAGCTCAAGCAGAGAAGCCCAAACTTCCCTCCCCCCAGCCACCTGTTCCAGCTCTTCAAAGAGGATACCAAGATGTTCCCATGGCAGCTGGGAGGTGTAGTCTCTCCAGTGTGGCATCCAGGAGGCATCCTGATCAGATGCCCAAACCACCTCAACTGGTTCCTTTCAATGTGGAGGAGCAGCAGCTCTACTCTGAGCCTCTCCCGGATGACTGAGCTCCTCACCCCATCTCTAAGGGTGAGTCCAGCAATCCTACAGAGAAAGCTCATTTCAGTCACTTGTATCCACGATCTCGTTCTTTCGGTCATTACCCAAAGCTCATGACCATAGGTTAGGGTAGGAACATGGATTGACCAGTAAATCGACAGCTTTGCTTTAGAGCTCAGCTCCCTCCTCACCACAACAGACCAGTACAACATCCGCATTACTGCTGAGGCTGGTCTGATCCATCTGTCAATCTCGCGCTCCATTCTCCCCTCACTCATGAATGAGATCCCAAGATACTTAAACTACTCCACTTGGGGCAGGAGCTTGTCTCCAACCCAGAGAGGACAGTCGACCTTTTTCCGGCTGAGGACCATGGACTCGGACTTGGAGGTGCTGATTCTCATCCCAGCCACTTCACACTCAGTAGCAAGCCATCCCAGTAAGACCTGTAGGTCATTGCTTGATGAAGCCAACAGGACAGCATCATCCGGAAACAGCAGAGATGAAATCCTGTGGTCACAGAGCATGACACCCTCCAATCCTTGGTTGCACCAAGATATCCTGTCTATAAGAATTATGAAAAGGATCAGTGACAAAGGGCAGCCCTGGCGGAGTCCAACTCTCACTGGAAACGTGTTTGACTGGGTGTTGGCAATACAAACCAAACTCTTGCAACGCTCGCATAGGGAGCAGATAGCTCGTAACAACAAGCCCAATACCCCATACTCCCGCAACACCCCCCACAAGAGACCATAAGGGACGCGGCCAAATGCTTTGTCCAAGTCCACAAAACATATGTGGACTGGTTGGGCAAACTCCCACAATCCCTCGAGGATTCTCAAGAGGGTAAAGAGCTGGTCCGATGTGCCATGAACAGGACGAAAACCACATTGCTCGTCCTGAATCCGAGGTTCGACCAACGGTTGGACTCTCCTCTCCAGTACCCTGGCATAGACCTTCTCAGAGAGGCTGAGAAGTGTGAGCCCCCTAATGTTGGAACACACCCTCCAGTCCCCCTTTTTAAAAAGAGGAACCACCACCCCGGTTTGCCACGCCAAAGGCACTGTCCCCAACTTCCACGCAACATTGCAGAGCAGTGTTGCCAACTCCTCAGTAAGGAAAGTAGCTATTGGCTGTCCTAAAAGTCGCTAAATGACATCATCACCAAATTTGCATAATTGGTCATTTGCATGTAATTGTAATGGTCGCTGTAGGAGAGAAAAATAATGCCATGGGAGAGACAAAAAGTGAGTAAAAAACACCCTAGATATGTTTAGAACTACATATTAACTTTCTTCTGTTGATTCTTGGTTTGCTTGTTTTAATTTTGCCATATAAATAGGCCATCACTTCTCAAAATAACTTCATGACTTTAATGCTTTGTCTAGACCCACATTACATAAATTAATTTTGTCCTCCATTGTTAAATGTTAGAATAACAAATTTATTCAAAAGACTGTTATGTGGGGTGGAATTTCTAGCTCTGCGTCCAACCATCCTCCTTTATCCGGGCTTGGGACAGTACAGGCAGTATGCCCATGTATCATCTCCCATAAACAGCTTCCTGTAAAACAGGGTGGGATTGGTGGGGGGGGCACGCAGAATTCATTTGCAGTCTGAACACAAGTGGCGTGGGTCTCCTCTCTGACTGCAGTTACCTGATGCAAGTGCAGAGGGGGCACTTTAGGGGCTTGAGCCTCTCCCTTTTGCCAGTGTCCAAAGTGCTCTTTTGTTTGGCCATTTAAATTTTCAACATTCAGTATAATTAGACATAGAGTCGGTGTCATGGAGAGTCATTCTGTGTTTGTGCCCCCATAGTAAGTTACTATGTCCCCCAAAGCCCCAGACTAAGCCTTTGGCATCAAATGTCGTTTTATTGATTGATAATGAATATTTATGAAAAATCAGATTTCTGAGTGGAAGTAAATGCAACATTACATGCTGGTGGTTACCCCTCCCTTCCCCTGACAGTCGGTAGATCACTTTTATAATTTATTTGTCTGGATGTTTAATAGTAATTTTGCCTCATTCTTTCTTTATGTAAATGTGAGAGACTAGAGCTAAGTTTGTTATTATTCCTGCTTGGACTGAAAAAGTTCAGACTGCTCCGACTTTTTTTAGAGAGCGGAGCTCCAGCCATCACGAAAAAGTAAGATAAGATAAGATAAGATAAGCCTTTATTAGTCCCACAATGGGGAAATTCCAGGATTGCAACAGCACAAGGATAGCAACACTCAGAGCAACAATCAGAAAGCAAGAAAAAACAACATCTAGTAAACATATGTCCATATTACTATAAATGTATATACTGTATATAGACACACAGTGCAGAGCATTATGGTTGGTTGGTGAATGTGCAGCAGAAAGTCTAAGCTCTCTCTCCGCGGATGCGGCGGGCCAGCTGGAAGTCTTTGGGCATGATGGTGACCCCCTTAGAGAAGAAGAGACCACCAGGTGGGCCTCGCTGGTCTCCTGCAGAGCCATGACGGCGAAGCTCAGGAAACGCAGGACGGTCTTGAAGTCCTGAGCGATCTCCCTCACCAGGCGCTGGATGGGCAGCTTACGGATGAGCAGCTCCGTGGATTTCTGGTAGCGACGGATCTCTCTCAGAGCCATGGGCCTGTGACGGCGAGGCCTCTTCACTCTGCCGGTGGCCGGAGCGCCTCTCCGAGCAGCCCTGGTGGCTAGCTGTCTCCTGGGGGGCTTCTTCCTCTAGTAGATTTTACGGGCGGTCTGCTTGGTTCTTGCCATCGCTCTTTATTATTCTGTCTTATATTTATTGCACGCCGCCTAAACTCCAGCCCGGCACCCGCGTCGTTTTCGCTACAGCTCCCGGTATGTCGAGTTTCCCATTAGCACCGGGCAGCGGCCAAGTGCTAGCTAGCACTAGCTCCTCCCCGCTGTAACGTCTCCCGCTGCACACCGTGGCTCCGTCCGCCGACCCGGGAGACCCCCGGGGCGATCTGTACGTCCGTGATATATATACAGAGTGAAAGGTGTAGAAAGAAGAAGGAAGATAAAAAAAAGGCTGTTGCAACGGGCAGCCTACTTGTGTGGCGCCACCGGTCCGGCGGAACCGGAACCGGAAAAAGAAAAAGTGAAAAAGTTTATAATTCCATTCTAACAGGTGGACATAAAACCCACCTGTTAAATAAAGGTTTAGAGATCAGTATTTAAATGGATATAGCACTGTAGGTTCTTTTAAGGTGGGTAAGATAAGGTCATGGCTGGACAGGCTGGTCTGTTGCTTAGGTTGACAACTGCTAATTTAAGACTTTTTCTTGCAATTTTTGCTTTTTCCTGAAAAATAAAAAATAGATAAATAAAAATGTAAATGTCCAATCTTTTCCCCCAACTTTCTTCCTAATTATAACTTTACGTTTTTACATATTTGTTTTTTGCTGACAAATTTAAAACTTTTTTTTAACTTTCTTTGTATGTTTTTCTTCTGTGATATTCAAATTTGATTCATGATTTTTGCTTTTACTCTCTCCTGTGCCTCATTTTGCTTATAGTAGAAAAATATGAAATAATCTGATCATCATAAAAACTAAAACTCATTACAAAGCCGGGGAAACCAAACTTTTTGGTCATGACTGTACAATAATGCTGGAATTGTGATATTATAATTTTGAAAATCTAAAAAAAAATAAATAAAAAATCTTGCTCCATGTTCGCCTTTTTTCAAATTTGAGCCCCTCCTCCTCAAATGGTCTCTGCACGGCCCTGCTGCACGTGGCTATTGTGAGGTACCTTCGTACCTTCGGCCAGTCTTCAAGCATAACTCAAAAGCGATCAGCTCCGCACGCCTGCTCCTCATTTGGTATTATGGATCTGAGTGGGGATTTTAGGAGGAGGAGGCGCAGGCACCTTCAAATGACAGCTCAGGTTTCTTGACGCCATATTACCAGAGTGCATGTGGGGCATACTACATAGACAATGAATGGGAAGCATGAAAACGCACATCTAGGTGGACACGTACCTTAAGACCAATAGTGCTTTCACGTCAGAGTCTCCAAAACACCAGAAGTCTCCAATAACACCAGAAAAAGTTGCTAGATTTGTCACTAGTTGCTTTTGACAAAAAAAAAGTAACCAAGAGGATTTGAAAAGTCACCGGATTTAGCGAGAAAGTCACCAAGTTGGCAACACTGTTGCAAAGGCGTGTCAACCATGACAGCCCTACAACATCCAGGGCCTTGAGGTACTCAGGGCGAACCTCGTCCGGGGCCCAGCCACCAAAGAGTTTTTTAACCACTTCAGCGACCTCATTCCCTGTGATGGGTGAGTTATCCCCCTCATTCTCAAGCCCTGCTTCCTCTGTGGAAGGCGTGTCAGTGGGATTGAGGAGATCATCAAAGTATTCCTTCCACCGTTCAATGATATCCCCAGTCGAAGTCAGCAGCACCCCATCCGCACCATACACAGTGTGGACAGGGAGCTGCTTGCCCCTCCTAAGTCACTGGACAGTTTACCAGAATCTCTTAAAATGCCAACCAAAAGTTTTGTTCCATGGCCTCAACGAACTCCTCCCACACCCGAGTTTTTGCTTCCGCAACCACCCGAACTCCACTGCGCTTGGCCTGCCGGTACACTTCAGCTGCTTCAGGAATCCCACAAGTCAGCCAGGCTCGATAGGACGCTTTCTTCAGCTTAATGGCTGCCCTCACCACTGGTGTCCACCCCTTGGTTCGGGGGTTGCCACCACGAGATGCCCCAACAACATTGCAGCCACAGCTCTGGGCAGCTGCTTCAACAATGGAGGTGGAGAACATGGCCTATTCAGACTCCATGTCTCCAGACTCCCTCGGAATGTGGCTGAAGTTCTTCTGGAGGTGGGAGTTGAAGACCTCCCAGGCAAGGGCCTCAGCCAGTCGTTCCCAGCATACCCTCACTATATGTTTGGGTCTACCAGGTCTGGGTGGCGTCCGCCCCTACCATCAGATCCAGCTCACACCAGCTGGTGATCAGTTGACAGCTCTGCACCTCTCTTTACCCGAGTGTCCAAGACATGTGATCGCAGGAATTGTCCTGCCTGACCAGAGACTGACCGCCTGGTGCAGCTGGAAGTCACATGACCGTGTCAGGTGCTTGCTGTCAGTTTCATTCCGATCAGCTGTGAGCACAGCTGAGCTGTCACCCATCTGGATGGTGTTACTCAACCCTTGCTCCATTTCTAACACATCCCTCACTCTTTTCTTGAGAGAGGATATGGATTTTTATGTTCCTGGTGGAAACGTGGCAGAGAGAAAATGAGTTTTTCCACCTGAAGGAGCTCTGTCCCCCTGGCTGCTCTGTTATCGGGACTCCCCAGATTGCGCGACATGGTGGTGGACTCACTGTTGTATACCGGGACAGCCACCTGTGCAAACTGGTAAACTCTGAGCCCTTCTCCTCCTTTGAGTCTCAGATAATAAAAGTCGGGGCCTTTAATGCCTTTTATTGTGTTTTAATTTACCGTCCTCCTGGTTCTGCAAGTGTCTTTCTTACGGATTTTACAGCCTTTTTTTTTTTTTTTTTTTTTTGTTACTTATTTGTACCCGTAGGTAGACTTGGTTTGCAGTCTGGTGACAAGCCACCGGCTGCTGGTCGCTGCGTGCGCGAGCACCCTAAACCTACATGTTTTTGGTATGCGGGAGGAAACCGGAGAAATCCCGGAGTAAACCCACGCAACACGGGGAGAACATGCAAACTCCACACAGCTCACTGTTGGTCGGGGGCTGGGATCGAACCCACGACCTCATGATCCCCGCGATCCCCCGGCCAAGGGTAAAACTGTGCTGCCACAGTGCTAAACCACTGCGCCACCGTGCAGCCCTTTTTATCTTCTCTTATTAAATTGGAGAGGGTTTTAATCGTTGGTGATTTTCACATTCATATTGATGATGTTACATGTAACACAGCTGTTGACTTTTTATCCATCACTCATTTTTATAACCTCATCCAGCATGTTTCAGGCCCTACACACGCTAAGGGTCATACCTTGGACCTTGCTTTTTCTTTGTGCTTGAATATTGAAAATGTGTGTGGGTGACTTCCAAATCAGTGATCACAGCTGTGTTCTTTTTAATGTTAATTTCCCTATGAATCCTCCCCCTCTGAAAATGACAGCAAAAAGGAGAATAATTAACCAAGAGGCAGCAAATGACTTCTCTGCTTTGTTTGAGCCACACTTACTGTTGGGAATTAAAGATCCTGATGCCTTCACTCAGACATTTAACAGCCATTGTATGGCTATTTTAGACAAAGTGGCACCAGTGAAATCTGTCCTTGCTTCTCCTAAAAAGTCTCATCCCTGGATAAATGACTCCATTTAATCCTTTAGAAGAAATTGTCATAAGGTAGAACGTTTATGGGAATCCACCCAATTGGAGGTTCACAGACTCCATCTAAGGGAACTTAGAGCCTCCTTAAATGACATGCTGAGGGATGCCAGGAATCAGTATTTTTCAAAAATAATTTTCACAAATAAGACAAATCCTAGAGTCTTATTTGACACAGTTAACACTCTTGTCTCACCTACTTCCTCTCTAATTCCTATGTTCTGTAAAGCAGACAGTAACAAATTTCTTAATTTCTTTGTTGATAAGATCAGAGATATCAGGGAAAACATTTTGCCATCTTCTTTTCTTAACTGTGCCAGTGTTATGCCCTCACCTTGTACTTGGTCCACTTTTAATCCTGTGACCTTTCAGGACATCACGGCTCTGCTGCAGAAGATGAAACCCTCCTCTTCCCCTGCTGATGTTCTCCCTACTAAACTGTTTTTAGCTGTTTTTGAGTTAATTGGTCCTTCAGTTGTTGAACCGATAAACATTTCACTTTCAACTGGTGTGGTTCCCCGTTCCTTCAAACACGCAGTGGATGAACCAGCTCTTAAGAAGCAGAGTTTGGATCCATCACAGCCAAATAATTATAGGCCAATCTCTAAACTCCCTTTCATATCAAAAATTCTAGAAAAGGTAGTGGCTGAGAAGCTTATGTCATTTTTGGCAAATTGTAATATCATGGATAAATTTCAGTCGGGCTTTCAAAAAAAAACATTCTACCGAAACAGCTTTAGTCAGAGTCTCCAGTGACATTATGATGGCAGCTGACACTGGTAAATACACAGTTCTGGTTTTATTGGATCTTTCTTCTGCCTTTGATACTGTTGATCACTGTATAATGATCAACAGACTTAAAGAGCTAGCGCTGTTTGGTTCTGTTTTAAAATGGTTCTCATGGTACCTCACCGGAAGAACCTTTAACATCTCTGTGAATCAGATCTTTTCTGAGTAGCACAGTATTCATGTGGGGTACCACAAGGCTCAGTTCTAGGACCCATTTTATTTCTAATTTACATTCTGCCACTGGGACGGATAATTAGCCAGTTCAAAGATATTTCTTATCATCTTTACGCTGACGATATTCAGTTGTATTGCTCTTTTAAAGAGACTGAGTTTCACATGCTGTCATCTTTAACTAACTGCTTGTCTAACATCAAACAGTGGTTAAGTGCAAACTTTTTACAGCTTAACTCAGACAAGACAGAGACATTAATTATCACTCCTGAAAACAAGATTCCACTTATTCTGCACCACATGGGTACCCTAGGTTCCTCTGTCTAGGAGAGTCTTTGGAATCTTGGTGTTAGTTTTGACTTGGCTATGTCTCTTGAGCACCACATTAATCAATTAATTAGAAATCGTTTCTTCCATCTGAAGAATATTTCTAAGTTGAGAATCCTGGTGTCGAAGGCGGAACTTGAGATGATTATACATTATATTATACATGCTTTTATTTCTTCTCGCTTAGATTATTGTAATAGTCTTTTTACCTGTCTGAGCCAAAAACATCTTCAGCGCCTCCGGGTTGTTCAAAATTTGGCTGCTAGACTTTTAACTCATACTAAGAAAGGGCTCACATTACATCGGTTTTAGCAGCACTTTACTGGCTCCCAGTTGGTTTTAGGATTCAGTTTAAAATTTTAATTCTTGTTTTTAGAGCTATTCATGGTGAGGTTTCTAAATACATCACCGAGCTGCTTAAAGTGTGTAACCCCTCATGGTCTTTGAGGTCCTTGGATCAACTTTTACTGGCTGTCCCTCAAACCCATTTTAAAACTCGAGGTGATAGAGCCTTTCAGGCAGTGGCACCAAAATTGTGGAATGCTCTACCATTGTCTTTGCGCTCAGTAGACTTTGTTGACGCTTTTAAAAAGCAGCTGAAGACACTCCTGTTTAAACAGGCTTTTTAGTTTGATTATGGATTATGGTTTTTTATGGTTTTAATGTCTTTGTACTTGTTTTTCAATGCCTTTATTGTTGTATTTGTGATTGTGTGTCTTATTTTATTGTGAAGCACTTTGTGATTCTTTCTGTGAGAAGTGCTATATAAATAAATTTTACTTGCTTACTTGCAGGTCTGATGACACAATAACAAAATTGATCATCGACCTGCAACCTAGGGTGTCCTGGTGCCAGGTGTGCATATGGACACCCTTATGCTTGAACATGGTGTTCATTATGGACAAAATGTGGTTGGCACAGAAGTCCAATAACTGAACACCACTCGGGTTCAGATTGGGCAGGCCATTCCTCCCAATCACGCCCCTCCAGGTTTCACTGTCATTGCCCACGTGTGCATTGTAGTCCCCCAGTAGGACAATGGAGTCTCCAAGAGGAGCACCCTCCAGCACCCCAGTCAGAGACTCCAAAAAGGGTGGGTACTCTGAACCATCATTTGGTTAAATTAATCCCTTCCACAGCGTTTGGGGCAGCACCTATCTCCATTTCACTGACCCTAGGCCACACAGCTACTGTAAGTAGTGAAAGCTACAGTTGGGGGTCAGTCCTCTGGTAGCTCTGTGCATTAACTTTCCTTTCCCCATTCTGTTATGCTGAGCACCAAGCTAAAAGGCGTAAAGTACCTTTTTTATATGGTGTTTGGTATGACCCGGCCAGGATTTGAACCCACGACCTCCTGGTCGTGGGGTGGATGCTTTACCAACTAGGCCACCACTCCGGTCATCATTTGGTGCATAGGCACAAGTGATGGTCAGGGCCCGTTTCCCAACCTGGAGACACAGGGAAACTACCCTTTTGTCCACTGGGGAGAACTCCAGTGTTGAGACAGCAAGGCAGGGGGATATAAGAATATCCACCCCTGCCCGTTGCCTCTCACCTGGGGAAACTCCAGAGTAGGCCAAGCTCCAGCCCCTCTCCAGGAAACTGGTTCCAGAACCAGAGCTGTGCGTTGAGGAGAGCCCAACTATATCTAGCCGTTATCTCTCAACCTTGTGCACCAGCTGCAGCTCCTTCCCCACCAGAGACGTTCCATGTCCCAAAAGCCAGTTTCAAAAGCTGGGGATCATTGTACCAAAGATTGAAGTTGAAAATTACAAATGGCTCCTTTGTCCTCCTTGGTGTAGAGTTAATAAAGAGAATTAATATGGAATTGTTGTGATGAAACACATCACACCTCCACATTGAAAGGAGTCAGTTGAGGTAGTTTGGGCATCTGATTAGGATGCCTCCTGGACGCCTCCCACTTGAGGTGTTTCGGGCACATCCCACTGGGAGGAGACCCCAGGGCAGATTCAGGACTCGGTGGAGAGACTATGTCTCCCAGCTGGTCTGGGAACGCCTTGGTATCCTCTCTGAAGAGCTGGAGCAGGTGGCTGGGGAGAGGGAAGTCTGGGCTTCTCTGCTTGAACTGCTGCCTCCACAACCCGGACCTCCGGAAAAGCGGAGGCAGCAGAAAAAAGGGTTATTGTACTACTATGCATCTATATTATATATTATAATTAATATATATCTATATTATATTATACTATAATATAGATGCATAGTAGTATAATAACCCTGGATGATCAAGTAGTTTATGGCCAATTACCCAATTTTTTTTAATCTCAACAATGGTTGAGGGTCTTTTTTTAAGAATTATTTAATTTCTCTCACACTATATATTCAAAATAAAACTGCCTTAGTTTGAAAGAATGGACAAATATCACAAACATTTGATATAATGATATAAAACTACAGTATATGAATAGCTGGTGGGGAAATACAAGTACAGTTAAGGGATTAAATTCTTCAGATAATCTCTCAATTTACTCTCCGGTTTTAGCAGGTGTGGTTCAGGCGTGGTGTGAACTCCCACAACCCCTGTGGCTCTGGCTGGATCAGCATGGTCGGAGAAATGATCATGATCAACGTAGGGCTGAATGATCAGGTGACTTTGACTACATGATGCACCATTTTATGTAAAACAATATGAACTTTAAGAAGTTCTTTTTTGGCAAATTCCTTAGGTTGTTAAGGTTTTCTAAGACTAGCTGTGATGTGTAGGTGTGGGCTATCAGCTGTGATGATCGAGCAGTTTACTTCAGGCAAGGTGTGACCGCGAGTGAATTGAGTGGGAAAACATGGAAGGCCATCAATGTTCCCCGAGATGGAGACCGATCCCACTCCAGTGCCAGTGCAAACAGCCAGCACAGGTTTGAAGTCACACACGTACACACTCACCGTAGTTTCAAAAAAAATTGTAAAGTGCTGTTTTTGAGGACAATGCAAGTTGATGAACGCTGATATCAGTCATTGTAAACTTGCCAGATTGTAGTCAGTCGGTAATTTCCGTCTGTTGTCCATGGGTTACAATTTATACTGAGCACCAAGCTAGAGGGCAGGAAGTACCATTTTATATGGTCTTTGGTATGACCCGGCTGGGGCTTGAACTCATGACCTCCCAGCTTAGGGGCAGGTACTCTACCACTAGGCCACCACTCCAAAAAAAAAAACACATTATGAAATACTGTATATTGTGAAAATGTAACTTTTTTAGTGCTTTTGTGCATGAATTTGGGTATCTGGGTGGCTATAAATGGAAAAACTCAACCCTGTTAAGGCCTCTCTTGGTCTCATTCAGTAAACCATTTGGATTTGCCTCCAATTGTGACATGAAAACTGGAGTTCACTGAAATTATACCACCTTACAGCTTTATCTCCGCCCATTTTATTGATAGTGGACATTTCCAAGTGAGCGTTTAAACCCATACACCTATAATACTGATAGCGGGTTAGCTTAGTAAAGCCACTATAGTTTTATGGCTGTTTTCTATCAAGTTTTTTCATCCCACTAGACATCTGTGTTTGCAACTGGTTCCTTACTCCACAGTCATTTGTATGTCTTGCATCATTCTGACTTATTTTGTTACATTTTAGCCAGGATGCTGGCTAAATCAGGCTTCTAGGGGAGTTAGCTGAGTGTACAACCACGGTTTTTAGGGCTATTCTTTATTATATTCACCACACTGGACATCCTGATCTTAGTTGGATTATCTACCAGCACTTGAGCATATTTCTCATTTCTTGACTTTATTTTAGCTTATTTTACTATAGTTTATACTCTGACTATGAAGGCTTTTTCACCCGTAGTTGATGGCCATAGTTTGCAGAGTTAACCATTCAGTCAGTACCAGTCATATCCAATCGAGAACTCAAACCACACAACGCTGTCCCCAATAATACATTACTTGGGCTTTTACATTCTCACATTCAGTCAGTTTTACATTAGTTAGCGATCTTAGAAAATACAAAAGAGGGAGAGGGAATGACATATGACTAATTGGCATATTAAAGAAACATGTACTGAAACAGGTTGTTGGGAAGAAGGGTGTTTATTCAGGGTGGAAAATGGTGCAGCAGTATTTGAACCCTTTGGTATTTTGGCTAAAGCATGCCACAGACATCTCATTAACACCTCTAGAAACTGTGTCAACGTGTGGAAAAATGTTCCCTTTGTAGTGCTTCCTGGCACAGTAAGTCCTCCTTTCTCCTTGTACTTCACAGTGCTGGATGCTTTTTCACTGGGGAGGTGCGTGCTCCATCAGTTGCAAGCGACACAGAGTCAGACATACATAAGGGGTCTATAGATGGAGCTGGTTGCCTCGTCGCCTCTGCCTCTCCAGAGTCCTTTGTTGATGCCCCATCAGACCCTGACACCCCCAAACCCCGCGTCCCAAAGGTCACCAGTGACAGTTTCATCTCTGAGCTGGTCTCTGACCGAGAACCCGGAAAATCCTCCAGCGACGATGGATCTGCTCCTCCTCCTGCAGTCCCAGAGGACGACACCGTCCCGATTGAAGAAGAGGTCACAGCTCCTTCTGCCGGTGTAGCTCGCAGCTCTAGCCAGTCTGGGGGTCCTCTTGACCCCCAGTGGAGTAATGTGGATCTGGAGGAGACTCAGAGCCAGCAGCCTCAGACTGGGGCCGTACTGGACTCAGCTGACACCAGCAGCTTGTCGTCTATAGCCACATACACACTCGCCATGGAGGACTCGTATGGAGGAGATGAGCGGCCTCTTTGGGCATGGGTCAGTGGAGGAGGCTGTTCTGTGGACAGTCACTCCCAACTCAACTGGTTCACCTGCTCTTTGAACACATCATGTGAGTCCAGTGAAGTAGTTCTTCAGTATCTGATGGAGTTCACAGTCTTATTATTTTCAGGCTCATACACAATCTGTGGTCTATACTTAAGAGTGTTTGGCTTCATCATTCCCAGGTTTCTGAACACACAGCTGAGAAACTTGTTTTATTTTTCTATCTTTCGTCATCCAGCTTTAGTCCAGTCAGTCCAGACCATGAGTCTGTCAGTCAGCCCAGCGCAGACGGCAGCGTGGCGGAGACAGATCTTTGAGCAACTCAGCGAAAGAACCAAGAGAGAAATTGATAATTTCAGACACTACGAACAAGCCATAGAACAGGTACACATGTTGCAGAAGGGCAGAGTACACATTTTCACTCACAAATGTGCATATCCATTTACTTGAACAGTACTCTGGTTGCAGTCTGTGTGGGTGAAGAAGGGAACCATGCAGTGGTGGAGAGACTGGAAGCCACACAAGTGGATAGATATTCATTTTGCCTTGGAGCAGTTTTCAGGATCAGAGGGCTACAAAGACGGTATCCTGTTCATCTATTACAACTATTATGAGGAGAAGAAGGTGAGAAAGTCATCATAGAAGACAGGTCCTCATTTTAAAAATTATCTACTACTCCTACTCCTGCTTTTAAAGTGCAAAAATAAAGCCCTTTCATATTCTATTGAACCAACCAGCCTGAAATAAACCTGGAATCATAGAATCACTTCATTACTACTAGCTGCCACTTACACAAACTTACATCCATATTCTGAAGAGACGCACATGTTTGCATGTCACAGCCAGCACATACATACAGTTAAAACCATTTACATACACTGTATAAAAAGACAAATAACATTTTTTTTTCTCAGTCTGACATTTCTTTTACAGATCATTCAAAGTTTTTGCTAGTACACGTCTTCTTGCACTAATTGCAAGCTCAAAAGCCCACAGATTAAACATCAGCTCCACTCCAGTACCCTCACTATGCATTTTGTGATTCTGTTGATGTTAAATATAACAGCTTTCATCCTCTTTGGTGCTCCTACTACATAAGATCTTTTTTTAACCATCTATGCTTTTTCCCCTTCTTCTTTTCCTCCTGGTTCAGTACTTGCATGCCTTTGTCAATGAAGTAACCATCCTAGTTCCAGTGCTCAATGACTCCAAGCACACTTTTGCTGTTTACACTCCTGAGCGGACCAAACAGAGGTGGCCAATCAGGGTGGCAGCTGCCACTGAGCTGGAGATGCATGATTGGGTGGGTATAGAATTAAAATGACTAGACCTGAAGGGAAGTTATTTATGTATTGATATATTTTGGAACCTCATAGTTTACCCAGTAAATGTGAAAAACCCTAAATCACCGCTCTAACGTTATGCTGTCATGTGTAAAGTACAACACATCTGACATTTCTTTGTCTCCCTTGCCTTCACCTCCCTCAGCTGGCATTGCTGAGCGTATCCTGCTGTGATGCCAGGGGGATCCACGGTCCTCCCTCCAAACAGGCCATCTGGTCCATCACCTGTAAAGGAGACATCTTTGTCAGTGAACCATCTCCAAATCTCGAGGCCACGCCCTACCCCACACCCTGTGACCAGATGTGAGAATGACTGACACAACACCTCAATACCAGAGAACGGAAATGACAGTAACTTTGAAACCACATTGCCATGAATGTCAATCTCCTTTGTGCAGGTTCTGGCGGCAGATCGGAGGCCACCTTCGTACAGTGGAGTGTAACAGCACTGAGATAGTGTGGGGGATCGGCTATGACCACACAGCCTGGGTCTACACGGGGGGCTATGGAGGAGGCTTCTTTCAGGGGCTGGCCAGCAGCACGGATAACATTTACACACAGACCGATGTCAAGAGTGTCTACATTTATGAGAATCAGAGGTGGAACCCTGTCACCGGGTACACCAGCAGGTACTGTACTCTGTGAACAGTTAAAGAGCGTAATGTGTACTTTCCCAATTAGTACTCATATTTACTGCAGAAATGCTGGTGATAAATAGTTCAGGTGACTTTGAAGTATGTTTGGTATCAGTAGAAACTCTTAAGAAAATTTTCAGGAAGAAAATTGCTTAAACCGGACAAAAGCTGCATATCAAGGGCTAGAAGCCTTAAAAAGGAGCACAGAACTGGCTGCCCACAGGCGTCTAAGGGTAGTTTCTCATGGTGTGGCAAATGTTGACGAATGTGGCGATTTTTGGATTTGCCAACTTTTCTGGCAGATGTTGGCGAAAATCAAGCTAGTATCTCAAGGAGTGATGAATGCTGAGGAACGCTCTCGAATGCTGTGCTTTTTGGGTTTCACGGTTTGTAAAAAGTTGCAAAACACTTTGCACACAATTTTTAAGATCGCCAGCAGTTTTGTCATAAAGGGTCTTAAATAGTTGCTAGTGTTCACTACTTGGTGAACCAGAAAGAATGTTAGCGACACGTGTTATAACTGTTTGCCAACTCTTACAACTATTTTACATCTGTTTGCAGTAAAATACATTTGCAAAAATTTGAACATGTTCAAAATGGTTTGGCAACCAGAAAAACTGTTGACGACCTTAAAGGCGGACTCTGGTAGATATAAATCCTCTATAAAATAAATCTTCATTGTCTAAAATGGTATCTTATGCCCTTTTTTCTACAAAAAAAAACTTCCATTGTCTTACAGCTTAATGACAAAATCTTTTCACTTTTCCTCCTTCTTTAAATGCCAGGATCTGTGAATATGCCCACCCACATCCCACAAGGCTAATGGTGGCTAGCGCTACATTAAACTGAATAAATCCAGTGATAAAAAGACTTACTGGTTGAAGGACATACCCAGTTGTATGCACAGTGACCCAGGATAATGGCTGAATCTGCATCGGTCCTTAAAAGCAGTTTAATGGTAAAACCCATGTTAATTTGGGGCAAGTTTTCAAGGCAGCTGTCCAAAAACGCTTACTGGCCGTGGAGGCTAACTTCAGTCAGACCAGACAGTTCTTAGACCTGACTGGCCCAACACTGCGGACCTGTCTCCAAAAACGTTCTGTCTAAACTCTCCTTTTTTCAAAGGGTGGGGCTTAACTGAAATTTCACAGCAAACAAAAAAAAAACAAAACACAGACATGACACATTTGAATGATTTCACTCTTGATATGTCTTGTAAGTCATAAAAAACATCCTGCAGACATGTTAACCAGAAATAAACCTCGATTTCTGGCAGAGTGTCACTTTAAATACTGTTGGCAAACTCTTACAAACCCTGAAGAAACCTTGACAAAAGCCAAAAAGCATGTTTGTGAATGTTCCTCAGCATTTGCCTCTCCATGAGATATGGATGCTTAATTATCTATTGAGGACATTCGTCTTGGGAAAAGGACTAATTTGATATGAGCAGAGTGGATGACGCACAAATTGTAATATCAATACATTTAAACTGGCCTTAAAAAGGGTCCAAAACAAAATTTAACAAAATTTAAGCTCCTTAAAGCTGCAGATACCATTCCAGACAACTTACATGTCTCCCTGTCAGACCACTTATAATAGTGATTTGTCCAGCAGTTGTTGTGTATTTTTTGTCAACTGACTACAAACCATGCTGTCAGCCACAATTAAGAACACATGAAAAGTAAATTCATCTTAATCATATTTTATTTGAAAACTTAATTATACTTATTCCATTTTATTTTAGAGGTTTGCCCACAGACCGCTACATGTGGAGTGATGCATCAGGACTGCACGAGTGCACAAAAACAAATATGAAACCTCCTTCCCCTCAGTGGACATGGGTAGGCAGAGCAACACACAAACACACAGTGAGAGATTCCCTTTGGTGATCTGAAACCAGTTCTATTTTGCATAGGTTAACCACAACACTTACATTCAAATCATTCACTTGGAAAGTATTAGTTCTTATATTATCGTGGTTAAAGACGATGGCTCCCACACAGGATTTCACTTTGTAAGTGTTACGTTTTCAGGTGTCTGACTGGGCCATCGACTACAGTGCCTCTGGAGGCACTGACAGAGAAGGCTGGCAGTATGCAGCTGACTTTCCAGCGTAGGTTTCACTTTCCTTAAGCCCACCGGCTCTGTCAGTCATTTCAGAATCTCCTCATATTTTTGACTGTCATGTATTTATTTTTTCTCTGATTCATTTATTTCCCCCATGTCACCATGCAGGTCATATCATGGCTATAAAACAATAAAGGACTTTGTGCGTCGCAGGCAATGGGCCAGGTACTATAAAACGCAATGCTGGCATATGACGTAATATTTGTTTAGCAGAAACACAGTGGACTGAAAGTGGCCCCTATATTTGATATTTGTAATTTTTGTTTGCATGTATGTAGGTTAATTGTTTAATTATTTAAAGACCCCAGAGTGTGGTAGAAGATGTTTTGGCCAGTATGGTGGAATAGAAATGATTTAACATTCAAGTCTTGCATTAGGCTTTTTTTTTTTTTTTAAACTAAAGAATTCAAATGTGACTAAGGTGAAATACAGATGGACAGATGGATGAATGGATGCACTTTATTGATCCCAAACTGGGAAATTACAGTGTAACGGTAGCAGTATGACAGTGGACAACCAAAACGACAGAAACACACACAACATAATAGACAAAGGAATTACCTAGGAAAGTAAAAACTGCTTAGATAACTTTATATACATCTCAGATGATGACCTGCATAGATACATTGTACTTGCTGTACAATACAGGACTATCAGGCTCAGGGTGCAATGTGAGATACCAATTAGACTGCAAGGTGCAGCATGGCAGCATAGTTATGACCAGAATTCAACATTAGAGTGAGTTATTGTATAGTGGAATGGCATGTGGCAGGAACGATTTCCTGTACCTGACCGTTCGGCAGTGAAGCTGTAGCAGTCTGCTGGAGAAAGTGCACCGCTGTCTGTCCAGCGTGTGGTGGAGGGAGTAATCAAGGTTGTCCATCATGGATAACAGTTTGTTCAGTGTCCTCCTCTCCACCACATTTTCAAAGGTCTCCGGCCTGAGACCAATTATAGAGCCAGCCTTCTTGATAATCTTGTTGTCTGTTGGTGTCACTGGCTCTGATACTGCTACCCCAACAGACAGCAGCAAAGAAGATGGCACTGGCAACAACGGCCTGGTAGAAAAGCTCCAACATCTTGTTGCACACGTTGAATGATCTCATCTTCCTCAGAAAGTACAGTCTGCTCATCCCCTTGTTGTACGCAGCATCTGTGTTAGATTTCCAGTCCAGTCCATTGCTGATCATGACACCTAGGTATCTGTGGTCCTCCACTACCTCCACATTCTACCCCCTAATCTGCAGTGGCTGTACAGGCATCCTCTTCTTCCTGAAGTCAATCACCATCTCTGGTCTTGCTGACATTCAGCCTCAGGAGATTCTGCTCGGTCCACTCCACAAATCTGTCTACCAGTGCCCTGTGCCCCCCATCCTCTCCCCCTCCTATACACTCAACAACAGCCGAGTCGGTGGTGTATAAGGTGACAAGAAAAGGAGAAAGCACAGTCTCCTGTGGAGCTCCTGTATCACTAACCATCATATCAGACAAGACACTGCCCAGCTGGATAAACTGTGGCCTGCCTGTCAGGTTCAATTCAATTCAAGATTTTATTTGTCAATACTACTTTATGTACAGGACATACAGGGGAATTGAAATGGCATTTCTCTCTCTCTTCAATGGTATGTGCAATATAAAAAACAAAAGGGATAAGGCTGGAAAAACAGCAGTCTGTGTATAGTAATGCTACCCATAGTGCAAACAGCGACAAAAGATAGACCCAGACCGCCCATAGTGCAAATAAAGATAAGCAATAAAACCCAGCAATCCTGTGTACAGAAAAAATAGAGCAGTAATACTCGTAGTTGCAAGTTTGATGCAATAGTGTAGGTGCAGACAGTGACAGATGGGACTGCACATGAACAGTATTGCAAAACAGACAGCAGCAGATATAGCATTTGTACAAATGGTTGCAGTAAAGTGAAGAGACATACAGCAGTAGATGTATTACTGTTGGTGTGCCAGTCTTTCTGTACCCACAGCTGAGGTAGTTATTGTGCGGGTGAGTGCGTTATAGTCTAGGGGCGGTGGGATGGGGGGGTAGACAGAGTTCAGGGTCCTGAAGCCCTGATAAACAAAGCTGTTTAGCAGTCTTGTGGAGTGGGCCCGAAGGCTCCAGTACCTTTTCCCTGAGGGCAAGGGGCTGAAGAGGGAGTGTCAGGGGTGGGAGGTGTCGCCTGCGATGTTGATGGCTCTGCGGGTGAGGTAGATGTCCGAGAGTGGGGGCAGAGGGGCACCAATGATCTTGCTGGCTGCTTTCACTGTGCGTTGTAGTGTCTTCCGGCAGGAGGCCGTGCAGCTTCCATACCACACTGTGATGCAGCTGGTGAGGATGCTCTCAGTGGTGCCCTGGTAGAATGAGCACATGATGGAGGTGGGACTTGTGCTGTCCTCAGTTTGTGGAGGAAATGGAGGCGAGTTTGAGCCTTCTTGGCCAGTGATGTGGTGTTGTTGGATCAGGAGAGGTCCTCAGAGATGTGCACTCCCAGGAACCTGGTGCTGCTCACCCTGTCCACAGCTGCTTCATCAATGGTCAGAGGGAGATGCTGTGTGTGTCCCCTCCTGAAGTCGACCACAATCTCCTTGGTTTTTTCCACATTCAGGAAGAGATTATTGTCTTTACACCACTGGACCAGTTGGCTCACCTCATTTCTGTAATTGGCCTCCTCATTGTTGGCGATGAGGCCCACCACCGTCGTGTCGTCCGCAAACTTGATGATGTGGTTGGTGCTGTAGGTTGGTACACAGTCATGGGTCAGCAAGGTGAAGAGCAGTGGGCTGTGCACGCACCCTTGTGGGGCCCCTGTGCTCAGTGTGATGGTCTTGGATGTGTTGCTGCCAACCCGCACATTCTAGTCAGTAATCCAGGAGATCACAGAGCTGTCGACCCCCATCACCCGCAGCTTCTCACCCAACAGCAGTGGCTGGATGGTGTTAAATGCACTGGAGAAATCAAAGAACGTGATTCTCACAGTGTCTCATCCGCCATCCAGGTGCAGATGGGCTTGTTGCAGCAGGTAGATGACGGCGTCTTCAACTCCTAAATGGGGCTGATATGCAAACTGCAGAGGGTCCAGCCAGGTCTTCACCTGCAGTTTGCTATCAGCCCCATTTAGGAGGATATGCTAGTTGTTAAGGTTATCATTGGTTCGGTGTCATTTTTCTACAAATATAACTACCTAACTGCTGATATTTCCCATCCAGACACCTGTGAACATTATATTGTTCCTCCCTTACAGGAAGTGCAAGTTGACCACTACAGGACCTTGGCAAGAGATCCCACCCATCCCGCTCAGTGATGTCACCATCCTGCCATGTGCAGCTCAGAGCACTGTGGACGTGGTTCCTGTGTGGGCAATCAGTAACAAGGGGGACGTGCTGTGTCGACTGGGAGTCACTGCCCTAACACCCGCAGTGAGTCTTTCATAATATCGAAGCACACACCCACAAATAGTCAAACATCTTTAGGGAAACGCTGTGTCTTCTTATCCAACAGTTGCATACAGTGCTGTGATTAGATTTCTGAGGGTTTTTATAGAGACTGACCAAACAAAGCCTCGAGTTTTATGCATAGTTCCAGTTGATTGTTCGGTAAACATCTAATTATGGACAGCGTACAGGCAGCTTGGTGGTGCAGTGGTCAGTAGTGTGGCAGCACAGAAAGAAGGTCATGGGTTTGATCCCACTCTTGACCATTGTGGGCTCAATCCCACCCATGACCATCGGTGACCCTTCTGTGTGGAGTTTGCATGTTCTCCCCATGTCTGCGTGGGTTTTCTCTGGGTACTCCAGTTTCCTCCCACAGGCCCAAAACATGCAAGTTAGATGAATTGGCATCAACTGGGGATTCTAAATTGTCCTTAGGTATGAATGTGAGAGTGAATGGTTGTCTGTCTGTCTGTGTTGGCTCTGTGATGGACTAGCGATCTGTCCAGGGTGTACCCTGCCTCGCGTCCAAAGATGCCTGGATAGGTTCCCATCCCCAGTGACCCAAAAAGGATTAAGCAGCAGAAGATGAATGAATGGATGGCATACAGTCATCCACCTGTTGTTCTCTCAGGGATCCTCGTGGCTCCATGTGGGAACAGACCAGCCTTTCAAGTCCATCTCCATTGGGGCTGCCAGCCAGGTGTGGGTCATCGCCAAGGACGGTTCCGCTTTCTACAGAGGATCCGTGTCACCACAGAGTCCAGCAGGTGGGTAGGAGTCAGTGTGGTACTCATTTAAAATCCAAACATATTTTTGTCTCTGTCAATTATCAATCTAAAACACAAGAAAAAAAATAATGGAATGCAGCCGGTTATCGCCCTGTGAATGCAAATCCTGATTTATAACGAGGCCTGACTTTGTGTGTGTGTGTGTGTGTGTGTGTGTGTGTGTGTGTGTGTGTGTGTGTGTTGTGTGTGCGCGTGTGTGTGTGTGTGTGGGCGTGGGCGTGCACCTCCCTCTCCAGGAGACTGCTGGTACCACATCCCCTCTCCACCTAAACAGAAGCTGAAGCAGGTGTCTGTTGGGAGGACTTCAGTCTGTGCTGTAGATGAAAATGGTAAGTCACCTTCCCTTGTGTTGAGTTTATGAAGACTTAAATTTGAATCCATGTATTTGCAGTTGTACATTCTCTGCTTTTCGATAGCTCTATATTTGTTGATGTTCCTGATCAGACATGTAATGCGGCTCTTTTCTATTAAGGTAACCTGTGGTACAGACAGGGTGTGGCCCCCAGTTATCCTCAGGGCTCTTCATGGGAACACATTTCCAACAACGTACGCAAAGTCTCTGTAGGCCCACTGGACCAGGTGGGGCATTGGCACTGCTTTATATGAGCATTCATATGCATACCTCATTCAAATTATTGACAGTCCGTGAATGGTGGTTTATGAGTGATTTTGTCGGTTCCAAGTAGCTATGCTGTGGGAAACCTATTGTTGTTGTTGTTCTTCTTCTTCTTCATCTTTGCCAAAAGTGCATGGGGAGCAAAAACGGTAATACGGGGAAACTTGAAATTTTACAGTCTAATCAGACACTCTCCCCACTACTCAGAGACAAAAAAAATCAAGGCACTGCATACATAGGTGGTGCTATAATTAACAGTTTTATGTTTTTGCAGATATCTTGAGAACGGCTGGGCCTAGACTAAAAACTCTTTAATCATTCTATTCACTGAAACCTGCAACTTTTTGTCAGTGGTGGCAAACTCTGAAAATGAAGTTTTCTGCACCATATTTTCAAAAATGTGCAAGTGAACTCAAAATGAACTCCTCCTAGGCCATTGATCCAAATTGCTTGAAATTCAGCAGACATCATCTACAGTCATTGATAATGAAAAGTTGTTAAAAGTCAATCCGTTTTGATTTTCTAGACCAATCAAGTTGTAAAGTTTCTCTTTGGCATGTAGTTTTGGGTTTAACTCCTGGTATACTGATTCAAATTTGATGAAACTTCAGACTCTCAATCACAACAGTATTCTTCAGCTAACCACCTAATTTCATGCAGTTCTGTTAATGTTCAAAAAAATCATGTTTACAAAATGTCTGTCAGCCATTTTGTCTTGTTAGTGCAATATTTTTTTTTGAGTGTGTAACCCAAAGCAGTTGTGTGGTGTAGGGGTTAAGATACTTGTCTGTCATGCAGACGCCCTGGGTTCAAATCCTTCTGCTAATGTGTCATTCCTCTAAAGTGCAACATACTTCTTCTGTACATTTGAAAACAATATATAGTGCACTTTAAGTGCTGCTGGGAATCCTTTCAATTGAGCATTTATCATTTGAGAAGCAGTAAAAACTAAAGCAGTTGTGTGGTGTTGTGGTTATGCTGAGTGCCTGGAAAACGGGAGGCTCCGGGTTTGAATCTTGCCAGGGAGGTCTTGTTCTTCTGAACAACAACTGAAGTACTGCATGGCTCTTCTGTACATTTTAAAGCCGCACTGTGTTAGATTTTCACCTCAAGGTAATGTTTGCAAAAGTATTTTGGTGGTACACCAAGATTTGACCGCGTGAATGTCACTTCATCCATAGCCTGAGTGGGCCCACATTGCCTTCAACAGCTCTTTTTTTGCTGTCATTACTAGGGGGCAGCCGATGTGGCCTCGGTCCCAGCAGCGAATCAAAGGGCATAACTTAAGCCACCAACAGCAAAAAGCCCTGTGGTTGGCTGGTGGGACTGGGGTCGTGGTTGTGGCCTTTTCAGTGTTCATACAAGGAACAAGACAGTTACATAGTGCTGCTTTAACAACTAATCTGTAGCAGACATTAGGTTTTTTTAAATACAGTTGCTAAGCCATACAAGACCTTGAAATCCACACCTGCTTGGAACCTGATGATCACCGCTTGCGGCTGTATTTTTAAATGTTATTTTTGTTGTTATAGGTGTGGGTCATAGCAGACAAGGTGCAGGGCAGCCACAGTCTGAGCCGTGGGACAGTGTGTCATCGGCTTGGAGTCCATCCAATGGAGCCCAAAGGACAGTCATGGGACTATGGCATTGGGGTAAACAAACTAAGCTCAAAAAGCTACAGTCCTTATCATCACAGTTGTTGAACTTGCATTAATAAAGCTACATCCTTTTGATATATTCTAGACTACAGTTACACAGTGTGATGAACATGGATGTCACAGTAGCTGACGTGGTAGATATGTTAGGGTACTAATAAAGTAACCTAACCTAACATAAGTTAAACTGTATTTTGTTTTTATACAGTACACAAATTTGATCCTGTATAGTACAGTATTAATTTTCCATTTTTTTAACTGTAGATGATGTATTTAGTTTATCATAACCCTCAAGCATGTATCTCACTGAATGGCAAATGCTGACTAACGTTAGGATTTTGGGGGTTATGTCAGGGTTTGTAAAAGGTTGCACAACAGTTTGCCAACATATTTTACTGGTGCAAACAGTTTATTTCATTTGCAACAAGAAAAAACTGGCTGCGACCATAAAAAACTGTTGTGCAACCTGTGATGGATCCTGACAAAATCTCAAAAATCGCAGCGTTCATCAGCATTCGCCACTCTGTGAGATACCATCTTTTGTGTTCAGTTAGAAGAATGCAATTCATGAGTTAACATCTTTAAACAGGGGCAACTTGTCAAGCTCTGAATATTACAGTTAATAGAACAAGGTATATCTTAATCTCTGTCACTTTGAATGACTCTTTCCTGGAAAGTCCACCAAACTTTTGCTTAACATCCTGCTTTATGGTAGCAAGACCTGGACCCACTACTCTGGTCAACCTGCAAAGCCTCATATGGATCCTGCACATCTCATGGAAGGATCATTTATTCATCATCTACTGTTTTACCGGGGGTCTAGGTCACGAGGCAGCAATCTAAGCAGAGAAGCCCACACTTCCCTCTTCCAAGCCACCTCCTCCATCTCTTCAGTGAGGACACCAAGGCATTCCCAGGCCAGCTAGGAGACAGTCTCTCCAACGTGTCCTAGGTCTGCTCTGTGGTCTCCTCCCTGTAAGATGTGCCCAGAACACCTCAGGTGGAAGGGGTCCAGGAGGCATCCTGATCAGATGCTCAGACCACCTCAACTGGCATCTTTTGATGTGGAGGAGCAGTGGCTCTACTCTGAGCTTCTGCCGGATAACGGCAATCCGGACCCTAGCTAATAAACCCTGGATCAACCCTGAGATAAAAACACTTCTGAGAGAGAAGAAGAGGATCTTCAGGTCGGGGAACAGGGAGATGCTGAAGTCCGTACAGAGGGAGCTGAGGAGGAAGATCAGAGAAGGCAAGGACAGCTTCAGGAAGAAGATGGAGGACAAGCTGCAACAGAGCGACATCAGCGGGGTCTGGAGAAACCTTAAAACCATCTCTGGGCTCCAGAATACCTCTCCCCAGGCCACGGGGGGCAGGGAGTGGGCGCTGAATCTGTTTTTCAATAGGTTTGACCAACCGCCCTCCCCCCCCGACTGCACAACAACCACTGCTGCCTCTAAAGACATCAAGTCCTGCTGCCCACTCCACCAACACCCCCCCACTCCCAACACACAGCCCCCCAACCTGACCCTCACTAAGACCCAGGTGAGGACGGAGCTGAGGAAGATCAAGGCGAGGAAGGCGTCGGGACCGGACGGCATCAGCGCAAAGCTCCTCAAGTCCTGTGCAGACCAGCTGTGTGGGATTGTGGCGTACATCTTCAATCTGAGCCTGAAGCTGGGGAGGGTACCACAGCTGTGGAAAACATCTTGTGTGGTACCTGTACCAAAGACTTCCCCCCCCCAAAGATCTGAACAGCTACAGACCAGTGGCCTTGACATCCCACATGATGAAGACCCTGGAGAGACTGCTCCTTGCTCACCTCCGCCCCCTGGTGGGACCAGCGATGGATCCACTCCAGTTCACCTACCAGCATGGCACTGGGGTGGAGGATGCGGTGATCTTCCTCCTTCACAGTTCTCTGTCCCACCTGGAGAAGCCCGGGAATGCGGTGAGGATCATGTTCTTTGACTTCTCCAGTGCTTTCAACACCATCCAACCGATGATCCTGAAGGACAAGCTGCTGTGCGCAGGGGTGGACCAGCACCTGTCATCATGGATTCTGGACTACTTCACAAACCGGCCTCAGTTTGTGAGAACCCGGGACTGTGTGTCCGACACGATCATCGGTAGCACGGGGGCCCCCCAGGGAACGGTTTTGGCTCCCTTCCTGTTCACCCTTTATACTGCGGACTTCTCACACAACACAACACACTGCCATCTACGGAAGTTCTCTGACGACTCTGCGATCGTTGGCCTCATCTCCAACAGAGATGAAGCTGAGTACAGAGGGCTTATCCAGGACTTCGTGGACTGGTGCCATCGGAACTGCCTCCAGATCAACGCGAGGAAAACTAAGGAGCTGGTGGTGGACTGCCGCAGGCAAGGACAGCCCCTCACAGCACCAGTAAATATGCAGGGAACAGACATCGAGATGGTGACATCCTATAAGTACCTGGGTGTTCATCTGAACAATAAACTAGACTGGTCACACAATACTGATGCACTCTACAAGAAGGGACAGTGTAGGCTGTTCCTACTGAGGAGACTCAGGTCTTTTGGTGTACAAGGGGCGCTGCTGAAGACATTCTATGACATGGTGGTGGCATCAGCCATCACTTTTGGAGTGGTCTGCTGGGGCAGTGGCATTACAGCAGCTGATAGGAAGAGACTGAACAAACTGATCAAGAAAGCTAGCTCTGTCCTGGGGCAGCGCCTTGATCCAGTGGAGGAGATAGGAGAGAGAAGGATGGTGGCTAAACTGTCATCTCTGCTGGAGTCCAAGTTCCACCCTATGCAGGACATACTGAATGCACTGAGGAGCTCATTTAGCAGCAGACTACATCATCCTAGGTGCACAACCGAGAGGTTTCGCAGGTCCTTCCTACCTACGGCTGTCAGACTGTACAACCTAAGCAGGGCTGCTCGCAGAGATAGCAAAAAGACGTGACAACCTAATAGTTTTGAATGCAAAAGACGCAATAGACTTACACAATGGTCCTCTCCGGTATACAACTAGGAAAATACCGGTCGCTATGGAGAGTGAGAATATGTATGGGTGCATAATCATACCATGTAGGATAACTAAGTAGACGGTTGTGCCGTTTCATTCCATCTAGCTACAATGCTCCGCACTGTGTGTGTTTATATATATATTTATATATTTACTCCATCTAGCAACAATGCTCCGCACTGTGTGTTTATATATTTACATATTTATTCCATCTAGCTACAATGCTCCGCACTGTGTGTGTTTATATATCTACATATTTATTCCATCTAGCTACAATACTCCGCGCTGTGTGTTTATATACTCATATATTTATTCCATCCAGCTACAATGCTCCGCACTGTGTTTATATATTTATATATCTATCCCATCTAGCTACAATGCTCTGCACTGTGTGTCTATATATATATTTATATTTATATGTACATACACTACCGTTCAAAAGTTTGGGGTCACCCAGACAATTATTTTGTGTTTTCCATGAAAAGTCACACTTATTTACCACCATGAGTTGTAAAATGAATAGAAAATATAGTCAAGACATTGACAAGGTTAGAAATAATGATTTGTAATTGAAATAATATTTTTTTTCCTTCAAACTTTACTTTCGTCAAAGAATCCTCCATTTGCAGCAATTACAGCATTGCAGACCTAACATGATTGCACAAGGGTTTTCTAATCATCCATTAGCCTTCTGACGCAATGAGCAAACACATTGTACCATTAGAACACTGGAGTGATAGTTGCTGGAAATGGGCCTCTATACACCTATGTAGCTATTGCACAAAAAAACAGACATTTGCAGCTAGAATAGTCATTTACCACATTAGCAATGTATAGAGTGTATTTCTGATTAGTTTAGAGTTATCTTCATTGAAAAAAGTGCTTTTCTTTCAAAAATAAGGAAATTTCTAAGTGACCCCAAACTTTTGAACGGTAGTGTATGTATACTTGCTGCTCTTGTTTT
Source organism: Pholidichthys leucotaenia (assembly GCA_020510985.1). NCBI lineage: Eukaryota > Metazoa > Chordata > Actinopteri > Cichliformes > Pholidichthyidae > Pholidichthys > Pholidichthys leucotaenia. Next base: position 436,914,535 of record CM035836.1, on the reverse strand, counting down.
TTCTCTTTCCTTCTGATTGTTGCTCTGAGTGTTGCTATCCCTGTGCTGTTGCAATCCTGGAATTTCCCCATTGTGGGACTAATAAAGGCTTATCTTATCTTATCTTATCTTATCTTATCTCTAAAGATGAGTCCAGCAACCCTATGGAGAAAGCTCATTTCAGCTGCTTGTATCCATGATCTCATTGTTTCTTTCATTACCCAAAGTTCATGACCACAGGTGAGGGTAGGAACATCACTGCAGATGCTGCTCCAATCTGTCTGTCAGTCTCCTGCTCCATTCTCCCCTCACTCAGGAAGAAGACCCCAAGATACTTGAACTCCTCCACTTGGGGCAGGACCTCATTCCTGGCAGTCGAAGGCAGAGACCTAGGCAGTCTTCAGTCAAGCAGGCATCCCCATTTTTGTTCCGCTATTACAATGGCTCCTGGTCTGGCTCAGCCATAACATTTGCAGGATGGCCAGATTTTTTTATTTTTTTTTAATGGGGAATTTGACTTGGATTCTTGCCGGTACCAGTAGACCTGTTCTAGTCTACAAAGATTTCTGCAAACATGACGTCAACCCAGCAGGCTGGAAGCTTTTTGCAGTAGTTTGTTGCAGTTTGAGGTTGCAAAGGCAGGTGTTTTGATGAGTGAGAAGAGAATGCAGCAACTGAAGAAAGAGAGGGGATGATGTAGATAGTAACAGCCCTTTGAGATACAGCTACAGTTTACAGTTGCAGAAGCTGTGTAAAATTTTGCCAATCAAGTCATACCAGGAACTTTTCTAATGCAACATTTCCTTTATCTCTGGAGACAATAGTTTCTAGTGTGAGAAGCAGACATTCATGGGTCTAAATAAGATAATACGTGTAGAGTGCAATTGTGCTGATTTTTAAGAGAAAAATACTGTTGTAATTAAAATTTTTTTTCACCATTTTCCTTATGTAAAAAGGCTTTATTTCTTTTAAAAACACTGACAAAGATAGTTCTTTAAGGGCCCCTTTACACAGCACGGAGATTAAGAGATTGGGCCAATTTTTGATCTTTGGACTGAGGAGACCGTGGCAACTGTGGAGATCACTGAAGATCATTGATAGATCAGAAATTGACCAGATCTCTCAACGATCTTTCAATGATTGCCACCTGTGTGTAAAGGGGTATCACATTTTAATTGGATGTTAGATAAAAGAAAAACCTTATATTAAAAAAAAATTGCGACATTTGTAATATGTTCTTTTAGTGAATAGTCCATTTTGTCTACTACTATTATAGTCTACTATGAGCTTCATGTAAGTAACAGTTTACCTGTAAACCTCCATATGCAAATTACAGCAGGCAAACAATAGAAAGGTTTGTCTTTCTGTTACAAAGACTCAGTGAGACACGCCTAAATAATTTATATGTGTTTGTTCAATACTTAGTGAACAAGTTTACCCACAAACAAACTTAAGTACCTGGAGCTAACACCCCCCTCCTCTGCCACTGTGTTTCAGGGTGGATGGGACCACATCACAGTCAGAGGAAATTCCATGGAGCCTCCGCACATCCGTCTCTCTTCAGTAACACTCGTCTATGATGATTCTCCGGCGTCCACCACCATTTCAGAACACAGAGCTTGACAGCACTGCTGCAGGATGTTAGTGGCACGTGTGGTGAACCTAGCCATAAAAATTACTTTGTAGTATGGTGTTTTTTTGTTTTTTAATCGTTACAGTAGTGCAGTGAAACTGAAAATCCTAGTGGGTAGGTTTTAGTTGTCACATCACTCGAGCCAGAGAAAAATGTGACTTTTGGTCAAACAGTGATCTCTGATAGCTTAAATCTGTCTGATGTCCAAAGGCTGTATTTAGTCTTTTGATCAGACTGGTTTTCATTTCAGTGATCACTTATCCCATTGAAATGGGCATTCCTGTGTATTTTCCCTGGTCGTTTGTCCTCCCTTTCTAGAGCTTACCTTGATAGTCGTAATACTTTTTTTTTATTGGTGACTGTTTTTTTTTTTTTTATTTGATTGGTTTCTATGTGTAAAATACTGAAGCATAGGTTAAGGTTGAAACGATTGTTTTATTAAAGATAAAATGTTTTTAATTTTGGGGAAAAAATGAATTATAGCTGCTGGAAAAAAAACATTTCCAAAGATGATACTGTACAAAAATTGAAAACTCCATCAAATCCTTACTGCACAATAACACATTACAGCAGAGTAAAGGTAGTATCTCATTCTGTTGGGGCCCGTGCGGCAGGGAAAGCAGCCCCCCTATCCCTAGCCTGTCCTTTCTTGCCCTTGGGTGGCATGGTGACACTGTCGGTCACAATTGTGTGAGCGTGTGCTAGAAACTGACCTGGCCGTTCTCGCCTGTCTTGCGTGTGGAATGTCTTCTTTTTGTCTCCAGTTAGTCACAATTAAGTTTTGTAAGTCCCCAACCCCTCGCAAAGTTGTGTAACTTTTCTCACACTTTTTGAATCAAATTGAGAAGGGTTCAAAACACTTGAGACGACTCAGTGGCTATTTTCAGAGAAAATTTGTCACAGAAATTTTTGGACCATGTTCAAAATTCCTCCAACACAAAACTGAGGGCCCGTGACTCATGAGAGGAAATTGCAAACCCCCGGGAGCGTTTGGAGAGATTTTGGAAACTCTCTTGTAAATTTTGTTCACCAACTAGTAACAAGCTGTCACAGCCCAATGAGACAAGGGCGTAAATGCCAATTGGTTGTTGCCAAAGATAATTTCATAATGCAGATGGCAGAAAAGCATGCCCAGCATTCCTCTGCCTCAAAACAACACTTTTTAAAAAATATTTTGGATTGTGTAGTAGAAGCAACAAGAAGGGTCACTTCCTTGGTGAACGCTAAGAGGGACTGACAGAGAAAGAGACCAGAAAAAAATGAAGCCCGGACAAACCCCCATGTGACACAACCCCAAGCTCTACAGGTCTGACAAAAAGAGATTCAGTACTCAATATCACAAGATGCAACAGGACTGAACCAAAACTAGGGGATCCATCTGTGGATGAGATAGCTCAAATGAAGAGGTGAGCCTTTGACAGCCCACGAGATTGGCCGGGTTAGGTGCTCCAGGGTTAACCTCCACCCTTCAGCCTGCACACAAAGCAAAAGAACTGAAAGAAAGCAAAAGTACACTTGGGCTGAGCTATGTCGTGAACACTCAAAATAACAAGCAGTAGTAACATATACTTTATGTTTATCCCTTTGCATCAGTACTGTTAAAGAGTTGGCACATAGCAACTGGACCAGCACATGCATTCACATTTTTTGAGGTGATTGCTGCCTGCCTTGTACAACCACTTGTGTTTTACGAAGCTCTTGTAATAAAAGTATAAGAACCACATATTGTCATTAGGATATGTGCAATGGTTTTGTTGTAAATAAGGGAAAATGTGGATTATGTGTAAAATGGTTAAAATACTAAAATTGTACCTTCCTCTTTCTCAGGACACTTTGCATTCACGTTATCTACTTCCCTTTCACTCATGGTGGTAAAGTGACTGAGCAGAATAGAAAAAAATATTATTTCAACTACATATCCTATCATGGATGGTGTAATACCGTAGTAAGTTTAGTAAAAGTTTCTGTAATTTAAATCCACTTGAACAAGTTCCTGTCTAATCTGCTGGAATATACTGAATGTAAATGTTAAGTGTACAGAGAGCTGTGAATATTGAACACATCCAACACTGTTACCACTGTGGGTCTATTTGTGCATGGTCAGAAAAACACACTCTTAATAAATAAATGAGTTTATTTATAACAACTCCTTCCATAGTTTCTCTTCTCCTGGTGTTATTCACATATTTATCCTGCCAAACACGCACACTTTAAACATCACATCATATGAGCCCCACAGCCACCATTGTTGCAAGGAGACAGGTGCACTGTGTGGTAGATTATCTGCAAACACTCATTTAAATTTTTAGCCCTGCTTCTTTTTTTTCTTTTTTTTTTTTCTTTCTTGGATGTGACCGTTGTGACAATTGATGATGTTAAGCATTATTTTCAACTGCAAACACAAGAATATCACGAGATGACACAATTAAAGTTAAGCCCCTCCCCATGAGAACATGAGCATTTAAAAAAAGTAGCAAAACGTCAGCCCTTCTTTGATTATAACTGTGGTCCATTTGGGGCTTTTTGCAGTCTTTATATCTGCTCCCCAGACTGTCCTTTCTACTGCAGGGGGGCTTCTACAGAGCATAGTTCTCGTGCTGTGTATGTGTATGGTCAATGACATGGATCAGCACCCAGTTCCTACACGAGACACCGCTGATCACATCCCAGAGCAGTGTGGCTGTAGGAGGTGGATCCTGTCTTTGTCTCCATTATGTCCATTCACTCTCCGGCCCTGCTCACCTTCCCGTTAACTCTGCTGGCCAAAGCTTTGCATGTGGGCGAGGTACTGGGTGAGACCTTCCTCCCCCTCCTCCTCCAGGTGCTGCTGGTAGCACTGGAGAAGCTTGGCAGTGCTGGTCTCTGAGGGGACCCCGTCAGTGGGCAGGCAGGCCCCCGACATGTCCAGGATGATGGAGGTCAGAGCTTTGATGTAGTTTTTAGCAAGGGTGAGCGTCTCTATCTTGGACAGCTTCTTGTCGGTGTTAATGTGCGGGATGGCCTCACGCAGCGCCTGGAAGGCATTGTTGAGTTTGTGCATGCGCTGGCGCTCCCGCTCGTTGCTTTCCAGCCGCCGGATGCTGCGCTCCTTGGTGCTGGAGCCGTACTGTCGCCGTCGCCGGCCCGCACCTCTGGCTCCTCCTCCTCCACCTCGCCTCTTCCCGTCAGCACTCCGCAGAGAGCCCCTCCAGGAGCCATGGATCCGGATCGAGGCCTCTGAGCCTTCCTGCTCACTGGAGCCTGGTTCAGTGTCTGGTTCCAGATCTGGCTCCGGGTCAGACCAGGTCCTTGTGGATGGCTTCACAGCTTTTCCTTTGGACTTCATCCTGCTGCCCACCTTCACCTCTTTCTTTCTTTATAGATCTCACAACTTCACTGATCCTAGAACAAGGGGAAAAAACATTATAACCCACCTTGTATTACAGATCAAATTAAGACTAATTTCTACGGTTTCCCTTGAGTTAGCCTGGGTCCATCCAACTCAAACAGCCCTGCATCCTGTTGTATCTAATCAGACTCCTGCAGTGTGAAAACTTCATGATGTTGGCCTGTTGATCTGCACCTCTACTGAGAGATAAAGCCCATTTCAAGGTTACACTCACAAAAACACCAGCCAGCTCTGGGTTCTCAGCAGTGGTCTAACCAACATTCAGGACATTTTATCATCACTTTCACCTATCCATTAATAAAAGGCTTCATAGAGTTGAACTTATTTATACTCCTTTAAGTCCTTAGCTATTACTACATTTATGTTATAGCTTTATTTGTGCATTCACAAACTTTGGACACGCATGCCTTTAAAGCATACTGCCACTTTGAGCAAATTAACATGCTGAAGTTACTTTACATAGATAAGAGTGGCCGTGTATTTATTTCCCTAACCTCAATGAGTGTTGTAACCGATGAGGGATGACCAGTCAAATTCATTCAGCAGCACTCACACAAAGAAACCGACAACTGGGACTGAAGAGCCTTACCTCTGAAGATGTTCTGTTCCTTTGCGTTTTAAAGGCAACCCATCAGCATGGACTCACTTATTGTCAGGTAAAAAGCAGAGAGCAGCAGCAGCATTGGTGCGCAGCTGGGAGATAACTGTCACATGTGAGCCGAGGTACCTGTTGCAGACTGATGTACACGTAGCGCTGCACAGCCAATCAGAGAACAGACACACTCCCTGTAGCCCCGCCCTCAGCAGCACAACTGCACTTTTTAAGGGTGTTTTTTTGCATCATATTAATAAAGATAAATGATGTGTGAGAGAGAGACATTAATGCTTTTGACAATATTACCTGCTGTGTTTTTGATAATAAATGAAGTGTTCATAGTAGTAGTAGTAGTAGTAGTAATAGCAGTAGTAGCAGAAGTAGCAGTGACATAAGCAATATTGCATGAGAGGGAGTATGGTATCAATGAATATAGTAATTGCGGGTGTGGTACATCTAATCCCCTCCACTATGTAGTCAGTATATTCATGATACTGTAGGGGCACGGTGTTGGACTTCTCCACCCAGGGAACAATGGACCAAAAGAGGAGGTGTCAGGTGATGAGCCTGCTCCAGGAGCCGTCGGCCCAAAGAAAATATAAGGCGCTGAAGAGGATGCTTCTCCAGCACTATACCCTTTCTGAGAGAGGCTCCTAACGCGTTCGACATCAGGGGACAAATGAGCTGATGGAGAGCATGTTGACACTGAGGAGAAAGGATGATGAATCTTTCCTGTTCACCCACTTGTTCCTCAGGAACCTACCGGTTACAGCGAGGGCAAACCTGGCCAACTCGCCGTGGCTGGTTGCTAAGGATTACCGCGCCCTGGCGCAGGAAGCGGACCGCATCCTTTAGACAACCAGAACTTTCAGCGTGCAGACAGTGGCACCAGCATCCATGAGGGACTCCAGCGAGGTTAAGGAGCCATTTGTGGTAGCCAGGACGGACACCAGAAGACGAAGGAACGGGGTATTCTGTATTTATCATCGCCGTTTCGGCTCGAATGCCCAATGCTGCCTGTTGCCATGCCAATTCAAGAAGCCGGGAAGACAGCACTTTCGGAATTCAGTGGCAGCTGCAACCGATGGCGACAGGAACAGACTGCTTTATGTCACAGATGCATGTTCAAGGAGACGGTTTTTGATCGACTCTGGCTCCCAGAAGAACTTCATCCTGTCGGTCAACGCAGACAGGGTGGCAAGACGCAGTGGTCCCCAGCTCACGGCCGCCAACGGATTCGCCATCTGTACATTTGGCGAGCGGACACTGATGATATGTTTACACGGACGCAACTTTCAGTGGGACTTTGTGATAGCTGCATGTTCCGGCCCCATTTTAGGAGCAGATTTTCTATGTGCTTATGAATTGTTAGTTGATGTTGCTAATAGGAGATTAGTGGATGCTGTCTCTTGTACCTCACTGCCATGCACAGCTTGGGGAGATGGGTCGACAACACTGGCTAACGTTATAGCTCCAGGGGGTAAGTACCAATATTTGCTCGCACAGTTCCCAGCACTCACGGTCCCGACTTTTTCAGCTACACTAACGAAGCACGGGGTCGAGCACTTTATAATGACAAAAGGCCCGCCAGTGTTTGCGTGTCCTCAGCATTTGGATGCAGCTAAACTGGCCGGCGTGCGAGAGGAGTTTGCCAACTTACAGCAGCTGGGCATCATCAGGCGCTCCAACAGCCCGTGGGCATCCCCACTACACATGGTGCCTAAAGCCGACGGGTCATGGTGACTATGCGGTGATTTCCGACGCTTGAACAATGCCACAGAACACGATTGCTATCGTATTCCACACATCCAGGATTTTTCCGTGCACCTGGCCGGGACGCATGTTTTTTCCAAAGTGGATCTGGTCCGCGGTTACCACCAGGTCCTGATGCACGCGGAAGACATTCCAAAAACAGCGGTAATAACTCTTTTTGGCCTTTTCGAGTTTTTACGCATGCCGTTCGGATTAAAAGGCGCGGTGCAGACCTTCCAGAGGATGATGGACGCTGTGCTCCGTGACTTGTCCTTCATTTGTGTCTACTTAGATGACATTCTGGCAACTAGCGCATCCGAGGAGGAGCACATCGCCCATCTCAGGACAGTTTTCGAGAGGTTGTAAGTACACGGGCTGATAGTTAACCCGGCAAAGTGCCAGTTTGGTGTGCCAGTGATTGACTTTTTGGGCCACTGCATTTCACTGGAGGGCGCGATCCCGTTACCGGACAAAGTGCGCATTGTGTCGGACTTTCTGCGTCCACAGACCGTGAGGGCACTACAGGAGTTTTTGGGAATGGTGAATTTTTATAACCGTTTCCTTCCCCAAGTAGATCAGCTGATGCAGCCGTTGTATGCTGTGCTTAAAAAAAAGAAGCCCGCGGAAGCCATCGACTGGACTCCAGAGCATGTCCAGGCTATCACTAACGCCAAAACAGCGCTTGCGGATGCCTCGTTGTTAGCCCACACGGACCCGTCTGCACGGATTGCGCTCACGATGGATGCGTCTGATGTTGCCATAGGGGCAGTGGTGGAGCAGTGTGTCGCAGGTTCGTGGCAGCCACTCGCATTTTTTAGCCGGACTTTGCACGACAACGAACGCAAGTACAGCACATTCAATAGAGAATTGCTGGCTCTCCACTTGGCGACCCGCCATTTCCAGTTCTGGCTGGAGGGGTGCGAGTTCACCGCGTTCGTGGACCACAGGCCACTGACACATGCAATGTTCAAGACCTCGGAACCGTGGTCAGCCCGGCAGCAACGGCATTTAATAATAACAATAATAGTAATAATGCATCAGATTTATATAGCGCTTTATCATAGACACTCAAAGACGCTTTACAAATACATACATTATTCATTCATTCCAGACAGACAATGGTAGTAGCAAGCTACTGCTGTAGCCACAGCTGCCTTGGGGCATGCTGACAGAAACGTGGCTGCCAATCCACGCCAGTGGCCTCTCCGGCCACGACCGAACATTTATACACATTCATACCCAGTGTTATGGACACTGGATGCAAGATAGGTAAAGTGTCTTGCCCAGGGACACAACGGCAGGATATCTGGGGAGAGCAGGATTCGAACCGCCAACCATCCGGTTATTGGATGACCTGCTCCACCTCCTAAGCCACAGCCACCCCTGGCTGCAATTTGGCCACAATTTCGGAGTTTACTACCAACATTCATCACATTGCTGGTAAACTCAACGTCATGGCTGATTGCCTGTCGTGTGCATTAATCACCTCAGTCTACATGGGAATTGATTTCCCTGCCATGGCCGCGGAACAAGCCGGGGATGAGGACATTTGCACGCTCCAGTCTGCGCCAACTGGGTTAAGGCTGGAGAACAGGGTGGTGCAGGAAGGGTGCCCTCCCTTACTCTGCGATGTCTCCACTGACCGCCCGCGCCTTGTGGTTCCGAGCTCTTGGCGCCATTGCTTTTTTGAGTCAGTCCACTCCCTTTCACATCCTGGAGTGCATGCTTTGGTGAAACTAGTGGGGGCGAAATTCGCCTGGACACACTTGCGAAAAGATGTGAAAGAGTGGGCTGCAACTTGCATCGAATGCCAGCGGGCCAAAGTGCACAAGCACACCAGAGCTCCCCTTGAGCCGTTCCAAATCCGGGCTAGGAGGTTTGACCACGTGCGCGTGGATTTGGTGGGACCCCTCCTGCCGTTGCAAGGTTTCACACACCTTTTGACAGTCGTGGACTACACCACGCGCTGGCCTGAAGTGGTCCTGCTGGCTTCTACCATGTCAGCAGAAGTGATGTGTGCTTTTTTGTTGGCTTGGGTTGCAGGTTTCGGATCTCCATCGGACATCACGTCTGACAGAGGTCCACAATTCGTTTCAGAACTCTGGTCCACGATGGCTCAGAGCCTGGGGGTCAAAATTCATCTCACTACCGTGTACAACCCCCAGGCTAACGGGTTATGTGAGTGTTTTCATAGGTCACTTAAAGCAGCACTCAGAGCTTCACTCACAGACACAAATTGGGTCGACTGCCTGCCTTGGGTTCTTTTAGGGTTGCATTCTGCACCTAAGGAGGATTTGGCAGCCTTCCCGGCAGAACTCGTTTTTTCTCACCCGCTGCGGATCCCCGGAGAGTTTTTACCAGAAAACCCCATGCCATGGCCAATCTGCCCACTCAATTTTTACACAGTATAGAGGCTGTGAGCGTACTGGGCCCAGCCCACCATTGTTTTCCCCACACATTCGTCCCAAAAAGCTTGCAGAACACCAGTTTTGTTTTTGTCAGGCACGATGCACCCCAGACCCGGGCGGCGCGGTGACCGAGTGGTTAGCACTGCGGCAGCACAGCAACTCACTCTTGGCTGGGGGGGCTTGGTGGCCCCCTTAAAAAAGAAAAAGTCTAATCAGAGATTTTTAACTCCTTGGTTCAACACAGAAACTCGTAGCTTAAAACAGAAGACTCGTCAATTAGAAAGAAAATGGCGCTCTACTAATTTAGATGAAATCTATTTAGCTTGGAGAAATCATCTTTTAATTTATAAAAAATCTCTTAGAAAAGCTAGAACGAGCTATTACTCTGCATTAATAGAAGAGAACAAGAATAATCCCAGGTTTCTTTTCAGTACTGTAGCCAGGTTGACAAAGAGTCAGGACTCTGTCAATCCTAGCATTCCCTTAGAGCTTACTAGTCAGGACTTTATGAACTTTTTCAATAATAAAATTTCATCCATCAGAGATAAAATCAATCAGATTCTTCCCACAGTTAACTTAAATACTGTAACTACTACAACTCCTTCTATTGATGTCTGTCTTGATGAGTTTACTCCAATCGACCTTTGTGAGTTAGACAAAATAGTTTCCTCATCCAAACCTTCAACTTGTCTTTTAGACCCTATTCCTACCAGGTTATTTAAAGAAGTCTTCCCACTTATTGGTAGCTTTATTCTTCATATAATCAATTCTTCATTAACTTTAGGCCATGTACCGCAGGCTTTTAAAACGGCTGTAATTAAACCCTTACTCAAAAAGCCAACGCTAGATCAAGGAGCTTTAGCTAACTATAGACCAATCTCTAATCTCCCTTTCATTTCAAAAATCTTAGAAACAGTTGTTGCTACGCAATTATTTGACCACCTGCAGGGAAATGGTTTATTTGAGGAGTTTCAATCTGGGTTTAGAATCCATCATAGCACTGAAACAGCTTTAGCGAAGGTCACTAACGACCTCCTCATTGCATCTGATAATGGACTAGTTTCTGTACTTGTCCTTTTAGATCTTAGTGCAGCTTTTGATACTATTGATCATAATATTCTACTTGATAGATTAGAACACTATGTTGGACTTAATGGAACTTCGTTGCAGTGGTTTAGATCTTATTTATCTGATAGGTTCCAGTTTGTTCATGTAAATGATGAGTTTTCTCTCAGCTCAAAGCTTAGTCATGGAGTTCCACAGGGATCTGTGCTTGGCCCTACTCTTTTTAGTTTATATATGCTTCCGTTAGGCAACATTATTAGAAAGCACTGTATACATTTTCACTGTTATGCAGATGACACACAATTATACCTGTCAATGAAGCCAGATGATACTAATCAATTAGCCAAGTTAGAAGCCTGTCTTAAGGAAATCAAAGTTTGGATGACTTGTAATTTCCTGCTATTAAATTCAGATAAGACTGAAGTCATTCTTGTTGGTCCAAAAAACCTTAGAAATTCCTTTCCAAATCAAACTTTCAGTTTGGATGCGGTTACTCTTTCTCTTAATAGCTCTGTGAGGAACCTTGGAGTTATTTTTGATCAGGATTTGTCCTTCAATTCACCTATTAAATTTGTTTCTAAGACTGCCTTCTATCATTTGCGTAATATTGCCAAGATTAGGAGCATCTTGTCTCAGAGTGATGCTGAGAAGCTGATCCATGCTTTTGTTAGCTCGAGATTAGATTATTGTAATTCTTTATTATCAGGCTGTCCTAAAACATCTTTAAAAAGTCTTCAGCTGATCCAAAATGCTGCAGCAAGAGTTTTAACAGGTACTAGAAAGAGAGATCATATCTCTCCGGTTCTGGCCTCCCTTCAATGGCTTCCCATAGAGTTTAGAATTAAGTTTAAAATCCTTCTTCTTACTTACAAAGCTCTAAACAATCAGGCTCCTTTTTATTTAAAAGATCTGATACTACCGTATCATCCTAACAGAGCACTACGCTCCCAAAATGCAGGTTTACTTGTAATACCTAGAATCTCCAAAAGTAGTAGTAGTAGTAGTAGATTAGTTTATTTGACAGGGACAGTGCAATAAACATAGACAATTAATCAAAGACAATCAATCTGATGTGTTGCACATAGAGTGTATAGCTATTAGCTAATTTGCAACTCTTGTCCCTGGATGGGCTTTAGAAAAAAGAATCAAGATAAAAATATACACAATAACCACATACATCAATGCAGAAAAATTATAAATACACAATTATAAATATTATAAATATTATAAATACACAAATATAACAGCCTGACTCACCTTTAACATAAATATTATAAATACACAAATATAACAGCCTGACTCACATTTAACACATATAACATAACTCACATTTGCCTATTTCAGGCCTTCCTCCCTCCGTCACTCACTATAAACAAACACATTTATTCCTTCCCTTCATTCACTCTCACTTTGCAGACAAATAATTCATACATGAGTACATTCTTGTTTATTTTTCAGCCAGTTTTTAACATTTTTAGTGAATGTTTTAAAGTCCGTTATTATTTTAATTTCATTTGGCATTGTGTTCCAGATGTGACTGCCCTTTATAGAGAAAGCTGTTTGTCCAAATGTGGTTCTGCGGTGGAATATTTTACAGTTATTGTTAACAGAACTCCTGGTGGCTCTGCTGCTGTCCTGTCTTTGGACGAAACCAGCAAGTGGCTCGGGTGCTGATTTATGGAAACATTTGAACGTTAATTTCAGAAGACAGAGGTCAATGAAGCTCTCAAAACTCAATAGGTTGTATTTTTTTAAAACATTACAGTGATGCCACCTAATGGGCTTTTTGTCCAAGATTTTTAGGGTAGTACAATGTACAATGGGAGGCAGAGCCTTCAGTTATCAAGCTCCTCTCCTGTGGAATCAGCTGCCAATCTGGATTCGGGAGTCACACTCGATCTCTGTTTTTAAGAATAGGGCTAAAACCTACCTTTTTGATATAGCCTACAATTAGGGAGGGATCATGTGTTTCTGAACCCTCCCTTAGTTATGCTGCTAATAGGTTTAGTCAGCCGGGGGACCTCCAGTAATGCACTGGGCCTCACTCCTTTCCTCACTCTCTATGAAATATTTTTTTTTTTTTTTTTTGCTGGTCATTAACATTTGTTTGTTCTCTCCCATAGATTGAGTCCCCATCGTGCTGTTTGCTCTCTACATGTCTGTTCTTTTCTTCTTCTCTGTCCCCTCACCCCCCAGCCAGTCGCAGCAGATGACTGCCCCTCCCTGAGCCTGGTTCTGCTGGAGGTTTCTTCCTGTTAAAAGGGAGTTTTTCCTCTCCACCGTCGCCAAGTGCTTGCTCACAGGGGATCGCCTGATTGCTGGGGTCTTTCTGCAACTGTGGGGGTCCTCCCTACAGTTGATAGTGCTATGAGATGACTGTTGTTGTGAAATGGCGCTATATAAATAAAGTTGAATTGAATTGAATTGAATTGAATTGGCTGGGGGATCCTGGGTTCGATCCCAGCCCCCGACCAACAGTGATCTGTGTGGAGTTTGCATGTTCTCCCCGTGTCTGCGTGGGTTTACTCCGGGATTTCTCTGGTTTCCTCCCACATGCCGAAAACATGCAAGTTAGGTTAATTGGCATCAAACTGGGGATTCTAAATTGTCCTTAGGTATGACTGTGAGAGTGAATGGTTGTCTGTCTCTCTGTGTTGGCCTTGTGATGGACTGGCGATCTGTCCAGGGTGTACCCTGCCTCTCGCCCAAAGATGCTGGGATAGGCTCCAGCCCCCCCGCGACCTGAAAAGGATTAAGCGGAAGAAGATGAATGAATGAATAAACGATGCACCCCATACCCCGCTGAGCCTACCGTACGATGGACCATTCAGGGTGTTGGAACCTGGGACGAAACATTTTGTGTTAGACTTGGGGGGGACGTAGGGAGATCGTCTGCATCGACAGGCTGAAGCCCGCTTTTGTGTTGGCAGATGAGCAGGTGGTGTTGGCCCAGCTTCCCCGGCGCAGATGCCCACCATTGGTGGCTCCGCAGATTAATGATTCCTCAGCAAGGATTGGCACTCGCGAAGCTGATGTGTTTTCTCCCTCTCCCTTTTTCCCTCCACAGACTGACGTGCCCTCCTGTACACTCCACCAGCAGGGCAGTTCGACGGGATCGGCGACCCCCCGCTACAGTCGCTATGGGCGCCAGCTCAAGCCCAAAGGACGGGGGGGGGGGGGGGGGTTAAGGCCCATTCTGGGTGTTCGGTGTGGGGGGGGGGCTGTGTGGGGGCACGGTGTTGGACTTCTCTACCCAGGGAACAATGGACCAAAAGAGGAGATGTCACGGGGGGGTTCAGACGGAACAGTAAGGACTAAGCGCCTCCCGGGGAGAGGAGCAATTGTTGGAGCTGCTGGGAGTAGAACAGTGTTGAAGCAGCGCCGGCGTTATGTTAATGTGCCACACAGTCTTTGTTCAAACAACAATGTGTTATGGTCGGAAGTTTGTGTCCCGATGCATGGAAATAAAGTTATCAGAGAGGAATGCACAGAGATCCGAGAAGATCTTTTGCTGTAAACTATGTTGGAGGAAGAATAAAGTAACTGTGTCATCCAGCTCGTTGTCTCGCCTGCCTCCTTTCTCCACAATACCACAATGACCTCGAGTGTAATATTGCTTTTATACAACCAGGCATGGGCACCATTTTATAAGAGGTCCTTACTGCGGTGTTTGGACGTGGTGGCTCGCCATAGGTGATGTCATCATGTGGTGAACTGGCCATGGTGCCAAATGGCGCCACCCTTCTGTATCCACCTTATTCCTGGAGGTGCTGCTGTAGGAATGATTATGGGCGGAGCTTCCGGTTTCGGCTGACCTAGTGTTAAATCAGTCAGTAAGAGTGGAGTAGCAGGGGCATTTAAAATAGCATTTTTTGAGAAGTTTTTCAAATTCATTTTAATATATAGTCCACACATGTGTTTTGCACTCAAGTGGCAGCTAATTTCAGCCCTTGTAGTTTTTGTATTTTTTTAATGTTTTTGCATAGTTCTGGTAGTTGCTGCAGTTTGTGGTGTGAGGCTTCTCACAAGCACAGCTAAATCTGTGGCTTCAACAGCAATGAGTAGATCATGCACTGAAAACTAAAGGACTGTTTGTGTGATTGGTGGTACAGACACAGCAGCACCAGGTATGTTTATATTTGTATGAATGTCACAGATATGACATTTTACCCCAAATTTAAAACGCCCAAGCACGGTGTTGGGGTTCTTTGTGGCTCTGACTAGACTCTACGTCTGCTCTGAGGTAAATTTGATTATGCCCAACACATTTTAACAAAATGCAGCCGACTTTATTGCGGTGGAGACATTGATATAGCTCAGAGCTTTTATTTGTTTACAGTGTTAGCATGTTAGCAGCAGAGCTAACTAACGGAGCTACTGTTCACGGAGCTACTGGCCACTTTTTAAGGTCTTCTTCTCATCCCTCCATAGTCATGGGATGTGGTATGATTATATTTGTCATGATCAGGTGAGCGTGCGCTCTCCTCCCTTCCTGCGAAAGATTCCCCAGCTCCACAGGTAATCATCACACCTGTGTGAGTGGACGCACCTGCTGTCTCTGCCTTGCCAGCACTTATAAGGACCAACCTGTGAATGCTTCAGTGCTGGTTCATTGGGTGTACTGCCTAGTCAACAAGCAAGTGTGTTTGTATTCATACATTGAGGATTCAGTGTTTAATTCCTCTCCTTTCTCTCCTCAGGTTGCTGCCATCTGAGCAGTGCGTCTCGGGGGATCGTTGTGTGCTGTCTCGTTCGGGTCCTCCCTCTCCACCTGCTGCCCCCGTTTTTTCCACCATCCGCCGAACAACTTCAGTTCCCTCACCCGCCCTGTACGTGGGAGAGGTGGGGAAATGTAAGGGATTCCTTTGCCATGTTTGGCTTTATTTGGGCCATGTGGGCAGGGAGTATCTGGACGATACATCAAAAATTCATTTCATGACCCTCCTGCTGTGAGATCGAGCCCTTAGTTGGGCTCAGTCCATCCTCGACAGCCCGGAGGGTCCTAGTTACACATTTGACAGATTCATTGGTGATTTCTCCCGTACTTTTGATCGAACGGAGAGTGAGGGCAATACCATGAGCCGTCTTATGTCTCTCCGCCAGGGGAGCCAGTCTGCCACCAGGGTTTAAATGCCAACTTCCGTGATGACCTGGCGGTTCATGCCTTTCCCTCCTCTCTGGACGGTCTAATCGATCAGGCTGTCAGTTCGGACAATCGATACTGTGAGTACGCGAAGGAGCGCAAATCCTCCTTTCATCCACCCGTTGCACGTGTGCCTTTCCTGGCTATGGACACAGGTGGAGCCAGCTCCTCCTCTGAAGCGATGGTGCTCGGCCGGGCCCATCTGTCTCCGGAAGAGCTCCAGTGACGGAGGAGAGCCGGCGCATGCATGTACTGTGGCTCTTTAGAACACAAGCTAAACAACTGCCACCTGAAGCCAAAAGACGCGGCCCAGTCAGTAGCCGTGGGGGTTCTGACGGGTGGTACTCTTATTCAGCCTCCTGGTAACTTTTCTATTTCAGCCCCCATCCAGCTGCCAGGGGTCGAGAGGAGGGTTATGGCTTTAATTGATTCAGGGGCAGAACAAAATTTCGTTTTTTCACGGCTCATGTGGGAAATGGGTATTCCCGTCACCAAATTATCCACTCTGTTGAACGTCACGACCTTATCTGGCGGTAACGTGGCTTCAATCACTGAATGCACGATGCCGATCCCTGTCCTTCTTTCCGGGACCCACCAGGAGGTTTTATCATTCTTTATTCTCCCAAATTCTTCCTCCCCAGTGGTCCTGGAGTACCCTTGGCTCCAGAAGCACAACCCCATTATTAATTGGGCACAAAACTCTATTTCCTCCTGGAACCCCTTTTGTTTGGCATCTTGTCTCAGCTCAGCCGAGTGTTCACCATCCTTACCCATCTCCTCCCCTCTGGTGGAGCTGCTGGACCTCAGCCTCATACCCGAGGTCTATCATGACCTAAGGGAGGGTTTTAGCAAGTCGAGAGCGCTCTTCTTACCTCCTCATCGCTCATACGACTGTGCCATAGATCTCCTCCCGGGTGTGGGGCTGCCATCCAGTCGACTCTATAGCATCTCCGGACTGGAGAGGGAGGCGATGGAGAGTTACATTAAGGACTCTCTGAATGCCGGTCTCATTCGGCCTTCTTTGGCTCTTCTTGGGGCAGGGTTTTTTTTTTTGTCCGAAAGTAGGACGGAACTCTGCGCCCGTGTATTGACTACTGGGAATTAAATGCCATAACCGTCAAAGATAAATATCCTCTGCCCCAATCAACTCCGCGTTCGAGCTTCTTCAGCACGCATGAGTGTTCTCCAAATTGGATCTATGCAATGCGTACCATTTGGTCCATATTCACGAGGGGGACGAATGGAAGATGGCCTTTAAAACACATTTGGGGCTATTTGAATACCTAGTGATGCCTTTTGGGCTTACCAACACCCCCGCCATCTTCCAACGACTCATTAATGATGTCCTCCGCGATATGGTGAATCAATTTGTTTTTGTCTACTTGGACGATATTTTGATTTTTTTCCGCACACCAGAGGAGCACACAGTCCATGTCAGGGCCGTGTTACAGTGGCTCTTGGAAAATCAGCTCTTGAAGGCCGAGAAGTGCAAATTTTCCACCTGCTCCACTTCCTTCCTGGGGTCTATTGTGGCTAACGGGGAGCTGAGAGCTGACCCGGCCAAGGTGAACACTGTGCTGGATTGGCCTACGTCCCACTCCCACAAGGAGCTTCAATGTTTCTTGGGGTTTGCAAACTTTTATTGTAGATTCATCAGGAATTACAGTGGAATAGCACAGCCTCTCATGCAGCTGACCTCAGTCAAGGTGCCTTTTCTCTGGTCCGAGGCAGCCGAACAGGCCTTTTCCAAATTAAACAGCCTGTTCTCTAATACCCCCATCTTGGCCCAGGTCGACCCTCAGCTCCAGTTCACCCTGGAGGTGGACGCTTCTGATTCAGGGGTGGGTGCTGTCTTCTCGCAGCGCTCGACCTCCGACCAGAAGCTCCACCCATGCGTGTATTTCTCTCGGCTGCTCACTCTAGCCGAGAGGAATTACACCATAGGGGATTGAGAGCTTCTAGCCATCAAATTGGCTCTAGAAGAGTGGAGGCACGGGTTGGAGGGAGCGGTCCATCCCATCATCGTGTGGACCGACCATAAAAATTTAGAGTATCTTCGGTTGGCCCACAGACTCAATGCCAGGCAGGCTCGCTGGGCCTTATTTTTCTTAGGTTAAATTTTACCATCACCTACAGGCCTGGCTCTCCTAACATCAAACTGGACGCTCTCTCCCGCCAATTCAGCCCTAACCTTCCAGCCCCCCCCCCCGTCCCTCTCCCAACCTACTGTGCCACCTTTGTGCATCCCGGTTACTTTGTTTAGCTTGTTTTTCCCAGCTGACATGGCAGCATACCTGGACTTTAGGCTGCTCAGGCTGAACGAGAGTGAGTGCAGGGCGATGCAGTTAATCCAAGTTTTCATCTTAGACGCCTACACCTCCCGTACTCCCGAGGAGGCTCAGAGACGGTTGAACTACGCAGTGGAGATGGTTGAGGTGACCCCTAGCCTGTGGACTTATCTGGCTCCGAGCTTCCCGCCGCTCTCCAGCAGCAGCAGCCACACTTTCTCCTCCCAGACAGTGGCCCACACCATCGCCAAAGGAGCAGGAGGAACTTTGGCAGCTTTTGGCAGCGGAGGCGGAGTTACTCTTGGATTACAAGCCTTGGCTATTCCCTGAACTTGCAGCTCAAGTTGGGGGGAGGAATGCCCAGCTCTACCCGCCACCTTGCCTACAGGGCCGGCTCGACCAGTAGCTGCATTGGTGCCCTTGCCCGCTACAGCCATAAGGGAGGAGTCCTTGGGGTCATCTGCAGCAGCCACCACTGCATCGTGGGAGCAAAGGCAAGTACCTTTTCATTTTACTACACCTGAAAATGAATCGTCTCGCTTTGTTCCCGCTGGGGGGAGGGGGGGACTCAGCTGCAGCCATCCAATATGGCTGAGCATCCGCCGCCTGCTGCTGCAAGTTTGTCCCCATGTTCACCTGCCTCTCCCGTGTCCTCCCCTGTTCTTCCTGTCTGTCCTCCGGTCCTGGGAGAGCCGCCGGACGAAAAGGAAGTCAGTGATTCCGGAGGATCCGGTCCCTGCTGTGCCGCCATACCCTGGATGGGAGAGGGGCACCCCCCTGTGGACTGAAACCTGAACCGGCTTGGAGCCCCCTGGTTTCAGCATCGCAGGATCCAGTACCTTCAGTGAGGTGAGCCCTGGCTCTGTCACACCGTGCTGGAGTTTCCCCTGTTTCAGTCACCACGTCGCAGGGTCTGTCAGCAGTGGCCACCATGCTGGGAGGTCCACTAGCACCTGCCACCTCATCCGGGGTCCCGCCAGCCGCCATGTCTGCTGCCTGGGCCACCACAGCAGGTTCACCGGAGTCCTGGACGATGGTGGAGCTCGAAGTTCAGGCAAGTGCTCTGTTCTGGTTTAACATCTTCAGATTCAGAGAATTCTTGTTTGGCTTGGAGTGGGGAGATTCAGTTGCAGATGTCCTCTGCTCCTGAGCTCTCCTCACTGGGCTCCACTGCCGCCGGTGATTCTTCTTTGGCCCCTGCGGGTGCTGCTACACCCCACTCCGGGGCCGCCGCAGGTGGTGCTACGCCTGAGGTTGCCGTGGGTCCCTCGCCTTCGCTGGACCTCGTCGAGGGTCATTGGGCGCTGCTTGAGGTTCTCGCTGGTCAGTCACCCATCTCGGGGACGCCACCTCCCGGCTCCTGTGGTCTGGAAGGGGTGCTGGGTCCAGCTGCTGCCCCTGGGGGGGAAGGGGCATGTTAGTGGTCCGCAGGCTCAGGGATACTGGGAGGCTGCCTGACAGATGGGGTCTTCTGTTAGGGTGGTTCTGGGACTTTGGCAGCTACCTGATGGGCCAGACCATCTGTGTAGGTGGCTTAAGAAGTCTGGGTGGCCACCGGCTGCTTTTGACCGTACACTCCGGTGGTCCTGTGACTCTGGCAGGCCGTCCGAGCTGCCTTGGTTTCTCTCCTGAGGCCCTTGAGTCTTCACCACCTGATCTGCCTTGCCTCCTTGCCCAGTAGTTTCTGAATCTTTGTTGTCACCGTATATTTTTTTTCCCTCTCTTCTCCTTCTTTTTGTTACCAGCAATATGGCAATGCAAAGATTCTGGTTTGGTTAATAGCTATTTAAAACCTTGTCACAGTAAAGGATGTATTTAGTGATAGGCTCCAGCCCCCCCGTGACCCAAAAAGGATTAAGAGGAAGAAGATGGATGGATGGATGGAAGTTTTATTTAATTTAAGCCTTTTAGCATATGTTTCCAAATCATGTAGCCCTTTTGTCAGACCTGTTAGCAGTATTATATGTTTATTTTAAGCCTCTCTGATTTTTTTGTTTGTTTTTCAACCTTGTTCTAGCCTGTATCGACTAGATGCCTTTCCCCCCCTCTTTCTTCTTCTTCTTTTTTTTTTTTTAAAGAAATCTGGTCAACAGTTCATTGGGGTTTAGTAGCATAAAGCAAGTTATTTCACTGACATCTGTAACTCAGAGTTGTTAAAATGTTGACTGAGTCAGTGGATTGAGGGCAGCAGGGGTGCTTATTTAATTTATTTATGCATTGTGTTTTGAATATTTGGTTTGTTTCAGGGGGATATCATGTTCATCAGTCGTTAAGTTTGGTCACACAATTTTCATTTCTGAGCCCTTCACCTCCTCCCCACCAGGGTGGGTTGTGTTTCTTGTTGGGAGGGTCTTAAGTGTGTGTGTGTGTGTGTGGGGGGGGGTCATTTTTTGATGTTGCAATGGGATGTCTGGGACCCACCCCTTGAGGAGGGGGCTCTGACATGATCTGGTGCACGAGTGGGGGCCATGCCCAGTCTTCAGCTTAGTTTAGTCTTTTTCTGTCTGTTTGTTTTTTCTGTTATCCTTGTTTGCTGTATTTGGTTCCTGTTTTGGGTTAGTTCATTATTAGTTTCTGTATTTCCTTTTTTGGTTTATTGTTTTGATCATTGCTGGCGCTGTGACGGCTCACACGTTACTCCTGGCTGTCAGATTGTGTTCGCGGGCTGTCACGGCTGCCAGTAATGATTGCCACTCATGACCCCACAGGTGTTGCCAGTCTGGGGGTTTCCTACTTAAGCCGTGGGCGCCACTTCCCTGGTGCAGCTGCAAAAAATCTCTCCAGTTGGGAAATTCCCTGGACTTGTGGTCAAGCTAAGATATTATTTTCCTGTCTTTGCTCACGTCCTTGTTTATCTTGGCGTTTATCGCTCCAGCCTCAGAGCTGTGCTTTTCGTTGGTGTTTTATATTTTGTGTTTCTTTTAGTTAATAAAATTGCAAACCCACAGTCTGCATTTGGCATCCTGTTTGCCCTCAGGGGTGGCCGTTCATGTCAGTTTTTGCTTTTCTCCAGATTGTTCAAGTCAGCTGATGAAAGTTTTGCACACCGGGAGGTTTCCAGGGAAATAGCCTGGCTTCTTTCCTTCTCCTCCTCCTCCAAAATGTCCATGGTTTTACTGTAGTCCATTAATGTTGCCTTAAAGTGCCGACCAGGAGTTGAGAGTAAGTAAGTGTTAGTAACTTACGGTTGCTAGAACACCTTTGAAGCAGAGTGATACATATCCAGTGAAAGTTGAAGTGCAATTCTCATGGATTTTAGTAACTCTTGGAATCCCTATTGTCCAATCAAATTGCTCTGTCAGAACTAACTGTTGTATAATAGTGCTTTCATCATGCCCTCCATCATTACATTGGCATTTGGTGTTCTAATTAATTTGTCATTAGAATATCACCTTTTCCATCCAAACTTCCATTTTATTAAAGATAAATTACAAATTTACCTTTACCAAATTAACAAAAACATTTAAATAAATAATGCTGGGCAAATTAACAAATTATTGCAAACATTTTAAATAAATCGTTATTAGCCTTGGTTAATCTGAAACCAAAATTGAAATCTAAATGAAAAACACAGAACTTTCCAAACAGGCAGTAGCCTACTGTTTCCAGTCTATGGTGCACCTCACAACAGAGATGGTTGGTATAAACTCCTCATTTTATTTAATTTTGGGTATTCAAATGAGTTTGCTTCATCATTGCTGCCATAATATGTGGACATATGGATCTATCAATGCACAAACTGGACCAGAACGCTGGGGAGAAGAGAAGCGGCCCAAGGAGAAGAGAGGAGGCAGAAGCCCAGCTAACGAGGAGGGCTAACAGCTAAGCTAAAGGCTAATGGGTAAGATAACAACTGGTGTAATAATGCTAAAGTGGTCATTAGTTGTTTACACATGCAGTATTTATATAGTAATTATTTTTTTAAAGAATATTCTGAATTGTTGTCATTTTTTGACATATTGAAAGCTCTTAATGAAACTGCAGTTACAGAAAGCAAGCACATTTATCCACCCCCATGTTAAAAAAAAGAGTATGAAAAACTTGAAAAATGACAAGTTTAGGGTACACTACAAATTTATTTATTTATTTATTTTGCTTTTAATCATGATTAATCACAAATAAAAGCAAAGCTTTTGACATTAATTGTGATTAAAATCTTGATGCTGCCCAGCACTAAAATAAATACATAAACTGGAAAAGCACTCAGCGAGTGCATACCTCCGCCAAGGCTCCTTCCTTCCCTCCCTTTATCCTTAATCCCACTAAACCACTGCTAGAAGATTAAGCCTGTTATGTATGGAATGAGCGAGCCGTGAGCTGTCTTATGCCGAACAACCAACTGAACTTTATTACAGGAAAACAGGATTTCATACAGCAGCCGCAGTCCACCTGACGTCATCCCCTCTGACGCCCAACGCTGGCTACGGCAAGCCCCAGCAGCCAAACCCACACACCACATTTCCCCCCTTCAGGAAAAAATGTAAACAATATATACATAACTTAACAAATCAACCCCCTTATTATATCTGAAAGAACAGGGTTTTTTTTTTTTTTCACTTACAACTAGGGTCTGCAGGTGGACCGCCACTAGACCCAGCGGGCTAAGTGGATTATTCTGCCACTTTTATTAGCCGTGGTCCTAACTAAACAAGTCCCACAACAAAGTCTTTCAGTCTTTTTTTTTTTTGACAGTCTTCCATGGTAAGGGTATTTCCATTGGGGGGGGGGGGCCTGCAGTGGCCCCACGGTGGACGCGCCCCTGGAGCTTTGAAGCGGGCTTGTGGTGGCCTCCTCCTTGGAGCTGTCAGACCCCTGGGGACAGTCTTCATGACGCCGGTGTCTGGGATCCATACTGCGGTAGCCAACTCCTGCGGAGCCTTTTTTTTTTTTTTTTTTTTTGTTACTTATTTGTACCCGTAGGTAGATTTGGTTTGCAGTCTGGTGACAAGCCACCGGCTGCTGGTCGCTGCGTGCGCGAGCGCCCTAAACCTACATGTTTTTGGTATGCGGGAGGAAACCGGAGAAATCCCGGAGTAAACCCGCGCAACACGGGGAGAACATGCAAACTCCACACAGCTCACTGTTGGTCGGGGGCTGGGATCGAACCCACGAGCTCATGATCCCCGTGATCCCCCGGCCGAGAGTAAACTGTGCTGCCACAGTGCTAAACCACTGCGCCACCTGGAGCCGCCAGCTGGGCACGTCGTAGTCTGTTCGCGTGCTGAACCGAATCGTCCGTCTGCCGGAAGCACGTTGTTCTCACCTTTGCCACGATCCTTAGCGGTGCCCGCTGTTTCGCTGGCTGTGTCCCAGCCAGTCATCGTCCCGGTCTCCCGCAGGCCCGAACCCGAACCCAGTACTTGTTTTCATGCACTGTCGTTGTGCTCCCCGTGGCTCTGCGTGTTCATCTCGGGTACAGAAACAGTCCGGCAGCTCTCCAGTGTCATCTAAAGTGCTCCACTGTGCCGCGCCGTGTGTTGTGCTCATGCCCGGCTGCTGCTGCTGCTTTTCGGGGCTCTCAGCATGCTCGCACTCCCCCTCCTGCTGCTCCGACTCTAGCTGTGGGGAAAACTGAGCCGAGTTTGTTTGCTGCTCTCCCTCTGTGCTGTGGTCACTCTCAAGTGCTACATTCTCCCTTTTCACTGCACTCACTCTCCATGCTGTGCTGTTCGGCTGGCTTGTCGTTCTTGATGGACACGGGCTCCCTCTCCTGTGGCTCCCTTTCCACTGTGTTATCTAGCTTGTAGCCTGTAGCGTCTAGCTTCTGTGCTTGGCACCCACCTAGCTCCGTGGCTAATTTCTCTGTTGCTACTAGCTGGGCCGTTAGCTCTCCCGAGCTAGCTAGCTTAGTGCCTTTTGGCGCCAACAGCCTCTCAACCCACAGCTTCGTGCTATGTGTGTGTTCAGCAAAGTAGCTAGCAAGCAACCTGACAGCATCTGCATATGACTCTGTGTCCCCTAATGTGTGAAAAATTCTCTGACCTTCTACGCCAAGTTTGCAATCCAGAAGTGCTCGCCTCCTTACTCCGTCGAGTTTACCCAGGCCCAACACTGCAATGTACTTCACAAACGTGGCCAGCCAATGAGGCCACATTATTGCTGGCTCTCCTGGGTGTTCCAGAAATGGCCATAGAGGTGCCCCACACACCTCCATGAACTAATCCTCAGTCGCCAAATATTATGTATGGAATGAGTGAGCCGTGAGCCGTCTTATGCCGAACAACCAACTGAACTTTATTACAGGAAAACAGGATTACATACAGCAGCTGCAGCCCGCCTGATGTCACCCCCTCTAACGCCTGACGCTGGCTACGGCAAGCCCCAGCAGCCAAACCCTCACACCACAGAGCCTTGGTGGAGGTATGCACTCATGGATCACCTCCAAAATGTAATGAGTTCGTGTGTAGGTCAAGAGCCACCTCTGGTGAAAATTTCATCAAAATCCATCTGTTAGGATTCTGAACATGGTCGGGGAACCATGCTCATGCTTTAAGTTTGTTTTGGTTATTTTTTGTATTTTCCCCACCTCAGTTTAGTTTGATTATTGTATTTATGTTCATGGTCTTGTCCTTATGGTCTTTTGGATTTGTCTTTATTTCTGTTTACTATAGTAATATGGACATATGTTTACTAGATGTTGTTTTTTCTTGCCTTCTGATTGTTGCTCTGAGTGTTGCTATCCCTGTGCTGTTGCAATCCTGGAATTTCCCCATTGTGGGACTAATAAAGGCTTATCTTATCTTATCTTATGTTTATCTTCTGAGTTCTGCTTTGGTACCTTAGTCTTAGTTTAGTCATTATAATCTTGTTTATTAGTATCATGTTTTTGGTTTTGCTTGGGTTTTAGTGTCACGGTCACGGCCGTTTGATTTTGATGATTTGTGTTCTCGTAGTTATGTCATCATATTTAATCCTGGCATGCTTTGAGTTTGGGCTTTTGTTTTGACAGCGTCTTTTGTTTACTTCCGGTTTTATGTTATGAGCTTTTTCTGTTATTTATTCATGGCTGTTTTTGATTTCTTGATTATTGATAGTTCACGGGTGTTCTTGATTTTGCTCCCTTATTTGTAGAAGTTGCGTGTTGCCTTCGGCAGGGTGACCTTCATGCTGCTATGTTTTCATGCAAACATGTTTTATGTTATCTAATTAAGCTCACCGTCATGTCAAGTTTTGGTCACAGTTGGTTATTGTCACGTTTGGAAGTCTGGATCTGTGAAATTAAAGTCATGCCTAAGAGGAGAAAGCCTGCACGTAAGGCCAATTCTTTGTCCTGGAGTGGAAATCTTGATAGAAGGTCGCCGTCACATATGGACTCAGCAGGCTTGGCTGAGCAGGGAGAGCTAGGGGAGCTTGTCTCTGACCTGGTTGAGTGGTACAGGATTTATGAAGAGGTGGAGGAGTGGAAACCTGTGGCTTTGGAGGAGGCTTGCAGCATTGCAGCGAGCAGACCAGAGGTGCTTTCCCCGAGGCTGCAGACTTTTCCTGCTCACCACTGGGCCCCTCCCACTCTCCACTCCACCTGTTACTGCGCCACCACTGGCTCTCTCCCCAATGCCACTAGGCTTTCCTTCGCCTGCTGCCACCCCAGCACAGGATGAGCCTGCTGTTTGCCAGATTGGGTTCACAGGGTCAGAGACTGAGCCGACAATGGAGTGACCCTTGGCTCCGGCGCCCTGCCCACTATGCCATGTTTCAGCAGCCTCACCTCCTCGCCAGATGATTTCTGCAGCCGCCAAGAGGGATTTTTGCCTGGGCCTTCAGCAGCAGCAACCACAACAGCACGGGAACTAAGGCAAGTACATTTTCATTCCTTAACATCAATAAATGAGAAGTCTTGCCTTGTTCGCGGTGGAGGGGCTCAGCGACAGCCACCCACCTTGGTTGAGCCCTTGCCACCTGCTGCTGCATCCATCCATCTTCATCTGTATCTCCCATTTCTCCCTCTGTTTTCTCAGAGTGTCTGCCTGTCCTGGGAGGGAACCAACTGATAATGGAGGAGCCTGCTGTTCCAGAGGCTCCAGTTCCAGCTCCGCAATCACATTACAGGTTGGAAAGAGACTTGGCTGAATCGCAGTCATACCTGAAGCATACTTTAGCAGACGGAAGGAGGTTGGTGGTTGGTATCCCCAACGTAGATGAGCTGTGGGCAGCCCAGTTCATCCAGGACTTCGTCTCGGATGCTCGCGCCTCCCGCACATAGGAGGAGGCCCTAGAGTGCCTGGATGCCGCAGCCAGGATTGTGGAAGTGCACCACAGCCTGCGGACCCACCCCGAGCTGGCAGGACTATTAGCCACCGTTCCCAACCTTCGCAGGGCATATCGCGGGCTGGTGAAGAAGTTATGAGGGGCACTGAAGACTGTGCCGATGAGACAGTGTCCCCTGGCTCTGGCCCCTCACCCACAATGCCATGCACCAGCCATCACGTCTACAGTTTTGCCAGGCATCACGTCTGAGGTTTTGTCTGCCATCACACCTGCAGTGCCAGCTCCAACATCTGCATTGGTGCCCCCGCCCGCTGCTGCATGTCAAAGCCTCTTGTCTGCTGTCCCTCCAGCATCCCCAGAGGTGGCCATCACCTCTCCAGCAGCGGAGGGTCCTTGTTGGCAGTGGAGCAAGAGCTAAGGCAAGTTCCCTTCTTTGTATTATTAACATCTATACTAGAGAGGTCTTGCTTTGCTCTTGATGGAGGAAGCCAATTGCAGTGGTCATCTGCTTCTGGGCTCTCTCCATCAGGCTCTACTGCTGCTGTGGGTAGTGACCAGGCTTATGTCCCTTCCTCCCTGTCCGAGGTGGCTGTGTCAGGGATGGAGTCGCAGGGGACCACGCTCCACTTCATCCAGCCGCCACGTCAGAGGTCAGTGGACCTCCAAACATCATGCCAGAGGTCGGTGGACCTCCAACTGTCAAGCCAGAAGTCGGTGGACCTCCAACCATCATGTCAGAGGTTGGTGGACCTCCAACCGTCAAGTCAGAGGTCGGTGGTCCTCCAACCATTAGGCCAGAGGTTTGTGGACTTCCAACCGTTATGTCACGTTGGTACGTTGGTTTGGTGGTCCAGGGACGCTGGGAGACCACCCGATGCATCATGTTCTGCAGTTTGGTGGTTCAGGGATGCTGGGAGGCCACCCGACGTATTACGTTCCTTGGTCTGGTTGTCTAGAGACTTTGGTAGGCCGCCAGACCCTTCAGGTGCTCTGGTCTGAGGTCCTGTGGACTTGGGTAGGCCCCCTGACCCGTTTTATTCTCTGATCTGGTGGCCCTGGGACTATGGAAGACCATCAGAACTGCCTTGCCTTCTGGTCCAGTGGCCCTGGGATTTCGATAGGCCACCCAACCCACCTTGTTTTTGGTTTGGGGCCTGGGACTTTGATTTTGCCCCATGAACTGAGCTTTTTGGATTTTGAACTTTGAGAGAAGAAAAGGAGTTGTTTTGTTTGGTCCCCACAAACTTATTCTTATGTTGGACTCTGCAGGGGAAGAGACCTGCTTTTGACCCACATGTCTTTGTTCTCCACCACCCTCCCTGGAAGGGTGATTTTTCTGTTGTGGTTGGGGATGGTGGTTTTGGTTGTTTTGGTTTTTTTTCTTTTTTGTGATGTTACAGTGCATCCGGAAAGCATTCACAGCGCTTCACTTTTTCCACATTTTGTTAAGTTACAGCCTTATTCCAAAATGGATTAAATATTTTTTCCTCAAAATTCTACACACAATATCCCATAATGACAACATGAAAAAGTTTTTTTTTGAGATGTTTGCAAATTTATTAAAAATAAAAACTAAGAAATCATATGTACATAAGCATTCACAGCCTTTGCTCAATACTTTGTTGATGCACCTTTGGCGGCAATTACAGCCTCAAGTCTTTGAATATGATGCCACAAGCTTGGCACACCTATCTTTGGGCAGTTTCACCCATTCCTCTTTGCAGCACTTCTCAACCTCCATGAGGTTGGATGGAAAGCATTGGTGCACAGCCATTTTCAGATCTCTCCTGAGATGTTCAATTGGATTCAAGTCTGGGCTCTGGCTGGGCCACTCAAGGTTATTCACGGAGTTGTCCTAAAGCCACTCCTGGTTTATCTTGGCTGTGTGCTTAGGGTTGTTGTCCTGCTGAAAGATGAACCATCGCCCCAGTCTGAGGTCAAGAGTGCTCTGGAGCAGGTTTTCATTCAGGATGTCTCTGTACATTGCTGCATTCATCTTTCCCTCTATCATGACTAGTCTCCCAGTTCCTGCTGCTGAAAAACATCCCCACAGCATGATGCATCCACCACCATGCTTCACTGTAGGGACGGTATTGGCCTGGTGATGAGCGGTGCCTGGTTTCCTCCAAACATGACGCCTGGCATTCACGCCAAACAGTTCAATCTTTGTCTCATCAGACCAGAGAATTTTGTTTCTCATGGTCTGAGAGTCCTTCAGGTGCCTTTTGGCAAACTCCAGGTGGGCTGCCATGTGCCTTTTACTAAGGAGTGGCTTCCATCTGGCCACTCTACCATACAGGCCTGAATGGTGGATTGCAGCAGAGATGGTTGTCCTTCTGGAAGGTTCTCCTCTCTCCACAGAGGAACGCTGACAGAGTAACCATCGGGTTCTTGATCACCTCCTTGACTAAGGCCCTTCTCCCCCAATTGCTCAGTTTAGATGGCTGGCCAGTTCTAGAAAGAGTCCTGGTGGCTCCAAAATTCTTCCATTTACGGATGATGGAGGCCACTGTGCTGATCGGGACCTTCAAAGCAGCAGAAATTTTTCTGTAACCTTCCCCAGATTTGTGCCTCGAGGCAATCCTGTCTCGGAGGTCTATAGACAATTCCTGTGACTTCATGTTTGGTTTGTGCCCTGACATGCACTGTCAAATGTGGGACCTTATACAGATCCTTAGACAGAACCTTAGACAGATGTGTACCTTTCCAAATCATGTCCAATCAACTGAATTTAACACAGGTGGACTCCAGTTGAACTGTAGAAACATCTCAAGGATGATCAGTGGAAACAGGATGCACCTGAACTCAATTTTGAGCTTCATGGCAAAGGCTGTGAATACTTACACTACCGTTCAAAAGTTTGGGGTCACTTAGAAATTTCCTTATTTTTGAAAGAAAAACACTTTTTTTCAATGAAGATAACTTTAAACTAATCAGAAATACACTCTATACATTGCTAATGTGGTAAATGACTATTCTAGCTGCAAATGTCTGGTTTTTGGTGCAATATCTAGATAGGTGTATAGAGGCCCATTTCCAGCAACTATCACTCCAGTGTTCTAATGGTGCAGTGTGTTTGCTCATTGCGTCAGAAGGCTAATGGATGATTAGAAAACCCTTGCGCAATCATGTTAGGTCTGCAATGCTGTAATTGCTGCAAATGGAGGATTCTTTGACGAAAGCAAAGTTTGAAGGAAAAAAATTATTATTTCAAATACAAATCATTATTTCTAACCTTGTCAATGTCTTGACTATATTTTCTATTCATTTTACAACTCATGGTGGTAAATAAGTGTGGCTTTTAATGGAAAACACAAAATAATTGTCTGGGTGACCCCAAACTTTTGAACGGTAGTGTATGTACATGTGATTTCTTAGTTTTTTATTTTTAATAAATTTTCAAAAATCTAAAAAAACCCACAACTTTTTCACATTGTCATTATGGGGTGTTGTGTGTAGAATTTTTATTTATATCTTTTATTTATTCACGTTTTACATATTAACAATTTGACATTTTAAGCATGCCATCCCAGAAAAAACAAAAACAAAAAAACAGAACTTTCCAAATCCCCCCCCCCCAAAAGAAGCCAGGAGACAAAAAACAAAACAAAACAACAAACAACAGTAATAGTAATAATAAATAAGAATAATTTTGATTTGATTCCACTTATATCAAATATTGATATTGTTTGTATTCTTCACATATAAGGTAAATGGCTGCCAGGTCTTATAAAACTTGTCGGTGTATCCTTTCAAAGTGGGTCTCAGTTTTTCTAAATGTAAAAACTGCATTAGGTCCCTAATCCAGTGAGTATGGGTGGGTGGAGCCTCATCCTTCCATCTGATAAGAATTAATCTTCTTGCTATTAATGTAGCAAAGGCAATAGCATCCAGTTTATATTTTAGAAGGCATGATCCTTCAACTATCCCAAATATTGCAGTTAGTGAGGATTGATCCTGGATAATATCAAAGACATCTGAAAGGGTTTTAAATATCTCCCTCTAAAATTGGCTAAGTTGAGGGCAGGTCCAAAAGCTGTGGATATGTGTTCCCGTTTGATTTTTGCATCTAACACACATCGGGTTCAAGTTTGGCCAATTTCTCTTTGGTATAATGAAGGCGGTGAACAACTTTAAATTGTAAAAGTCCATGCCAGGAACATATGGAAGATGAATGGACCCTTCCCAAAATTGATTCCCATGTGTCATCACTCAGTTGCAATCCAAGGTCCTCTTCCCAAAGGCTTTTAATTTTACATAAAGAGGGACATTTGTAGTTAAAAATTAACTCATATATTCACATAACTACACCTCTACCAAATGGATTTATATCCAAAATACTATCCAGCAAAGTTTTTGATGGTAAATATGGAAAATTTGTCAGGTTAGATCGAGCAAAATTCCTGACTTGAAGATATCTAAAAAACTAGTTACTTCCAAGGTTGTATTTATACGTCAAGTGAGTAAATGAGGCAAAAACATTGTCAATATACAAATCAATAAAGGAATTAATATTTTTCATGTTCCAAATTCTAAAGGCTGAGTCCTGCATGGATGGCAAAAAAAAGGGATTCCGATCTATTGGTGCAGACAGAGCCATAGACATTAGGCCAAATTTCTTCCTAAATTGCAACTAGATTTTAAGAGAATTTTCCACTGTCGAGATGAGTCTGTAATCAGCTAACTCTATAGGCAAAGGTCCTGCGAGAAGCACATGTAATGAGGAAGTTTTACAAAAATAAGCTTCCATAGCTATCCATGATATTTTCTGATCACCTCTTTGATTTTTCCAGAATAACAAACCAGGAATATTGGCCGCCCAATAATAGCGTTCAATGTTGGATAAGGCTGGTCCTCCTAATTTTTTTGGAATTATTTATCAGGTTCTACAAAGATTTTTTTCCTGATCAGAATCAGCACACATTGAAACAAATACAAGAATTTTGGTAATATATTCATTTTAACCACATTAACCCGACCTACCAAGGATAAATGAAGTCCATTTCACCCTTGAAGATCTTTTTTAACTGCTTTTAGAAGAACTGCAAAGTTTAAATAAAAAATTTTACTGTGCCGTTGTGGGACATTGATTCCCAAGTAAGTGATATATGATGATGATGGCCCCAAACCTAAATTTTGAAGTGACAGATTTTTTGCTGTGGCATTTATGGGAAGCCATCTATTTTTACCGAGATTTAATCTGTAACCTGAAATTATGCCAGAGTCATTAAGTATGCTAAAAATATGTGGTAATGATGTTAGAGGGTCAAAAATATAAAGCAAAAGGTCATCTGCATACAAAGACAATTTAGGTTCTTCCTCACCTCTAAGTATGCCTCTGAAATGTGTCACTGAATGGAGTTTAATTGCTAGTGGTTCTATCACTATTGCAAAGAGGAGAGGGGATAATAGACATCCCTGCCTTGTACCGCGGTGGAGTGTGAAATAGCTTGATTTATCTTTATTAGTTTGTATTCGTGCCATAGGAGCTGAATATAATAATTTTATCCATTATAAAAAGCTTTTGTCAAATCCAAATTTAGTGAGGGTGTGGAGTATGTGAAATAAGAGGCTGATTCATGGCAGACGGTTTATTACACACTTCACATCTCTCAAGCACAGAACAGAATGAAACATTTCAGCAGGCACTCTTCTTTTACCCAAATCACTCCTCACAAGTTTCATGGCATTTCTCCACACACAACATGACATTTGCATTACACTGCATTCAACCCCCTACGTCCTTGACTCCTTCCTGCTATCTCGCCAGGAACCTCCTGAGCATTGTTCTCCCATGCTTATCCACTGTCTCTTGTCTGAGATGCTAAATAATATGACTCTTAGATAGAACAATAGAACATCAGTCCACACGCCGTTTGGGCTTCCGTCTCTTCCCGTATCTGCTGTAACTGGGGTTTACTGCCTCCGTGGCGCTGCTGTGCTGGTGGGGGGATGCTGGGAGTGTGTCTGACTGCAGGTGGGGCGTGACGAGGGGGGGGGGGACACTTCGGTCTGTCCGTGTGGCTGCTCTGGTGAATCGTTTCCCTGGGGAGCTCTCCGTGGGGGTCTTCCATGCCGAGGGGCCCTAGCCAACAGCACTTGCTCGTCCACCACAACGAAAGCGGGTTTGAGTCTGTCTATGCCAATTTTCTCCCGCCTACCCCCCAAGTCTAGCAAAAAATGCTTATCCCCTGTTTCCAACACTCTGAACGGTCCATCATAGGGTGGGCGCAATGGAGGGCGGTGGGCGTCGTGTCTGACGAACACGAACTCCGTGCTCTTCAAAGTTTTAGGCACGAAAAATGCGGAAAACAGTGGTGGGCAGGGCCCGGCAGCATGCCTGTGTTTGCGCTACGCTGCAAAAGCTGAGACGGGCAGCTGTCCGGTGCAGGATTATCTGGCAGAAATTCCCCGGGCAGCCATAGGGGCTGCGCAAAAATGAGCTCTGCCGGGGAAGCTTCCAGATCCTCTTTTGGCGCGGAGCGCAACCCCAATAGAACCCACGGCAACCTGTCTACCCAATTTGCATCCGTCAGTGAAGCTCTGAGTGCTGCTTTCAGTGATCTATGAAAACGCTCGCATAAACCATTGGCCTGTGGGTTGTATGCGGTTGTGCGGTGAATTGTAACACCCAGGCTGCGGGCCATCGCGGACCAGAGTTCGGAAACAAATTGAGGGCCCCTGTCAGACGTAATGTCCGACGGGACTCCAAAACGCGCCACCCATGCTGTTAAAAAAGCGCGTGCTACGTCCGCGGACGTGGTTGCCACCAGTGGGACTGCTTCTGGCCAGCGCGTGGTGCGGTCCACCACTGTCAGGAGGTGCGTGCACCCCTGTGATGGCGGGAGGGGGCCCACAAGGTCCCCATGAACATGGTCAAACCTCTTAGCCGGTACCCGAAACGGCTCCAAGGGAGCCTTCGTGTGTCTGTGTACCTTGGCTCGTTGGCATGCCACGCAGGCTGCAGCCCACTCTTTTACTTGTTTGCGCAGGCTTGGCCACACAAACTTCTCTCCCACCATTTTGACCGACGCGCGCACTCTTGGGTGCACCAGAGTGTGAACCGACTCAAACACGCGGCGGCGCCACGCGACCGGGACCACCGGACGCGGGCGTCCCGTGGAGACGTCGCAGATTAGTGGGGGGGCCGCCATCTTGCAGCACCCTGCTCTCCAGCCTTAACCCTGTTGGTCCAGACTGGAGCGCACGCACATCTGCATCGCTAATCTGCTCCGCGGCCATGGCTGCATAATCTATCCCCACGCAGACCAGGGCCACCACGGCGCGCGAGAGGCAGTCCGCCACCACATTCAGTTTACCCGACACATGCTGAATATCGGTAGTAAACTCTGAGATCGTGGCCAGCTGTCTCTGCTGCCGGCCTGACCACGGTTCTGAAACCTTGGCCATCGCGAATGTTAGTGGCTTGTGGTCCACGAACGCGGTGAAGTTGCGCCCTTCCAGCCAGAACTGGAAGTGGCGTACGGCCAGGTGGAGAGCCAGTAACTCCCTGTCAAACGCGTTGTATTTATGTTCGCTGTCGTGCAAAGTTCTGCTGAAAAAGGCGAGCGGCTGCCAAGTCCCGGCGACGCGCTGCTCTACGACAGCCCCTATGGCCACGTCTGAAGCGTCGGTGGTGAGCGCTATCCGGGCTGCCGGGTCCAGATGCGCCAGCAGTGCGGCGTTTGCCAGGGCTGCTTTAACCTCCAAGAACGCCCGCTCTCGCTCCGGGGTCCATTCGACCCTATCCGCAGGTTTCAGTCTCTTGAGCGCGACGTACAATGGTTGCATGAGCTGCGCCGTGTGGGGAAGGAAACGGTTATAAAAGTTAACCACCCCCAAAAATTCCTGCAGCACCCTGACCGTCTGAGGCCGGGGGAAATCCGCCACGGCGCGCACTTTGTCGGGCAGCGGAATCGCTCCTTCCGGAGAGACGCGGTGCCCCAAAAAATCAATCTCTGTCACGCCGAACTGGCATTTCACCGGGTTGATTATTAACCCATGCTCCTCCAACCTCTGGAAAACCGTCGTGAGGTGGGTTTCGTGTTCGTCTTCGGATGCACTGGCTACCAGGATATCGTCCAGGTAGACGAACACGAACAGAAGGTTGCGCAGCACAGCATCCATCATGCGCTGGAATGTCTGTGCCGCTCCTTTTAACCCGAATGGCATGCGCAGGAACTCGAATAGACCGAACGGAGTTATTACCGCTGTTTTGGGTACGTCCTCCACACGCACTGGGACCTGGTGGTAACCGCGGACCAGGTCTATTTTGGAAAAAATGTGTGCTCCGGTGAGGTGAATGAAAAAATCCTGTATGTGGGGAATCGGGTAGCGGTCGTGCGCTGTGGCGTTGTTCAACCTGCGGAAATCACTGCACGGTCGCCACGATCCCTCAGCCTTAGGGACCATGTGCAGCGGGGATGCCCATGGGCTGTTCGAGCACCTGATGATGCCCAACCTTTCCAGGTTGGCGAACTCCTCGCGCGCTATGGCCAGTTTAGCTGCGTCCAAGCGCCGAGGTCTTGCAAAAACGGGCGGCCCGGTGGTGGTGATAAAGTGCTCCACCCCGTGTTTAGCGATGGCTGTGAAAAACGTCGGGACCGTGAGTGTTGGGAACTGAGTGAGCAGTGTGTGGAGCTTAGCGCCTGGAGCTGTGACGTTGGTCTGTGCTGTTGGCTGGGTCACTCGAGCTATACAGGGGAGAGAGTCAAAGGACAGTGCATTAACCAGGCACCTGTTAGCAACATCAACCAGTAAACCATGTGCACACAGAAAATCAGCCCCCAGGATATGGTAATTCAGTGCTGCTACGACAAAAGTCCACTCATATGTACGGCCGTGTAGAGATAAGATCAGTGTCCTCTCACCAAAGGTCTTAATTTCTGAGCCACTTGCTGCCAACATCTCGGGGCCGCTAGGTCCTGCCAGCCGGTCAGCGTAGGTCGGCAGGATGAAGCTCTTCTGGGCTCCGGTGTCCACCAGGAAATGCCTCCTCGAGTGTGCGTCCGTCAGGTAGAGCAGCTTGTTCTCTTCACCGAGGGTCGCAGCTGCTACCGACCGCCGGCCTCAGCATTTTCCTGAGCGCTTGAATTAGCATGGTGGCGCACATCTGCGTGCGTTCTCTCCGAAGCGGCGGTGGTAGAAACAGAGCGTGTCTCTCTGGTGCTCCTTGGCCCCCGCTGCCACTACCGTCAGTGGCTCCTCGCCTCCTCTGGTCGTCTCGCTGGGCTCCGCCGCAGCCGCGTTGACTGTGATCGCCCGGCTGGTGAGGATGATCCGGTCTGCCTCCTGGGCTAGTGCATGGTAGTCACGCGCGGCCAGCAACGGTGAATTGGCCAGAACCACTCTCGCCACTGTTGGAAGGTTCCGGAGGAAGAGGTGGGCAAACAGAAAGTACCCGTCATCCGTGCCCATTAACGCCAGCATCTTTTCCATCAGGTCTACGGCCGAACCATCTCCTAACTCGGCCCGCGCCAGGAGCCTCTCCGCTCTCTCACATTCCGAGAGCGTGTAGCGCCGGGTGAGCACAGCCTTGAGCGCCTCGTATTTGTTGCTGGCTGGAGGCTGATAGAGCAGGCTCGCCACCTGCTGAGCTGTGCGGGCATCCAGCGTTGCGACCACATGGTAGAATCTGGTGTCGTCTGCCGTTACTCCCCGGAGGGCGAACTGGGCCTCGGTGTGGTGGAACCAAGAGCGCGGGTTGTGCTGCCAGAAATCCGGTAGCTTGATTGAAACCGCACATGCGTGGTTGGGGGTTCCAGTCCGGGCTGTCTGTGGGATGGCTGCCGCCTCGCTGGAGCTTCCTGACCGGGCCGGCTCCGGGGTTCTTGCCTCGTGTTCCATAATACGTCTTGGGTCACCAGTGTGGAGTGTGTGAAATAAGAGGCTGATTCATGGCAGACGGTTTATTACACACTTCACATCTCTCAAGCACAGAACAGAATAAAACATTTCAGCAGGTACTCTTCTTTTACCCAAATCACTCCTCACAAGCTTCATGGCATTTCTCCACACACGACATTTGCATTACACTGCATTCAACCCCCTACGTCCTTGACTCCTTCCTGCTATCTCGCCAGGAACCTCCTGAGCATTGTTCTCCCATGCTTATCCACTGTCTTTTGTCTGAGATGCTAAATAATCTGACTCCCCCAAGGTGCTACAAGAGTAAAATATAAATAATCCCACTCCACTCGGTCAAAGGCCTTCTCTGCATCAAGGGACAGAATAATCTCTGGTAGAGGAGAGGGGGGCGTATACAGGATATCAAATAGTTTACGTGTATAAAAAAAATCCATGTCTTCCTGTGATAAACCCAGTTTGATCCTGTGATATGATAGAGGGTAGCAATTTTTCCAACCGTCTAGCTTGGCACTTTGATAAAATTTTGAAGTCCACATTTAATAAAGAGTTTGGCCGATAGGATGAGGGTTCTAATATATCTTTATTTGGCTTTGGTATCAGAGAGATGGTAGCCTCGTTCAGAGTTTGAGGGAGAATTCCTGCTATAAATGCCTGATTGTACATTTCTTTAAGAATGGGAGACAGATTTTTAATAAAGATCTTATAAAATTCAATTGGGAAGCTATCTGGTCCAGGTGACTTTCCAGACTGCATTACTTTAATTACTTCTTCAATTTCCATTTCTGCGATGTGTTCGTTAAGATACTACCTAGCCTCATCACTCGCATCAGGGACAGAAAATCCATCAAAGAATTTGTTAAACCGTTGTGTGTCTCGACAGGACTCAGATTTATAAAGTTTTCTGTAAAATTCCACCATTCCATTGTGTGTAGAATTTTGAGGAAAAAAATAATTTAATCCATTTTGGAATAAGGCTGTAACATAACAAAATGTAGGAAAAGTGAAGCATTGTGAATACTTTCCAGATGCTTTGTATGTTGGGGTGTCTCGAATCCACCCCTTAAAGACGGGGCTCTGTTAGGATTCTGAACATGGTCGGGGAACCATGCTCACGCTTTAAGCTTGTTTTGGCTATTTTCTGTGTTTTCCCCACCTCAGTTTAGTTTGATTATTGTATTTATGTTCATGATCTTGTCCCTATGGACTTTTGAGTTTGTCTTTATTTCTGTTTACTATGTTTATCTTCAGAGTTCTGTTTTGGCATCTTACTCTTAGTTTAGTCATAATCTTGTTTATTAGTATCATGTTTTTAGTTTTGCTTGGGTTTTAGTATCACGGTCACGACTGATTTTGATGATTTGTGTCTCGTATTTAAGTTATGTTTATTCTTGTCATGCTTTGAGTTTGGGCTTTTGTTTTGACAGCATCTTTTGCTTACTTACGGTTTTACGTTATGAGCTTTTTCTGTTATTTATTCACGGCTGTTTTTGATTTCTTGATTGATTGTTCACGGGTGTTCTTGATTTTGCTCCCTTATTTATAGAGGTCGCGTGTTGCCTTCAGCAGGGCAACCTTCATGCTGCTACATTTTCATGCAATCATGTTTTATGTTGTCTAGTTAAGCTCACCGTCAACTCAAGTTTTGTTTACATTTGGTTTTTGTCACGTCCGGAAGTCTGGATCTGTGAAATTAAAGTCATGCCAAAGAGGAGAAAGCCTGCACGTGAGTCCAATTCTTTGTCTCGGAGTGGAAATCGACACCATCCAGTAGTTTGAGCAATCCTGCTAAACCACTGCTAGAAGATTGAGCCTTGGCGGAGGTATGCATTCTCAGATCATCACCGAAATCTAATGGGTTAATCCTTAGGCCAAGACCCACCTTTGGTGAAAATTTCATCCAAATCCGTCTAGTTGTTTTGGAGTATTCTTGCTAAAACACTGTGAGAAGATAAGTGCTTTGGTGGAGGTATACATTCTCAGATCATCACTAAAATGTTATGGGTTTGTCTCTAGGCCAAGGACCACCTTTGGGGAAAACTTCATCCAAATCCATCCAGTAGTTTTGGAGTATTGTTGCTGACACTCTGTGGGAAGATAAGAGCCTTGGCGTAGGTATGCATTCTCAGATCATCACCAAAATGTATTGGGTTCCTCTGTAGCTCAAGAACCACCTCTGATGAAAATTTCATACAAATACATTAAGTAGTTTTTTCTGTAATCCTGCTGCACAAATACAAACAAGGCCCTTGGTGGCGGTATGCACGCTCAGATCATCATCAAAATCTAATAATTTTTTTCCCATGCCATTACACACCTTTCCTGAAAATTTCATCAAAATCCGCTCATACCTTTTTGAGTTATGTTGCTAACAGACAGACAAACCAACCAACGCACAAAACAACCAACCCACTAAAAACATTACCTCCTCCCTTGGCGGAGGTAATAATGAAAAGAATCTGGAATTTGCATGAATTTGCGAATATGACAAAAATTGCACATTTATAAGAACAAGTATTAAGCTTGCAAGAAAAGCTGCAAATTTGTTCAAAAATTTACAAGGAAAAAAATTGCATACCAGAAAAAAGTTTCAAATTTACAAGAAATGCTGGAACCTTAAGAAAAAGTTACAAACTTCTATCTGTCCATCTTCTAGCACTTACCCGGGGTCCTGGTCCAGGTCAGGGGGACAGAGGTCCAAGCAGAGTATCTGAAAAAAGCAAAATTCCTGATAAGGCATTGATGTTGATTCAATCATTTTTTGGGGGGGGGAAAAGACTATCCAGAATATTCATATTACTTGCAAATATTTGGAGCATTGTAACTCATATGGGCGGCACGGTGGAGGAGTGGTTAGCACTGCGACAGCACAGCACCTCACCCTTGGCTGGGGGATCCTGGGTTCGATCCCAGCCCCCGACCAACAGTGATCTGTGTGGAGTTTGCATGTTCTCCCCGTGTCTGCGTGGGTTTACTCCGGGATTTCTCCGGTTTCCTCCCACATGCCAAAAACATGCAAGTTAGGTTAATTGGCATCAAACTGGGGATTCTAAATTGTCCTTAGGTATGACTGTGAGAGTGAATGGTTGTCTGTCTCTCGGTGTTGGCCCTGCGATGGACTGGCGATCTGTCCAGGGTGTACCCTGCCTCTCGCCCAAAGATGCTGAGATAGGCTCCAGCCCCCCCGCGACCCGAAACGGATTAAGCGGAAGAAGATGAATGAAT
This sequence comes from Pholidichthys leucotaenia, assembly GCA_020510985.1. NCBI lineage: Eukaryota > Metazoa > Chordata > Actinopteri > Cichliformes > Pholidichthyidae > Pholidichthys > Pholidichthys leucotaenia. Next base: position 436,874,990 of record CM035836.1, on the reverse strand, counting down.
GAATGTAACTCATATTTGGGACACTCCTACTCTCAATACATCCCATTAAAGATTTGTATGCAAACATTAAACCCTTTTCCCCAATTTGATTATGTTGCTGATTAGTCTGACAAGTCATTTGAAGCTTTATAACAACACAGGTGGAGTATGAATGGAGGGTAAATTAAGTGACTATTAAATTTTTAGAAGAAATGTTATTCACATTTAGTTGATGAAAACAGTGACTAGCATTTTTTTTTTTACTTTTTCAAGTTATAAAATGACTCAAAAGAATGTGTTGCCCATGATGTCACCTAAGCTTTTCTACAGCATATACCCAGCAGATTTGTGTCATTTATTTTGAATGAATGAATGAATGAATGAATGAATCTTTATTTCGGATAGATTAAAAGTACAGATTAAAAAGAAACAGAATAATATAACAAAGGGGGAAAGAAAATCCAGCAAGGTCAAATTAGACAATAACTCCTATACAGTTCAACATAAGTTATCTCCTTTATTAAAGAGTAGGCCCAAAAACCTTTGTCTCCACCTTTGAGTGCAGATCTGAACTTTATGCCTGACAGCAGGTATAAGCAGTGCAACAGTTAACACATTTTCCATTGTAGCTCATCACCCTAAGCCCCTTCATTTGGATACAGATCTTGAGGCTATAACTGAATGCAGAGAAACCAGTCTTGTCTTAGATAAACTATGTCCAAATATTTACTTTTTAACTTACACTTTTCAGATATTTTCCCATGTAATTTTTTTTTGTAATGAGAAAAGAAGTTGAATCAGCTGGCCTCCATTAACCTCTAAAGAGTTAATGAAACAAAGAATGGTAGAGCAATTATCAACACACCTCTGTCCTACATGGATGTGTAATTCAAGTAATTTAGCAAGTAAGTTGGGATTCCTTCATAATAAACTAGAGGGCACTCAGAGAGCGCATACCTCCGCCAAGGCTCCATCCCTCCCTCCCTCCCTTTGTCCGTCCATATCACCATCCATTTGCACATTGCGAGATAGGGCCTTGGCAGAGGTATGCACTCACGGATCACCTCCAACATCTAATGAGTTCATCTTTGGGCCAAGGACTGTCATGTTCGGGGTCGTCACCCCGAGCATGACTTGTGGCTGTTGGGTTTAATTATTGATTATTAATTCCAGCTGATGGATTGAGCCTTGCTCTCCATCAGTCCCACAGCCATGCCTCCTCCTCACCAGGCATCCACCAGCGGTATGGTTCACCACATACACACTCTCACACTCACGCACGCACACACACACTGTTCAATCAGTCACGCACCAGGTGGCCACACAGCTGTATCCATTTGCCCTCATTTCGGGTTTGTGTATTTATAGGGTAGAATGTGACCAGCTGTTGTGGCAACTTAGCAATGTCAACCTTGGACATCCAGACTCGCTTCTGTTGGTTTTCCCTCGGACTGAATCGTGTTGTTCCCTCAGAGCCTTTCCGCTCTGACACTGTAGTAAGTCTTTCCTCGTGCCTTTTTCTCCACTCCTGCTTAACTGGAGAGCGTTAGGCATTCCTGTTGAACCAACTAAGTTTGTAGCTGGGTGTCTTCCCCTTGCCAGTGTGCCTGTATTTGGACATTCTACACATCCACCCATTGTAAATAAACACGTTACTTACTCTGCGTTTTGGGTTTGCTGCCGTTTTATATGTTCACTGCGCAGTTTCTGCAGTGAACATGACAAGGGCCTCCTCTGGTGAAAATTTCATCCAAATCTATCCAGTAATTTTGGAGTATTCTTGCTAACATTCTGTGAGAAGATAAGAGCCTTGGCGGAGGTATGCATTTTGAGATCATTACCAAAATCTATTCATGTGTTTAGTGTGCCATTACATACTTTTCCTGAAAATTTGAATGAAAGGCACTATATAAATGCAATCCATTATTATTATTATTATTATTATTATTAACAGACAGAGAAATGACAGCAAAAACAATATGACTACATTATATGATTACATAATAATAATAATAACAAGACTTTCATAATTGTATTGACCATACATTGTGGCTGGGCAATTCCACCTTAAATCAGCATCATAGTTTAATGAATCTTTCGGGTCGGTTTTCTTTTTTTTTTTTCCTTCTCTCTTCTTCATTACAGTTTACTGACAAGGTTCGTAATTATTAAGCAATGTTACACAGCAGTGCAGTATCATACCTTTTTTTTCCAGTTATCAACATACAAATTCACATTGTTTGATGCAGTAAAGTTCAGCCTCCACCTCCTTCACAGTCACCTCCCGTTCTCATCTTCCTGTACCAGCATCATATGGCCCGCCCTTCCTTTATTCTGCTTGGCTACTTAGAAAGGTCTGACATTGATGAGTGCAGCTGTACAGTAGTCTGACAAGTTTAAGGCTGCGTGTCCACCAAACGCATTTTTTCCGCTTTGGGCGGCTATTTTCCATTCATTCTCTATGTAGTCCAGTGTTTACAGTGCTGAGCACCTTCGGCGCAGAAATGCTGTCAGCGGTGGCCGTTTTTTGTTTCGGCACTCAGGGCACTCAGAGCTGAAAAAAGTTCAACTTTTCAGAGATTGCAGCTGAGCTTGTCAGTGTCAGACCAAGCAGCCAATCAGAACTGCTGCGTGGGCAGAACATAGGATGACGGTACTAGTCTGTGCTCAGACTCTTGCTTTCCGTGTCATCATATTTTACATCCAGAACTGCTAGAAAACGTTTCCTGTCCATTGTTATTTAGAGACTGCTATTAAAAAATCAGTAGAAAGTCTGACAATAGGAAAAGCGGAAGTGCTGAGCTGAGAGTGACAAGCTGTTGCTGGGATACAGGGCACAGACTTTTTTTCCCAGAGCGCCGCGCACAAACGCTGAAAAAAAAAAAAAATGATCAGGGCGGTTGGGTGACAAAAAACGCGTTTGGACACGCAGCCTAACTTTTTTTCAGCCCTGAGCACCATGACAAAAAGCGGCCACTGCTCAAAGCGTTTCAGCACCGAGGGCGCTCAGCGCTGTAAACCCTGGACTACATAGAGAATGAATAGAAAATAGTCACCCACAGCAGGAAAAACAAGATTGGTTGACAGGCTCCTACTACTTTTTCTGATGAAGACTGCAGTGGACAGTCAAAACATGTAAAGGTAAAAACATCTCCTTTCTATCCTTGTCTTGAATAAGAAAACAAAAGGCTCCCTTCCTGTTCACCCTTTATACTGCGGACTTCTCACACAACACAACACACTGCCATCTACAGAAGTTCTCTGACGACTCTGCGATCGTCGGCCTCATCTCCAGCAGAGATGAAGCTGAGTACAGAGGACTTATCCAGGACTTCGTGGACTGGTGCCATCGGAATTGCCTCCAGATCAACGCGAGGAAAACTAAGGAGCTGGTGGTGGACTGCCACAGGCAAGGACAACCCCTCACAGTACCAGTAAACATCCAGGGAACAGACATTGAGATGGTGACATCCTACAAGTACCTGGGTGTTCATCTGAACAATAAGCTAGACTGGTCACACAATACCGATGCACTCTATAAGAAGGGACAGTGCAGGCTGTTCCTACTGAGGAGGTTCAGGTCTTTTGGTGTACAAGGGGTGCTCCTGAAGACATTCTACGACACGATGGTGGCATCAGCCATCACTTTTGGAGTGGCCTGCTGGGGCAGTGGCATTACAGCAGCCGATAGGAAGAGACTGAACAAACTGATCAAGAAAGCTAGCTCTGTCCTGGGGCAGCGCCTTGACCCAGTGGAGGAGATAGGAGAGAGACGGATGGTGGCTAAACTGTCATCTCTGCTGGAGTCCAAGTCCCACCCTATGCAGGACATACTGAATGCACTGAGGAGCTCAATTAGCAGTAGACTACATCATCCTAGGTGCGCGACCGAGAGATTTCGCAGGTCCTTCCTACCTAAGGCTGTCAGACTGTATAACCTAAGCAGGGCTGCTCGCAGAGATAGCAAAAAAAAAAACAAAAAAAAAACTTGACAACCTTATAGTATTGAATGCAAAAGACGCAACAGACTTATACAAATGGTCCCCTCCAGTATACAACTAGGACAATATCAGTCGCTACGGATGGTGACAGTATGTATGGGTACATATTCATACTATGTAGGATAACTAAGTAGACGGTTATGCTGTTTATTGCATCTAGCTACAATGCTCTGCACTGTGTATATATATTTATATGTTTATGTGTACATATGTATATTCCACTGCTCTTATTTTCTTATCTTCTAAATTATTGCTCTGAGTGTTGCTGTCCCTGTGCTGTTGCAATCCTGGAATTTCCCCATTGTGGGACTAATAAAGGCTTATCTTATCTTATCTTATCTTAATAATTAAAAAGAAGACAAAATGAGCATACTCGAGCTATGCTTTTTACTTACTGACAGTGAATAATGTAAGCAAAGGCATAAGTTAATTAACACGTCCATTCTCTTAACCATTAAATGCTTTGGGGTCGGGGAAGTGTGTGTGTGTGTGTGTGTGGTGGTGGTGTTGGGGGGGGGGGCTGGAGCCTATTCCAGCTTCTTTTGTGCAAGCAGCAGAGTACACCCTGGACAAATCACCAGTCCATTGCAGGGCCAACACAGAGAGACAGACAGCTATTCACTACCTAAGGACAATTTGTCCCAGTTAATGCCAATCAACCTAATATGCAGGCCTTTGGGCTGTGGGGGGGAAACCCAAGCACCGAGCAAAAACACATACAATCACACAACATGCAAATTCCACACAGATACTGTAGGTCCCCAGCTGACCAGCTCTTGGTTTCAAACCCAAGACCTTTTTGCTGTAAGGCAGTAGTGCTGACCACTGACATAGGCAGAATAATTTTATTTTAATGTTAAAGTAAATTATTTGTCACCCTATAGCAACGTGATGGTTTAACAGGACAACTACACCACAGCATCTCCTCTGGGCTTTGCTATTGGCTGCTCTACAAAAGCAGACATACGTACATGCATGTGTTTCAAGCTGAGAGCAAGACATAATGCTGGAGGTACCATTAGGGAAAATTCTAATTCCAGTATTGGCAATGCCTACAAGACTCGGACATTGTTGAAAGAATAGAATGGAAAAGAATAGGCTTTATTGTCATTGTACAGTTGTACAGCACAATGAAATTATGGGTGCTCCAACAGGCTACTGTGCAATAAAGTAAGAGAGAAGAATTTGAATAAAACACAGTTACAGAACACACGATTAACCATACAACTGAAATAAAAAAAGTAAAAATAAAAATAGCCCATAGCTATATACATAGGTACAGTAGTGAAAGAAGTGTGTTTTGAAAGGAAACAAATGCTAATGCTTGCATTCTTGCACTGCTCACATTGTGTCTCCCTGCAACATCAATATTGTCGCTGTCGGATGAAAAGCATTTAATGATTTATACTTTTATTGTTGATTGAATGTGTACATTTGCCTTTGACTACTGTTAACGCAGGGTATTAAATTAACCAATGAAAAGTTGTCGGGACCAGCTAAGGCTGTAACTCTATCATGGGGGGGGGGGGGCTGAAAAGTTCATAGTGGTCAAATTTGACCAAATGTGGTTTATTTTTCAACCACAGGGATCCAAGCGCTGCAACACTGATGAAAGACGTGTGTGGACAGAAGGGGAGACTGTGTTAAAAAAATAAATCACATTTTGTCAGATTTGACCACTATGAACTTTTCAGCCCCCCCTTGTAGACAGTCTTAAGAAAGGAGGATGGTTTGGTGTCGAGCCAGCGACTCATCCTCTGTAAAACATATACTACCTTCCTGCAGGCTGAACAGAGGCCAGAGGAGATGCTGAGGTTGCAGTTGTCCTCTGATTCCTGCCTGCTCCAGCTTTAAATGTCCCCTGAAATCCACAGGTGGATGCTGGGATGGTGGATGGGTTGAAACAGCAGGCATAGTGATGAACGGTAGTAGTGGCACAAACTCATCACAGTCGTACTCACCCGCACAATAACTACCTCAGCTGTTGGCACAGAAAGACTGGCATACCAACAATAATATATTTGCTGCTGTACGTCTCTGCACTTTACTGCAACCATTTGCACAAATTCCATATCTGCTGCTGTCTGTTATTGCAATACTGATCACGTGCAGTCCTATCTGTCACTGTCTGCACCTACACTACTGCATTGAACTTGCAACAACGAGTATTACTGCTCTACTTTTTCTGTATATAGGATTGCTGGGTTTCATCGTTTATCTTTATTTGCATTACGGGATGTCTGGGTCTATCTTTTGTCGCTATTTGCACTACGGGTAGCATTACTGTACACAGACTGCTGTTGTTTTTCCAGCCTTATTCTTTGTTTTATATTGCGCACACCACTGAAGAGAGACAGAAATGCTATTTCAATTCTCCTGTATGTCCTGTACATATGGTAGTATTGACAAAATCTTTGAATCTTGAGATGGGATATTTATATAGCTTACCCAATTGGAAGAGTGTGCTTTTTGCATGTAGGGAATCAGTCGCATAAGATATGATGATGCAGAGTAGCCTGAGTTGACTGCACCATAATAATACTGTTATATTAATATTCTAATTTGCCTATTCTTTCAATCTGTCTGATATGCACCACTGTAATTCTATGACAATAATGAGAGTGATGCAGATGTAACTTGAATGGGAAACAGCTTTTAAAATCTTAAGCAAATTTTTGAAGTTTGTCAGGCTGTTTTTTATGTTAGATAACAAATTTGAAGTTAATTTAGAGTTAGCAATTCAAAATAACACAACGGAACTGTTACTATTACCCAGGTGGCTGCTAGTAGTGGTGGGACAAAAGATTGATTCAGTAATGGATCATGATACTTTACACTAGCGACGATGCACCTATTTTTTATTAATTATGTATATTCGCACTGTCTATATATATATATTTATATTTATATGTACATATGTACACTTGCTGCTCTTGTTTTTTTTTTTTCTCTTGCCTTCTGATTATTGCTCTGAGTGTTGCTATCCCTGTGCTGTTGCAATCCTGGAATTTCCCCATTGTGGGACTAATAAAGGCTTATCTTATCTTATCTTATCTTAACTTATTCATGTAAATGTTGCATACTCTCTTGGGTATTCAACCAATTGTGTTTTCAGTCCACTAGATGGTGCAAAGCAAGCACCCAGGCAAGTGAAGTCATGTCTTGTCTCACGAGATTTGCAACCAGCTTTGAAAGTTAGAAAGCAGTTAGCTCAAAGTTAGCTCAAATGTCAGGCGTTTTTTGGATTTTGTAACAAAGATAGAAGACTTTGACATGACACATAACCCGCAAGAAGCCCTGCATAAAAAAACAAAAAAAAAAACAAAGCAAACCCCCCCCACACACACACACAGGCCAGGACATGTCTTGGAGAAGTGTTAGCAATGGCTAAGCTAAAAACACATCGGCATAGATCTTGCGAACAATGCTCAGAGAAAAAGTAAGTGATGTTTATTTATGAAGCGCTTTTCAGAGACAGAGTCACAAAGCGCTGTACAGTAAAATAGAATAAAGGGAATTTGATAGATAAAAATAATTTCAAAAATACAAATAATTTCAAAATATCAGACTTATCATTAAAAAGCAGTTGAATTGAAACTCAGCAGAAAGCGTCCTTAGACAAAAACAATTTCAGCTGCTTTTTAAAAGAGTCCACAGAGTCACATAAACATAGCTGGAGTGGGAATCTATTCCAGACAACACCATCCACCACCCTCCGTGTGTGCACAGAGATGTGTCTCCATGGAAGATGAATCCCCAAGAGTACTTTATTATATGAAAGAGATGTCACCAGTTTTTACTTGGGAAATGATTTGAGGTTGAATAAGGTGAAAACAGTTTGAAAGCTATGGTACCACGATACTTGATATCACGATATTGTTATTATCCTTGAATTGTGATAGGATCATATTGTGACCCGAGTATTGCGATCCGAATCGAATCGTGAGGTCCCTCGCAATTCCCACCCCTAGCTGCTAGGGTGGCAAGCCTTGCTGCCAGGACTTACCTCATTGCAGTCTTTGTGTTAAACCCCCTACAGTACTGTGTTTATATAAGTTAACAGTTTTCAGTTTACATGTATATTTGCCTTATGGATGTAGTTCTATTTTTGTTTTGTGTCTGTGTGGTTATTGTAAAACTCCTTATACTGGGCATTGAATAATATTTACAAAATAACTAACCTGCACTTATATAGCGCTTTTCTAGTCACAAAGACCACTCAAAGCGCTTTCACTAATACTAACCCTCTATTCTAAGGGCCTATAGGAAACAGATATCTAGGGACAATTTAGAACAGCCAATTAACCTAACATGTATGTCTTTGGATGGTGGGAGGAAACCGGAGCCCCCGGAGTAAACCCACGCAGCACAGGGAGAACATGCAAACTCCACACAGAAAGGTTCCAACCCCTGCCAACCTGGTGATTCGAACCAGGAACCTTCTAGCTGTAAGGCAACAGTGCTAACCACTGCACCACCGTGCTGCCCAAAATAAATCCACACACCGTGAGTAAATATTATATTATGTAAAATAGGATCTATTTCCATCCAGGTTAAAGTCATACTGCAGCTTACGCTCTCTCAACCCATTTTTATATAGTGTTTTCTAGTGCATGCAAATGTTTTTTGTTATTTAAATATTTATGCCTTGGTGAACGGAGGCATACAGTAATCACTCAATACGTCTCTGGTTGTATCTGTCTGTCTGCCTGTCTGATTCAGCTCGTCCGGTCAAAATTAAGTGCAACTAAAGGCTTGTATTATTGTATCGCCATATTTTCTCGACTTTTAATTTGCCAGAATTTTCAAATAAGGCTTTGTTTTCAAAATAAACACAAATTTAACTCCCCGTTACCATCAATGGAGCCGGGAAAAAAGTTATTGTAATAACTATGCTGGGCCACTACAGGCAGCAGTGCGACTTTTTTACAGCACACAGATGACTTCCTGTCACAGTCTTAGAGGTGGGCGATATACCAAATATATTCGAATCGGTACATTTGGCCGCCCATGATACATAAATCATTATCTCACGGATACTCAAATATTTATCATGTTAAAATGAGCTGCTGCTGCTGTGAGACAGGTTCGTCTGCAGCTTGGCTGCTGACGTCTGAAAGCGGAAGCTGTCAAGCTCATCGCGGCTGCCCCACCCCTCTACATGCCCTCAGAGAAATCTAAACTGCAGTGAGTAAGCAGAGATGAAAAGGAAGATAACAGAATAAACATGGGCTTGTGGGGGCACGGTGTGGGGGTTTTCTCCACCCAGAAAGGCAGGGGGAAACAGGAGGACAATGGACCAAATGAGGAGGTGTCACCGGGGGGTATCAGATGGGACAGTTAGTTCTATGCACCCCCCGGGGTGAGTAAGAGCAGCAGTGGCCACTCAGAGAAGAAAGGTGTGTAAGTGGCACTGGTGTATATTATGTTAATGTGCCACACATTCCTCTGTTAAACAACAGTTTATGATGGTTGGAAGCTCCAGGTCTCCATGCATGGGAATAAAGATATAAAAGGGGAGAGCACAGAGACCTGAGGGGCGTTAGCCTCAGCGCTGTTGCACTGTATCGCTGTTTGCTGTAATGTTGTTGGAGAAAGAATAAAGCCTTGTGTTGTCCAGCTCACTGCCTCGCCTATTCCTTCCTCCACACTGGTAACCCTGACATGCCATAGAGAGTGAGCCACACTGGCGACTGACATACCATGGAGAGCGAGCTGAGCACTGCCCCGGAGACTACCTGGAAGGAGAGTACCAGCACCGTGGGCGCTGTTTCAGTCAAGCTCCCGAACTTGACTTTATGACCCGGCAGCATGGTCTTTGCACATGGAAGCCCAGTTCGCACTCTGCGGGATAACTATGGATGACACAAAATACTACTACGTGGTTGCGGCGCCAGATGCGTGCGCCACGCAACAAGCCTGCTCCAGGAGCCACCGGCGTCCAGGAGGGATTCCAGCGAGGTCGAGGAGCCGTTGGTGGTAGCCGGAGCAGACGCCAGGAGACGCAGGAACGGGCTGATCTACTTCTATCATAGCCGTTTTGGCTCAAATGCCCAGCGATGTGTGCTGCCATGCCAATGCAAGAAGTCGGGAAATGGCAAGGCCAGCAGTCAGTAGCAGCTGCGACTGCGGGAGACAGAAGCAAGCTGTTGTATGTCACAGACACACGTTTGGGGAGACGGTATGCTCATGGACGCAAATTGGGTCAACCACCGGCCTTGGGTTCTTTTAGGGCTGCGCTCCGCACCTAAAGAGAATTTGGCAACCTCCCCAGCTTAGGGCTGCACTCCACACCTAGGGAGGATTTGGCAGCCTCCCCCAGCAGAACTCGTTTGTTTCTCAGCCGCCGCTGATCTCCGGAGAGTTTCTACCAGAAAACCCCGCGCCGAGGCTGATCCACCCGCGCAATTTTTACACAGATGGAGGCTGGGAGTGGCCCAGCCCGGCCCACCATTGTTTTCCCCGCACATTCGTCCCAAGAAGCTTGCAGAAGGCCAGTTTTGTTTTCTGTAAGCACAATGCACACTGGACCCTGGTGCGGACGCCCACCGTTGTTGGCTCCGCAAGTTGGTGGATGTGCCCCCCACTTTCCCTCCACAGACTGCTGTGCCCTCTGGTACACCTCACCAGCAGGACAGTTCTACTGGATCGGCAACCCCCCGCTACAGCCGCTATGGGCGCCAGCTCGAGCCCAAAGGACGGGGTGGGGGGGGGCGAGGGGAGTCAGAGCCTCTTCTGGGTGCTTGGGGGGCTGTGTGGGGGCACGGTGTGGGGGTTTTCTCCACCCAGAAAGGCAGGGGGAAACAGGAGGACAATGGACCGAATGAGGAGGTGTCACCGGGGGGTATCAGACGGGACAGTTGCAGCCCCCGAGAGAGTAAGAGCCGCTGTGGCCGCTCAGAGAAGAAAGGTGTGAAAGCGGCACCGGTGTATGTTATGTTAATGTGCTACACATTTCTTTGTTAAACAACAATGTATTGTGACGTTTGCAGGGTTCACACAAAGACAATGGAGCAGATGGCTGTGATCAACCTGATTTATTTTGTACACCCCAACCCCCAACTTGCTTCTGAACACACAGAGGAGTGGAGGTCATTCCCCCAGACCTCCATTTCAATCATGGTTACACACACAGATACATCTTGCCCTAATCCTGCTAAACACTGCTGGGTCATTATAATGCAGTTATAATGACACAGCAGTATAACTCAGAAATAACACATTTAACACACACAGTAACGTTTCAAACTGGCAAAGCATGCTGGGAAATCCCTGGCCCCCTTAAAATGGCCCCGACGTTACACTGCCCCCCCCTGGACTGGTTTCTGTCCCCAGAAAATTCAAAGTCCACTTTCAGAAATCCAACGCGAGTCAGCCCGGTGCCAGGGCGGCATGCACGGGCCATCTGAGTCTCGGTCAGAGTATCTGGTTGGGGTAGGGTTCCGGTTTGGCCATCAGCGGGCGGATGGACACATCTTACAGCCTCTGTAGGACCACGCACAGTCCCTTCCCTGGCAGCGGGAGTCCCAGGCCCGCTCCGGCCGACTCCCACCGCTGCCAGATCTCCCAGGCGGCCGCTGGCCCGCGTCCATGCGTCCAGCCCTTGCCGTGCCTGGAAAGTGGCCGCATCTTCGTCCTGCTCGCTCCGCTGCGTCGCTCCTGCGCCGAGGGCCTCCGTGACGTCACCGAAAGGAAAAGCATCGGGTAGCGGTAGGACACGCACAGTTCCTCCTCTGGCAGCGGGAGTCCCATGACTCCTACCGCTGCCAGGACCTCCCAGTCGGCCGCTGGCCCGCGTCCAGGCGCCCAGCCCCTGCCGATCCCGAGAAAAGACCGGATCTGTCCTGCTCGCTCCACTGCTGCTGCGCTCCAAAGGCCTCTGTGACGTCACCTGCCGGGGGAAGCATCTGCAGGAGGCGGCTTTTTCCCCGTCCATGCCACCTCGCTCTAATTTAACGTCGGCGAGGGGCCAGTTTGTCGTGCGCTGTGTGCGGGGCAGTACCATGCCATGTACCCTGGCTCTGTGCAGCGGAAGCCGTCCTTCCTCGCGTCACCACGGCTGTTTCCTTCGTGCACGCGCTGCTGTGATCTGCCGTAGCTCCTCCTCCACTCGCTCTCAGCGCGGCAGCCAACTCGACCTGGGCCAGGCGGTCATCCGACAGGTTCTCGCCGTTGTAGCGGGGAATTTTGGCCCGCTGCTGGATGGATGGGACCGTCATCTCCTGGTCGATTGCCGCTCCTAATCGCTCTGGAATCGCCAGCCCGTCCTGCCCTGAAAAGGGCGGGAAACGGGGCTGGTTTGCTCTGCTCCGTCCATCGCAGCGAAGCTCTCCAGGGGCCGGCGTCTCAGCTCTATACTCCGTTCCCGGCTGAGCGATGAATCGCTCTGGCCACTGTACCTCCGCCTGGATCCTCATCTTGCTCCATATCCCACTCCTGACACCAGTGTGACATTTGCAGGGTTCACACAAAGACAATGGAGCAGATGGCTGTGATCAACCTGATTTATTTTGTACACCCCAACCCCCAACTTGCTTCTGACCACACAGAGGAGTGGAGGTCATTCCCCCAGACCTCCGTTTCAATCATGGTTACACACACAGATACATCTTGCCCTAATCCTGCTAAACACTGATGGGTCATTATAACTCAGTATAACTCAGAAATAACACATTTAACACACACAGTAACGTTTCAAACTGGCAAAGCATGCTGGGAAATCCCTGGCCCCCTTAAAATGGCCCCGACGTTACAGTATGATGGTCGGAAGCTCCAGGTCTCCATGCATGGGAATAAAGATATAAAAGGGGAGAGCACAGAGACCTGAGGGGTGTTAGCCTCAGCGCTGTATCGCTGTTTGCTGTTATGTTGTTGGAGAAAGAATAAAGCCTTGTGTCATTCAGCTCGCTGCTTCGCCTATTCCTTTCTCCACAAGCTCACCTTAAGCACAGGAAAAGGTTGGGGAAGGGGGAGGGTAAACATTTCAAGTCTGAACTCTGTTCACTAAGTGAACAAACTTACGAATGGACTTTCAAAGTAAGAGCTCTATCTGGTCTTGCAACCCTTCAAAATAAGAGCAAATGGCTCACCAAATAAACATCTGATGGAATGTAGACACAAAAAAGCGATAAATTATACTTCTGTCACAGACTGCCAAGTATTAACTATGCATGGTAAACTGAAACGTTTCTGCCCATGTGGATATTCTTGATTACTTGATAATGTGAGTTCTGTTAAGCAAAGGAAAAAAAAGACACTTTGCTCAGTTGCATATTGTTGTGAAGAATTTTCTGACATAAGTTTTCATTTTATTATTCAGTTTTTTCATCAGTGAAATGAATATATACATAAATTTCTAATAAAAATGTAAGTAAAATAAAATTTTAAAGGCCATTCAGTACACAAAATACATATCGCGATATGTATCATGTATCCCACTAGAAGTGGCAGTGTGACTACTACCATGTCACAGGCACCGAGGCATCAGCACCTTGATGCTTTCATACTATTTATTTTTTTAATCACTGTGATCTTCTTGGTGCTCTAATGTGTAAATTATTTGTGCAGGGATTTTTTAAAGGTGTTTAAACCTTTAAATTTATTTACCTAAAAGGGTGGTCAACTTTTGTTTAATAAGACTACTGTATTGCCCGTAGAACGCAAGTATTCCTTTCTGAAACAGGTATCCCAATCAGGCTTTACAGGCCCAAATGTAGGCTGTGTTTAAAAGTGGAATACAGAGATGTAGCCTATATACAGGCAGTCACATGTTAGACTTTGACAAATATAAAAAGGAGTAAATGGCACTGAGATTTATTTGATTGTGTGAATATTAATATTGAAAATGAATGGGACATCCAGTATTGGTGACTGTTTCAGATGCCTTGTTTATTTGTTTGTCAGATCACTTATTTGTGTGATCTTTTATCACTTATATTCAAGATAATGGTGTATATTGCACATTGGGGAATGGGAGTTGTTCAGTCATCATTGTAATTATTTTAGTTTTTGTTACTGTTCAGGTTCAGGTTCAGGTTACTTTATTTGTACCCGTAGGTAGATTTGTTCAGTGATGTAGTTCAGTGTAATAACGAGTTTCTTCTGTGCATCGTCAATAAAGTTATGCAGTACTATAACAGGACACGTTTACAAATATTTGAGACCCATTGAAGTGCATCATTTTATATTTTAGCAATATTTTGTTATTAAAAGGTTTTTTAAAACTGTAATCATCTGAATTAACTACAAAACACCCAACATTATTATACACAGAAGGACCTGTTTGACTGCAACCGTTGCAGTGTTGCTAATTTGTCAGTAAATACTTTACTAAAAATGATTTATTTCATTATTTGGGCATTTTTGTGTCCTGTGTTTAGGCCCTGTCGCACCTAGATGATTTAGGCAGCATTTGCAAAACATATGAAACATTTGGAGAATACGCTGGTGTATGTCGACTCAGTTATGGCTAAGTTTAGTCTAAATTAAGAGCACGCTGAAGAATGCTGAAGCACCCTGAAGCACGCTGGTATACGGCGTAGTTTGCCGAGCTCCTCTGAAAATTTTCAGCATGCTGAAAATTTTCCAGTGTATCCAGCGTATGGTTGATACATCCCGCATTTACAGAGCAAAGGTTGTAGGGAAGTTGTGCGTTTTTTCACACACTTTACTTGTCAGCAACTCATAGGCTATGGTCACACTGCAGGTCTTAATGCTCAATTCCAATTTTTTCCGAGCTCTGATTTTTTTGTGTGGGCATTCACATTATAACCCGTACAGAGCCCTACTCCGCTGCTGCCTGCAGTGTTTGTTCACAGGAAAAACCCGTACAACAGAGCTCTGCTCCACTGCTGCCTGCAGCACATACACACACACACACAGAGCTAAACCCCGTCCACACTTCCTGAAGCCAGGGTATGAAGAGAGAGTGGTGACAGAGTGGTGGCTAAACTTTTATTGATAAAAATTACATATTTTCACTGAGCAACTCCATACTTGGGGATGCGCACTCTTGTAACCTCAGCAAAGCACTTATAAAATCTGAGGTCAGTCTGACGAACGGTTTGAGAGATATGTGAGGAACACTCAGACAGACAGACAGACAGACAGACAGACAGACACACACACACACACACACACACACACACAAACATATAGAGATATCTTGCATTTATAGATAGATGGGGCTTTCATCTATATAGTATAACAGCCCATGGCTGTGCTAAAGAGAATTTGTATTGAACAGTTAAAGGACCCACATTTTCATATTTACAGTGGGGCAAAAAAGTATTTAGTCAGCCACCAATTGTGCAAGTTCTCCCACTTAAAAGATGAGAGAGGTCTCCAATTTTCATCATAGGTATACCTCAACTATGACAGACAAAATGAGAAAAAAAAATCCAGAAAATCACATTGAAGGATTTTTAATGAATTAATTGGTAAATTCCTTGGTAAAATAAGTATTTGGTCACCTACAAACAAGCAAGATTTCTGGCTCTCACAGACCTGTAACTTCTTCTTTAAGAGGCTCCTCTGTCCTCCACTCATTACCTGTATTAATGGCACCTGTTTGAACTCGTTATCAGTATAAAAGACACCTGTCCACAACCTCAAACAGTCAGACTCCAAACTCCACTATGGCCAAGACCAAAGAACTGTCAAAGGACACCAGAAACAAAATTGTAGACCTGCACCAGGCTGGGAAGACTGAATCTGCAATAAGTAAGCAGCTTGGTGTGAAGAAATCAACTGTGGGAGCAATTATTAGAAAATGGAAGACATACAAGACCACTGATAATCTCCCTTGATCTGGGGCTCTATGCAAGATCTCACCCTGTAGGGTCAAAATGATCACGAGAACAGTGAGCAAAAATCCCAGAACCACACGGGGGGACCTAGTGAATGACCTGCAGAGAGCTGGGATCAAAGTAACAAAGGCTACCATAAGTAACACACTACGCCGCCAGGGACTCAAATCCTGCAGTGCCAGACGTGTCCCCCTGCTTAAGCCAGTACATGTCCAGGCCCATCTGAAGTTTGCTAGAGAGCATTTGGATGATCCAGAAGAGGATTGGGAGAATGTCATATGGTCAGATGAAACCAAAATAGAACTTTTTGGTAAAAACTCAACTTGTCGTGTTTGGAGGAGAAAGAACACCATACCTACTGTGAAGCATGGGGGTGGAAACATCATGCTTTGTGGCTGTTTTTCTGCAAAGGGACCAGGATGACTGATCCTTGTAAAGGAAAGAATGAATGGGGCCATGTATCGTGAGATTTTGAGTGAAAACCTCCTTCCATCAGCAAGGGCATTGAAGATGAAACGTGGCTGGGTCTTTCAGCATGACAATAATCCCAAACACACCGCCCGGGCAATGAAGGAGTGGCTTCGTAAGAAGCATTTCAAGGTCCTGGAGTGGCCTAGCCAGTCTCCAGATCTCAACCCCATAGAAAATCTTTCCAGGGAGTTGAAAGTCTGTGTTGCCCAGCGACAGCCCCAAAACATCACTGCTCTAGAGGAGATCTGCATGGAGGAATGGGCCAAAATACCAGCAACAGTGTGTGAAAACCTTGTGAAGACTTACAAAAAACGTTTGACCTCTGTCATTGCCAACAAAGGGTATATAACAAAGTATTGAGATGAACTTTTGTTATTGGCCAAATACTTATTTTACCGAGGAATTTACCAATTAATTCATTAAAAATCCTTCAGTGTGATTTTCTGGATTTTTTTTTTCCTCATTTTGTCTCTCATAGTTGAGGTATACCTATGATGAAAATTGGAGACCTCTCTTATCTTTTAAGTGGGAGAACTTGCACAATTGGTGGCTGACTAAATACTTTTTTGCCCCACTGTAAGTCTTCAGATATTTATTTGAGAGCACTTTTATAATTTCTTTTCATCAGAACAATTATATGATAATTCCTTTTACAGTACATTTCTTTAACATTCGTCAACAAATACCCAATTTTCAGAAGAATTGGAACACTTTCTAAAAATGCAGTTTAAAATTTCTTTTCATTCCTTGTACCAACTCGATGTGCGTGTACTTTTGTTTCTATAGAACATATACAGTATTTAGCCATTGGATGAATGGAAATAACAGTCAGCTAAACTGAAAATATGGCTTTTGTTTTTCTGAAAAGGTGGAGAAGGAAGCAGCAGCACCAGAGCTGACTGCAAATTCCCAGCCTAAGTTTTTATCCCAGTTCGCCCCGACTAGATGTACTCCAGTGGTAACTGAATTCAGATCAACAATAAGTACAAATTACTTTGCTCTTGTCGAGAGAACCATTTGGCAGTTCTTTGAAGCTGAACTTGCAGTTCAAAATCTTTTTTTCTTTATCATGGAGCTCATGGAGGAGTTTATCCAGTGGGTGTTGCTTTGCTTTACTTCCTGATTTGTGTCTGGCAGACTGCATGTCTTAAATAGTGAAAACAAGCAAGGTCAAAAACTTGCTTTTATGCTGGCGAATAATCAGTAAAATGGATCACAATTACTTGAGTGTTGAGTTAATCCTGATTAACTCAATTAATGCTTTCACCACTAAAACATATACAGCTCTGGTAAACAAATAAGAGACCACTGCAAAATCTTTCCAAATTAGCATCTCTACATGTATGGCAGCCATTCAGTTTGAGTATCTGTTGAATTCCAACACAATGACACCTCAATCTACTTAAGGAGGTACTGATTAGGTGATCATCTACAGTGCATCCAGAAAGTATTCACAGTGCTTCACTTTTTCCACATTTTGTTATGTTACAGCCTTAATCAAAAATGGAATAAATTCATTTTTTCCTCAAAATTCTATACACAATACCCCATAATAACATGAAAAGTTTTTTTTTGAGATTTTTGCAAATTTATTAAAAAAAAAAACAAAAACTAAGAAATCACATGTATATAAGTATTCACAGCCTTTGCTTAATAAGATAAGATAAGATAAGCCTTTATTAGTCCCACAACGGGGAAATTCCAGGATTGCAACAGCACAGGGATAGCAACACTCAGAGCAACAATCAGAAGGCAAGAAAAAAAAAAAAAAAAAAAAAAACAAGCAAGCAAGAGCAGCTAATATACATATGTACATATTACTATAAAAAATATATATATACACACACACAGACACACAGTGCAGAGCATTGTAGCTGGATGGAATAAATATATGAATATATAAACACACAGTGCAGAGCATTGTAGCTAGATGGAATAAATATGTAAATATATATATAAACACCCACAGTACGGAGCATTGCATTAATACTTTGTTGATGCACCTTTGGCAGCAATTACAGCCTCAAGTCTTTTTGAATATGATGCCACAAGCTTGGCACACCTATCTTTGGGCAGTTTTGCCCATTCCTCTTTGCAACACCTCTCAAGCTCCATCAGGTTGGATTGGAAGCGTCGGTGCACAGCCATTTTCAGATCTCTCCAGAAATGTTCAGTTGGTTTTAAGTCTGGGCTCTGGCTGGGCCACTCAACATTCAAACAACAGCAGATGACCTCTGTTCAGATAAAAGTAAATTTTGCATTTCATTTGTAAATCAAAGTCCCAGAGTCTGGAGAAAGAATGGAGAGGCACAAAATCTAAGTTGCTTGAGGTTTGGTGTGAAGTTTCCACAGTTAGTGATGATGTGAGGAACCATGTCATTTGCTGGCATTGGTCCACTGTGTTTTATTAAGACCAGAGTCAGCGCAGTCGTCTACCAGGAAATTCTAGAGCACTTCATGCTTCCCTCTGCTGACAAGCTTTATGGAGAAGTTGATTTCATTTCCCAGCAGGATCCCCCCCCCCACACACACACACACTGCCAAAAATATCAAAACCTGGTTTAATGACCATGGCATCTCTGTGTTTGAGTGGCCAGCAAACCCTTCTGATCTAAACCCCATAGAGAATCTATGGAGTATTGTCAAGAGGAAGATGAGATACCAGACCCAACAATGCCGACGAGCTGAAGGTCACTATCAAAGCAACCTGGACCTTCATAACACCTCAGCAGTGCCGCTGATCACCTCCGTGCCATGCCACATTGATACAATAATTAATCCAAAAGGAGCCCCGACCAAGTATTGAATGTGTACATGGACATGCTTTTCAGTCGGTCAACATTTCTATTAAAAAAATTATTTTTTAAAATTAATTTCATGAAATATTCTAATTTTTTTAGAAACTGAATTTGGGGTTTTCATGGGCTGTAAGTCATAATCATCAAAATTAAAATAAACACTTGAAATATATCACTCTCGGTGTAATGAATCTATATAATATATGGGTTTCACTTTCTAAAATGAGTGACCAAAAATATTGAACTTTTTCATGATATTCTAATTTGTTGAGATGTACCTGTATCTCCCAAACCGTTCTTCAGACTGACCTCAGATTTTCATAAGTGCTTTGCTGAGGTTATGAGGGTGTGTATCCCCGAGTATGGAGTCGCTCAGACAAAATATGTAATTTTTATCAATAAAAGTTTAGCCACCGCTCTGTCACTGCTCTGTCTCTTCATGCCCTGGCTTCAGGAAGTATGGGCAGGGTTTCGGAATGACTCCGTGCTGACTGGATAATACGCGGCATCACAACCATGCTGATTGGATAATACGTGGCATCACAGCCATGCTGATTGGATAATATGCGGCATCACAACCAGTCAGTCATCACAGCGCTTCACAAACAAAAAAGGAGGTGAAAAGCAACAAATTTGACAAGAATGAGAATATTGAAGATGTAATGCTTAAAAAATTGTACTATAATGTTACCGTGATTGCGTATGTCTCAAGGATAATTCAGGGAATGTCAGCGGGGACTCAGGGTCTGCCTAAAGAACACCAGTGTTGGAGAAGCAGCGGTCTTTCGCAGGGAAGCAAGCCCAGCCCGCCTGGTCAGCGGTAGACGGGAGTCCCTTTGCAGGACCATGACTCGTCATTGCTGATGGTGCTCCTCTCGGTGTGCTCGCACGGCTGTCTAAAAATTAAAAGTTAATAAGACCACCACCATGATTGTGGAGCAGAATGCCCAGATCAATTGCATATCATATGCGGTCACATGGATTGTCACCTTATCATGGTGGGGAGTTTGCGTGCCCTAGTGATCCCAGGAGCCATGTTGTCCGGGGCAATTTGCCTCTGGTAGGGTCACCCAAGATAAACTGGTCCTGGGTGAAGGGCCAGACTAAGAGCAATCCAACAGACTCTCATGATGAATATTAGAACAAGGATTCAGTGTACCCCGCTCAGTATGGGGTTACCGGGGCCCCCACCCTGGAGCCAGGACTGGGGGAGGGGCTCGATGGCTAGCGCCTGGTGGCCGGGTTTCTGCTCATGGGACCCGACCGGGCTCAGCCCAGTGCTTTGTGGATCAGGTGGTGGTCGGATCCCAGGCTTTCTAAACTGGCTTTTGGGACGTGGAATGTCACCTCTCTGGTGGGGAAGGATCCTGAGCTGGTGCATGAGGTTGAGAGATACCGGCTAGATATAGTTGGCCTCACCACAACACACAGCTCTGGTTCTGGAATCAGTCTCCTGGAGAAGGGCTGAAGCTTGGCCTACTCTGGAGTTGCCCCGGGCGAGAGGTGACAAGCAGGGGGTGGGTATTCTTGTATCCCCCCACTTTTCTGCCTCTATATTGGAGTTTTCCCCAGTGGAGGAAAGGATTGTTTCCCTGCGACTTTGGGTTGGGAAACGGGCCCTGACCATCATTTGTGCCTATGCACCAAATGATGGTTCAGAGTTCCTCTTGGAGACTCCATTGTCCTACTGGCGGGACTTCGATGCGCACGTGGGCAACGGCAGTGAAACCTGGAGGGGGGTGATTGGGATGAACGGCCTGCCCGATCTGAACCCGAGCGGTGTTCAGTCATTGAACTTCTGTGCTAACCACAGTTTGTCCATAACAAACACCATATTCAAGCATAAGAGTGTCCATATGTGCACTTGGCACGGTCGATGATTGATTTTGTTATCGTGTCATCAGACTTGCGACCATATATTCCTGTGGTAACGTATCGTCACTTCCTGTGTTGCTGGCTGTCTGTGGTTTGCTCTTTGGTTAGCTCTCCTCATTCTCCTGAGGATTTTGCCTTTAATTGTATTTTAATCACTTTTTTCCTTCTACCGTTAGCTCTCGCTTCTGTTTATCAAGCCTCTTGCACCTGTGTGCACACTCAGTGTCATCTAATCACCCTCTTTAGCCTTCTGTTGACCTTTCATCGGTGTTTTTGTTAGCTTCAGGTCAGCCACTTGCTATGGCTACTAGCTCTCCTTCCCCTTCTCCTCTGGTGTGCTCTCTGTCAGATGTTTAGCTACACCTCTGCCTCTTTTAGTGATAATGGTAAATGTAATAAATGTTGTCTTTTTGAGGCGCTCAAGGCAAGGTTGTCTGATTTGGAATCCCGGCTCCGCTTCATTAAAGCACCGTCTGCGCCAGTTAACTTGACGGACGTCCCTTAGCTGCAGCGGAGCTCCCTAGCATAGGGCGGCCTGCTAGCGGTCCTCTGGTCCTCCTCAGCAGCGAGGAGACTGGGTGGGTGACGATGAGAAGGAAGCCTAGTTGCAAAGCCCCGGTTAACTACCAACTTGTTATGCTTCTAATCGTTTTTCCCCGCTCAGCGACACACCCGCTGAGGAAAAAACTCTGATCATTGGCGACTCTGTAGTCAGAAACATGAACCTAGAGACTCCAGCGGCCATAGTCAAATACATTCCTGGGGCCAGAGCAGGCGACATCGAGTCAAATTTGAAAATGCTGGCTAAAAGTAACTGTAAATATTCCACAATTGTTATCCATGCTGGCATTAATGACATCCGACTCCGGCAGTCGGAAGTCACAAAACTTAACGTGGAATCGGTGTGTGACTTTGCCAAAACAATGTCTTCCTCTGTAGTATTCTCTGGGCCCCTCCCCAATCTGACCAGTGATGACATGTTTAGCCGCTTGTCATCCTTCAATCGCTGTCTGTCTGTGTGGTGTCCTGCAAACGATGTGGGCTACATAGACAATTGGAACTCATTTTGGGGAAAACCTGGTCTTATTAGACGAGACGGCATCCATCCCACTTTGGATGGTGCGTCTCATTTATCTAACAATCTGGCATCATTTTTATCCAAATTTCCAAAACCTTGACTGCTCAGAGTTGGGACCAGGAAGCAGAGTCGCGGTCTTACACACCTCTCTTCATCCGCCACACCTCAACTTAGCCCTTGTCTTCCTCACCAGAGAATCATTGTCTGCTCCCTCCAAAGTAAATAAAAATATAATGTACCGTATTTTTCGGACTATAAGGTGCACTTAAAATCCTTTAATTTTCTCAAAAATCGACAGTGCGCCTTATAATCCGGTGCACCTTATGTATTAATTCTGGTTGTGCTTACTGACCTCGAACCGATTTTATGTGGTACACAGCGCTCAAAAATCTGTCAAAATGTTTTAGTACAACTTTGGTAAGCTACGAAGCCGCACCGCTTGACGAATTGTCGGAGCATTACGGCTACCGTAGTCAGGAGCCTCGCGGAGTAATATGTGCTTCAACATAATGGCCGGATGGCTTTTTCCACAAATCTCCATCCCTATTGATCTGCGACTCCATGCGCGTCCATCTCACCGATACTGTCAAAACCCAAGTGAAGCAAACTAATTCGGAGCTTGCCATCATTCCAGGTGGATTAACCAAAGAACTCCAACCGCTAGATATTGGTGTCAACAGGTCGTTCAAAGTTGCGAGCGAGTTACGCCACTATCTGCCAATGGATCGTGGATGCCTGGGCTAAGGTATCAGTCTCAAGTGTCGTCCGAACTTTCACGAAGGCCGGAATCATCACTGAACAGCTAAATAACAGCAACGAGACTGACTCGGATAATGACGAGAGGGATCCGGGCATGCTTGATGCTGAAATCGCCCAGCTGTTAAACTCAGCTATGTTTACATGGACACAAGTAGCCGGATTAAAAACCTGATCGGAATAAAAATGCTTCATGTAAACATGTCAGTCTGAATATTCTAACCCAATCACGCTCATTCGGATCAAAATTTCATTCTGATTGAGAAGGGTGGGTTATGCCGATTGTTAATCCGAATGGTGCGCATGAAAACACTTATTCCAAACGTAGGGCAGAAAATATGTTTACTGCGCATATCTGTACACCAGCTGCACGTCGATGTGACATATTTCCGCCTTAGCAGCAGCTAGCGGAAAACATAGCGGGAGTAAAACAAAACTGGTCTGTATCGTCCTGCTGTCTCCCTCTGTTCGTCATATGCAGAAGTATGTACTTGTAGCGTCATTACGGAGACCAGCAGAAGCAAAAGTACAGTCTGAATAACACAATACAGGTCCATTTCGACACGAAGCGGGGCTTGCTAACACCGCAAGTTGCTTCTTCTGCTACTATTTTTGGAATGTTGAAATGTCGATGTGCGCATGTCAAAATGATTTATTCCATTCAAACAACTTAATGCGCCTTATAATCCGGTGCACCTTATGTACGAAAATAGACCATCAAATAGACCGTTCATTGATATTGCACCTTATAATCCGGTGCACCTTATAGTCCCAAAAATACGGTAAGCATCCCAAAGTGATTAAACAAAAAGTTGGTAAAAATCAAATTAAGCATGAAGCCTCTAAATTGAATGGTTTGGCCTCTGTTCTTCCTCATAATTTAAAAATTAAATGCGGTTTTGTAGAAGCATGCTCAAATAATGAGGCTGAGTTTCAGTCATAAAACCAGCTTTATTTGACAGAACGCAGCTTCTAGCATTCTCAAAGCAGGAAAGAGAAAGAATCATACTTCAACCCCCTTTTATACATTTCAAGCATCAGAATTCAAGCCACATGGTGTCTTCAGTCAACATACAGTTACAAAGCATCCCTTTGAAGCATCACCATTGTCTCTCATTTCTTGATGAACCGGAATACCCTCCGGGGCGTCTTCTGTGGGACAAAGAGACAAATCTCACACTTCCTTGTTACCTCCTGTAGATTCGAGTCCTTAGTCCTTGCAGACGTGACACCCCGCAATACACATTCAGTCCTGTCTCTGTGGCAGCATGAGCCCACAATGTGTGTCGGCCACACTACCCCCCCCCACACGTCTAGTAAGGCAAAATCTAAATGGCATAACAAAAAGAAAAACACAAAGCACTCCATACATCGCTAATCAATCCACCAACTGCCTAGGTTTTAATCTTCTGCCGAATCTGCTGCAACCTGGCTTGGCTGCACCTGCAACATCTCTCTGCACCTGTGGATTAAAGCCGTTAGCACCTCTCTGTGAAGACTTTGGAGAATGTCCCCTCCGGCCTGCCCCGGCGGGGGGGCCTCGCGAGCTGCACCTCCTCGTCAGCCAGAACAAAAGCGGGTTTGAGTCTGTTAATGCAAATCAGCTCCCGTCTGCCCCCTAAATCTAGCAGAAAATGCTTCTGCCCGGTCTCCAGCACTCGAAACGGTCCGTCGTAAAACGGCCGCAAACTTGGACGCTGGGCGTCATGTTTAACAAAAACGAACTCTGCATTTTTTAAAGCTTTGGGCACAAAAACGTGTGGGAAACTGTGATGGATTGGGCCAGGAAGTGTGTTTGCTCCTGAGCCGCTCTGCCACGGCTGAGCGGGGGGGCCACTAGGTGCGGGATTATCAGGAAGAAATTCCCCGGGCAAACGAAGCGGTTGGGCGAAAACTAATTCAGCCGGGGAAGCGTGCAAATCTTCCTTAGGTGCAGAACGCAACCCTAATAACACCCATGGAAGTTTGTCTACCCAATTTGTATCCGTTAGCGACGCTCTGAGGGCTGCTTTCAATGACCTGTGAAAGCGTTCGCATAAACCATTAGCCTGGGGGTTATACGCGGTGGTGCGATGAATTTTCACCCCCAAGCTGCGGGCCGTCGATGACCACAGCTCGGAAATAAATTGGGGACCTCTGTCGGACGTTATGTCCGACGGTACACCAAAACGCGCAACCCATGCTGCTAAAAATGCTCGCGCAACTTCTTCCGCTGTGGTTGATGCCAGAGGAACCGCCTCTGGCCAGCGCGTGGTGCGGTCTACCATCGTCAAAAGGTGTGTGTGCCCGTGTGATAACGGAAGCGGCCCGACCAGGTCAATATGCACGTGATCAAAACGCTTAGCGGGGATGTGGAAAGGTTCTAACGGGGCCTTAGTGTGTCTGTGTATTTTAGCTCGCTGACACGCTACGCAGGCTGCTGCCCATTCCTTGACCTGTTTGCGCAACCCGGGCCAAACAAATTTCTCCCCCACCAACTTAATCGATGCGCGCACCCCCGGGTGCGCGAGAGAATGGACCAAGTCAAAAACACGGCGACGCCACGCGGTTGGCACCACAGGGCGGGGCCGTCCCGTGGAGACATCGCAGATTAGCGGGGGCATACCGTTTTGTTGCACCCTGTGCTCCAGCCTTAACCCTGTTGGTCCAGACTGGAGCGCGCGCACGTCCGCGTCGTTAACCTGCTCCGCAGCCATAGCTGCATAATCTAACCCAACACAGACTGGGGCTGCGCGCGCTCCCGCGTCGCTGCCCGGGCCCGCGGCCATGGCTACAGAGTCTGCCCCTATGGGGCTTGGCGGTGCTACTGCACACGAGAGGCAGTCTGCCACAACATTGTGTTTACCCGCGACATGCTGAATATCAGTAGTGAACTCCGATATTGCGGCTAGTTGCCTTTGTTGCCGGCCTGACCAGGGTTCTGAAATTTTGGCCATCGCAAACGTTAGCGGTTTATGATCCACAAAAGCGGTGAAACGTCGCCCCTCTAACCAGAACTGAAAATGACGGATGGCCAAGTGTAGGGCCAAAAGCTCCCTGTCAAACGCGCTGTATTTCCGTTCACTATCGCGCAAGGTCCTGCTGAAAAACGCGAGGGGTTGCCAGGTACCTGCCACAAACTGTTCAACTACCGCCCCCACCGCTACATCGGAAGCGTCAGTGGTGAGCGCCATGCGGGCCGTTGGAACTGGGTGCGCTAACAAAACTGCGTTTGCCAGGGCTGATTTGACCTGGGCAAAAGCGCGCTCCCGCTCCGGAGACCATTCAACTTTATTTGCGGGCTTTTGTTTTTTTAACGCGGTGTACAATGGCTGCATGAGTCGTGCTGCGCTTGGGAGGAAACGGTTGTAAAAATTAACCATCCCTAGAAACTCCTGAAGCGCCTTGACCGTTTGAGGTTGCGGAAAATCCGTTATGGCACGCACTTTATTTGGAAGGGGAACTGCTCCCTCTGCCGAAACGCGATGTCCCAAAAAATCAATCTGCGCCACCCCAAACTGACACTTCGCTGGGTTAACTATTAACCCGTGCTCTGCCAACCTCTGGAAAACTGCTGTGAGGTGTTTTTCATGTTCGCCTTCGGACGCGCTGGCTACCAAAATATCGTCCAAATAAACGAACACGAAAGGCAGGTCGCGTAAAACTGCATCCATCATGCGTTGGAAAGTCTGTGCGGCCCCCTTGAGGCCAAAAGGCATGCGCAAGAACTCAAAAAGGCCGAAAGGCGTTATGACCGCTGTTTTGGGTACATCCTGCGCGCGCACTGGCACCTGGTGATAGCCGCGCACCAAGTCTATTTTAGAAAAAATGCGCGCCCCCGCCAAATGGACAGAAAAATCCTGAATGTGCGGAATCGGGTAGCGGTCATGAGCTGAAACGTTGTTCAACCTGCGGAAATCACCGCAAGGTCACCACGAGCCGTCAGCTTTTGGGACCATGTGTAACGGCGAAGCCCAAGAGCTCTTGGAACGTCTAACAATGCCCAGTTTTTCCAGATTAGTGAACTCCTCGCGCGCGATGGCCAGTTTAGCTGGGTCCAAGCGCCGAGCCTTTGCAAACACGGGAGGGCCTGTGGTCGTTATGAAATGTTCTACCCCATGTTTGGCCACCGTTGCTGAAAACGTGGGGACTGTGAGTGCTGGAAACTGAGCAAGCAGAGTGTGAAACTTACCACCCGCAGCTGAGACGCTGGCATGTGCAGTTGGCGGGGCCACCCGAGCTGTGCAGGGAATAGAATGAAAGGACAGTGCATTAATCAGACGTCTATTAGCAAGGTCAACCAATAAACCATGTGAGCACAAAAAATCAGCCCCTAACATGTTGAAACTGACTGCTGCTACAATAAATGTCCACTCAAATGAACGGCCCTGTAAGGACAGAAGCATGGTCCTCTCACCAAACGTTTTAATCGTGGAGCCGTTCGCTGCTGACACTGACACCCAGGGGGCTTTAGAAGGCGACAGCCGTTCCGCGTAGGTGGGTGTGACGAAACTCAGCTGAGAGCCCGTGTCCACGAGGAACTGTTTCCCCGAGCGTGCATCCGTCAGGTAAAGCAGCCTGTTCTCGTTGCCGAGGGTTGCAGCTGCTACCGGCCCTCGGTCTTGGCGTTTCCCTGGCGCTTAAAATTGCACGGTGGGACGCACCTGTGCGCTCTCTGTGCAAAACGGCGGTGGTAGAAGCACGAGCCGTTCTCCGCTCCGCGTCGTCTGGCTCCTGTCGCCGCCGTCGTTGGTGCGTCTGGCGCCGCGGCCGCTGGACCCGCACTGTCTCCGGACGCCGTTCCTGGACTGGCCGCCGCGGCCGAGACCGCGTTCCGCTTGTGGGCGTCGACCAACCTCTGCGCCTCCTTGCTCAACCCATGGTAGTCTCGCTTGGCCAATCGGGGTGACTCTGCCAGGGCCACTCTCACTGCTGGTGGTAGGGTTCGAAGGAAAAGGTGGGCGAAAATGAATTCGCCATCCTCAGAGGCTTTGAGCTGCAGCATCTTCACCATCAGGTCCGCAGGTCTATCGTTTTCGGCCTCCGTCAGCGCCACGAGCCCCTCTGCTCGTTGTTGGACTGAGGGGGTGAAATGGCTGATCAGCGCGTCCTTCAATGCGCTGTACTTGTCGCTGTCTGGTGGATGATTAACCAGATCTTCCACTCTCTGGACCGTGTTGCTGTCCAGCTTCGCTACCACGTGGTAGAATCTTGTGTCATCGTTGGAGATTCTCCGGAGGTTGAACTGCGCCTCGATTGCGCTAAACCATGAGCGCGGGCTGTGCTGCCAGAAATCGGGCAGCCGGATCGTGGAGGCGGCCATCAGGCTGGCTTCCACAGAGCCCCGCTCGGGAGAATTCTGTCTGCTCATTCTCCGTCGTAGGTCACCAGTGTAGAAGCATGCTCAAATAATGAGGCTGAGTTTCAGTCATAAAACCAGCTTTATTTGACAGAACGCAGCTTCTAGCATTCTCAAAGCAGGAAAGAGAAAGAATCATACTTCAACCCCCTTTTATACATTTCAAGCATCAGAATTCAAGCCACATGGTGTCTTCAGTCAACATACAGTTACAAAGCATCCCTTTGAAGCTTCACCATTGTCTCTCATTTCTTGATGAACCGGAATACCCTCCGGGGCGTCTTCTGTGGGACAAAGAGACAAATCTCACACTTCCTTGTTACCTCCTGTAGATTCGAGTCCTTAGTCCTTGCAGACGTGACACCCCGCAATACACATTCAGTCCTGTCTCTGTGGCAGCGTGAGCCCACAATGTGTGTCGGCCACAGTTTGTTAAATATTAGGTCTCTAACTCCCAAGTCTCTGCTAGTCTATGATCTGTTAATTGATCATCAGATTGATTTAATATCCCTTACAGAGACTTGGTTAGGACAAGAGGATTATGTTGGTTTATTGAATCAACTCCCTTGGGTTATTTAAACTGTCAAAATCCCAGAAGTTCTGGTCGTGGAGGAGGAGTAGCAACAATTTACCATTCCAAATTACTAGTTAATGTAAAGCAAAAAACACGTTTTCATTCCTTTGAGGGCCTGGTCCTCAGTATTGGGCATTTTAGCAATTTTAGGCTAAACCCAATTTTATTTGCCATAGCTGATCGTCCTCCATCAACCTCCTCAGAGTTTTTATCCAAATTTGCCAAATTCTTAGCTGATTTAGTGTTGAAATCAGATAGAATAATTATAGTAGGGGACTTTAATATACATGTAGATGTAGATAATGATTGCCTTAATATGGCCTTTAATTCAATATTAGACTCGATGGGGTTTTCTCAGAAAGTAGGAAATTCTACCCATTATCTCCACCATACGTTGGACCTTGTTCTGACATCTGGCATAGAAATAGAAAATCTGGTAGTGTCTCCTCATAACCCTGTACTGTCAGACCATTGTCTGTTAACCTTTGATTTTGCTATTTCTGACTATTTGGCTCATAAAGAAAAATATTACTACAGTAGATGCCTCTCAGATGATGTTGTTACCAAATTTATGCAGATTGTTTCCTCTATGCCATGTGTCAACACAACAGAAATAAGCTATAGACAGCTTGCTCCTTCTGTAATTGATAGCATGGTAGATAGTGTTACAGCTTCTCTGTGTCAGACTCTAGACTTGGTGGCCCCTTTAAAAAAGAAAAAGTCTAATCAGAGATTTCTAACCCCTTGGTTCAACACAGAAACTCGTAGCTTAAAACAGAAGACTCGTCAATTAAAAAGAAAATGGCACTCCACTAATTTAGATGAAATCTTTTTAGCTTGGAGAAATCATCTTTTAATTTATAAAAAATCTCTTAGAAAAGCTAGAATGCGTTATTATTCTGCATTAATAGAAGAGAACAAGAATAATCCCAGGTTTCTTTTCAGCACTGTAGCCAGGTTGACAAAGAGTCAGGACTCTGTCAATCCTAGCATTCCCTTAGAGCTTACTAGTCAGGACTTTATGAACTTTTTCAATAATAAAATTTCATCAATCAGAGATAAAATCAGTCAGATTCTTCCCACCGTTAAATACAGTAACTACTACAACTCCTTCAATTGATATCTGTTTGGATGAGTTTATTCCAATTGACTTTTTAGAGTTAGACAAAATAATTTCCTCATCCAAGCCTTCAACTTGTCTTTTAGACCCTATTCCTACCAGATTATTTAAAGAAGTCTTCCCACTTATTGGTAGCTTTATTCTTCAAATAATCAATTCTTCATTAACTTTAGGCCATGTACCGCAGGCTTTTAAAATGGCTGTAATTAAACCCTTACTCAAAAAGCCAACACTGGATCCAGGAGTTTTAGCTAACTATAGACCAATCTGTAATCTCCCTTTCATTTCAAAAATCTTAGAGTTGTTGCTATGCAATTATATGACGACCTGCAGGGAAATGGTTTACTTGAAGAGTTTCAATCTGGGTTTAGAATCCATTACAGTACTAAAACAGTCTTAGTGAAGGTCACTAATGACCTCCTTATCGCATCTGATAATGGACTTGTTTCTGTTCTTGTCCTTTTAGACTTTAGTGCAGCTTTTGATGCTATCAATCATAATATTCTACTTGATAGATTAGAACACTATGTTGGACTTAATGGAACTTCGTTGCAATGGTTTAGATCTTATTTATCTGATAGGTTCCAATTTTTTCATGTCAATAATGAGTTTTCTTTCAACTCAAAGCTCAGTCATGGAGTTCCACAGGGATCTGTGCTAGGCCCTACTCTTTTTAATTTATATATGCTTCCCTTAGGCAACATTATTAGAAAGCACTGTATACATTTTCATTGTTATGCAGATGACACACAATTATACCTGTCAATGAAGCCAGATGATAGTAATCAATTAGCCAAGTTAGAAGCCTGTCTTAAGGAAATCAAAGCTTGGATGACTTGCAATTTCCTGCTATTAAATTCAGATGAGACTGAAGTCATTCTTGTTGGTCCAAAAAACCTTAGAAATACCTTTCCAAATCAAACTTTTAGTTTGGATGCGGTTACTCTTTCTCTTAATAGCTCTGTGAGGAACCTTGGAGTTATTTTTGATCAAGATCTGTCTTTCAATTCACATATTTAATTCGTTTCTAAGACTGCCTTCTATCATTTGCATAGTATTGCCAAGATTAGGAGCATCTTGTCTCAGAGTGATGCTGAGAAACTGATCCACGCTTTTGTTCACTCTAGATTAGATTATTGTAACTCTTTATTATCAGGTTGCCCTAAAACATCTTTAAAAAGTCTTCAGTTGATCCAAAATGCTGCAGCAAGAGTTTTAACAGGTACTAGAAAGACAGATCATATCTCTCCGGTTCTGGCCTCCCTTCATTGGCTTCCCATAGAGTTTAGAATTAAGTTTAAAATCCTTCTTCTTACTTACAAAGCTCTAAACAATCAGGCCCCTTTTTATTTAAAAGATCTGATACTACCGTATTATCCTAACAGAGCACTACATTCCCAAAATACTGGATTACTTGTAATACCTAGAATCTCCAAAAGTACAATGGGAGGCAGAGCCTTCAGTTATCAAGCTCCTCTCCTGTGGAACCTGCTGCCAATCTGGATTCGGGAGTCAGACTCAATCTCTGTTTTTAAGAATAGGGTTAAAACCTTCCTTTTTGATACAGCCTACAATTAGGGAGGGATCATGTGTCTCTGAACCCTCCCTTAGTTATGCTGCTAATAGGTTTAGACAGCCGGGGGACCTCCAATAATGCACTGGGCTTCACTCTTTTCTTCACTCTCAATGAAATTTTTTTTTTTTTTTTTTTTTTTTTTTTTTGCTGGTCATTAACATCTGTTTGTTCTCTCCCATAGATTGAGTCCCCATCGTGCTGTTTGCTCTCTACATGCCTGTTCTTTTCATCTTCTCTATCCCCTCACACCCCAGCCAGTCGCAGCTGATGACTGCCCCTCCCTGAGCCTGGTTCTGCTGGGGGTTTCTTCCTGTTAAAAGGGAGTTTTTCCTCTCCACTGTCACCAAGCGCTTGCTCACAGGGGATTGCCTGACTGCTGGGGTTTTTCTGTAACTGTGGGGGTTTGCCCTACAGTTGAAAGTGCTATGAGATGACTGTTGTTGTGAAATGGCGCTATATAAATAAAGTTGAATTGAATTGACACTCTGGTAAAGAGAGATGCAGAGCTGTCAACTGATCACCACCTGGTGGTGAGTTGGATCCGATGGCAGGGGAGAATACCATTCAGACCTGGTTGACCCAAACGTATAGTGAGGGTGTGCTGGGATTATCTGGCTGAGGCCTCTGTCTGGGAGGTCTTCAACTCCCACTTCCGGAAGAACTTCAACCACATTCCGAGGGTGTCTGAAGACATGGAGTCTGAATGGGCCATGTTCTCCACCTCCATTGTTGAAGCAGCTGCCCAGAGCTGTGGCTGCAAGGTCGTCGGTGCATCCTTGTGGTGACAACCCCGAACCAAGTGGTGGACATCAGTGGTGAGGGGGGCCATTAAGTTTAAAAAGAAGTCCAATCAAGCTTGGTTGGCTTGTGGGATTCCTGAAGCAGCTGAGGTGTACCGATAGACCAAGGGGAGTGCAGCTTGGATGGTTGCTGAAGCAAAAACTCGGGTGTGGGAGGAGTTAGGTGAGGCCATGGAACAAGACTTTCGGTCGGCCTTGAAGAGATTCTGGCAAACAGTCCGGCAGCTCAGGAGAGGGAAGCAGCTCCCTGTCCACACTGTGTTTGGTGCAGATGGGGCACTGCTGACTTCGACTGGGGACCACGTCAGGCAATAGAAGGAATACTTCGAGGATCTCCTCAATTCCACTGACACGGCTTCCACAGAGGAAGCAGGGCTTGTGGACGAGGGGGACAACTCGCCCATCACAGGGGCTGAGGTTGCCAAAGTGGTTAAAAAGCTCCTTGGTGGCCGGGCCCCGGGAGTGGATGAGATTCGCCCTGAGTACCTCAAGGCCCTGGATGTTGTAGGGCTGTCATGGTTGATATGCCTTTGCAACATTGCGTGGAGGTCGGGAACAGTGCCTTTGGCATGGTAAACCGGGGTGGTGGTTCCTCTCTTCAAGAAAGGGGACCGGAGGGTGTGCTCCAACTTTAGAGGGATCACACTCCTCAGCCTCCCTGGGAAGGTCTATGCCAAGTTAGTGGAGAGGAGAATCCGGCTGTTGGTCGAACCTCTGATTCAGGAGGAGCAATGTGGTTTTCGTCCTGGTCATGGCACATCAGACCAGCTCTTTACCCTCTCAAGAATCCTTGAGGGTTTGCGGGAGTTTGCCCAACCATTTTACATGCATTTTGTGGACTTGGAGAAGGCATTTGACCGCGCTCCTCATGGTTTTTTGTGGGGGGTGCTTTGGGAGTATGGGGTATTGGGCTTGTTGCTATGAGTTATCTGGTCTCTATACGACCGTTGTGAGAGCTTGGTTCGTATTGCCAACATTTGGTCGGACTCATTCCCAGTGAGAGTTGGACTCTGTCAGGGCTGCCCTTTGTCACCAATCATGGTCATAATTTTTATGGACAGGATTTCTAGGCGCAGCCAAGGAATGGAGGGTGTCATGCTTGGTGACCACAGGATCTCATCTCTGTTGTTTGCAGATGATGTTGTCCTGTTGGCTTCATCCAGCAATGACCTACAGGTCTTACTGGGATGGTCTGCTGCTGAGTGTAATGCGGCTGGGATGAGAATCAGTACTTCCAAGTCCGAGTCCATGGTTGTTTGCTTTACTTGCTTTCTATGGGCATGCACTAGTAAATAGTAAAACTAGATACAGCTGTGGACAAAATTGTTGGTACCCCTCTGTTAATGAAGCAAAAACCCACAATGGTCACAGAAATAACTTGAATCTGGCAAAAGTGGTAATAAATAAAAATTCTATGAAAATTAACCAATGAAAATCAGACAATGCTTTTGAATTGTGGTTCAAAAGAATTATTTTAAAAAACAAAATCATGAAACAGGCCTGGACAAAAATGATGGTACCCTTAACTTAATATTTTGTTGCACAACCTTTTGAGGCAATCACTGCAATCAAACGATTTCTGTAACTGTCAATGAGACTTCTGCACCTCTCAGCAGGTATTCTGGCCCAGTCCTCATGAGCAAACTGCTCCAGTTGTCTCATGTTTGAAGGGTGCCTTCTCCAGATGGCATGTTTCAGCTCCTTCCACAGATGTTCAGTAGGATTTAGATCAGGGCTCATAGAAGGCCACTTTAGAATAGTCCAATGTTTCGCTCTTAGCCATTCTTGGGTGCTTTTAGCTCTGTGTTTTGGGTCATTATCCTGTTGCAAGACCCATGACCTGTGACTGAGACCAAGCTGTCTGACTGGGCAGCACATTTCGCTCTAGAATATCTTGATAGTCTTGATACTTCATTGTACCCTGCACAGATTCAAGACACCCTGTGCCAGATGCAGCAAAGCAGCCCCAGAACATAACAGAACCTCCTCCATGTTTCACAGTAGGGACAATGTTCTCTTCTTGGTATGCTTCATTTTTGCGTCTGTGAACATAGAGCTGATGTGCCTTGTCAAAACGTTCCAGTTTTGTCTCGTCTGTCCATAGGACATTCTCCCAGAAGCTTTGTGGCTTGTCAACATGCAGTTTGGCAAATTCCAGTCTGGCTTTGTTTTCAACAGTGGTGTTCCTTCTTGGTCGTCTCCCATGAAGACCACTTTGGCTCAAACAACGACGGATGGTGCAATCTTACACTGATGTACCTTGACCTTGGAGTTCACCATGAATGTGTTTAGAGGTTGTTCTGGGCTCTTTTGTTACCATTCGTATTATCCGTCTCCTCCTGCGGCCACGTCCAGGGAGGTTGGCTACAGTCTCGTGGATCTTAAATTTCTGAATATGTGCAACTGTAGTCACAGGAACATCAAGCTGCTTGGAGATGGTCTTATAGCCTTTACCTTTAACATGCTTGTCTATAATTTTCTTTCTAATCTCCTGAGACAACTCTCTCCTTTGCTTCCTCTGGTTCATGTTTAGTGTAGTACACACCATGTCAACAAACAGCACAGTGACTACTTGTCACCCTTTAAATAGGCCGACTGACTGATTACAAGTTTGTAGACACCTGTGATGTTAATTAGAGGACACATCTTGGTTGAACATGTCCCTATGGTCACATTATTTTCAATCTTTTCTAGAGGTACCATCATTTTTGTCCAGGCCTGTTTCATGAGTTTGTTTTTTAAAATAATTCTGTTGAACCACAATTCAAAAGCATTGTCTGATTTTCATTGGTTAATTTTCATAGAATTTTTATTTATTACCACTTTTGTCAGATTCAAGTTATTTCTGTGACCATTGTGGGTTTTTCTTTCATTAACAGAGGGGTACCAACAATTTTGTCCACATCTGTAAAGTGATAGTTTTGCCGTGGTCTCTTTGGTCTCTTAATTTTTTCCAGAGCTGTATATACACTCTATATATTTGCCAAAAAGGAAACAAAAAGAAACAAAGACTTGTGGGGGAATAGGGAGAAGGTTTGATGAATGAGTCTAAAAATAAGAGGATCCAGGGGGGAAGTAATATGACCATTAGCAACATTAGCAGACCATTCCAAATGTGCAGGTGTCACACTCTCAGCACTTAAAAGCAAAACCATTTGATGTCCTTGAACAGCATTTTGTGTGTGTGCGTGCATGTGTGGTGGTGGGGTATAAATGTATTTACTCAGATCCTGTAACATACATGATTATATTTTGAAGGTCACAACTCCAAGTCTAAGGTTAATTTACAGTATGCTGATAAATATGACTAACTTCTTGTCTGCTGAAGTGATGGACATGCCACAGTGCATATGTGCTCTTGTGAACACTCAGACTGGTCATACCAGGTTTCCTTTTTCCTCAGGTTCACTGTATCTAATCAACCAAACCTTGCTGAAGCTGCCTCTGTGAAAACACTATCTACCAGTTTTAGTTTGCTCAGTTTTGGCTCAGAGGCTTACAGTGTTTATTTTCTCCGCAGCTGCTGATAAATACTGAGCTGAATACACTTCAGTAATGAGGCGAGCAAACAGGGTCTCCATAAGTATTCTGTTTGAGCAAAAAAGGAAAATGCAGAACTGAAATTATTTGTATCCAATTCAACCACCCAGATTAAATAATATGAAGATAATGCTCAATTTCAGAAGCAGAAGTCAGCTGAATAAACTCATCTTAGGTTGAGGTTACAGCTCTTATGTCTCCTAAACCTTGTCCAAGGACACAACTTGGCATAAAAAATAAAACAGCTGGAAATCTACCAGCGCTGTAGTGCAGTGGTCTGTTTTATCACATCATAGCAGGTAATCGTGTCATACCGAGATGACAGCACTGTCAAACAGTCCTGCTTTACTGTGATGTCATGAGCAACAAGTGCACTGGGGGAGAGAGACTGAGAGAAAAAGGCCATTAAAATCACTGAGTCATCATTAAAGGGGAGGTGGGGGGGTGATTTAGAGGTGAAGATCTGGATGATTAGTCAGTTTTTCCATCAGACCAAGGCTGACTGTCTGAAAGAAAAACAAGCCTAGGGGTTACCTTAGGCCATGGTAACAGTGGGACTGCCTTTGGCTGAAGCCAGACATTGTGAAGGAAGGAGTTCATTTGGTGTACTGACAGCTGGTTGACGCCGCCGAGGACACAGTCCAAGGACGGATAATTTTTTTCACACATAAGGAGTTGTTCAGAACTCCTTATAAGAACTCCTTATACGAAGAATTAAGTCAGTGGCGGTAGTGCACCTGTAAGCTGGTTGCCAACCGCCAGTCAAATTTAAAAGAAGAAGAAGAAAAGAATCACCACATAGAAAGTGTGTAACTCACCCTTTTTTTCACATCTCAAGGTCCAACTCGGTAACAAAAGTGAGGAACAGGCTGCTTTGAGACAGAGTTGGCAGAGTTGGGCTGTAGTGCTGAGAGTGCTGGCTAAACTGAAAGTGGCAGTTTTCTTCTAAAGCTGAGAAGTCATCATCCCACTCCAAACCTGTCAACAAAGCAAACCACACACAGAACTAATGACAATGAACTGGTAATAGGCCTACTATACAGCAGCTATTTTAAAATTAAACTGGGGCAAACATAAGTGTCACTGATGCTTACCAGTGCTTAATTTAATTTGGAACACCTCTGCTTTCCTCCTTTTTTGTGTCAAAGTTGCTGCTACAAACTAGGTTTATAAACTGCAATATGTAGGATTAGGTCTGGGATTAATAAACAAACAAACAGGCAAAAGACAATCAAACACATAAATACAATTTTAGTTTCACGTCACTAGCTTAAACAAAATTAATCAAATCAGCAAATCGTATAGTCGTTTAATCAAGAGCATTCTGCTCGAATATTTAACATTGTTAAGGGGGTCATTGCCTACACGTTTTTCACATTTTAACAGCTCAAGCATGTCTTAATGAAATGTTTGTAACATATTTTGCTCAAATTTTCTTCAGTTATTTAATTATTGCAGCATATTTGTGAATCATGTTTAACCCAGCCACAAGCCAGTGTACTCCTGGTGCCAGTCCCAAGCCTGGGTAAGTGGAGAGGGTTGTGTCAGGAAAGGCATCCAACATAAAACCTTTGCCAAATCAAACATGCGGATCATGATGAATGAGACTTTCATACCAGATCAGTCGAGGCCCGGGTTAACAACAACCGCCACTGGTGCTGTTAACCGACAGGGTATCAGTGGAAATTGGGCTACTGTTGGTCAAAGATCAAGGAGGAGAAGAGGGGGAAGGTGTGTTAGGAGGGAGAGAGCGAAAAGGAAAAGTAGAAGTGTGGAGATGAGAGTAGGGATGTTAAATGTAGGGACTATGACTGGAAAAGGCAGAGAGTTGGCTGATATGATGGAGAGAAGAAAAGTAGATAATACTGTGTGTTCAAGAAACCAGATGGAAGGGAAGCAAGGCTAGGAGCATTGGAGGTGGATTTAAACTGTTCTACCATGGTACAGATAGGAAGAGAAATGGAGTAGGAGTAATCTTGAAGGAAGAGTATATGAAGAGTGTTCAGGAGGTAAAGAGGGAGTCAGACAGGATTTTGAGTTTGAAGCTAGAAGTCAAAGATGTGATGTTGAATGTTGTCAGTGCGTATGCCCCACAAGTTGAATGTCAGGTAGAAGAGAGAGGCATTCTGGAGTAAGTTGGATGAAGTGGTCAAGAGTGTTCCCGGGGGGAGAGAGTGATGATTGGAGCAGACTTTAATGGACATGTAGGTAAAGGGAACAGAGGTGAAGAGGTGGGTCTGGGTAGATATGGTCTTAAGGAGAGAAATGTGGAAGGACAGATCGTTGTGGATTTTGCTAAAAGGATGGAAATGGCTGTGATGAACGCATACTTTAAGAAGCGAGAGGAACATAGGGTGATTTACAAGAGTGAAGAAAGGTGCGCACAGGTGGATTCCATCTTATACAGAAGGAGAAATCTGAAAGAGATAGGAGACTGCAAGGTGGTGGCAGGGGAGAATGTAGCTAGACAGCATCAGATGGCAGTCTGTAGGATGACTTTGGAGAAGAGGAAGCGAGTGAAGGTAGAGCCAAAGATTAAGTGGGGTAAGGTACAGAAGGAAGAAGGTCACACAGAGTTCAGGAAGGAGTTGATACAGGCTGTGGGTGGTAGAGAAGAATTACCGGATGACTGGGAAGGTACAGCAAAAGTATTGAGGGAAACAGGTAGAAAGGTATGTGGTGTATCCAGTGTACAGAGGAAGGAAGACAAGGAGACTTGGTGGTGGAATGAGGAGGTACAGGAAAGTATTCAAAGGAAGAGGTCAGCAAAGATAAAATGGGATAGTCAGGGAGATGAAAAAAGTAAACAGCAGTATTTGGAATCTAGGTACATGGCAAAGAGAGAGGTGCCAAAGTGAAGGAAAAGGCATATAGTGAGTTGTATGAGAGGCTAAACCCTAAGGAAGGAGAAAAGGAGTTGCATCGATTGGCTAGACAGAGAGATCGAACTGGAAAGGATGTACAGCAGGTTAGGCTGGTTAAGGATAGAAATAGTAATGTGCTAACAAATGAGAGGAGTGTGTTGACAAGGTGGATGGAGTACTTTGAAGAGCTAATGAATAAAGAAAATGAGAGAGAGAGAGAGAGAGAGAGAGAGAGAGAGAGAGAGAGAGAGAGAGAGAGAGAGAGAGAGGGGAGGATGGATGAAGGAAAATAGTGAACAAGGAAGTCCCAAGGATTAGCAAGGCAGAAGTGAGGGCAGCTTTGAAGAGGATGAAGAATGGAAAGGCGGTTGGTCCAAATGACATACCTGTGGAGGTATGGAGATGTTTAGGAGAGATGGCAGTGGACATTTTAACCAGATTCTTTAACACTATCTTGGAGAGTGAGAGGATGCCTGAGGAGTGGAGAAGAAGTGTTTTGGTACCAATTTTCAAAAACAAGGGTAATGCTCAGAACTGTAGTAACTACAGAGGCCTAAAGTTGATCAACCATACTATGAAGATATGGGAAAGAGTTGTTGAAGCCAGGTTAAGAGGAGAGGTGACAATCAGTGAGCAGCAGTACGGTTTCATGCTAAGAAAGAGTACTACAGACACAATGTTTGCTTCAAGAGTGTTGATGGGGAAGTACAGAGAAGGTCAGAAGGAGTTGCACTGTGTTTTTATGGATCTAGAGAAAGCATATGATAGGATGCAAAGAGAGGAAGTGTGGTACTGTATGAGAAAGTCAGGAGTGGCAGAGAAGTATGTGAGGGTGGTGCAGGACATGTATGAGGACAGCAAGACGGTGGTAAGGTGTGCTGTAGGAGTGACAGATGGGTTCAATGTGGGGGGGGGGTTACATCAGGGATCGGCTCTCAGCCCCTTCTTGTTTGCCATGGTGATGGGCAGGCTGACAGATGAGGTCAGGCAGGAGTCTTTGTGGACCATGATATTTGCAGACGACATTGTGATCTGTAGTGAGAGTAGGGAGCAGGTGGAAGAGAACCTGGAGAGGTGGAGGTATGCTCTAGAGAGAAGAGGAATCAAAGTCAGTAGAAGCAAGACAGAATACATGAGTGTGAATGAGAGGGAAGCAGGTGTAAGGGTGAAGATGAAAGAGTAGAGATAGTGGAAATAGATGAGTTTAAATACCTGGGGTCAACCATCCAAAGCAGTGGAAAATGCACAAGAGAGGTGAAGAAGAGAGTGCAGGCAGGGTGGAGTGGGCGGAGACAAGTGTCAGGAGTGATTTGTGACAGAAGAGTAGCAGCAAGAGTGAAAGGGAAGATTTACAAGACAGTAGTGAGACCTGCTATGATGTATGGTTTGGAGATGGTGGCGCTGACAAAAAGACAGGAGATGGAGCTGGAGGTGGCAGAGCTGAAGATGCTAAGATTTTCATTGGGAGTGACTAGGAGGGACAGGATTAGAAATGAGTATCAGAAGGACAGCTCACGTTGAGCGGTTTGGAGACAAAGTAAGAGGCAAGGCTGAGATGGTTTGGACTTGTGCAGGGGAAGGATAGTGGAGATATTGGACAAAGGATGTTGAAGATGGCGCTGTCAGGCAGGAGAAAAAGAGGAAGGCCACAGAAGATTCATGGATGTAGTGAAGGAGGACATGGAGAGGGTTGGTGTTACAGAGGAAGATGCAAGCGATAGGGTGAGATGGAGGCAGATGATCTGCTGTGGCGACCCCTAAAGGGAGCAGCCGGAAGAAGAAGAAAAAGAAGAAAATTTGTGACTCATCTTTTGCAGGCTTTCTGAGAACGGCTGGTTTCATTGTTTGTCTCTTTAAATCTCTAAGGCCGCATTTAACTCTGCCCTGCTTCTTATGTCACTATTGCAAGCTGGCTAGATCCTAGCTCATAGCTCGGAGCCAACAAATGTAAATTTAAAGAATGAATGAAATAATGCATCATTAGTGGACAGGGGTGTGTGGTATCCATGGTACACAGGATATGAACAGTCCCTGGAGTAAAATAAGCACAGAAACATTCATGAAGGTCGTGGGTTCAACCCATCCCCTGACCATCAGTGACCCTTCTGTGTGGAGTTTGCATGTTCTACTCGTGTCTTCGTGGCTTTACCCTGGGTACTCCCGATTTCCTCCCACAGGCCAAAAACATGCAGTTCGGTTAATTGGAGCCCCTAAAGTGGCCCTAGGTGTGAATGTGTGTGTGAATGGTGAAGGGATTGGTGCCGCACAGGTGGCTGCCTCGTCTATCCATGTGGATGCCCTGAATTTCCCTCTGGTAATTAATAAAGTATACAAAATTTTAAAAATTAAAAAAAAAAAAAGAATGCACCAAGACTATAGCGGCCAAACTGTTAGCTTCAGCTAGCCACCTTGGTGGGCCTAACAGTTCAATGCAGCATCATGAAAAAATATAATAAAATAAGCCTGAAAGGTGCAAGATATACAGTATTATTGACTGTTGATTAGTGAACCTAAATGGTGATGTCTGTTAGGGTGACAGAAATCTAAAGAAAATAATACAAATTCAAGCTTCCTAATATAATTGCTAGCTCTTAAGCTAATGTGTTTGGCTCCCCACCCATCTACATGACAGACAGCTTGCTTGCCAATAATAGAGCAGTGGGCGGGTATCAACACTAGTGGCATTTCCCGTTTCTTGACATACAGGAAAATACCTGGAAGAGTTAAAACGACTTCTTGGAGAGAAAAATGAGATAAGAGTGTGTTGGTGTGTGGGTGTGTGTGTGTTTCAATACTCATGTGACCAATGGATGCATTTCAGAAGGTTAAAACCTACAAAAACACAATTTTTCGGTCAATGAGCCCTTTAAATTATTATGTTTGATAGTAAAGATAAAAATATTTTAAAAAAATATAGCATAGTAAGTCTAGTCAGTGCTTTGTTCATGAAACACCTGTTTTGTTTATCTTATGCACCTTTATATCACAATTAATCATCAAATGGCAACTTCTATAGCTGAAAAAAATTTATTTGAGAACATGAGTTTAGCATTTTATGTGACATGCAGAAGTATCACTGCGCACTATATTGACCCCAAAATGCAGCATGTGAGTCTGTCAGAATGTGTGTTTCACACGTCTCCAAGTCAAGCAAAGCAAGCAAGCAAAGTTTATTTGTATAACACTTTTCACAGATATATATCACAAAGTGCTTCACAGCAAGTTAAAATTTACAAATACCTAGAAATTTAAATTAAGAGAAATAAGATACAATATACATATTAATAGGGATAAAAAGAGAAAACAGTGAAGAAATAAAAGCCATTCAATGAGAGCTAAAAGCCTGTCTGAACAAATGAGTTTTTAACTCCTTCTTAAAAAGAGTCAACAGACTCAAGGCAGCACAAGGACAGGGGAAGTGCGTTCCAAAGCTGTGGTGCAGTGGCCTGGAAAGATCGACCTCCACGGGTTCTGAACCTGGTTCTGAAGCCGTCTGTAGATGCGCTCACCTCCCCGGAATTTCCCCACATGTACTCAGCTGGCTTTAATTCTAAACAAAGGGGGGTAGCTATATTGGTCAACAGAGGAATACGCTTTGTTGTGAATAATACCATAGCAGATCTGGAAGGTAGATTTATAATATTAAAAATCTCAGTTCAAAATTTGGATCTATGTATTGCAAGCTTTTATGGCCCAGATGTTGACAACCCATCCTATTTTCACACTTTATTCACTTCTCTTTCTGCGCACTTGGACACTACACTCATAACAGGGGGAGATTTCAACCTGGTATTAAACCCTGCGATCGACAGACTCAGTGCATCGGGGAATTATTGAAAATGGCAGGCTACTGACACTCTCAAACAATACATGAATGATTTTGGTCTTTGCGATGAATGGCGTTCTCGTCACCCAACTCTTCGGGAATACACTTTTTTTTTCATCAGTTCATAGTTCACATTCACGTCTAGATTTCTTTTTAGCCAGTAACACTATTGTGAGGGACATCGCAGACACTGAGATAGGTTCAAATCAAGCTATTAGCGATCACCATCCAGTAGCTCTTACACTGGTCAATAGGAAAGCTACAAGGAAAACTAGGAGCTGGAAATTTAATATATCACTACTAAAAGACAAAGACTTTATTTACTACTTTAATAAAGAGTGGGAATCATATCTGGAATATAATAATGTGACAAGAATATCCCTGTGTGTTCTTTGGGAAGCAACAAAAGCATTCATGTGCGGTAAAATAATCTCTTACTGTTCATATAAGAATAAAAAAGAAAAAGGAGTGGCACTGGAGTTAGAACAGAAAATTAAATCACTAGAGACTGCCTGTGCCGTTTCTCCACAGGAACAGCCACTAAATCTGAGAAAATT
The DNA here is from genome assembly GCA_020510985.1 of Pholidichthys leucotaenia. Taxonomy (NCBI): domain Eukaryota; kingdom Metazoa; phylum Chordata; class Actinopteri; order Cichliformes; family Pholidichthyidae; genus Pholidichthys; species Pholidichthys leucotaenia. The sequence goes on along the minus strand of CM035836.1, from coordinate 436,832,030 downwards.
AAAGCTGGAATTAAAAGAAATTATAAACAAAAGAACAGAGTTTTTAATACAAAGATTGCATCTTGAGAAGTTTGAACACAGTATTAAATTGGGGTGATATCTTTCGAACCAGCTTAGATTGAATAAAGAAAAAACAACTATCCACTCTATTAAGGATATGAATGGAAATATTACCCATGAGCCTGAAGAAATAAATAACTCCTTCAGAAAGTTTTATGAAAACCCCTACTCATCTCAGCTTAACCCATCTGACTCAGAGATAAATAAATTTTTGGATGATATTAACTTACCACGAATAAATAATGAACAGATTGCAGCTCTGGATGCACCTCTTCTGGTGTCCGAACTCCAGGAGGCACTTAAGCACATCCCAAACAACAAAGCTCTGGGACCAGATGGTTTTCTAGTAGAATTTTATATAGAATTCTGGCCTGTGATGGCACCTACTTTCTTTAAAATGGTGAACCAAATTAAAGAAGATAAAGTAATCCCTCCAAATATGAATTTGGCTAGTATTATCCTGCTCCTTAAACCTGGAAAAGAACCTACGCTTCCATCCAGCTACGGTGCCATCTCACTTATGAATGTCGATCTTAAAATAATTTGCAAAGCTCTTGCCAAAAGACTGGAAAGAATAATTCCGTTTATTATACACCCAGATCAGACAGGTTTCATCAACGGTAGGCACTCAGCTAATAATACACGCAGGCCATTTAATTTAATAGACTACTGCAAGATTAATAACTTAGAAACTACAATTTTGTCCCTGGATGCAGAGAAAGCCTTTGACCGTGTTAACTAGAAATTTCTTTTTATGGTGTTAAACAAGTTTGGGTTTAGTTCATCTTTTATAAACTGGATCAAAACACTATATAGCTGTCCAGCTGAGTCTGTCCAAACAAATGATCAGACTTCCTGAAGCTTTAATCTCCAGAGAGGTACTAGGCAGGGTTGTCCACTCTCTCCCTCACTTTTTACCATCTTTATCGAGCCATTAGCAGCAGCCATACGACAAAATGTTGATATCAGAGGTATCCAAACTGGAGAAAAAGAACGCAAGATAAGTCTTTACGCTGATGATGTATTTATTTTCCTTGAAAACTCACAAAGATCTCTTCTTCAGACAGTGGCACTCATTGATAAATTTTCATCTTTATCAGACTACTCTATTAACTGGGGTAAATCAACAGTCTTATCTATAAATTGTAATTTCTCAAATACATCCACTATTCCAATACAGTCAGGTAATATAAAATATTTAGGAATAGATATTTCCCCCTGGCTCTCAGAGTTTTTGTGACTAAATCACATTCCCCTTTTAAAAACAATACAAGACGACCTTATGTGCTGGAGGACACTACCTATATCATTGGTATAGCACATTACATCATAAATGTGCTTGGCAATAAACTATTCTGATTCTGATTAATGGGAAGAGTCGCAATCGTTAAAATGATGGTTCTTCCTAAAATCAACTATTTGTTCTCAATGATTCCTACCCAACCATCTATAGCCTGGTTTAAGTCTTTAGACTCAAATATAAGTAAATTTTTATGGAAGGATAAACCGTCATGGATTAGTTTAAAAACTCTTCAAAAAGCAAAAGAGTGCAGAGGCTTAGATTTTTTTTAAATTACTTTTTAGTCAATAAACTGCAGTTTGTTTCTAAATGGACAAGATCAACCCTACTAGGAAACCCATGGTTAGATGCTGAACAGGCTCTCTGTGGGTTGCTAAATATCTCTGACTTACCTTTTTTGAGTCCCTGTATTAAATGCCATGACTGTTTTAAAAGCATTAATATCAGCTCCTCTCTGACAGCTTGGTGGAATTTTTTTTAAAATTATGGGGTCTTTACTTGTCCCCTGTAAACTCACGCCCATTTGGAATAATCCTGATATCTTGCAACAAAAGAGGACTGTGTGGGGGCACAGTGTGGATTTCTCCACCCAGGAAACAATGGACCAAAAGGGGAGGTTTCACCGGGGGGTTCAGACAACACAGTAAGGACTATGCACCCCCTGGGAAGAGGAGTAAATGCCGGGCCGTTAGAGTGGGATGTGACAGTGGCGCCGGTGTGATGATGTTAATGTTCCACACAGGTTTTGTTCTAAACATAATGTGTTATGGTCGGAAGTTCTGGGCCTCGATGCATGGAAATAAAGATATAATAGAGGCCCAGGATGCGCTTTTGCTATACTGTTTTGTTGGAGAAGGAATAAAGTCTTGTGTTGCTCAGCTCGCTTCCTCGCCTATTCCTTTCTCCACACTGGTGACCCCAAGGTGTGCCATGGAGGGCAAGACAAGCACAGCCCTGGAGACTACCTAGAGAGAGAGCAACAATGCTGCGTGCGCTGTTTCAGTCAAGCTCCCAGACTTCTGGCTTCATGACCCGACAGCGTGGTTTTGCATATAGAAGCCCAGTTCGCACTCTGCGGAATAACAACAGATGACACAAGGTACTACTACGTGGTCGCTGCGCTGGATGCGCGTACCACACAACAGGGGGCAAGCCTGCTCCAAGAGCCACCAGCCCGGGGGAAATACGAGGCGCTCAAGAGGATGCTTCTCTAGCACTATACCCTTTTGGACAGCAATAGGGCAGAGAGACTCCTAACACATTCAGAGTTGGGGAACAGATCAGCCATAGAGCTAATGGAGAACATGTTGGCACTGAGGGGAAGAAACGATGAGTCTTTCCTGTTTGCCCACCTGTTCCTCAGGAACCTACCAGCTGCAATGGGGGCGATCCTGGCCAACTTGGCATTGCTGGTGACGAAGGACTACCGCGCATTGGCGCAGGAAGTGGATCGCATCATTTTAGCAACCAGAATGCTCAGCATGAATGCAGCGACACCGACATCCAGGAAGGACTCCAGCGAGATCGAGGAGCCGTGGGTGGTAGCTGGAGCAGATGCTGGGAGACGCAGGAACGGGGCGATCTGCTACCATCATCGCTGTTTCGGCTCAAACACCCAGCGATGCGTGCCATCCTGCCAGTTCAAGAAGTCAGGAAACAGCACAGCCAGCAGTCAGTAGCAGCTGCGACCGCTGGTGAGAGAAACAACTGCTGTATGTCACAGACACATGTTCGGGGAGACGGTTTCTGGTGGACTCCAGCTCCCAGAAGAGCCTCATCCTGCCGGTCAATGCAGACAGGGTGGCAGGGGGCAACGGTCCCAAGCTTACGGCCGCCAACGGATCCACCATCAGGACATTTGGCGAGCGGACACTGACAATATGCTTACACGGACGCAACTTCTTTTTTTTTCCCCTTGTCCTGTCAGGCAGCTAGGCAAACAGAACAGGCATCTGTCACCCTTACTGTGCCAAAACAGATTTACTTTGCCAAGAGGAGCCTATACAGTACCTAACTTTGCACTGTATATTGTTGTAAACTCCTCCTGTAATAACTTTTAATACTTTATTTAATTGTTTTACCCATGGAAGACCCAACAGGATGGGGAAGAGGGAAAGGAAGTGTGTGAAGGGGGGAAAGAAAAGGGAGGGGAACAGACAAAAAAAACAAAACAAAACAAAAAAAACGACAACTAAAACAAACAAAAAACAGGCTGCTTCTTCCACTGGAGATGTCTCAACACGAGTCTGGTTTCTGCACCTGTTAAAGGAGAGACACTTGTGCATGTATGTCTGTGTGCCTATATATGAGAACGCGCGCAATATAAGTGTGTGCATGTGAGTGGTTTGTCAGGAAACATATGAGCGGACGGCCGGTCGCAGCAGCTCTCCCCCCGAGGACCCCGAGCAGGCAAGGCAGCGCCACCAACCCCCAGCCCCGAGGTCAGCAAGCCCCAGGAAAGCCAGGCATCCACCCCCGGAGGGACGATCAAGGGAGGGCAGGCCGCCCGGCGGCTGGCGCGGTGAGCCCAGACCCGCTCGACTCCCACCCCCCCAGCGGGGCCAACATCCGCCCCCGGGCCCCAGGCACCAGGAGGCCAGCGACCCCACCCCCCAGGAGAGAGACCAGCCAGCGCCCCCCGGGGCGAGCCCCCCCAGGCACCCCCACAGTGGCCCTGCCCCAGTGCCTCGGCCACACACCCCGGGGACCCCCACGTCCAAAGAAGTCCCCTCGCCCAGGTGAGCCCACGTTGCCGAGAGGCACTACCCCCCTTAATCCAGCACCTCCCGACTCGCAGGCACACCTCTCCCCATACCTTCACACCCACATGTTCCCATGCACACCCCTCTCACTCACCCAGACCGACCCATTCTCTCTCACTCCAGTACCCACTCAAATTCACTCCCCATTCACCTTTACTTTAAAAGGCGGCTGCGAAGCAGATGCAGCGAGCCTGAACATGCACCAGTGCCCGGCAGTGACCAGGGAGACAGTTTTTGGTGGACTCCGGCTCCCAGAAGAGCCTCATCCTGCCAGTCAACGCAGACAGGGTGGCAGGAGGCAGCGGTCTCGAGCTCACGGCTGCCACCGGATCCACCATCAGGACATTTGGCGAGCGGACACTGACGATATCCTTACACGGACACAACTTTCAGCGGAACTTTGTGGTGGCTGCATGTTCCGCCCCCATTTTAGGCACAGATTTTTTGTGTTTATGGGTTATTAGTTGATGTTGCTAACAGAAGATTAGTAGATGCTGTCTCTTTTGCCTCTCTGCCCTGTACAGCTCAGAGAGCCAGGCTGGCAACACTGGCCAACATTATACAGCCAACATTATACTTCAGGGGGTAAATACTAACAGTTACTTGCACAGTTCCCAGCACTCACGGTCCCGACGTTTTCGGCAACAATAATGAAGCACGGGGTTGAACATTTCATAACTACAAAAGGGCTGCCGGTATTCACGTGACTTCGGGGCCTGGAAGCAGCTAAACTGGCCAGCGCACGCGAGGAGTTCACCAACTTGGAACAGTTGGGTATTGTCAGGCACTCCAACAGCCCGTGGGCATCCCCGCTACACATGGTGCCTAAAGCTGACAGGTTGTGGCGACCATGCGGCGATTTCCGGCACTTGAACAACACTACGGAACACGATCGCTATCCTATTCCACACATCCAGGATTTTTCCATACACCTGGCCAGGGCACGTGTTTTTTCCAAATTGGATCTGGTCCGCGGTTACCACTAGGTCCCAGTGTGCGAGGAAAACATTCCAAAAACAGCTTTAATAACTCCTTTTGGACTTTTCGAGTTTTTACGTATGCCATTTGGATTAAAAGGTGCAGTGCAGACCTTCCAGAGAATGATGGACGCAGTGCTTCGGGACTTGTCCTTTGTTTTTGTCTACTTAGACGACATTCTGGTAGCCAGCACGTCCAAGGAGGAGCACATCGCCCGTCTCAAGACAGTTTTCCGGATGTTGGAAGCGCACGGGCTGATAGTTAACCCGGCAAAGTGCCAGTTTGTTTGATGTGCCAGTGACTGACTTTTTCGGCCACCGCATTTCGCTGGAGGGCGCGATCCCGTTACCAGACAAAGTGCACGCTGTGTCTGACTTTCCACGCCTGCAGACAGTGCGAGAATTACAGGAGTTTTTCGGAATGGTTAATTTTTATAACTGTTTCCTTACCCGGGCAGCCCAACTGATGCCGCCGTTGTACGTCATGCTTAAAAAAAAGAAGCCTGCAGAAGCCATCGACTGGACTCCCGAGCGAGTCCAGGCTTTCAGTAATGCCAAAACAGCGCTTGCGCTGTTAACCCGCCCAGATCCATCTGCACAGATTGCGCTCACAACGGATGCATCTGACGTTGCCATAGGGGCAGTGGCGGAGCAGTGCGTCGCAGGTTTGTGGCAGCCACTCGCATTTTTTAGCTGGACTTTGCGCGACAACGAACGCAAATACAGCACATTCGATAGAGAATTGCTGGCTCTCCACCTGGCGATGCGCCATTTCCAGTTCTGGCTGGAGGGGCACGAGTTCACCGCATTCGTGGACCACAAGCCGCTGACGCATGTGATGTCCAACACCTCGGAACTGTGGTCGGCCCGGCAGCCCTGGCATTTGGCCACAATTTCAGATTTTACTACTGACATTCAACACGTTGCCGGTAAACTCAACGTCGTGGCCGACTGCCTGTCACGTGCATTAATTGCCCCGGTCTACATGGGAATAGATTTCCCTGCCATGGCCACGGAACAAGCTGGGGACGCGGACATTTGCGTGCTCCAGTCTGCGCCAACTGGGTTAAGGCTGGAGAACGGGGTGGTGCAAGAAGGGTGCCCTCCCTTGCTCTGCGATGTCTCCACCGGCCGCCCACATCCGGTGGTTCCGAGCTCTTGGCGCCGTTTCTTTTTTGAGTTGGTCCACTCCCTTTCGCATCCAGGAGTGTGCGCTTCAGTGAAATTAGTGGGGGCGAAATTCGTCTGGCCGCGCTTGCGCAAAGACGTGAAAGAGTGGGCTGCAGCTTGCATCGCATGCCAGCGGGCCAAAGTGCACAACACACCAGAGCTTCCCTCGAGCCATTCCAAATCCCGGCTAGGAGGTTCAACCACGTCCATATGGATTTGGTGGGACCCCTCCCGCCGTTGCAAGGTTTGACACACGTTTTGACAGTCGTGGACCATACCACGTGCTGGCCTGAAGTGGTCCCGCTGGCTTCTGTCACGTCTGTGGAAGTGGCGCACGCTTTTTTGTCGGCTTGGGTTGCACGTTTCGGATCTCCATCGGACATCATGTCCGACAGAGGTCCACAATTCGTTTCAGAACTCTTGTCCAGGATGGCTCAGAGCCTGGGGGTCAAAATTCACTGCACTACCGTGAACAACCCCCAGGCTAACAGGTTATGCGAGTGTTTTCATAGATCGCTTAAAGCAGCGTTCAGAGCTTAACTCACAGACACAAATTGGGTCGATCGCCTGCCTTGGGTTGTTTTAGGGTTGTGTTCCGCACCTAAGGAGGATTTGGCAGCCTCCCCAGCAGAACTCGTTTTTTCTCACCTGCTATGGATCCCCGGAAAATTTTTACCGGAAAACCCCACGCCAGAAGCTGATCCGCTCACGCAATTTTTACACAGTACAGAGGTTGTGAGCGTACCGGGCCCGGCCCCACCATTTTTTCCCCTGCACATTCGTTCCAAAAAGCTTGCAGAACACCAGTTTTGTTTTTGTCAAGCACGATGCGCACTGGACCCCGCTGCGCCCACCGTATGACGGACCGTTCAGAGTGTTGGGACCTGGGGTGAAACATTTTGTGTTAGACTTGGAGGGACATAGGGAGACCGTCTGCATCGACAGGCTGAAGCCCACTTTTGTGTTGGCAGACGAGCAGATGGTGTTGGCCCAAGCTTCCCGGCACGGATGCCCACCGTTTGTGGCTCCGCATGTTGGTGATTCCTCAGCAAGGACCGGCACTGGCGAAGCTGATGTGTTTTCTCCCCCTCCCTTTTTTCCTTCACAGACTGACGTGCCCTCCTGTACACCCCGCCAGCAGGGCAGTTCGACTGGATCGGCGACCCCCTGCTACAGCCGCTATGGGCGACAGCTCAAGCCCGAAGGATGGGGGGGGGGGGTTAAGGCCCATTCTGGGTGTTCGGGGGGGGGGGGGAAGGCTGTGTGGGGGCACAGTGTTGGACTTCTCCACCCAGGAAACAATGGACCAAAAGAGGAGGTTTCACCGGGGAGGTTCAGACGGGACAGTAAGGATTATTGCGTCCCCCTGGGAGAGGAGTAAATGCCGGGCCGCTGGAGAGGGGTGTGACAGCAGCACTGGTGTTATGATGTTAATGTGCCACACAGGTTTTGTTCTAAACATAATGTGTTATGGTCGGAAGTTCCGGGCCTCGATGCATGGAAATAAAGATATAAAAGAGGCCTGGGATGCGCTTTTGCTATACTGTTTTATTAGAGAAGGAATAAAGTCTTGTGTTGTTCAACTTGCTTCCTTGCCTATTCCTTTCTCCACAACGTTAAATTTTCCACTATGGCAAGAGAAGGGAATAAAAAACTTAGAGCATCTTATTCAAGGTGGAAATTTTATCCAATTTCAGGAACTAGTGTCACAGTACGACATCAGTGATAAAAAGTATTTTGAATACCAACAGCTTTAAATCCATAATTAAAACAAGATTCAATCTTAATCAGACAGATTTAGAGCTACCAGTTAAGGTGGCAGAGTTTCTAAATCTTTGTTCCCCTAAACTGATATCGAAAATCAGAATCAGAATCAGAATCAACTTTATTGCCAAGTATGCTCACACATACAAGGAATTTTACTTATCACTAAGGTGCGCTCGTGTTAAGCGCTCCCTAATGACGCGGCAGCCACTTACAGGTGCCTCATACAGTGGGGGGTAAAGAGGGGGAGGGGTGACACATTGGGCAGAGAGAAAAAACATAGTTATCAAAATAGAGCTCAAGTGAGCAAGATTGTGATCACATAGAAAAAAAACCTCTAATTGCACACTTAGCAGACAAGATACAGATCCACACATTAACAAAGCAAGAGAGAGACCAGTGTGTTTATGTCAGTCATGTGATATCAGTGTGAATGCAGTGTGAAGTATCAGTTACTGGTGCACAACAAAAAATCCTCTCCTAGGCAACGACTAGATGTTATGTCCATGGTATTCTAAACATAGATAACATGTCCACAGAGTTCATCTCTCTTCAGTGCATGTCAGATGGTAAAATTCCATGTTAGTCACATGATGACACTGTCCTTGGAGAGTTCAGATTGCTGCACATCAGAATGTTTGGGTTAGAGAGAAGCCAAAACTCCCTTCTGCCTTATCTTTTCTCCTGGAGGAATGAGTTCTCCCAAGGACGCTGAATCAAGGCCTGATGAGCACAGTTCACTTAGAGCATAGAATTTTCATCTCTCATGCAATTCTGTGCATCACAATTTACATTAACATTCACAGGCTTTAAAATCATTCCCTGGAGAGCACCCAGCGACTCTGAGATGTTTCCCACCTTCCGATTCAGTTCGCCATTTGCCGCTATCAGTGCCCTCCCCAGCTGGTCGAATTGTTGAAGGAGCTTCGCCGGGTCCGCATTTTGATTAGCTCTTTCCAACTTCTTCAATTTCCGATACACCAGGAAAACTCCAAAGCCAAACAGCAGAAATCCTGTGATCATGAAGCCAAACAGGTAGATGTCTTCCACATCCTCAATCGAAAGATCACTCAGACACACGAGTTTCCAATTGTCCATGAGCCTCTCACACACTTGGGCTCCCCCGGGCCCGATTTTCTGTTTGAAAAAGTGGTGTCAATTGCATTTAAAGCCCACTTCACCAATTCCATAATTTTCCGTTTGGATTGAGATCAGCAAGAAGGAGAGCGAGACGCAGACAGGACACAGCAAGCTGGGATCAGTCAAGGGAGGCGGAGGAGGAGAGGAGAAGAAATGCGTCTGCTCTCTCTGAAAGCCGGAAGAAGGAAAATACATGGACTATTATCAAAACTGGATGAATCAGTATCTCTTCCAATATCAAAATGGGAAACAGACCTATTGATAATAAGGAGGAAAGCTTCTTGACACAAATATGTTTAAACACTTTTAAGATGACTAAAAACTCTAATTTACAACTTATACTGTATAAAGCTCTACATAGAATTCATTACACAGGACAAAGGATGTTCAAAATGGGCCTGAGTCACACAAATATCTGTTCCTACTGCACCAGCAATGTCCCGGATAGGTAGATGCATGCTATGTGGTCCTGTGCACCGGTTCAAAGGTTCTGGCGGAAGACATGTGAGGACTTGTCGGCATGGTTTGGGTATAGTGTCCCATCCTCACCCACACTTTGCATATTAGGTGATCTAAGTGAAATAAATATAGAGGCAAGGATATCACACATGGTTCTCACCGCCTTATGCATCGCAAAGAAAACTATCCTCATGAATTGGAAATCAAGAAATAATTTATGCATGACTGACTATAATAACGTACTTTTAGATTATATTCACCTGGAGAGAATGTCTACCTCCTCAAATAATCAATTGGTAGACTTCAATTCTCTCTGGTCCCCACTTATTAATTCTATAACCTGAGGGGTGGTGGGCGGTGATTTGCTCTCCTTGGCGCCTCTGGCGGCTGGCTGCGCCCTCACCACAGGGGGCTGGTGTTCGGGGGGCCTGTTCCGGGGTGACCGTGCGTCTGACCCGGTGGGGGGGGGGGGGGGTGGAGGGGGGGTGGCCCGTGGCCCGTGGCCCTGGGCTGGCTGGTCTTGCCTCCCTGGTGGGGCTGGGGCTGGGTCTGGGCCCCTGGTGCTGGGGGGGGGGGGCTTACCCCCTGGGTTGGGTGTGCGCTGCTGGTGCAGGCCGGGGTTGTGCCCTGGCAACGCTGTGGGGCGCGTGCCTGTGTCCTTGGTGGGGGGGGGTGCCCTCCCAGTCCTCTGGGGCCTGCGGGTGTGGATGTGCATGTACATGTGTGTGTGTGTGTGTGTGTGTGTGTGTGTGTGTGAGTGGGTACGTGTGTGTGTGTGTGTGGAAGTGGGTGTGTGCGTGAGTGTGTGTGTGTTGTGTGTGGGCATGTGGGGCTGGTGCGGGCCGGAGTCGTGCCCTGGCAACGCTGTGGGGTGCGTGCCTGTGTCCTGGGGGGTTGCCCTCCCAGTCCTCTGGGGCCTGCGGGTGTGGGTGTGCATGTACATGTGTGTGTGTGTATGTGAGAGTGGGTACATGTGGGTGTGTGCGTGAATGTGTGTGTGTTGTGTGTGGGCATGTGGGGCTGTGTGTGAGTGTAGGTGGGCATGTGTAATGGTGTGTGTGTGTGTGTGTATGCACATAAGGGTGTGTGTGTGTGTGTGTGTGTGTGTGTGTGTGTGTGTGTATGGGTGCGGATACCTGTGGGTGTATGAGTGGGGGTGGAGGATGTGTGTATTGGTGGGGAAACCTCATTGGGTGGTGGGATGAGGCGGACCACCTAGTGGCATAGGGGTTGGTGATTCAAGGTCTGCTTGTCGTGGCCACCCTGCCATTGTGTCAGGGGCGGGGCACTTTGTTGCATTGCCCCTGGGGTCTTTGGCATCTGGTGTGTGTGGGTGCTTGGAGGGGGGCGTTGGTTTGGGTTGGCAACCATGTTGCTGTTGGGCCGCTCCGGGGTGGCTGTGGCTGCGGCTATGGGGCAACCTGCTGCTGTCGGTGGGCTTGCGGTGGGCCCTCGGGGGTGTCGCTTGGCATGTGGGGTGCCGTATGGGTCCGGCCCATTGTTCACTATTGTGATTTTTGTTGTTGTACATGTTTGTGTGTGCAAGATGAGTGGGAATGGGTGTGGCTGCTCCATCATGTTTGTGGTGCTGGGGGCGCAACGCTGGTAGGTCCTGGGCTGCTCGGCCTGGCGGCCCTCGCCCTGGGTTGGGATTTGGGGGCAGTGGGTGGCTTCCTGAACCAGTTTGCGAGCTGGTTTCTTGGGGGGACCGGCCTCGCTTTTGGACCGCCTCCTCCCCAGTCTTATTTTCTGCCCCCCCCCCCGATTCTGGGTGGAATATGCATCTTTTTGGATACACTTAGGGCTTTGGGGCGGGGGTGTGCCACACTGTGTCGGTGAAGGAGGCACCTCTGCTGTGCAGTGGGGCTGCCCTTACCTCAATTTTAGTTGCATTTTAGACACTGAGGGCTTGGGGAGATGGGGCCCCGCTGCCTATCGCAGTGGCTCCACCATCCTCCCCCCCCATTTTAACTGAACCATGGTAGTTCACATCATACAACTGACACACATATCATATTTTGTGCAAGGGGGAGGGGGGTGGGGGTCTTCCCCACCCCTGTTGCCCTCCTTCTGCCAGGGGCCTGAGGGCCTGGCAGGGGACCTGGGACCTGTCATGTTATCAAAATCCCTGGGTGCTGTTGAATGAATAGATACAAACAAGGGAGTGAGAGAGGAATTGAATAAGAGAGTAAGCAAGAGTGAGGGATTGATGAATGGAGATGGTGTTGGTGGGTCGGTTTTGTGTGACACTGCATGTCAGGTGGCATCTTGGGGTGCCTGCAGTTATCTCCTGATCAGTCGCTTTGGTGGTCGCTGGGGGTGGGGGTCTGCTTCTGTGGCCGCAACTGCCCTGGGGTGGTTTGTGGGGCGGGGGGGGTCGCTACTGGCCTGTGTCGGCGGTCTCCCTGGCTGCTGCCGGGAGCTGGTGCGTGTTCAGGCTTGCTGCATCTGCATCGCAGTTGCCCTAAGAAATAGGGGTGAATGAGGGTGGGTGAGTGTGAGGGGGAGAGCATAAATGGATGTGAGTAGGTCGGAGTGGGAGTGAGAGTACGTGCGTGGGTGAATGTGAGAGAGTGTGGGTGACCCTGAGGGCAAGTTGGAGCGAGATTGAGTGGGTTCAGGAGTGAAAGAGAATGGTGGGCCCAGGAGTGCGAGAGTGAGACTGTGTAGGGGAGTGGGGGAGTGAGAGTGAATGAGTGCTTGTGGGTGCATATGAGAACAACAGGGTGTGGTGTGGGAATGACTGTGTCTGTTAGTCGAGAGGTGCTGGATTGAAGGGGGTAATGTAATGCCTCTTGGCTACATGGGCTCCCTTGGGCAGGGGTAGGGGACTTCTTTAAGTGTAGGGGTCCCGGGGATGTGCGGCGGTGGCACTGGGGGGGGGGGGGGGGCACTGGAGGATGCCTGCAGGGTCTCTGGCCTGGGGGGTGGGGGCACTGGCCTTCTGACGCCTGAGGCCCAGGGGCTGGCCTTGGTGCTGCTGGGGGGGTGGGGGGTTGGCGGGCCTGGGGCTATGGGCCGGCCGCGCCGGCTGCCAGGCCTTGCCTCCCTCGGCTGTCCTGCCGGGGGCAGATGCCTGGCATTCCTGGGGCTTGTTGGCTCCGGGCATTTGTGCCCTGTGGGGCCAAACCAATGTGGTTGGTGGTGCTGCCTTGCCTGCTCTGGGTTTCCAGGGTGGCGGGGAATTGCTGCGACTGGCCCCCCTCTTCGTATGTTTCCTGACAAACCACTCACATGCACACACTTATTTTGCGCACGCTTTCATATACATTCACACAGACACACTCACAAATATCTCCCCTTTAACAGGTGCGGATACCAGACTCGTGTTGAGACCTCTTAGGTGGAAAAAGCAATTTGTCTTCTGTTTTAGTTGTTGGTTTGTTTGTCTTTTTTGTCTGTTCCTCTCTCTTTTCTTTCCCCCTCCACATACTTCCTTTCCCCATTCCCCATCCTGTTGGGTCCTTCATGGGTAAAATAATTTAAATAAAGTATTAAAAGTTATTACAGGAGGAGTTTTGCAACAATATACAGTGCATAGATAGGTACTGTATAAAGCCCCTTTTGGCAAAGTAAATCTGTTTTGGCACCATAAGGTTAACAGATCTCTGTTCTGCTTACCTAGCTGCCTGATGGGACGGGGGGTGGGGGGGGGGGGGCGGAATGTGTGTTTCACTGTGACTCACAGTTAAAAGCACTTTGAATAAGTTTAGAAAACCACTATTATGACTTTACATAAATACTGTAGATACATGTAATTTAAAGTATTGCATGATCTCAAAAAATGAGCATAGGATTTTATGAGTTCACAGTAAGTTTTCTGTTTTTTAAGAAGAGCTAACTTAAGTAAATTAACATTTTTCGCTTATTTACAGAAGTAGATGAAAGATGGCTCCTTCCAAAAAGGTCAACAGGCCAGTTAAGAGTATGCAATTTGTATTTAAAGCTCCAGTAGGAAGGAAGAACAAGAAAACAAAAAACTGCCAGAAAGTTACAATAAAGTAACTGTCTGCCTTATGATGCCCCCCCTCTCTTCCCTCTCAGAAATGCACAAATACTATATAAGGCAAGTCGGCTTTTGTAGAGCAGTCAATAGCAAAGCCTATGGTAATTGAGCAAATAAACTGTCACAGGGAGGAAACTTTCTGTAGGCTGAACAGAACCCAGAGGAAATGCTGAGGTGTGGTTGTCCTGTCATACCATTTGCATAACAAATTACTATAGGATGACAATTTATTTATTTCTAAATTTAAGGAAAAAATACTCTGCCTACTGCAGCTTTAATGGAATCAAATATGCAAAAACCACTGGTGGGATTTCTGTAAATATTACCACTTTCTTCAAGTGTGTCGCCTGGTAGGTTGCAGGAGTAGCTGCTCGGCAGAGACATGTTGGCTGTAGTTTGCAGGTCCAGAGTGGGACTCTCCTGAGAGTTAACAGTAGTTAGTGAGTGATGAGAGAAAAAAAAGAAGTTGTTTTAGTCTGAATTTGTACAGCATATAAATATATTTCACTGTATCTTCAATCAGAATGATTGATTCAACCATATATTCCTTGAGAAAGATACAGTAGAAGACCTCAAAAATGACCATGCAAAAGAAAAGCATATAAGCAGATTTCAGTACCTGATCAAACAAGTAGACCAAGACATCATCATGAAAGGACACACTCTTCCTCCGTTTTACATCCCTGTCCCTTCCAGAGGATTCTCCAGATCGACTGTAGCTTTGAATGGATGTATCTGAATTATCTCTGATAGTACTTTGTCTCTGATCCTCCTCACAGATACTCTTGAGATTGCGTAGCCATTGATTTGTGAAGTTTTTTATAACCGTTATAATTTTGTTTTGACAACCAGTGAGCCCAGTGAATGTCCAACAATCCTGAGAGGAGTCACTTAAAAGCTGCGCTGGAATATAGTCACTGAGAATAATAAATATGTTGCAGGAGTCTGTTGTGATAATATCTGTCACATTAAAATTCTTTGTGACCACACTGAGAATGTCTTGCATAACTAAATTAAGTCTTGTCCAGGTCTTTTTAGGGAAATCTGTAACAGCGGGATCTAATGAATTAAATTCTGATATATGGATTGGCCCCCTCTGAGGAGAAATGGAAAAGACTGATGATGTTATTGCCAAACTTGGCCTGAAGGCATTGTTCCTCTTTGATTTTAGGGAGCCATCTCCTCTTTGATTTAATAAATAAAGGCAGGTACCTGGTTGTTGTTCTTCATCAGAGGAAACCCACAAACAGAGGTCTTCATCCCTGTATGAAAGAGCCACAATAACTTAATGCTGTTTTACACTGGGTTCTGCAAATTTGATGTCCTTGGCCCCCCGCGCTGCGTCTGGCCTACGACCAAATCACCACCAACAGAGACCCAGCCGTTGTTCGGTCCTTACAGTCATTGTTTGTGGGGAAACATTCTGTATGAAGCCATAGAAGAACAGTTGAAACAGCGCAACTGATTGATATTGATAGCGCACCACTCCCTCTCCTGTAATATTGCTTAAATAACTTTTCAGATTAGAGTTTAACATGCCATAGACTAAAATAGTAATTGACAATGAATGACAGGCTTTTTGTATGGTGTGTTGAAATACAAACATTGGTTTTGTGGCCTGCTATAGTCAATGGTCTGGATTTAGTGTTAAGGCAAAACTCATTTAATAACAATGACAGAAGCTTTTTCAAAGTGGTAATACCTGGCCAAATGGCACATGTGTACTGATGATGAATCCTGGCTTTGGCGAGGATGAGGCCTATCATACTTTAAAAAACATGAATGCGACTATTTCATCAAATCTTCTCAATCAAAATGATTTACACATGGATTTTTAAAGAAGCTGTAACAGCCACACATTATAATACAGCCTGCAAATCACACCATAATTACAATGTAAAATTTAAACCTGCTCATTATCAAAATACACTTGTCATGGTGCTGAGCACTGGGGGCGGGGCACCGTGCTTATGCTCTCAGTTTATGTTTGACTATTTTCTGTATTTCCCCATTTCTGTTGTGTATTTAATGTGTATGATGTTGTTTGGGTTTGCCTTTTTGTTTCTGAGTTTATTACGATAGCCTTGTTTATTTATATTATGAACTTGAGCCATCCTATTGTGTTTTGTAATTTATTTTTCTGTTTTGACATGAGCCTACCCTCACTTTTCCCTCTAGTCCTTTTGTTGTATTTTGACATTAGTTTTGTATTGTTTGCATCTCTTCGGTTTTGTATTTTATCTTGTTCTCACCTTCAGTCTCTCTTTGTATCTTGAATTATGATTAAGCACTCCGGTCTGTACTTGTGTTTTGGTTTATTCCTTATTCTGATTTGTGCTTTTATTTTGACAGTGCTCTGTATTTACTTTCTGAGTTTGCCAGTTTCGTGGGCTCTCGCAGCTGTCAGCGGTTTGTCTAATTACTCTCGCTCCTGTCACTCAAACCTGTAATCATTTGTCATTCCCATGTGCCTATTTAAGGACGGCTGCAACACTAACCGGTTGCAGCGTCCTACTGTATCCTACCATGTGTTTCTGTGGGTTTGAACGGGTGTGCTCCATCTTGGATTTATTCTTCATTTCTCCCTTTAATTCCAGTGTCCCCGTATGCCTCAGCCTGGTCCCGTCCAGACTGTTCTCCCTTTTCCTCCAGACGTGAGCCCCATCTTCCCTGGCATTACCACACACACCTACCTATCCTCCTCCTGTCTGTTGTGTGTAGTTTTTGTCTTTGTGCGTTTTTGTATTTTTGTTATTAGTTTTTCAATTCACAGTCCAGCACATCGGTTTTTGTCCTGCCCTGAAGGGACGATTTATGACAACACCACTCACAAAAAGTTAGGGATATTCGGCTTTGGGGGGAAATTTCAGGATGCAACTAAAATGCACTATAACCTTGACAGGTGAACTTAATTTGACCTTCTCTAACCCTTTGAATGCACATTTCCAACTGTTCAGTGTTTCAGTACTTTTTACGTAACTTGCTGTTCTCTAACAAGGTGCTTAACAGCAAAATTCACAACAGGTGTTTGATCCATGATTCAACCAATAAATTTTCTGGTTCAATTAGAATTGGTATTTAAACAGTCCTCTTCATCATGCTGTTCACATTTTGACATCATGAGACCAAGACAACACCTCATAATTGATCAACAGTACCTCGCCATTGCAAGGCTTCAAAGAGGATGTTCTCAGAGGAAAGTGGCCACTGAGCTTAGAGTGTCACAGAGTGTCTTCAGCAGTTTGCAGCAGAGATACAGAAAGACTGGAAGAGTCACAGAAAGGCATAGAAGTGGACGTCCTTTGTCCAAATCCCACGCTGATGACTGCTTCATTGAACAGTGCTCCGTGGAACCGGATGATGGATGCCACTCAACTCCAGGCACATTTAAGGGAGGTGAGAGGCACCTCCAAGTGTCACGTCAGATCATTCAAAACCATTTACATCAGCATGGTCTGTGTGCTAGATGACCTGCAAGGGTACCTAACCACACCATCAGGCACAGGCGTCATCGTCTTGCATGGGCCAGGGAGCATTTATGCTGGACAAGGGACCAGAGGGCCTCAGTGCTGTTCTCTGATGAAAGTCGATTCACGTTGAGCAGAAATGATGGCCGCCAATGATGTTGGAAACATCAAGGAGAACGCTATGCAACATCACTGTTGTCACCAGATGAGCCTTTGGTAGTGGTGGTGTTACAGACTGGGCAGGTGTGTCTAGTTGTTGGGTAAATCAAAATTAACCCAATGCCCAAATCAGTTAGCTGGAAAAGAGTAAATTTATTTATATCAGCTGATGAAGCACAGTCAACGTACAGGGAGAATGTGCTCTTGAGTTACCAAAAACAATTGTTTTTCCTCTCTACAATGACGGGGAGTTGTCTCCTCTGATTGGTCCATTCCTAGGTGCCTCCTGTCTTCCTCTGGTTGGTGTGTTCCTGGGTGCCTCTTGTCTTCCTCTGATTGCTCTGTTCCCATCCCCTTTGTCTCCAAAACCCATCCTGCCTCCCGCAGTTTCCTGCTGTCTGTCTATATTCCTGTAAGCAAGTTTATAACTTTCTGCCCATAAAATGGTAATATTCCCTGCCAGGCTGCCAGACCCTTTTCCACACAAAGAGTGACTGCATGAAGCATTTTCCCAACACTAGTCAACACAGAACTGCCCTACACCTTGTGAATGGTACAGTGACAAGTCGATACTACCTGAATAACATCATTAATCCAGTCATTGTGCCCCTGCATGAGCAACACAGGCCCAATTTCATCTTCATGGACAACAATGCTTCAGCTCATCGAGGTTGCATCATTAGGGAACGGCTGCTGGAGGCTGGGGTACCTCAGCCTGCACTGGGAGTGCCACTTGGACTGGCCTGCACTTTCTCCAGACCTGAATCCCATAGAAAACCTATGGGATCAGCTGAGTTGCCGTGTAGAGGCTCGTAACCCTGCACCCCATAACCTCAATGACCTGAGGGCCGCCCTTCAAGAAGCGTGGAATGCCATGCCTCAGCAGACAATAAGTTGACCTGTGAACAGTGTGAGATGTCATTGTCAAGCTGTAATTGATGTTCAAGGGCACATGACAAGTTATTGAGACATTGACATTTTTTGTTATGGTATGCCCACCACTATAGTTGGTGTTTGTTTCAATAAATTGGATGAGATGAAGAATCACCATTGCATGCTTCTACTTAAATGCCCTACTTTCATGATATTATATCAATGTAGCGTGAACTTTTTACGTTTTCCATAAATTTCACCCAAAAGCCAAATATCCCTAACTTTTTGTGAGTAGTGTAATTATGGTGTTACCCTGGATTTACACTGACTCAGGATCCAGTCCGTTATGGCTGCGATCAGAACTCTGCAGCATATAGTTCCCATTCTCGCCAATGTTCTAATCCCCACCTGGTCTGGACCATTGCGGAATGAATCTGGCTCGTCGGACTCATATTGCTTTTTGCTATGGTGCAAGTGTAGTGTGGCCGAATATTGATCGGAGGATTAGTGGTTTGATTCCCGCTCTGTCTGCAGTCTGCATGCTGATGTGTCCTTAAGCAAGATACTGAACCCCCAGTTGCTCCTGGTGGGTCAGGCCAATGCCAGTGCATGGCAGCTCTGCCACCATCAGTGTGTGAATGTGTGTATGAATGGGTGGATGGCAGGATCTGTAAAGCGCTTTGGTCATCCTGAGATGAGAAAAAAGCACTATATACAGTGGTGTGAAAAAGTGTTTGCCCCCTTCCTGATTTCTCATTTTTTTGTATGTTTGTCACACTTAAATGTTTCAGATAATCAAACAAATTTAAATATTAGACAAAGGTAACAAGTAAACACAAAATGCAGTTTTTAAATGAAGGTGTTTATTATTTAGGGAAAAAAAAAATCCAAACCTACATGGCCCTGTGTGAAAAAGTGATTGCCCCCTAAACCTAAACCTAACCTAAACCTAACCTAAACATGGGCCACCCTTAGCAGCAAGAACTGCAATTAAGTGTTTGTGATAACTGGCAATGAGTCTTTTACAGTGCTGTGGAGGAATTTTGGCCCACTCATCTTTGCGGAATTGCAATACAGCCACATTGGAGGGTTTTAGAGCATGAACCGCCTTTTTAAGGTCATGCCACAGCATCTTAATCAGATTCAGGTCAGGACTTTGACTAGGCCACTCCAAAGTCTTCATTTTGTTTTTCTTAAGCCATTCAGAGGTGGACTTGCTGGTGTGTTTTGGATCATTGTCCTGCTGCAAAACCCAAGTGTGCTTCAGCTTGAGGTCACGAACAGATGGCCGGACATTCTCCTTCAGGATTTTTTGGTAGACTGTACACCGTGGCTGCACGGTGGCGCAGTGGTTAGCACTGCGGCAGCATAGTTTACCCTTGGCCGGGGGATTGTGGGGATCGTGGGATCGTGGGATCGTGGGTTTGATCCCAGCCCCCGACCAACAGTGATCTGTGTGGAGTTTGCATGTTCTCCCCGTGTTGCGTGGGTTTACTCCGGGATTTCTCCGGTTACCTCCCACATGCCAAAAACATGCATGTTAGGTTAATTGGCTGTTCTAAATTGTCCCTAGATATTTGTTTCCTATAGGCCCTTAGAATAGAGGGTTAGTATTAATGAAAGCGCTATGAGTGGTCTTTGTGACTAGAAAAGCGCTATATAAGTGCAGGTTAGTTAGTTAGTTAGTTAGTTAGTAGACAGCAGAATTCATGGTTCCATTTACCACAACAAGTCTTCCAGGTCCTGAAGCAGCAAAACAGCTCCGGACCATCACACTACCACCACCATATTTTACTGCTGGTATGATGTTCCTTTTCTGAAATGCTGTGTTACTTTTACACTGGATGTAATGGGACACACACCTTCCAAAAAGTTCAACCTTTGTCTTGTCAGTCCACAGAGTATTTTCCTAAAAGTCTTGGAGATCATCAAGATGTTTTCTAGCAAAACTGAGATGAGCCTTTATGTTCATTTTGCTCAGCAGTGGTTTTCGTCTTGGAACTCTACCATGCAGGCCACTTTTGCCCAGTCTCTTTCTTATGGTGGAGTCATGAACACTGACCTTAACTGAGGCAAGTGAGGCCTGCAGTTCTCTGGGTGTTGCTGTGGGGTCTTTTGTGACCTCTTGGATGAGTCGTCTCTGTGCTTTTGGGGTAATTTTGGTCGGCTGGCCACTCCTGGGAAGGTTCACCACCGTTCCATGTTTTTGCCATTTCTGGATAATGGCTCTCATTGTGGTTCGCTGGAGTCCCAAAACTTTAGGAATGGCTTAATAACCTTTTCCAGACTGACAGATCTCAATTACTTTTTTTCTCATTTGTTCCTGAATTTCTTTGGATTGCAGCATGATGTCTAGCTTTTGAGGATCTTTTGGTCTACTTAACTTTGTCAGGCAGGTTCTATTTAAGTTATTTCTTGATTGAGAACAGGTATGGCAGCAATCAGGCCTGGGTGTGGCTAGAGAAATTGAACTCAGCTTTGCAAAGATGTGATAAACCACAGTTAATTTATGTTTTAATGGGGGGGCAATCACCTTTTCACACAGGGTCATGTAAGTTTGGATTTTTTTTACCCTTGATTAAAAAACACCTTTATTTAAAAACTGCATTTTGTGTTTACTTGTGTTATCTTTGTCTAATATTAAATTTGTTTGATCTGAAACATTTAAGTGTGACAAACATCCAAAAAAATGAGAAATCAGGAAGGGGGCAACCACTTTTTCACACCACTGTATATGTGGTAAAGGTAAAGCCAGTTTTATTGTCATTCAGTCCTTGCAGCAGAACAAAATTACATTTCTCTTATCTACAATGTTAATCACATATAGAATCAGAGGGGTCGCTGCCATGCAAGGCACAGAAATCCCTCCTTCGTTCCATTATTGCTGAGCACCAAGCTGGATGGCAGGAAGTTCCACTTTTATATGGTCTTTGGCATGACCCGGCCAGGATTTGAACCCAGGCCTCCCGGGTGTGGGGCGGATGCTCTACCAACTGAGCCACCACTCTGGTGGTGGGGCGTGTGTGTGTATATACACACACACTATATTATTTTATATATATATATATATATATATATATATATTGTGGGGAACCCACTCAGTAGTTTTCCCTCAGACTGAAAAGCAGGGCAGATCAAAGGTGCTGGGAAACAAGGGGAATTGACATGGGGGTTGATATGTTAATACAGCACCTCAGGTAACAGAGGAGTGTTAGTGTTGTGATATAAAAGAGTGCCTGCAACCTGAGTGCTTATTTCTTTTGATTCTGGTGGATGTGAAGGAGTGAAGAATAAAGTTCCCTCTGCTCTGAACGCTCGGCCTGGTTATTCCTCCCTCTACACTGGTGACCCTTGACGCACAATGGAACACGAGCCGAACACCCCGGAGACGACCCGGATGGGAAGTGCCAGCAACGCGTGCGCCATTTCAGTCAAACTCCCAGACTTTTGGCTACACAACCCGAAGACTTGGTTCCTTCACACAGAGGCCCAGTTCGCGCTCAGGGGAGTAATGGCAGATGGCACCAGATACTACTACGTGGTTGCAGCACTGGACGCACGCACAACTCAGCAGGTGGCGAGCCTGCTCCAACAGCCCCCAGCCCGCGACAAAAACAGTGCTCTCAAAACCGTGCTGACCCGGCGCTACACGCTCTCGGACTGTGAGATAGCAGAGAGGCTCCTGACGGGGTCCGACTTGGGAGACGGGTCGGCGGTCGAATTGATGGAGAAGATGTTGGCGTTGATGGGCACAGATAATGGGCATTTCCTCTTTGCCCAACTTTTCCTACAGAACCTCCCGACAGCGGCCAGAGCAGTCCTTGCCAATTCGCTGCTGCTGGTGCGCGCAACTACCGGGCACTAGCCCAAGAGGCAGATCGGCTCAACCTCACCACCAGAGCCCTCACAGTGAACACAGCGGCGTTGGAACCCAGCGAGACAACCAGCGGAAGTGAAGAGCCAGCGACGGTGGCTGCAGCGGAGGCCAAGAAGCACCGGAGGGACAAGCTCTGTTTCTACCACTGCCGTTTTGGAGAGGACACACGCTGATGCATGCCACCGTGCCAATTGAATCGCTCGGAAAACGCCAGGGCTGGCAGTCAGTAGCAGCCGCAACCGCCGGTGAAGCAAGCAAGCTGCTCTATGTGACAGACTCACGCTCGGGGAGACTGTTCCTCGTGGACTCCGGCTCCCAAAGGAGCATCATCCTGCTGTCCTACGCCGACCGGCTGGGAGGAACTAGCAGCCCCGAACTGATGGCCGCAAACGACTCAGACATTAAGACTTTTGGTGAGAGGACACTGAATGTATCCTTGCACGGCCATACAAACCAATGGACATTCGTCATAGCGGCATGCAGCTTCCCCATTTTAGGCGCTGATTTTTTGTGTGCTCACGGACTACTAGTCGATATTGCTAACAGACCCCTGATTAACGCAATGTCTTTTGATTCTCTCCCCATACAGCTCGAGGAGCCGGGCCCACAACACTACTCACCCAGTTCCCAGCACTCACGGTCCCGACGTTTTCGGCGACCGTCACTAAATACGGGGTGGAGCATTTCATTACCACCACGGGGCCGCCCGTTTTTGCACGACCTCGGTGCCTGGATGCAGCTAAACTGGCCATAGCGCGCGAGGAGTTCGCCAACTTGGAAAAGTTGGGCATCATCAGACACTCAAACAGCCCATGGGCATCCCCGCTACATATGGTTCCTAAAGCCGAGGGATCCTGGCTACCGTGAGGAGATTTCTGCAGATTGAACAATGCCACAGCGCACGACCACTACCCGATCCCCCATATTCAGGATTTTTCCTTTCACCTCACTGGGCACGCATTTTTTCCAAGATAGATTTGGTCCGCGGTTACCACCAGGTCCTGGTGCACGCTGAGGACATACCTAAAACGGCAGTAATAACCCCGTGTGGTCTTTTTGAGTTTTTATGCATGCCTTTCAGGTTAAAAGGCGCGGTGCAGACATTCCAACGCATGATGGATGCGGTGTTGCGCGATCTGCCTTTTGTGTTCGTCTACCTGTACGACATCCTTGTGGCCAGCATGTCCAAGGACGAACACATAGCCCACCTCAGGACAGTTTTCCAGAGGTTGGAGGAGCACGGATTAATAATCAACCCTAAAGTGCCAGTTCAGGGTGACGGGAATCGATTTTTTGGGCCACCGCATCTCACCGGAGGGCGCGATACCCTTACCGGACAAAGTGCGTGCGGTGGCAGATTTTCCCTGGCTTCAGACGGTCAGGGCGCTGCAGGAGTTTTTGGGGATGGTTAACTTTTCCAACCGTTTCCTCCCCCTCACAGCCCAGCTCATGCAGCCGTTGTACGCCTCGCTTAAGAAACTGAAACCAGCGGACAGAGTCGACTGGACTCCTGAGCGAGAGCAGGCATTTTCCGAGGTTAAAACAGCCCTGGCGAACGCCGCACTGCTGGCACACCCGGACCCGGCGGCTCGGATAGCGCTCAGTACCGACGCCTCGGACGTGGCCATAGGGGCCGTCGTGGAGCAGCACGTCGCCGGTTCTTGGCAGCCGCTCGCCTTTTTTAGTAGGTCTTTGCACGACAGTGAGCATAAATACAACGCGTTCGACAGAGAGTTACTGGCTCTCCGCCTGGCCATACGCCACTTCCAGTTCCTGGCTGGAAGGGCGCACCTTCACTGCGTTCGTGGACCACAAGCTGCTAACGTATGCGATGGCCAAGGTTTCGGAGCCATGGTCAGCCCGGCAGCAGAGACAGCTGGCCGCAATCTCGGAGTTTACGACCAACATTCGCCATGTGGCCGGTAAACTCAACATGGTGGCGGACTGTCTCTCGTGCGCAATAGTTTCCCCAGTCTACGTGGGGATAGATTACTCAGCCATGGCCGCTATGCAGAGCGGCGATGCGGACGTTTGCGCACTCTGGTCTGGACCAACAGGGTTAAGGTTGGAGAGCAGGGTGCTGCAAGACGGGGGACCCCCACTAGTCTGTGACGTCTCCACAGGCTGCCTGGGCCCGGTGGTCCCACGCGCTTGGCACTGCCCCGTTTTTGAGTCGGTTCACCTGAGCCTGGGTGTCACAATTCATCGCACAACCGCGTACAACCCACAGGCTAATGGGTTATGCGAGTGTTTCCATAGGTCATTTAAAGCAGCGCTCAGGGCTTCGCTTACGGATGCAAATTGGGTGGACCGGTTGCCGTGGGTTCTATTAGGATTGCGTTCTGCACCAAAGGAGGATTTGGCAGCCTCCCCAGCAGAGCTGGTTTTTTCCCAGCCACTGCGGCTCCCCGGGGAATTTTTGCCAGATAACCCTGCACTGAACACTGACCCATCCCCGCGTTCACAGCATAGTGCAGAGGCAGGGACGCTACCCGGCCCGGCCCACCTCCGTTTTCCCTGCGCTTTTGTGCCAAAGACCTTGAAGGACGTGTCGTTCGTATTTGTCAGGCACGATGCCCACTGGACCCCATTGCTCCCGCCCTATGATGGCCCATTCAGAGTGCTGGAACCCGGGGACAAACATTTTGTGTTCGACTTGGGGGGGGGGGCGCTGGGAGACAATCTGTATAGACAGGCTTAAGCCCGCCTTTGTTTTAGCAGACCAACAGGTGGTGTTGGCCTGAGCTCCTTGGCGCGGAAAACGCCCCACTGAGAACTCCCCAGGTAAATGACTTGTCAGATCAGTCACATGAGCATGCTGAAGGTGCCCCCCCCCATTGTCCCCCCACAGATGGACACACCCCAAGGAACCCCCCACCGGAACAACAGCGCCTCAGAGCCAAAGACCCCCCGTTACAGCAGCAGGCTGAAGCCCAAAGGACATGAGGGTTAAGGCTCAGTCTGAGAGTCTGGGGGGGGGGGGGGACCCACTCAGTAGTTTTCCCTCAGACTGAAAGGCAGGGCAGATCAAAGGTGCTGGGGGACAAGGGGAATTGTCATGGGGGTTGATGTGTTAATACAGCACCTCAGGTAGCAGAGGAGCATTAGTGTTGTGATATAAGAGTGCCTGCAACCTGAGTGCTTATTTCTTTTGATTCTGGTGGATGTGAAGGAGTGAAGAATAAAGTTCCCTCTGCTCTGAACACTCGGCCTGGTTAGTTCCTCCCTCTACAATATATGTGTTTATAGGCTTTCTTTTTTAATCTAATCTATCCAAAATAAAGATTCATTCATTCATATATATATATATACACTACCGTTCAAAAGTTTGGGGTCACTTAGAAATTTCCTTATTTTTGAAAGAAAAGCACTGTTTTTTTCAAGGAAGATAACTTTAAACTAATCAGAAATACACTCTAATATCTAATATACATTGCTAATGTGGTAAATGACTATTCTAGCTGCAAATGTCTGGTTTTTGGTGCAGTATCTACATAGGTGTATAGAGGCCCATTTCCAGCAACTATCACTCCAGTGTTCTAATGGTACAATGTGTTTGCTCATTGCATCAGAAGGCTAATGGATGATTAGAAAACCCTTGCACAATCATGTTAGCACAGCTGAAAACAGTTTAGCTGGTTAGAGAAGCTATAAAACTGACCTTCCTTTGAGCAGGTTAGTATCTGGAAAAAATTATTATTTCAAATACAAATCATTATTTCTAACCTTGTCAATGTCTTGACTATATTTTCTATTCATTTTACAACTCATGGTGGTAAATAAGTGTGACTTTTCATGGAAAACACAAAATAATTGTCTGGGTGACCCCAAACTTTTGAACGGTAGTGTATATACTGTATATATATATATATGAATCGGTGAATTCAAAAAGGGCCCAAGTCCACACTTTTTCAATGGGGACTTGGGCTCTTTTTGAATTCACCAATTCATATATATATATATATATATATATATATATATATATATATATATATATATATATATATATATATATATATACAGTATATATATATACATAAAATGTGTGTGCACGCGCGTGTGTGTGTGTGTTCACCTTTGTGACCCTGTCCCCGGAAAAAAGTTCAGACTCAGGATTTTTCTTTTTTTCCGCTTTAACCCCTGTGTTCCAGAGGCTGGTGTGCCTCCACCTGCTGTTCCAGAGGCCGGTGCGCCTCCACCTGCGGTTCCAGAAGCCGGTGCGCCCCCGTAGTCTGCTGCTGAGCTTGGTGTGCCTCCACCGTCAGCTGTTTCTGAGGTCAGTGCATCGCAGTCGCCGGTGTTGGAGCTGAAGGCTTCTTTGTGGGCATTTGACAAGTCCTGTGCTCCAGTCTGGGGACCCATGGATTTGGGTAGGTCCTGACTTGCCTTGTTTCATGAATCGGGTGGCCTCTCAATGTCCCTAGGCCACCCGATTCACTTGGTACTCTGGGCTGGGGACCCATGGATTTGGATAGGCCCCCTGACCTGCCTTGGTTTATATTTTGGGACCTTGAACTCGGTGTTGCCCCAATAGTTTTTTTTTTTCTTGGACTTTGTGTGTGTGTGTCTGTTTGTTATTAGGTTAATCAGTCTTGCGTTATTTAAGGAACTCTGCCCCTCACCTGGGTGCGAAGTCCTTGCACCTTATCGGCGTCTCACACAGGCTTCAATCCTGTTTTTGCCTTTGCATTGCTACCTAGCCTGTGATTTTCCTGGCAGTGTTTGCCTTTGTTTTCAGCCCATGAGCTAAGGTTTATTCTGTGTTTTGGTTAAATAAATTTGCAAACTGTCAGTTGTGCGTTTGGGTCCTGTGTTCTGCACTCCAGAGGAGAGCCTCGCATGACACTTAACAGCTCGATCTCTTGGTCTAGCCAATCGGTACAAGTCCTTTTCTCCATCCTTAGTGTCCAGCCGCTCATACAACTCGCTATATGCCTTTTCCTTTGCCACTTCCGTCTTTGCCATGTGCCTAGATTCCATATACTTCTCTCTACTTTCTTCATCTCCTTGACTATCCCACTTTTTCTTTGCTAACCTCATTCGACCACCAAGTCTCCTTGTCTTTCTTCCTCAGTCCACTGGATACACCACATACCTTTCTACCCATTTCCCTCAGTACTTTTGCTGTACTTTCCCAGTCATCTGGTAATTCTTCCCTACCACCCAGAGCCTGTATCAACTGCTTCCTGAATTCTGTGCGACCTTCTGTAACTTCCCTCACTTAATCTTTGACTCTGCCACTTAATCTTTGGCTTTGCCTTTTCCGTTTTCCTCTTCTTGCTTTGCAAAGTCATCCTACAGACTACCATCCGATGCTATCTAGCTACATTCTCAACTGCCACTACCTTGAGGTGGAGGGGGGGGGGGGATCAATACTCTGTAGTACTGTAATAACTTTGTGGGGGTGATAATGTATCAATTCCATCAATTCAAAAACACCAGAATTGTGATGCTTTATTAAGAATTATTAGTAAATGCTGCAAAAACAAGCTCACCTATTTAGGTACCAGAGTAGTAAAAAAAATAATTGACTTTTCAGTCCACTAGATTGTGCTAACCGCTCATTGACTGGTTAGGTCAGCATAGCAAAAGAGGGACTCGTGAGATCTAGCCAGAAGTTGAACAAGGCAAAGATCAGGTTGGAAAATCTCAACATATGATATTGCAGTCCTCAGCCTATCGCAAGACTGTGGTAATATTGCATCACAGCCCAAGTATAAAGCCCAATTCATATTGGCAAAGATGCACTGGTATGCGAGCGAGCGCAGTAGACTCACTCATGCGCAAACCCTACACAGAGGGTGAGCGCTGACCGAGTGCATGCAGGCCTGAAAAAGTGTCCGCGTGTACAAGAACATAGACCTGCACATGCGCCAGGAAACTCCTGTCATCCCAGACGGGGAAGCATTGATTAATTGGTAAGGGTAAAGAGATGTGCACGTGTTTTGCTATTAAAACATGTTTTTCACGTAACCTCAAAATAAACATTCAACTGTGAAGTGGCTTTTCTGTCAATTTTCACCAAGAACACCAAAACAGTAAATTATATTCCTACCTGTTTGGTTGCTTTGTGTTTCTCCACAGCTTGTGACAGCAGCTGATACAGCTGTGGTTTGGGGCCGGGGAAAATTGTTTCACTTACTTTATGGTAAATATATATTTAAGACATTTAATCCACAGATTACTAAAGGTTAAAAAAAAAAAAGCCTCAGCCATCGAGCTCTTCTTTTGTGTTTTGATTGCAGATGTTAAAATGTTTGGTGGCTCTTGGCTGCTGCCGACGGTATAGGCATATGAACTGCAGACCATTTTCACTGCGCGTTGTAGGAACAATTGATTATAAGTATGATAAGATACAAGGATTATTTAATTTATATTTAGAGGTGTGTGTGGAGATGGAGGTTTACTTTGTGACCACAAACAAGAGAGAAACACTCGTAGGGGCACCAGTCCAAACCTGGACAATTTGTTAATAACTAATCCTTGAACCTTTCATTAACCAGTCTCTGTCATGATGGCCGCTAGGCCGTCATCAGCATCATCATCATCAGCTGCGCTCACTCCAGCAGGTGGCAATCAGCGGGCTTTAAAAGCCCGACGCGTGGACTTCTCAGCATGGAGTCGTCTGTCTTCCTTGCCAAGCAATGCGCCGAGATCTCGACTACAAGTC
This sequence comes from Pholidichthys leucotaenia, assembly GCA_020510985.1. NCBI lineage: Eukaryota > Metazoa > Chordata > Actinopteri > Cichliformes > Pholidichthyidae > Pholidichthys > Pholidichthys leucotaenia. Next base: position 436,803,346 of record CM035836.1, on the reverse strand, counting down.
AAGAAGCGAACGCCAAGTCAAGCCAGGCCACGTAAGCAAACTCAGCACTCATCGTCTGCAAGTTCTTTCCCCTGTGCACAGGTGGACCTCCCAGGCAGCGGACAATCCTCCTCAGCTGACGAGGCACAGCCTCCTCCTCCTCGGAGTTCCTCCTCACCCCCGCAATGCTGGGTACCTCGAGCACTACGTCACACGGACACCAGGAGCCAGCCGGACTTACACTGTGGGACCTGCCAGTAAGCACCTGCAGCATATATGCCGTTATTGTTATTGTGCAGCAGTAACCTTTGTGCTTGTGTGTTCCAGGGTTGCCAGGTCACCACAAGACGGGCTCAGCTCCAGTGACCAGACGAGCACACATACATCCACTCACGCACTACACTGACACTTTAAACAATAAAAGATAATTGTCTGTAATTACTCGTGTCAGTGTCTGTCTCTTGAGTCGTAAATCATGTCAGTACGACTCCGTCAGGATGACCCAACAGACAGCGCGCTGTCGCGCCGCTTTAACACTCTCAGCGCATGAGTTGACATGATTTCCCATCAACAGACAGTAATCTTAAACCAACTGACACAAATTAACAGCCGGCTGGATTGCCTGGAAGGACAGCGGGGCGCCTTCAGCACCCGCAGCCACTGCTACTAGCCAAACTAACCCACCATCCGCACATCGCCTCACTCCCGTGCCAGCCCCCGCTCGTTTTAATGGTAAACTCGGGGAGGCATGAGGGTTTTTGCTGCAGTGCGAGTCTGTGTTTCTCTGCGCCCCGGGGGACTTTGCCACTGATTTGAACAAAATTGGATACCTTTTCAACTTGCTGGGAGGCAGAGCCTTAGATTGGGCTTATACCATCATGGCCAAACCAAGCTACCCACTTTTGACTTACCAGCAGTTTGTGGCAGAGTTCATGGAGGTGTTCGATCATGTTGACCGGGGCGCGGTGCTAACCGAACAGCTGCTAGGTCTTTGGCAGGGCAGTAGGTCTACCGCCGATTACTCCGTTGATTTCCGGGTATTAGCTGCTCAGGTTGGGTGGGGGGAGCCAGCGCTCTGTGGAATCTTCCTCCGCAGTCTTAGCCCTGAGTTGAAGGATGAGCTAGCAGCACGGGATAAACCAGACAGGTTAGGGGAGTTAATCTCCCTCACCATCAGCTTAGATAGTAGGCTAAGGGAGCGAGCGGCCGAACGGCGAAAAGCTTCCCGTTCAAGTAAATCTCGCCCTCGCTCCATTAGGTCCTCCCTCCTGGCTCTGCCCGCATCTGAGGAACTTCCGGAGCAGGAGGATATGATTGTGGGGCAATCGGGTATTACAGCGGCTGAAAGACAGCGCCGCAGGGAGCAGGGGTTGTGTTTCTACTGTGGTAATGGGTCACATGGAATAGTGGACTGCCCGTTAAAAGGGGAGGTCCGCGGATCACAGTAGGGGGATTCGCGGACAAAGATCAGGAAAAACCCCTCACTAGTTGCCATATCCCCATTAGACTCCTCCACAAACACAAGGAACACACCACACACGCCTTAGTTGACTCTGGAGCTGAGCAGAATTTCATCTCCAGAGACCTGGCAACCCTGATGGGCCTCAGCTGTCAGCCCTTATGCCCCCTTGTTCATCTTGTCACCCTATCCAAGGCGTCACTGACATCAGTTTCCCACCAGACGACCCCTGTGTCAGTAATAGTCTCTGGGAATCACAGAGAAGAAATACGGTTCCTGATTCTGCCCATCTTCTCTTCACCCGTCATCCTGGGGTACCCCTGGCTTCGGCTGCATAACCCCACTTTCGACTGGCAAGTTGGGAGAATCACGGCGTGGAGCCCGTTCTGCCTGAGCGCCTGTCTCCAGTCAGCGGCGTGCGCCCCCTCGGTTCCAATGCTTCCTCCCTTGACACCTCCCCCGGACCTGTCCAGGGTACCTGACGTCTACCATGACCTGGGCCCGGTGTTTAGTAAGTCACGGGCGCTGTCCCTTCCCCCCCATCATCCATATGACTGCGCAGTCAACCTCAAGGCTGGGGCCCCTCTCCCGGCAAGCCGCCTGTATAGCCTGTCAGCCCGGGAACGTGAGGCCACGGATACGTATATTAAGGAGTTCCTTAATATACGTATCCATGGCCTTAATAGGCTTCCGGTATCATCCGTCCATCCTCCTCGGCCGTAGGCGCAGGGTTCTTCTTCGTGGGGAAGAAGGACGGCTCGCTGCGCCCATGCATCGACTTCCGGGGCCTCAATGATATCACAATCAAAGACAAATACACACTCCCCTTGATGAACACTGCCTTCGACTCCCTCCAGGGGGCGTCATGGTTCACCAAGTTAGATCTGCAGAACGCCTATCACCTGGCACGTATTCGAGAAGGCGACGAATGGAAGACTGCTTTCTGGACCCCAAGCGGTCACTTTGAATATTTAGTGATGCCGTTTGGGTTAACCAACGCTCCGGCGGTGTTCCAGCGCCTAATCAATGACGTCCTCCGGGACTTTCTGAACTCCTTCGTCTTCATGTATCTCGATGATATCCTCATCTTCTCGCGCACACTGGAGGAGCACCAGGTGCATGTGCGGCGGGTTCTGCAGCGCCTTCTGGAGAATCAGTTGTTCGTCAAGGCGGAGAAATGTGAATTCCACATGGACCGCACCTCCTTCCTGGGATTTATCATCGCCCGTAACCAGGTGCTTCCCAATCCGGACAAGGTCAAGGAGGTAGTGGACTGGCCCACACCTACATCTCGGAAACAGCTGCAAGGGTTTCTGGGTTTCGCCAATTTTTACCGGCGGTTTGTGCCTAACTTTGGGAATATCGCCAGACCCCTGACTGCGCTCACATCCCCGAAGGTCCCCTTTCGCTGGAGTGAGGAGGCTGCTACAGCATTCAAGAGACTGAAGGGGGAGTTCACCTCGGCTCGTGTGTTGACCCAGGTGGACCCGGAACTACAGTGTCTGGTGGAGGTGGACGCCTCGGATTCGGGGGTTGGGGCCGTTCTCTCTCAGCGCTTCCCGGCAGATGGAAAGATCCGACCCTGCGCTTACTTCTCTCATCGCCTGACGCCTGCTGAGAGGAACTACAGCATTGGTGACAGGGAGCTGCTGGCCGTCAAACTCGCTCTGGAGGAATGGAGGCACTGGCTGGAGGGGGCTGCCCAGCCGTTTGTCGTTTGGACTGACCATCGCAACCTTGAGTATCTCAGGACGGCCAAGCGGTTGAATGCACGTCAGGCCCGCTGGTCACTCTTCTTCGGTCGCTTTAATTTCACGATCACCTATCGGACGGGAAGCAAGAATGGTAAGCCTGATGCCCTTTCCAGGCAGTTTGATATGCCATCCTCTGACGAGCAGGAGGAGACTATTCTGCCGTCTGCCTGTGTGGTGGGTGCGTTGTCCTGGGGAATCTGCGACAAGGTCAGAAGAGCACAAGAGGTGCAGCCCGATCCGGGTGGGGGGCCCCCGGGTCGTCTATTTGTTCCCTGTTCTGTCAGAGGCCATGTAATTGAGTGGGGTCACGCGTCTAAACTGGCGTGCCATCCGGGTGTGAGTCGGACCATTGACCTCCTCCAGAGGACCTTTTGGTGGCCAGGGCTACGGAAGGATGTTAACAACTATGTCCGGGCCTGCGCTCAGTGCGCTACTGGAAAGACGTCATCGTCGGCCCCGGCGGGCCTTCTGCACCCCCTGCCCGTTCCTTCCCGCCCCTGGTCCCATGTAGCCATGGACTTCGTGACCGGTTTGCCCCCCTCCGGCCACTTCACGACTGTTTTGACAATAGTGGACCGCTTTTCTAAAGCTGCCCACTTTGTGCCTCTCCGGGGGTTGCCATCAGCACAGGAGATCGCGGACCTCCTCGTCCTTCACGTGGTTCGTCCTCACGGGATCCCCGCTGACATCGTTTCGGATCGAGGGCCACAGTTCGTGTCTCAAGTTTGGAAAGCGTTCTTGACGATACTGGGGGCCACGGCCAGTCTCTCCTCCGGATACCTCCTGCAGAGCAATGGCCAGTGCGAGCGGGCCAATCAGGAGCTGGAGGCTGTGCTGCGCTGTGTCATTTCCTCCTGCTCATCTTCTTGGAGCACGTACCTCCAGTGGATCGAGTACACTCACAACACCACGGTGTCCTCGGCCACGGGGATGTCCCCCTTTAAGGCATCATTGGGGTACGATCCACCTGTGTTCCCTGAGGAGGAGGGAGAGGTAGCGGTTCCGTCTGTACAGGCTCACACCAGGCGTTGTCGGCGGATTTGGTCCATCGCCCGCAGAGCCCTCCTGAGAACCACAGAACGCAATATCGAAGTGGCCAACCATCACAGGAGGCCCGCCCCGGACTACAAGGTGGGTCAGAAGATATGGTTGTCCACGAAAAACATCAGTGTGCCTGCCGAGAAGCGTAAGCTGACCAAGCGCTTCATCAGCCCTTATGTCATTGCCCGCATTGTCAACCGTCAACCCTGTGTCTGTGCGTCTTGTTCTCCCCCCTCACATGCGCATCTGCCCCACTTTTCACGTCTCCCAGGTCAAGCCCTACATCGGCGACCCGCTGTGCCCGCCTCCCGCGGCTCCTGTCCCCCCGAGGATGATCGATGGTCACCCGGCCTGGGGAGTGACAGCAATCCTGGATGTCCGCAGGAGGGATCAGGGCCTTCAGTATTTGGTGGACTGGGAGGGGTTTGGTCCTGAGCATCGCTCCTGGATACACCCTGCGTTGATCCTCGATAAGCAGTTGGTCCGCGATGTCCATCGGGCGCATCCAGGTAGGATTGGGCAGGTGCCTGGAGGCACCTCTAGAGGGGGGGGGGGTACTGTCATGATGGCCGCTAGGCCGTCATCAGCATCATCATCATCAGCTGTGCTCACTCCAGCAGGTGGCAATCAGCGGGCGTTAAAAGCCCGACACGCGGACTCCTCAGCACGGAGTCGTCTGTCTTCCTTGCCAAGCAATGTGCCGAGATCTCGACTACAAGTCAAGAAGCGAATGCCAAGTCAAGCCAGGCCACGTAAGCAAACTCAGCACTCATCGTCTGCAAGTTCTTTCCCCTGTGCACAGGTGGACCTCCCAGGCAGCGGACAATCCTCCTCAGCTGACGAGGCACAGCCTCCTCCTCCTCGGAGTTCCTCCTCACCCCCGCAGTGCCGGGTACCTCGAGCACTACGTCACACGGACACCAGGAGCCAGCTGGACTTACACTGTGGGACCTGCCAGTAAGCACCTGCAGCATATACGCCGTTATTGTTATTGTGCAGCAGTAACCTTTGTGCTTGTGTGTTCCAGGGTTGCCAGGTCACCACAAGACGGGCTCAGCTCCAGTGACCAGACGAGCACACATACATCCACTCACGCACTACACTCACACTTTAAGCAATAAAAGATAATTGTCTGTAATCACTCGTGTCAGCATCTGTCTCTTGGGTCGTAAATCATGTCAGTCTCAATATTTGTGAATTCTTCTGCCGTGACCCAGAAAAGCACACACACAAAAGAAATCAAGCAGAAACTTCTATATACCGTTAACAGTTTTAATAATCAAACTCAAGTTCAGTGACATTACATTCAATTGATGTGTAAGCAGGTGAAATGATCACGTACGTATCAAATATCATTAACTGGTAATGGATTCCTGAGCATAAAGTCTATAGTTAAACCTTTGTGGAAGCAAAAGAAACCAGTTTGAATTTGTAACTGTAATGCAATGGGAGACTGTGAAATAACTAACAAAAATATGTATAAACTTGGACTCAGTTTTATGGAGAAAATTATAAAAGCTGATTATATGAAAAGAAAATTCTCTACAAAAAAAATGGAGGTTTTTGAAAAGGAGAATATTATTTTTCCTTCACCTTTATAGCTCCTATCGTAGCTTATGGACAAACTTAACATGAAAAATTGTGTCACATTTTGAGAGCGGAAGGATTCCACCGGGCTCAGGTTGTCTGCCTTTTTTTTCCCCCTCATATTTGTACTGTGTTGTCATTTTGAGTTGTCATTTATTCTATATCGTTTCTCAGTATGATTTATTTTCCTGTTTATGTTCATTGCGGTTTGTTTATTACATTTTTTTGAAGTTACTGGTCTTTATTCCCTGCCATCTTATTATATTGGTATTCTGTTGTGTTCTCTCTCTCGGGGTTGACAGCTGTCAGTGGCTTTCTGGGGTTTCGCTCTGCATGGGTGTGGCCCTGTCAGCTGTCAGCTCCGATTGCTCCCTTTTCTGTCATCATTCCCAGCTGGTCTAAATTGTTTGTTTTCTCCTACTCGCTCAGATTTACCACACCTGTTACCACTTACAGTACTTCATTTTGTGTCTAGCCTTAATTAAGGGGCTGCCCACTTTTGTCTGGCGCAGCACCCTACTTTCAACTTGCTCCTACAGGACGTAAGTTCCTCATAGTTCTGTTTTTCTTTATGTATTCTTAATGTGTGTTCCTAGCTCGGTTCTCCAAATTTAGCCGGTGATCCCCCTCGCCTTAGCTGTTTGTTATTTTTGCTTGCCTGCATTTTCCTTGTTCACTAGTTTTGTAGTTCTGTGTTGTCTCTAATAAATTTGCAAACTCACAGCCGGCGGGTTGTGCCTTTAATCCTGCCCTAAATTGGTCATGTTCAATTAGAATTAGACATCACGTTTAGCCCAGCAGATAGAAAGTTGGAGTCTGGCTTATGAACAGCTGTGTTTCAGAGTCCAGCAATGATCTTGAACACCAGCAGATGGCAAAAAGGGGAAAAGACTACCCGCAGTCCTTCCTAATCATGGTAGCTCTTCTAGCTTTTACAGACTCAGCAGTTGGGGTCTGGACTGTGGAGCCAGTGGTAGAGTGAACGGCTGGCCCCCGGGGCAGGTGTGACATCTTATCTTAGGCAACAGATCCTTTTCTGGCCGCAACTTTGGGATGTCCACCAGCTGATAAGGAACCACAGGCTAAAGGAAAAATGTATGTAAACAGTTCCACCCACAAAATCCTAGTTCTTCTGACGTCGTGGTACGTGGGTGAGGCAGTCTCAAGGGAAAAAGTTCAAAAATCACTGTCAGTCCACTTTAAGGGTGAGTTTGTCATGATCTGAGCGCGGAGGATTCCACCAGGCTCAGGTTGTACTATGTTATTTTGAGTAGTCACCTATCCTATATTGTATCGCAGTATGATTTATTTTCCCGTTTACGTTTGTTATAGTTTATTGTATTTTTGAGGGTGTTTGTCTCCATTTTCTGCCATCTTATTTTATTTGTATTCTGTTGTGTTCTTTCTCTCGCGGTTGACAGCTGTCAATGGCTTTCTGGGTTTTGCTCTCCATGGGCATGGCCCTGTCAGCTATCAGCTCTGATGCCTTCCTCATCTCTTATTACTCCTAGCTGATCTGAATTGTATCTTTGTTTTCTCCTGCCCGCTCAGATTACCCACACCTGTTACTACTTGTTTCATTTTGTCTGTAGCCTTATTTAAGGGGTTGTGCACCGTTGTCTGGTGCAGCACCCTACTTTCGACTAATGAACGTAAGTGCCTCTTAACTTGCCTTCTGTGTTTATCCTAGCGTGCGCTCCACGGCTAGTTTCTCCAGGTTTAGCCGGCGACTCCCCTCACCTTAGTGATTGCTATTTTTGGCTTCTCCTGTTGTTTTCTACTCCTGCTAGTTTTTGGTTTGGTCTTGTTTGTGCTTTTGTGTTCTTTCACGATTAAACTTGCAAACTCACAGCTGGCATTTGATGCCTTTATTCAGCCCTGAAAAGGGGATTTATGACAGAGTTAAGGAAAATCAATAGAAAAAGTTTAGCAGAATAAACACGGCATCTGAGGAGAGGGGGAAAAAAAGGTGTTTTGGAGTTTCACTCCAAGTAAGAAGGGTTGAGCTCAATAAGAAAAGATAATCCCCTCCTCAGGTACCAGGAAACTCACACAAAAGAGACAAAAATTACTTCAGAGAGAACAGGAAAAGACTTAACTTCAAGACAACGAAAGACAACTTTAGAGAACGCAAACAACTTGCACAAAAATTGAACTACTAGGGCAGGGGTGTCAAACTCATTCCACAGAGGGCCAAGACCCTGCATGTTTTACTTCCACCCAATGTCTCCAGCAGGTGTTTTCACTGATCAGCAATCAGTGGGAAGAAATTCAGTGAGATCACCTGTTGAAGACACTGGGTGCAGGTAAAACCTGCAGGGTCTTGGCCCTCCATGGAATGAGTTTGACACCTGTGTACTAGGGTGTTTCTCCCTATTTTTAACTGAGCGCGATCCTTTGCTCATAACATGACTGGCAGCAGGAAGAACCGATTATTGGCTATCATGGGAGATTTGAATGGGCTATGGTCCAATAAGAAAGCGGTCCTTTGTCTGTAACCGACCAATAGAATGAAAGGGGGCAGCGTCCAACAGAGACAGCCTGGTGATTGGCTGGTACCAGTCAGATGACTGACATAAGTTTTTAGAAGGCAACCACACTTAACTGTGAAATTCACATTATATACTTAGTATAAAATCTAAGCTAACTTCAGTGATTCATGACTAACCTTCAGTGAGCATGCACTTTTATAAACTTGTCCTATAATTAACATGCATTAGAATAAGGTTCCTTTAAGCATTTTCAAACATGCAACACATTTAAAATCAATGATTAATGAAATATTTCAAACCCATCATTGTCCAACACAGAAGTGGTCATATTCAATAGTGTTCTGAGCAGTATTTCCTGGAAAAACATCGAAGTCCAAAGTCTTGAGGAGAGAGGATTATTTCAGGCAGATAAAACCAAAATCCCAATGTTAATTAAATCCAACATGTTCCTGAGTTGAACAGAAGTGGGCAATGTTTAGCTGTGGATAATTCCTAGAGACCTGTGGAATTCGGTCAAGGGATCTGGGATGTTTCAAACAGTACTTGAAGCATAAAACTGCCTGATTGGGGAGGAAGTTCCGGGATTTATGATTTGCAGACTAATCTGTTCCTGGCACGAAATGGGATCCTTATCCCATGGAATGTGTTTTCAAACTGTGGTTCTTAGGTGAAGGAAGCAATTCTTGACCAGACTTTTGGGTGAAACAATTTCTTTAAAGTGAAGAGTGATTTTACAGATTGGAGCCAAATGGACTGATGCTACAGCATGCGCGAAATGCAGCTGCTGAAAGGTAGATGCAGTCGCTCAAAAACAACTCTGAATACTGCCGTGTACGCAAACGCAGTCTACAGAACACAAACGTTGCCCCCTCGGAGGGACTCTGAACAGCCCTTAACGATAATATTATACTGTAGGGCTTCTGGTGATTCCCACCTCAAAACAATGTTGTACTCATGTTTCCATTGTATTTACAAAATACTTACCCTGTACTTACATCATAATTATACCATACTTGACCCACTTATTTACTTGTAATTAAACTGTACTTACATTTTTACTTACTTCAGGTTCAGGTTACTTTATTTGTACCCGTAGGTAGATTTGTTTTGCAGTCAGGTGACATCCATATTTACAAACCACATTTACCAACCATTTACTTGTACATATTGCTGAGCAGTTAACCGAAATAAAACCAAAACCAGCGTATGTGACGTAAAACTGACATAATATTGCTCAACCCAGAAGCAGTGCAGTCAGCACTGTTCGGAAGCAGCAGATCACAGTGAAAAATTAAAATACCTTGTATTAAAAACAAATGTGGTGTCTGTCCACATAGTACACTACCGTTCAAAAGTTTGGGGTCACTTAGAAATTTCCTTATTTTTGAAAGAAAAGCACTGTTTTTTTCAATGAAGATAACTTTAAACTAATCAGAAATACACTCTAATATCTAATATACATTGCTAATGTGGTAAATGACTATTCTAGCGGCAAATGTCTGGTTTTTGGTGCAGTATCTACATAGGTGTATAGAGGCCCATTTCCAGCAACTATCACTCCAGTGTTCTAATGGTACAATGTGTTTGCTCATTGCGTCAGAACGCTAATGGATGATTAGAAAACCCTTGTGCAATCATGTTAGCACAGCTGAAAACAGTTTAGCTGGTTAGAGAAGCTATAAAACTGACCTTCCTTTGAGCAGGTTAGTATCTGGAAAAAATTATTATTTCAAATACAAATCATTATTTCTAACCTTGTCAATGTCTTGACTATATTTTCTATTCATTTTACAACTCATGGTGGTAAATAAGTGTGACTTTTCATGGAAAACACAAAATAATTGTCTGGGTGACCCCAAACTTTTGAACGGTAGTGCATGTGATAATTGACTCTTTATTTAATCTGAACATCCCAAGAAAACGTGAGCAAAGTGCACTTAAACTAACATGGAAATCCACCAAAGCTGAATCACTGTTAGCCACTAGCCGCTAACCGCAAACTGCTATCCACGTCATCTCGACCGTTTAATAGTGGGAAGGGATGAAAAAATTGACAAACTAAGGCTGTATTTAAGAACCTGATCAGAAACTCGTAATCACTATGTGGTGATAATAGGGCTGCAACGATTAGTTGACGTTGTCGAAAACGATCATAAAAATTTATCGACAGATTTTTATTGTCAGCGAATTGTTTAATTTTCAAGTTTATATGCATGCCACGGAAATGTTCAGTTTAACTGTTCCAGTGAAGAAGAGGAACGCGTCATGGCGACATGGAGAGAAAATCACAGAGAAAGCCAAAGTATGGGAGGATTTTACCAAAAATAAATAAATGAAATAAGTTAAATGTAGGCTATAAAGCAGAGTTGTCATATCACCTGCGCTACAGCGACACATTCATTCCCTCCTCCTCTCCATTCCACCATCTCCAGCCACCTGTCAGAGGACCTCCGTAGTGCTCTGGGCCACTTCTAAACACTGCCCCGGTAAAGCCCCTGTCACACCTTGACGATTTAGGCAGCATTTGCCAAATGTATAAAAATTGGTCTAAAACACTGGCATATGCTGAAATTTTCACTTTTGGCTGTATGCATTGTGTATCCATAATGAGTTGGACATATAGATAATGTATTAGTAACTTATATAGAATGTTTCGATAACTTATAAATAACTTATACCAACAAAAACTTAGCGTGTTGCTGGCGTTACAATTTATGAGCAATGATAGTCTAACTTAAGCATAGCTTATCCTAACTTGTGCATAGCGCAGTCATGCCAAACTGCCATCGCCTCCTAGTCCATGAGTCCTAGGTGTGTGAGAGCTCATCTCTGTTCAACCAAAATGATTTTCCCTTCTAAAGACCATCCCATCACACGGCGGGGGGTGTGACCGACGTGGCAGAACTGTCAAATCTGTCAGGTTGGTCACACCTAAAACAGCTGATGTCACATGTCATGGACGTCAGATGACAGTTGTCACAACCTGGCTTGACAGTTATGATAAAGGCATGCGAACTGATGGTGATGAAAAAAGGTTTGTTTTCAACAAAGTGAAAAAAAATAAGATAATGCATGGAGTGTGCTTTCGCTGAGAGCTGCAGCCAAAGGAGAGCAAAGTGGGATTTATCATCTGATGGAAAACAGTTGAGCTCTGTGCTTTGGGAGATCTCATCAGCTGATTGGATCCACCTCCTCTGGTGTTTGGAGATTTTGACATATCTATCAGAACAGCACTGGACAGCTGATGGTACAGACCAGTCAAAAGTTGAAAAAACATGACAAGGAGGGCTAAACAGCAATTTGGATCTCCTGTAGCTTTAAAGTGTTACACTTAAGTTGGCTCGGACACATCCCTAACCAGGTCCTGTTATACAAACAAGTATGTGTGCTTAGCTCTCTGTGTGTGTATGCGCTGCAGGCACCAGCTGAGCTGATTAGAACAGAAAGCAGGTGCATCAAGTCAGATCTTAATTGTTAAAGGTATCACCTAGTCTACACAGAGACCATTACAGTCGAAACATGTCAAGGTATGAAAGATCTCTTTACTTTGTGTGAATAGAAGAACAAGACCATTGACAGGTTCCTCCTGTGAACCAATGCTGCCAATACGCCATTATACGGTAGCTGTAAGTTAGAACCCCATTCACTAAGTTACACATAGGTTCAAAGAGCGTTATTCATACGTTAGAAATAAGTTTTGGGTACGCTAGACATTTATCTCGATGTATTTTGACTAATGAGTAACTTATGAGTCACTTACAAGTAACTGACATACTGCTGGACCCAGGGAACACACACACACAGGCTCGAATGAAATTCAGTAATCTTTATTGTGCCAACAGAGGGTGTGTGGGTGCGTGTATGCATTGTGTGAATGTGATGACGGTAGAGATGCTGCAGCCGGGGGTGAGACAGAACGCCGTACAGCCTGGCAACCCTAGAACAGAGCCAAAGCACAGACATTAGTTCTTTCCACAAAAGTGTGAACAGAATAATGACTGGGGCTTACTTGCAGGTGGAACGATGGAAGCGCAGGTTTAGCCCCAGGGGCTCCAGCCAGGAAGACAGCATCTGAGAGGCACTCCCGGTGATGAGCAGTGAGGCCTGGAGAGGCAAGAGGAAGGCGTTCCGCTGCCACGGAGAATTGGTTCCGCCGCCAGAGGAATCTACCTGTGCACAGGGGAGATACTGAGAGGAAGGTGAGTAGAGTTATGCTTACTTTTAGATGCGAGGGTCTTTCCAAGAGGTTGGATGAGAGACATGGACGTAGACAGTCAGGTGAGAGACGAAGGTCAGGGAGAAATGACGGCACGGAGCCGTCCATGCTCCGGACGGGAGCCATGCCCACCTGAGCAGGTGGCAGAGCAGGCAGAGCAGGCTATAAAGCCCGTGAGTGATTGGCAGCAGGTGTGCGCACAGCTGAAGCACGTGACGGCCCAGAGTGAGTCATGACAGTACTCCCCCCCCCCCCCCCCGCGAGCGGTGCGTCTGATGAAAGTCCCTGATGAGGCGCTTGTCCAGCACGAATGAGGGACGCACCCAGGACCTCCACTCGGGGCCATACCCCTCCCAGTCCACCAGGTACTGCAGGCCACGACCCCGGCGGCGGATGTCCAAGATGAAGTTGACCCTCCATGCTGGGTCGCCGTCGATCAACACTGGCGGGGGTGGAGCCCTGGGAGGGGGGCAGAGAGGGCTGGAAACGACGGGCTTGACCTGGGAGACATGGAACGTAGGACAAACACGGAGAGAGGGGGGGAGAGCCAGATGCACAGCCACAGGGTTCACCACACGAACAATAGGGAAGGACCCAATAAAGTGCTGAGCCAGCTTCCTCTTTTCAGCCTTCAAAGCAATATGCTGGGTTGATAACCATACCTGTTGACCCACCTGGTACTGAGGAGCAGGTCTTCTGCAATGGTTCGCTGTCCTCGAGTTGCTCTCGGCCATGCGTTAAAGGGCCCGGCGCGTAGCAGTCCAGAGCCGGCGACAGCGCCTCAGGTGGGCATGGATGGAAGGCACAGCCACCTCCCCCTCCTCCTCGGAAAAAAGCGGGGGATCGTAACCCAGCGAGGCCTTCAAGGGAGACATGCCGATCGCTGAGGATAAGGTCGAATTGTGGGCACATTCAATCCATGGAAGATGACTGCTCCAAGACGAGGGACTGGAGGTGATGACACAGCGCAGAGCAGCCTCCAGCTCCTGACTGGCCCGCTCGCACTGCCCGTTGTTCTGCGGGTGATGACCAGAGGACAGGCTCACCATCGCCCCCAGCGCGTTGCAAAAACCCCTCCACATGCGGGACACAAATTGGGGACCCCGATCAGAGACAATATCCCTGGGAATCCCATGAAGACGCACGACGTGCTGCACCAACAGGTCTGCCGTTTCTCGTGCCGTAGGGAGCCCACGTAAAGGGACGAAGTGGGCGGCCTCAGAAAAGCGGTCCACGATGGTTAGGATGGTGTTGAAATGATTGGATGACGGGAGGCCAGTCATGAAGTCCAGGGCGATGTGGGACCATGGTCTTCCAGGGACCGGCAAGGGTTTGGAGAAAACCCGCTGGCGGTGATGACGATGTTTTCCTGGTGGCGCACTGAGGGCAGGCACGGACATAATTGATGACGTCATTCCGGAGGCCCGGCCACCAGAACGATCTCTGGAGCAGCCCCACCGAGCGGGTAATCCCTGGATGGTAGGCGAGCTTAGATGAGTGGGCCCAGTGGATCACGTCACCCCGGACAGATGAAGGGACGTATAGTCTCCCCGCAGGCCCCCCGCCTGGATCCGGCTCAGCCTCCTGCGCCCTCAGGACCTTGTCCCTGATGCCCCATGAGAGGGCACCCACGACACACGAAGCAGGGACGATGGTGTGCTCATGCCCCTCAGAAGCCTCTGAGGCGAAATGCCTGGACAGAGCATCAGGTTTGGCGTTCTTCGTCCCGGGGCGGTAGGTGATGGTGAACCTGAAGCGCCTGAAAAACAAGGACCAACGGGCCTGGCGGGCATTCAGACGTTTAGCCGTTCTCAGGTACTCCAAGTTCTTATGGTCGGTCCACACCACAAAGGGTTGAGCGGCCCCCTCCAGCCAGTGACGCCACTCCTCCAACACGAGCTTCACCGCCAGGAGCTCCCTGTCGCTGACGTCATAATTCCTCTCCGCGGGGGACAGCCGCCGAGAGAAGAAGGCGCAGGGGCGGATCACCCCGTCCACTGGAGAGCACTGTGACAGGACTGCCCCCACCCCTGAGTCAGAGGCATCCACCTCGACCAGACACTGGAGAGCGGGATCCACCTGCGTCAGGACCCGAGAGGATGAGAATTCGGTCTTCAGGGCCGCAAAAGCTGCCGCAGCCTCTTCCGTCCACCGGAACGCCACCTTGAGGGAGGTGAGACGGGTCAGGGGGACAGCGATCATGCTGTAGTTAGGGACAAACCGGCGGTAAAAATTGGCAAACCCCAGGAACTGCTGCAGCTGCTTCCTCGACGAGGGGGGAGGGGCAATCCACCACCGCCTTAACCTTCCCAGGATCCGGGATGACTTGATTGTGTGAGATAATGAATCCCAGAAAAGAGGTCTTCTCGGTGTAGAACTCGCCCTTCCCCGCTTTAACAAATAATTTGTTCTCCAGGAGCTATTGGAGGACCCGTCTCGCGTGGACCTGATGCTCCTCCCATGACTGAGAGAAGATCAAAATGTCGTCCAGGTAAACGAAGACAAAGGACCCAAGGAAGTCCCGGAGAACATCGTTAATCAGGCGCTGGAAGACGGCCGGAGCGTTGGTCAGCCCAAATGGCATTACGAGATACTCAAAGTGGCCGCTTGGGGTCTGGAATCCCGTCTTCCACTCGTCGCCCTCCCGGATCCACACGAGGTGGTAGGCACTGCGGAGATCCACCTTCGTGAACCAGGAGGCCCCCTGGAGGGAGTCAAATGCAGAGTCCATGAGCGGGAGAGTATACTTGTCCTTGATCGTAATGTCGTTCAGACCCCGGAAGTCGATACAAGGATGAAGGGAACCATCCTTCTTACCTACGAAGAAGAAGCCCACCCCCGCCGGCGAGGAAGAAGGCCGAATGATGCCCGAGCTGAGCGACTCCTTGATGTAAGCGTCCATTGCCTCCCGCTCCGGAGCCGATAGGCTGTAGAGGTGGCTCGACGGCAGGGGGGCGCCAGGCTGGAGATTAATGGCACAGTCGTACGGGCGGTGGGGGGAGGGGGGGAGACAGTGCCTGTGACTTGCTGAACACTGCTCCAAGGTCATGAAACTCCGGTGGCACTCTGGACAGGTCAGGAGGAGGAGGGGAGGGCAGGGGAGGACAGGGGCACCGAGGGAGAACATGCTGCAGACTGGAGGCAAGCGCTCAGGCAGAAGGGGCTCCAAGCGACGACGCTCCCTGTATGCCAATCAAAGGTTGGGTTGTGGAGGCGGAGCCAGGGGTAGCCCAGAATGACAGGGGCGACCGAGGTGGACAACACAAACAGCCGAAGGTCCTCCTGATGGTTACCCGAGATGATAGCCGAGACTGGGGCTGTATGATGTGTCACTGTCTCCAGAGGAGCCTTTGACAGGGCGACGAGGCTCAGGGGGGCCGGAAGGTTAAGGCAGGGGAGCCCCAGCCAGGTTGCCAGTTTCCCTGAAATGAAGCTCTGCTCAGCCCCCCAAGTCCACCAGTGCATGTGTGAGAATCTCTGTGTGTTTGTAGCTAAACCTAATGGGGAGGAGACACTTTGATAGGGAATTAGGCCGAGATGAGTCCGCGAGTTCCCCTACTGCGACGCGCGGACCCCCTCTTTTGGCCAAACAGGGCAGGACTCGATCTCATGCTGATCATCCCCACAATACATACACAGACCTAACTCCCTGCGGCGCTGTCTCTCGGCCAGCGAGAGTTTAGTCCGCCCCACTATCATTGCCTCGGGATCGTCTGCGGCCTCAAGCACGGGCAACACCAAAACTGAAGACTTAGAGGAGCGCGGAAACTGACTGCCCGAGCGGCCAGAAGACCTCCGCTCAGCAGCCCGCTCCCTCAGCCTGTTGTCAAGACTAATAGAGAAATGAGCTCCGTGAGATGCTCAGGCTTATCCAAGCGGGCCAGCTCATCCCACAGACTAGGGCTCAAACTCCTAATGAAAATGCTGCATAGCGAGGCATCCTCCCACCCAACTTCCGCTGCCACCACCCAGAAGTCAACAGCGTAGTCGGCGACTGACCGGCCACCCTGCCGAAGATTTAATAGCCGAGTGGTGAGCACACTATCGCCGTCCCAGTGGTCAAAAACCTCGTGGAAATCGTGGACGAATTGGGCGTAGGTTAAATTAGCATAACTGGGCTTCGCCATAATGGCGTATGCCCATGCTAGCGCTCGTCCCCCCAACAGATTAGCCACGTAAACTAAGCGGCTGTGATCAGTGGGGAAATCTCCCGGAACCCACAGAAACACCGTCTCACACTGAAGGATAAAGCCCAGTGCTTCCCCGAGCTTTCCGCTAAAGCGCGTGGGTGTGGGGACCGGAGTGAGGCGGGTTAAAGGGCCCGGACTAGCCTGGTTAGGAAAGGAGCTAACGGGAGCTGGCCTACTACTGGGAGCCGGAGGAAAAGTCCGCTGTCCTTCCAGGCGATCCAACCGGCTGTTGATTTGGGCTAGCTGATCGAGAATGGCCTGCTGTTAGTAAGTTAATTGGTCCACTCGAGCCTCTAAGTTGTTAAGCTGGTGTGCAAGCCAGCTGTTCACTGGGTCGCTCTGATGGAGCTGTACTGACATATTGCTGGACCCAGGGAACACACACACACAGGCTCGAATGAAATTCAATAATCTTTATTGTGCCAACAGAGGGTGTGTGGGTGCGTGTATGCGTTGTGTGAATGTGATGACGGTGGAGATGCTGCAGCCGGGGGTGAGACAGAGCGCCGTACAGCCTGGCAACCCTAGAACAGAGCCAAAGCACAGACGTTAGTTCTTTCCACAAAAGTGTGAGCAGAATAATGACTGGGACTTACTTGCAGGTGGAACGATGGAAGCGCAGTGTTGTAAGATGTGTCTAACTCGTGTGTTTAGATAGGGCAGCTCAGTGTGTGAATGTGAGTGAGTGCGCGCGCACAGCCGAGGCACGCCCCCGGCCCCTGTGTGAATGGCCCCGCGGAGCGGATGGTGTGTGTGAAGTGTGCGGGTGAGTAGAGAGAGAGGCGACCGGAGCAGGTAGCGAGCTAGAATTGCTGCTAATAACAGTGCGGTCTGTTAATAAAGCCTCAACTCTTCAGCAAAACGGCCTGTTCTTCTGCGTACCACCATACTGCTGTTAACAACCGTGAGGTTTACTCGGGAGTTAACCCCGGAGGAAAAGCTGCCTCCAGCCCTGGAGAAGACAGATCTCCCCTGTGTCCCCCAACCACGGTTAGGAGACCAAAGCAGGAAAGGTTAACACTGGCGACCACGAAGGGACTCTCACGTTGTTAGGAGGGTGGTGAGTGCTAGAAGCAAAGAACAACGACAACTAGGCCGAGTGACTGTGATGGCAGCTAAGCTAATGCGACATGGCGGCCGCTCGCTATCCCGCTGATATTTACAAACAAGAAACTAACTACTCAAACCCGTTCATGTCGCTGGCTAATGGTCAGGAATGCAAACGGGGTACTGTGGAAGCTCATGAACGTCGGGCTGAGACAGGGTGTGGACATTATAACCCATTTCTGTGTGATGAAAGCTGCGCAAACACACTTGTTGATGGAGAAGATTTGTTCGCGCCATTCGGCAGCCCCGCTCAATTTGCCACCAGCTGTAGACGGGGACCCAGCAGACCAGGACCTCGGCCTGTACAACTTGTTCGCTACCTCCTCCAGTGATGGCCCCAGCAATTCCCGGCCGTCTACTCCACCTGCTAATGTTCCCAATGTGATCGGGTCTCTTCCATCCACTCCTTCCCATGTGATATTTGACCATGGTGGGGGTGCGGTGGGAGAGCCACACCATCAGGCTCAGCACGTGTCACGGCCCAAACGTCGGCGCAGAGGACCAGACCGTTATGGGGACTGGGTTACTGAGTGAGCCAACTGTAGCAGTTCATATTTGCACTAGAGACTCTCCAGTTTACATTTTTGGACTCTAGTCTAGTTATAATGTTCTATACGTTTGTTTTAAAAAAACAAAAAGCTGAAGAGACAATGCTTTCATATACCTACATGCACTTTATTTCATTTGAATGTATTGTATTCTGATTAGTTGTTCAGTAATACTATACTCCCGGTCGCCAAGGAATAGGGTTTCAAAATGTAATGTACTCCTTGTTTAATTAGAAACAACTGTATTTCAGTGTATTTGTCCCTCATGTTTTCACTGCTAAATGAGCTAATTTTATCACTGCATAGACACTCGTAACCTACCTACCTATTTGGATTCACGTTATATATTGGAAACTGCTACTGCTACTGCTAGGCCTACGAATGTAGAGAGTGTGTATCAGTTTTATATTATTTAGATGGAATGGAATTAATGTTAATTGCCAGTCCATGGTGGGGGTAGTGTTGTAAGATGTGTCTAACTCGTGTGTTTAGATAGGGCAGCTCAGTGCGTGAACGTGAGTGAGTGCGCCCGCACAGCCGAGGCAGGCCCCCGGCCCCTGTGTGAATGGCACAGCGGAGCGGATGGTGTGTGTGAAGTGTGCGGGTGAGTAGAGAGAGAGGCGACCGGAGCAGGTAGCGAGCTAGAATTGCTGCTAATAACAGTGCGGTCTGTTAATAAAGCCTCAACTCTTCAGCAAAACGGCCTGTTCTTCTGCGTACCACCATACTGCTGTTAACAACCATGAGGTTTACTTGGGAGTTAACCCCGGAGGAAAAGCTGCCTCCGGCCCTGGAGAAGACAGATCTCCCCTGTGTCCCCCAACCACGGTTAGGAGACCAAAGCAGGAAAGGTTAACAGCAGGTTTAGCCCGAGGGGCTCCAGCCAGGAAGACAGCGTCTGTGGGGCACTCCCGGTGATGAGCAGTGAGGCCTGGAGAGGTGAGAGGAAGGCATTCTGCCTCCGCGGAGAATTGGTTCCGCTGCCAGAGGAATCCACCTGTGCACAGGGGAGATACTGAGAGGAAGGTGAGTAGAGTTATGCTTACTTTTAGATGCAAGGGTCTTTCCAAAAGGATGGATGAGAGACCTGGACGTAGACAGTCCGGTGAGAGACGAAGGTCAGGGAGAAATGACAGACGGCTCCGTGCCGAGGCTGAGGCAGAGCAGGCTATAAAGCCCGTGAGTAATTGGCAGCAGGTGTGCACGCAGCTGAAGCAGGTGACGGTCCAGAGTGAGTCATGACAGTAACGTGTGTGAACGATCGCATAGCTTACCTAAAACTTATGCCCCATGTATGTGGAACGTTTCAGCCATACGCCGAATACGTCGGAAAATTTTCAGCATGTTTTGGAGGACCTCAGCGTACAACAACGTTTACCAGCATGCTTCAGCATGCTCTTAATTAATACAAAACTTACCCATAACTTATTTGACGTACACCAGCATATTCTCCAAATTTTTCATACGTCCGGGATATGCTGCCTAAATCCTCAAGATGTGACAGGGGCTTAAAGTCCGCGAGTAAAGTTATCACTTCTTATTTTCAATGATTCTCCTAGCTTTACAAAACTGACCACACTATTAGTATGTGCTGTTTAAATAGTTTACCTGCTGCTGGACAATAAGCTCTCTTGGATAATCGTTGCTGACAGTTGAGCTGGTTTAGTTATGCTGAGTATCGTGTTAACTGCAGTAAATGAGTGAATTACTGGAGCAGCTTACTCTTTCATCTTCTCTATTGTCATGGTAATATCAGCCTTCATTCTGAATATTAGTGCATCGTGGTAAATTAGAATACCATGATTTGTAATTTAATTTACGAAATATAACCATAATCACCACAAATAAATTGAAACAACTTAAATATTTCACTATATGTGTAGTGGAGGCTCACATTCCTACACTGATATTTAAAGTGTTTGCAAACTTATTTTGGACTGGAAGAAGTTATTTTAATTTTCATCTGAAGCCTAATTAATCTTTTAAACTTCTAGACCCAGCAAGGTTACAAACAGGATGGACTGGCTTGTTATTTTCCTTTTTTACTTAATGGAGTTGAATATTACTCTAGTTTGTTTTAAACATGCAAAGTTACAACAGCCCTTTATGGAGTAGCAGAGGCTGCTATTTGAGTTTTTGCACTTTATTTTTGGGGGTTAAAAGACTGCACTTTAATGTCTGATTAAACTGTTAAGTTCAAGTCTCCAACTCATGTTTGATGGGTGATTATTTTATTTAGCTATGGGAACTTTTTATAATAGGCTAAATTATATTAAGTCAGCGATTGACAACAAGTGATATTCACAGGTGTGCAGGCATAAACATGTGAGGTTAAACATGACCTGGAGCCCTGAACAGGAGCTGTGCCAACAGGAAGCAGAGATGGTCAACATGAGAGAGATAATCGCAATTAGTCGACTAACCAAAAAAATTATTAGATTAGTTGACTACTAAAATAATTGTTAGTTGCAGCACTAGGTGATAAACATAACACAAAGGACTCCGCTAATGCAGCTAACAAGCCAATTTGCTTCCGATGTGAGTCACGTGACTCATAACCCCTCAAGAGATATATAAATACTAACATCTGCACTAGACAATATTTAATTTGGTTTTATGTGTGTGAAAAGACAGTAAGTCTGTTCTTTATTATATTATGCTCATTTACTACTGAATCAAAGCAGTGATATATTCATTGGCACCACACTCTTTTGTAATATGACTTAATTACAAGCCTTGTCAGTGAACTATAAGGGAGACGAAAGAAGGAGGAAAAAAAAAAAAAACAGGAAACCAACGTGAAAGGTTTAATTAACCATGATGCTGATTTAAGGTCAAATTGTCCAGTCCTACTTGTACCTACATTTTACTTTATACTTACATCATAGGTATTCTATATTAGATGCAGTTTGCAAGCTGTATTATGAAATGCTACTGAATTTAGACTTTTGCGTTTAACCATGATTTCTTGGAAGTATGTGCAGTCAATATAGTTTTAACTTGCACCCTCTGCTCAGTTACAGTGAACACACACACACACACACACACACACACACACACACACACACACACACACACACACAAGCTACACACCAGTGTCTGTTAATAACAGGATGTGCTAAAACTGATTTGTCAGCCTGTGTCCACTGAAAGAAACAGTGACCCAGATGCACACATGCACACAAACACATACATTATTTGGCCACTCAGTCCTGAGCCTGAATAAATATCGGAGCCCGTCCATGCGTGGAGACAAAGACGCAATCGGAAACTTTCACTGCTCTGTGGTTACCAAGCAACCACTGGATGAGTGACTCAGGAAAGGAAGAGAGGAGCTGACTCACAGCAGCTGTGACGTAAAGGCTTCAAAATGATACACACACGTCCACGCACACATGCCTACTGTATGTTCCCTCACACACAAACACACATGTATGCAGTAGGCTGAATGCATGCCTGCAATCAGCTCTGTTTGGGGTGTAAATGAACACCTCATACTGTGTAACAGGTGGAAGGATTTGGGATAAACAGATTATGAGACTTTTCTAAAAGGCCAGGGCAAAAGCACCCACGTCAAAGTGCCTCCATTAACATTTACCACATCTGTCATAGCAATAAAAATGTAAAAGATACCTTTGCTTTATTCGTTTGTCACTGCATCGCTTTCTAGAACCCCAATTCAAACCATCCATTGAAACAACCAGTGTGACTCCACCCTTGAAGCATTCGAAGTCTGTAAAAATAGACAACTCACTCATCATTTCAGAAATCTGCTGCATCATGACACTGCAAAATGTGTTCCAACATGATATCTTAGTAGCCACCATGCATAACACAACCAAATATCTTTTCCTACCTTGCATCCTGTGATCCCCATTCATGCCCGTTTTTACAGAAGATTATCGAGGAGACTGCAAGAGACAAGCTGAATAGATGGGCAGAGGAAAGGCAGAAAAGTGATGAGGGGGTTGAGTGTGCAGATATACGGTCCACTCTCTGGAGGCTTCTGGCCTTTCTGCAGCTTAGTGGAAGACGGGATCAATAACTTACCCCAGCTAATGTAATACAGCTGCCTCAATGATAGGGAATAACAGATCACTGGCAACTGGGTTCTATACAGCATAGGCAGCATTTACATCATTATTCTGAATACGGGCAGATATTTCATGTCACTGCTGGGGGGGGGGACAATAAACAGATTTTCTCAAGAGTAAATATTGATGGGGACACAGTATTATTGTAGTCAGGACTGTTTTGCGGAGCTCTAGGCAAGATTGTGCCCCTGCCCCAGTTCAAGCCCTTTAAAATTAAAATAAAATCTCTCCCCTCCCAACAAAAAAAACTAGAAAAGCACTCAGAGAATGCATACCTCCTCCAAGGCTCCTTCCCTCCCTCCATTTGTCCATCTATCTGTCCATACCTCCCTGCCTCCGTCCCTCTATACATTACAAGATAGGGCCTTGGTGGAGGTATACGCTCATGGATCACCTCCAAGATCTAATGGGTTTGTCTGTACCCCAAGGGCCACCTCTGGTGAAAATTTTATCAAAATTTGTCCAGGAGTTTTTGTATAATCCTGCTAACACATTGCGAGAAGATGGAGCCTTAGCGGAGGTATGTGCTCTTGGAACACCTCCAAAATCTAATGGGCCAAGGGCCACCTCTGGTGAAAATTTCATCAAAATTTGTTAAGTAGTTTTTGCATAATCCTGCTAACGGTCCCAGTTATATTACATCCTTGACGGGGATAAAAATGTAATCAGCATCTATATGACTGCTGCAAATTTACGATGAAAAATGTAGTAAATTTATGGTAAAAAGTTGCAAATTTACAAGAAAAAGTCATGTTTATTAGAAAAAGATGCAATTTTTTTTTTTTTTAAAAAGTAACAATGTTATGAAAAAAGTTGCAAAATTACATTAAAAAAGTAATACATTAATGAGAAGAAAAGTCACAAATTTACAAGAAAAAAGTGGTAAATTTATGATGGATACAAATTCAGGTTCATTTCTTTGATATCTAAACTTTTCCCACTGATTTACTAGGAGTAAAGCCATACTGGCTTCAGGAGCAGTTCAGACTTTACATACATACATTCATCTTGGATCAGCGTTTTTCAACCAAGGTGCCCTGGTACATTCAGGTTTTTGTGAGAAATTACCCAATTTCACTTCTTAATTGGGCCAAAAAAAAATTGCACAACAATGGCAAATTATTTGCAATTTTTTGGCCCAATTAAAGTGAAATTAGATAATTTCCCACAGAAACCTGAATGTTCCAGGGCACCCTGGTTGAAAAACACTGTCTTAGATGGTTTCAGTCTGTAATATGTATTATAGCGGGAACTGGTGGAACTCAGCAGGTATAGTTATATGAGCACCAAAAAGGATATTATATGTCAAAGAGACATTTTACAGCCATTGTCTCTATAACCAGGTAACACAAACTAGGGGGCACTCAGAGAGCACTTACTGTACCTCCACCAAGGCTTTATCCCTCCTTCCCTCCCTTTGTCCCTCCATCCATCCATCCAACGGTCCCTCCATCTTTTCATACATTGTAAGATAGGGCCTTGATGGAGGTATGCGCTCATGGATCACATCCATATTTAATAAGTTCATCCTTAGGCCAAAGGCCACCTCTGGTAAAAAATTTCATCCAAATCCATTGAGTAGTTCTTGTGTACTCCTGCTAACAAACAAATCACCACAATCACAGTAAGTGTGCTGAGTTTGAGTCTGTGTCCTATATTCAAGAGTTACAAAAGAAAACTTGCCTATTACAAGCCAGTTTATATTTATTGCCAACTGTTTCACCTTTAGTCAAATATGTTCTGCCGCTCCAAGTATATTTTGTTGCAGTAGGGGGTGGTGCTCTCTCTGGAGGATGATAGTAGTATGGGAGGGAGCTTAGCCATACTGTGCATGCAGCAAGGGAGACTGCACAAATATTAAATGTTGTCCTAAAAAAGAAACAAGATAGAATGAGAAAGGAACTATATGCTCTGCTGTGTACACATTTAATAACTAGTAACTTCCATTAATTTATTTACACTTTATCATCAGAATGGAAATTCCAAAATGTTAAATTTTTGCATTTTTTCCCCCTTTTCTGTTGATTTTGTCTTCCCCCTGCCAACAAAATCACTGATGCTGGAGTTCCTTTTAACCACACCCAAGCAGCATCAGGATATTGTTTCCAGGAGGAATCAGCATCACCATTCAGTCCATCTCTAGCCGTTTAAGACGAGAGGGCTGCAGAACCAAACAAAAATAAAGAGATGGACAGATGGTGTTTTTTATTTCACAGTTTCTTGATTTCAAACTTCTTCTGCTCAGTGTCGCCTTCCTCTCCATGCTTGCTTCATCCTTGCAGTTGTCCTTTTAGACAGTGTCACAGCAACTCATACCAGGTCAATAGGGGCGCCCTGAATGCTTACTTAGCAGTACATACGAGGATGTGATACAGTGGCAGAGCTGAAAACTCTCTGCCTCACACAAAATGTGAGCTTTGTTCCACATTCTCTTTTCACATGGAGCAAAGATGGATGTGTCCTCTGTCATAATCTGATATGTTGGCAGCAGATGACTGAGTGATACATCTTCAGTTTCAGGGCTTATGGCTGACTGTGAAACAGTCTGTCATGAATTGGCCCCCCTCCGGGGAAGACCCACGCACTGAATTGCATTGTGACATTTATTAACAAAAGATCTTGAACAGTGCACCAACATAAAAATACAGACGAAGTAACTTACTGGAGGGGAGGGGAGGGGAGGGGAGGGGAGGGGAGCAGTCCTTAGACATTAGACATACTGCAATAGACAATGCTACCGCATTGAGAGACAAAACAGCAGTCCTTAAATAGTGGGAAGCAGACAGCGGCAGGCAGATGAGCAGCAGGTGTGAGCTGAGCAGACAGGTGGCCTTAATTGCCCAACTGCTCACAGCTGGGAAACAGACTGTGAACAGCAAGTGGGAGTGTCTGAGAGAAGAGGGCTCATAAGTGACAAAAAAACAAAATACATACAGAAAACTGACAACATAATAATAACAGACATTCAAAAATAAATTGAGAGTCTGACTCATGACACAGTCTAATAGTTTTGTATATTGTGGTCATACATAAATTTTCTTCTTTTGGTTTCTTCCTTGGAAAAAGGTTTCTTAAAGCTGAGCTGGTTTATGTGATGTTAAACAATCACCAATCCACACTGTTAAGACTAGAAACAAAAAAGATTCAGTGGATAATTCTTTCACACAGAAACCTCGTCTAACAGGCACCAACAAGCGAATTAGACCAGAGCATTTGGTATTGTGGGTATTGGTATACCCACAATTTGGTACTGAAGGTGAGAACAAGCATGAATGTCATTGGAATACTTGAAACAACTTGAAATTCATGACTATGTGGTTTGGGCCCCACTGTTCCAATTGAGTTGTAACAGGCACTGTGCATGCCTAAGGAACTGTGCTACTATCTTCTTACAGTGTAGGAGCAGAATCATCATATCCAGCCAGCAGACGGCAAGTGACACCAAACAATCTGTGAGGGGAGGGTAATTGGAGATCATTGGGCTTATGTCAAATATACTGCGCTCAAGGTCTGCAGGAGAAACATATGGAGCTCCAGCTTTTTTAGAGTCACCATCAAATGCCTGTGGAAGGGAGTATAGCAAAGCATGCTGGGTAAAATGCAACATCTAGTCAGGGGGCTTGCTTGCAGCCTTTATTTGGACTCAGCTGGAGTCTCCTGGCTGCAGAGGACATGGTTGAAATGTGACACTAACACAACATCATAAAAAGGAGTAAATATGACTTCTTGTTGCTTCATGATGAGAGGCTTCAACAGTAATAAAACTGAAGTATTGCCCTCTGGCAGAAAAAAAAACGTTTGCAGTGGAAGTCAGAGTGAATCTGAAATGTGGGAACTGAATGAGCAGTGGCACAGCAGAAAGTCACTCTTTCTGTAGAGAGAAAATTTTACCTATTTTTTTAAAAAACTGCCTGCAGACAGAGTGGATTTACTATTATGAAGACATGGTCAGTGTAGAAGAAAGGTGGCGCTCACGCAACTGAAATAATCAAAAAATTAAAATACAAATGAAGATATCCGCACACTGAGTCAGTGCAAAATTCACTTATTACTAAGCTTTCGGCTTACCAACATCGTCATTTGTGTTTTACTACCATGAAGACATGAAAATGTAATCTATCCTGAACCAGTGCCCACAGCAGTATGAATGAATCTTTATTTCGGATAGATTAAAAGTAAAGATTAAAAAGAAACAGAATAATATAACAAAGGGGAAAAAAGAAAAAAAATCCAACAAGGTCAAATTAAACAATAATTCCTCTGATTATACAGTTCAACATAAGTTATCCGAAATAGGTGATGGCTGAAGCTGCAGCTTATATTGCCCACCCATAGACACATGCTCTTCCCAGTTCCAGACCTGAACCAGCACCACTGCTGCGCTGCCGTATTGGGATGAGCATGAGTGTCTGTATCAGAATCAGAACGTGTACAGACTGACAGGCATAGGATCACAGTGTTATGTGGGTGTGTCTGTGTCAATGCAGGATTCAGCATGGTGAGGGGGTATGTGAGAGGTGGTGACAGTGTAGGAGGGAAGATGTCTATAGTTAGTATTTTGTTTCTTAGCAGAATAACCATGTAGGATAACTAAATAGACGGTTATGCTGTTTCATCCCACCTAGCAACAATGCTCTGCACTGTGTGTGTTTATATATTTACATATTTATTCCATCTAGCTACAATGCTCTGCACTGGGTGTGTTTATATTTATATTTATATATCTATATATTTATTCCATCTAGCTACAATGCTCAGCACTGGGTGTGTTTATATTTATATATCTATATATTTATTCCATCTAGCTACAATGCTCCGCACTGTGTTTTTATATATCTACATATTATTCCATCTAGCTACATTGCTCCGCACTGTGTGTGTTTATATACTTGCATATTTATTCCACCTAGCTGCAATGCTCCGTACTGTGGGTGTTTATATATTTACATATTTATTCCATCTAGCTACAATGCTCTGCACTGTGTGTTCATATATTCATATATTTATTCCATCCAGCTACAATGCTCTGCACTGTGTGTGTGTGTGTGTGTGTGTGTGTGTGTGTGTATATATATATTTTATAGTAATATGTACATATGTATATTAGCTGCTCTTGCTTGCTTGTTTTTTTTTGTTTTGTTTTTTTCTTGCCTTCTGATTGTTGCTCTGAGTGTTGCTATCCCTGTGCTGTTGCAATCCTGGAATTTCCCCGTTGTGGGACTAATAAAGGCTTATCTTATCTTATCTTATCTTATAATTAACAACAGTTATGGACTGGTGTATGAATCTCAATGAAATGATTATTTATAAAGATCAGTCAGATCCAGATCTGGATCAAGAAATGTTTTGAATGACAGTTGTGTTACCAGGGAAAATCTCATACCAAACTGAAATAAGAAAAACTATACAAAATCGTTCTGAAGTTTCCAAGGTATGTACACAATATACGCTCAGTGGGACCCTTTAATAGTCACCTGTTCTACTGTTAATGCAAATATCTAATCAGCCAATCACATGTTAGCAACTCAAAGCATATAGACATGGCCAAGACCAGCTGCTGAAGTTCAAACTGAGCATCAGAATGGGGGTGGGGGGATTTAATGACCTTTAACATGGCATGGTTGTTGGTGCCAGACGAGCTTGTCTGATTATTTCAGAAACTGCTGATCTGCTGGGATTTTCACATACTGTATAACCAAATCTAGGGTTTACAGAAAATGGTCTGAAAAAGAAAAAATATCCAGTGAGCTGCAGTTCTCTGGGCTCAAATAGCTTGATGATGCCAGAGATCAGAGGAGAATGGCCAGACTGGCTTGAGCTGACAGAAAGGCAACAGTGAGTCAAATAAGTACTCATTACAGCGGGGGATACAGAAGAGCGTCTCTGAAGGAACAACACATTGATGTTTGAAGAAGAAAGGCTACAGAAGTAGAAGACCTCAACTGGTGTCATTCCTGTCAGCTAAGAACAGGAAAGTGAGACTGAAATTGACATAGGTTTACCAAGATTGGACAACAGAAGATTGGAAAAACGTTGTCTGGTGTCAGTGTAAATTTTTGCTGCATCATTCATGGCGTCAGAATTTGGCATAAACATGGAAGAATGGACAAATGCATGGAGCATCATGGATGCACAGCCAACAAATCTACAGCAGCTGTGTAATGCTACCATATCAACATGGACCAATATCTCTGAAGAATGTTTCCAGCACCATGACATAAAGAATTAAGGGAATTCTGAAGGCAATAGGAACCTGTCATGGTTTCACAAGGTTTGGACCCACATGCAGGACAGCATACACAGAGATGGAGATTGAGGCAAGAGAGTGAAGTTTTATTTATAATATATAAACAGGAACTGTTTCATACTGCACAGGGATTATAAACTCCTGTGGAGACAGAGAGGAAGTTGGTAAGTAACTGTAGAGGATGGTTAGTACAGTATATGATATAAATAACTAGAAATGCCTCTGCCAAGTCTCCTTCCCTCCCTCTTTTTGTCCAGCCATCTGTCCATACCTCCCCGCCTCTATCCCCCCATGCATTGCAAGATAGGGCCTTGGTGGAGGTATGCGCTCATAGATCACCTCCAAAATCTATTGGGTTCATCTGTAGCCCAAGGTCCACCTCTTGCGAAATTTTAATCAAAATCCATCCAATAGTTTTTGTGTAATCCTGCTAAACCATTGTGAGAAGATTGAGCCTTGGTGGAAGTATGCACTCATGGATCACCTCAATAATGTAATGGGTTTGTGTGTAGTCTAAGAGATAGGGATAGGCGATACCAGCATTTTTCCTTTCGATACGATACCATTAATTTTGGGGACTTTTTCTCCGATACTGATACTTTTTGCCCAAAACCACCTGATTGCAGTTTCATTAACAATTTTATTGCAATGGCAATATGAAATATGAATAAAAGTCATGAACATAAACACTTGAAAGAAATGCTTATAAAATGATAATAAAATAGAAAATGACCAAAGTAAATAAAGATTTTTTTCAATTATAATAAAAATAATTAAGACTTAGAATGAATGCATAATTAATTCGATTTCTTAATTTGGTGAAGATTCTCAACTGGATTCAAGTATTTTTTACTTCTGAAATATTTCACCATTCATCCAAATTCTATGGTAATACCAAGCAGTGTATATGTGTAATTTTTTTCATAATGCAAGTTTTTTTTAATTTTATTTATTTATTTATTTATTTTTACACTATTATTTCACAAACTTAAATAGTGCTAATTTTGTTTATTTTTAAAATTTTATGCTGCTTGGTATCACCATAGAATTTAGATGAATGGTGTTACATTTCAGAAGTAACACTTCTTCTGCCGCCCCCGACGCTGCTGAGCTCACGCTGCACGGGAGTGAGTGCTTGGCTGTGCAGTGTGCAGTGTCTTCGGCTCTGACATCTGATAGGCTGCCATAATCGTGTGACACGGCAGACCATCTCTAAAATATGCTTGGCCCAGTTTTTCACCGGTTTCTCATATAAATTTAATGCCTAAAACTCTCAGAAGTGAAAACAAATTGCATGTTTTGTATTAACATAGTGGTATCACGATATTTTAAAAAGTGTCGACTCCAAAGTATCGACTAGCTGGTGTCGAAGTTAGTGATGGGAAGGCAGGCACCGGTGCTCCGATCTTATAAAGGAAATATTTGGTGAGGCGTGTTTCGAGGCGTGCATCGTGATGTATGTGTTGACATCGGACGACATGACTGGATCAGGAAGCCATTCATGATTTTGCACACAACATGAAATAAAGAGAGCAGCAATACCCAATGGAAATCCCCATCCCTCATGTTTTGTGTAGTCATGTTTGACTATAAGGGATTTGTCACAGCCAATTTTCAGATGGAGCCAGCACCAAAAACACGGACTTCTCCCGTTTGGGAAAAGTTTGAGCGCATTTCTCCCATTGATCTATTGTTAACAAATAGTGGCTATTTATTCTTCCTGAGGTGATGGCTTAGTGGAAATGCATTTGCTTTGCAAGTGGGAGACCTTGGTTTGAATCCCACCTGTGGTGTTCTTTTAATTTCATTGTTAAGTGTCTTGTTGTGTTTCAGAGAGCTTGGATCATTATTACGCATCATTATGCTGAGGCAGTATTGCCATTGTGCCCTGCATGAGAATAAGGCCAGAGTTGAATATACTGGGACAGTATAAGACTGTTGAAAATTTATTTCTTAATAAAAATGGATAAGTAGTACAAGCACACCAAGTAACACAGGCATATTCACTGTAGTCACCTCAGTTTTATTATTTTTTTTGCTTTATGATCATTGATATTTCTTAAAAGACAGTGCATTTATTGAAATGAAAAAAATACACATTAAACCAATAATACCCTTGTAAAAATCAGCATGTTGTATACGTTTTGTCCACTAGATGGACTGGTAGAAAAAATGAAGTCCCACGTCTATATGAGCCATTTTGATGAAAGGCTGGCCTCAAGTCCTCCAGAAAGCCTCATTTGGCCATCACTAGTCGAAG
Organism: Pholidichthys leucotaenia; assembly: GCA_020510985.1. Lineage (NCBI taxonomy): Eukaryota > Metazoa > Chordata > Actinopteri > Cichliformes > Pholidichthyidae > Pholidichthys > Pholidichthys leucotaenia. The sequence goes on along the minus strand of CM035836.1, from coordinate 436,772,372 downwards.
TATCGATACTTGAGTATCGCCCACCCCTACTAAGAGCCACCGCTGGTGAAAATTTCATCAAACTCTGTCCAATAGTTTTAGAGTAATCTTAGTAACACATTGTGAGAAGATAGAGCCTTGGCAGAGGTATGCAGTCTTGGATCATCACCAAAATCTAATGGGTTGTCAGTAGCCCAAGGACTACCTCTGTTGAAAATTTCATCAAAATCCATCAAGTAGTTTTTGTGTAATCCTGCTGCACAAATACAAACAAGGGACTTGGTGAGTATGCACTCTCAGATCACCAAAATTGAATGGGTGCATCCTTAGGCCAAGGGTCACATTTGGTAAAAATGTCATCCAAATCCATCCAGTAGTTTTTGCATAATCTTGCTAACAAACACCGGTAACAACATACATAACCTCCTTTACGGATGCAATAAGGAAGAGACTTACTTGCAGCAGGCTAGACAACCAGGTAGGTTTAGGCAGTTGGGAACAGGTGGGGGTCTTCAACCTGTCGGTTGTAGAGAATAAAGGGTCTTGATGGCATAGTTCATGTAGGGGTTTTAATTATGTTTAGAGTCCTTACTTGGGAGTAGATCATGGGCAGGAGGCCAAGACCGCAAGGGGATCCATGGAGGGAGAGGCTAGGGAGTCTGGTTCCAGAGAAATAAGGAATGGAAGCCAGATATCCTGAGACAGTGGGTTACTTGGAGAATAATACACAGGAAGAGTTCTTACTTGTGAGCTCCACAGGGAGACAGAGAATCCAGTGAAGAGAGTCCACAGAGGAGATCACAAGGAGTGGGAGATCCTTGAGCACAGGAGTTAATGATAATGACAGTATTCAGAGTTCTTACTAGGAGGTCCAACGATCATGAAGCCAGCGGAGAATTTCCACAGTCAGTGGCAGGGTGACAGGCACAGGCGTAACCTGGAGAATGCAGAGAGAGTTTTTAGATGAGCAGGAGTCAGTAACAGAGGAGCAGAACAGGACCTTACTGATCCTTAAGTCACAAGATGAATGTTCATCAGTATGACAGTCCCACATCCATCCAACAGCTGAGAGCATTTTAAGAAGGCCTCAACAATCAACTGAGTATGTGAGAATCACCAGCTGCATTTGACCACCTGATGAGAGAGATGCATAACCAACAAAGAGGACCATGTGTCAAGATAATACTGCACTCACCCAGAACCATGGTAGATCCAACCCAACAATAGCAAGATATAACCTACCTAATAAAGTGGTCTGTCTAGAAATAATATCCTCTTGATCTATGGACTCAGCCCCTGCATTGCAAGAATGGTCCTTTCACCTTTGGTGGACATGTGCAGCATCATATCCATTATATGGAAATATTGGGCCACACCTTTTAATAATCAAATTTAGCTTTTTTTTATTATTATTTCAGGGAAATGTTAATGCTTCTGCCATTTTGTGTAATTCTATGCTTCCAACTTTGTGGAAAGAGTTTGGGGAAGGTTCTTTCTGTTCCAGCATGACTGTGCCCCAGCACACAAAGCATAGGTCCATAAAGGCATAGTTGGAGAAGTTTGGTGTGGAAGAGTTGAGTCCTGATTTCAGCCCCATCCATCACCTTTGGGATGAACTAGAACAGAGATTGTGAGCACGGCCTTCTGGTCCAACCTCAGTGTCTGACCTCACAAATGTTTTTTGGATGAATGGGCAAAAATTCCCACAGACACACTATAAATTTTATAAAAAGTCTTCCCAGAAGAGTGGAAGCTGTAACAGCTCCAAAGGAGGCACATCTCCATAATCATGCCTATGGATTTAGACTGGGATCCACTCAACTGAAAGCTTGGATGCTGTTTTTGTGCCCTCACATTTTACATTGTCTTACGTTTTTAACTTCTTTTAACTTATAATCTTATCTGTTACCAACATATCTATTGCCATTGTATTGCTCCCCTCCGTGGATCACCACCTTATTGTGGTGGAAAGGTTTGTGTGCCCTAATGATCCCAGGAGGTATATTGTCGGGGGCAGCTTACCTCTGGTAGGGTCTCCCAAGACAAATTGGTCCTGGGTGAAGGGCCAGACCAAGAAGCACCCATATTTCCATCAGTCTGCCTCAGGGCGGCTGTAGCTACAGCAGTAGCTTACCACTATCAGTGTCTGTATGTGGAGTGAATGAATAATGCATCTATTGTAAAGCATCTCTGAGTGTCCTTGAAAAGTGCTTTGTAAATCTGATGTATTATTATTATTATTATTATTATTATTACATGAAAACAGTTACATCAAGGACCCAGTGTACCCAAAGGAGCCACATGGGTTCACCCTCCAGTGGGCAGTCTGGGCATACCACCTGTAGGAGGGATCATGGGGTCACAGTGCTATGTGAACCGGGCGCCAGTCTGTGCTACTCTGTTTGGACTGCTGCCCCAGCGACCTGGATCCCTGGATAAGCAGTAGACGATGGATGGATGGATGGATGGATGGCTTGTGTTGCTGTCAGGCTCTGGTGCAATGACAAAGTTTCTTATATCTGATTAATGCTAACATGGAAGACCACAATTTCTATATACAGTACATCATACAAATAAAAAGTGAATTTTAGAATAAATGGGCACATTCTAGAACTGTATGTACATTATGTAATGTTGTTGTTAGTCCGTCATTCTTGACAATGACCAAGGACATCACAGGGAAGAGGACTGGGTGCGGTGTGTCCGGCTGTGGCTGATCTGTCCAATGCAGGTGCGGAAGGCTCTGCCACAGGTCAGGTACAGGTGGTCTGCGTGGGCAGAAGATACAGGGGTGGCTCTGGACTTGCGAAGCTCACGTTTTCTCTGGGCCTTGGCAATCCTGTTCAGCTCAAAGGAGGCAGCACCTTTGCTGGTATGGCTACACCAGTCTGGTTGGTCTAGTGCTAGGATCTCCCGGGTGTCAGGACTGATGTCAGTGCTCTTCAGGGAGGTCTTAAGAGTGTCTTTGTAGCACTTCTTCTGACCACTTTGTGAGCACTTGCCCCCTGCTAGTTCATCGTAGAACAGTCTCTTTGGTAGGTGTGAGTCAGGCATACAAACAAGGTGGCCAGCCCACCTAATCTGGGCTCTCTTGAGCAGGGTGTGGATGCTAGGCAGCTCAGCTCGGGAGAGGACCTCTGTGTCAGGGATTTTGTCCTGCCAGGTGATCTTCAGGAGCTTTCTGAGGCAGTTCAGGTGGAAGCGGTTTAGCTTTCTGGCATGGCGCTTGTAGACTGTCCAGGTCTTGCAGGCGTACAGTAGGGAAAGCAGGACAACTGCCTTGTACACCTTCAGTTTTGTGGTCAGCCTGATCCTTCTCCTTTCCCACGCTGTTGCACGTACGTAGCCGTCCAAATGCTGAGCTTGCCTTGGCAATGCACAAATCAACCTCGTCGTTGATGTTGACAGACCTGGAGAGTGTGCTGCCAAGGTACGTGAACTTGTCGACAACCTTGATGGTCTCCCCATTGACAATGATGGCTGGTTCCACGTAAGTCTTCTGAGGTGTGGGTTGGTGCAGGACTTCGGTTTTCTTCGTACTGGTTGTGAGCCCAAAGTTGTTGCAAGCAATGGAGAAGCAGTTCATGCTCTACTGCATCTGGGCCTCGTCGTCTGTGAACAGGAAGTTTCAAACTGAGTCCCTTCCACCTTGGTTTTGGCTTGGAGCCTCCGCAGGTTGAAGAGCCTGCCGTCCATCCTGTATCTGATCCTGATGGCGATTTCTTCATCGTCGCAGAAGGCATCAGACAGCATGGCTGTGAACATCATGCTGAAAAGTGTGAGCGTGAGTACACAGCCCTGCTTGACCCTGTTGGTGACTGGGAAAGCTTTGGAGGAATCTCCATCGTCCAGTACTTGAGCAAGCATGCCGTCGTGGAAATGGTGCACCATGCTGATGAACTAGTCCAGGCAGCTGAACTTCGCCATGATCTTCCACGGCCCCTCACGACTGACAGTATCAAAAGCCTTGGTCAGATCTACAAATGTTGTGTAGAGGTCCCTGTTCTGCTCTTGACACTTCTCCTGAAGTTGGCATGCGGTGAAGATCATGTCAGCAGTTCCATGACCCTCTCTGAACCCACACTGGCTCTCCGGCAGGTGACCACCTTCAATGTGCTGAGTGAGGCGGTTGAGAAGGACTCTTGCGAGGATCTTGCCGGCGGTGGTGAGGAGAGAGATCCCACGGTGGTTGTCACAGGACTCCCTGTTTTCTTTTCTCTTGTAGAGATGGACAATGGAGGCGTCCTTGAGCTCCTTGGGGATAACTTCCTGCTGCCACGTAGTCTGACAGAGCTTGGTGAGTTTCTGTGTTAGAACTGGTCCTCCTGCCTTGTAGATTTCAGCTGGGATGGAGTCAGAGCCTGGTGCTTTGCCGTTCGAAAGGAGTTTGATCGCTTTTTGGACTTCTGATTCCGTTGGAGATTCTGTTAGAGATGTGTTCACCTCTACCTGGGGCATGCGAGTGATGGCTTCTGCATTGATGGATCAAGGTCTGTTCAGGATGCTGCTGGAATGTTCTGCCCATCTTTCCAGGATTGTGTTCTTGTCAGTGAGGAGAGTGTACGTGTCAGCACTGAGCAGTGGTGATGTTCCAGAAGACTGAGGCCCGTAGATGGTCTTAAGGGCATCATAGAGGCGCTTGGAGTTGTTGCTGTCAGTGTATTGCTATATTTCGGCTGCCTTTTTGCTGAGCCAGAAGTCCTGCATCTCTCTGAGCTTTGCCTGCACCTTTCCTTTGATGGAGTTGAAGGTTGCTTTCTTAGAGGCAGATATGCTGTCTTGCTGGTATGCTCTGTGGGCTTCACGCTTCTTGTCAAGCAGCTTTTGGATGTCCTCATTGTTTTCATCAAACCAGTCTTGGTGTTTGTGCGTGGTCTGGCACAGATGAGTGAGTGAGGTGTTGTACATCATGTCTCTGAAAACTGCCCACTTTTCTTCTGCTCCGTACGCCCCAAGGCCGAGTTGACTAAGCTTGCTGTCTAGGTCCTCACTGAGGTTCTGTCGCACAGAGTGTTGTTCCAGCTTGCTGACATTGAGACACTTGTTTGCTTTTTTCCCCTGTGGATGCCGTTTGGGCTGGATGTGCATGTTGAGCTTTGAGAGAATGAGTCTGTGATCCATCCAGCAGTCTGCATCACACATTGCCTTGATCAAGCTAACATACTTCTTGTCTTTCCTTCTCACAATGATGTAATTGATCAGATGCCAATACTTGCTGCATGGATGCATCCAGCAGGTCTTGTTGCGATTTGGCAAACAGTAGACGGTATTAGTGATCAAGGTCACGAGAGGCACACATCTTCAACAGGAGAAGACCGTTGCTGTTGTACTTTCCAACTCCATTTCTCCCAAGGACTCCCTCCCATGTCTGGTAGTCTGTACCAACTCTGGCATTAAAGTCTCCAAGAACAATGAGTTTGTCCTCCTTCGGTATGCCTTCAATGAGAGTCTCTAAGTCCTCGTAAAACTAATCTTTGATCTCATCTGGGTTCGTCATGGTGGGGGCATATGCACTGATGAATGTGGCATGGTGTTTTCCTCAGAGGGGGAGCTGCAGGGTCATGAGGCGGTCATTGGTTCCTTTAGGGAGGCTGGTAAGCTTGCTGATCAGATTGGATCTGATCATGAAACCCACTCCTGCTTCACAGCATTCTTCGCTGCCTTGGCCGCTCCAGGAAAAGGTGTAGCCAGCTTTGACTTCTGTCAGCTGACCTTCGTCTGCAAACCTGGTCTCGCGCAGAGCTGCGATGTGGATGTTGTACCTGCTGTTCTCTTGCAACAAGTGCTGTCTGTCTCTCAGGTCTGTTCGCTCTGTAGCTGTCCATGAGTGTTCACACATTCCAAGTGCCAATGGTGAGTGATGTCACCTTAGTTGATTTCTTCTGAGAATTTTGAACACTTGCTGGCCATGATGTTGCGAAGCAGGCTATGTTTAGGGGACCTTTTCTAGCCCCATCCTCAGGCCATGGAGGTAAGCAGAGCAAATCCAGAGAGGGCTGCTCAGACACCCAGGGGGCTGCCGAACTCCACTGCTGCTTCGGTCCAGTAGAGAGCGACCCTATGCCCTGGGCTGCCTGTGTGTGGGATTGTGGCTACAGCTTCCAGTGTATCCACACCTGCTGCTTCGTCACTTGCCACCATCACCACAGGACTTGGGATGGGGGGATGTCTTGGCTTGCGTTTGAATTTGAGTTACGTGAGGGAGAGTTACGCAGGGTTGTCAGCCTCACTCTTTCATCCCAGCCTGTCTGGATCCAGTGGCAAGACGTAGTCAAGATGGCTGGAGATAGGTTAGGATGCAGTGGATGGCCAGCAGTGTCCTAAGTGTCTCACTGTGCCCTAGTTGCACTCCACAACACTTTGCTGGGTCTGCCTTCCTGCCCGTTGAGCCAATCTGGTGGTTTCCTCCATGCAGTCCACCGGGTCCAGTCTACGCATGCGTAGGTAGACAAACCCGGTTGATTTATTCTGAAATATTGTTATTCTTCATTGTTCAGAATTTGACAGAACATCAGCTGTGGCTATATCACTGCTGTACTAGCATTTTTTTTTTAAATAACCAAGGCACTTTAACACAAACATTTATTTTGTATAAAAAACAGTAAGCAAAATTAGAGAACAGTCACCACTGTGTCAAAAGAGAATATTTAATCGTGTTTTTTTTTTTTTTTTAGGACTATAGGATTAAAAAAATCATAGGAAGTGTAGAGACCCTTATTTGAATGACTTCAAGCACATCTGCGCCCACAGGACATCACTTGTTTCTCACACTGCTCTGGTTTGATCTTGGTCCATTCTTCTTGCAGTCTCTTCCACAGTTCAGTAACTGTAGTGGGTTTCTTAGCCATTACTTCGTTGTCAAGGATTTTCCAGAGATGCTCTATGGGGTTTAGATCTGGACTCTGGGCTGGTCATTTCATTGTTTCGATATTGTTAGATTCAAGGAACCATTTAACCCGTTTTGCAGTGTGACAGGGGGCATTGTCTTGCATGAAAGTTGCGGGCTGATTGGGAGACCAGAAGCGGACTTACCATTGGGCAAAGGTAGGCGGTTGCCTTAGGCCCCGACCTGCTGAGGGCCCCGATTTACTAGAAGCCTCTTATTATTTTTTTTTTAAATGTTTAGCATATTTAACATGATGTCCAACAAAATTAAGAAATGTGGGTATTTATAAAAACACCAAATCAAATCACAAACATAACGTCCTCCCCCTCTTCTCCTCAGACTGTTGGACTGTTCCACGTATCTCAGATCCATATAATATGAGAGTTGTGACACTCTTGTACACTCTTGTAAACTTCTATAGAAACTGTGAAAGGCGGAAGTCACGTGGGTCATGGAGCAGCAAATCCTTTTTATACTTACATACATTTATACATACTTTTTATATCCACTGTACATATAAACTAGAAAAGGACTGATTGATTTTGTGACGTTTTAAGGGTTCACTCAATAATAAGAGAGGATTTGGAATGTAGCAGGCATTTATTTCCTTTCTCCCAAATTACGCAGAACAAAGGTGTCACGCCGCGCCATTCATCAACGGCGCCACCTGCTCACGCACCTGACAATCATCAGCGGCGAGGGATAAAGGCCGTCTCGCCCGGAGGCTCGGCCTGAAGCCGTCAGACTTCGTCCCTCACCGTTGTGAGCATACTTCCCTTCAGCGTCACCATTTTGGTAAGAAGATCGCTTACCTCTTTTCTTCAGTCTTCTCCCCTGTGCACAGGTGGATTCCCCAGCGGCGGACATCTCCACTCCATCGCCCAATCCTCGCTGCTGTACAGAGCTCTCCAGGTGGCTGTCTTCTGGGCTTCGCCCCCTTGTTGTGCCAGCTGTCCTGACCCACCAAGTAAGTCCTTCTCTCGCCATAAATCCCTCCTGTGTTGGTGTATGCCCGTCACCCTCTCCCTGTGCTCTCTCCATAGGGTTGCTCGGCTGTACGGTCACCTGCCTCTGTGCCTGGAGCAGACACCATCACCAACACATTTACATCCCGCAGACACGCACTCACTCACTCCTGCTGTTAATAAACTCTTTGAACTACTCTAAGCCTGTGTGTGTGCGTCTCCTGAGCCGTGCGTTATGTCAGTACGGCTTCAGCAGAGCGGCTCGGCGGACGGCGGGCTCGCACACCGGTTTTCCACTCTCGAGGCTAGAGTGGATCAAATAGCTTATCAACAACAGGTGATCTTTAATCAATTATTGAATTTAACTAACCGGTTGGGCCGCTTGGATCCTCAACAGCCGTTCCCCCCGGCTCGTCAGGGTGGCGCGGCTCCTGCTGTTCCAGCGGCCGTCCAGCCGGCTCCGGTGGCACCGGTTCGGCTCACACCGATTCCAACCCCCGCCCGCTTTAGCGGTAAGCTCGGCGGAGCGCGGGGGTTCATTATGCAGTGTGAGTCCGTGTTCCACCGTGTGCCCGGAGATTTTCCCTCGGATCACAGTCGGATTGGTTACATAGGGAATCTTCTGGAGGGGCGTGCGTTAACTTGGACCTACGCCGTAATGGCGAGGCCCAGTTATGCCACCCTCACCTATGACCAGTTCGTGAGGCGCTTTCTGGAGGTCTTTGACCATTCTCAAACCGAGACGGTCCAGGTCGATCGACTCCTCGCTCTCCAGCAGGGAGGCCGGTCGGCAGCGGACTACTCGGTCGACTTCCGGGTAGCGGCGGAGGAATTGGGCTGGGAGGAACGCTCCCTCTGTGGCCTGTTCCTCCGCAGCCTCAATAGTGATCTGAGGGATGAACTGGCTGGACGGGATATCCCTGGGACGCTAGCGGAGCTGACATCCTTAGCGATAAGTTTGGATAACAGGCTGCGCGAGCGCTCCTCGGGGCGGAAGTCTTCTTCTTCTCGCCCTCGTGGAGTCTCGCCGCACCTGTTCCAAGCTCGCCCCCTGGCGGCGCCGCCAGCATTGTGCCCCGAGGAGTCGGAGCCGATGGTGACGGGCTGGACCAAGCTTTCCCCTGCGGAGAAACAACGCCGCCGTGAGTTGGGCCTCTGCATGTATTGCGGAGGTGACCAACACACTGTGGAGCGTTGCCCGCGGAAAGCCAGTCGGCGGGGTCCGCGAATCGCTGTAGGGAGCCTCGCGGATCCCAACCGGTTAGACTCTCTCACTCAATTAAAGCTGCCCATCCGTTTTTGCCACAATCCCACTGGGCACCTCACCCACGCACTGGTGGATTCGGGCGCAGAGGGCAGCTTCATTTCACAAGGCCTGGCAACCCGATTGGGCATCCGCTGTCAGGCATTAAAACACCCCATCTCCCTGGTCCATCTCTCCCGTGCCTCCCTTGGGAGAGTTTCTCTCCAAACCATGCCTGTCCCAGTCATCATCTCAGGGAACCACCGGGAGGAGATGGTATTTTACGTCCTGCCCAACTCTGTGTCGCCCGTCATCCTGGGGTATCCCTGGCTACGCCTCCACAACCCTGTCCTGGACTGGAGGTCCGCTGGGGTATCGGCATGGAGTACCTTCTGTATGGGCACCTGCCTTCAGTCCGCTGCCTGCTCCCCATCCGCGGCTCCCCCTGTGGCGGATACAGCACCTCCGGACCTGTCACTGGTGCCTCCAGAATTTCACGACCTGGGTATGGTATTTAGCAAATCGAAAGCTATGTCTCTTCCCCCGCATCGACCATATGACTGTGCCATCAACCTCCGCCAGGGGGCTCCCCTGCCATCTGGTCGGCTCTACAGCCTGTCGGCGCCGGAGAAGGAGACCATGAATACATACCTGAAGGAATCTCTGAGCGCTGGGATTATTCGCCCATCGTCGTCACCCGTGGGGGCAGGGTTTTTCTTTGTCGGGAAAAAGGACGGATCCCTCCGCCCCTGCATAGACTACCGAGCGCTGAATGACATCACTGAGAGGGACCGTTACACCCTGCCCCTCATGGACACTGCCTTTCACTCCCTCCAGGGGGCGACCTGGTTTACCAAGCTGGATTTACGCAGCGCTTACCACCTCGTCCAGATCCGGGAGGGAGATGAATGGAAGACAGCCTTCCGTACCCCGAACGGCCACTTTGAGTATCTCGTCATGCCGTTCGGGCTGACCAACGCTCCTGCCGTCTTTCAGCGCCTCATTAATGACGTCCTCCGGGATTTCATCGGCCTTTTTGTGTTCGTCTACCTGGATGACATCCTTATCTTCTCCAGGTCCAGGGACGAGCACCAGGTCCATGTGAGGCGGGTCCTCCAAAGACTGCTGGAGAATCGTCTGTACGTGAAGGCTGAGAAGTGCGAATTCTACGCTAGGACCACATCCTTCCTGGGATTCATCATCGCTCAAGATCAGGTGCTCCCAGACCCAGAGAAGGTGAAGGCGGTGGTGGAGTGGCCTACTCCCGCATCCCGGAAGCAGGTGCAACAGTTTGTTGGCTTCGCCAATTTTTACCGCCGCTTTGTCCCAAATTTCAGCTCGATCGTCGGACCGCTGACCCGCCTCACGTCCCCGAAGGTCCCGTTCCGGTGGACTGAAGAGGTCGCTGCTGCCTTTAGGGCGCTGAAGGCGGAGTTCTCCTCCTCCCGGGTCCTTCGCCAGGTCGACCCTGCGCTGCAGTGCATTGTGGAGGTGGACGCATCGGACACGGGAGTGGGAGCAGTGTTATCCCAGCGGTCACCTGACGATGGCGCCAAACGGCCGTGCGCCTTCTTCTCCCGGCGCCTGTCCCCGGCGGAGAGGAACTACGATGTGGGGGACAGAGAGCTCCTGGCCATTAAACTCGCCTTACAGGAGTGGCGCCACTGGCTAGAGGGGGCGGACCTGCCGTTTGTGGTCCTGACGGACCACAAGAACTTAGAGTATTTACGATCTGCCAAGCGCCTGAATGCCCGCCAGGCGCGCTGGTCTTTGTTCTTCGCCAGGTTCCGCTTCTCGATCACCTTCAGGCCGGGCTCCAAAAACGGCCTGCCTGACGCCCTCTCTAGGCAGTTCACCCCCGTGGAGGCTGAGGAGACGCCCCACACTATCCTGCCCAGGTCGTGCGTCCTCGGTGCCATCTCTTGGGACATTGAAGACAAGATCCGGAAGGCGCAGGAGGTGGAACCTGATCCTGGCGGCGGACCGGAGGGAAGACTGTTCGTCCCATCTGCGGTCCGAGGAGAGGTCATCCACTGGCTCCACACCTCCCGGCTCACCTGTCATCCCGGCACCTCTCGGATGATCAGCCTCCTCCAGCGGTCCTTTTGGTGGCCAGGCCTGCGGAGGGATGCAGCCCGCTACGCCCGGGCTTGCCCAATCTGTGCCACCAGCAAGTCGGGAAATGCCCCCCCAGCGGGTCTGCTCCAGCCTCTGCCCGTCCCCGGCAGGCCCTGGTCGCACATCGCACTGGACTTCGTCACCGGACTCCCCGTTTCCAACTCCTTTGACACCGTCCTGACCATTGTGGACCGTTTCTCCAAGGCGGCGCACTTCATTCCCCTGCGAGGTCTCCCTACTGCCCTGGAGACGGCGGGCCTCCTCGTCCAACACGTGGTCAGGCTGCACGGGATTCCGGTGGACGTGGTCTCAGACCGGGGCCCCCAATTTTCGTCCGAGGTTTGGAGATCCTTTTGTAACGCCATCGGAGCCAAGGTGAGCCTCTCCTCCGGCCATCACCCCCAGTCTAACGGGCAGTGTGAGAGGACCAATCAGGAGCTGGAGGCTGCGCTCCGCTGTGTTACCAGATCCAAGCCGACGTCCTGGAGCAACCATCTCGCCTGGGTGGAGTATGCCCACAACACCGCCCGCTCTTCTGCAACGGGGATGTCCCCCTTCAAGGCGTCCCTGGGTTACGACCCCCCGCTGTTTCCAGCGCAGGAGAACGAGGTGACTGTCCCCTCCGTTAGGGCGCACCTTAGGCAGTTCCGCTCCACCTGGGCTGCCGCGCGTCATGCGCTTTTACGCACAGCGGAGCGCAACAGGACCGTGGCGGACCGGCACAGAAGACCTGCCCCGGCGTACAGAGTTGGGCAACTCGTGTATGTGTCTACCCAGGACGTCACATTAAAAGGCGAGAGGAGGAAGCTGGCACAGCGTTTCATGGGTCCCTTTCCCATCACCCGGATCGTCAACCCGGTGGCTGTGCGCGTGGCTATTCCCCCCTCCCTCCGCATCCATTCCACTTTTCATGTGTCGAAGGTGAAACTGGCAGTCACTGACCCCCTTTGCCCTCCTCCTGCAGCGCAACCCGCGCCCCGGATGATTGGTGGCCATCCGGCCTGGTCCGTCTCCTCCATCCTGGACTCCCGGCGCCGAGGTCGTGGGTTGCAATACTTGGTGGACTGGGAGGGCTATGGGCCCGAGCATCGACAATGGGTGCCCCCGTCGTTTGTGTTGGACCCATCGCTCATCGCGGACTTCCACCGAGCGCACCCGGATAAGCCATCGCCAGGAGGCGCTGCTAGAGGGGGGAGTACTGTCACGCCGCGCCATTCATCAACGGCGCCACCTGCTCACGCACCTGACAATCATCAGCGGCGAGGGATAAAGGCCGTCTCGCCCGGAGGCTCGGCCTGAAGCCGTCAGACTTCGTCCCTCACCGTTGTGAGCATACTTCCCTTCAGCGTCACCATTTTGGTAAGAAGATCGCTTACCTCTTTTCTTCAGTCTTCTCCCCTGTGCACAGGTGGATTCCCCAGCGGCGGACATCTCCACTCCATCGCCCAATCCTCGCTGCTGTACAGAGCTCTCCAGGTGGCTGTCTTCCGGGCTTCGCCCCCTTGTTGTGCCAGCTGTCCTGACCCACCAAGTAAGTCCTTCTCTCGCCATAAATCCCTCCTGTGTTGGTGTATGCCCGTCACCCTCTCCCTGTGCTCTCTCCATAGGGTTGCTCGGCTGTACGGTCACCTGCCTCTGTGCCTGGAGCAGACACCATCACCAACACATTTACATCCCGCAGACACGCACTCACTCACTCCTGCTGTTAATAAACTCTTTGAACTACTCTAAGCCTGTGTGTGTGCGTCTCCTGAGCCGTGCGTTATGTCAAAAGGTGTTGGATATGAACAGGTTAATAATAGACAGCACAGACATGACAGATGCACAGACATGACGGACGCATGGGTGACGTCGGCACACTGTGCCTACTTAAGGGGACTGTTGGTGGGAGTCATTCTCTTTGGGGCTTCACTCTCAGCCAACCATAGCCTGTGTACAGTATGTATGTGTATATGTGTATACTGTATACACACACATACTCACAAAAATTTAGGGATATTCAACTTTTGGGTGAAATTTCAGGATCCACCTAAAATGTAGGTACTATAACCTTTACAGGTGAACTTAATTTGACCTTCTCTAACCTTTTGAATATACATGTCCAACTGTTCAATGCTTAAGTACTTTTTGCGTAACTTGCTGTTCTCTAACAAGGTGCTTCACAGCAAAATTCACAGCAGGTGTTTGAGCCATGAATGACCAATAAATTTTCTGGTTCAGTTAGAAATGGTATTTAAACAGTCCTCTTCATCATGCTATTCACATTTTGACATCATGAGACCAAGACGACACCTAGCAATTGATCAACAGTACCTTGCCATTGCAAGGCTTCAAACAGGATGTTCTCAGAGGGAAGTGGCCACTGAGCTTAGAGTGTCACAGAGTGTCATCACCAGGTTGCAACAGAGATACAGATAGACTAGAAGAGTCACAGAAAGGCATAGAAGTGGACGTCCTTTGGCTATATCCCACGCTGATAACCGCTTCATTGTGAACAGTGCCCTGTAGAACCAGATGATGAATGCCACACAACTCCAGGCACATTCAAGGGAGGTGAGAGAGACCCAAGTGCCACATAAGACCATTCAAAAGCATTTACATCAGCTTGGTCTGCCAAGCTGAATCCGTCGATTCACGTTGAGCAGAAATGATGGCTGCCAACAATGTTGGAGACATCAAGGAGAGTGCTATGCATCAGCCACTGTTGTCACCAGATGAGCCTTTGGTGCTCGTCACTATCACTGTACCATTCACCTTGTGAATGGTACGGTGATAAGCCGATACTACCTGAATAACATCATTAATCCAGTCATTGTGTCCCTGCATGAACAACACAGTGTCACGATCCGAGCGCCGGTCTTGCCCGCGCTCGGGCTATGTATACTTGCTGCCGGCTTTGACAGCTGTGAGTTACATTCTGGCGTCACCGGGCTCTTATTGTGAAGGCGCTCAGTGGGGCTTCCGGCTGTCAAGGCTGGTCAGCTGTTTGTCATTACTGTTCGTTAGCGTCCGGCTTTATTAGGCGGGTGCTGATGGCAGTTTAGTTGCGGGAGTATCGTCAGACAATCGTCCAACATTCCTTGTATGGTGTCTACAGTCAGGCTAAGGTTAGTGTGTTAATTTGTATCCATGTCATGTTTTAGATTGGTAGTGGCTGGGGTAAGCCCTACGATCCCATGCTCCGTGTTTCATGTACTTTTGCCACTGTCACTCACAGTTTGTGTTAGTGACGTGTCTTTGTTAATAAACCACCATCATTGCAAAACTCACCGGTGACTCTTGGCGTCTTATGGTGATCCGCGAGGGTCAGCGCATGACAGTATACTCCCGCCAGACGTCTAAACGGAGACGCCTTTCACCGTGAGTTTTTGCTGAATTGGACTATTGTTCTTCCTGTCTGGGTGTCCACGCTGGGGAAAATGCCGTCATCCAGGAGCCGCAGTCGGCGTCTGGACCGCGAGCTGGCGGACACTCTGGAGTATGTAGACGGAGCACTCCCCGCCGCAACTTTTGACGACAACCCCGACGACATGCGCTGGCATCTGGACATTGCTGAGGACCTCCTAGGACGCCTCCCTCGCCATTACAATCACCCAGAAGTTGTCGCTAGGAGGGCGGAACTCGCTGATCAGCGCGAGCTACTCCGTGGGCTGGAGGTGAGCTAAGGCAGGAAGCAGCGGAGGAGGCATTCTCGCTTCCCGTGCTGGGATCCCGCTCCTGCCCTTGACCCGGTCCAGGAGTTCGCACCATCTAGGGGCCGACGACGACGTCAGCAAAACGGCCCAGGCAATCCTCAGCAGAATCCCCGGCTGGACCCGCTGCCGGCAAAGCCCGTCAGCGAACCTCTGAGACCGGCTCCACCTCGTCCTTCCAGGGGGCCCTCTGTCGCCATCCAGCGGGGAGAAGGAGGAACAGCGTCCCCTACAGCAGGCGCCATCCTTCCTCCAGGAGAAAGGCAAGTGCAAGTTGATTTATTACACCATTATTGTAACCTGCTTTGTCTGACTCCTGGGGGCGGAGTTTGGGGTTTGCAGCCCCCCGAGTTCCTTCCACCTGCTGTAGTTATAATAACTAAACCTGCTGCCTCTGTGTCCCCCCTGTTGAGCGGTCCACGACGCCAGGCCTACGTCGTCAGATGATGAGGGGCCCTGCACTGCTGGAAAACCTGGATCTGGCCCTGCAGCCACATCGTGGACAGAGGAGAAAAGCGGACTGCGGCCCGGAGCCTGAGCCGACGATGAAGCGTCCCTGGGTGTCCTCGCCGGAGCGGTCCAAGCCAGTGGGTTGAGTGTCCCCTGCCCCCACACCATACGGGTCATCGATGTGGACATCAGCGCAGGAGGTACCTCAGGCTGCAGACGTCATCTTTCCAGCTGCGGAGCCCGACGCAGCTGAGTTGGAGCCTGCTGACGAAAGTCGCCGCCCTGAACCTGGATTGTCGGAGTACTGGGCGGCAACAGAACCCGAGTGCAGGCAAGTGCTCCCTCTTGTGTCTCTGTCCCCTGTTTTCGAGCATTTGTGCCTGCCTCTCGGGGAGGCGAGTGAGGGGCAGCCGCCTGCTGCGCCCGAGCGCGTCTCGCTGGGTTCTGTTGCTGCCGGTGATATTGATCCCGGTTTTTCTGTTCCTTGTGAGCTTCTTTGCAGTGTCGCCGGCATGGAGCCAGTCGGAGTCGCTGAATTGGAGGTTCCGGGTTCAGGGGCAGAGGTCCCCAGCGGAGCTGCACCGTCCCAGTCGGGGTCCGTTGTGGAGGCTGCTGTGGCCCAATCGGGGTCTGATGTGGGTGTGCCCGAGACCCAATCGGGGTCCATCGTGGGAGCTGCTTTGGCCCAATCGGGGTCTGACGTGGGTGCACCAGAGGCCCGGTCGGGGTCCACCGTGGGTGCGGTTCTGGCCCAATTGGGGTCCGACGTGGGTACGCCCGAGGCCCAATCGGGGTCCAGCGCGGGAGCCACTGTGGCCCAATCGGGGTCCGACATGGGTGCAGCCGGGACCCAATCGGGGTCCAGCGGAGGTGCAGCGCCAGTGAGGTCCACCGACGGTGGAGGAGCTGCAGACCCTTCGCCGTCAGACGGAATAGGGGCTCATCCTTGCTTCCTAGTCCCTCGTCAGAGTCATCGCCCCTGCTCTTTATCGCCGGGGGCCGTGGGGGTCCTGCTACGCTCGCCCCGGCTCTCCGATGTTTTGTCTTCGCCAGGGAGGCTGCTGCGGGCTGTTTTCCCCCGGTACTGGTGGCTGAGGGACGTGGGTCAGCCGCCTGGGGAACTGCTCCGTTGGTTCGGCGCTTCGGGTCCGGGCCTGAGACTTTGACAAGCCGCCTGGTCATGTTCCACCTCCCATGACCACCCGTCGGCTGTTAGACGCGGGGACACCGCCCGAACTGTTCCTGGGGCGCTGGGTCTCCGCCATTCGGCATGAACTGTTGGGGGGGTAGAGGTCACTTTTTTTGGTTGGGCTTTGTTCCAGTAGTTGTTCTGTTTCTTTTTTCCCCTGCTATCCTGTGTGTATGTGTTCTTGTAATGGTTATTTGGGTATCTGTGGGTATTTGTGTTTATGTCTTGCAGATTACCTTATTTTGTTCTGTGTGTATCTAGGTGGGAGCCAGTAATTGTCCTGTTTTTCTTTTTCCTTGCTATCCTGCATGTTCTTTGTAATGGTCATTTGGGTATCTGTGGGTATTTGTGTTTATGTCTTGCAGTTGCCTCATTTTGTTCTGTGTGTATTTAGGTGTGAGCCAGTAATTGTTCTTTTTTTTCCTTACTATCCTGTGTGTGTGTGTTCTTGCAATTGTTATTTGGGTATCCTTGGCAATTTGTGTTTTATGCAGTTGCCTTATTTTTCTCCGTATGTATTTAATCAGATTTGAGTATTTGGTATTTTTTGTCATTTGTGCTGTGTTTATTTTTTTCCCCCCTTGCCTGGTCTTGGTTTTGTTCTTCTTGTTGTACTGATTCTGTGTTTAGTCTCTCTCTCCCTCCGGATCTACCCCCATCCGCCCACCCTGGAGGGGGTGGGGTGGGGGGGCATGAATGTCTATGGGCGTTCTGGAAGCCCGCTCTAGGAGGGAGGGTACTGTCACGATCCGAGCGCCGGTCTTGCCCGCGCTCCGGCTATGTATACTCGCTGCCGGCTTTGACAGCTGTGAGTTGCATTCTGGCGTCACCGGGATCTTATTGTGAAGGCGCTCGGTGGGGCTTCCGGCTGTCAAGGCCAGTCAGCTGTTTGTCATTACTGTTTGTTAGCGTCCGGCTTTATTAGGCGGGCGCTGACGGCAGTTTAGTTGCGGGAGTATCGTCAGACAATCGTCCAACATTCCTTGTATGGT
Organism: Pholidichthys leucotaenia; assembly: GCA_020510985.1. Taxonomy (NCBI): domain Eukaryota; kingdom Metazoa; phylum Chordata; class Actinopteri; order Cichliformes; family Pholidichthyidae; genus Pholidichthys; species Pholidichthys leucotaenia. The sequence goes on along the minus strand of CM035836.1, from coordinate 436,754,858 downwards.
GTCTACAGTCAGGCTAAGGTTAGTGTGTTAATTTGTATCCATGTCATGTTTTAGATCGGTAGTGGCTAGGGTAAGCCCTACGATCCCATGCTCCGCGTTTCGTGTACTTTTGCCACTGTGACTCACAGTTTGTGTTAGTGACGTGTCTTTGTTAATAAACCACCATCATTGCAAAACTCACCAGTGACTCTTGGCGTCTTATGGTGATCCGCGAGGGTCACCGCGTGACACACAGGCCTAATTTCATCTTCATGGACGACAATGCTCCAGCTCATCGAGGTCGCATCATTAGGGAACAGCTGCTGGAGGCTGGGGTACCTCAGATGGAGTGGCCTACACTTTTTCCAGATCTGAATCCCATAGAAAACCTATGGGATCAGCTGAGTTGCCGTGTAGAGGCTTGTAACCCTGCACCCCACAACCTCAATGACCTGAGAGCCGCCCTTCAAGAAGATTGGAATGCCATGCCTTAGCAGACAATAAGTTGACTTGTGAACAGCATGAGATGTCGTTGTCAAGCTGTAATTGATGCTCAAGGGCACATGACAAGTTATTGAGACATTGACATTTTTTGTTGTTGTGGTATACCCACCACTCTTATTGGCTTTTATTTCAATAAATTGTTTGAGATGAGGAAATCACCATTGCATGCTTCTACTTAAATGCCCTACTTTCATGATATAATATCACTGTAGCGTGAACCTTTACATTTTCCATAAATTTCACCCGAATGCCGAATATCCCTAACTTTTTGTGAGTAGTGCATATGTGTGTGTGTGTGTGTGTGTGTGTGTGTGTGTGTGTAGAGAGAAAGAGAGAGAGAGAGCGAGAGAGAGAAAACAAGTGACCTGAAAAGTAGAAACTTTTCCTGAAACACATACCATTCAGTCTCTTACCACTAGATGGCAGTCAAGTGTAAATGTTCACTTCAGTTGACGTTATGAGGCTATTGCACTGACATCTAAAATTTGAGCTACCTTAGCAAAACCAAAAGGTATTAAGTATATGACATGAATTAAGAACAAATCATGAAACTGTAATGTACCTGAATAAGCTACACGGACTGAGGAGGTAAAGTTTTACCACTCAACTACCATACAACTTGGTGCTAAAACCAGCGATGAAAGGCCTGTACATGTCTGTCACCCCATGTGTCCCACTTCTGCTTCTGCATTCGTGCATGTAAACACTTACCTCACCCTGTCCTGTAATCACCCTGTTTAGCTAAGAGAGCAGCTAAACAGGATGAAATGACATTTCAGCAGGAACGCAACGTTAACAAGAGATGCAAGAACACATACAGAGGAAGAGGAATTTGTTTGAAATTCCAGGACTGCCTGTAAGCCAAAGCCAGTGAGAAAAGTGTTGAAAGTTATGGCCATGACCTCTGACATGTACAAACAGGCTTGTATGCACATGTGTACACGCAGCAGACTGAGACAGCTGGGGGACTCTTCGACTGGGGTGAAGTGTTTATGGAGGAGCTGCATTTGAGTGCTTGATGAAAGACCTCTCTCTTACAACACACACACACACACACACACACACACACACACACACACACACAGAGACACACAGACAGTGGTCATGATTGGTTAAGAGCAGATCTCTTTTAGGTCTAATCTTAAATGTGATGATCTTTATAGTGACTTGCAGCTTTGGAATATACTGTATGTGACTGTCTTTTTTTGGAAATCAGGAGCTGCAAGGGGGTGTATGTATGTATGTACCTACTTCTTTGTGCTGTAGAAGAAGGGGTATAATGTGTTCATGTAAAATCTTTTTATTTGGAGACCAAGGTCAACAGTAGCTTCAATATGGATTCCTCATTAGAAAATACCAATCCAAGTACACTCTCGTTGCTGCAACCACCCACCCACCTCTCCTCAGACACCCAGAGGGAGTCCCTGACGTTTCCCTCACAAACAAATCACCACTTCCCCTCACCCTGTCACAGCACATATTCCATCACTTGCACCCTAAGCTGACTGGTATTCATCAGGCCCTGATCCAGTTGCACAGGAGCTACCACATTTAGGTGGAAAAATGTAATGAGTCAACATTGCCTCCTTAATTACCACTAAAATACATAAGAAGCATGGTTATGATCAGGGCTGTGACAATGACTTAGGTCCAGTGAATTTTACATTAACTTCCACATCAGTTTTACAGTTCATTATCCTTGTCAAACAGAACCACAATGAAAGCATGAGATAAACTCTAAAGAGTTGCACTAAGCTGCAGCTCTACACTTGATTTGATATGCCAAATAGGGCAACAACTAACAATTATTTTTGTTACCAACTAATCTGTCGATTATTTTTTCAAATAGTCGAGTAATGATTTGGTTGGTATTATATTTTAAAAAGTCAACAATGCCCATCACAGCATCACAGAGCTCAAGTTGACAGAAACAAAAATTATTCAACATACAATGCAAAAACAAGAAAAGTGGCAAATTTTCGTATTTGAGACCCTAAAACAATAATATTTTTTTCAAAAATTTTCATGGAAAAAGGGTACACAGGTGATTAGTTGACCATCAAATGGGGTATTAATTTAATAAATGGTCCATTAATTTAATCCCTTCTGGAATAAGGCTGTAACATAACAAAATGTGGAAAAGGTGAAGCGCTGTGAATACTTTCTGGATGCCCTGTATATACACACATATATGTACATACATATAAACGGACTTGAAAAATCTTTCTTCTTCTAAAATCCGTCCTTTCAAAGGCTTACATAGTTTAACATCATGTAACATGAATAGAAAATGAAGAAATGCCTCAAAACCCTACATGCTATGAAAATTTTTATTCACTTTTTTCTAAATCAGAGCCCATTTAAAGCTCTTTAAAGCTTGTGGAAAGCTACAACATGTGATGCTGATTACATGTTAATTACTGGCTCAAAATGTTCGTGTTGATTGTTGAGAAATACAGCCTTGTTTGATACAGTGAAAGAGCTTGGAAATCTGGGCTGGGGCTTGTGGCACTGCCAACGGTAGATCGTCTGGGAGTCCTTTCTCCCATAAAGGGAATATGTCCATATTGGGGTGGCAAGGAGGCTTGCTGCAGCAAAAACCTCCACTTCAGTGGTATACTCCCCAGGCTTCTGCATCTTGCTGGTGCTAGCATAGTTTCCCTCATTTGATATTCTGTTGAATTCCTCATCATTTTCAGTCATATAACCAACAGGGACCTTAGTCTACGGTGGTCTGACTGTGCTCCCGTTAGAAGGTATGACAAGGTCAGGAAAAAACAGTTGCCGCCCCTCTCATATGAATGGCATCCTTAAGCTCTTCGTCATACTCAATATATTTTTCACTGCGGACCTCAATTTGTCTCAAAACTTTACACCCCAGGGGTTTTGACCGGTCTGCTTGCCACTGCTGGTCTACGGAAGCAAATTTCAGCGGTGGACCAGGGGTGTAGCCGATCTCTTCACACAGCAAGTCTTCTGTTGAATTGCCCTGGATCCCGACTGGAGAATTCAACTCTTAGCCCCACATATAATAGTAACACACATGTGGTGGTGGTGGTGGGGGGGGGTCTATATTCCACTGTTGAATATGGACCCTGTACACACAAGTGACACAGGGTCCATTTTCCACAGGGGGGGGGGGGGGTCCATATTCCACTGTTGAATATGGACCCTGTACACACCAGTGACACAGGGTCCATTTTCCACGGCGGGGGGGGGGGGGTGCATATTTTAGGGGGTCCATGTTTTATATGACACCTGTATCTGAGCTGGTACTAGTGTCAAAGCAGATGCTGGTGGGACTCTAGAACGAAAATAAACACACAACTTAAGTACATGCACAGCATGAAAGTGCAACATGTAAAAAACAACTTTTTAACCAGGATTAACACTAGCTTATTTTGTCAGATGTTGACACAAGAGCACAATACAAGCAGAGCGTGGAGTTAGCGCTGATAGCTAACTAGCTAGCTAATTGTCTGCATACAGGAGACAATGGTGTTGTTTGTTCATGACATGTTTGACGACCCAGGGAACAGACACAGGCTCGAGAGTGGATTCAATTATCTTTATTTGTAGAAAACAAGGGTGTGTGAGTTTGTGTGTGTGTGTGTGTGTGTGTGTGTGTGTTGTGTATGTGGACGTGAATGTGTATGTCTGCAGTGGCGTCGTAGCTGGGGGTGAGCAGAGCGTCGTACGACCTGGCAACCCTATAGAGAAAGCAGAGGCACAGATATTAGTACTGCCCTTCTGAAGGAGCGTATTAGTGGATGACAGAGGCTTACTTTTACAGAAGGGGAGATGCACCCAGGTCGGCCCAGAGGCTACAGCCAGGAGGACAGGGCCGGTCGTCATGACACCGCTGGTGAAGAGATGGACCCGCTGGCATGAGCGAGGCTGGGTCCACCGCCCGGAGGAACGATTCCACCGCCACGGAATTCCGCCTGTGCACAGGGGATTAAACGTAGGAAGAGGTGAGTGGAAAATGGCTTACTTGGTTAACGAGGATGATCCTTCCAGAGGATGAGGCTGAGACAAGGAGGGCTTAGGCAGGATGATAGGCTATGAAGTCGGGAGTAGAGCTTCTTCAGCCAGGGAGACAGACAGCTCCGTGCCGGTCTGAAGGCAGAGCGGGTTAAATAGCCTGAGTGTGATGGAGAACCGGTGTGCGCGCAGCTGTGGGAGATAATGACACAGAGTGAGCCATCACAGTACTCTCCCACCGAGAGGTGCCTCCCGGCACCTGATCCAGCCTACCTGGGTGCGTCCGGTGGAAGTCCCTGATGAGTTGTTTATCCAACACGAAGGACGGACATACCCAGGACCTCCATTCAGGGCCATACCCCTCCCAGTCCACCAGATACTGCAGGCCGCGACCCCAGCGGTGGACATCCAGGATGGCATTGACCTTCCATGCCGGGTCACCGTCGATCACCACTGGTGGAGGTGGAGACCTGGGGGGGGGGGGTGCAGAGAGAGCTGGAAAAAAACGGTTTAATTTGGGAGACATGAAACGTTGGGCAAATACGGGGTGGGTGGGGGAGCCAGGCGCACAGCCACGGGGTTAATGATAAAGACAATAGAAAAAGGGCTGATGAAGCGTTGGGACAACTTCTTCTCCTCCGCCTTGAGGTTAATGTGTTGGGTGGACAGCCAAACCTGTTGGCCCACCCGGTAGAGTGGGGCTGGCCTCCTACGGTGATTAGCGGCCCTGGAGTTGCGCTCTGCCTTGCGTTGAAGTGCCGTTCGGGTCGCCCTCCACAGCCAATGACAGCGTCTCAGGTGGGCACGTACTGATGGTATGGCAATATCCCCCTCCTCCTCGGGAAAAAGCGGGGGATTATAACCCAGGGAAGCCTCGAAGAGGGACATTCCGATCACTGAGGACACGGTGGAGTTGTGAGCGTACTCGATCCACGGGAAGTGGGTGCTCCATGACGTAGGATTAGAAGCGATGACACAGCACAGCGCAGCCTCCAGCTCCTGGTTCGCTCACTCACACTGTCCGTTACTCTGTGGGTGGTAGCCAGAGGACAGGCTCACCGTGGCCCCCAGAGCATTACAAAAAGACCTCCATGCCTGGGACACAAATTGGGGACCCCAATCGGAGATGATGTCCACGGGTATCCCATGCAGCCTCACGACGTGTTGAACCAGCCGGTCCACCGTGTCTCTCGCTGTAGGCAGCCCCTGCAGAGGAATAAAGTGGGTGGCCTTGGAGAAGCGATCAACAGTCGTGAGGATGGCGGTATGCCGATTAGACGGAGGGAGGCCGGTGACGAAGTCTAAGGCAATATGAGACCAGGGTCTGCCGGGAGTAGGGAGAGGATGGAGCAAACCTGCAGGAGGAGAGGATGGTGTCTTGCTGGTGGCGCACTGAGGACAGACACGGATGTATTCAGCAACGTCCTTCCGGAGCGATGGCCACCAGAATGTCCTCAGGAGAATCTCCACCGTGCGACCGTGGCATGAGAGTCTGGAGGAGTGGGCCCAGTGAATTACCTTTTTGCAAACAGAAGACGGGACGAACAGCTTCCCCGCTGGCCCCCCGCCCGGGTCCGGTTCAGTCTCCTGTGCCTTCAAGACCTTCTCCTTTATGCCCCATGAGCGGGCACCCACGATGCATGACGAAGGAAGGATGGGATGATCAGACACTTCCGCAGCATCTGAGGTGAACTGTCGGGACAGGGCGTCTGGCTTCGTGTTCTTGGCCCCGGGGCGGTAGGTGATGGTGAAATTGAAGCGACCAAAGAACAAAGACCAGTGGGCTTGGCGGGTGTTCAGGCGTTTGGCCGTCCTGAGGTATTCCAAATTCTTGTGGTCTGTCCAGACAATAAAGGGCTGGGCGGCCCCCTCCAGCCAGTGACGCCACTCCTCCAGCGCCAGCTTAACCGCCAGGAGCTCCCTGTCACCGATGTCATAATTCTTCTCCGCCGGGGACAGTCGGTGGGAGAAAAACGCACAAGGACGGACTACCCCGTCCACCGCAGAGCGCTGGGACAGCACGGCTCCCACCCCCGAGTCCGAGGCGTCCACCTCTACCAGAAACTGAAGAGCGGGTCCACCTGTGTCAAAATAGGAGAGGAAGAAAATTCAATTTTAAGTTTGGCGAACGCTGCTGCAGCCTCCTCCGTCCACCGGAAAGCCACCTTGGGGGAAGTGAGACGGGTCAGGGGAAGAGCAACGACGCTGTAATTCTTAACAAGGTGGCGGTCGAAATTGACAAACCCCAGGAATTGTTGGAGCTGCTTCCTGGGGGGGGGGGGGGGGCAAAATACCACCGCCTTCACCTTCCCGGGGTCTGGGATGATCTGGTTATGGGAGATGATAAAGCCAAGAAATGATGCCTTAGAGGCATGGAATTCACATTTCTCAGCCTTCACAAAGAGCTTGTTCTCCAAGAGCCGCTGCAAGACCCGCCTCACATGCACCCAATGTTCGTCCAGCGATTGGGAGAAGATCAGAATGTCATCCAGGTACACGAAGACGAACGACCCCAAGAAATCCCGTAGTACATCATTGATCAGGTGCTGGAAGATGGCCGGAGCGTTGGTCAACCCAAACGGCATCAAAAAATACTCAAAATGTCCGCTTGGGGTCCGAAAACCCGTCTTCCATTCGTCCCCCTCCCTGATCTGCACCAGGTGGTACACGTTGCGGAGGTCCAGTTTGGTGAACCAGGAGGCCCCCTGGAGGGAGTCGAACGCCGTGTCCATCAGAGGAAGAGTATACTTGTCTTTGATGTTGATGTCATTAAGAGCACGAAAGTCAATGCACGGCCTCAGGGAGCCATCCTTCTTCCCAACGAAGAAAAATCCCGCCCCCACAGCCGAGGACGAAGGCCGGATTATGCCCGAGCTGAGTGACTCCTTGATATAAGTTTCCATCGCTTCCCACTCCGGAGCAGACAGGCTGTAGAGGCAGCTCGACGGCAGAGGGGCTCTAGCCCGGAGATTGATAGCGCAGTCATATGGGCGGGGGGGGGGGGGGGTGCAGCACCTGGAACTTACTAAAAACTGCCCCCAGGTCATGATATTCTGGTGGAACCCCGGACAGATCAGGAGGAGGGGTGATAGGGGTAGACAGGGGCACGGACGGCGAGCATGCAGTGGACTGCAAGCAAGCACTGAGGCAAAAGGAACTCCAAGAGGCCACATTCCCCATACGCCAGTCAATGGTGGGGTTGTGGAGCTGGAGCCAGGGGTAGCCCAGGATGACTGGAGAGGCCGAAACCGGCAGGACGAACAGGCTCAGGTCCTCCCGATGGTTTCCGGAGATGATGACTGACACCGGGGCTGTTTATGTTTAGACACCACTGCCAGGGGAGCTTTGGACAGGGCAATGAGCTTCAGGGGGGTCTGAAGTGGTTGGCAAGGGAGCCCCAGTCGGGTTGCCAGTTCCCCCGAGATAAAGCTCTGCTCAGCCCCCGAGTCAATCAAAGCGTGTGTGATAAATTCAGTTTGGTTGTGAATAAATCTAATGGACAGCAGGCACTTGGAGAGGGGATTAGGCTGAGGTGAGTCCGTGAGTCCCCCTACTGCGACGCACGGACTCCTTCTTTTGGCCGAATAGGGCAGGACGCCACCTCATGCTCCTCACTACCATAGTAAAGGCATAAGCCAAGCTCCCGGCGATGCTGCTTCTCCGCCAATGGTAGCTTTGTCTGCCCTACTATCATAGGCTCCAGAGCATCTGGCAGGTCTAGGGAAGGCAGGGCCTATAAAGGGGACTGGGGGGAGCAGCGAAACTGGGCGCCCGAGTGACCGGAAGTCCTACGCTCGGCTGCCCGCTCCCTCAGCCTGTTATCAAGATTGATAGCTAGGGAAATTAGCTCAGTTAGCTTTTCAGGCTTCTCCAAGCGGGCCAGCTCATCCCGCAGGCTAGGGCTAAGACTCCTAGTGAATATGTTGCACAATGAGGCGTCTTCCCACCCCACCTCCGCAGCCACCACCCGGAAATCGACGGCATAGTCCGCTACGGACCTGCTTCCCTGTCTCAGGTTTAATAGCTGGGTGGTGAGCACATTATCGCGGTCGGAGTGGTCAAACACCTCGCTGAATTCACTGACAAACTGGCTGTAGGTTCGGGTAGCATAACTCGCCCTAGCCATAACCGCATAGGCCCAGGCTAGAGCTCGCCCTTCCAACAGGTTGTCTAGATAACCAATGCGGCTGTAATTAGTGGGGAAGTCACCAGGAACCCGCTGGAAGACTATCTCACATTGGAGTAAGAACCCTCGAGCTTCCCCTAGCTTACCGCTAAAACGAGAGGGAGTGGGGACTGGTGTTAGCCGGGACAAGGGAACCTGACTAGCCTGGCTAGGTGGTGAGCTAGCAGGAGCCGGGGCATGACTTGGAGCCGATGGAAACGACTGCTGTGTCGCAAGATGATCCAACCGTTAATTTGGACTAGCTGGTTTAAGATGACCTGTTGTTGGTAAGCTAACTGGTCCACCCGAGCCTGTAAGTTGTTAACTTGGCGCGCTAGCGCGCTATTTGCTAGGTCATTCTGATGGAGCCATACTGACATGTTTGACGGACCCAGGGAACAGACACAGGCTCGATAGTGGATTCAGTTATCTTTATTTGTAGAAAATAAGGGTGTGTGAGTGTGTGTTGTGTATGTGGACGTGAATGTGTATGTCTGCAGTGGTGTCGTAGCTGGGGGTGAGCAGAGCATCGTACGACCTGGCAACCCTATAGAGAAAGCAGAGGCACAGATATTAGTACTGCCCTTCTGAAGTAGCGTATTAGTGGATGACAGAGGCTTACTTTTACAGAAGGGGAGATGCATCCAGGTCAGCCCGGAGGCTACAGCCAGGAGGACAGCACCTGTTGTCACGACGCCACTGGTGAAGAGATGGACCCACTGGGATGAGCGAGGCTGGGTCCACCGCTAGGAGGAACGATTCCGCCGCCACGGAATTCCGCCTGTGCACAGGGGATTAAACGTAGGAAGAGTTGAGTGGAAAATGGCATACTTGGTTAACGAGGATGATCCTTCCAGAGGATGAGGCTGAGACAAGGAGGGCTTAGGCAGGAACGACGAAGGCAGGATGATAGGTTATGAAGTCGAGAGTAGAGCTTCTTCAGCCAGGGAGACAGATGGCTCCGTGCCAGTCTGAAGGCAGAGCGAGTTAAATAACCCGAGTGTGATGGAGAACCGGTGTGTGCGCAGCTGTGGGAGATAATGACACAGAGCGAGCCATCACAGTTCAAAGTGAGATTGCCACCACTGGGATAAATTATGTAAAAGATGCATAATATCACATCACTCACCATCCTCTATCACGGTTTTCAACAATGATGATGCCATGTTCAGGTCAACGCCACTTTGCCTCCTGTCTGCCTTCGCCGGTCAGTGGCCGTGAATTAATTTCAGGTCGGTCCGTCCAGCTCCCTGTGGATTTCTTTAATCAGCTACCAAGCACAGAAAAGTCTGCACCTCGTCGCTGGACCACGGTTTTGATTTGTGTGTAGCCATTTATCTCATTGATTACACTCACTCACACTTGCTGTTGGTGATTTGAATGTTCGTTGCCGTCCAAAATGGTGGAGTAAACAAAATACATGTGACCCGTGTGACATCAGTGCAACCCCTCTATAGTGAAGGAATCATAGCTCAGGGGCCACAAATAGGGTTCTCAGGCCGCCTATTAAGGGCCACCGCGTTAATGAAGCATAGTAAGTGAAATTACTATGACAAATACACCAACAGTGCAATCACTCCACTTAAGATACAGTCACAAAAGGCCACAACCTGTCATGTGTCTGGGGAGAATTGGCCACTCCAGACCCCAAACATGGACTATTATTGCATTTTTCTTTCCTATGTTGTCCACTTGTCACTAGGAGTTATTTCGTGTTCTGTTTTGCCTCTCCCTCTTTCTCCAGGCACTTCCCATTGGCTGCTCAGCCTGCTGCTGCAATGGGCAGCCTATAATCAGTACACCTGTGATACCACGCACCTGTATTCACTCTGCACCGTTAGTTGACTGTGTATTTATTTCCTATTGGTTCATTCGCCCATTATTTATTTAGCGAATGCAAAGTCCTTAAGCCAAGCAGTTGCCTCCTGGTTTGCTGTATGGAGGGTGTGTAATCCTCCTTCCAGTCTTTGGAGCGGGCAAGCCTCTATGATGTGTTCCATTGTTTGCTCCTCTCCACATGCGCACAGTGGGCTAGGGCTACTGCCCCATCTGTGAAGGCTGGCCAAGCAGGGGCCATGTCCAGTCCTGAAGCGATTGAGTGTAGACCACTGTCTCCTTGGGAGGTTGGTGCCCGGGACCTGTTGGTTGGGGTTTATCACCAGCTGTTTGTTTGGGACCTCCTTGGTCTCCCATTCCTCTTGCCAAGCTGTCTGGATGGTAAAGTCAGCTGGGGGAGGGTTTTTCCAAATCGGTCGTCTGGATGAAAGTCGGGCAGTGGGTGGGGTGTAGATATCTGCATGGATTGGTAAGTGAGGAGAATCTTTAACCTTTTGGAACATCCTTTGAGTTAATGCTGCTCGCCGGATGTGTGGAGGGGCTATGTTTGACAGTACAGAGAGCCAGGGGAGTGGTGTTGAGCGGATTGTTCCAGTTATAGTTCTCATGGTTGAGTTGAGCTGGGTGTCTACATGGTGTGTGTAAGATGACCTGGACCAGACAGGGGCACAATATTCTGCTACAGAGTATGAAAGGGCCAGTGCTGAGGTGCGCAGGGTGGAGACTGCCGCCCCCCATTTTGCACCAGCGAGCTTGCAGAGCAGGTTGTTTCGTACCTTCACCTTAGCAGCCGTCCCCTTTAGATGTTCCTTGAAGGATAAGGTCCTATCAAGGGTCACTCCAAGATAAGTTGGATTTGGGGCATGCTTAAGCTTGAGTCCGCTCAGGTGGCTGTTTAGTTCTCTGGCAGCTTTTGCATTGTGGAGATGGAATACACTGGAGACGGTTTTTGCTGGGCTTGGTTTTAGGCGCCAGATTTTGCAGAACTGGTCCAGTTTGGCAAGATCTTCCGTGAGCACCCGTTCCAGTGGTTCAAAGTCTGGTGCTTGGAATGCCAAACAGATGTCGTCTGCATTCACCCATTGTCACGGCATTAATCTGCATCCTGCATGCTGTTAGCTTCTCAGTCAGCCACTCTCTGTGTTTGGAATATTTTTCCCTTGGACCGTGTGTGGTGTTGTTTATTCCAGAGCTCTGCTGTGCTCCGACACTTTCACGCAAGTCCACCTTCCCCCGGTTTTTATTTCTTGTTTCCCCCTGCGGCCTGTTTTCCCTGGGGCGTGAAGTGAATGGTTTTCCTCTTAGCCAACCTGACTCAGCTGTACTGTGCTCACCAGCCGTGTAGTTTATTATTTGAGGATATCTTGTGTTGGACATTTGTTGCATTTTGCCTTTTTATTTAATAAACATGCTCTTCCCCTGCAAGTGGACTCACTTTTTTCCATTTTGTGCGTGCGTAAAGCGCACGCTCATGACACAACCTCTGAGTCTTGGTTAAAGGTGGTTGAGTAAAAGAGAGTTTTTAGGTGGGATTTAAATGCAGTTGATGTGGGGACTAACCTAATGTGAGGGAGCAATTGATTCAACAGCATAGGGACCACAACTGAGACGGCATGGACCTCCCTAGCCTTTAGCCTTGTCTTTTGGACGATAAGGACACTAATGCCCTTCAAGCGCATCAGTTTTGCATTTTACCTTTTTATTTAATAAACACGCTCTTCACCTGCAAGTGGGCTCACTCTTTTCCATTTTGTGCGTGCGTAAAGAGCACACTCATGACAGAATGCCGTGCTGAAAATAGAGTCCAGCGGTGAAGTTGAGGGTAGCCTGTTTCACCTTTTTGTGCTGTTTTTCCTCCTTTTCACTCACCCGTGTTGGAGCACCGTGGATGAAGCAGAGCTGTGTGGAGTGTGCATCTTGGAGGACCTGTTAGCGCGAGCCCAGACCTCTGAGACCCCCGAAGCAGTCCGTGGAGCCCAGGATAGCGCAGCACAGTTGATGGAGATGTGTCCCAGCCTGCTACCAAGCTCCTTCTCTCTGGAACTAGTTACCACTCTGGGTCCGGGAGTCAGACTCGGTATCTGTTTTTAAGAACAGGGTAAAATCCTTCTTTTTTAATATAGCTTATGTTTAAGGAGGGATTTTGTGTCTTTTATCCCCACTTTTGTTCTGTTGTTATTTGATCCATACTGCTGGTTAACCTCCAATAATGTACTTGGCACCTTACTGTTATGTTTTTATGTCTGCCCTCTCCATCCTCCCTATCCTCTCACCCCCAACCAGTCGCAGCAGATGACTGCCCCTACCTGAGCCTGGTTCTGCTAGAGGTTTCTTCCTGCCAAATGGGAGTTCTTCCTCTCCACTGTTGCTTAGTGCTTGCTCATAGGGGATCATCTGATTGCTGGGTTTTTCTGAGACTGTGGGTTTTTGTCTGCACTCTGGTGCCATGAGACGGCCTCTGTTGTGATGTGGCGCAGTATAAATAAAGCTGAATTGAATTGAATTGGAACTGTCCGGAGGCCACTGACCTCTTTACCACCATTTACTCCCTTCCTTGTGAGGGTGAGGAGCAGGAGGAGGCCACTGCAATGCCGGAGCCATCATCCACCAAGAGGAGGAGAAGATGTGTCCATGATAAGATGCCTCCAGCATCTCCCACGATGGACCCGCTCCCGTCTCCAGAACCCTGGCGGGCTCTGTCTATAGAGGAGCGGCGTGCGTTGGACTGCTTGGAGGCCGCCTTCTCTTGGACGCAGGAGCCATTTATTCTGAAGGACATTCGAGCGGCTCGATACACCACTGAGGAGGTGATGGAGTTTAATCCCGGCCTTTGGAGTTACCCGGGGGTGGCTGACATGGTCCACACCATCTTCTCTCTGCCATTCAGGGAGGAGTCTTTGGTGTTGGGATCGTCTCCATCGCTGAAGAAATGCTCACGACAGAGGAAGCATTCCTCTGCCCGTAGCTCTCCTGGTCCTATCCTGCCTTCTCCTCCAGAACCGGAGCTCGCTCAACCCATGGAGGGACTGGAGGAACGCAGACAGGTGTTGCTGGCAAGGCTGAGCTTCTCCTGGAGGTGAAGCCATGGCTCCTTCCAGAATTGGCGGCGGAGTTTGAGGAACTAGCCCCGAGGGAACTGAAGCTCCTGTTGGAGGTAGAGTACGCTTTCACCTCAGAGTCTCCTTCTCCTCCGCATCGTCGCCGTTCCCGGAGGTCTCGCCCAAAGGATTCCATCATCATCCAGCCAGTAACTCCTCCTTCACAGGATGAGGAGAATCCTGCAGTGGAGCCGCCTGTTCCTCCCGAGATGTTGCCTGCAGCCGTCTCCTCCATTGCTGTTACCTTTGCCAATGTGGAGGGCCCTTTTTTCCCTCTGGATCCATCTGCCCCCGTGCCTGTCTGGGGGGCTTTTCCACCATATATAGAGGAGCCCAGAGTCACCATTGACACGGAGGGGGGTGAGAGTACTCCGGACGCCGCTGGAGACATCAAGAACCAGGAGAACAGGCAAGTTCTTTCTCATTTTTTGATTATTAATGAACAATTTTGCCTGTTCCCTGGCCAAGAGACTCAGGTCCTGCAGTCCCCCGAGTTTTCTGCGCCAGCGGCATGTTATAACCCCTCACTGGTCCTCTCCGTGTCCCCTCTGTGTGCTTCTGTGAGCTTGCTGGTTCCAGAGCCAAGTCACCAGATGGAGGAGAGGTCTGAGGCCCTATAGGATCCGGTGCCAGGGTTGGCGATGGGGCAGCCCTCAGCCGCCATGTCGGACGAGTCACCAGCGTGGGGGAGATTGCCTGGGGGCCTTGAGACAGTAGTCACTATCACACCTGCTGCGTAAGCTGCTGCAGCAGAGCCACCCACCGAGCTGGGTTTCCTGGAAGCTGGGCCTAGGACGTCATCGCAGGGATCGATGGAGTCCTGGACGGTGGTGGAGCCCGAGTGCAAGCAAGTGCTCTCATTTGTTTCTCTTTCTCCTGAATTACAGCAAACTTGTCTGGCTCTTGGTAAGGAGAGTTGGGTGCAGCCCTCAGCTGCACCTGAACTCACTTCGCCGGGCTCCACCGCTGCCGACAAACCTAACCACTTTCCATCTTCTGTCATTCCTGAGCATCTTCCTAGGGTCGCCAGGGAGGATCAACCACTGCCAGGGGTCCCCGCTGATCTGGTCCAACCCGCCGGTATTGACAACAGTCCAGTCTCCCTGGTGGGGGTCGACGCAGGGGTTCTGTCCCAATCGGGGGCCTCTGTGGGTGAGCATCTCCCCAACCTGAGGGGCCATCACTTCCTGGATTGTCGGAGTCCTGGATGGCGGTGGAGCCCGGGTTCAGGCAAGTACGCTCTACAGCTTCTCTTTTGCCCATTTTTGAGCTATCTTGCCTGACTCTTGGTGAGGAGAGCCAGGGGTAGCTCGCCGCTGCACCCAGGCTCATCCCACCAGGCTCTGCCGCTGCCGGTGACCCTGACCACGTCTTTCTCTCCCCTCTCTCTGAGCTTCCTCTCAGGGTCGCCGGAGAGCGGTCAACTACACCTGAAGCCGCCGATGATCCAGGTTGGTCGCCCGAGGACGCTGCTGAGCTCCAGCCAGAGTCCACTATGGGTGCTGCAGAGCTCCAGCCGGAGTCCACCATGGGTGCTGCAGAGCTCCAGCCGGAGTCCACTGTGGGTGCCGCAGAGGTCCAGCCGGAGTCCACCGTGGGTACAGCATTGGCCCAGTCCGGGTCCACCGCGGGTGCTGCCGAGTCCCAAGCTGGGATCACCGAGGGTGCAGCTGGCCAGCCTGAGGACACCAAGGCCTCCTCTCCCCTTCATGGGACCTTCGGGGTGTCCTGTCCTCCCTTGTCGGGCGTCGCTGTGGTCCACCTTCCTCTGCCTCCAGAAGCCGCTGGGGTCCCCCTTCTCCGCTCCGGCTTCCTACTTTTAATCCTTCCGGTGGGTAAGCCACCTCCTCATTTACCCCTCCAGTCCTGGGGGCTCAACTACACTGGTCGGTCGCCTGAAGGACTGGGTCTCCAGGTCGGGTGGCCCATGTGGCCTGGCAGGCCACCGGACATTGCGCTGCGAGCTGCCTGCTGGCCCTGGGACTTTGGCCGGCCCCCCAAACCCGGGAGCCTTGTGACTGTGGGGGTGGAAGGGCTTGTCGGGGCACAGGAGCATGTACTGATGATTCTCCCTTCCTAGCCAGTTCCCCCACCTCCCTTCCTGGGTGATGTTCTTTGGTTCCTTTTTTTTGGGGGGGGGTGGCCTTGGGTGTTACTTTGGGGTGTCTGGAATCCACCCTTGAGTGGGAGGCTCTGTCATGTGTCTGGGGTGAATTGGCCACTCCAGACCCCAGACACAGACTATTATTGCATTTTTCTTTCCTGTGTTGTCCACTTATCACTTAGAGTTATTCTGTGTTCTATTTTGCCTTTCCGTCTTTCTCCAGGCACTTCCCATTGGCTGCTCAGCCTGCTGCTGCAGTGGGCAGCCTATAATCAGTACACCTGTGCTACCACGCACTTGTATTCGCTCTGCACCATTAGTTGACTGTGTATTTATTTCCTATCGGTTCATTCACCCATTGTCACGGCATTAATCTGCATCCTGCACACTGTTAGCTTCTCAGTCAGCCACTCTCTGTGTTTGGATTATTTTTCCCTTGGACCGTGTGTGGTGTTGTTTATTCCAGAGCTCTGCTGTGCTCCGACACTTTCACGTAAGTCCACCTTCCCCCGGTTTTTATTTCTTGTTTCCCCCTGCGGCCTGTTTTCCCTGGGGCGTGAAGTGAATGGTTTTCTGGACTATGGACAATGGACTTCTTACACAACACAACACACTGCCATCTACAGAAGTTCTCTGATGACTCTGCGATCGTTGGCCTCATCTCCAATGGAGATGAAGCTGAGTACAGAGGGCTTATCCAGGACTTCGTGGACTGGTGCCATCGGAACTGCCTCCAGATCAACGCGAGAAAAACTAAGGAGCTGGTGGTGGACTGCCGCAGGCAAGGACAACCCCTCACAGCACCAGTAAATATACAGGGAACAGACATTGAGATGGTGACATCCTACAAGTACCTGGGTGTTCATCTGAACAATAAACTAGACTGGTCACACAATACTGATGCACTCTACAAGAAGGGACAGCACAGGCTGTTCCTACTGAGGAAACTCAAGTCTTATGGTGTACAAGGGGCGCTGCTGAAGACATTCTATGACACGGTGGTGGCATCAGCCATCACTTTTGGAGTGGTCTGCTGGGGCAGTGGCATTACTGCAGCCGATAGGAAGAGACTGAACAAACTGATCAAGAAAGCTAGCTCCGTCCTGGGGCAGCGCCTTGATCCGGTGGAGGAGATAGGAGAGAGAAGGACGGTGGCTAAACTGTCATCTCTGCTGGAGTCCGAGTTCCACCCTATGCAGGACATACTGAATGCACTGAGGAGCTCATTTAGCAGCAGACTACATCATCCCAGGTGCACAACCGAGAGGTTTCGCAGGTCCTTCCAACCAACGGCTGTCAGACTGTACAACCTAAGCAGGGCTGCTCGCAGAGATAGCAAAAAGACGTAACAACCTAATAGGTTTTTGAATGCAAAAGATGCAATAGACTTACACAATGGTCCCCTCCGGCATACAACTAGGAAAATACCGGTAGCTACGGAGGGTGAGAATATGTATGGGCACATAATCATACCATGTAGGATAACTAAGTAGACGGTTATGCTGTTTCATCCCATCTAGCAACAATGCTCTGCACTGTGTGTGTTTATACATTTACATATTTATTCCATCTAGCTACAATGCTCCGCACTGGGTGTGTTTATGTTTATGTTTATATTTATATATCTATATATTCATTCCATCTAGCTACAATGCTCCGCACTGTGTGTTTATATATCTACATATTATTCCATCTAGCTACATTGCTCCGCACTGTGTGTTTATATATTTACATATTTTTTCCACCGAGCTGCAATGCTCCGTACTGTGTGTTTATATATCTACATATTATTCCATCAAGCTACATTGCTCCCACTGTGTTTATACAGTATATCTACATATTTATTCCATCTAGCTGCAATGCTCCGTACTGTGTGTTTATATACTCATATATTTATCCCATCCAGCTACAATGCTCTACACTGTGTGTCTGTGTGTATATATATATATATTTATAGTAATATGTACATATGTATATTAGCTGCTCTTGCTTGCTTGCCTTTTTTTTTTTTTCTTGCCTTCTGATTGTTGCTCTGAGTGTTGCTATCCCTGTGCTGTTGCAATCCTGGAATTTCCCCGTTGTGGGACTAATAAAGGCTTATCTTATCTTATCTTATCTTTCCTCTTAGCCAACCTGACTCAGCTGTACTGTGCTCACCAGCCGTGTAGTTTATTATTTGAGGATATCTTGTGTTGGACATTTGTTGCATTTTGCCTTTTTATTTAATAAACATGCTCTTCCCCTGCAAGTGGACTCACTTTTTTCCATTTTGTGCGTGCGTAAAGCGCACGCTCATGACACAACCTCTGAATCTTGGTTAAAGGTGGTTGAGTAAAAGAGAGTTTTTAGGTGGGATTTAAATGCAGTTGATGTGGGGACTAACCTAATGTGAGGGAGCAATTGATTCAACAGCATAGGGACCACAACTGAGACGGCATGGACCTCCCTAGCCTTTAGCCTTGTCTTTTGGACGATAAGGACACCAATGCCCTTCAAGCGCATCAGTAAGAACCTCAATGGGCTTTTCAAGATTTCGGACATACAGGATGCTGCAAGACCATTTAAAGATTTAAAAATTAAAAAGAAAATTAAAATCTTAAAGGCCCTCAATTTCACCAGAAGTCAGTATGATATGTTCTTGTCAGTGTTTCAATTAATAGATGGTTGGCTGGGTTTTGAACCAGCTGTAATTGCAGGATAAAGGCCTGGTTGATGCTGGCATAAAGAGCACTACAGATTAGATTAAATTAGATTAGATTAGATTCAACTTTATTGTCATTACACATGTATGAATACAAGGTAACGAAACACAGTTTAGCATCCAATCAGAAGTGCAAAGGACAGCAGTGCAGTATATACGGTAATTAACAGTATGTGCAATTTAAGCAAATATATGCAAATATATGCAGCAGTGCAGAAAGTTAAGAGTACTGTTATGTGCAAATAAAGTACAATAAGTTAGATGGGCAGTTATGTACAGGTGAGGATGGTAAGAGATGATGGTAAGAGAGTCAGCGGGGAACTAAGTTCAATAACGTGACAGCTGTTGGAAAGAAACTGTTCCTAAACCTGCTGGTTCTAGTCCGAAGGCTTCTGAAACGCCTTCTGGAGGGGAGAAGCTGGAACAGTCCATGAGCAGGATGGTTGGAGTCCCTAAGAATGCTGCGTGCCCGGCGCAGACATCTTTTCCTGTAGACGTCCTCTATAACTACAGTAGTCCAACTAGGAGGTAATAAAAGCATATGAGGTCTTCGGTGTCAGCAAAAGATTAAGAAAATTTGCACTTGGATAAATGTCTTAGTTGATAAAAAAAAAAAAAAAAATCTAAGACATTATGTTGCTTTCCAACATGACAGCTAGATTGGTGACAGAGATTTAACATATGGTTAAAGTGAACATTTTTTTTTTTAATTTTGTGTACTTTATTGATCCCCAGAAGGGAAATTCAGGGCGTCCACCAAGATGGATGAAGCAGCCACAGTACGGCGCCATCCCTTCAACATTTACACCTAGGGCCACTTTAGAGTCTCCAATTAACCTAACTTGCATGTTTTTGGCCTGTGGGAGGAAACCGGAGTACCTAGGGTAAACCTACGCAGACACAGGGAGAACATGCAAACCCCACACAGAAGGGTCACTGACGGTCAGGGGGTGGGATCAAATCCTGGATGGTCAGGGGTGGAATCGATCCTGTGACTTTCTTCCTGTGCTGCCACTGTCTTAACCACTGCGCCACCGAGCTGCCCAATGCCTATGTGAGTGGGATTGGTACCCTGGGTCCAAAAATTACCACCTCTTGTGTTTTCATGAAAAAGTTTAAAGCCATCCAAGCCTTTAAATGTCTTAATAAGTTTGCCTAAATAGGAGAAGACACAGGGAGAAGAGTCTATAGGTCCTAGAATAGAGCTTTGAGGGACTCCACATGATAGAGGAACAGATGATGATGAAAGTCCCCAAGGCTTATGGACAAAGACTGCACACAGTCTGCTCTGGATGGCATCAATGCAGAGAAACAAGACCAAAATGTTAAAGCCAGGAGTTGCTGCATAGTGTTTTAGAGGGGGCATCCTGGCTAAATTTGAGAGTGTCACTGACATGGCTTTACCAGAGCTGGTCAGAAATAGTCCAAGAAGTATCTGAGCCCAGAAAAAATGGTGGGGGATGGGGGGGACCTCTTTCCTCATCGAAATATGCAGAGGTGAATGGGGTGCTGTCACTTCTCTTTTAATCTCTGTCCAAAAACCAAATGATTCAGACATTAGTGAAGGACTAAAAGGTTTGGTTTTAGCGTACAGTAAGATGACAACTCAGGTCACAATGTTAGTTGTCTGAATTAAAGTTTCACCCAAGGGGTGCCCTGTTTCCTAATGGTTATGCCATAAATCATAAGAGCCTTTCACTTGACTGTAGTAATCCCTGTGTCAGTTCCTGACCAGGGCACCCTTTCCTTTATAATTTTCACTATATTCTCATTCTCTCTCTCTCTCTCTCTCTCTCTCTCTCTCTCTCTCTCTCTCTCTCTCTCTCTCTCTCTCTCTCTCTCTCTCGTGCGCATGCGTGAGCGTTTGTGGGAGCAGGGGTGTGGAGTGGCGTCGAGTGAGTACTTTAAACTTTGTATTTTCTAACTTTTCTCTATCGTGTGTGTTTGAGGTGTGTGTGTTTAATATAGTGGGTTGAGTGTGTGTGTGTGCTGGGGTGTGAGTGTTGGAGTGAGTGTGTCGGGGAACGGTAGCTTCTGCTGCCTGTTTTTCCCGGCCGGCCATCATGCCGGTGATTGATGGTGGTGTGGAGTTTGAGCGCTTGACCCGGCGGCATGGCATGAGAATCCTCCCGACAGTTCCCCGTTCTGTGGAGGAGGCCAGCCTCGCTGTAGGACAGGTGGTTGGGCATGGCAGCATAAAATCAGCATCGAGGATGAACAGCGCAATTGTGATCTTTCTGGATTCAATTGAAAAAGCTGATCAGGTGGTGGAACAGGGAGTGGTCATAAATGACACTTTTACTCCTGTTCTACCACTGGCTAACCCTTCTAGGAGGATCACCATCTCAAACGCTCCTCCTTTCATTAAAAATGATCAGCTGGTCAGAGAGTTGTCCCATTTTGGCCAAGTTGTTTCCCCCATCAGAATGGTCTCTCTGGGTAGCAAGTCCCCCCTGCTGAAACATGTTGTATGTCACAGGAGGCAGTGTTTTATGGTGTTAAAAGACGGCTCTGCTGAATTGAACGCGTCTTTTAACTTCAGGATTGACGGCTTTAGCTACTTGGTGTTTGCAACATCTGAAACCATGAAGTGTTTTGTGTGTGGTGCAGAGGGCCATCTTATTAGATCATGTCCTGAAAAGGCGAACACAAAGGGCACTGGCAGTAAGAAAGGTGACGCCGCTGTTTCTGGTGGTCCGGAGGGTAGCGCTACATGTGGTGCGGCGGATGCCGCTGCGGCGCCCGCCTCTGCTGGGGCGGTCCGCCCCAGCAGACTGGGGACTGGTCCGGACTGGGGCGCCCCAGTCCGGACTGGGGCGGTCCGCTTCTGCGGCTGCAGCCGCGTCCGCGTCCGCGTCCGCTTGCACTGA
This sequence comes from Pholidichthys leucotaenia, assembly GCA_020510985.1. NCBI lineage: Eukaryota > Metazoa > Chordata > Actinopteri > Cichliformes > Pholidichthyidae > Pholidichthys > Pholidichthys leucotaenia. The sequence continues at coordinate 436,733,617 of CM035836.1, read as the reverse complement.
GGCGGCCGCGGCCGCCTCTGCTGGGGTGGCCGCGGCGGCCGCGGTAGTTGCCCCCCCAAACAGTGATGGTGGGGAATTTCTGTCTGGCGGCAGCTCCGATCATTGTGATGAGCCTGTCGCCCGGAGTAAGGAGGTGGAGGGCGAAATGAGTGCAGTTAAAGGAAAGAACATGGATGAACAGACTTTGCAGGCGGGGGAGGAGCGGTTTGAGGCTGTGGCGGACACTCAGAGTAAACACTGCATGACAAACGTTGTAGTTGACGAGGAAATGCAGGGATGTAAGTTTGTTGAGGAGGATCCTTTTAAAGCTGCACAAAAAAGGAAAAGTGCTGAAAACTTGCAGAGCTCTGCTAAATCTAGTAGGGTTGGGAATTTAGATTTACTGGATGAGAGCGTCTCTGACGAAAGTGGAGCTGAGTCTGAAATGATGCAGACGCAGACGCAGGAGGAGCAAAGCTCCTATTGTTTTACCAAAATTAGGCAATTTCTCCAGGTGACTAAGGGGAGCAGAGCTGTGAAAGTGGAAAATTACTTTCCAGATCTGGAGTTATTTGTGGCATCAGCTCGCAAGCTGATGAAACTGAATGATGGGAATGAGACTTTTACTGATCAGGAAATATATCGTTTAAAGAAAATGGTTGTCAAACTGAAACCACAAATTACTAACAGTCATGTTGACTCTTAGTTTGTTTCTTCACTTTTATGCTATGTGTGTGTTTTTTTACTGTACCTTATTTTTATCCTTTTTAATGCCCCACCTTAGAATTGGCACTCTTAATATAAACGGGGCCAGGGATGATGTAAAAAGGGCCTCTTTATACAAGCTTTTTAATTTAAAGAAACTTGACGTGCTGATGGTCCAGGAGACTCACAGCACTGTAGACATTGAGTGCCAGTGGAGAAAAGAGTGGGATGGCTGCATTTTTTTTAGCCACAGATCCAATAATAGTGGAGGGGTGGCTGTACTTTTCTCTAGGGGTTGTGTGCCTGTCTCTTATGAGGTAGAAGAGGTGGTGAAAGGACATGTGCTGTTGCTAAAGGTACAGTTTGAAAACGTGAACTTGGTTCTCATAAACATGTATGTGCCAACCCAGAGAGCAGAAAGGATCAGGGTCTTTAATATGCTATCAGATACGGTTAGATCCTGTAATCCAAATGGTTTTTTATTTCTGGGGGGTGATTTTAACTGTACATTAAACCACAGACTGGACAGGAACCATCAGGAGCCTCACCCTGCTTCTGCCAATAGGCTGAGGGAACTAGTGAAGGCACATGAGATGGCCGATGTGTGGAGATCACATCATAGGGACCAGAGGCAGTACACCTGGAGCCATGCTAAAGATAACCTCTTATCTATGGCTAGGTTAGACCGTTTCTATGGTTTTAAACATCAAATGAGTGTTTTTAAAAATAGTTGTATCTGTCCTGTTGGTTTCACTGATCACTGCCTGCTGATTTGTTCTGTTTTCATTGAAAATGTAAAGTGTAAGAGTGCTTTTTGGCATTTTAATAATACACTTTTAAATGATGTGTTTTTTAAGGGAGTTTTTCATGATGTATGGAAGTCACACAGGGAACAAAAATCTTCTTTTAGTTCTCTCCAAATGTGGTGGGATTTTGGTAAGGCACAGATAAAACAATTCTGCCAACAGTACACTCAAAATGTCACTCGTAGCTTGACCCAATACTTGAAAGTTCTGGAGACTGAGGTGGTAGAGCTAGAGGAGTTGCTCAGTTCTACAGGAAAACAAGAGCACTTAGAGGCTCTTAAGTCAAAAAGGTCAGCTTTGGCTAGCCTGCTAGGGGTCACCGCACAGGGTGCTCTGGTCCGCACACGCTACATGGATGTAGCTCTGATGGACTCGCCCTCCCAGTACTTTTTTGGACTGGAGGGGAAAAATGGACAGAGGAAACTCATTCACTCCTTGTTGGACGATGACGGGAGAACAATCTCCACAGCAGCAGAGATGAGGAAATACGCTGCTAGCTTTTACAGTGACTTGTTTAGAGCAGAGTGGAGGGAAGACACGTCACTGGGCCAGGTCTTCCTTGATGGTCTTCCAGCGCTCTCAGAGGACCTTGTTGCCGGCTTGGATGCTCCACTGTCTCTGTCTGAGCTGTATACGGCGCTAATGAGCCTCCAGAATGGAAAGTCACCAGGCATAGATGGTCTCTCTGTGGACTTTTTTAAGGAATTCTGGCCCCTGCTTGGTCCAGACCTGCTGGAGGTTCTCCAAGATAGCTTGAAAAGGGGGACCCTACCCACGACCTGCAGGAGGGCCATCATCACACTGTTGCCGAAAAAAGGGGACCTCCAGAGCCTAAAGAACTGGAGGCCAGTCTCTCTGCTCTGCACGGACTATAAGATTCTTTTGAAAGCTCTGGCCCGAAGACTGAGAAAGGTGATGAGTGAGCTCATTCATGTAGACCAGACTTACTGTGTGCCTGGCAGGCTGATTAGTGACAATGTCACTTTAATTCGGGATATTTTGGAGGTCTCTGGTTCATTGGCGGTGGAAACTGGTTTGATTTCAATTGACCAGGAAAAGGCGTTTGACCGGGTTGAACACCAATATTTATGGACAGTTTTAACAGCTTTTGGGTTCAGCCCAGGCTTCATAGCCAGGATACGGGTCTTGTACAGTGACATTGAGAGTGTGCTGAAGATAAATGGGGGCCTGTCTGCCCCTTTAAAAGTCCAGAGGGGGGTTCGGCAGGGCTGCCCTCTCTCAGGGATGCTGTACTCCCTCGCCATAGAGCCTTTGCTTCACTGCCTGAGAAGGGATCTATCAGGAGTTACTTTTCCTGGCTGTGACACCACGTTCAAGCTGTCGGCCTGTGCAGATGATGTAGTCATTCTGCTAAACAAGCAGAGTGACATTGACGTTCTGGTTAGGAGTGTCAATCTTTTTGGCCAACTTTCCTCTGCAAAAATAAACTGGGGAAAAAGCGAGGCTCTGATGGTGGGGGAGAAACTAGAAAATCAGCTTACGCTGCCTGGTGGGTTGATTTGGAAAAAAGGAGGTTTTAAGTATCTTGGTGTCTTTATTGGAAATCAGCAGTTTGAGCAAAAAAATTGGGATGGGGTCATAGAGAAAATTAACGGGAGACTAAACAAGTGGAAGTGGCTAATGCCAAGAATATCTTTTAGAGGAAGAGTGTTCATTTTAAATAATCTTGTTTCCTCAGCCCTGTGGCACTGCCTCATGTGCATGGACCCCCCTGCTGGTTTGTTGTCCAAAATTCAGTCTGTTTTGGTGGACTTTTTTGGGGGTGGGTGGACTCCACTGGGTTCCTCAAGCCCTGTTATTTCTTCCCAAAGAGGAGGGGGGGCAAGGAGTGATTCATTTAGCTAGTAGAGGTGCTGCTTTTAGACTGACTTTCATACAGAGACTGCTGACGGGCCCCCAGGACCTGGTATGGAGGCCTTTGGCCTGTGTTATTTTACAGAGAGTCCTTGGGCTTGGGCTAGAGACCTCCCTGTGTTTTTAATGGATTTTAAGAACTCTAATGCACTGTCTTTACCCAGTTTTTACCGCAGTCTCTTTTCAGTGTGGACTCTTTTTAAAAAACAAAGAGGGCCATGCGATTCCCTCTACTGGTTGTTGAGGGAGCCGCTGGTTTTTGGTGGTCGCCTTGGTGTCCTGCCGGGAGTTGGAAGGACCTTCCTTGATAGGCTGTGTTCCAGGAACGTTCTCACTCTGAAGCAAGTGGTGGAACTGGCTGGTCCTGGCCTCAACAACGCCTCAGTTTTAGCAGCTCATCTTGGTGTCAGGTCAAATCGTTTCATCGATGGTCTTCTTGCACACTGGAAACAGGAGCTTCATGGACTTGAGCACTCCCTGCTCTTGGACTTTAGCAATGGCACGCTGCAGCCAGAAAGCACTGACCCCTTTACCTCTCTCACGCTCTATATGGACTTTGACGTCGCTCCTTGCTCCTTACTGGCATTCTGTGCTCCCACTGGTGTGGACTTTGGAGGAGCCAGTGGTAAGGCACTCTACAGACTGGTGGTGATGGCACTCAACAAGGACAGATTGAACACCTGTGTGGACACTCCTTGGAGAGCCTATTTTAGACTAGGAAAAGGGCATTGGCCTGCCTGGAGGGCTCTTTATAAAGCCCCTCTCCCTAAGAGGCATGGAGACTTACAGTGGAGGGTCCTGCATGGTATTATAGCAGTCAATGCTTTTGTTTCTGTGATTAACAGCAGTGTCAGTGATCAGTGTGTTTTTTGTTCCTCTAGGGAGACAGTTTTTCATTGTTTTATTGAATGTCAGCGCCTGAGTGGCCTCTTTGAACTTCTTACAGAACTTTTTCACATTTTTAAGGAAGTTTTCTCTAAGCAGGTTTTCATTTGTGGTTTTATGTACAATCGTCGTTTTAAGCAGAAGTGTCAACTACTGAACTTTGTTTTAGGGCAGGCAAAGTTGGCTATCTATGTAAGCCGGAGAAGAAAACTTGAGAATGTTGAGAATGATGTTGATGTCAAAATTTTATTTGTGAGGCTACTTAAAGCCAGAATCAGGCTGGACTTTCAGTTTTTTATGGGGAATGGGGATGTGGAAGGTTTCAGGACCCTCTGGTCCCTGGAGAATGTCCTCTGTTCAGTTCGTGATGGACAGCTTTTTTGGGGGCGTTTTTTGGGGGAATAATTTTCTGTGTAATATAGCATGACATAGAAATTGTATTGAATGATGGACAAGTGTGTTTATTAAAGATCTTTTAAAAATCAATCTCTCTCTCTCTCTCTCGTGCGCATGCGTGGGCGTTTGTGGGAGCAGGTGTGTGGAGTGGTGTCGAGTGAGTACTTTAAACTTTGTATTTTCTAACTTTTTCTCTATCTTGTGTGTTTGAGGTGTGTGTGTTTAATATAGTGGGTTGAGTGTGTGTGTGCTGGGGTGTGAGTGCTGGAGTGAGTGTGTTGGGGAACGGTAGCTTCTGCTGCCGGTTTTTCCCGGCCGGCATCATGCCGGTGATTGATGGTGGTGTGGAGTTTGAGCGCTTAACCCGGCGTCATGGTGTGAGAATCCTCCCGACAGTTCCCTGTTCTGTGGAGGAGGCCAGCCTCGCTGTAGGACAGGTGGTTGGGCATGGCAGCATAAAATCAGCATCGAGGATGAACAGCGCAATTGTGATCTTTCTGGATTCGACTGAGAAAGCTGATCAGGTGGTGGCACAGGGAGTGGTCATAGGTGACACTTTTACTCCCGTTTTACCGCTGGCGAATCCGTCTAGGAGGATCACCATCTCAAACGCTCCTCCTTTCGTTAAAAATGATCAGCTGATTAGAGAGTTGTCCCGTTTTGGCCAGGTTGTGTCCCCTATCAGAATGGTCTCTCTGGGTAGTAAATCACCCCTGCTGAAGCATGTTGTATGTCACAGGAGGCAGTGTTTCATGGTGTTGAAAGACAGCTCTGCTGAACTGAATGCGTCTTTTAATTTCAGGATTGATGGCTTTAGCTACTTGGTGTTTGCAACATCTGAAACCATGAAGTGTTTTGCGTGTGGCGCAGAAGGCCATCTTATTAGGTCATGTCCTGAAAAGGCGAACACAAAGAGCACTGGCGGTAAGAAAGGTGACGCCGCTGTTTCTGGTGGTCCGGAGGGTAGCGCTACATGTGGTGCGGCGGATGCCGCTGCGGCGCCCGCTTCTGCTGGGGCGGCCGCGGACGCGGGGGCGGCCGCGTCCGCGTCCGCGTCCGCTTGTGCTGGGGCGGCCGCGGCCGCCTCTGCTGGGGTGGCCGCGGCGGGCGCGGTAGTTGCCCCCCCAAACAGTGATGGTGGGGAATTTCTGTCTGGCGGCGGCTCTGATCATTGTGACGAGCCTGTCGCCCGGGGTAAACAGGTGGAGGGTGTAAGTAAAAGTGCAGTTAAACGAAGGAACGTAAATGAACAGACTTTGCAGGCGGGGGAGGAGCGGTTTGAGGCTGTAGGGGACACACAGAGCAAACACTGCATGACAAACGTTGCAGTTCATGAAGAAATGCAGGAATGTAGTTTTGCTGAAGAGGATCCTTTTAAAGCTGCACAAAAAAGAAAAAGTGCTGAAAACTTACAGAGCTCTGCTAAATCTAGTAGGGTTGGGAAGTTAGATTTACTAGATGAGAGCGTCTCTGACGAAAGTGGAGCTGAGTCTGAAATGATGCAGACGCAGGAGGAGCAAAGCTCCTATTGTTTTTCCAAAATTAGGCAATTTCTCCAGGTGACCAAGGGGAGCAGAGCTGTGAAAGTGGAAAATTACTTTCCAGATCTGGAGTTATTTGTGGCATCAGCTCGCAAGCTGATGAAACTGAATGATGGGAATGAGACTTTTACTGATCAGGAAATTTTTCGTTTAAAGAAACTGGTTGTCAAACTGAAATCACAAATTACTAACAGTCATGTTGACTCTTAGTTTGTTTCTTCCCTTTTATGCTATGTGTGTGTTTTTTTACTGTACCCTATTTTTATCCTTTTTAATGCCCCACCTTAGAATTGGCACTCTCAATATTAATGGGGCCAGGGATGATGTAAAAAGGGCCTCTTTATACAAGCTTTTTAATTTAAAGAAACTTGACGTGCTGATGGTCCAGGAGACTCACAGCACTGTGGACATTGAGAGCCATTGGAGAAAAGAGTGGGATGGCTGCATTTTTTTTTAGCCACAAATCCAGTAGCAGTGGGGGGGTGGCTGTACTTTTCTCTAGGGGTTGTGTGCCTGTCTCTTATGAGGTAGAAGAGGTGGTGAGAGGTCATTTCCTCTTATTAAAGGTACAGTTTGAAAACGTGAACTTCCTTTTTATAAACGTGTATGTGCCAACACAGAGAGCAGAGAGGATCAGGGTCTTTGACGTGCTTTCGGATACGGTTAAGTCCTGTGATCCAAATAGTTTTTTATTTCTGGGGGGTGATTTTAACTGTACATTAAACCACAGACTAGACAGGAACCATCAGGAGCCTCACCCTGCTTCTGCCAATAGGCTGAGAGAACTGGTGAAAACACATGAAATGGCCGATGTGTGGAGATCACATCATGGGGACCAGAGGCAGTACACCTGGAGCCATGTCAAAGATAACCTTTTATCTATGGCTAGGTTAGACCGTTTTTATGGTTTTAAACATCAAATGAGTGTTTTTAAAAATAGTTGTATCTGTCCTGTTGGTTTCACTGATCACTGCCTGCTGTTTTGTTCTGTGTTTATTGAAAATGTAAAGTGTAAGTGCTTTTTGGCATTTTAACAATACACTTTTAAATGATGTGTTTTTTAAAGAGGTTTTTCATGGTGTTTGGAAGTCACACAGGGAACAAAAACCCTCTTTTAGTTCTCTCCAATTGTGGTGGGATTTTGGTAAGGCCCAGATAAAACAACTCTGCCAACAGTACACTCAAAATGTCACTCGTAGCTTGACCCAATCCTTGAAAGTTCTGGAGACTGAGGTGGTAGAACTAGAGGAGTTGCTCAGTTCTACAGGAAAACAGGAGCACTTAGAGGCTCTCAAGTCAAAAAGGTCAGCCTTGGCTAGCTTGCTAGGGGTCACCGCACAGGGTGCTCTGGTCCGCTCACGCTACATGGATGTAGCTCTGATGGACTCGCCCTCCCAGTACTTTTTTGGACTGGAGGGGAAAAATGGACAGAGAAAGCTCATTCACTCCTTGTTGGGCGATGACGGGAGAACAATCTCCACAGCAGCAGAGATCAGGAAACACGCTGCTAGCTTTTACAGTGAATTGTTTAGAGCAGAGTGGAGGGAGGACACGTCACTGGGCCAGGTTTTCCTTGATGGTCTTCCAGTGCTCTCAGAGGACCTTGTTGCCGGCTTGGATGCTCCACTGTCTCTGTCTGAGCTGCATACGGCGCTAATGAGCCTCCAGAATGGAAAATCACCAGGCATAGATGGTCTCTCTGTGGACTTTTTTAAGGAATTCTGGCCCCTGCTTGGTCCAGACCTGCTGGAGGTTCTCCAAGATAGCTTGGAAAGGGGGACCCTACCCACGACCTGCAGGAGGGCCATCATCACACTGTTGCCGAAAAAGGGGGACCTCCAGAGCCTAAAGAACTGGAGGCCAGTCTCTCTGCTCTGCACAGACTACAAGATTCTCTCAAAAGCTCTGGCCCGAAGACTGAGAAAGGTGATGAGCGAGCTCATTCATGTAGACCAGACTTACTGTGTGCCTGGCAGGCTGATTAGTGACAACGTCACTTTAATTCGGGATATTTTGGAGGTCTCTGGTTCATTGGCGGTAGAAACTGGTTTGATTTCAATTGACCAGGAAAAGGCGTTTGATCGGTTTGAACACCAATATTTATGGACAGTTTTAACAGCTTTTGGGTTCAGCCCAGGCTTCATAGCCAGGATACGGGTCTTGTACAGTGACATTGAGAGTGTGCTGAAGATAAATGGGGGCCTGTCTGCCCCTTTAAAAGTCCAGAGGGGGGTTCGGCAGGGCTGCCCTCTCTCAGGGATGCTGTACTCCCTCGCCATAGAGCCTTTGCTTCACTGCCTGAGAAGGGATCTATCAGGAGTTACTTTTCCTGGCTGTGACACCACGTTCAAGCTGTCGGCCTATGCAGATGATGTAGTCATTCTGCTAAACAAGCAGAGTGACATTGACGTTCTGGTTAGGAGTGTCAATCTTTTTGGCCAACTTTCCTCTGCAAAGATAAACTGGGGAAAAAGCGAGGCTCTGATGGTGGGGGAGAAACTAGAAAATCAGCTTACGCTGCCGGGTGGGTTGATTTGGAAAAAAGGAGGTTTTAAGTATCTTGGTGTCTTTATTGGAAATCAGCAGTTTGAGCAAAAAAATTGGGATGGGGTCATAGAGAAGATTAACGGGAGACTAAACAAGTGGAAGTGGCTAATGCCGAGAAT